>CM062804.1:1555948477-1557252977 GCA_031772625.1 Pinus tabuliformis
TGGGATCTTTTGCAACTTTTGAATAAGTGGGCCATACTTCTTCGTCCTTCTTCCATTCATCCCTTGCTTCGTTTATCCAATTTGGTTGGATAAAAGAAATAGCACAAAACAATGCTTCCACATCCTCATCCTTGAAGAGTCTTCCCATTCGGTAAGGTCGCCAGTTTTTAAGTGCATGTAGTATTGCCAACATTTCCTTCTCATAAATAGCTTGCTTGAGATGTAGTAGTAAAAATACCCAATCACCTAAATCAAAACATTTTTCACTATGATGTTGATCTACCTGTTGTTTCGTTTGATTTTGCATCGAAGTGGGATTATCCTTTAAAATTTGGAGAACTTGTTGATGCTCGATGTGATCTTTCACTACTTGAACCTTTTTCTTCTTGATATGTCCTTCTATCTCTAGAGTTTGAGGAGTGGTAATTTCTTCCAATCCTTTACAAGATATGGTTAGATTCATTTCTTGATGCTCGATGTGATCTTTCACTTCTTGAACATTTTTCTTCTTGATATGTCATTCTATCTTGATAGTTTGAGGAGTGGTAATTTTGACCAATGAATTACAAGATATGGTTGGATTCATTTCTTCTTTCTCGATGTGATCTTTCACTTCTTGCACCTTTTTCTTCTTGATATGTCCTTCTATATTAAGAGTTTGAGGAGTGGTAATTCTTGCCAATGCTTTACAAGATATGGTTTGATTCATTTCTTCTTTCTCTGGGGTGGGGTCCTGGCGTATATCTTCTTCTTTTGATATTTCTTGATTCTTTTCTTCCTCCTCTTCATATTCTATGTAAAATAATTTCTTGTTAGCACACTTATGACTTTTAGTGCATTTGCTATCACAATTGTAACAAAGCCCTTTTTCTCTTTTTTCTTCTAATTGTTGTGGTGTAACCCTTGTAGGGTGTGGAAGGCTAGGAGAAACAACACTTCTATCTTTATAGTTGTGAGGGGTATGCTTCCTGGTTTCCATAATTTTGCTTTCCACTATGTCACAAAACCCTTTTACTCTTTCCAATTATTGTGGTGTTTCTCTAAAGAAGGTGTTGCTCTTTGTATCCTCATAATGTGCTATCATTTCCTTCGTGAAAATTGACCACGTAACAAGTTGTTTACGAGAACAAAGCCCTTCATACCATAAAAATTGATCCGGTTCTAAATATGAAGATGCAATACATACCTTTTGTAACAGTGGTACACCATGTAGATCAAAATATTGTTCCATCTGAAGTATCCAATTTACCGGATCCTTGCCATCAAACTTCCTCATCTTGCTTTTTCTTGATTTTAGGAGCTCGATCTTGAAATGACTATAACTCTATACTTTCGGATCTTTAAGTTCTGAAATTGCGACCTGTAGTAGTCCTCTGTGTCCTCTTTCCAATGCCACCAGTCTGATCCAAATTGGATTCTCCAAGAAAGAGTTATGCACAATCTCCCAAGATGACCTGATTATAGACCTTTCCAGAAGAGCGAACTTGTATGAAGTGCCACGTGTCACTGTTTCGACCTTTGGCTCTAAAAAAATATCTAAAAGAAACTACAGTCCATCCTATTTCTATACCTTCCTACGAAATTTCAATCTGATGCTCAGAGAGAAAGTTATGACGATTTTCCCCAG
Organism: Pinus tabuliformis; assembly: GCA_031772625.1. NCBI lineage: Eukaryota > Viridiplantae > Streptophyta > Pinopsida > Pinales > Pinaceae > Pinus > Pinus tabuliformis. The sequence goes on from CM062804.1 coordinate 1,555,950,105, forward strand.
GTCACCTGTTTGGAATGTAATTCACGAGTCTGCAAAAAGACCAACTTCCTCAGATCATATCTCCACAAATATAGCACAAAAGCTCTGAAATTTGGACCCGAGGTTTAGTGCGATTTATTCTCAAATGAGTTTTTTTTTTTAGTTTCTGAAACATCGCAGAAAAAAGGTTATAGTGAAAATGCCACGATGAAACCAACTCAAGAAAAAGATAGAAAAGATAGATCAACGCCTTAAAATTTAGCCTCTTCGAGGGGGCAACCTCCTTTACATTACATAAATGAACAATTCTTGGATGATACAAATGAAAAGACCTCCTTTCTATATATAGGAGTCTAAGGGGTCATAACATAATCAGAGCTGACATAACAATAATGTCGGCCGGATAAGTCGTTCTTGCGGACAAGACCGACCTCCCTAGTATCTAATGATATCTAGCGGCAAGCAAACCAAACAAATTATATCTTTCTCTAAATATGCGATTTATAAATAAAGGCTAATAGATGTTTTAGGCCTACCTCGGGTCCAGTGCTAGTTTGTGGAAGCCACGCTTTGTTGATCCAAATGAGCTCCCTTTTAAAGAATCTGCAAACACAAACAAGCACACATATTAAATAGCACCTGCATAGCCAATATAATAAACCATACTTATCATGATGATCAAGGAATTCATGAAATAAACCATAGAAGACAATTTATTGAGAAAAATGAATCTGATTGTATTAACTTTAATCAAAGAAGAACTTTACAACCTTGGTGCCTTGATGCTATACAAGCTCCTCCCAGGGTCCAGCAAGAATCTCCTGTACAAGTTTCACTCTCTTCCCAAAGAAGCCAAAAGGTATGTAATCTTTCCTCTCAAGCTTAACTAGGAAGTCTCAATTCCAACAGTATTTACCCTAAAAAATGTTCAGCTTTCAACCTCTCTAGCAACCAGCCCAATGCTTCAATTTATAGAGCAGAGGAGGGAAGTTACTAGGTCCACCTTCAAAGGGATAGAGCCCTCCTTCAAAGGGATAAGCTCCTCCTATCAAGGGGTTAGCTCCTTTAGTTATGGGATGCATGAACCACCTAGGAGCAAACCAACCACGTCAAGATTCCTTCTAGAAGTGTCCAGAATTAACCCAAAGTGAGTTTTTAAGAATAAACTTGCGCCTTTTTGACTTTCACAGGGGTCCGCACCCACTCCTTTAGAGACAGAGCGGGCAGGTCTGCAGGTAACATGAACAAGGGGTGCGGGACTGCAGGTAATGGTAAGAGAAAGTGCAGAACCAGAGTTTTATTGATTTTCAAGGACTTTCTCTCATTTTTAAAGCTTGACATGAAAAGCTTAGGTTTGAGACTTGCAAAGGAGGATAGTATGAGTGGTTATAGATTCACACTAACTGCAAAAAGTCATGGTGACAATATTTTGTGTAACAGATTGCCCCCTAAAGTGCGAAGTCTGTAGTAGATGAGGATTTCATTTATCATCTAAGAATAGTGAAGTACTTTATCATTTCGAGGATCATCTTGTGGAGAGCCTGGTTGGAACCTGTAAAAACATTCAATACAAAATATATATATGAGATCATATCATCGCTGAGGTAGGCATTCCCATACTCAGATCAAAACTGATTAGAAAACTAACTAAACTGCTCTGATATAGGAATGATCTTGCAATACATCACAAGTATAGACACATGTAGACACAGTATGGACGCAACCATCTGTTTATGAATAGTCCACTGTATAATGAATACAAAATTCCTTGCAGCCTGGATGGTGGAAACTAGATCCAGGGTCTTGATTTCTACTTCCCGAAATAGTACGATTCTATCCATGTGATTGAATGTGTCGAAGTCGAACATGGTAGAAACCATTTGATTACCAGTCAATGATGTAAATTGTTAACAAGTGTGAGATAAACCATAATTAATGTCAATGGCTCTCAAAGTACTCAGTACAATCCATGAAATGTGAATAGATGTGTTGATGTCGAACATGTCACGGAGTCCTTTGATCGAAGGTCAATGATGCAACCTATCATCGAAGGCGAGAAACCTGCCATTGAGGCATGCAGATCCCAAGGTACTGACGATTTCTAGATCATCTTTCTAGATAATGAGCTGAAGTCGATAAAAAGCGATCCGTTGTTGAGCTGAAGTCGATAGAAAGCGATCCGTTGTTGAGCTGAAGTCGATAGAAAGCGATCCGTCGTAAGCAAGCCCACAACACGAAATCATAGATCAAGTTAGAAGAAATATAGTTGTAAGGACTGACTCAGGGATGGTCAAGATGGATGACAGATATTTTGCAGATGAATGGTTTATTTGCACTGACCTCTTGAACACATAACGACACAGCAGATGGTTTGGTGACAATTGACCCAAAGCTAATACCCAGAAACCGGCTGAAGACTTTCAATATGGTTTGATTAACTGTTAGGCAAAGGATTTCCCAACCCAGGTGAATAAAAAGTGTCGTGTTCAAGAGTGGTTAAATGTTTTTATGAGACACAAAGTATAACAAACAGGCTCATTTTTCTCTCTTTTCCCCCACCATTTCTGGCAAGTACCTCTTTATTTTTGACAAGCTTGAGGAGGATAAAATTTGCCTAATTATAATCTCATCCTTCGGATGAGTCCAACTTAGTTTAAATTCGAACCCTAAGAAGGAGTGGTCCGTTCCTGTTTGTAATTGAACAGGTCCTTTATTGTAAAATTTTAACGAGTCCAGTAATGGAGAAACTCGACGTTTTTCAATTTTAGGGAGTCTGAAAAAACTTAAGGAAACTCCATGGTTGTCATTTTTCGTAAATTTGTGTCCCCCAAGCCCAAAAAAGTATAAAATAATACTTGAGAGAACAGTTTGACCATTACGATCAAGGAGTACTTTTCATAATTAGTGTCTCTAATCCGAAAAAGTGATCAATGACATGTCATTTTATAACCAATATCGAATTTGAAACGACAAAAATCCGGCAATCTTTTCATGTTTTTACGGTTAGAAAAGGGCTATAAGTGGACCGTCTTTTTAATTTCGTTTTAACGAGCTTAAAAAGAAAAACTCGGCAATCTTTTCATATTTTTGGAGTCAGAAAAGAGCTTAAAGGTGACTTTAATGTTTTTTGTAAAAAATGATCAATTTTTCCTGAAAAATCCGTTATCCTGCACAAAAACTCAAACATTACTCATACCTGTTTAAAATAAATAAAAATTCTTCAAAAGTTACCTCTTTAAAGTGAAAAATAAACATATTAAAAATTCATTTATTCAAAAAAGCTTATAAAAAAGGCTTTTGTAAATTCATTTTTACCGTTTGACTTCAGAGTGAGAAAAGAGAGCTTTTGGTAAGAAACTTCCCATGAAGATTGCGGAAAATCCGTCCGTTGGAATCGAACACCGTCACCTCCAAGTAATCCACATCTTCTTACTGTTGCATTTCATCCATTTGAAATTTGTTTTTAGGGTTTTATTTTCATTTTTAGGAAATATTTAGGTTAAAAACCCACGCGCGGGGGTCCGCAGGCGTAGCATAGGAAACCTGCGGACCCAGAGTTTTTCGTAAAAGGAGAAAAGTCAGGGGCTCGCACCTGCTGTATAGCCAGAGTGCGGACCTACGCACTGTCTCTAATATAGAGGGTGCAGTCCCCACAACATAGGTTTTCAAACTTAAATTTTTCAAATTCCGCCCAAAAACTTTGATTTAAAATATTTTAATCCACCTTTTTGTTGAATGTAGGGTATACATTATGCTTGACTGGCGAGAACGAGAGCACGAGGATGTGGACCTCGCCACGATTAATCATCAACCTTCGATTGATGCATTGAAGGCATGCGGTTTATTCAAATTCTAGGCCATACCTAGCATGAGGGCCCAAGTGGACTTTTTGCAGTGGCTGGTAGACAGGTGGAATGTACAGGACTAGTGTTTCGTCATTGGTGGCCACTGGCTCGAAATGGAGCCGGGAGACATTTACTTTTTGACTGGTTTGCTTAAGAGAGGTGAACATTTGACTCTATTCAGGGCTAGGCCAGGTGGCCAGTCTGTCGATAGCCTCCGGCTAGAGTTTTGTAACGACCAATCCAGAGACAAAGGGATTGATATCAAAACCATCTCTCGTCCTGAACTCAAAGTGATTGCATTTACTGTCACCATGCTCTGCGGAAGCACAACACTACATATGACCACTGGATCCCAAATGCGGATGGCAGTAGACTGCTTTCGGGGCACTATCTTCAACTGGTGCGAAGCTATGTTGGCTAATGTAAAAGGCCAATTGACTAGAGCGAAGAACGGACAACTGAAAAACTTTGGATATGGTTTCTTAGTTGTGAGCTTTGGTCTAGAGAGGGTCCCAATGTTGGTTCCACAACATCTTTCCATTGGAGCTGGACTTCCTCGAGAGCCCAAACTAATGCGTTGGGTTGCAGTTATGGCCCGTCATCCTGAGGAGAGTTTAGAAGTTGTTTGATTTCCTCCTGAGTATTTTCATTGGTTGGAGAACCAAGTTTTTGCTATTCAGGATTTTCCTTATGCTGGGATGGATTATCGTGGTGACCCAGACATGGCTCTTCCACCAGGAGAGCAATGGGATGACTCAGGTAAAATCATTTTCAACATTTTCTAATTTTTTTTGTTTTGTTTTTAAATCGTCCCAAAATTGATAGTAAAAAGTTTCAAATGCAGATGTAGGTCCACGACGACCAGCCACTCTCCGGCCCTATGAGAGGAAACAGCTAGCTGTAGCAGCACCAGCCCCACAGGACGAATCTACAAAGACCCTGGCCGAATTGGAAAACCATCTAGAGCGTTTGACAACAGACATTCCAGAGACCAGCATAGATGACATTCCTCTTAGGCTACAACGCTATGTGATTGGGGTCCCAGGACCTTTCAGGAGGTTCCTTTATAGGGTGGCCCGTGCAGTGGTTTCTTATCGTGATCATCACCAATGATAGGATGATCGCCTGTTGTAGACTCATATGACATTTTTGCTTTTTGTACTTATCATTTTTGCCGATCATAAGGTGTTTTTCAACCTATGATCGAAGACGATGTATATTTGACACACTTCTATGCTATGCTATATCACTATTACCGGTTATCTTGTAAAACATGTCATGGAATGTTTTTAAATTTACTGTTTGATTATTGAAAATGTCTACTTAACATTCGAGAAGCAATTGTATTTGCTAATGTATTTAAATATCTTGGAATATGCTGATATTCAATATAGTCAAATTCACGTTCCAAGAGACGAACTCTCAAAAATAATCTCAATAACACTGGATTTCTAATGGCATAAACTCTATTAAGCTGCAATACAACAAGTTCAGAATCTAACCTCACAATCAAACTCCGAATCCCAAATGAGATGGATTAAGATAATAACTCAATCACTGCACTATACTCTGCAATGTTGTTCGTTGTTTGATCGAGGCTTACCCCATGCATAGATACCAACTCATCAGATGACGAATAGATAACCCAAGCTGCGGAAGAAATGTTCCGTGTATTACAACAAGCATCATCAGCAAAACCAATGTATGTTTGGAGAGACGTCGACATCTGCAATATCAAGAGTAAAATCAAGATAAGTAGGAATAATAACAAAAACACTCTCTAAGCTAAGCACACTTTTTAATCTAAAACACACCAGCTAGAAAGAAAACTAACCTAACTAAAATCTCCACACCCAGATTTAAGCATAGTATCTCTTCAGATAAAGACCATTTCTGGGCTTACCTAAAAAGACTCTGTCAAAGTCTACCAATTCATAGGCCCCTTTTGCCAGCATTCGCTTAACAACATAAGGACCATGCCACATGGGTACGGATTTTCCAGCGCCTAATTTATCATTTGCTGGATCGTACAGTAAGACTAGGTCTCCTTCCGAAAAATTACGAGGTGTAACATTTCGATCATACTGAGCTTTAATACGTTTGGCATGAGCTTCGATTGCTAGTGCAACATCACGTCGATTCTCATCTAGCTGAGCCAAGTATAACAAACGTTTCTCCTCTTCGGAAGTGGCTGGAAGTAATTCTATGGCCATTTGCAATGACGAGATTTCACATTCAATGGGTAACACAGCTTCCAAACCGTAAACTAGTTGGAAAGGAGTGAAACCAGTTGATGTTTTTACTGAGGTTCGATATGCCCAAAGCACTGAAAATAGCATGTTATGCCAATTCGACCTATGAATCCCAATGATTCGTCGGATCATGATGACTAGAACTTTGTTGATGGCTTCAACCAGACCATTAGCTTGTGGATAATATGGAGTTGAACTATCGTGACGCAGGCCAAGTTGGTCTGTTAGTTCAGTCATCATAATATTTCGAAAATGACGCCCATGATCAGTGATAATCGCTTGTGGAACACCGAACCTAGCAATTATATGATTGAACACGAAAATCGCAGTAGTTTTACCGTCTGCCTCAAATGTAGGCATCGCCTCGGCCCACTTGGTAAAATAATCTACCGCAAGGATGATATACGCATGCCCCCCGACCGAGTGAGGGTTACATGTAATAAAATCGATACCCCATTTCGCAAAAGGACCGACGACAATTATAGGGTGGAGAGGAGCAGGTGGAGCGCGCATCTTTCGATCAAAAATTTGGCAGTTGTGGCATTTTCGGACCACGTTAATACAGTCTTTAAACAAAGACGGCCAGAAATAGCTAGCGCACAATATCTTTTGGGCTGTGGCAAACCCAGACATATGACCGCCACACGCTCCAGAGTGACAGTCATTGAGAACCCTTTCAGCTTCCTCATGAATTAAAAACGTCAGAAAACAGAATCCGCCCCATGACGATAAAGTGTATCTCCAATAATTTTGAATTGTTGGGACTGGAATCGTATTTTCTGACGCTGAGATCTTGAAATTTCAGGCTGAAAGGATTGGGTTTGGAGATAAACTATGATATCTCCATACCAGGGATCTAAAGTGCTGATTAGAAACAAGGATTCATCCACAATGGGCTCTTCCACCACAGTTTCAGTATCAGCACGCGGGAAGTCACACATTAACTCCGCAAAAACTAAAGATTTCTTTGACTTAGATTTTTCAAACTCCAAGTCAAATTCCTGCAGGATAACAATCCATTTGGAATACTTGCCCCCTAGCAATTGTTTGGTCAAAATATAGATCATAGGGTTGCAATCAGAAATTACTGTAGTTTTGCGTAGTAAAATGTAATGATGAAAACGTTGGACAGCTTGAACAGCTGCCAAGGCCAATTTCTCCACATGTGAATATTTTAGCTCAGTTGGATTTAAGGTTCGACTAAGGTAATATATCACATGTTCACTACCGAATTCATCTTCCTGAACTAACACCATTCCGATGGTGGAATGCGAGGCAGCGAGATATAAGAAGTAGTCCTGGTTGTAGTTGGGAGGATGCAATAACGATGCATGGGTCAATGCGTGTTTTAGTGCATCAAAAGATTTGTCAGCTATCTCATCCCAAAAGAATGGAGTATTCTGTTTCAACAACCGGGTAAAACCCTTTGTTATCTCGGTGTAGTTAGGAATGAATCGACGTAAAAAGTTTTCTTTCCCTTGCAAATTTTGGAGTTGGCGAAGAGTCGAAGGAGGAGGCAATTTGACAATAGCCTCAACCTTCGAGGGATTGACACGAATGCCGGCTTTTGAAACAACAAATCCCAGTAATCGACCCGTTTTTATACAGAAAACACACTTATGTGGATTCAACCTAATTCGATAATGCCTACACCTCATAAAGATTGCTCGTAATGAATGAGATGATCGGCTCGATGTAATGAATGAGCAGGTAATTCATCGAGATAGGGTTGCACAATATGCTTGATGTCATGAAATGTGTAAGACATGGCTCTTTGAAAAGTTGCACTGGCGTTCTTGAGCCCAAAAGGTAATTTGCAATAAGCAAATGTCCCCCATGGACAAATGAAAGCCGTTTTTTGTTGATCAGCAGGTAGAATATTTATTTGGTTGTATCCGAAAAAACCATCCATGAAGGAGAATATTTCACTGCCGGCACAATCATCAATGATTTGATCGATATAGGGAGTTGGGTAATTGTCTATTGGACAGGCTCGATTAATATCCCTATAATCGATACATATTCTTATTGTTCCTTGCTTTTTGTTAACAGGAACAATATTCGATACCCAATCCGTTAACGGAATTGGATAAATGAAACCTGCTTTAAGTAATTTTTCAACTTCTATTTAATAGCAGCAACCTTTCGCGGGTGGATCTGACGCAAACGTTGCCGGACGGGTTTAGAATCCGGGTAAGTTTTGATTTCATGAACAACAATTGTTGGATCAATTCCTGGCATTTCCTCATATGACCAGGCAAACATGTCACGGAATTCTTGAAATAGGGCCTTATATGTTTGAATTTCATCTTCTGTACAAGAGGCACCTATATGAATGTTTTCAACAATTCCAGGCTTAACCGAAATGTCAATAGGAAAAGTTCGAGAAATATTTCCCAAATTTAACTCAGATCAGGATTTTTCAATGGATTCTGAGGTTCTTTGACATAATCAGTCGTAAAAATAGATAAAAAATCATTTTCAAAATGATCAATCTCAGGTAAAAACGAAGATTTATGATGAAGATCTTCCCATGGTAAATCATCAACAGACAAGATTTCACGAATTTGCTCATCAGTGTGCACAAGTTCGGAAAACGTTGTTGAATCTGAGTCTAATATTAAAAGTGATTCTTCATGGAATACATTCATTAAGTCAATTTCGGTTGAAGAAGGGTCGAAAAACGACTGTACGGCCTGATACGCAATTTCATATGGACTCAAAGGCATAGCATCACCAAATGAATCTATCTCAGATTCAGAAGGTACGATCCAAGGATCATCATAAACAATAGTGTCTGATGAAATCATATGAATGGTTGCAGTAGAAGGCGATACGTATGGAGGAGGAAAAGAAAAAGTTCCTAGTAAACTAGAATCTTTAACTAGTCCTACTCCAACATCCTTATAAGGGATAGTTGTTTTGTCGACATGCTCGATACTTTCAGAAGAGGCTGGGTCGGATGAAAAGTAATTTAGTTGGTCTATAGTTACGATCTTTCCATTATGAGGAAACTTTATAAGCCGAAAGACCGATGAAACAACGACAGTCATAGCGTAAGACCAACTACGACCCAAGAGAAGGTTGTAATCTAGAGGGGCATCAACCACCTCCACATCTAGATTAATAGTTTTGCCTTTAACCCCTATAGGTAAATCCTGTAGAATGCCAAAAGGATGGAACCCACGGCCATCAAAAGCCTCGGGGATTGATTAAGTGTAGGATAACCAAGCGATCTCCAACACTGGATCGACATAATACACGTTGAGGCTCCCTCATCAATCACAGTCCTATAGCAAGGTCTGTTTTTGACTAACACTGGAATTTGGAAAGCCATTTGATGAGGTAAGCGAGGTGTACTATTTTCTAAATCGAAAATTATAAGGTTCGAGTCCTGAATATCAACAGCTCCTATAGCCGACAATAGCAATTTACGCTGTGCTGGACATGATTGCAGCACCTCCAAAGCCGACATTGCTGAAGGTGAAATAGCCAAATCTTCAACAATGTTATAGTTCTGAGCAACTCTCGCATGTGGATTGAAAGCTGACTTTCGAAGTATACCCTTGGCGGGCGGTTTGATTACTAAGTCTGGGTTAGGTTTCTCGATCTGTAGTGGATCGGAACGGGAGTTGAAGTTGATGGGTTTGAATTAGAAGATTCTGCTTCCTTACCACCAACAGGACTTTTACTTCCATAATCTTGCGATCATGTCGCAATCCTAACATGGGACATCATCATTATGGGTTCTTCTGAGGCATTTGAGGAAGAACCTATCATCTTACTGTCTTGACTAGGAAAAGGATCCTTCAAAACAGCAGGCGTTTGAGAACCTTTGACGATTTTCGCAACCTCAGCGCGATGAGGGCAGTCTCTTGTAAAATGCTCTTCGTCACAAATGAGACAAGGATAACGAGGTTTGCGTTTCTCATCAGTAGATTCCGTTTTTTCTGGTTTCTCTTTCGAATTTTTATCTGTTTTATTTTTCTTCTTCCCTTTCTTTTTACCACCGGATTTTGATTTGGCCGTAGATGACTCTACAACATGAATATCGGCAGAAATTTCCACGGAAGAATCTCCTGTCGGGGAATCTGGTAAAGTTATGATAGGAGAAGAATTCTTGGAAGATTTCTTCTTACTTTTGGTATTAACTGTACCAATCATACCATCAGCGGCATGAGACCCTGAAGGAGCTGCAGTTATTTGATTTTGTTTAGGAAGATCGGGGATTTTCTCGTGTAACGTACCTGACTGCGTATAAACGAGGTCAAGGTACTGAGCTTGAGCAATTACTTGCTCTTCAGTAACGACTCCTGCCTTAGCTACATCCTCAGTGATTTTCGGTAATAAAGATTTAACAAACCATTCTGCTAAGATCTGATCCGGAATAAAAACTTTCACTAAACGCCGTCGACGCCTCCATTCATGAATGTGATCTGAAATGTAAGTGGACGTTGACTGTTTTAATGAAGTTAATAATTCCGTGCCATTGTCATATCTGACTGGCAACTGAAAATGAGTTAAAAACGAAGTAGCTAACTGACTAAAATTATAAAAAGTGGCTCGCGGTAACTCAATGTACCACTTGGCCGCAAGACCAATTAGAGTGCGTTGAAAAAGCCGTAAACGAATTGAATCATCTGAAATGGAGTTAGACGCACACTAGAGGTGATAAGTCATCACATGGTTCAACGGATCCTCTCCTGATTTTCCTTCAAACTTAGGAATATCACTGGGCAACTTATTCGGCATTGGCGGCCAAAACAGAAGATAATTAATTGGATCGTTCGTAAGGCGCGACAAATCAGGCAAGTCCAAAGTTGCAATGAATGGTAACTGACGATTAGGGTCTCTGAAACCCTGGGTCATGAGACCATCCCCAGGAGGAGGATATCCAGGATAACTAGGAATTGGAATTGCATTTGGGATATTATATCCTCCTGGAAAACTAGGATTAACCGAACCATAATGGGGTTGTTGAGGTTGCTGATAAGTATATCCAAGGTACGGTTGATACTGATAGACTGGGTTCTGCACAGCAGGACCGAATTGGTACTGTCCCTGGTACGGTTGATAAGTAAATTGAGGTTGACTTGTGACAACCGTACTTGGACCAGGTTGTCCTACAGGCATTTGAACCGAAGTCTGAATTGTGGGTCCAGACTGAGGTAAAGATGCTTGAGGAATTGATGCAGGAATAGTAGAAACCGGAGCTGTCGATACTCCAGAAGTAGGTGGGGTAGATGGAACAGATGTTGCAGTAGTTGCAGTAGTCGTTTGAGGCGGAGTTCGAGGCGAACTAGGCCCAGGCTGAGAAACTACAGAAGGTGCAGAAGTTTGAATAGTAGGCTGGACAGGTTGCTGGGTTGAACCAGAAACCAAGGGTTGTCCAGATTGAGATGACAACTACATTCGGTTGCAAGATCTGTTGAGATTGAGATGGATCCCACACTAAGTTCATTCCGGGGTATGGACCCATAGAAGGTTGAGCATATTGAGGACCATAACCGGGTTGAGGGTAGGGTTGATAATTCAAAGGTACATTTCCAGCTCCTTGGACAAATGATTGACCTGAAGGTGGTTGGAAACCTTGGGTTGGGTACTGACCTTGAGGTTGATAACCTTGAGGCATGTACTGATACTGGGGTTGACCTTGAGGTACATATTGATACTGGGGTTGACCTTGAGGTACATACTGAGTCTGGGGTTGACCTTGAGGAATGTACTGTCCCGTAGGTATGTACTGTCCTTGAGGTTTCCCCCCAGGCGGTAATTGGGTACCTTGAGGTTGCCCCCCAGGTGATAATTGAGGACCTTGAGGCTGCCCCCCAGGTGGTAACTGGCCACCTTGAGGTTGCGGATTTGGAATGGTACCTGACATCATAAGAATATCTTCTACACTCAACGGCTTAGTTCCGTTATTACCAGTTAATAACCCTTGTTCAACAGGTTGAGGAGATGCTCCCGAAAAAGTACTAGTAAGTGACTGATACCCAGAGGGAACAGAAGGACCGCCATATAAAAATGTTTCTGGAGATTGAGAAAACATGGATGACTGTCTCGACATATTCAAAGGAGGATAATAACCCTAGGTGTTGGATGAAAAGGAATGTGAGGTGGTGAAAAACTTAGTCCGGGTTTTACAAAAAATTGGTCAATGAAAGATACCAAGCGTCCCTCCTAGGTGGACTGTAAAAGATCGATTCACGCTCCCTAAGTTATATAGCTGGTTGATTTTCATGGATAGGTATACCTTCTTCCGGAGTAACAAGTTCTTCAATAGCAATAAGTCCAGAAGGAAGATTTTGGGTAATGAATCTTTCTACCCTGGGTGAACCAGGACCACTGGAAGTTGGAGAGGCAAATCCTGATGTTGGAGTAGCAGCAGGTTCAGTTTCAGGTTCAGATATTTCAGGTTCCTCGGCTAATTCACTAGTAGAAGAAAAACTACCAGTAACTTCGGAAAATGAAACAGGTTCTAAAATATACTCTGGTGCTTGCACTTGGTAATCAGGATGTACAACCAAAGAAGACTCTCCTTCTTCAGGTGACCCAACTCTACTGTCACTAGGAGTTACAAGGGCTCGTAGCCCTTCAAGTTGGCTTGGTGAAAACTCAGGAGGTTGGCCCCGAAGTCTACGGGACTTCCTCGGTAATTCAGCCACGATTAAAAATTTTAATTACTTCAAACAAAGAAAAATCTCAATGAAAACCACCTAAAGTCTCTAAAGAACCAAACAATTTTGAATCACACGCCTAAAGAATCTAGGAGGTCAAACCACACACAAACAGTAACTTTCCGTACCAAAAACACTAGTTGGTGATGAAATCCAACGTCGCAAAATTCAATACAGAAATGGCGGTTGGAACAGTTACCCCGGCAACCTGCTTAATGAATAGACTAGCACAAGTTTCTCCACTAAACCGTCTCAAGTGAAGAGAACCCCCAGAAAATCCAAGTGAGTCTAGCCGACGTCTGCTCCAGGTACAGTGGGATCTTCCCTCCACCGTCACCTTAGGAAAGAATCCTATAGAATATGGTCACTATGGTTACCAACGGAAACAAATATACCTGGGGGAACAGTCTGTGATCCGATACACACGCAAGGGCAAAGTAGTAAGCTCAATCCCCTTGAAGGCTCCTTGACATAATCCAAGGTTTACCAAACAGTGACTCCAGGCTCCTCGACAATGGTTAATCCGAGGTTTACCATTTTTAATACGTGTATATCTTGTATCGTTCCCAATGGGGAAGGATTGATTACCCCACTGGTTCAGACACGATCTCGTGCTTGACTCCTTTAAGAGGAGCTTCCCAGAGCATAGATGTAACAATTGGAATTTATCTCCTACCGCAAGATACAACTACTTGTTTGTTTTACTATCTTGGAGAGTTAATTACTCCCTACTCCAAGATACTAGCCTAAGCTATGTTGGTGATAAAGAGCCCTAGAAATAAAAAGATTGCTAGATAGATTTTACTTTAAGCGTTATTTTTATTGGTTTTTTCTTAAGTCAAAAGGTGTGGAGATGAAACTTTATGGTGTCAAGACTCTACTCCAAATCACTAAAAATGCACTTATGATGATAAACAATCATTTTTCTTCAATGAACTTCTAGCTAAAGAAAGAGTTGAAAATGCAAATGCTTGTAAAAACAAATCTTTCCTTAACAATCAAATAAAAAGAAGAACTTTTTGTCTTTTCCAACAAACTCAAAATGAGACAACTAGTTATGCTCACGAAAATTTCCCTTTCTTTTCAAACACTCAAATACTACAAAAACAAACTTTTCAAAAGAGATATTTTTTTTTTTAATTTTTATAAAACACTCAAAACTATTGGAAAATCTAATCTTGAGATCTATAAATTCTAAAAAGCTAATTGAAGTAAAAGCTTACAATATTTCTTTTCAAGGATGTTTTACTTAGTTATGAGCAAACTAATCACAAATTAATAAAAAACAACCAGCTTTTGTTTTCTTTTTAAAAATGAAATCCAAAACTTTCAAAACAAGTTCTTTTCGAAGCTTTGCAAAGAGAAAAGCGAGATGTATTCCTCAACAAAGGCAGATTTTAAAAGTCGGTCAGATTCATAAGAAGACCAGTAAAAACCAGGGTGATCTGAGGTTTCTAAGGCTTCCAAGCTCTGACTTACTACAAAGACCAAACAAAAATCAAGCCAGGCACACAAAGCTTCTAGAAATTTCACCTAAAACCTAAATGCCAATGGAACTAACCTATGAAAAGTTTTCGACAAGACACGTGCAGATCTGGGCAGAGGCTAAAACATATAAACAAATCCTAAGCTGACTAAAAGAGAAAATTTTAAGTTTTTCAAAATTTTGACAGGGTCTGCAGGCTCCTAGTACAACCAGGTGTGGTACCGCTCTGTGTGTAAAGCAAAAGTGCGGGGATGTCTGCACTGTGTTACAAACAGAGGGTGCGGTCCTCAACCAAAAGCGTGAAAAACAAAAAATAATTCAAGATCTACAAAACCTACCCAATCCCACACACATCAAGCAAAAAACCAGAAACAGAGAAACAGTTTCTCAAGTCAAAGTAAAAGCAAAGGCAAAAACCAAAAATTCAAGTCCCCAGCGGAGTCGCCATTTTGTTGGCCGGATAAGTCGTTCTTGCGGACAAGACCGACCTCCCTAGTATCTAATGATATCTAGCGACAAGCAAACCAAACAAATTCTATCTTTCTCTAAATATGCGATTTATAAATAAAGGCTAATAGATGTTTTAGGCCTACCTCGGGTCTAGTGCTAGTTTGTGGAAGCCACGCTCCGTTGATCCAAATGAGCTCCCTTTTAAAGAATCTGCAAACACAAACAAGCACACATATTAAATAACACCTACATAGCCAATATAATAAACCATACTTATCATGATGATCAAGGAATTCATGAAATAAACCATAGAAGACAATTTATTGAGAAAAATGAATCTGATTGTATTAAATTTAATCAAAGAATAACTTTACAACCTTAGTGCCTTGATGCTATACAAGCTCCTCCCAGGGTCCATCAAGAATCTCCTCTACTTTGACAAGTTTTACTCTCTTCCCAAAGAAGCCAAAAGGTATGTAATCTTTCATTTCAAGCTTAATTAGGAAGTCTGAATTCCAACAGCATTTACCCTAAAAAATGTTCAGCTTTCAACCTCTCTAGCAACCAGCCCAATGCCTCAATTTATAGAGCAGAGGAGGGAAGTTACTAGGTCCACCTTCAAAGGGATAGAGCCCTCCTTCAAAGGGATAAGCTCCTCCTATCAAGGGGTTAGCTCCTTTAGTTATGGGATGCATGAACCACCTAGGAGCAAACCAACCACGTCAAGATTCCTTCTAGAAGCGTTCAGAATTAACCCAAAGTGAGTTTTTAAGAATAAACTTGCGCCTTTTTGACTTTCACAGGGGTCCGCACCCACTCCTTTAGAGACAGAGCGGGCAAGTCCGCAGGTAACATGAACAAGGGGTGCGGGACCACAGGTAATAGTAAGAGAAAGTGCAGAACCAGAGTTTTATTGATTTTCAAGGAATTCCTCTCATTTTTAAAGCTTGACATGAAGAGCTGAGGTTTGAGACTTGCAAAGGAGGACAGTATGAGTGGTGATAGACTCACATTGACTGCAGAAAGTCATGGTGACAATATTTTGTGTAACAAATAATAATGTAAGGGCACAATAATAACAATAGCGAGCTTCTATGGGGCACAATAGTAACAATATGGGCACTACATGGGTACATCAATATAATAAGTGGGTTGTACTAATAATAATAAGGGGTTACACTAGTAGTATAGGGGCCTAACATTCAATATAAAGGTCATGTAAAGATCTATGATGTAACCCCACTATGCATGGGAAGGATGATGCAATAATTGCAAATTTTTAATCATGTATAGACATTGGGTATATCCCCACTTGGTTGGGTGTTTGATGTATGTATGAGTCATTGGTGATAGGAAGGTCATACTCACTTAGTTTAGTAATAGAGTCATGTACTTCATTTCACATCCATCAGAGATTTCAGTAAAAGCTCAAGGGGAGCATGATCATATAATTCAGCATGTGCTGGGAGAATATCTTGGTCTTCCCTTTGCCCTTGATGTCAAATGGGGAGAGTATCTTGTTTTTATGGTTAGCATCAAGTCCAAAGGGGGAAATTGTTGGCATTATGATACAGGTGTTTTCCATGATGGCAACTCACACATATATGATGATCACAAAAAAGGATTATAGATCAGATTTCAGAGATTGAAGAAAGAGAATGGTTTAAGAACTATACATTGGTTCACTTTGTCCAAGTAGCATATACGTATGCACACACTCTCACAAGAAGAAAGATGCGTATGGGTTGGAAAATCAAGGAAATTCAAGAGTAAAGAATACCAAGGGTCAATACCATGGTATTAGCCCACAATTTTGAGCGGAGTAACGACTATTTGATCCCGTCCAAGAATACCACATGTTCTAAGTGTTGTTTTGGTCCGAGGTATTGAGAAAGGCCAGAAACTATATAAGGAGGAGAATATCAAAGGGCCAAGTGTAAGGGTTTCTGAGGAATACTTCTATTTGAAGTATATTTTATGTTGCAGGGGCTATGATTATGATATGATCTAAAATATTTTGTGCACCTTGAATTCAATGTTGGATCAGGATCATGAGACCTGAAATGACTTGTCATTGAATGATCTGATATTGGTTGGGCTAGATCTGATTGCTAACACATGTTTTATTCTGTAAATGTTATGATCTGGGTATGGCTGAAGTCTGGAATAGCTGTGAAGTTTTAAATTAGTATTTGCAGATCTATACGCTGGTTCAGTACTTCGAAGTAGCGTATACATTATGAAATATGATGTTTGAAGTTGCAGTTGGTTCTGGTTGTTGATGCAGAATTCTGGGTTCTGGTGACAGTGTTTTGAATGTTTATATTGATTGATTGTGATTTGCTTCAGCGATGATGGGATTTCAGTGATTGGTTGTATTGCAGTGGTGATTAATTTTGAGCTTCAATGTTGTTGATGGGTCCATTATGAAAATTGGATGAAACGTGGCCTTCATATTATGTTGTTGTGTACCAAGGTTATCCAATCTAAAAATTTAGGAAACGTGGTCCCTGGAGGAAGAGAGAAGGTTGTAGCCTTCTGTAGGCCGATGCCTACGTAATAGTAAATATATCGGCCAGTACATGAACCAAGGGGTTGGAGATCCCTTCGTTGATGCTCCTGCATCAGACTCCTGAGGTACAAAATTTTTATGACCTCCTGGTCATATGTCTCCTTCATCCCTTAGCAATTCTACCCACATCCTCTGTGGAATTGCCTTTATGATCTTTCCGTGAGCTGCAACAAAACCTCTGCAGTAACAAGTCCTCCCTGCTACACGATACCTCACCAAGCTTCTCTCCTCTGAGCTTAGTCTTTCGACATCTCTCTGGTTCTCTCTTCTGGAACCAATTGAGCACTCCTGGCTCTAGGTTGCTGCAAATCTTCTCATCTTCCTTTGTTGCTACCAACATAAAAATATAAATACCACAAACTCTCCAATCTTCAACGTAATTGTACCTCCTTCTTTTGCACGTAGAATCTTCTTCTGCTCTGATACCACTTTGATGCATCAAAACTGCATCTTTACATAATTATCGCGTGGACCTATGGGTTATTGGCCCATGTATACATCAAAAGCATTTCAATTAGCAGACTTCACAACAAACTTGACCGATCACTGTCAACTGCGTGTTGCACAACTAACATATTCATTTTAACACTTGACTTTTGGCGCTCCAAATCTCCACCGTCGATCTCATTCCTCAATCCAATGGCTATCGCGTCACCTGCTCGCCAACTAGCTTGGCCGATCTCCACCTTCGATGTGACCCGTCCAATCGAATAGCTATCGCGCAATCTCATGTAGATTCTTGCACAATCGATATCAGATTGAGAGCGCGTGAGAAAAGTAGTTTCTTCATGCTACGTGTCACCCGCTAAGGTTAATCGCATGAATTTGTGAAATACCATTTCCAGCCTTAAGGGTGCGCGAGATACCGCTTACCACTTGTCGACTACTACCCACGTGCTTAAATCAAAACCTTTAAGAAAGACACTTAACCAAAGGCTTAGCGCTTAATCTCAGTATTAACTCTTAACGCTAAACGACTGTGATTTACCAATAAAACACGTAAACAGAGAAAAATACCCGATTAGGGTCCAGAACGCTGATACAAAGCTACAAATGAATTTCTGCACCATAATAGTGCATCCACACCACACTTCAATCAATTATTCAACAAGATGGAAATTACAAAAAAATTATTACATATGCCCCATGGAATGGCGGCCCTCTACTAGGTCTTACATCGATACTGGGCCTCTTCTAATATGCACTCACACTTATAGTTAAATAGAGTAACACAATACAGATTGGATCAAGTGAGATCCGATCAATCCCTATCTTCGCTTACATCCCTCAAAATCTACGTAAAATAACAAATTACAAACAAACTCAATCAGATTTGGAGGAAATCTCGTCCTCATGCCACGCATTCTCCTTTGGAAGGTTCCAAAATTCGATTTTGACTTGGGTCGTTGATGCTCCAGTATCAGAAGTGCTCGTCGCCCTGATTCCAACAGTGCAAACAACACTCAAATCCGAGCTCGTATGAGGGAGAAAAAGCCAGTTAAAGTTTTGGTCAAAGTTGGGCAATGGGCCAGGTTTAATGGTCCTACAAATTGACCGAGTCCCAGACATGGAATCTAGGTCCCGAGGAGCAGGTGAATTTGTTGGATACTTAATTTTTCTAATAACCCTTATATTAGGCAAAATCGAAAATAACCTTATTGTTGTAAAAATAATATATATATATATATATATATATATATATATATTAAAAGAGGTGGCGGGCCGTGACCCCTGCCACCCCCATCGGAACCAAATCCCAACATATATTAAAAAAAAAATCAAACCATATTAAAAATCGGGTCGGTGGCCATGACCTCACTAGACCCTCCAACCACCATACACCATATTAAGTTTGAAAAAGATTTGAACGGGGTGCAAGCCACCCTTGGTGGACTCGCGACCCACGGTGGAACCACTGTATAACCAAAATACAATGTATATAATTATGGGCCAGCGGGAATCAAACCCGCCTGGCCACATGACCGACCTGCTCCATGGCCAGCCCAACCCATGTACGAAACTCCACCCATTTGATACAAAAAACCAACCAACCGAAACCGCGTCATTCCAAAATCAATTAATCATTGTTTAAAATAATAGAACGCGCCATAAAAACGAACACGATGTATTTTTGGAGGGGTCAGGATTTGATCCCCCAACCTCCCGCGTTGTCACCTCCACCTTAACCAACTCGCCCAAATATGTTTCTTGTTATTTCCTCCTGAAAACGTTCATATAACCCATCAGTTCATTTGCACACAAGGAAGAGGTGGCAGAATAGAGAGCGGCTAGGAGTGTGCATTGCAGAACCATGAGTGATGAAACTAGGACCGGAACCCTAACACAGATGTCGAGGCAAATCCTTGACATGATTTTCGAGACAATTTTTAATTAATTGCAGGTGGAACCATGAGCGTGGAGCAGAGACAGGCGGAACCATGATTGAGCCCAACTTTCAGGAGGGCGAAATTTTTCTAGTGTCCAAATTGGACAAACTTTATGTCGATCTTACACCTCTCGGTGACACGAACCTGATGGCGTAGACAGAATTTTGATCTGAGCATCAGATATTCAGATGACATGGAGGAGGGAATATTTGAGGAATTTAGGGGGAATCTAAAAGATTCTTGTAGCCCCAGATTTTCACTTCGTCAGAATTCATAAATTTGACAGTCGATTTTACAGTATTTGACGCCATTAATATGATGGTGTAATCAGATTTTCCATTTGATCATTCAATTTTTCGGCCACTTTTCAAAGTGGAGTGCAGGTCTCAACATTCAATGTGCGAGAAGTCATTTCCATGATATTTGACACCACAAGATTGATGGTACAACCAGATCCAGCAATTTATTATCCTCTTCTTCAGATAACTCCTTGATGTGAGGTATATGCAGTGTGATCATGTACTTCTTTGTCTTTTTGCTTGAGATCCATTATGCTGTATAGATCCCTTATTGATGTTTGATGTGGGATCTTGTTTTGTTCTTGATGTGAGATGTACTTATTGTCATGTTTTGATTGAGATCCCTTTATCGGCATGTTGATGGGATACTCATGTGTCACCATGTATGTTTGAATTGAGATCCCTTTGATGCCATGTTGGCGGGATGCTCATTATTATCATACTTGAAATTATGTCATGCTGATAGCAGTCCTTTTGTGAATGAGAGTTCTTGTAGCGGAACATCTCGTGGACCCACTCCTACGTGAGGGAATATTCCTTGTATGATATAGAAAACACATTCATGTACATCATCCCTCTTTCCAGCACTTAATGCAACGGCCTACACCATCTTGACATCGGGGCCTGGAGACGTAGTCCACATTGGATGAACTCCATTATCAACGTCTTGTGCTTTATGTTGTTGATTCTTGTCATGTTCCCTCTTCTTTACAACATGCATATATGTTCCTTTATGCTCGTTTAAATTCAATTGTAACTACATCATGGAAGTAAAAGATCTTGGTTAAATTCGAGAGTTGATTCAACTCGGATCAAGTTTGGTATCAGAGCGGTCTTCGCGTGGATGTGAATTGCAAGCCTGAACAATGGAACGTGCAGTGATGGAGGATGACAAAGCGATGTACGAGACTATGCTTAAAGTGTCCCAAAAGGTGGAAATAATGTATGAAGCTCTGCAAAAAGAGACAGAGGAAAAATAACGATTGCAGCTTCAGTTGCGAGCCACGGAAGAGGCCTTGGAAGAACTGAAGCACAACAACAAAAGTCTTCAAGCAAATAACGTTGAATTGAAGATGCTTCTACAAGAAGAGAAAGAGGAGAAACATAGTTTTCTACGACAGTTGCAAGCTAAGGACGAGGCCTTGGAAAAGCTGCAGCGTGACCCATGTGAGGTAAAAAGTAGTTCTCCGACTTCATGTATGTTTCTTGATGATGATTTCGTTGTTTTTGAAAATCATACCACAGGAATTGGCTCCAAACTGTTGAAGAAAATGGGGTATGAAGGAAAAGGCTTGGGCATTAATGGCCAAGGCATTGTCAACCCCATCAAAGTAGAGGAATTACCCCGTCAGGCAGGACTTGGGTATGTCGGAAAGGAAGTTGGGGAATGCGCCGAGACAACCAGTGAACCACCAAAAACAGATGATGAGAAGGCCTCATTAGTTCTTTCCAACTCGACAGTGGAGTTAAAAGATGTTTATTTCCCTTCAGTTTCATCTTCACACAGTATGATTTTTGTTAGAAATGTGGAGATACCAATTACAAGGACAAACATGAGGCTCCTTACCAGGATGAGGTACAAGGAGGAAGAAGAACTTGGTGTTAATAGCCAAGGCATATCTCAACCATTGGAGGATGTGTAGAGACCTCAATTTGTAGGCTTGGGATACACCAAAGGAGAATGCTTGAACGTGTTAGATGCTTTTGAGACATTGTTGAAATCATCGAGGAAAGAGAATGATGGGAACACATCCTCATCATCCCATGGCAGTGTCCATTGCAGGAAAATAGTTGAGGCAAGCTCGCATCGCCATACTTACACCAAAGACGACAAGAAAAGGTCTAACCAGTATCGATATTCGAATGTTCATTTCAATTATAGTTATGTTGTTAAAGATGAACGTAAATCATGGAATCGAAAAATATGTACTTTTTGTGGTTTACATAACCATGTATTTGCCGAGTGTTGGAAGAGAATGGTAGCACGAAAAAGGATGAGGCGTGAAAGACCCTCTCAACAATAGGGAAAGAAGAAGGTAAAGCAGATCTAGAGGAAGAAGACCTATTGTAGTCATTGCGACCGAGGTGGCCATCAAAGAGCCATGTGTTGGAGGCTCCATCCAAAGTAGTGCCTTAAAGACAAAGCGGCGGTGCATGAACCAGGTGAAATGGTTATTCGACCTATGAATGTGCCACAAGGAGGCGACCCATTCACCTTGATAAGTGAGAAATGGTTCTTCTAGGTGTGATAGAATGTCATGGTCTTATTTTCTTTTTTCCAAATCATGTGTTGCATTTTAAACTGTAAAAGTGATGATGTGTTTTCCATCACTTGTTAAGCAACAATGATGTTTGGTCTTATTTTGTGACGCATTTTAAATTGTGAAAGTGATGTTGTGTTTCCATCACTTGTCAAAGAAACCATAGTGTCTGGCCTTATTTTTGTAAATCATGTGTTGCAGTGATGATGTGTTTTCCATCATTTGTTGAAGCAACAATGGTATTTTGGCCTTGTTTCTGTAGCTGGGGTATTATTTCCATTTTGATGTAAACTTGAACACTGAGTATGTGTTATAAAATCGTGGCAAGTATGAGATGCTTGGGTCATTAGTTGGTCATGTAAGTCAAACATGTAATTTTCAAAACAATGTACTACAGGTTTGCAGAGGTTGTAAGTGTCAGCTCATCGCTTATGGCTCTGAAGGACAAAGGTGAAGGAGAAGGGTGACATATCAGATACTTGTAAGTGCAGACAAGGTACATAGAAGTTGCAGATTATTTTCATGATTTTAGAGGACCAAAAGCTCCTCAATGGGGAAGATTGACCCAGGTGGCTCCGGACACATGTAGAAGTCCCAAAGGACTCAAAAAGGGGAAAAATTCAAAGTAGTCAGATTGATCCCAAACCAGCACCAGATTGAAGTGCTCGTCGCCTTGATTCTAACAATGCGAACGTCACTCAAATCCGAGCTCATATGAGGGAGAAAAATCCAGTCAAATTTTTGGTCAAAGTTGGGCAGTTTTAATGGTCCTACAAATTGACCGAGTCCCGGACATGGAATCTGGATCCCGAAGAGTGGGTGAATTTGTTGGATACTTAATTTGTCTAATAACCCTTATATTAGACAAAATTGAAAATAACCTTATTGTTGTAAAAATAAAAATATATATATATATATATATATATATTAAAAGAGGTGGCAAGCCATGACCCCCACCACTCCCATCCGAACCAAATCCCAACATATATTAAAAAAAAAATCAAACTATATTAAAAATAGCGCCGACGGCCATGACCCCGCCGGACCCTCCAACCACCATACACCATATTAAGTTTGAAAAAGATTTGAACGAGGTGTGAGCCACCCCGGTGGAACCACCATATAACCAAAATACAATGTATATAATTATGGGCCAGCAAGAATCGAACCCGCCCGACCATGTTGTCGGCCCGCTCCATGGGCGGCCCAACCCATGTACCAAACTCCGCCCATTTAATACAAAAAATAACCAACCCAAACTGTGCCATTCCAAAATCAATTAACCGTTGTTTAAAATAATACAACGCGCCAAAAATTAATGCGCCATAAAAACGAACACGATGTATTTTTGGAGGGGTCAGGATTTGATCCCCTGACCTCCCGCCTCGTCGCCTTCGCCTTAACCAACTCGCCCAAATATGTTTCTTGTTATTTCTGCCCGAAAACGTTTATATAACTCGTCAGTTCATTTGCACACGGGGAAGAGGTGGAAAAATGGAGAGTAGCTAGGAGCGCGCACTACAGAACAATGAGCGATGAAACTAGGAGCAGAACCCTGACACAGATGTCGAGGTGGAGCCCTGAAATGATTTTCAAGACAATTTTTTAATTAATTGCAGGTGGAATCATGAGCGTGGAGTAGATACAGGCGAAACCATGATTGAGCCCAACTTTTAGGAGGGCAAAATTTTTCCAGTGTCCAAATTGGACAATCTCTATGTCGATCTTACACCTCTCGGCAACACGAACTTGATGGTGCAAATAGAATTTTGATATGAGCAATAGATCTTCAGATGACCGGAGGAGGGAATCTTTGAGGAATCTAGGGGGAATCTAAAAGATTCATGTAGCCCCAGATTTTCACTTCATCAAATCAGAAATTTGACAGTTGATTTTACACTATTCGGGGCCACGAATATGATGGTGTAATCAGATTTTCCATTTGATCATTCCATTTTTGGGCCACTTTTCAAAGTGGAGTGCAAGTGTCAACATTCAATGTGCGAGTAGTCATTTCCATGATATTCGATGCCATGATATTGATGGTACAGCCAGATCTAGCAGTTTATCATCCTCTTATCCAGATAACTCCTTGATGTGAGGTATATGCAGTGTGATCATGTACTTCTTTGTCTTTTTGCTTGAGATGCATTGTGTTGTATAGATCTTTGTTTGATGTTTGATGTGGGATCTTTTTTGTTCTTGATGTGAGATTTACTTATTGTCATGTTTTGATTGAGATTCCTTTGTCGCCATGTTGATGGGATACTGATGTGTCGCCATGTATGTTTGAATTGAGATCCCTTTGATGGCATGTTGGTGGGATGCTCATTATTATCATACTTGAAATTATGTCATGTTGATAGGAGTCCTTTTTTGAATGAGAGTTCCTATAGCGGAACATCTCATGGAGCCACTCCTGCGTGAGGAAATATTTCTTGCATGATAGAGAAAACACATTCATGTACATCATCACTCTTTCCAGCACTTAATGCAGCGGCATACACCATCTTGACACCGAGGCTTGGAGACGTAGTCCACGTTGGACAAACTCCATTATCAACGTCTTGTGCATTATGTTGTTGATTCTTGTCATGTTCCCTCTTCTTTACAACATGCATATATGTTCCTTTATGCTCTTTTAAATGCAATCCTAACTACAACACAAAAGTAAAAGATCTTGGTTAAATCCAGGAGTTGAGTCAACTCGGATCAATTGTTTTGATTTAGATGGCTCTTTTGATGATGGACATATACAGGCTATTGATCTTGATGTTGCTGATAGATGCTTATGGTATAGATCATATATTGTGTATGATAGTTGTTGATGACTATCGTGGTCTTGTTTAGATTGTTAGTCCTTGTTATAAATGTCATGTATATCATTTGATGTAAAGGTCATGTAAGGACCTATGATGTAACCCCACTATGCATAGGAAGGATGATGTAATAATTGGAAATTTTTAATCATGTACAAACATTTGGTATATCCCCACTTGGTTGGGTGATTGATGTATGTATGAGTCATTGGTGATAAAAAGGTCATACTCACTTAGTTGAGTAATAGAGTCATGTACTTCATTTCACATCCATCAGAGATTTCGCAAAAGCTCAAGGGGAGCATGATCATAGGATTCAGCATGTGCAGGGAGAATATCTTGGTCCGCCCTTTTCCGTTAACATCAAAGGGGGAGAGTATCTTGGTGTTATGGTTGCCATTAAGTCCAAAGGGGGAGATTGTTGGCATTATGATATAGGTGTTGTCCTTGATGGAAACTCACACATATATGATGATTACAGATCAGACTTCAAAGATTGAAGAAAGAGAATGGTTTAGGAAGTGAGCGTTGTTTCACTTTATCCAAGTAGCGTATACACGCAAGTCCATAGAAAAAAAGCGCGTATACGTATGCACACACTCTCACAAGAGGAAAAATGCATATGGGTTGGAAAATCAAGGAAATTCAAGAGTAAAGAATACCAAGGGTAAATACCATGGTATTAGCCCACAATTTTGTGTTGGGTGTGGAGCTTGATTATCTTATTTATTTAGAGGTATTGCCACATTGGACCCCAGTTTGTAATGTGGCGGCAACGCTGCCCGTAAAATATACGCTGCAAGGGGGGGGGGCTGCATTCATTAGGCAAAGATCTAACGGTAGAAGTGTTTAGTTTAAGGTTTTTTGCCCTAAAAGGCAACTCTTCGCTATATATGAGGGAATTGTATTATGTCTATGTAGATCTAAATTCTGAGCGAGAAGAGAGAGGAGATTGAGCGATAAGAGAGAGGAGATTGAGCGAGAGAGAAGAGGGAATTACATTGGATCTGTTGTAGGTTGTATCTCTTCAATTTGCTGGATAATATAAAAGGAAGGACTGGCTGTTTTTCCGTGGACGTAGCCTAAATTGGGTGAACCACGTATATCTGTGTCTCTCTTGTTTTATGCGTTTTCCTGTGTTTATATGTTATGCTCTTAACCTGCAAGACGATACCAAAATACCAAATATGTGAAGAAATATACCCAGAACATAGAACAGTGAGAATCAAGAGCAAGTATTTTATTATTTAGAAAGCAATGTTCACTTGCCTCTTCGAGGGGGCAACCTCCAATAGAGCCAAGCTCGATTATAAATTAAGACACGATGCTCCTCGCAGGGAGTCTCTATCCTTTATATATGATTCGTACATGCAATACCATGGAGCAATACCATGGTTCTTATTAATACCATCTATCTAATACCATGGCCCATTTGCAACTAACTGTGGTCCCGTCATTAAATGCAGGTTAACCACTTGAAATTATTAATATGGGCTTTATTGACTCTTTACTTAAATATAACTATGAATCGATCCTACTACATAAATAAGGGGGTTAGGGTGGGACCCTAACATGCCCTCCCCTATAAGAATAGCCTTGTCCACAAGGCTGAAGCTACGGAAACTGCTAAAGAATAGTGGCTGGTTCCCAGGTTGCATCTTCTGGAGACGTGTCTTTCCACTTGACGAGGACTTCCTTGATCATGCGGCCACGCAGGTGCCATTCACGTGTGTCCAGGACCTGTTCAGGTTGGAGCCAGATTGGCCCTTCTTCATCCAGTTCAGGTAGACTGGTTTGAATTCTGCAATTATTCCCAATCACTTCTTGAGGCATGAGACATGGAAAACTAGATGGATTTTTGCAGTGGGTGGCAAAGCTAGCTTGTAGGCCACTTCTCCAATGCGTTGAAGTACTTGATATGGTCCGTAGAATTTTGGAGATAGTTTCTGTCACCCCTTGTCTTTGAGTGATGTTTGCCTATATGGTTGCGGCCTAAAAAATACCTGAAATCCTTCTTGAAATTGGTGTTCTGATCAATGTTGATCTACCTGTTGCTTCATGCAATTTTGAGCTTGATGAAGATTCTCTCTAAGATGGGCTAGCATGGTTGTGCCGTTCTATAGGAGTTGATCCACTGCTTGTACCATTGAGCACCCCTTGATATAAGAAGTAGGGGAAGGAGGGAGTTGACCATAAACTGCTTCATATGGAGTCATTTTGGTGGTGGCATGATAGTTGGTGTTATACCACCATTCAGCTAGAGGTAACCACTGTACCTAGAGATGTTGCTTTTCTGAAGTGAAACACCTAAGGTAGGTTTCCAAACATTTGTTGACTGCTTCAGTTTGACCATCAGTTTGTGGATGATAGGAAGTACTGAGCTATAGTTGGGTGCCTTGTAGCCTGAAGAGTTCTTGCCAAAAATTACTGGTGAAGACCGGGTCACGATCAGACACAATGGAAGTGGGCATGCCATGCAATTTGAAGATCTGATCCATGAAAGATTGAGCGACCAAAGTTGGTGTAAAAGGGTGGGGTAGGGCACAAAAATGAGCATACTTAGAAAGTTTGTCCACCACCACCATGATGACTGACTTGTTTCTTGACTTTGGAAGGCCTGTAATGAAATCCATAGAATCCTCCATCCATATTGATGTCGGGATGGGCAATGGTTGTAATGTGCCTGGTGCTTTGACAGTCTCTCCTTTATGGCGTTGACAGACGTCACATTCCGCTACAGAAGTAAGAATTTCCTTTTTCATTCCTACCCAAAAAAATGATCTTCGAGTGCGAGCATACGTCTTCTGAAAGCCTGAATGTCCTGCAATGGGGGATGAGTGCAACTCCGCCAAAATGCTGCTTTTGAGAGTGGACGTTGGTGATAGTACGAATCTGTCCTTGTAGCGCAGAATCTCATCCTGCCACGAGTAGCCCTTGGTGGAATTTGGATCTGCTTGCAATTGAGTAATGAGTTGGGAGAGCCAGGGATGTGAAAACCATTCTCTGCGAGCCTCTCCAATCCATTCTGGAATGGGAAGGGAAATGGCAATCAGGGTACTTTCGTCCTCAAATTGGCGAGATAATGCATCTGCTACAATATTTTCATGCCCTTTCTTGTAAATTATCTCATAATCATATCCCAACATTTTGGCGAGCCATTTATTTTGTTGTGGTGAGGATAGGCGTTGCTCCAAAAAATGTTTAAGACTTTGATGGTCTGTGCGGATTTGGAAGCATCGCCCCAACAAGTAAGGTCGCCAGGTATCTACTGCATGTAATATGGCCATCATCTCCTTCTCATAGGTAGATTGTCCCAGATTCTTCCCACTTAGTTGTTGGCTTGTGAAGGCCAAGGGTCGACCTTCCTGTATTAATACTGCCCCAGTACCCGTATCCGAAGCATCACATTCAATGACAAAAGATTTGGTGAAGTCGGATAGTGCTAAGACTGGAGTGGAACACATGGAATTTTTGAGAGATGTAAAGGCTTACTGTGCTTCATCATTCCATAGGAATGAATTTTTCTTGAGGAGTTGAGTGAGGGGCCTCGCAATGCGACCATAGTTGCAGACAAATTTGCGATAGTAGCCCGTGAGACCCAAAAATCCTCTCAGGTTCTTCAAGGTCTTAGGTTTAGGCCAATCCTGCATTGCCTGGATCTTTTTTGTGTCCACCCTGACACCTTCACGCCCCACAATGTGGCCCAAATAATCAACTTCTTCCATGCCAAAAGAACACTTGGACATCTTAACAAATAATTTATGCTCGTGGAGCAGGTGCAAGAGCTGATCTACATGCTGAAGATGTGCTGCCCAAGTGCGATTGTAGATGAGGATGTCATTGAAGAAAACAAGGACAAATTTTTTGAGATATGGTTTGAGCAGGTGGTTCATAAGGCTCTGAAAAGTAGATGGGGCATTACAAAGACCGAATGGCATGACCAGAAACTCATAATGGCCTTTATGAGTTCGGAAAGCAGTCTTTGGAATGTCGACTTCTTTCATGAGAATTTGGTGGTAGCCTGAACGAAGATCAAGCTTGGTGAAGAATTGATCCCCATTTAGTTCATCCAACAAATCATCAACAACCGGGATGGGAAATTTATCTTTGACTGTCAACTTATTGAGGGCCCTGAAGTCTGGACACGTACGCCATTCCCCATATTTCTTGAGCACCATGACCACCGGTGATGAATAAGGACTAATGCTGGGACGAATGACGCCTGCTTCCAAAAGTTCCTTGATTGTTTTTTCTATTTCATTCTTTTGGGCGAACGAATATCTATATGGGTGCACATTTGGTGGTTGGGCCCCTGGGACCAAAGTGATGCTATGATCATGTTCCCCTCTCAAGGGTGGCAGCTCATGAGGCTTGTCAAAGATTGGCAGATGATTATTTAAGATCTGTTGCATCTCAGGATGAATCGGAAGAGAATTGGGTTCGATAGCCTGGATGGCATTAAGTTGAGCTATAACTCCATGATGGCCCTTTTTTAACAATTTTTCCATCCTATGTGAGCTGATGATAGAGGGAGCTCCCGCCTGGAGTCCGCGGAGGGTATGTGTGTGGTTGTTATGCTTAAAGCTTAGATATAACTCCCGGAAATCCATTGTGATTGGGCCCAGTGTGTGAAGCCATTCAACACCAAGGACAATGTCGCACCCTCCCATGTGGATGGCAAACATGTGGGTCTTTAACTGATAATCCCCCATTTGAAGTTTGACATTTTCACAGCGGCCGTCACATTTCATTGTTCCCCATCTGCAATTTGGACTTGGAAGTTAGAAACTGCTCGTACAAAACAATGCATTGCTTCCGTGACTCTTTGATGGATAAAATTATGTGTACTTCCACTATCAATCAAGACTACCACTGGTCGATGCTTAATAAAACCTCTGATTTTGAGAGTTTGAGGCGAAGAATCCTTGCCAAAGCATGCAGCGAAATAACTGGTTCTTCAGGGACATGGTACTTTTGGTTTTCCTCTTCTTCCTCATCTGGTTCCTCAAGTGGTGGGGCTTCCTCCGATGAGCTGTGATCAGTAGCATCAATTTGAGAGAATTTGGGCTCCTTGCATTTATGACCGGGGGAGTATTTTTCATCATAGTAGTAACATAATCCCTGCTTTCTTCTTTCTGCCATTTCTGCAGGTGACACCTTTTGAACCTTAAGTGTTTGGGTAGTGTTGTGAGCCTGTCGGGGCGACCCTTGGAGGTGAAATTTGGGCGATTGGACTGGGCCGCTAACGCACGTTCAACTTCACAAGCTACCTTGCAAGCCTCCAACCATGTGGGAGGGTGGTGCAGTCGGATGTGAGCTTGTATGGCCTCTTTAAGACCACTGATAAAACATTCCGTGTAGAACTCATCTTGTAGACCTAGAGTGCAGAAAGCTAAGGCTTCAAAGGCTGTAAGATATTCATCCACTGTGCCAGTCTGTTGGAGCTTAGTGAGACGACCCAAAAAAGCAGAGTCATGGTCAAAGTGCTCCATAAGAGATTTTTTGAATATGTCCCAAGTCAAGGGCCTTCCATTGCAACGTTGATGCCATTGCCACCATTGCCATCTTTCATTGTCCAAGTACATGCTCCCCACCATAAGCTGAGTGGCATTATCCAAAATGTAATTCAGATTGAAATATTCCTCCATTTGTGCTATCCATGCTGCCAGGTGAGAGCCATCAAATTTATGCATATCCAGCTTGAGTGGTCGCAGACGAGATTGTTGGTGGGTGCCCCAGAGGTGAAGAGAGTGGCTAGACTCACCCTCACTGTGTTCATTGCCAATATACGCCTCCTCGCGGGCTTCCGCCTTGCCCGTAGAGAGTGTTGTAGTTATTTTCGCCAGCTGGTCTTGGATGTCTTTCAAGGATTGTTCAAGTTTGTCAATCTTCTCATTGGCCATAGCTTGAGCTCTAGTTTCTACCATGCACCGATCTGATGTACTTGAAATTTGGGACCGCCCGATTTTTTTTTTGGCACTAACAATTGAATGGTACCACCTTTCTCAGATTGTCGTCCTGATTCTTATGGGCTAAGTCACCAATAAGCGCTCCGGGGGGTCTCAGACCACTTTTTTTTTCTTAAAACTCCTAACGGAGTTTTACTCCTTGCTTAGGAATACTGCAGTCGCCGAATCTCTAAAATGTCAATGCTGCCAAAAGTCCTGCGAAAATCACGCCCAGGTATAGGAACCCACACAACTATTCAGATCTGGATGGTAGATTTGATGGATCTGAGAGATCTGAATGGCTGACCGGAGAGATCTTGAATAGCAGAACAGATTTCTGCTACGGATCTGATGGATCTAATAGATCTGAATGGTTGTTCTGATAAATCTGAACGACGGGACTGATTGCGGCTGCTGCTGTAAAACCCCTAGTTGCGAGATCTGATCTGGCAAAGATTATGCGTGATCCAAAGATAGAGAAGGGAACTATGGTCTCGAGGAGTGTTAGGTGCTACAGATCGCAATATACATAAGGGTCTGACAGTAGTACTCAGCCCAATGTTTCATGACACTAACTAAGGAGGATCAACCGTACCCTTAGCTGTACAACCCGACTACCCTATCGTACGGGCGAGTAATCTCTCCGAGTGCTGTTCTCGATGTACTGTAGCAGCAAGATGACCGACGGTTTATCTATGGCGAGGTTTCAAAGGAGCTAGGGGGTTTCCGATATACCCAGAGGGTACTTGGAAGATAGTTAGTGCACGGTTCTGTCTAATGCGCTACTACTTGAAGGGGTACCCACAGGGGTTACAAGGGAGTCCAAAAAGCATGACCAACTCTTGTATTTCCTGCATGCATGCCTCCCCAAATTCGCAGGTTTATGCGCTCAACGATAGATCCCGTGGTTTAAAGACGTCGGAACACGTCTCTAGCCAAAAAAAAAAAAATTGGCTAAAAAATGGAGATCCCACCAGCCCTGGAAAGCGCTCTGATACCACTTGTTATGCTCTTAACCTGCAAGATGATACCAGAATACCAAATATGCAAAGAAATATACCCAAAACATAGAACAGTGAGAATCAACAACAAGTATTTTATTATTCAGAAAGCAATGTTCACTTGCCTCTTCGAGGGGGCAACCTCCAATAGAGCCAAGCTCGATTACAAAATAAGACACGATGCTCCTCGCAGGGAGTCTCTATCCTTTATATATGATTCGTACATGCAATACCATGGAGTAAACCATGGTTCTTATTAATACCATCTATCTAATACCATGGCCCATTTGCAACTAATTGTGGTCCCGTCATCAAATGCGGGTTAACCACTTACAATTATTAATATGGGCTTTATTGACTCTTTACTTAACTATTATTATGACTCGATCCTACTACATAAATAAGGGGGTTAGGGTGGGACCCTAACATTATATTTCTGCAATATTTTATGTGTTCCATTGCTTTGTAATATATAATTTTCTAATATTTTGAGCGGAGTAACGACTATTTGATCCCATCCAAGAATCCCACAGTTTCTAAGTGTTGTATTGGTCCGAGGTATTGAGAAAGACCAAAAACTATATAAGGAGGAGAATATCAAAGGGCCAAGTGGGCAAGTGTAAGGGTTTATTAGGAATACTTCTATTTGAAGTATATTTTATGTTGCAGGGGTTATGATTATGATATGATCTGAAATATTTTGTGCACCTTGAATTCAATGTTGGATCGGGATCATGAGACATGAAATGACTTGTCATTGAATGATTTGATATTGGTTGGGCATGTTTTATTCTGTAAATGTTATGATCTGGGTATGAATGAAGTCTGGAACAACTGTGAAGTTTTAAGTTAGTATTTGTAGATCTATACGCTGGTTCGCCTTGGTGAAGGCGCATATACACGTTGGTTCAATACTTTTAAGTAGCGTATACATTATGAAATATGATGTTTGAATTTGCAGTTGGTTCTGGTTGTTGATGCAGAGTTCTGGGTCCTGATCTACGTTCTGCTGACAATGTTCTGAAAGTTCAGATTGATTGATTGTGATTTGCTTCAGTGATGATGGGTTTTCAGTGATTGGTTGTATTGCAATGGTGATTGATTTTGAGCTTCAATGTTGCTGATGGGTCCAGTATAAAAATTGGATGAAATGTGGCCTTCATATTGTGTTGTTGTGTGCCAGGAGTATCTAGTTTGAAAATTTATGAAATGTGGTCCCTGGAGGAAGAGAGAAGGTCATAGCCTTCTGTAGGTTAGCGCCTACACACTAGTAAACATATCGGCCAGTACAAGAGCCAAGGGGTTAGAGCTCCCTTCCAGTTGCAACTGGAAAACGAGTGAAGGTTGGAGCCTTCTGTAGGGCGATGCCTACGTACTAGTAAACATATCGGGTAGTACAAGAGCTACGGGGTTGTAGTGTTGTTCCAGTAGAAGCTGGAGAACGAGAGAAGGTTGTAGCCTTCTGCAGGTGTTGTAGATATGATCCAAAAGATATATGATAACAGAAATAACCCAAGAATAATAAGATCCAAATATAGAAATGATTCACTTTATTGATATCAAGACCTTTAAGGTAGGGCAACACTATACATTCACTCCTTAAGGAAGGAGAACACTCCACAAGCCATATGCCTGTTCATACAATGATTCTTCACTATCTCCCAAGTGGAGTCTCTAGCCTCTATATAGGCCTCATACATACAATACCATGGGTCATTACCATGGTTCCCTCATACCATCAACTAATACCATGGGCCCATTACATTATTATTAACTACTTGTGGTCCCTTACATGACATGGGTTAACCACCTTATTTATTACTATGGCCCATCCCATATTACATTATTACCTTGGGTACCTCCCTTGGTACTCCATATTATCCCCCCTAGGTATATAACATTCCACCCCCCTAAGCATGTTTCGTCCCCGAAACATGGGAAGAACACAAATAATAAGATCTACTCAAAAGAGTAGTCCACTGGTACCATGCACGTGCATCTAGCCATCCAAGAGAAAGGTGAACCCTCGATCTCGCTGGTGCCTCGCTCGCTTGAGATGGAAGTTGACCGTGGTAGCTCTTCTGTGTGGATGTGTAGTAGGTGGATCTTCGCTTCTCTCGATCTGTCATGCGGGGGTTGTTGTCCATGTGGCTAATTGGTTGCCATCTTGATGGTTGTCTTGCGGGGTGATGTGGGTGATGATATGTTGAAGTTTTAACCCACGATGGCTTTTTCTTTACTTCACCCTGCTGTGGTGCCTGTTGTGGTGTCTTCTTTTTCAATATGACTTCAACCACTGAGCCCTCTTCTGATGTATCATCACCTGTAACCTTTTCTTCTTCAGCCTCTGTTTGTGTTTGATTGTTGATCATCAAAGGCTCATCATCTGATATGTCAGTCCCTAGAACATCTTCCGCTTCAGCCTCCATGTGCTCTACCTGCTTATTGATGGAAATATCCTGTAATGTAATTTTCTTCTTTTTATACCAGAGCTTCAGGAATTTCTTTTGCACATTAATATTGATAGTACCCACAGATTCCATCCAAGGATATCCCAAAACAATATCCATATTATCCATATCTGAAGCATAATAATCACCATGCAACACATATTTATCCATAGAAACCTTCAAATCCTTGTACACTTGAACATCCTCATTATCAACTTGTGCAATTTCAATGTGTTTTGCTGGAACTTGCAATCTTTTTGCCAAATTAACACTTATAAGATTTTTCTTGCAACTAGGATTTATAGTCACAACGATTTTCTCCTTCTGAATCAATCCATGAACCTGCAATAAAAAAGCATCAGTAGAAAATAACCCTTTAGGTTCCATGGTTTCCTTCTTTTCTGTAAAAATAAGCTCTTTGCTAGGCAAAGTGTCTGTCTGTGTGAGCTTATCAACAAGAATAGTTTTTCGGCCAAAGAGGTCCATAATAGCTTGTGTAAACATGTCCCGAGTCCAAAACCTTCTATTGGAATGTTGATGCTCTTGCCACCATTGTCGTCTTTCATAGTCCAAGTACATGCTTCCCACCATAAGCTGAGTCTCATTATCATAGATGCGATTCCGATTGAAACACTGCTCGATTTGCGCTATCCATCTAGCTGGATGAGAGCCATCAAATTTATACAAGTCCTTCAAAGCCCGATCTAGGTACGCCATCACAAAAATTTTGGCGAAAATTTGAAATGGTCACAATTCCGTCAATATTGCTCAGAATCGCTAATATAACCTATTTTTAGAAATGGCACAATCATTCTGCATCTACCCATGTGGTAGAAATCTTGATCCAGGCACTTGAAATTTTAGATCTGCGCTGCAACTCTCCCGCCGTCACCAAAATTTTTGCAAAAAAGAACTGATTTTAAATCAACGATATCTCCCTCATCCGGACTCCGATTCAATTGATTTTTTTTTGAAATTGAGTGTTTTTTCACATAGAATCCAAATCTACAGTTAGATTTTGCAGATCTTGCACCAAGACGTCCAGATCTGTGCCGCAAATTCGCTGCCCCGAACAATTGTCTACAACACCACTGATTTTAAATCAGCGATATCTCCTTCATCCGGACTCCGATTCGACCGATTTTTTTTTGAAATCGGGTATTTTTTCACATAGAATCCAGATCTGCAATTAGAATTTACAGATCTTGCACCAAAACTTACAGATCTGATCTGCAAACTCGCCGCCCCCGAAACCTTGCAAAAAATAAAAAAAAATTCTCCACGGTTTGCCCAAGAAAGTGCTCTGATACCACTTGTTGTAGATCTGACCCAAAAGTATATGAGAATACAAATATACCCAATAAATAAGTAGCGTATACATTATGAAATATGATGTTTGAATTTGCAGTTGGTTCTGGTTGTTGATGCAGAGTTCTAGGTCCTGCTCTACGTTCTGCTGACAATGTTCTGAAAGTTCAGATTGATTGATTGTGATTTGCTTCAGTGATGATGGGTTTTCAGTGATTGGTTGTATTGCAATGGTGATTGATTTTGAGCTTCAATGTTGCTGATGGGTCTAGT
This sequence comes from Pinus tabuliformis, assembly GCA_031772625.1. NCBI lineage: Eukaryota > Viridiplantae > Streptophyta > Pinopsida > Pinales > Pinaceae > Pinus > Pinus tabuliformis. The sequence goes on from CM062804.1 coordinate 1,555,986,112, forward strand.
ATAAAAATTGGATGAAATGTGCCCTTCATATTGTGTTGTGTACCAGGAGTATCTAGTTTGAAAATTTATGAAATGTGGTCCGTGGAGGAAGAGAGAAGGTCATAGCCTTCTGTAGGTCAGTGCCTACACACTGGTAAACATATCGGCCAGTACAAGAGCCAAGGGGTTAGAGCTCCCTTCCAGTTGCAGCTGGAAAACGAGTGAAGGTCGGAGCCTTCTGTAGGGCGATGCCTACGTACTAGTAAACATATCGGGTAGTACAAGAGCTACGGGGTTGTAGTGTTGTTCCAGTAGAAGCTGGAGAACGAGAGAAGGTTGTAGCCTTCTGCAGGTGGGTGCTGGTGTACTTATATGAGTATGCACCAATACAATATTGTAAACAAGTTTTTCTTATATTAAAAGAAGACAGAGACAACAACAACAGGTGGTTTTTCTCCCGCATTGGGTTTCCACCTTAAATCTTGGTGTTCATGTGTGTTGCTTATGTGTGATTGTTTATTCTGTTATTACTACACATGGTTACTGTTTAAATGGTTAATTAAGTACTGATGCACTGATTAAAGATCAACATATGATGAATTAACTGAATCATAAGTTCACTAGATATACGTTGGTTGCCTTAAGAACAGTTGCGTGCACACGTGAGTTCCCTTCACTGAAGTAGCGTATATAAATTTGATTATGAAAAGAAAAAGTTAGTAAGTTGATAATACTGATTCACCCCTCCCCTGACCCCCCTGTGCCCCTCTCAGTGTTATTTCCAACATGTGCAACTTCACCAAGACATCCATGTTGTTGTACAACCATGCATACTAGGCTTGAATGTTACCAATGAATGAGGTGAGATGTTTGTTGTTCTGGATTAGCATTTGAAATCTTTCTTTCTCCTACTCTGCCTATTCCTTTATTTTCTTTTTAAGTCAAGCGATGCCCCATTGCATCGCATTGACCATTCATGCACGACAGTGAGGGAAACTTGTACATTCCTAAGAGTTTTGACAAAATCTTTACATTGTTGCTACAAGCCATGGTGGATAACTGCCTTCTGCACAGTAACAAGCTCCTCATAAAGATTCTACATGGTCTCTCCAAGTGCCGATACTTCACTGGGTATCGCTGCTTTTATCTCTTCCATATGGACCTGTGCGGAAGCTAGATTTTGAGTTGTTGCTCAGAGATGTTCAACCTCTTGCCTAATAGCCTGAAAATTCTTTGCCAAATGCTTGTTATCGACCATAAAATAATCTATGTTTGACTTTGTTGCACTTGCAAAGTCCAAGCTGGTTGCGACAACGACATTGGAATTCCTCCTGGTGTCTGCCACAATCACCCTTTCTCTAATAAATGCAGGATATGCGAGGTCATTCAAAAAATGTCTCTTTCGAGTTTGTACAATCTTTTTTTGAAGCTCATCATACGACAGATTGTACGTGTCCATAAACAGACCATCATCGAGAGGAATAATTTCCTCTTCTTCGCATGGAGCTTGCTTTGCTGGAGGATGGGGACACTGAAAGGTAACTTTTTGTGGACTTCGCATCAAGTCGACATCTTGATTCTGTTGCTTTGGTTCCTCCATGTCTTGAATTTCAACCAATTCCTATATCTCTTAAGCGAGCTCTTTGTCCTACATCTGTTTACTCTCGTCCTTTGACTATCGGTTTTGTTCTATCTCTTCAACTTGTCCCTGCGTTATTTTTTCTGCTATATCCTCTGCTCTTCACCTTTGTTCTTCTTCTCTTCTTCTTCTTTCCTCTTTTGCGCCTTTTCTTCCCTCTTATTTCACTCTACTTCCCGCATCATCTGTTTCCTCCTTGCCTCTGCCGCTAAATCCACTTTCATGATGGTTGGATCTGCTTTCATCTTGAGGCTTCGTTCTTCCCCTGGACTATGCACACATTTCCTCTTTCCCTTCTCATGCACTGGGTTGCGCACTTCTGTTGGTGTTGCCTCTAGAGTGCCTTCATGTTGCGGAGAAACCTGTGAAGTTCCTAGCAAACTGACTGACTCGTGTGACTTGGAGGCATTATAACAATCCCTCCATCCATCCTCCTCGGTCTAGTGAAAGGTCCCTTTTTGCCACTAAAAATGTCTTCTGGCACAGTGGTATTTGCAAATATTCCTCAGATTGTACAGATTGAAATCTTGAGTACTGAATACAAATTTCTCTATCACTTTCCCTTCGGTATCCGCAACCTTTAAGTTCTTGATCTTGTACAATCTGATCTGCATAACAAGAGTTGGCCAAGGTGCTTTCTTCTTCTTGTGCAACACTGCTGACAACCTACTGGCATGACTAGCTTGTCGGTAGCATACCTTGGTAAAATATGTAGTGACTTCTATCCGCCAAACACTCTAAGGAAAGTGCCATGTGTTGAGGCAAACCAATATGCTATCAACGATATTGGTTTCACTGTCCCATGTGACATGCAAGGTGGCTCTTCCTCAAAGATCATCTTGTACAACAGAATGAGGAAGTGATCAATTAGCTTCTCCATTACTCCTCTGTGACTGAAATATGAAATTAGCTTACAATAAACATACATGGAAGGCTCTCATGGTGTCCAAGTCTAATTGATGTCAGGGAATGCATTGTGTGTGCAGATTGCATCCAGTAGATATGTAGACATATGAAATCTAGCTTGCATGGCCTTGGGACGACTAACGAAGTTAGACACATAGATCCACAACTTCTGAGCCAACAAATTTAACAAGTTGAATGGTTTACCTTTGTTCACAACCTGGTTCAAAAAAAAATCCCACCCTTCAGGAAATGTCTCGCTGCTCTACTGACCATAGATTCCACAACATAAGAGTATCAAAACCTGATAGACCCTCCTGAGATATTTTGTCTTGTATGTGTAGGTGGGTGCCTGATGAAACTTTGATGGCTCTTTCACCCAACCTCTCACAATCTCCTTAGTGCTTAAGTGGTTGGTCTTTGCATAGAAGATTATGGCTCAGGTAAGTGGTACATAAGATGATAATTTGCTGCCAAAAAAGAAGCAAGCCTCTGTTTGCTAACACTGCCAAGAGTCATAGCCTTTGCACATGGGAATGTTGGGTACTTGCATGTAACCCTGACTTCTGAATATTAACATACACCTGAAGGTCTTTGCTAAGAAAATTTCATTAACCTTCTGCGGTGTGAGATTTGGTACCTTTTCTACAAACAGTTAAGTATTTGAGTATACTGACAAGTAAATTGATGTACTCTCAATTGCCTCCACAGTGTTGCTTTCGGTGGTATCCTTTAAAGCAGTTCTCCTGGGTGCCATGATGACAATGAATGATGAGGATAAATGCTCATCACTTGTAATACCTGTGGGAGGAAAAGCACTCATGGTAGACATGAATTATCTTTAGCAAATCAACTTATAAAACATGATCAAGCAACAACCACATGGAATGATGAGAAAAATTACACAATTCTAGATGTGAGGGAGAGAGAATGGTTTAGGGAACTGCACATTACATAGTCTCATCAGCCAGTGATGTAGCTTGAGGCTAGAGACTGCGTAATGCGCAGTTCAGCCCGGGAAGATTGTGGGAGAGACTACGCATTACCAGTCTTAGTGGCTAAGGGATCAGGCTGAGCCCTGGAGATGTGGAATGCATAGTTGGGTCAACCTGTACTGCGCATTGCGTAGTCTGAGAGGCCAAGATGAGAGCTTGAGCTCCAAAATTGTGCAATGTCGAGCTAGACAAGGTGAAAACTGACCAAGGAAAGGGCATATCTGCCCAGTGAGAGTGTGTGAAACAAGCATATCTTAGTGATAGTACATGTTAAGTTCAGATCATACTAAGTATGGATAGATTAGTGCAAAACAAGTGTAGAAGATCAACATGCAAGAGGAAAAACAAACATGCAAGAAGAGTTTTCGCAACGACAACCACTAAAGGGAAAAATAAGAAAACTGATGCAACACTTGTGAAAGGCGAATGACGAACTAAAACAACACTTGTATAAGCTAATATACATTTAAACGCCAAAAACCATGAAAATAAATGAGCAAAGAAACACTCATAACAGTCAAACGACAAAAAGCGACGGAAAAAGAAGCAAAAGACGACAATAGAAAAACTCACCCGGAAAAGTGCCGAAAATTCTTCGTGAGGCTCCTTAATCTCCTTGGGAATGCTAGAGATGCAAGATTGAATGTACAAATGAGCTCTAGGTGTGCCAATTAAATAGATATGGATTGATTTAGGTTGACGCACATGCCTAAAATCAAGGAAAAAATGACACTTTGCGGAAAGTTTCCAAAATAGTAAGCATGCCACCTTCGGGAAACTAATTAGTGAATCCCTATTTTCTAGGGATTCTTTTTTGCTTTTTTATTATTGTTTATTTTCTTTCTTTCTTTTTCGAGAAAATTTGCATGCACACTGCCAAGAAGGATTGCGTAATTCTCGAGGATTGGGCAACTTCTTGACTGAGTGCATTGCACAATTTCTTAGCTCAAGGGATGGTTTGCGCAGTTTCCATCAACAAGGCTAGGCTGCCATCTAGAAATGCGCAGTTCTCAAGCTCAAGGTTGGCCTACCAAGAAGGATTGTGCAATTTTTGGAGGCAAGGTTGACTCGCCTTCCAAGATCGCATAGTTTCTCGAGGCAAGCTCAACAATGTTGCAAGGTCAAGGCAGAAGGTTGCTTGTGGTTGAGAAGATTTAGATCGGGATCAAAACAAGCTAACACAAGCATGGATAAAATATAAGGCTTTGACATACCATGAATATTTGACGACAATAAAAGATGAGCTCCTCTAGACAGAAGGAAGACTCCAAAATCAATGCATGGGAAAAGTTTTGGAGGTTCGTTGTAGTAGCTACAATACTTGGCGACACAGTGGTAGAACTCCAGTTCTCTGTATAGATCTTGTCTCATGTAACACAGGTCTAACTCTTCAAGAATTATTTTTTAGTTCATTGATTGTCATACCTTCTTCACTAAGCTTGCGTAAAAGATATAGTCCCTACCATTCTCTTCATCCGTGGCACACTTAACCAAGCCAAGTCAAACTATTTTTTTTCGATTGGGGATGAGGAGTATTTAGATACACAAGTAAAAGAATTGTTAGATTCTTAGTTTTCATCTCTGGTGTTGTTTCGCTACGAATAGGCCTCGACAGTACCTCGACGAAGTCACTTCAGGAACACAAACATTGCTCTGTTGCCAGCGAGCCTGGCCAGTATCTCGGCGGAGTTGCTTGCTTCACCTCTCTGCGTAGGAAGCTTTTCTCTTCTTTCCCTTTTATTTTTATTTTGTTCATAGAACTATACATAGACACTTATTGATTTAGTGATGTAGAAGAGGGATCCCGACTTATTGAGAGAAGAAGTTGTCTCTTCAGAGAAGGATATTTATATATACCTCTACACACTTGTTAAGGTTTTCCTCCCCTCCTTACTTTGCTTGATTTCGCTGACAAGGAATAACGAAAATTTTAAAGACCGATTAGAGTAGGTGGTACTAGTTATAGATTCAAGCATCGTGATTCCACCATGTTTTCCTCTGAAAAATAACATATTTTCCATCAAAGTATCATCGATTAAAAGATGTAAGGTTCACACAAAGAGAGGGAATAAAATGATAACTAAGTGTTGATAGTAGCACAAATTCATCGTGAAATTCACCATGATTGCTTCGGAAACCAAACATGGTCTCATGCGGAAGCTATCCTACAATTAAAAGAAACAAAAAGACAGAAAAAGAAGCAAGATGAAAAGTAAATCAAAGAAAAACAAAGCAATGAAAACAAATAAACTACTCCTACTCCTAAACTAATCAAGAATAGGCTAGAACTATGTAAAATGAAATTTCTAGTGTAACCACCGATGCATTGGCTGGCCTATATAGGCGAGGGAATGCATATCAAGAAAGATATTCAATAATAACCAAAAGAAGAAAGATAAAGTGATACATACCATGAAATTCAAAGTTTGAAAATGCACACAAAAAAATATGAAAGAAAAGCACATGCAAGGCATTTTGCGGATGCATTTTGGTGTTTAAACACACAACAACAACATGACATGTAAGAACAAACTTTCAAACTTCGAAATTGGGCGAACATAAAAAATGAAGAAAACTTTCATTTCACAATGGAGCTCGCCAGGTATGAATCATCCAATGATTAAGCGATGGGATCATGCAAAACTGATGGATGATGAGAAAATTGTGAAACAAATAGATTTTCAATTTGTGTGGAGGAGTGATGAGGAGACTTGAAAGATACATCAATATTCTGATCAAAATTGGAAGTGGCCTCAAGGCTGTGAGAACTTGACATAACCATCAACTCGGGCTGAAGTGCCTCAAAATCTAGTGGAAGTTCCAAAACATCAGAAGGTAGATCATAAAAAACAGTGTCTTAGAAAGATCAATTGTTGAATTCTGAACAAAATTGGAACTGGCCTCAAGGCTGTGAGAACTTGACATAACCATCAACTCAGGCTGAAGTGCCTCAAAATCTAGTGGAAGTTCCAAAACATCAGAAGGTAGATCATAAAAAACAGTGTCTTAGAAAGATCAATTGTTGAAAGACCAGAGTCGTGACCATACGAATCAATGAAGAGATCACGACAGCCACGATAAAAAATTTCAAGATAAAAAACAGAGGCATCCTCATGATCTAATGAATCATAAAGCAGGGAAGATTGAAAACAAGAAATTTCACCCTCTAATCCTTCATAATGATCAGATGATGAACTGGAGAGATCAAGAAGAGAAGATTTTTCCTCTCTGCATTCAACTGTAAAACTGACATCCCACGAGTTCTGACTGTGATAAAAATAACATCATCATAAATTGATTCTTTGAGAGATTCAACATGAATGAAAAAATTGTGGAATATGTTAGGATAATGAGGGAGAGGTACGGAAGGTGAAAGGTCAACCTTCATCGCAGTTTCTTGTTAAGAGATAGATTCCCACACATAGTCATCGTAAATGATATCGTAGGTTGGCTTCTCAACACTAACTCCATCCTGAAATTGATCCTCATGAACATCAACAAAAAAAGTTGAAACAAGTGAACCAAACAACTCACAACCAGGTGGACCAACGGAATCGACGGATGGAGGATGAGGAGATAACACATCATCGCAAACATCAAATTTGCAGTCCAACCTGCACTAAAATTATGAGTATGTGGGGTAGGAGAAGATGGTGGTAAATCAACGAATGAAATCTCAAGTTCTCCCACCTCAACCTGCGGAAATGGAGCTATTAGATGAGGGGAAGACGAAGAGTCACTTGGAACAACAACTTCGTTCGTCGCAGATTTAGAAGCTCTATAACTGAGGTACGTTGGGAGACTTTCAAAAAATTCATATTCGTGCGGATTCATTGAAATGTGAACAAGAAATTCAAATTTCTCTTTCATTAAATTCCAACCGATATCTTCAGAAAATTCTGAAAAAAATGAATGAAACGATCGTGAAAATCATCAAGAGATTCATCAGATGCTTTTCGCAATCGCATGATTTTCTTGAACACAAATTTATAATCATACATGTCAAAGGCGCAGTAAATCTCTGTGACAAGATGTTCGAAAGAGTGAATGGAAGTGGCTGGAAATGTGTAACACCATTCCTTTATGCATGCTTCGAATGTGAGGATGAACAACCAGCACACATAATCCTCACAGTGGATATTGTGTTTCATACAAAATTCGAAAAAATGAGCGGTGTGATCGAGAATGGTTTTTCCACCCTTGCCATTGAATTTCAGATTTGACTGGTCATTAATTATTCTCGCAAACACTTTCAAATTTGTGGTTCTAGAAAAACATGTCAGGGTTAAGATCTGGGAAGAAGTCATTAAAGATGCAGAAGATTCAACTAGACTTCATGGGTTGAGCTTGTCATTTGGCCCTCCTTCTAGTGCCAAAAATGTTGACGGTGCTAGACCCACCAACATTTAGAGGTTCTCCCCGATATGAAGTCCCAATAAGACTTCACACTATTTAGTGTAGGAGTCCTATCCGTAATACAGCTTGGTTGCCCATGCAATGGGTTTTAATGATGTGCCTTGGCTGCAATAACACATAAAGTGATGTAGAATGACTTTGGTGAGAATAAGTGTGTGACCTTGCGGAGAGTTAAGTGAAATGCATGAAGGTTCTACCACACAAAAGGGAAAATGAGTGAGCCCCTTAGAAACCTGTAATAGCACGCAATTTAAAAGGGAGACACAAACATAAATGACATCACAAGCTAATATGCAAAATAGTTCACAAGTTAATAGTGATGAATTAAACAACAATGCACATTCAAAAAGATTCATAACGATGTAAACAAAATAGTTCATAAGCATAAACGTAAGTTAAATAACATATATTGCAAACATAACAAAAATTAGTCTTACCATATTTACAACATATGCATGAAAATGTGTCGGCTGTGAACTTTTATTAAGCGAAAGTTTCAATCATACATATACAATTGACGAACCACTAGCCCTAATAGTAGAATGTGAAGTCAACATCTCCGCTCCTCCAAACAAATATACTCCCTCTATGCTACGGAGATGCCAAGGCTCTCAAAAACTCCCAAGCTCTTGATTCTAAGCCTTAGCCTAGCTAAAAGCTTGCCCCCCAAAAGCCCTTTACATGAGTTATGATGGTATATTTATAACAAGAGGGGGTGACTCTTCAACTCCCCTTTGTGACTTTTGGACTTCCCTCATGACTCTTAAACTTCTTTACAAAATGACTCATTACATTACATCATGACTCTTCACATTCCAATATTGACACTTGGAATTCCACTTACAAATTAATTACAAATAATATTACAATTTACACTCGTACCCACATAAGACAAAATTGGGTAGAGCCAACTAGACAACCTAATAAGACAAAACATATCATGCTTGAGTTTGGGGAAACTCCATCTCAACAACTTCCACTTGATGTTTCTCGACCACATAACAGTGCCAAGCTCTGTACTGTGCAATGATATCCCCAAACTGTGTGATGGTGTCAGGCTGGAAGCAGACTCTAGCCTCCATGGAATCCGGGTACATTGACTTGGAACCAATTTCTGTTTCCTTCTTGAGTAGGAGCAACATTGTGTTGATTTGGACAGGGCCACCAATGTACTTGTGCATACTCTATCTGTTTACTTCAAGATCCTCCTTGATGGTCACTTGTCTCCATTGTTCCGAGTATTCTTCAATCTCCTGTATGACCTAGTTCACCTTTGTGAGTGAATGGATTGATTGGTTCCTTTGGGACTTTACCAAGACATCCATGTTGTTGAATAACCGTGAATACGAGGCTTGAATGTTACTAATGAATGAGGTGAGTTGTTTGTTGTTTTGGATCAACATTGGAATTGTTTCTTTCTCTAGCTCTGGCTGTTGCTTTGTTTTATTTCCCAATTCAAGTGGTGCCCCTTTGTATCAAATTCACCATTCATGCACGACATTGATGGAAACTTGTACATTCCTGAGAGTTTTGACAAAATCTTTACATTGTTGTTGCAAGCCATGCAAGTGGACAACTACCTTATGCATGGTAACAAGCTCCTCATAAAGATTCCACATGGTCTCTCCAAGTGTCAATACTTCACCGAGTATCACTATGGACCTATGCGGAAGCTGTGTTCTAAGCTGTTGCTCGGAGTTGTTCAACCTCTTTCCTAACAACCTGCATGTTCTTTGCCAAATGCTTGTTCTCGGCCATCAAATAATCTATGTTTCACTTTACTGCACCTGCGAAGGCCAAGTTGGTTGCGACAACATCATTGGGATTCCTCCTAGTGTCCGCCACAATCACCCTTTCTCTAATAAATGCAGGAGATGCAAGGTCATCCGAAAAATGTATCTTCTGTGTTTGTGCAATATTTTTCTGAAGCTTTCCGTACGATATATTGTACGTATCCATAACCAGACCATCATCGAGAGGAACAATTTCCTCTTCCTTGCTTGGACCTTGATCTCCTAGAGGATAGGGAGACTGAATGATGACTTGTTGTGTACTTGGCATCATGTCTACATCTTGATTTGCAGCTCCAGTTCCTCCATGTCTTGAATTTCAACCAACTCCTCTATCTCTTGAGCAAGCTCTTTTTCCTGCATCTATTTTCTCTCCTCTCTAACTGTCAGTTATGTTCTAGCTCTTGAGCTTGACCCTGTATTTCTTCTTCTGTTATTTCCTCTTCTCTCCACCTTCGTTCTTCTTCTTACTTATGATTCTCTTCTTCTTCTTTCCTCTTCTTTGCCTATTCTTCCCTCTTATTTCGCTCTGCTTCCTACATCCTTTGTTTTCTCCTTACCTCTACTGCTAAAGACACTTTCATAATGGCTGGATTTGCTTTCATCTTGTAGCTTCGTTCTCTCCCTAGGCTATGCACACCTTTCCAATTTCCCTTCTCACGCACTGGGTTGCGCACTTCTATTGGTGTTGCCTCTAGAGTGCCTTCATGTTGCGAAGAAACCTGTGAAGTTCTTGGAAAACTGATCGACTCACGAGACTTGGAGGAATTATAACAATTCCTCTATCCATCCTCCTCCGACCAGTGAAAGGTCTCTCTTAGCCATTGAAAACAGATTCTCGCATAGTGGTCTTTGCAAATTTCGCTCGGATCATATGGATTGAAATCTCGAGTACCAAATGCAATTTTCTCTATTGCTTTCCCTTCGGTATCCACAACCTTCAAGTTCTTGATCTCATACAATCTGATTTGCATAGGAAAAGTTAGCCAAGGTATCTTCCACATTTGTGCAATCTTTTTCTGAATCTCTAGTATGATAGATTGTACGTATGCATAATCAGACAATCATCGAAATTCCTCTTCCTCGCTTGGAGCTTGCTCTGTTGGAGGATGGGGAGACTGAATGATGACCTACTGTGTACTTGGCATCAGGTCGACATCTTGATTCTGCAGCGTCGGTTCCTCCATGTCTTGAATTTCAACCAACTCCTCTATCTCTTGAGCAATCTCTTTGTCCTGCATCTATTTTTTCTCCTCCTTTGACTGTTGGTTAGGTTCTATCTCTTCAGTTTGTCCCTGTGCTACTTCTTCTGTTATTGCCTCCACTCTTTGCCTTCGTTCTTCTTCTTCTTTCCTCTTCTTTGCTTGTTCTTCCCTCTTATTTTTCTCTGCTTCCTACAACCTTTGTTTACTCCTTGCCTCTACTGCTAAAGGCACTTTCATAATGGATGGATCTACTTTCATTTTGCGGCTTCGTTCTCTCCCTGGAATGTGCACACATTTCCAATTTCCCTTCTCACACACTAGGTTGTGCACTTCTGTTGGTGTTGCCTCTAGAGTGACTTCTTGCTGCGAAGCAACCTGTAAAGTTCTTGGAAAAATGATCCACTCACGGGACTTGGAGACATTGTAACTGTTATCACCCCAAGAAACTCTCCTAGGTTGTGTATCAGAGATGCTCGGGAACATTACAAACTCAACAAAAATGTTGGAAATAGGTGGATGAATGGAAGGAATGATGCATATTCAAGCCAGATAACCACTTCTACTATGCTTAACCCCAGACATGGGTGAACACCCCCAGACTACAAGGCTTTAACCGCCAATTACTCACAGTTTGAGGAACAGGTGAAGATGGAGAATACTGACCACACCAACAGATACACAGGACCCTGTGATGGCCGGCTGCAATAGTTAAAAGGTCTATAAATATATTTCCTAATGAACACATACAGGATGACAGCTCTCTGGCATTAAAACAACAGAAACCTGCATACACATTCAATAATACAAACTAGATTCTAACACAGAGGTGGGATGACAGCCCCTCTAATGCTAAACATCAAAAGCACATAAAAATGTATAACAGGCATAGCCTGGAACAAAGAAGAAGTGGAAAGTGAGCAATTAACAACAAAAGAAGCTTGCATTAGCTGAAAATGAAGACCAGACGCTGCAGGTATCACAGTAGTTACAGTCTCCAGAAGTTGAACTTTTACATCAAAAATAACATTCATCAACCCTCATTACATCTTATTTCTGGGTATATATGGAGGTTGATTACAAAACTATCTGCTATCCTATGCGTGGAGGGGTCATAATGGACCACCAACCACATTAACTGTCTGATATGGGTCTCTGATACGATCTGATTGTTTTAATGAACAAAATGACCCTTTCTGGTACTCGACTGTCCTTCTCTGAGCAGATGGAGTGTAATGTGTATAAGGCTCCATGACTGATTAATGCCTTTAACTGCTCTTTCTTGTACTTTTCTTCCTCGGCCATGCTGCTTGTTGAATGTGGTTGTTGAGGATTCAATGCATAGAGTGCTGGATCATGGCTTCCTTCCTCCTTCGGGTACACTGGACAAGCTATGGGCGCAGGCAGTATGGAGGAAGATCCACCGTTGGATAGCGCGGATTAATGGCGGAGAGCGCTTTGCAATGGCTATCGGGAGGAAGTGGAAACAACAAATGCGAGCTGTTGGATGAAATGGATGGACGACTGAGATCTCATGGCAGGAGGCGATGGGAAGATGCAAGGCGGAGCGACTACGAGCCGTCAGATCACATATATGGACGGCGGAGATGATTTGACAAGGAGCATCGGGAGAAGGACGATCGGAATAGGCGAGGGCCGTCGGATCTTATACGAGTAGATCCGACGGTGATCGGGAGCGGGAGCTGCGCGGGAGATAACGCGCGGGGATCGTACGGGATGGCAGTAAGCGTTTCCCCGCACCGCTTATTGGAGGCGGGCGGTGTTCGTACGCGACCACGTGATCCAATCTTTGCACGACACATGGCAGAGGAAAACCGCTTTCCCCGCGGATTAACGAGCGCGTAGGTTGCGGTGTCGGGAGGAGCGACTACCGTCAGATCTGGAGATGGACGATCGGACGACAGGGAGGTGAATGAGGTTTAACGTGTGGGGAAAAGGCGCAGACCGTTGGATCGGGACGATCAACGGCTACAAATGAAGGATGTTATATGGGCGCGGTTTCGTGGGTAAGCGCCGGGCTTAAGGAAATGCAGGTTTATGGGAGAAATATGGATTCGCGCTGAGTTTTGAAAGAAAACAGGGCTAGCGGAGAAAGAAAAGGTTTTAGGAGACAAAACAGAGAAAGCGGGAGTTATAAGGGTATAAAGAAAATGAAGGGGGAAGGATAAAATGAACTGCTGCGAGCTCCCTTTTGCAAAAAACACTGGCCACAGTGTCTTTGACCCAACAAATATCGAATTATGCAGCAGAGCTAACATTGGCTCCTTCTGGGGATGAGATCCTCCCTGTGAGGTCTCAAGAACCTGCAGATCAATGCCTTTCCAGTTGAAAACAAATTAGCCAAAATTCCTAGTGTTCCATTGGGCATGGAGTCTACTTTGCCTACACAAAACTGATAAAACCAAAATATTTACAACCCTTTAAGGCCAAAGACCTTAAACAACATAATTTTTTAGAATACGCCCATTAACTGGGCCATAAAAACTGCCTCTCCTCCCATACTTTTCAGTATGAAGGTGTTGTTCCCCTGAATCTGAGAAATGATAAAAGGCCCGTTCAGAAAGCATCAAATTTCCCATGGTTGCCTTTCTTTTCCTTCAATGCATCCCATTTCAGGATCAAGTCCCCAACCTGAAAATTATTTGTTTTTGTCTTCCTGTAAAAAACATCCTTGATCTTTTTTTGATGTGCTGCAACCTTTTCAACTAGTTGTTCTCTAATCTGATGTACCTCTGCTAAATCAGTGATCCTCTTTGCCATGTCTTCTTTTTCATCCTGCTCTTTTTGAAGGAATTTTGCCACAGGGAGAGTCAACTGAATTGGGAATACAGCTTTAGCACCATATACCAACTTGAAAGGAGATTTCCCTGTGGATCTTTTAGTGGTCACTCTGTCAGCCCACAGTGCATATTTGAGCTTAGCATCCCAATTCCTTTTATTGTTCTCCAACAATTTCTTAATTATCCTTATCAGGCTTTTATTTGAAGATTCTGCTAGGCCATTGCCTTGAGGATAATATGCGATGGAATGAATCAGTTTAATACCCATTAAATCACACATTTCCACCAATTCTTTTGCCCTGAAGGCTGCTGCATTTTCTGTGACTAATTTGTATGGACAACCAAATCTGGTGAAGATGTTCTCTGTCAAAAACTTCATGACCACCTTATGATCAGCCTTTCTGGTAGGAACTGCTTCAATCCACTTAGTGAAATAATCAGTGGCTACTAATATCCATCTGTGCTGGCCACTAGAATGTGGATTGATCTCTCCAATGAAATCCAAGCCCCACTGCTGAAAAGGTCCTTTTGCCTGTATTGGTTTTAGGGGCAGAGACTTCAACTGCTGTTTTCCTTCAAATCTTTGGCACCTGTCACAAGATTTAACAAATAAAAATACATCAAAAAATAAAGTGGGCCAATAGTACCCAGCTCTGAGAATTTTATGGGCAGTGGTTTTCCAATAATGGTGTCCTCCACACATGCTGGAATGAAACTGTTGCATAACTTCTATTGACTGTTCTTTGTCCAGACACCTCAAAAGCACTCCAGATGGATCCCTCCAGTAGAGAAGATTTTCATTAATGCAATATTTAGCTGCCCTAAGCTTTATAGTTCTGGCTTGACTTTGAGTAAAGCTTGAAGGGATTTCTAGCTTCAGCAAGAAATTAATTATTGCAGAATACCAATCACAAGAAGCTAGATTTTCGGCCACTAACTGTTTTCTTCACCTATCTGACTACTTTTTGCAATTGTGCATAGGAAATCAATATCCAATGATCTGCAATTTTCTTCAGCTAATAACTTGGCAAGACCCTGACCTCTGACAAGTTTGGTGGGTTTTAATTCTATATTAAATTCAATCAGCTTTGCAATCCATTTAGCCCTTCTTCCATCAGCATCAGGTTGTGTTAAGACATCTTTTATTGCAGCAGAGGGTACATATGCAATTATCTTGGAATGCAAGATATAAACTCTGAAAGCTTTCAAGGATTTGATAAGGGCATATGCTTGTTTTTCAATAATGTCATACCTTAGCTCAGCATCCCTCAAGTTTTTGCTGAAAAATGCCACCGGATGCTCTGAGCCTTCTTCATCTGCTTGCAATAAAACTGATGCAATGGTGTCTTCAGAGGCAAATGAGAATACATAGAACTCCTTGTTGTAATCTGGACCTATTAAAGTGGGAGCCTCCATAATAGCTTTTTTAATAGACTCAAATGATTTTCTTGTTGCATCAGTCCATCTGACCTCTGCTCCTTTCTTCAACATGGAGGTAATATGCTTCACCAATTCTGCAAAGTTTGGGATAAACCTCCTCACAAAATTTATTTTACCCAGAAAGGATTGGATATCTTTCTTCGATCTTGGGACAGACAAAGTCTGTATTGCTTTTACTCTTTCTGGATCAATTTGAACACCTGCAGCAGAAACAACATGTCCTAACAGCTTGCCTTCTTCTAAAGCAAATTGTGATTTTTTAGGATTGACTGAAATCCCAAACCTTCTGCACTTCAGAAACACTTTTTTCAAATGCTCCAAATGGTTTTGATGGCTGTTAGAGTATACTGTTATATCATCAAGGTAGATAAGGACAAATTTATCCTTCTCTCCCACAAATGCTATATCCATAGCTCTTTGAAAGGTGGCTCCAACATTCATCAATCCAAAAGGCATCTTGGCATACATAAAAGTGCCTCAAGGAGTAGTGAATGCAGTCTTCTCTTGATCATCTGGGTGCACAACAATCTGATTAAACCCTGAAAATCCATCCAAGAAAGACATTACTTTGGCTCCTGAGACCTTCTGCAGCAAATGCTCCATCTTGGGTAGAGGATAGTTGTCTTTCTTAGAGCATTTGTTTAAGTTTCTGAAATCAACACACAGTCTGATTTCTCCACTTTTCTTCCTCACCACTACTAGATTGGCTACCCATTTGGAATATCTAAGAGGAACTATAATCTTGGTAGCCAACAATTTTTTAATTTCTTTTTCAATTAGAGGAAGAAGCATAGGATTTATTGGTCTCAGCTTCTGTTTGAAAGGAATGGTGTCTTTCTCTAAAGGGATTTTATGCTGAATAATCTTTTTATCATAAGTTTTCAGGTCACTATACTCCTAGGCCAAGACATCAGCAAATTGCTTCATTATTTTGCAGTATTCAGAACTTTGGTCAACAGACAGATGAGTGGAAAAATTTATGTATCTAGGCTGACCTGGACTTCCTATATCATGCTTACAGACTGCAGATTGATCTTCTTTTTGGGCAGCCTTATAAGGCACATCATTTTGGTTAAACAATCTTTCTAAAGGAATTAAACCCCTAGGAATATGATTGTTGGGAAGCTGGACAATGCTATTTTGCCAATTTTATTTCTAAGCTGGGACTGGGGGTTTTCTTCCAAGGCTTCATTTTCTTGATCAATTTGCATTTCAGAAAACTCATCAATGACTTGAATAAACCTATTTATCTCGTCATCATCTTCAAAAACCTTCCAATGCTGGACATTATCAGGCAAGGATGGTATGTATTTCATTTGGACTTCATAAACTAGTCTGGGAGGCATGGGAGGAATAAACAGAGTAGCAGACATAGCAAGGGAATCAACAAGCTGATTTTTGGCTCTAGCAATATATGAAATACAAAAATTTTCAAAGGAATCTTTGAGTCTCCATACCTCATCTCTGTATGCTTTCGGCCTTGGGTGCTTTGCTTGAAATATTTTATTTACTTGTTGAATGATCAGATCAGCATCCCCAAACACCTTTATGTTCCTGATTCCTTTGTCTCTTTCTGCGTTACGGCCTAATAGCAGAGCCTCATATTCTGCTATATCATTTGTGACTTGAAAAGCTAGTTTAAAAGACAGTTGTGTGCTTTCTTTCTCTGGAGATACTAACACCACCCCTGCTCCTGCAGTCTCCTTGGAACATGCTCCATCAAAGAACATCTCCCAAACCTGATTTCCTTGCTCTTCCTCAGCCTGATCTGTTGGTTTCCTGATCTGCATTTAGGCCTTCTGAGATTCTTCTATTTGAAGAATACATGCTCCAAAATCCGTGTCCACAACATAAATGGGATGATTAGTAGGATTCTTCTCATCTTTGATGATGTATGCCAATTGTGCTTCTCTGTACAATCTCTTTCTTTCCCCTCCAAAAACTGGGACAGTGGCATAAGATAGATCATTTTGTAATGTCCCACCTAGTCTCTTAATCCATCCTCTGGACAACAACATGCCAAACTTGGGAGGGACATCTGCTACCACAATATCCATCAACATACTCTTCATGGGCAGTTGAGTTAGAGTAATAGCCAGGTCTTTGATTAATCCTAAGCATTTCACTTTTCTTGAATCAAAAGAGAATAAATCATGATAGGGTCTGGTGATATCAAGGCCTAACTCTTCCATGACAGCTTTAGGCATTAAATTGTGGCTGGCCCCTTGTGTCTAGCAGGCAGTTGTGGAGGATTTTGTCATGAATGGTCAAGAAGACATAAAAAGATGGAGAATTATTATCAGCAGGTTCAATCATGGGGCTAAGCACAATGGCAGGCTTGTCATCTTGCAAATTGACAGAGTCAGTGGAGGTTTGTGTGATTTCCAGCTCAAGAGCTTCAAGGATAGGCTTTCTAAACATTTCACTCTTTACCAACTCTACTACAGGCACAAATATTTTTAACTTTTGGACTTCTGACTCTAAGCTGAAAGAGGAAGGTAACTTATCAGAACCTCTTACCTCTTGAACCGGTGCTTTAAGGATGACTGGATCAGTTGCTGGTCTTCTTTGTCTGATATTTTGTGACTCTGTTTGGACAACAGCTCTTTGGGCAGGATTCTCTTTGACATTTTTTGCATTGGAACTCAGATTATATTTTCGTTGTTCCTCAGTTTGTAGGAAACTTCTCTATCCCATTCTTGACTGTCTTGTTCCTGTAGCAACGATTCTTCATAAGAAGCCAATTTCAAAAATGCACCGCTGCCTTTATCTTCCATGCAGTGAATTTCATCCTCATCTTCAAATTGTTCCTCCTCCATGACTACATTTTGGAAAGGAGCTTTAACTTTCTGTTATTATTTTGATTCTTCACCCCTCTGAATTATTTGTAACTACTCATTTGCTCTTTTGAAAGGATTTGGATTTCTTAGAGCAAATGTGTTCTGCTGCCTTGTTTTTCCTGAATTCTGCTCAACCTTTAGCTTAGAAATTTCAGCAGCCAATGACTCTATCATCTTAGTCATTTTATCTAATTTAGGTTCTGAAGATGAGGCAAAGGAAGTAGAAGCCTGACCTCTCTGCCTCCTTCTGTCAGCTTGACTTTTGAGCTTTTCTGCAGCCATGATATTAGACTCTACTTCTAGGGCTGCATCCTGCATGTCTGCTAGAGTAGCACATCTCCTTTCTCTCAACAATAGGCAGAAATCAGAGTCAAAAGCATTGGCATAAGTGAGTTTGGCAGAGGTGGGGGTAGGTTTTACCTCAGCTGGTATCTTACTATACATACGATTGAATCTTTTATTAAAATCAGGCAATGATTCCCCATTTTCCCTCTTCAGGTTACCAAACTTAGTATGATAATACAACAAGTCTTTTTTATCTCCCCAGTGCTTCAAAAATGCTTCATCTAAGGCTTCAATATCAGCAATAGATCTAGGGGCTAGTTCTCTGAACCACTTCCTGGCCTCTCCATCAAGGCTCTAGACAAAAACTCTCATCCACACATCATTTTCACTTATATCTAAGTTATCAACATAACTGTAAAAGGTTTCAAGGTGTTCTTCTGCTGTTACTCCTTCTGTGCCAGTGAACTTAGGCATATATTTTTGATATTCTCCCACAGGCATGGGATTTAAAGGAACATGGAAGACCAAAGGTCCATATCTGGCAACTACAATTCTTTCTATCTTCGTAGGTGCTTGCTGGCCTGCCATGACTAGGGTATGTGGAAGAACATTGGCAGATTGAATGGTAGGAAGTAATGTGATGTATGGCAAAGACAAATGGATGTTTTGGGCTGTATGGGAAACTTTCTTTGGATTGAGATTCAAAGGGGAACTAGATGGACAAGGGGCTGTATTAAGCTCTGAAGGAATTTCCTTATTAACAGTGCTGGGCTCTAAATCTTAAAACTGTATATCTTCAGCTATAACTTTATCTTTCAGAGATGCATGAGATTTCTTAGGCTTACCTGATCCTGATGCCCCTTTCTGAAATGCTTTCTTCGATTTGATAGTCCTCTCAGGGTCAGGCACTGATTCAGCTGGTGATTTCTAAGGATTTCTTCGAGTATGTCTCACAAACTGAGCTAGAACTTCAATGTGGAGTCGCCAAAGATTGGTCTTCCTCCAGTGGAGTCGCCAGATAGATGATTACAACTAGAAACTGTGTTCAAACCTTGTTTATAATCAAAGCTTGAAACTGTGTCGTTCTCCTAGGGAAGCTAAGTTTTAATCTCCTCTCCCCGCCAACGGTGCCAATTAATGTTATCACCCCAAGAAATTCTCCTAGGTTATATATCAGAGATGCTCGGGAACATTGCAAACTCAACAAAAATGTTGGAAATAGGTGGATGAATGGAAGGAATGATGCATATTGAAACCAGATAACCACTTCTACTATGCTTAACCCCAGACATGGGTGAACAACCCCAGATTACAAGGCTTTAGACCACCAATTACTCATAGTTTGAGGAACAGGTGAAGATGGAGAATACTGACCACACCAGCAGATGCACAGGACCCTGTGATGGCCGGCTGCAACCAGTTAAAAGGTCTGTAAATCTATTTCCTAATGCACAGACAGGATGACAGCTCTCTGGCATTAAAACAACATAAACTTGCATACACATTCAATAATACATACTAGATTCTAACACAGAGGTGGGATGACAACCCCTCTAATGCTAAACATCAAGAGCACATAAAAAATGTATAACAGGCACAGCCTGGAACAAAGAAGAAGTGGAAAGTGAGCAATTAACAGCAAAAGAAGCTTGCATTAGCTGAAAATGAAGACCAGACGCTGCAAATATCACAGTGGTTACAGTCTCCAGAAGTTGAACTTTTACATCAAAAATAACATTCATCAACCCTCATTACATCTTATTTCTGGGTATATATGGAAGTTGATTACAAAAATATCTGCTATCCTATGCGTGGAGGGGTCATAATGGACCACCAACCACATTAACTGTCTGATATGGGTCTCTGATACAATCTGATTGTTTTAATGAACAAAATGACCCTTTCTGGTACTCGGTCGTCCTTCTCTGAGCAGATGGAGTGTAATGTGTATAAGGCTCCATGACTGATTAATGCCTTTAACTGCTCTTTCCTGTACTTTTCTTCCTCAGCCATGCTGCTTGTTGAATGCGGTTGTTGAGGATTCAATGCGCAGAGTGTTGGATCATGGCTTCCTTCCTCCTTTGGGTACACTGGACAAGCTATGGGCGTAGGCAGTATGGAGGAAGATCCACTGTTGGATAGTGCGGATCGAAGGCGGAGAGCGCTTTGCAATGGCTATCGGGAGGAAGCAGAAACAACAAATGCGAGCCGTTGGATGAAACAGACGAATGACTGAAATCTCATGGCGAGAGGCGATGGGAAGACGCGAGGCGAAGAAACTACGAGCCGTCGGATCACATATATGGACGGTGGAGATGATTTGACAGGGAGCATCGGGATAAGGACGAATACTATCAGATCTGGAGATGGACGATCGGTCGGCAGGGAGGTGAACGAGGTTTAACGTGCGGGGGAAAAGGCACAGACCGTTGGATCGGGACGATCAACGGCTACAAATGAAGGATGTTATATGGGCGCGGTTTCATGGGTAAGCGCCCGGGCTTAAGGAAATGCAGGTTTATGGGAGAAATATGGATTCGTGCTGAGTTTTGAAAGAAAACAAGGCTAGCGGAGAAAGAAAAGGTTTCAGGAGACAAAACAGAGAAAGCGGAGTTATAAGGGTATAAAGCAAATGAAGGGGGAAGGATAAAATGAACTGTTGCAAGCTCCCTTTTGCAAAAAACACACGGCCACAGTGTCTTTGACCCAGCAAATACCAAATTATGCAACAGAGCTAACAGTAACAATTCCTCCATCCATCCTCCTCCGGCAAGTGAAAGGTCATGCTTAACCACTGAAAATAGATTCTCACATAGTGGTCTTTGAAAATATTCCTCGCATCATACGGATTGAAATATCGAGTACCAAATGCAAATTTCTCTATCGCTTTCCCTTCGGTATCCACAACTTTCAATTTCTTGATCTCATACAATCTGATCTGCATAGGAAGAGCTGGACAAGGTGCTTTCTTCTTCCTATGCAATGCTACTGACAACCCTATGGAGAGAAGATATGCAACTTCTTGCATGACTAGCCTCTTGATGGCATACCTTGGTAAAAGGTGCAACGACTTTTGTCTATCGAACACTCTAAGGAAAGTTCCATTCGATGAGGCAAACCAATCTGCTATCAGCGATATTGGTTCCATTGCTCCATGTGACATGCAAGGTGGTTCTTCCTCAAAGATCATCTTGTACAACAGAATGAGGAAGTGATCAGTTAGCTTCTCCATTACTCCTTTGTGGCTGCAATCTGAAAGCAACTTGCAATAAACATACACAGAAGGCTCCTGTGGTGTCCAAGTCCAATTCATGTTAAGAAATGCATTGTGTGTGCAGATTGCATCCAGTAGATATGCAAACATATAAAATCTAGCTTGCCCTCCCTTGGGAGGACTAAGGGCGTTAGACACATGGATCCGCAACTGTTGAGCCAACAAATTTGACCAGTTGAATGGCTTACCTTCATTCACGACTTGGTCTAATAAGAAAGCCCACCCGTAAGGAAAAGTCACGGTGCTTTGCTGACCGTAGATTCCTCAACATAAGATTATCAACTGTTGATAGAACCTCTTGAGAGATTTTGTCATGTATGTGTTGGTGGGTGTCTGAAGAAACTTTAATGGCTCTTTCACCCAACCTTTCACAATCTCCTTGGTGCTCAAGTGGCTAGTCTTCGCATAGAAGCATGAATCCATGCATGATTGTGGCTCAGGTAGGTGGTACATAAGATGATAATTTGCTGCCAAAAAAGAAGCAAGCCTCTGTCCGTTGACACTGCCAAGAGTCATAGTCTTTGGATCTATGTGAGACAGTATCCAGTTGATAACATCTGCACATGGGAATTATGGGTACCTGCATGCAACCTGTGTAACCCTGACTTCTGAATATTGACATACACCTATTGGTCTCCAGATCTGCTTTGAAGGTCTTTGCTGAGAAAATTTCATTAACCTTCTACCATGTGAGATCTGATTCATTTTCTACAAACAATTGAGTTTCTGAGTATACTGGAAAGTAAATTGATGTACTCTCAACTGCCTCCTCGGTATTGCTTTCTTTGGTATCCTTTAAAGAAGTTCTCTTGGGTGCCACGACGACAGTGACTAATGAAAAGAAGTGTTCAACACCTGTAATACCTGTGGGAGGAAAAATACTCATGGAAGACATGAATTAGCTTGAAAAAATCAACTTACAAAGCAAGATCAAGCAACAACCACATGGAATGATGAGCAAGATTCCACAATTCTGGATGCGAGGATGAAGGACTGGTTGAGGGAACTGTGCATTGCGTAGTCTCAACAACCAGTGATGCAACTTGAGGCTAGATACTACATAATGCACAATCCATCCTAGGCATATTGTGGGAGAGACTGCGCATTGCATAGTCTCAGTGGCCAAGAGATTAGGATAGGCCCTGGAACTACACATTGCGCAGTTGAGTCAACATGTACTATGCATTGTGCAATTTCAGACGCCAAGCTAAGATCTTGAGCTCGAGACTTGCACAATTCCCAACTAGACAAGGTGAAAATTGGCCAAGGAAAGGGAAAATCTACGCAGTGAGAGTGTGGGAAACAAGCAAATCTAGGTGATAATGCATGTTAAAATGCAAACCTGACTAAGTATGAATAGATCAGTGCAAATCAAGTGCAAAATTATCAACATGCAAGAGGAAAAACAAACATGTAAGAAGAGTCGCTGCAACGACGACCATTGACGTGCAAAACAAGAAAACTAATGTGACACTTGTGAAAGGCGAATGACGAACCGAAATAACACTTGTACAAGCTAATATACATTAAAACGCTAGCAACCATGAAAATTGTTAGGCCAGGCAGTAACTCCATTAAGTAAAAAACTAATTTGTGTATACATTCAATCAGGTAGGTCCGTTATATACATGAGGTAGAGACTATTCAGTTCATCTCCCGATGACTGTTCACATTTCTCATTTATTTATTTACATATATTTACCCAATCACAAGGACTAGGTGTCAACATTCCCCCCCTTAATCTGAAGGGATGTTGGTGAGTCCAAGCATCGTTCTGAATCGTTCAAGCTTTTCTCTTCCAAGCGCTTTGGTGAAGATGTCTGCAATTTGCTCATTTGTGGAACAATGATGGAGATGGATTGTTTTGGCCTCAACATGATGTCGAATCAGATGATATTTAGTATTAATGTGCTTTTTTCGATCATGGAACTTTGGGTTCTTAGCCAACTTTATTGCAGAGGTGTTTTCAATCATGAGTGGAGTTGATTGTACTTGTTTTACCTGCAAATCTTCGAGAATTTTCCTGAGCCACACAATTTCTTTTGTTGCTTCAGCTGCTGCCACATATTCTGCTTTTGTTGTGGAATCTGCTGGAACTGATTGTTTGCGTGATCTCTAGGAGACAGCTCCTGATCCAAGACTCATAGCATATCCTGAAGTAGATACCCCAGTTTCTTTGTCTCCATCGAAGTCTGAATTAGAGTATCCGATCAAGTTGAAGTCATCCACCTGTGTGTACTTGATTCCAAAGTCTTGAGTTCCCTTCAAGTACTTTAGAACTCTTTTTGCAGCAGACAAATGTCCCTCACAAGGATTTTGCATAAACCTAGAGAGGATTCCAACAGCAAATGAAATGTCTGGTCTGGTGGTAGTCAGGTAGTTGAGACTTCCTACAAGCTGTCTATACTTTGTTGCATCCTCAAATTGCTTTCCTTCAATAGATGTGAGCTTTAAGTTTTGTTCCATTGGAGTAGTAAGAGGATTGCACTCTGTCATGCCAAACCTGTTCAACAAATCTCCAATGTATTTCTTTTGAGAAAAAAATATGGACTTTGGATGTTGGGTTACTTCAATGCCAAGATAGTAATGAACATAGCCCAAATCAGTCATTTCAAAACTTTTCCCCAATTCCTTCTTTATGGATGCAATGTAGCTTTCATTGTTCCTTGTCCTTAAAATATCATCTACATATACCACAAGATATACAACTGTTTTGCCAACTTTCTTGACAAATAAAGTTGCATCATCAAGATCAAAATGATTGAAATCGAGTTTCAGAAGATGCTCAGTTAGTTTTTCATACTAGGCTCGCGGTGCTTGTTTGAGGCCATAAAAGGACTTCACAAGTTTGCATACTTTATGTTCATGTCCTTTTACAGCAAATCCTTCAGGCTGGGACATAAAAACATTCTCTTTTAGATCTCCATTTAAGAAAGCAGTTTTTACATCCATTTGATGGACTTTCCAACCGTTCTGAGCTGCTAGTGCAAAGAGTGTCCGGATGGTAGCCCATTTTGTTGTGGGGGCAAAAGTCTCCTCATAATCGACCCCTTCCTTCTGTGCAAAACCTTTTGCCACAAGCCTAGCTTTGTGCTTGTCAAGTGAGCCATCAGCTTTATACTTGTTCTTGTAGACCCACTTGCAGCCAATTGGTTTGGTTCCTAATGGAGGATCAACCAGCTTCCAAGTGCCATTCTTTATGAGGGCATCATACTCCTTTTGCCTTGCTACTTTCCATTCATCATGAGAAGCAGCTTCTTTGAAGGAAGTTGGTTCAAAATCTGTAGACAAGTTCAATTCACAATCATAAGAAACATCCATATCAACAGGTGAATTAGAGTCATCTACATCACTTCCATTTTGCCGGTTTGAATTTCTGGTTCCTGTTTTTCCAACTTCATCAGGATGAACACTTTCAAGTGTCTTTGTTAGCCACTTTGGGGGACCTTTCTGAGATGGTCCAGGCTGCTCCGTTGATTGAGTTGGGACTGAATCAAGATTGAGTCTCCCAATTCTATCAATTACATCACTTAAAGCATCATCCGTTGTTGGAGTTTCATGCGGGGGAGAGTGTTCTTCAGAAGAATATTCCACATGTTGATCTAGTATAGGAATCCCCCCTTCAAGATGTGGACTCTGATTATCAAATTCTTGAAATGATTTTGCTTTTGTGAATCTATCCAAGTGATCAAGTTGCCGCTCAACAACATTGTCAGTTTTGGATGATTCAAGGAAAATTACATCTCTAGATACAACAAATTTCTTATTTACTTCATCATAGAGGCGATATGCTTTAGAGGTGTTTGAATACCCCAGGAAGATACACTTATGACTTCTAGCACCAAGTTTGTTTCGATGTAACTTTGGTATCAAGGCATAACAGGTGGAACCAAAGACCCTGAGATGCTTTACCGAAGGAACATGTCCATACCACGTTTCATATGGAGTTTTGTTTCTTATAGCATTAGATGGACATCTATTCTTTATATATGCAGCACATAGAACAGCATCAGCCCAAAACATTATCTTTACATTTTTGAAGAAGAGCATGGATCGTACCATATTTAAGATTGTCCTATTCATTCTTTCAGCGACACCATTATGTTGGGGATTATAAGGCACAGTTGTTTGATGTTTGATCCCATGTTGGTGAAGATAATTTTCAAATTCATTTGATGTGTATTCTTTTCCTTTATCAGTGCGAATAGACCCAATATGAGATTGTGCATCATTTTCAATCCATTTATGAAAATTCTTGAATGTTTGAAAAGCATCAGATTTGTTCTTCAATAAATAAACCCAACACATTCTAGTGTAGTCATCAATAAATGTCATGATATATTTATTTCCATTTGTAGAAGGAACATGCATTGGACCACATAAATCTGAATGAATGAGTTCAAGTTTCCTATGTGCTCTTGAATGTGAATCATTAGAAGACTGTTTGCTATGCTTTCCTAGAATGCAAGCATCACATTGCTTAAGTTTCCTAGGAATTGTAGGCAAACCAGCAACACCATTTTTCTTCAACAAGCGGAGACTGTCATAGTTCAAATGTCCAAATCTAGCATGCCATAATAAACTTGATGGAAGTGTACCTTCTTCATGATGAGCATTGTATGAGAAATGTTGTGCATGAGCAGAGGTTCCTTGCAGTTTGAGAAGCCTTTCTTCTTCTATTCCCCTCATGACAAGTGAGTGGTCAAATGCTTTTCTTACCTCAAGCTTGCCATCAAACATATGAATGGAGTGACCTTGCTGGCAGATGTGGACCAAGGACAACAAGTTTCTCTTGAGCTGTGGGAGATATAGAACATAATGCAGAAGAAAGTCTGGAAGACCAGGCAGTTTAAGCCTGATTGTGCCAAGCCCTGATGGCTTGATTTTTGATTGATTTGCAAAGTATACTGCTCCATCAACATTGTCAGTGAAATCTTCAAAAAAATCTTTTCTATGAGTCATGTGGCAGGTTGCTCCTGAATCAAGCAACCAATCATTTTTCCATGAAGCAAGTGAAGCATTAAACAAATCTTCATTTACTCCAATATTACATTGTGCCTCAACATAGTGAGCGGATTCAGGTGTTTTACCTTTGTCTGTATCATCAATTTTACCTTTCTGTTGGTTTCTTTTCTGCTCAATTTTGTCCCATGGTAGCTTGCATGTAGAGGCATCATGTGATCCATTTCTTTTGCAGCGAATGTAGTGAAAATCTACCTTTTCTCCTTGAGAATGTTAGCCCCCCTACCTCTGAAATATCTTCCTCTTCCTCTTCGTCCACCTCTTCCTCTTATAGAATCTTGAGCAGGATGTTTTTCTTTATGAGCAAGGCACACAGTCTCTTCAGAAGATTCAGGGGTTGTCTTCTTTCCAAAAGCTTTCTCTCTTTCAGCAAACTTTTTCACAAGAGAGTCAAAGGTTATATCTTTGAGATTTCCATTAGCTTGCAATGACTCAAGATAATTGGAGTAAGTAGGATAAAGGGCCTTGAGAAAAGCGATAAGAGGAATACCCAATTCAACCTTAGTAGATTTGATATCATGCATTATAGACTTTACTTCAGATGCAAGAGCAAGAGGATCATTATTTTGTAGTTCAAGAGTGAAGAGTTTAATCATGAGTTGAACAACTTCAAGTGCAGAATGTGAGTCATAGAGTTCTTTCAGCTTTTGTAAGGCTTCAAAGGCAGTTGAATATGACGAAATATGGCGACTCTCCTCTTCATTTACAGATGCTGCGATTAATGCATAAGCTTTGTTTTTCTTGTTTTCCCAAATGACGAGCTCTTTGTCTGAGGTAGGTTGTACTGGGTCATTGTCTCCTTCTCTGACACACACTCCTTTCCATAACTCATTGAAAATGAGGATGTGTTTTATCATCCGGGACCATTCAGAATAGTTCTCCTTGCCAGTGAGAACTATTCCCACCATGGATATGATTGAATGCATTCTGTAAAAAAATACTTCTGCTGATAGAAAAATACTTCTGCTATTAATGTATAAAATTGTACTTCTCGTGGAGAAAAAAGTGCAGCTCTGGTGTAAAAATTGTAAAAAGATTGCACTCTTATATATAGGACAAAGGTATTACCAATTCCTATATGGTGGAGATGATATTACTCACAACACAAAGCTTTAGAGAACCACATAACCTAGAGCTAGAAAACTCGTGCAACGTACCAAATAATACAATGTTCAAACAATACATATGGCTGCGTTCAAAACATATCTAACGCAGAGGTATCATACTGTTATAACACCATTCAAAAGTATCATTCAAGGGAAGCAGCTTCTCCTCTGTTACCAATTCCTATACCAAAGCACAAATCCACTTCAAACACTCATCGATCTCTGGATTCTCCACGCATCAGCAGCATACCAGCATACAAGTCCAATTCTTCATACCATACGGCCTCCTTTTAAAAGGGCTCAACGCATCATGGACATTATCCATGCTATGTTAATATTCGCTGCTCCACTCTGATTTATTTGACCTCAAATCACACCATTTCCCAAAACGATATGCGTATTAACTGCAACCAAGTGTTTTCATTGAAAAAAAATGGAGCAGTGTGTGCGTATAACTGTAACAGCGTTCAAATAATAACTGTAACAGCAGTCAATTATATGCGTATAACTGAAAAACTATAACTGTATTAATAATCCAGCGTTCATTAATCACATATGCAGCATATCTCCACGCATGAAAAGAAGGTCACCACATCTCCACGCATCAGCAGCACATTTCCACGATATCTCGCTTCTCCACCAGATTCAAAACGAGACCACGCTCACCGCAGCTCCTCCATGTGACAGCGTTCAATTTTGCAGGTAAAGGAAATGAAAACCCAAGCGATGTCAATGGAAAACCAAACCCAAGCGATTTGATTGAAACGCAAGGTATGCAAGTAATGTCAGACAATGTCAGGCGCAGGTCAGGCAATGAGAGCGCAAGTACAGAGAGTGTAGGTATGGCAGACAGAACGCAGGTAATCAGTCATTGAATGTCAGGCGCAGGTCTGATAAATGGAATATGGCAGAACAACAAACGTTTATGGACAGTCGCCTTCAGGCAGACAGAGAGCGCAGGTAAGGAATATGGCAGACAGACAGAGGAGTTACAAGGAGCATGAGAGCTAAAAAGGAGCTGGCTCTGATACCATGTCAGGCCAGGCAGTAACTCCATTAAGTAAAAAACTGATTCGTGTATACATTCAATCAGGTAGGTCTGTTATATACATGAGGGAGAGACTGTTCAGTTCATCTCCTGATGACTGTTCACATTTCTCATTTATTTATTTACATATATTTACCCAATCAGAAGGATTAGGTGTCAACAAAAATAAATGAGGAGAACAACACTCGCAGAAGTCAAATGACAAAAAGCAATGAAAAAACAGAAAACACGACAAAAGAAAAACTCACTCAGAAAAGCGCTGCAAACTCCTCCGAAGGCTCCTTGATCTCCTTGGGAATTCTAGAGCTCCAAGATCGAATGTACAAATGAGCTCTAGGTGTGTCAACTAAATAGATCTGTATTGATTGAGGTTTATGACGTACATGCCTAAAATCAAGGAAAAAACGACACTTGGCATAAAGTTTCCAAAATAGTAAGTGTGCCACCTTCGAGAAACTATTTAGTGAATCTTTATTTTCTAGGGATGATTTTTTACTTCTTTTTTCCTTGTTTTTTCGGGAAAATTTGCATGCACGTTGCCAAGAAGGATTGTGCAATTCCCGAGGACTAGGCAACTTCTTGACTCAGTGCATTGCGCAGTTTCTGAGCTCAAGGGATAGTTTGTGTAGTTGCCATCAATAACGTTGGGCTTCGATCCAAAACTGCATAGTTCTCAAACTCAAGGCTAGCCTGCCAAGAAGGATTTCACAATTTCTGGAGGCAAGGTTAGCCTGCCTTCCAAGGTTGCACATTTTCTGGAGGCAAGCCCAACAATGCTGCAAGGTCAAGGCAAAAGGTTGCTTGTGGCTGAGAAGATTTAGCTCCAGATCAAAACAAGCTAACACAAGCATGCATAAAAGATAAGGCTTTGACATACCATGAATACTAGACAACAATAAAAGATGAGCTCCAGTGGACAGAATGAAGGCTCCAAAATCAATGCATGGGCAAAATTCTGGAGGGTGGTTGTAGCAACTACAACAAAATGTTAAGAGATTATTTCATCCACATTTTATTTTCTTAAGTGAGACAAATCTAACATTAATCATTATAAAACAAGTGTCACATGGTCATTTAGTCAATGTCGAAAAAGTTAGAAATATATAATGTATAGGTAAATTTAATATGACTAAGTATAAGAAGTAAAGAGTATAATGTATAGGTAAATTTAATATGACTAAGTATAAGAGGTAAAGAGTGCTCTTTACAAGGGGATGATTAAAATAATTAAAACATTATATTAGTAAAGAAGGATTGAACCAAGCAAAGTCTTTTGGTAGAAATCACATAAGAGAAATTTTTGGCCGAGGTGTTTCGAACCATCAAGTGTGGTTCATCATCAAGACAGTCTTAAAAGCAAAAAAAAAGTTGAAAATTCTGAACCACAAATTTACGAGTAGTTATTGATTGTAAATTAAGTATTGACACCATCTTAACGTAATATATTCAAACCATGTCATATATATTAATTATAAATATTGTGTAACTATAAAAGTAAAATAAATATATATATTAGATTACTAGATTTATATTAAATACATTAATGTATATAATATTGTTAAAAAATCTTTATAACATTAGGATTTTCAAGTAGGAAAAAAATGAAAACATCTTTTAACATTTTCAATTTTAATTTTGATTCTTTTAATTATTATTTTTTGTTTATTTTTAATCTAGTTGAATTCTTTTTACCAATAAAGTGATATAAAAAAAAATAAAAAATAAAAATTACCCTAAATATATGGTCTATATTGGAATTGGGGTTGGAGAATTATGATTTTTTATTAAATAGATAAACAAGTTTTGATCCAAATTTTTTTTTTCATCAATTTAGATGATATCAAAATTTTTTGAATTAGTTTTCAGTTTCAAAAGTAGCCATATTATGTTAAATTAAATTAAATTATTTTTTATTTTTCCACCTGTTAAAGTTGCCATTTCCATTCCATTTTGCAGGCATTTCTCTTCCACCACATGTTTCAATTCTGGTTTCAGACAATGCCATCGTTTCCCATGGCTATGAGAATATTGAGTTTGCTTCGCAGAATGGGTGTCCAGCTCGTCTCCGGAAAATTGTAACATTCCGACCAAGTTTTCTTCCTTGTGGGCGATGGTGCATGTAGCTAGGCGATGGTGCATGTCGCTAGAAATGCAGAGTTGAAAAAATCTTAAATCTGCAAAACGTCTGAATGGGCGAGGAAATGCAGTATAGGCACCCTAGAAATTTTATATGTATCTGCAAATGTATATTGAATGAAAATGACTAAGAAGTGAAGTAACTTGATGTTGTAATGATCCCAATTTGCAATAGGCATACTTCCCAGATGGTAGATAAGTTCAACGAGAAAACTGGTTTCTTTGCATCCCTCGAATGACATTCCACTTCTAAGTGGAGCATCTACGGTTCAATGTCTCTTTTCATTAAAGAATTATCAATTTTGATTTTCTTGTTCTAGGGAGTCGAACTTGTCAATGTCAGGTATGGAGAATCGTTGAAATCCAGAGAAGAAATATCCACCACTAACTGAGATTCCTGCCAAGACCGAGTTGGTGGAAGATTAGAAATCCAATCATAAAATGTGCTAGGCCTCAAACTTATGGAATCAATACGAAGAAATAAATTGATCAAATTATACTATTCTGATTATGTTTTTGGAAATGGGTTAATTGGTTGGAAAATTAATAATATTAATATTAATATTTTTAAATATAACAATGATATTGTTTTTCACATTTGATATTTTAATTTAATGTTAATCATAGTATAACGTTCATAAAATGTGGTAGGCCTCAAACTTACGGAATCAATAAGAAAAACTCTTTTTCAGAAAGGAAAAGCTGAATATATTTATACGAGGGATATAAAATGTCCAAAATTTACATCATGTGTACTCCTATTTTAAGAGAAAACCAGATGAAATCATCATGGGAGTTTCCAGCTAAATAGTTAAGGAGAATTGACTGATACATAGAGTTCTGGGAGATTACAAAAAAACCTAAGCATAAGAGAAGCAGGAAGCATATGGTTGTATTATGCTTTTGGAAATGGTTTAATTTGCTGAAAACTAATAATATTAATATTAATATATTTTAAATATAACAATGATATTGTTTTTCGGATTTGATATTTTAATTTAATGTTAATTTGAATAATATAAGATTCAAGTAGCCCCAAGAGTTAGCTCAATCGGTCAAAACAGTGCCTCGCCAATCGGGAGGTCACAGGGTCAAAACCCGAAAGCTCTTGGGGTCAGGTCAGTATAGGCCGAGGGGTGTGCTCCCCTTCGGGGTCGAGCGCCCAGTTATTTCGTGGACGTAGCGGCTGCCCATTGACCATGGGTATCCGTGAACCACATGTGAAAAAAAAAATATAAGATTCAAGTATATAAAAGTTGTTAATATTTAATAAATAATATTAAATTATGATAATTGGTTTTATTTACAAAAATTAATTTGGTATATAAATAATGAAAAATTATACTTTTAATTTATTTCAATCACATTTAGTAATGTAATCGTGCTAGTACTATATCACTCATACACAAACTCAATCTTTTACATTAATAAATAAATAAATATTTATAATCAAAACTTAAAAAAATCAATCATAAATCCATTACTTATTATAATTCTTTCCTGAATGTAGGAAAAGTAAAAATAACACAAAACCATGCATCAAAATATCGGTGTAATGGATGAAAATACAAATACTAAATGATACTCTACCGATTCTCTTTTCCAGCCATGAAATAACGGTGGTATGACAGCCAGATCATTTTCAAAATGTCATTGAGATATTATATTTAAACATGCAAAATAGTATGATAAATTTGTATATAGACAATATATGTGGAATATAAGTAGACGATAGTTCAAAGAAAAAAGTTACATTTTAATTATAATAAAAATGTTCATATATCAATATTATAATTATTAGTCTCATCATTATTTAATGATGATTTTACTGAACATAAACCTATCATAATTATTAGCCTTACAACTACTTAGTGAGTATCCTACTGAAAAATTTATACATACATATCCTTATTCACTCTACATTTTGATCTAATATATATATATTCTCAACATACATGAAAATGTTGTAGACCACTGTATTCAAGAGGGAGCATTTGTATGGGACAATTTTCCTTCAAGTTTTCGAAGTCGCACCTGTACGGAAGTATGATATCCAGCAATCAGCAAAACTCGTAGTCTGACAGTTTACACGTTATTAACGAAAGAAGTTTGGCTCCAAATCATGAAATGCAGATAAGTAATCTACAAAAAAAAATGGAATTATTGTACAACTTCACAGCAAGTTTTGACCATTTATGTTCCACCTGTACTTTTCCCTTTCAGTTCGTCATTTTAGACTGAATAATTTTGTATGATTCGCAGAGAGAATAAAAAATTGATATCACATGCCTTGAATGATTTTGACCGACGAAGTGAAGGTTCAATAGCTACAGCACTCAAGTATGCATGTTCAGCAGCCTCGTATTCTCCCAATGCAAAATATGCATCACCCTGGCGGAGATAAGCCTGCAAAACGTAAATTATAGCAATCTCACAAGAACTGCGCACGATAACCACAAACAAAGCAGCGCATAATTCTTAATTCTCAAGCACATACAAAAAGGGCACATCGATATAGTTCCCAGAGGCAAGACACTCTTTTAGGTTAAGAAAATAGATTACCAAAATGGTACTAGAATTTATGAAAAGACACATAAGAGGCTGCACATAAAAATCCGCACGAAAGTGAGGCTTCCACCTCAAGTGGGTGGGCCGTATCCTTGCTATTTGTTCTTGGGGTTGAACAGGAGTTGAACTAGCTTCAATGCGAGCCAGGCAACTTTCAATATTTAGCAGCTGCAGCTTCATGTCATCCAACTTGGTCAAAATTTTCTCCTGTGTCACGACGTTCCAGTACAACCTTGCTCAGGACTGTCTTCTACTGCTAGTGCAAGTCTATCGTGTAGAGGTACGGTTTTGCATTCTTCTCGTGTTACTTGTTTCTTGTATCCAAGCCATGAGTTCTTCCATCAATTCCGTGTCTGTGTGACTCTGTCACTCCTGCCTAACATCATCCTCCACAATGTTGACCCCACTCTGCAACTCGGGAGGGATCTAGTTATGAAAAAACTGAGCAGATGACTCAGCCCTAAATCAAGAACGTGAACCACCCATAGCACCATATCCTCCTCTACAACAAGAAGTTCATTAATGGATCATCGCCACATAAGGAAGAAAGCAGCCCATAGGGGTGAAGGAAAAAGATCTAAAGGATGGAGAGAATGTAGCCAAGCAAAAGCGAGTTGTCTTTAGTGAGATTTTTTGGAAGTTTTTTTCGGTGGGCTTTTCCAGTGTAATTTCTCTAAAATTTGGTAGGAATTTATTGAAATCACAAGCTTGATGGGTAATCCCTGCACAATCGAAGTGCCCTAGGAGTTTTTCAGGGTGTTGTACCCATATATATAGTGAAAAAACCAATTTAAATAACACAAATCAAGATTTCACCTCAAAATTCTCTGTCGAATTCCGGCACTGGAAAGTTCAAAAAGTTGCACTAAAGACAACTCCAAGAGAAAATATTTTAACTGCAGGTACAAGTGAACAATTTGGAGGCCTCTAACAAAGAGTGTGGACTCCATACAACAAATTCT
Organism: Pinus tabuliformis; assembly: GCA_031772625.1. NCBI lineage: Eukaryota > Viridiplantae > Streptophyta > Pinopsida > Pinales > Pinaceae > Pinus > Pinus tabuliformis. Next base: position 1,556,020,518 of record CM062804.1, read on the forward strand.
GGAGAGAGCAAGAGGAAAGCGCAGAGGAGGTTGATGGGAGAACCGCGAAGAGAAGGTCACAGAGAAAATCCATTTGGAGAAGGAAAAATGCTATGTTGGAGATAGAATGACGAGGAGCACCATAAGACTACACGTTGTTTCAAAATGCTCCCCATCTAATTTTCTGGAGGCTCAATGTTCTTATGCAATGGGATGGCGTAGATCCATGAGACTTGATGTGAGCATTGGATGAGGCAGAATAATTAAACCCTTTGGGTAGGTTTGCATGTTAGGATTAGTTATTTCCCATGGCTGACTATTCGACCCTTTGCCACGTTTGATTCCACATTAATTACCCCCATCAAGGAGGAGGCCTCTGCTTTCTTGAGAGCTAAGCATGCCTCCTTTGACTGAGATGCCAGAAGGTCCTCCCATGAACTATTGGTGAGTGTGGTAGAACTTGAGCAACCTGCCAGTCTATCCACTAGTTGATTGCCTTGTCATCTCACATGGGAGGTCAAATCCACCATCATTTTCAAGAGAATAACTTCTATCGAAGATAAGAAGCTTTCAAGCGCCTATGGGAAAGCTTACTCGAAGTTGATCCATGAGAGAGTTACTTGATCAGAGAGATTCCCAACCGAGAATCACCTTAAATATAGAACTTAGTGATTTGTCCTTTTATGGCTTGCATTAGACCAAATTCTAGAGCGTATAGCTCCACTACATTATTACTATTAACTCCTATGGAGCTGGCATAAATGTGGAAGATTGTTCCAAATTCATTTCGGAAGATGCCCCCAAAATTGGTAGTTATTGGGTTCCCTTCCAAAGCTCCATTAAAACTTAGTTTAACAAATATTGTCGAATGTCAAGACCAATGAAGCGGGTCTAAGGAAGGGCTCTGCAAATAGAGTGAGGAACCACCATGACCCCTTGAGGGAACTACAAACCTTTCAATATCTATGCTTCCACTTTTGAAGCTTCCTAATCAAATGATGACCAAGGATGCGCAAGCATGGTCTTATGAAGGTTTTTTAAGAGATGGTTACAAAGGGTCTCTAAAGACGGGCAAGAGTTTCTGAAAATTCTTTGATTGCATTCTTTCAATATCAACTAGAGGAATAATCATAGGAGAAAAGATCATGCTCTATTGATAATGGGGTTGGCAAAGGAAGATAATCGCCAAAGGGTGATTGTACTTAAGATGTTGGATCTTTCTCAGTCCATTTTTTAGAATAGAGCCATTGATTGTTGCTAGATTTCTTTTGAGAACAGGCATAGATTGAACAAGTGCTCATTTTCCTCCATGTTACTTCAACATAGAAGAAAAAAGGAAGGCTCCTTTGAATCCTATTGAGATTAGTTTATCCCATGTTAATGGTTCTTTGTGGGCTAGAAGCCAAAGAAAATGAGCAACCTTCGACTAAGGTTTTGTTTCCATACTTTACCCAAGATTTTATGCCGAGCATGATGTGTGTGATCCGCCTCAATGTACTAGGCCTCTTTAACAAAAAAATCCCCTTCAGACTATAGCCCCATCAAAGCTTATTTGGGTCTTTTGAGATGGAAATATTGCATTGTTGGAGAACATCCCAAAACTTGGCCCAATCTCTATGGTCTGGAAGCAAATCGCAGAGCTCTTACAACTTCCAATTTCTCCATTAGGTCTCTTCGAAAGCTCTGTGCCAGTAATTTGCCACAATGAGATGCTATCTTGATTTTATTATGGCACATACATCCTATAGCTCATTCTGATTTACCAATTTAGGAAGTTGATGCCAAGAGTCATCCCAAAATAACACTTTGACCATTTTCAACCTTCCAAAACCTATGTTCCTGGACTATGTACTAGTTGCTGCATGCTAAGTTCAAAATCGATGATCCAAATTGAAACTCTTGCATTCAAACTCACATCTGCATTGGTATGTTTCTACTGAATTTTTTTCCATAGTTCTTGACTCCCTATAGCCATCTCCACCATATTTTAGCCCCCATGAAGGTGTTGAGAAGCTTTGGATCCTATAGGCCAATCCCACCATGTGCCTTAGGGAAGTCCAGTTGTTCCCATGAGACTAGAAACTACTTTCGTTCCCTTGATTCCCCTCCCCATAAAAAAGAACACTAGAGGTTGCAATTTTGATGCAAAATTCCTTTAGAAGCAGCCAAAACAAATAATAGATAGATTGGAAGAGCTTGAATGACTGATTTCTCTAGCAACCATCCAGCTTGTGATGTTAAGAGAATGGAATGTCCAACTATCGATCCTATTGGTTATCTTCTGAATGAGGTTATCCCAAGGATTAGTCTTGAAAGAGTTAGCAACAAGGGGGGTGCCAAGGTACTTGGAAGGCAAAGTACAACGCTTGTATCGTAGTAGGTGAGTAATCTAACCCTGAACAACAAGAGTAGTGTTGAAGAAAAAAGATTTATGACTTGGAAAGTGTCAAGCCAGGCAGTAACTCTCCAAAGGCAGTAAAATTGATTCGTCTATTATTCCATAGGTAGGCTATTGTTATATACAATAGGAGTGATTGTTCAATTCATCTCACGATGACTGTTCACATTCCTAATTTATTTATTTATTTACAAATTCCCCCAATCATGAAGATTAGGTGTCAACATTCCCCCCCTAATCTGAAGGGATGTTGGTGAGTCCAAGCATCATTCTGAATCGTTCAAGCTTTTCCTTTCCAAGTGCTTTGGTGAAGATGTATGCAATTTGCTCATTTGTGGAACAATGACGGTGATGGATTGTTTTGGCCTCAACATGATGTCGAATCAGATGATATTTAGTATTGATATGCTTTGTTTGATCATGGAACTTTGGGTTCTTGGCCAACTTTATTGCAAAGGTGTTATCAATCATGAGTGGAGTTGATTGTACTTGTTTTACCTGCAAATCTTCAAGAATTTTCTTGAGCCACACAATTTCTTTCGTTGCTTTAGCTGCTGCCATGTATTCTGCTTCTGTTGTGGAATCTGCTGGAACTGATTGTTTGCGTGATCTCCAGGAGACAGCTCCTGATCCAAGACTCATAGCATATCCTGAAGTAGATACCCCAGTTTCTTTGTCTCCATCGAAGTCTGAATCAGAGTATCCAATCAAGCTGAAGTCGTCCACCTGTGTATACTTGATTCCAAGGTCTTGAGTTCCCTTCAAGTACCTTAGAACTCTTTTTGCAGCAGACCAATGTCCCTCACAAGGCTTTTGCATGAACCTGGAGAGGATTCCAACAGTAAATGAAATGTCTGGTCTGGTAGTAGTGAGGTAGATGAGACTTCCTACAAGCTGTCTATACTTTGTTGCATCCTCAAATTCCTTTCCTTCAACACATGTGAGCTTTAAGTTTTGTTCCATTGGAGTAGAAAGAGGATTGCACTCTGTCATGCCAAATCTGTTTAACAAATCTCCAATGTATTTCTTTTGAGAAAGAAATATGGATTTTGGATGTTGGATGTTGGGTTACTTCAATGCCAAGATAGTAATGAACATAGCCCAAATCAGTCATTTCAAAACTTTTCCCCAATTCCTTCTTTATGGATGCAATGTAGCTTTCATTGTTCCCTGTTATTAAAAGATCATCTACATATACCACAAGATACACAACTGTTTTGCCAACTTTCTTGACAAATAAAGTTGCATCATCAAGATCAAAATGATTGAAGTTGAGTTTCAGAAGATGCTCAGTTAGTTTTTCATACCAGGCTCGCGGTGCTTGTTTGAGGCCATACAAGGACTTCACAAGTTTGCATACTTTATGTTCATGTCCTTTCACAACAAATCCTTCAGGCTGGGACATAAAAACATTCTCTTTTAGATCTCCATTCAAGAATGCAGTTTTTACATACATTTGATGGACTTTCCAACCGTTCTGAGCTGCTAGTGCAAAGAGTGTCTGGATGGTGGCCCATTTTGCTGTGGGGGCAAACGTTTCCTCATAATCGACCCCTTCCTTCTGTGAAAAACCTTTTGCCACAAGCCTAGATTTGTGCTTGTCAAGTGAGCCATCAACTTTGTACTTGTTCTTGTAGACCCACTTGCAGCCAATTGGTTTGGTTCCAAATGGAGGATCAACCAGCTTCCAAGTGCCGTTCTTTATGAGGGCATCATACTCCTTTTGCATCGCTTCTTTCCATTCATCATGAGAAGCAACTTCTTTGAAGGAAGTTGGTTCAAAATCTGTAGACAAGTTCAATTCACAATCATAAGTAACATTCATATCAATAGGTGAATTAGAGTCATCTATATCACCTCCATTTTGTTGGTTTGAGTTTCTGGTTCCTGTTTTTCCAATTTCATCAGGATGAACACTTTCAAGTGTCTTTGTCAGCCGCTTCGGGGGACCTTTCTGAGATGGTCCAGGTTTATCTGTTGATTGAGTTGGGACTGAATCAAGATTGAGTCTCCCAATTCTATCAATTACATCACTTAAAGCATCATCCGTTGTTGGAGTTTCATGCAGGGGAGATTGTTCTTCAGAAGAAGATTCCACATGCTGATCTAGTATAGGAATCCCCCCTTCAAGATGTGGAATCTGATTGTCAAACTCTTGAAATGATTTCGTTTTTGCGAATCTATCCAAGCGATCAAGTTGCCGCTCAACAACATTGTTAGATTTGGATGATTCAAGAAAAATTACATCTCTAGGTACAACAAACTTTTTATTTACTTCATCATAGAGGCGGTATGCTTTGGAGGTGTTTGAATACCCCAAGAAGATACACTTACGACATCTAGCACCAAGTTTGTTCCTATGTACCTTTGGTATCAAAGCATAACAGGTGGAACCAAAGATCCTGAGATGTTTTACCGAAGGAACATGTCCATACCACAATTCATAAGGAGTCTTGTTTCTTATAGCATTAGATGGACATCTATTCTTTATATATGCAGCACATAGAATAGCATCAGCCCAAAACATTATCTTTACATTTTTGAAGAAAAGCATGGATCGTACCATATTCAAGATTGTTCTATTCATTCTTTCAGCTACACCATTCTGTTGGGGATTATAAGGCACAGTTGTTTGATGTTTGATCCCATGTTGGCGAAGATAGTTTTCAAATTCATTTGATGTATATTCTTTTCCATTATCAGTGCGAATAGACCCAATATGAGATTGTGCATCATTTTCAATCCATTTATAAAAATTCTTGAATGTTTGAAAGGCATCAGATTTGTTCTTCAATAAATAAACCCAACACATTCTGGTGTAATCATCAATAAATGTCATGATATATTTATTTCCATTTGCAGAAGGAACAGGCATTGGACCACATAAATCTGAATGAATGAGTTCAAGCTTCCTATGTGCTCTTGAATGTGAATCATGAAAACACTGTTTGCTATGCTTTCCTAGAATGCAAGCATCACATTGCTTATGTTTCCTAGGAATTGTAGGCAAACCAACAACACCATTTTTCTTCGATAAGCGAAGACTGTCATAGTTTAAATGTCCAAATCTAGCATGCCATAATAAACTTGATGGAAGTGTACCTTCTTCATGATGAGAAATATATGAGAAATGTTGTGCATGAGCAGACGTTCCTTGTAGTTTGAGAATCCTTTCTTCTTCTATTCCCCTCATGACAAGTGAGTGGTCAGAAGCTTTTCTTACCTCAAGCTTGCCATCAAACATATGAATGGAGTGACCTTGCTGGCGGATGTGGACCAAGGACAGCAAGTTTCTCTTGAGCTGTGGGAGATATAGAACATGATCCAGAAGAAAGTCTGGAAGACCAGGCAGTTTAAGCCTGATTGTGCCAAGCTGTGATGGCTTGATTTTTTATAGATCTGCAAAGTATACTGCTCCATCAACATTGTCAGTGAAATATTCAAAAAAATCTTTTCTATGAGTCATATGACAGGTTGCTCCTAAATCAAGCAACCAATCATTTTTTGAAGAAGCAAGTGAAGCATTAAACAAATCTTCATTTACTCCAATGTTACATTGTGCCTCAATATAGTGAGCGGATTCAGGTGCTTTACCTTTGTCTGTATCATCAGTTTTACCTTTCTGCTGGTTTCTTTTCTGCTCAATTTTGTCCCATGGTAGCTTGCATGTAGAAGCATCATGTGATCCATTTCGTTTGCAGCGAATGCAATGCAGATCTACCTTTTCTCCTTGAGAATGTCTGCCCCCCCGCCTCTGAAGTATCTTCCTCTTCCTCTTCGTCCACCTCTTCCTCTTGTAGAATCTTGAGCAGGATGCTTTTCTTTATGAGCAATGCACACAGTCTCTTCAGAAGATTCAGGGACTGTCTTCTTTCCAAAGGCTTTCTCTCTTTCAACAAACTTTTTCACAAGAGAGTCAAAGGTTATATCTTTAAGATTTTCATTTGCTTGTAAAGACTCAAGATAATTGGAGTAAGTAGGATAGAGTGCCTTGAGAAAAGCAATAAGAGGGATATCCAGCTCAACCTTAGTGGATTTGATATCATGCATTATAGATTTTACTTCAGATGCAAGAGCAAGAGGATCATTATTTTTCAGTTCAAGAGTGAAGAGTTTAATCATGAGCTGAACAACTTCAAGTGCAGAATGTGAGTCATAGAGTTCTTTCAGCTTTTTTAAAGCTTCAAAGGCAGTTGAATATGATGAAATATGGCGACTTACTTCATTTACAGATGCTACGATTAATGCATAGGCTTTGTTGTTCTTGTTTTCCCAAATGACGAGCTCTTTGTCTGATGTAGGCTGCACTGGGTCATTGTCTGCTTCTCCGACACACACTCCTTTCCACAACTCATTGAAGACGAGGGTGTGTTTTATCGTCCGGGACCATTCAGGATAGTTCTCCTTGCCAGTGAGAACTATTCCTACCATAGAGATGATTGAATGCATTCTGTAAAAAATACTTCTGCTGATAAAAAAACTTCTGCTGATAAAAAAATTTTGCTGATAAAAAAACTTCTGCTGATAAAAAACTTCTGCTGATAAAAAAACTTCTACTGATGTACAGTGAAATTGTACTCAGATATATTAAAAAAACAGAGGTATTATTTTGTCGTGGTATACGGGGGATAGCGTGAGAGCCAAATGCAAGAGCGTTAATAACATTCCAATAGGACAACAACATTCCAATCGTTCAACGTTAATAACATTCATATACAATGTGGGAGCCAAACGCCGAAGCCAAAAGCAACAACGAACTAATATATATCAACATTATATATGTATAGAACAATGTATTTAGGTAATATGGAACAACGTATTTAAGTAAGTCCAGTTTAATACAGTGCGACCGAAGGATGAGGAAGTCCGGCTTCTACCCAACTGCGAGCATATTTTTCATGTACACTGTATTGACAGGTGGATTCTTTCGCAATCCACTTGTCCTCTTTGCAGAAACACTGTCCAGCCCAGACAGCCAGTTTTGGAATCCGCTTAGAGTAGAACAGGTTTTAACTGCAAGCTCAGAACCCAGTACTTCAGGGATTCATGACAGTTTGAATTCGGAGCAAGGGCAAAGCGCAAGTTCTGGTGAAGAATTTAACCTACAGAAACCAACGGCTATATTATCTTCGGGTATGCAGGAGCAGATGACTGCAGAAATGGATGAGGCAACCCCTGAAGCAAGAGCATTAATGCCGCTTAGAATTGAACAATGCAGCAGGCCCGATGTCTTTTCGTCTCCCCTCGAAGCCCTTCAGCCTTGCTCACCTAATAGTTCGCAGTCATCTTCAAGATCTCCCGTTGCTCGCAATAGTTCGCCTACGAGGATAGCGAGAACAGACAGAGGGAGTATTCAGGTCTGCCCATCCGATCATCCAAACACCGCAACACCTCCAAGTTTTGACCAGGCTCTCACACTAATTCTTCAATCGTTTTGAACTTTCCAAAACAAATGTCTCAACACAACAATACGACCCCTTCAGCACAGCATGCAGTGACGCGCTTCAACGGATGTATTCAAGAATGAACGAGATTTGCAGAGTTTCGACAGAGATTTTAGCATAGAAGCGCAGAGAGCGAAATGAGCTCGGACAGGCCATCATCAGGACAGAAGGGAATATGGCAGTGGAAAATTATTTCAGGACAAAGGCAGAGCAACGCTCAGTGGACAGAACGACAGAGGCGTTTGAGGACAGAGCTCAGGCCAGCGTACAGCCCACAGTAGCAAAACTGAAGGGAGTTACAACTATTTTTAGAACTGGCTCTGATACCATGTCAGGCCAGGCAGTAACTCTCCAAAGGCAGTAAAACTGATTCGTCTATTATTCCATAGGTAGGCTATTGTTATATACAATAGGAGTGATTGTTCAGTTCATCTCCCGATGATTGTTCACATTCCTAATTTATTTATTTATTTACGAATTCCCCCAATCATGAAGATTAGGTGTCAACAGAAAGATTAGTCTCTATCCCTTATGCTACCATAAAATCCTCTAGAACTCTGTGGAAGGCACTGTAGGACATCCCCTTAGCATGTTTTTATTAACAAATTGTTGATGTGCTACTAGATTAGCTTCTCTAAAAAACCTTAAATCTCTGATTTTCCTTTCATTCATAGCGACTTTAATGGCTCTACCTAGTCATTCGGCCACCTGGATGCAAAGAAAAGGCAAGAGGGGGTTTACCTAACGAATGCCTTGAGAGGAGTTGAAGGTCGTCAGAGGATAACCATTTCCAAGAATAGAGAAGAGGGAAGTTGATGTGAGGGAGTGGATCCACCTTTCCCATGAGTTGGAAAATCCAAAAGAGTGAAGAACCTAGTGAAGAAAAGACCAACTTAGTTTATCAAAAGATTTAGATAGATCTAGTTTAATTATCCTACTCGCCTTTTTGAATTGTTGGAGCCAATGAACTACTTCATGAGCCAATATGATGCCATCTAGAATTTGCCTCCCCTCAAGATATCTTGATTGTTTTGCTGGTATCAGGGAAGGTAGGATGGGCTCCAATTGGTTCCCACCTTGTGTTACACAATATTTTGTCGCATGCATGAAAATTAATGTCATACCCCTATCCTTCACCATCTGAAGCATAATTGCCATCAATCCTTGAAGATGTAAGAAAATTTTTACTTACGAAGATAAGAATATTGTGAAATTACCTTAAAAAACCCTAATTTTGAGGGATGTCGCAGGTTGGAATGTTATTAGTTGTGACGCTGCTAGGTTGTCACACTGTGTATATCTATTGTATTGTGATACTGTCATACCTTGCCAATTCATCCCCACCTTGTTGGATCTCAACCTCCATCCCATATCTTGCTCCTATTCTTTCACAAGCCTACAAATACAACTATCTCCCATTGAGATGTCTAGTTAGCAAATCTCAAGAAAGCTCTTGGCCTGGTGAAACTCTGCTGGAATACCAACCTTTTAACCACAAGAATTTTGAAGGCAATGCATTGGAATGAAGAGACAAACTGGAAGGGAACTTACAACATCAAGGCTTAGGTTGTAACCGCTCCTTTCATGATTAATACAATTATGCATTTCTTTCCCATAAAATTGTCTACACTTGATGGTTTTATTTCATATCTCTTTGATCATATGCACAGGTCTTTTTCAAATCATATTTGTATACTGGTGTTGTTGATCACACTTTGTCAACAATTCGAGAAGCAGAGTACAAAGAACTGGATAAAAAAAATTCGAAGATCAAAGTCATCAATCAACATAAGTTTCATCATTGTAAACCCAATTTATGCGAAGTTTATTGTAAATGATGTTAGTATGACCATTAAACTATGTAACAACACCTAGGTAAGCCTATGATTTTGGCAAAATATTTCATCCTAAAAAGTTTTTTAACCTCCCTGAATTATGTGTGTTTGTAAAAATGGATAATCGGCATAATTTTTCTTCCAAATATAACCACAAACCTAGGGTGGAATTTGTTGACAATGTCTTAGACGAGTCCTATTGTTTATTGAGTCTATATAAAAGTGTTGGCATTATGATACATATGTTGTACTTGATGGCAACCCACTCATCTCAGATAATAAATTATAATGTAGAGAAAAGTTCACGCACTTATATGCAGAGAAAAGTTTATTTCATGTAGAGAAAAGTTCACGCACTTTTATGCAGAGAAAAGTTTATTGCATGTAGAGAAAAAGTTCACGCACTTTCATGCAAGGAAAAGCGCGTATATGTTGGAGAACTTACCTTTGGTCCATGGTAGTTGGTCCTTGGTATTTGAACCTATGGTTTTGGACCATGGTACCTCGTCAGAAGTGTTGATCCCAAGTATTGGGTTCGTGGTATTGGTTTATTATGGTTTTGGTCCGTGGTATTTCATCCAAAAGTGTTGATCTCACGCACTTTCATGGTTGGTTCATGGTATTAGTCCAACAGTTTTTTGATCCTATGGTTTTAGACCGTGGTATTGAGAAGGGACTAAGGCTATAAAAGAGGAAGGAGATCATTTGGAAAAGCATCATCTGAATTATTGAATATCTCATAAAGTGCTAGATCTGGAATACTGTGATTGGGTTATGGTGCAGATCTGGATCTGAGCTAAAGAGGGATCTCACCGGTTGATGGAGAACAAGATCTAAGGATAGATCGGGATCAAATGGTTTGAAATGAACTATCTCTATATAGTTGATTATGCTTATTCTAGATCTGTATACTGACGCTTGTTATGATCTAAACTGGGTATAACTTAAGTTTGAAATCGCTGCAAGTCATGATTGAATATTTATAGATCTGTACGTGGGTTGGCTTTGGTGAAAGCATGTATGTACGCAGGTTTGGTTCATTGTAGTAGCGTATACCATTTGAGCTATGATGTTTAAAGTTACAGGTGGTTCAGGTTGTTGATGTGTTCTGATGACTGTTTAATGGTGTCAGTATTCTACATATTCAGTTTGATTGATTGTGTTGATGGATGAGATCTAGTAATGGATCTAATGGACTAGATCGGGTTGCTAACACTCATATTATCCTTGTATATGTATTGATCTGGTGATTGGGTGATTCAGAAGATTGATTGATTATGTGCTTCAATGATATTTATGGGTCCAGTATGAAAATTGGATGAAACGTGGCCTTTCAGATTATGATGTTGTGCTTCAGTGTATTCAGTCTGAAAATTGATGAAACGTGGTACCTGGAGGAAGAAAGAGAAGGTTGTAGCCTTCGGTAGGTCCGCACCTACGTACTAGTACATCAGCTAGTACAAGAGCCAAGGGGGTGGCAACTCCCTTCTAGTAGCAGCTGGAAAACAAGTAAAGGTTGGAGCATCTCAGCAGGTAGCAGCCTGCGCAAAGGGGGTTGTAGCTCCCTTCCAGGAGAGTCTGGAGAACGAGAGAAGGTTGTAGCCTTCTGCAGGTAGAAGCCTGTGTACTGGTATAAGTCTGCACCAGTACAGAACTATTGTAAAAGGTATTTCTTATTAAAGAAGATTGAGACGACTTGCAGCAGGTGGTTTTCACCCACATTGGGTTTCCACCTTACATCATGGTGTTCATGTGTGCTTCTTGTGTGTGATGATCTGTTCTATTTTACTGCTCTGGTTTACTGCTCATATGGTTAATAATGTTCTGATGCACTCATTAGAGATCAACTAACTGAATCATATGTTTAATGGATATATACTTGTTGCATCACATATGAATCTTAATATGGAAAGAGAAAAAGATATATTGATCTGATAATACTGATTCACCCCCCCCTCTCAGTATTATTTCCAACAAAAAGTGTGTTTAGGAATAATTTTAGTTCATGGTTACTCATAGTTAGACACCATGGCTAACTTATTTTATTATAAACACACTTGGTTTCATACTAGATCATATTGTGTTGCAAAATTGGGTAATGTCTTGGGGGTCTATGTCTAAAGGTGTTTTCCCCTTCTAAGGGTTCATATTGTAATAATTTGATGTAAAAAATATTTTAGTGCATGGTTACTCATAGTTAGATACCATGGCTAAAATATTTTAAGGTGGAAAAATAATTAATCCCCTCTAGAGTCAATTAATTAATTTCTCTGGCAAAATTAAATAAAATCATAAGCCATAAAATTAATTAATTTCGCGTCAAAAAATAATTATAGGGAAATTAAATTATCTCCAAGTGGATAATAATAAAAATTTCGTTAGTCAAAAAGAAATTAATTTTTGAAGGTCCTCAACCAAGAGAAAAATGGATTTTTAAAGAAAATTTGATCCCTTGGACCTTGTTGGTTAAGTCAAAATCAAATTTTTGAGGATATTAATCCAAAATATTAATTATTGGATTAATAAAAAATGGTTTTTAAGAGAAATTTGATTTTTTCCTCAAAAAATAAAAATTCGATAGTGGAGATTAAAAGAAGATCAATATATTTTCGACGGATGAAATTATTTTGATGAGGATAAAGCCAACTAGCCATTATTTTCCAGTTGGAAGGGTTTTCTCTATATAAGGAAGCTATCAAACTTCTATTTCCCATCTTTGGGTTATCTAATTTGGATGAAGTAATTTTCTGATGTACTGAGATTTTGCTCTGCTAGAATTATTTTTCGCATAAAAGAAAGACTTTGGGGTTTCAGTTCGTGATGTTCTTCTATCTGTTGATCTGTGATATGTGCTAGTAGTTAATTTTTCATGCTCTATGTTGTGCTAAATCTATAGTTGTTATTTTATTTGTCGGTGATAAGAACATTCTATTGGTACAATTATTCTTTACCATAGGTGATCTGGTTCACTATATGATATAACAATTATTTTCAAGATTAAATAGAGATCTACAAGTACACTAGCCCTTGGGCTCCAAGTTCATACACTGTGGAGAAGGACTGACCTTGTTTGAGCTTTGGGCTTTCATTGTGACGATTGATTTTGCAGGAGGGTTTTGGCTAGTAATTTTCAAAATTATTCGTCCATATTATTTACTCGAAAAGTCTCAAAAATTCTATTTCTTATTTTGTGCCATAAAAATTTAATCTTCTACTAAGAGCAAATATTTAAATTTTGTAAATATTTGTAAATAGATCTAACCCTTATTTATTTTGAAGTTTTGTAAGTAAATTTTGAAGTTTTGGGATTTTATTTTTAATTTTGATGGGTTTTGAGAATTCTTCTTCACTTATGCAGACGAATTTTCAAGCCATCAGAGGAGATTGATTTTCTCACGGAGAGACTAGCTTAAGGCTAGGGTTTCACGGGTTTTTCTCCTCCAAGCAAGACTCTAGCCTATTTGGCAAAATCGTTTAAGCAAGAAGGGATGAATTAAGCCCTAGAGGACCTAAACTAGCCTTCTAAGCCCCTTGAACCTCAATGCTCAACCAAGAAGGAGGCCGCAGGGCCGAAGAGGTAATTTTTGGGGTTTCTGTAGGTGAAATTTTGTGTTTTGCAGGGGTTCGAATTTTTTTATTAGGCCTCCAAGGCTTAGCCGAGACCTCTATTACCCTTACCGCAACCCTCTTCCTCTCATTTGGTGAAGTCGCAACCTTGGTAGACGATTTTCCCTTGAGTCACAGACCTATTGAGGCCTTAAATCCTCACGACAACCCTTGTTGGGCATTCCTTTTCCTGGCTGTGGTCTTTCTCTCTTGCCGTGATCCCTCTAACCCTTGACAACAGTCTCTAGGAGGTTCATTTTGCCTTGTTGCAGGCCTATTGGCCTTTCTCCTAGCCACCGCAGCCCCTAGGGGCCTCTCTTTGCCTTGTCACAGGCCTACAAGGCCTTATTCCCTTAAGACAATTGCCCTTCTTTGAGCCCCTAGCCTCACCATTTCCCTCATCACTACCTTTTCTAGCCCTCAGTAATTGCTTGGTTTTGGAATTTGGTTTGGGCACTAACTCCTTGTTTTGTAGGAACTTCAAGTGGTTTTGGAGCTAATACTTGTGGGTGCAGGTGAACAAACTCATTGGAAGAGTCTCACTAGCCTAACTAGTCACCAACAAGGCCATAAGGCCTAGTGGTTTGCCTTCTAACTCTCTTTTCCTCATCACTATTTCATTTGCAACATTAAGACATAATTTTGCAGTGGTATAAAACACCTAACAATGACATAAAAAACAACTTGCAGTCATCTTGTCTCATCGAGAAGTCACTTGCATTGTTGGACTCATATTTGATTGGTATCTTGTTGATTTGGAGGACTGTTGTCATCATTGGTCTCTTGATTTATCTACCGCATCTTGCATTCCATTGATAGTTGTTGCATACATTCCATTGCACTCTTGCATGCATAAGAATTCACTGTTAGCAATCTAATTTAATTGGCAAAATATATGTGCTCTCAATAAGAAGATAATTGGTAAGCTAAGACTGAATTGACATTTTTATCATAAGATAAGCTTGCTGCTCTTATTCTGCTCTTGCTCTTTAATGGTAACCTTGTTGAGTAGTTCTAATTGCAAGCATTCCTAGTGTTGCTCTCTTCATTTTATTGACATTGAAAAGCATTGGTATATTGTGTTGCGTAAAGGATTGTTAGCATTTTTGTGGCATTGGTCTTTAAAGGAATACCTTGTCATTGTTGTTGTATCCTTAAGAGATTGGATATAGGATAAGTGGTTATATTGCTTTTCATTGTCATATTGGAATAAGCATTTCTTGTGAATTTACTTTTGAGAATAAGTGCACTAACATATTGTTTCTTGCAAGTGAGCCACACATTTAAGGATCATAATCTTGTAATATTGTAACTCACTCTTAAAACACTTAATTAATCACCATATTGTCATCAAAGTAATCTCAAGAATTGCTAATTTGTGTTGATATCTTGTTGAATGATTGACATTATCTAATTGGCACATTAACTTTGTTAAGAAGAACATTGGACTCGTGCGTTTTACATTTATTTTCATTTCATAAGCAATTGTCCATTGTGAGATTGTCTAATCTTGAATTGCCTTACACTTTACTTGTCATTGGATAATCTAATTAGTAATCAAAGAGTTCACTAAGCGCTTCTTTGGTGAAGATTGTCATTGTAATTGTTAAGTACTTTCCTTTATTTCTCTAAATCGAATAATCATTTAGATAATTTGTCTCAAAGTACTTAAAACATTTAACAATCTCACCTAAAGCTAATCACTCATTTTGCATTTGCATTCTAAAAGTAGTAGCGCATTGATTAATTTACCTCTAAACATAAGCTTGGTTGAAAGACGATAGGACCACCTTTCTCACCCAACTTGCGAAGTTAAACCTGTTGCACCTATTTTGTCACATGTCTAAGGAAGCAATTGTACAAACCTTTTCAAAGCTCAGAATCATCAATCGCGAGTTCTTATGTCATTGTAAACCCAATTTTTGCAAGTTGTAATGTAAATGATGCTAGTATGACCGTTTAATTATGTAACAACCTAGGTAAGCATATGATTTTGGTGACGAATTTCATCCTAGGAAGTTTTTCGTCTCACCGCATTATGTGTGTTTCTAAACACGGATAATCAACAAAGTTTTTCCCTCCAGCTTAAACCCCAAAGCTAGGGTGGAGTTCATTGACAAGGCTTTAGGTGAGTCCTAGTGTTTTTAGTCAAGTTTATTGTAAAAGTGATTTGGGAATAATTTAAGCTATTTGGCTAAAGTATTTCATTACAGATCACTTGGTCTACTATATCATATTGTGTCATAGAATTGGGTAATTATTTGAGGCTCTATAACAAATGGTTATTCCCCCTTTGAAAGTTGAATTTGTAATTTTCTAATGTAATTTGAGAGTGCAAGGTCCCTTGCAATTAGACACCATGGCTAAAGTATTTGAGGGTGAAAAAATAATTAATCCTCTCTTTTGTTAATTAATTAATTTTTCTAACAAAAATAAAATAAAATCCTAAGCCAAAAATTAATTAATTTGGAGTCAAAAAATAATTTTGGAGAAATTAATTTCTCCAAGTGGAAAATGAGCAAAAAATTCGTGGGTTACAATTAAGTTAATTTTTGGAGGTCTCCCACCATGGAAAAAATGGATTCTTTAAGAAAAATTAAGCCCTTCGACCTTGGTGGTTAAGTCAAAGTCAATTTTTTTAGGAAATTAATCCAAAAACTCAATTTTTGGATTAATAAAAAATGGATTTTATGAGAAATTCGAAAATTCATCAAAAATAAATATTTTTGATGATAGAGATTAAAACATGATCAAATATTTATCAACGATCGAGATTATTTTGATGGGGATCAATCCAACTAGCCATTATTTTTCACTTGAATGATTTATCTATAAATTAGAAGTGATTTTGCTTCTCAGGTCATGATGAAAACTCTGACTTTGGTCTATGTAATTTTGTAAAGCTGGTGTTGTTCCATTGATCTACTAAGAACGTTTGAAATATCATAATAAACGACTTTAGGGTTCAGTTCATGGTGTTCTTTGTTCGATGATCTATGGTATGTGCTTTCTTATATTGTGCTTAAAATTTTAGAAGCTTGTTTATTCGTTGATGGTGATGAGAACATTCTATTGGTAGATTTTGGGTCTATCTTAGGTAATCTGATTCACCATATGTCTAGAGTGTTTTCTTGAAGAAATATATAGATTTTGCTGGTTCCTCGGCCCTTGGACTCCAAGTTCACAGACTTTGGAGAAGAGTCGACCTTGTTTGGGCTCCAGGAATTTTGTTTAATTTTCTTACTTCGCTAAGGCTACGGGAAACACCATAACTTTCGAAACAAATTTTGTTTATTGTCATTATTTATCATTTAAAAAATTATTTCTCAAAAATATTTTATTTTTACAAGCATTGTACATTTGTAAATTATTTTTGTAGAATAAATTTTGTAAATAAAATTTTCTAACCATTGTTTTGCAGCTATTTGGGTTTGGGGTTTAGGGTTTATTATTTGATTTTTTTATATATTGGGGTTTTGGGTATTTTATTTTCATTTGTGCAGGTATGCTTCAAGAAGATTTGTTGGGGTTTGAGCTAGATCTAGGCCCTTGACAGTAAGATCTACTCTCCAAAATTTTTGCAGGACCAACATTCACAATTTTACAGTGAATTTTGGGAAAATATTGAAGATCTTAAGCAAATTCAAATTTTTAGCAAAGGTTTGATAATTTTTTTGCCCTTCTAAGCCCAGTGTCAACCTTTTCAACCTAGCAATCAAACCCCCTCCTCTTTCTAGCTTAGCCGCAGGCCTGATCCAAGCTTTCTTCCCTTGTTGTGGGTTCTCCTTCCGCTGTCGTCATCCTTCTAGGGCTGCATTAGCTGTGCCACAAGCCTACTCGGCCTTCCTCCCTCAGCGTGGCCCTTATTCTTCCTTGCCGCAGGATGCAAAGCCTCTTTCCCTGCCTCGGCCAACCCTCTAACCCTCTGTAGTGGCCTTTGTTTCCCTTCCACTGCCCTCCTCCTGCCCTTATCTCCTCTCTGTCCTCCTTTTTTTCCCTCTGCAAATCCCTTTACCTCTATGACAACCTCTTAGAGGCTATCCCTAGGGTGCTGCAGGCCTCTAGGAGGCCTTGGCCTTGAGACGCGGGCCTTGATCCCTCCTCACCGTGGCCCCTTCTTGGCCTTTAGCCCTTCTCTTAGCCTTATTTTGCCTCATATCTATCTCTGATCAGTCATTGCTTGATTTCTGGGCTGACAATTGATGTTGTTGCCAAGAATCTGGCCACAATTTTGTGGTTGCAGGCAACTTCTTCATTGGAGAAAATTTGGGCTTATTCTTCAATAATCTTCAAGGCCTAAGGCCATGTGGTTTGCTTCTTCCAAACCCTCATCCTCTCACTGTTTTGTTACAGCCATCAATAAATTTCATAACAGTGGTATATAAGTTCATGAAGGTGGTCTAAAAACACCTATCAAGTCATCTTAGCAATTTAATGATTCATTGCATCAATAAGATAATCATTGTTTGGGAAAGTTTTATGACTGTCATACTCTCTAGTGCTGCATAATAAGGTCTGATTATAGCTTAACAGTGGCATCATAAAAGGCATTTGTCTCTTGGCTTATCTAGCATATGGTTTACATTGCATTGACAAAGTGATTTGGTTACTAACTTTGTTGCATCATTCATCTCATATTTTGCATCTAAAGTGCTCTAAGACTAAGTCTACTTGCTGCTGTCATAAAATTCACTTGTTTCTCATTTGAATGTGATTGGGATGAAATTAACATAAAGCTATCATTTGTTGTTGTGAACAAGATTGCTAGCATTAGTATTATTGAATAAGAACACTAACATATTGTTGTCTTGTGAAATCTTCATAGTTTCAATCTTTGCACTAATAATCTCACTCTCTAAAGCACTTCATCCAATAATCTTGCCGAATGGTCGCTTAAGTGAATAAATCTAAGAATTGATTGGATATTGGTATCTCTTGGTCTCTTACACATTGGCAATAAAAATATAAGTGTTCTTAACTTGATGACTTACAAATTCAATTGAATATATCTTGAATAATTGGCATTGAGGAATCCAATTGCAAATTATTTGGAAAGTTTCTAATTGTATAAGAACATTGATAATCTTATTATGTCTTTTGAGTAATTATAATTGGCATCTTGTATTGTCTCATTGGCTAATTGTTCTAAGTGGATAAGTGCTCTAATTGCCATTTGATTTATGGTTCATGCCCAAGGTGGATATCTATTGTGAATGGTAACTCTATATTGGTGAATTAGTGTGAAGAGCATCTATGTTATTTATCTCTTGTATCTTGTTGACACTTGCAAAGGTGGCACATATTCTTGTGGTTGAGATTGTCTCTTAATTACCATTGTTAAGTACTTGTTGTCATAACTTAAGATCAATCATAATTAAGTACTTAAAGGAACATTAAATAATCTCACCTTAAGAAACACTCAATAATCTTGCATTAGCATCCTTAGACTAGTCTTGCATTAATAATTTACCTCCAAGCATAAGCTTGGTTGATAGAGAGATAAGAACACCCTTTCATTTTTGCTTGAGAAATCTAGGCTCTATAGTATTTAAAACGGTGACTTTCAAGGAGAGGGATCGTTAACCAAGCCCTTGCTTGCTTCACTTTGACTTCTCTTTGCCACTTACTCTAGAGACTAGGCTGAAAATAGATAAAGATCAAGGGATATACTTAGCTAGGAATTTAATTAAAATAAACCAAGATCTTGCATTTCACCTTAGTCACAAGATTTGCGTAGCATATAAAGTAGATAAGCATTCAAGCAGTGGTTGTTCATTCGATCATTTGGTCCTTAATTGATATAAAGCAAGTAGTTGACTCGATAAGGCATTGGTTTCATTAATAATCAAATTTCATTTCGTAACTTGCTAAAATTAACTAGGTGGCTAGGCCATTCAATCTTGTCTCCCAGATTTGTTGGTTGCCAACGAGTCTTACATTTCCACATCACATAGGTGTTGATTTTTGGTAGCATCGGATGTGCTCTAGCCATGAAAATTGGTGGAGGCTAAGGTACGAGATTTTCAAGACCCAAAAATCATTTGGCGAAATTCCTCCCGGATGGAGAGATATTAAAATAATTAATATTTTTAATGGGTTCCTAAGTCTAAACTTAGGAAAATTAAAATATTAACGTGTATTAATATAAAATGGGTGAGAAAATTCTAAATGACGAGGATCAAGTCCAATCTAATCTTAGTCGTTGATTAGGGACTTAGTCTCTGCTGTTGAATCGTCAACAGGGAAAGTATAAGAGGAGGCTTGGGGGTCAGTTGGAGATACACGAAGTTGATTAAGAACTCGATTTTCAAGGGCAAGGTTTGCTAAGAAATCGAGTTAGTGATCTATTGCAGCGAGGGGCAGTTCGGCAGAAGGCCAAGAATACATATCAGAGAGGTAGAGAAACTGTCGGAAACACATCACAGAGGCAGCTAGGACTAACGCAGAGGCTGAGGAGGCCAATGCAGATGATGCAAAGGGCCAAGAGGCTGATGCAGAGGCTAGCAGAGCTGACACTGGGCTGAAGAGGCAGCACTGAGGAATTTTCGTGAGGTAGACTGGGAGCTGAGAGGTAGACGTAGAGCTGTATAGGGTGATGCAGTCCTTGGAGGGTGACGCAGTTTCGAAAGGAAGCTTGGAGAATCTTTCGTTGTCCAGCTAAGGAACTGTCTAAGTTGCTATGGGATCAATCATCCGGTTGCAGATCAACCGGAATATTTGTCTTCGAAGAGAGGTACTTCTACCAAGGAAAATCTCTGAAAGGGTGAGCCATTTTTGGCACCCTAGTTGTATTCAGAAACTGCTTAATAATAAAACCCTTGTATCTGCTGCACCGGTTTTCCCGCATTGCGTTTTTCCGGGGATGATTGTCCAAAAATAACAGCGTCCTTCTGTGATTGTCTCAGTTGTTTCAGTTGCTGATCTGTATATATGTGAAGGCTGCATTTGTGTTTATTTTGGTATTTATATTAATAAATAACTTGTTAATGGAATGAACAAGTAGGAGATAATAAACTAGATAATGCAGTAGGGATTTCTGATGTGTTAGATTCAAAAATTTCCACATGATATCACAGCGTTGCAGATCATAGGAGAACTGAAGACGCTAGTAAGAGAAATCTGAAGAATTTGCAGTAGAAACAACTATCCCGAGAGACAACATTGTTCCAGAGCAAAAGTAGCAAGAGAGGAAGTGACGCAGAGCTTGCGTCATCATTTCAAGCCAGGAAGAGGGTCAGCGTAGAGGCAGAGAGGGGCAAATCAAACCTACGTAGTGCTCGGTCATCTTTCTCAGCCAAGGAGGATCGACACTATGGGTAGGAGGAGCAGATTCAACTTTTGTCGGGATTGCACAAAGCCTGAAAGGCTCAGTTTCTTCGGTTGCCGGGGCTTGGAGAGCTGTGGCAGATTGTGATTTGAGGAGCTTGTGGGATGTTGTTTTTGTCGATGCAGAACAGAGTCTAAAGAGGCAGGACCAAGGTAGAGGGAGCCACTACCTCGATAGATTTCTAGCTAAGGAATCCAGATCCGAGTTGCAATTGCAAGGAGGATTGGAGAGGAGCGGTTCGACAGTTGGCCAGAGGATTTCTAGAAGGGAAATCAGGACTTAGAGGGAGATTTCCAGGAGGGATGTCGAGACTCAGAGGGAATCCAGAAGAGGAGATGAAAGGGCAGTGAACGGACTAAGGGAATAGGACAGGTTGGACGGGGCTTCCAACTTTGTCATCTGGAAGGCCAGGATCCTAGCAGTCCTGGATAGACATCGCATCAAGGACTATGCCTTGAAAACCGTGGCTATCCTAGTTGACCTAGTTGAGAACGAGAAGTATGAGGATGCAATGGCAAGGGCGAAGTGCATGATCCTAGATGGGGTCAAAGATCATGTCATACCACATATTGCTGAGAAGAACACAACAAAGGAGATGTGGGACACCCTGACCACCTTATACCAGGGCTCTTCGGTGCAACAGAAGATGTTATTGGAGAATCAACTGCGATCATATTAGATGTAGAAGGTAGAGCAGATAGATCCATTCCTTCTCAAGTTGCAGGAGATTTGCAAACAGCTTACTTTTGTGGGGTCTACACCAGATCCAGAATTTATGGTCAGGACTGCCCTGAATGCAGTCTCCGAGGAGCAGTTCGGCAGAAGGTTGAGAATACATATCAGAGAGGCAGAGAAAGTGTCGGAGAGACAGCACAGAGCCTTGGAAGGCTAACGCAGAGGTTGAGAAGGCCAACACAGGTGACGTAGAGGGCCAAGAGACTGACATCGAGGCAGCAGAGGCTAGCAGAGCTGACGTTGGGCTGAAGAGGCAACGCTAAGGAATTTTCGTGGGGCAGACAAGGCGCTGAGAGCGAGACGCAAAGCTGTAGAGGGTGACACAGTTCTTGGAGGTGACGCAGTTCCGAAAGGAAGCTTGGAGCAACTTTCGTTGTCCAGCTAAGGAACTATCTAAGTTGTTGTGGGTTCAATCATCCGGTTGTTGATCAACCAGAATATCTGTCTCCAAAGAGACGTACTTCTGCCAAGGAAAACCTCTGAAGGGTGAGCCATTTCTAGCACCCTAGTTGTATTCAGAAACTGCATAATAATAAAACCCTCATATTTGTTGCATTGGTTTTCCCACATTGGGTTTTTCCAGGGACAATTGTCCAAAAATAACAGTGTCCCTTGTGTGATTGTCTCAGTTATTTCAGTTGTTGATCTGTATATGTGTGAAGGCTGCATTTGTGTTTATTTCGGTATTTATATTAATAAATAACTTGTTAATGGAATGAACAAGTAGGAGATAATAAACCAGATAATGCAGTAGGGATTTCTGATGTGTTAGATTCAGAAATTTCCACAATAGGGACTTCCCTCCATAGCTTGTCATTGGGAGACAACTAGAATGGAGAGGTCGGGGATCAAAGTGACAACCCCCGACATGAGTCGTTGTCGCACCGTGCCTGTACAATCTAAGCAACAACATTTTATGGCGCCATTGCCGGGGATATCTTATTCTTGGCACTTCAATGACATTCTCTCAATCTTTCATCTTTCATCATTCCTTATCCCAGCAATGCTGCATTTTCTGGCACCATTGTGACATTATCTCTTCGTCTTTTCATCACATCTTTCATCTTTCCTTCACAAATCTTCTCATCATTTTTCTATCCGTACTTTTAGCACTTGGATGTTTGGGTTAGTTTCCTGTTTGGGTGGTGACTCCATTGATTCATCCATTCAAAAAAGCTCATACACGAAGAAATCATGGTAGCTTGCTTAACACTGCTCTCAAAGCTCGGTTGAACAAAATTACATTTTAGTAAGCATTCATTTTTCTCAGACAGGAAGCCCTCCCTGATATCCATCTACTTCTCCTTTACTAACTTTTCAGTTTTTGCCTTTTGGATTTTGGAATTAGATTCATGTTCAAATGACAACTCCACTTCTTTTATTTCTTGCAAGAATTTCTACTAGAAGCTCGCTTCTTGTGGATCTCTTGTTTTTCTTGAACAAGCATCTCTCTTTGACATCCATGGGCCACATTTCCCTTTAAAGCAAGTCATCATGAATGATTTTTTCGCCCCTTGTTGTTTTACTAACATTCCTCATGATATTCCAGAAAATTCCATTAATAGATTGTGTTCTTTCATAGGTAATAATGCAATCATTGCTAGAAATTATCTCACAAAGTTTGATCATTGTATGGAAATGTTTTGTGATTCTCGAAGTTATGAAGACGTCAGGATGCAACTCTTTGTGTTTCCTTGGGTGATGATGCTAAAAAGTGGTTTTGTGATTTCCCTGACAACTCTTTTGATTCTTTATAAGCCATCATCGATGCTTTTAAGGATATATATGTAGATCAAAAGGATTCACCTTCCACTGAGTACTGTATAAAGAAAGATGACCTTATAAGGGACCCAACTATTGTAGAAAGGGTTCCAAAGAACGCGCCACTTCAACCTTTGCCATATTGCAGACCTTGTGACCATTTCCATGATGAATCCACTTGTGCCATTGCAAGAAGAATCCTCGATAGTGGAAGGGCGGGGACGAAGGTCAAATTAATATTGATGATGAAAAAGAAAATGATAAGCATCTTATCAAGGAATTAAATCAAATGATTAAAAACATGCAATTCAGTCAAGCTCAGCTAATGAAAGCCATGAAGCTCAACCAAGAGAATGACTCTAAGATAATGATATCCATGCACACCAAGTTGATAGCTATAGAAGAAAAACACGTTGAAGAGTTGAGCACTATAAAGGAAAATCATGAGAAAGAAATGAGCTCTATGCAAGACAGGGAAGTCAGTCTTCAGAACAAGTTATTAGCCATAGAAAAACAACATGCCGAGGAATTGAAAACCATGGAAATTAAGATGACCACCATGCAAGACCAGCTGATGACCATGGAGGAAAACCATGCCAAGGAAATTAGTGCTATGAAGGTTGAACATTCTAAGCAAATGGATACCATGAGAATTGAAAAGATCACTCTTCAAAATAAGCTGCAAAAAATGGAAAGGTCACAGGAGTGGGACTATCAACATAGATTAGATAATGAAAGAAACAAAGAACTTTCGACAACTCATAAGTCTTTTGGTCCGCTAGAGTGATTCTCATCTCATTGCGAGGAGGTCACTTGTCCGATTTAAGATAGGTTAACTAGAAGTGCCATGGTTGAAAAGGAAATTGAGAAATATCAAGCTTATATGTCACCTTTGATAGAGTATATTTAGAATAGGATTGGGCATACTTCAGATTCTTCATATCTTTCATCTGAGATCTTCAAGATCAAGACAATAAATCTACATTGATCCCATTATTGACATCACAACCCACCGAGAAGAAAAGTAAAAAGTAGAAAAGAAAAGGGAAGAGGTTTGATGCATCTGATGGTCGAGAGCAACTCAATATTCAGGTAAGTCAAAGTCCTAGCATTTTCAGAATTTATACATGTCTTAATTAATTTATCTTGCATATGTTTAAAGAGTGGCCTTTTCATGAGTGGTTAAATCAATTTTCTCATATATGTTTTAGTAAGTGGTGTTCAAACTCAAATTAGAGTGTGGCTATACACATGGGGAAACTTGGAAGGAAGGTGTTGAACTAGATATACCATTCGATCGAGACAACATTCTGAACCATATGCCCTCACTGAGTTTCACAACAAAACTGATGCCAGCCTAAGCCACATATACCCACAGTATGCAAATTAAGATTGCATGTCACACTATGTGTGTCCGTGGAATTCCAAACATTCCTTACTAAGTAAAACCTTCCATAAATCAAGGTTTAATGTTCCTTTGATAACTCTATGCGGAAACGCTTGACTTAACTATCCAAAGTCTAAACCTTTGATAACCCTTTAAGAAGAACCTTATACGACCCTTCATAACCTTTGATTAATTCTTATTACCCGCACATATTAACCTACCATGGTCTTTAGATTTTGGTTAACTCAAACTTAACCCATAAAACATTAATCCCGCTTATTTCTATTATAATTCTTGTATAATAGAAATATCTCATAAACCACACGTAAGCCTTACCTTTTCGCCATTCCACAAACCTTTGCACATATATCGATGCTCTCCTTAGCGTGTTAAATCTCCACCATCGATCTCATTCCTCGATCCGACGGTTATCGCGTCACCCGATCATTAACTATCCCAGACGATCTCCACCGTTGATCTGCTTTGTCCGATCCAATGGCTGTTGCGTCACCCGATCGCCAACAAGCTTGGCTGATCTCCACCGTTGATCAATCCCGCTTGATCCAATGATTATCGCGCAATCTCGCGCAGATACTTGCATGACCGATATCAAATTGGAAGCACGCGAGAAAAGTGGTTTTCTCTCTCCATTGTTTGCTATGTGTCAGCCGCTAAAGGTAATTGCGTGAAATTTTGAAAGACCGCTTACCACCTTTAGGTCATGCGAAAAACTACTTACCCCTTGCTAGACCGCTTCATCTTTCTTCGAACACGTGGGTTTAATCTCCGCCATTCATATTCTTGACTTTATGTTGTGTGACTTAATCTTAGCCTTCTATCGCACACAACCTCGTCCATTGATCTGACTGATCCAATGGTTCCTGAACATTGTTACATTCTTTTGGTTCTTAATGTGTAATCGCCCTGTTGTCAAACAGAATGTCTAGGCACCGCGACAATGCTCAGATGGGGGCAGTCACTCTAATCCCCACAGTCTAATCCATGTTGTCCATAGTTCATACGCATCCCTTCAAGCTCTACACATTGCATCTTCTTTCTGCTCTCCAAACCCTTGCATCCGTCTACTATACCCGTGACTCTCTTTTGTGCATCGTGGCTCAATCACTCCACACTCTCCATTTGCTGTCATCAATCCTCTCGAATTCTTCTTCCCTTGCCCATTGCTACAGCTCTTTCATTTCTTGCCAACCCTTTGCTACTGCCTTACTCTATCGATCCGCAGCTCCATCGTTGCCCATTGCTTAGTTCGCGTGTTGTCCTTTCCAAGCTCACACCTACAAATGCAAATAGATCCCATCGCAGTCTCCTCCACGTGTTTCTCCGTCCCTCTGCGGCTCTCCAACGCTGCTTGCCAGACTATCCACGCTGCCTCATTTCCCTTCTACGCCATCGTTCAACGCTCTCCGTCCACTTGTAGCTGCAAAACCACAAACATAAAAACACTTCAATTTTTTTTATAAATGCGTTATGTTATTTCTTTTGTATTTGGTTAGGGTTTAGGCTAGTCAATACGTTAGTTTTTATTTACACACTTTGGGTTAGTTCTTTTTTTTTATATGTTATATGTATGTACTAGAATTTAGATTCATTTTTATTTTGTTTTTTTGATTTTATGATTTTAATTTTGATTTCAAAAAAAAAGTTCTCAAACATTTAAAAAATCTAAAATCCTAAGAAATATAGAATACTTAAAAAATCTAAATTCTAAAACATTTAAAAAAAAAAATTCTTTCTTTTCTTTATGACATTTGATTTAAAATTTTTATATTAAATTCTAAAAAATATTTTAAAATTTCTAAACATCTAAAAAATTTAAAATGTCAAAACTAGAAAAAAAATTCTAAAATATTTAAAATCCTAAAAATTAAAAAATTAAAAACTTTAAATCATAAAGCTAATTTTGGTGGCTAGAGAAATAAATTAAAGGACTTGCGCTTTCACATTAAAAGTTTTAATGTGGCCTATGGCCCATTAAAATTTTGCTTTATTGATCCTTTCGATTCACTTTGTCGTTTAAAATTTTTTTATTTCTTCATTTACTGCATTTAATTTCCTAAGGAACAATTGAAATACTAATTTTAAATTCCTTGGTATTTCTAACGTTAAATACTAAATCTTAAATGCATGTTTTTCTATGGTCGAGGTGCAACATTGTTTTAAGTTATATTGACTGTTGGAGAAAATTAATCAATTCTAAATCTTGGGCAGTTAATGAAAATCATTTAAAATTTAGAATATCTTGCATGATAAAGTGTTCGGCATTTACAGGGATTATTTATGATTGTCACTTTTTGTCACATATTGAAAATTGTTCTAGATAGCTTGTTTTATTGATGGTTAATTCAAATATCAAAGGCACTGGTCTTTAATTGTTTCTATCTCGTGGTTGTATCTTGTTTACGTTGACATTTAATCTATTTATTTGAATTAATCAAGATTCATTCATCAAGTTGTCCGTCATTAAAATCTCCTAGAGTTTGTTCTTCACAGGCTATCCTCATCCATTTACCTAGGGACTACCCCCCTTGACTTGTCTAGGAGAGATTCTAAACGGAGTAAGGATTTAAGAGTGACAACGCTTACTCTGAGCGTTGTCGCATTGCCTAGACACTCTGTGCGACAACATTTTTGGCGCCGTTGTCGGGGAACATTTTATTCTCGGTGTTTCAACGACATTTCCTCATCATTCATCATTTCAATCATTTCATCTTTTCCGCCATTCATTAGCCTATCAAGCAGCCAGCTTTTCCTGGCATCATTTGATCTTTTCATCGCCCTATCTTTTGTCATCTCGTTAATCAGCACCTGGACATTTCGGTTCGTTTCTTGTTTGGGTGGCGACTCCACTTTTTCCATTTATTATTTCTCAAACAAGAATCCCTCCCTTATATCCGGTTGTTTGTTGCCTTTTGGATCCTAGAGTTAGATTCATGTTCAAGTGGCAACTCCACTTCTTTCATTTCTACAAGAATTTCTA
Organism: Pinus tabuliformis; assembly: GCA_031772625.1. Classification (NCBI taxonomy): domain Eukaryota; kingdom Viridiplantae; phylum Streptophyta; class Pinopsida; order Pinales; family Pinaceae; genus Pinus; species Pinus tabuliformis. The sequence continues at coordinate 1,556,047,988 of CM062804.1, forward strand.
CTAGAAGCTCCCTTCTTGTGGATCTCTTGAATTTCTTGAGCAGAGGTCTCTCTCTATCATCCATTTGTTCCCTCATTATTCATCATGGATTATTCGTTTACCCTGTGTCATTTTACTGATGTTCTCCATGATATTCCGGAAGTGGCCATTCATAAATTATCTTTGTTCTCGGGTGGTGATTTAGTGGCTGTTAGAATGCATCTATGCAGATTGTCTCATATAATGCTCATATATTGTAGTTCTCCCCAGTATGATCATGAAAATGTCAAAATGCGTCTATTTTCCTTTTCTTTAGAAGGTGATGCTTTGAATTGGTTTAATAATTGTCATGAAGATTCTTTCGCTTCTTTACAAGACATCATCAATGCTTTTAAAGATAGATATGGTTATCAAGATAGCTCACCTTGTGCCTGTAAAATTATGCAACAGAATGAAAGTGATCTTGTGAATGATCGCATTGTTGATGAAATATTTCAAGACAATTCTCCATATTAGAATGTGCCATCCACCTGTACCATTGCAGATCAAATCCATGATAGTGGAAAAGCAAGAACAAGTTATCAAATCAGTGTCGACAATGAAAGGAAAATGAGAAGCAAATTATAGAAGAACTAATGTGGCTAGTAAAAAATATGGAGATTAATCAAGAAAAAATTGTAACTGATTACGTCAAGGATATGAGAACTTTATACACCCACCTGGAAAAGCGAGACAAGGAGATGGAAACCATGAAAGCTAATCATGACAGGGAAATTAATTCTATGCAAAACAAGTTATTAACTATGGATGAAGAAATGACCATCATTACATTCGATTATCATAATCAGTTGGCTACCATGCAAGCAAATCATAAGAAAGAGATAAACTATATGCAAAATTGTTTCATGGGCATGAAAGTAAAGAATGACAAAGCAATAAAAGATAAGGAAAATAGTCGAGATGTTATGCCTTCCACATCAGCTTTTAGTATAAATAATTTTGAGAATGAAGATGATATGATGGTTAAATTATATGGTGAGAAGCCTTCTCTAGAGCGAATCATGGAAATTGCTAAAGATAAGGGTTTAACTTATCAAAGAAGGGATAAAGATCAAATCGGGAATCAAATTCCTCGAATTTTTAACCTGGGTTCAAACTTTGGATTAGATGTCGATCTGGGAAGTTGGTTTAATAATGCAAAAATTTGGGTCCCTATCTTTGAGATTGCGAAGATTCTTTCCCAAAGGGCTAAGTTACTAAAAGCTATTGAAGCTCCTCAAGTGAATGTTTCTCAACAGAAGGCACCAGAGGTTGATTATCAAGATGCTCCTATATATTTGCAAAGTCTAGATTCAGATAACAAGGATCATCAGCGATTCTTTATTACTTTGATGGTTAATGGGTATAAATTGAATAATTGCATGCTGGATTCTGGTGCGTCAGCTTGTGTCATGACCAAGAGGGTCATGGAACAACTTAATTTAAGAATCTCTAGGCCTTACTACAATATATGTGCCATGGATTCTAAGAAGATTGAAGTTCACGGTTTGATCAAGGTTTTACAGGTTCATTTTTATCAGTTTACCTTGGCATTATGATTGTTATGGACATTGTCGTTTTTGATGTGCCTGATGCTTGGGGTATGCTTTTATCAAGAAAATGGGCCTCTAATCTAGGAGGGAGTATTCAAATGAATTGGTCATATGCTATGATTCCTTCTCCTAGAGGTGATGGTTTTGTGAGACTTAATAGAGAGCCTGAGAAAAGATTCCATGTTGAAGATCCTAAGAGACCTCATAACGAGATAATTAAAGAACAATCTGACATTGGTAATTATGCTATCTTATCTAATTCCATAGTTCTTCTCGATGATAAGGTTGATAAAAAGATTGGGGATCTCAAGAATAAAGTTTGGTACATGTATTTTGATGGGGCATCGTCTAGGCATGGTAAAGGTGCAGGAATAGTATTAAAATCTCCCCTTGGTCATATTTTCAAATTTTCCTGTTGGCTGGAATTTGAAGCAACCAATAACGTTGCTGAATATGAAGCTTTGTTGTTGGGTCTTGAGTTTGCAAAGGCTTTAAGAGTTAAGTTGGTTAGCATCAAGGGGGATTCTGACTTAATTATCATGCAAATTAAAAATAAATTTACATGTAAAAATCAAAGGTTAAAGAATTATTGAAATGTTGTATGGGATACTATGGAATACTTTGATGCCCTTGACTTTGAGGCTATCCCAAGAGAGCAGAATAGTTCGGCAGATGAGCTTGCCATAGCTGATTCTACTTTGCTGTTATCTAATGGGCTGATCAAGGATAAGATAAAAATGGAAGTTATATTTAGGTCTTCTGTTCCAGATAACTCAGAGCATTGGCAAGTTTTTGATGATGAGAAACAAGTGATTTATTTTCTTGATAATTTGGATGAGTTTGAAAATTTTCAGATAGATTCTAAGGAGGATGGATCTGATGATCATGAAGATATCATAAATCCTACTCCTAGGAATGTGGTTTCTTTAGAACAACACTTTGATCGGCATGATGCCACAAAGATGAAAGAGGAAAATAAAATGGATCTAGGCAAATACATCGAGGTAAACATTAGTACTTCTAGGGATCCAAAGATTATTAAAATTCGTAAGGGTATTAATGTTGAAGAAAGAAAAAAGTTAGCCAATTTACTTCATGAATATTGGGATGTTTAAGCATTTTCTTACAATGAATTAAAAGGTTATAGGGAAGATGTCATGGAGCACACTATCCCTTTGAAGATGAAAATGCTAAATCCTTTCATCAAAATCTTAGGCAGATAAATCCTAAGTTAGCCCCTTTGGTTCAAAAGGAGCTTTCAAAGATGCTTGCAACATGAATTATTGCTCAAACGAGGCATTCAACATGGTGTTCCAACCTGGTGATTGTTAGGAAAAAGAATGGTACAATAAGACTTTGTGTTGATTTTCAAAACCTTAATCTTGCATGTAAGAAAGATAATTACCCTTTGTCGAACATGGAGACTATGTTGCAAAGAGTAACTGGTTCTGGAATGATGTCGTTGCTAGATGGTTTTTCGGGATATAATCAAGTATGGGTTAGGAAGGAGGATTGTCACAAAACTACATTCACCACACCATGGGGTACTTTCGAATATATTAGAATGCCGTTTGGATTGACCAATGTCGGGGCTACATTTCAAAGGGCTATGGATTATGCCTTCAAAGGTTTAATTGGGAAGTTTATCGAAATTTTTCAGGATGATCTTACTATTTTTTCTAAGGATGGTATTAGTCATGTAAGTCATCTTAGGCAAGTTTTTGATAAATGTAGAGAGTACGAGATTTCTTTAAATCCGGCTAAGTCTATTTTTGGAGTACTTGAAGGGAAATTAGTTGGTCACATCATTTCTAAAGATGGAATCAAGATTGATCCTGAAAGAGTTGAGGCAATCCAAAAGATCCCTCTTCCCCATAATCTTAAATCCCTTCAGTATTTTCTTGGAAAAACAAATTTTCTTAGAATATTTATTCCAAATTATGCGGAAGTAGCTAAGCCTATTCAAAATCTTCTGAAAAAAGATGTAAAATTTGTTTGGAAAGAAGATGGCAAAAAGGTTTTTCAGGAAATCAAAGGTGTTATTGCAAAAGCCCTTGTTTTAGTTAGCCCTGATTACTCTAAGGATTTCATGGTTTTCTCTTTCGCTTCTGAAAATACCATTGTTGGTGTCTTATTGTAGAAAAATAAGGATGGTCACGAGCAGCCTATTGCTTTCATGAGTAGAGTGCTTCAAAATTCTGAATTAAAATACAGTACCATGGAAAAGCAAGCCCATGCCTTAGTCAAATCTCTTAAGCATTTCAAGACTTATGTGGGTTATTCCAAAATCATTGCTTTTGTCCCACATTCTGCGGTTAAAGATATATTAACTCAAACGGATTTCTTAGGGACTTGTGCTAGGTGGGTTACTAAAATACAAGAATATGATTTAGAGATTAGGCCCACCAAGTTAGTCAAAGGCCAAGGCTTGGATCAAATGATGACCGAAGGTAATGAGAAGCTCTTGGTTTGATTTGTCTTAACGATTCATCTTCACTTGAGCTGCAAAGATTAGGAGAGCATGAGTGGTACAAGGAAATTATTTATTACTTTTTAAATCTTACATGTCCTAACCATTTAGTCGCTCATAAGATAAGGGCTCTTAGATTGAAAGCCACTAAGTATTGCCTTATGAAGGATGGCCTTAGATGGAGAAATCCTGAGGGCATAGTACTTAGATGTGTTGACAAAATTGAGTCCAAGAAGTTAGTCTCTGAGTTTCATTCGAGGTTTTGTGGTGGTCATTATGCTGCTAGAACTATTGCCCACAAAATTCTAAGAGCTGGTTATTATTGGCCTTCGATTTTTTCTGATGTACATAAGTTTGTTAGGAGTTGTCAAGCCTACCAACTGTTCACTGGGAAACATAAGCTTGTTGCCCTGCCCTTACAACCTGTCGTTGTGGAGGCACCTTTTCAGCATTGGGGTCTGGACTTCATCGGGAAGTTTCATGAAAGTTCTAGCAATGGCTACTCATGGATTTTCACTGCTACCAATTATTTCACTAAATGGGTTGAAGCCATCCTTGCTAAGAATACCACTGAAAAGGTCATTATGGATTTCATTGCAAATAATATCATTACTAGATTTGGTGTCCCCGCTAAAATCACTACTGATAATGCCAAGGCTTTTAGTTCTTCAGAATTTTCATTTTTTTGTTTCAAGTATGGCATTGTTTTATTTCATTCATCAAATTACTATCCTCAGGGTAATGGACTTGCTGAATCAAGTAATAAAAATCTCATAACCATTATCAAGAAGATAGTAGGGGATAATAAAAGGGCTTGGGATAGCAAAATCAAATGCTTTATGATAGGATTACTAAAAAGAAAGCTACTGGTAAGAGTCCTTTTGAATTAGTTTATGGCTAGGATGTAACCTCACCTGTGCACCTGAAATTTCCAGCTTATCAACTCCTTCAACATTTTTCCATCAATAAAGATGTTTTTCAACATAGAATTGATCAGATTGTGGAGTTGGATGAAACTCGTAGGACAGCTTTTGATAATATATGTAAAAGTCAATCTAACATTAAGAAAATCTTTGATAAATCATCTCGATCTAGATCTTTGTAGGTTGGAGATATGGTACTCCTTTGGGATCACAAGAATGAAAAATCGGGAAATCATAAGAAATTTGACAATTTGTCGCTGGGACCATACATTATCCGAGACATTGCTGAGTCAACTTCATTCCACTTGAGCATATTGGATGGCGAACCACTTGACTTACTTGCAAATGGCCAAATGCTCAAGCTATTCTTCAAAGATAACATCTGATGCCATGGGGCATCCACTGTATTATATTTCTAACCCTACACCTGTCATTTCAACATTTCATTTTTGTTTTAGGATTAGATTTACTTTTCATGTTACTAGATAGTTAATAAATGAAGAGCTTATATCTTTCCTGTGCTTAATGTTATATGATGATTTTTGGATGGACATTACTTATGTTTTGTTGTGTGTTGCATGGATGCAGATTCTGGATTCTCACATTCCTATAGTGCAACAACGTCTCCCCAAGTAGAGCCAGATGTTGACCACTACGTGTCAACGACCCATAGCAGTACACCCCCTTTTCCGCAAAAGGTATAGCGCCTGATCAATGTGTCCGTATCGTCCAACTATCATTATCACCCTGATTATCATGTTATAATGTAAACCCATTCTGCATATATGTGATGTAAATGATCTCAGCAGATCTGTGTCATGTATGTAATTGCCTAGGTAAACCTATTTTTCTGGTAACGATCTACATTCCAGGAGGTTTTTTGTCTCACCAATCCATTCTCAGATGGTTGGCAAAGTTTTCCTTCAGCCTTACCCCAAAGCCGGAATGAATTTTGTCACCAGGATCTTAGGCAAGTCCTAGTGTTATAGATCGAGTCTGTGTAAAAGTGACTTGGAAATAATCCTAACTATTTGGTTAGGTTACCTTATTATAAGTTGCTTAGTCTGTTGGGTTATATTTGCGTCGCAGAAATGACTAGTTTGTGAGGGTTTTTTTCAAATGGGTTTTCCCCCTTAAGATGTAAAAAATGTAAAAAATCATGATGTAAAATGTCTTGAGGGTTAGAAAAATAATTTATCTCCTCATAGGTCCTAGGTAAATTTAAATTTTCCAGAGGTAAAATTTGTGGATCCTTAAAAAAATTAAATCGTAACGGTCCAGGGACTAAGGTTAATTGATTATTTTGCTAAATTTTATGCCTTGGGTCCCTGGGGTTAAGTCAAAGTTAAAATTTTGAGGAAATAAATGCAAAATTTTAATTTTTGAATTTATTAAAATGCATTTAATTGAAAAATTCGAAATTTCCTCAATATTTAAAATTTCAACGGATGAGATTAAAAGAAATGTTGATCCTCATCAACAGTCAAGATCACTTTGACAAAGATCACTCGAACTAGCCGTTGGGAGATTTATCTTTAAATAGGAGGTTAGTTGTCAGTTGAGATCATTTGATCTTTGAGTTGTGTGCTAAGTGCAAGCTCTCTTGTAATTTTTTTCATGAGCAATAAAGAAAGACTTTGGGGTTAATTTGTGCTGGTGTTACTCTTCGTGGAAATGATGTAAGATGTGTTATTTTCGTGCATAAATTTCCTTTTAGCCATTGATGATAGCTTTATGAAGAGTGATTTAAGCACAGGTATCTTGCTTGATCACTGGGGTTTGAATGGTAATTTAAGTTCTGAATATAATGGCAGGTATCTCTATTAAATCTGAATTTTATTATCATTTTCTCACTCTACGTTAATGGTTGAATTGAGTTGTGCAGGGAATTTTGATTTTTAGATCATTGCGCGTTCGGGGAAGTTTTTAGTTGGACCAGTCAACTCCCGATTAGTGTTTTCTGAAGAGCCCAACTTGATTAAATCCCGGGCTTATCATAAGAAGTTTCATTGTCGATGCATGAAGGGTTTTGGGTGAAGCACCTCCGTTTAACTTTTAAATTTACAAAAAAAAAAATCTATGCTAAATTGATAAATTTGGCTTTTTAGAGCCTTAGATTATCAGATCTGGGAGCGGAGTTGGACTCACACTTGCCAAATCTGGTAGATCTGCTACTCTTGTGCATAGATCTGTAACTTTTTTTTGACTTAGGGTTTATGGGGTTTTATTCATTTTTGTATATCCGAGTTTTGGGTGCTTGTGTTTTCAAGAACAGGTTGCAGATCTGAAGGTGAAATTTGATTTTGAAGCCAGATCTAGGCCCTAGAGGGTAAGATCTGGCCTCAGAACCATCTCTTACAGGGGTATTATTTTTGCAGTTCAAGGGTTTCTTAAATTTTTTTATTAAATCTAGAAAAATTTTAAAAAAGTTTTAAGGGGTTTGACTGGTGAATCTGAAGCACAACGATTTAAAAATTTAATTAAGATTTCTAGAAAAAAATTTAGAGGTCTGGTGGAAGTTCTGGGCCACCATTTTGAGGGTTGATTGGCTGCCTGGTTTTTCCTTAGCAGAAAAATTTCGAATTTGTTTTTACTATTGTTTTCTGGAGAATTTCGAAATTATTTCTATTTTAAGAGTTTTAAATCTACTTTTTTTTATGAGATCTAGAAAGTCTTGGGTTTCTTCCTGAGTTTTTCTGCTGTAGCGGTGACCTTTCCAAACCCTCATTCAACTACCCACTGTTTAGCTGCAAACAACAAACATCTCTGCTCTTTTCTGCTGCCCGAAATCCTCACGTTGTTCTCAAGGTGTTAAAAAATAAAAAATAAAAAAGGGGAGAGGTCTGCAGTCTAATCCGCGTTGTCCATCGTTCATACGCATCCGTTCAAGTTCTACACGCTGCATCCTCTTTCTGCTCTCCAAACCCTCACATATGTCTCTAAACCCTTGCTGCTCAGTCTTTTCATCAGCTCCCCATTGAGCTCCCATCCTCACGCAGTCTTTCAAACCTGCATTCTCCTCACTGTTGTCCGCAGCTCCAACGCTGCCATACCCCTCGCTTGGCTCTCTCCTTGCTGCTGCGTATCCATCTCTGCTCCACACCTCTTCGCTACCATCCCTCTCCGTCCAGCTCACTGCTTCCAAACTCCTCTCCACGCAAACCTGCAGAAGTCAACTCTCCTTCACGCAGTCCAAACTGCTACCACTCCGCAAACCTGGTCCGAGGCTCCAACCCTATTTGCAGTGCTTCTAAACCACACATCCTTGTCCACGCTTTTGTTGCTCCACGAACAGTCCCTCCATCCCTTGACTGCAAGCCCGCGTAGCCTTCCTTGCCATCGAGCTCCCTTCTGCCACAAGCACCTGCAAGCAAAAATACACTTTTATCATGATTAGGTTAGGTATATTTTATTTGTCTAATCATAAGTTATTTGACTTCATGTGGTGTCGTTCCTATTTAGTTTACGTTAGTTTTCTTTTTTTTTTACTTAGATTTTAGTTTAGATTTTATCTTGGTTTTTTTTTTACTTATGTTAGGTTTCAATCAAAATATATATATCGATTTAGTTTTTTTTTTAATTTTTATGATTTCAATTTTACATTAAAAACCTAAAAACATATAAAATATTTAAAATCCAAAAACATTAAAAAAATAAAAATCTAAAAACCCTAAAAATCAAAGAAATAAGAAAGGGACTTCACATTTTATCACTTTAAGAAATCCTAAAATATTAAATCGAAACAAGTTCCATATTTAAGGGTTTTAAATTTTTTAAATCTTTTTTGATTTATTTCGGTTACATTTAGTCTTGCTTAACATATCGAGAAATTCACCTAAGGAATAATTAAGTTGACAATCTAAAATTTCTTCTTGGTGTCTTCTGTGCTAAAGTAAGATCTAAAGGTAAACTATTGTGGTATTTGTCGTTTCTTTATAGTTAAATGTGCTTAAATTTTTTATATCTGAAGATTACTATTTGAAAGTGGTAAATTTCCTATATTTGGAATTTTAAGCATAATCATTTAAATTCTAGGATCTGAATTGGTTAGCTTTTAAATTTCGTGGTTGATTAAGGTATTTGTATCTCTTGAAATTTAATTGCTAGGGCATTGTGCATCTAGTGAAATTGATCGTCATTGTTTGAATCATTTAATACTCATTACATGCTAGACATTTTGCAAATATATTCAAGCAATTGTTAAAGATTTTTACTGTGGAATTACAAACAAATTTCATATCTTTGTTTCCTAAGCAATAGTTGATAATCAATTACTTGGATCATTGACTCCATAAGGCACTGGTATTAATCATTTAAAATTTAATCAAATTCTAAATCTTGCTAAAACGTAATCGAGTACTTGATTGCCTTGTTGTGTCTCCCAAACCGGTTGATTTCCCGCTGGTTCTTCTTTATTCCATTTCTCCATACGGTCTACCCCCCTTAGCTTGTTATAGGGAGACAGCTTAAACGAAGAGATTGGGGATCAGAGTGACAGCCCCCGATCTGAGTGTTGTCGCGGTGCCTAGACATTCTGTGCAACAACACGCCCATTCGGCTTTTTGCTTGTGTATTTGTCTTCGCCTCACGATCTTCACTTTTTCTGATCTTTATCTCCGCTCACGCTTTATGCTTCCTTCACCTTCGCTATAACATTAAAGGCTTTCTCCAATACTTTCAATGTGTAAAACCATAACACTCCTTTTTGCACTTCTTCTCTGATTCTGCACACCTCCAAGCTACATTACACAGAATTACTCAAGTTCACACACAACTTATAATTCAAATACATGTCACACAAACTCAGAATCGAGTTATATGTATTAATAAACAACCATTTACACAGGAATTTCTTCCTCGGCTTGATTTTCAATATCAGTGGCCTTTCCTTTCCTACCTGTAGGCCTAAATGACTGACTCTCTACCTTGCTACTATGCCTTTTTTACTTACATTTATACAAAAGGTTTTGTTTAACAAATTTTGGTTTAGATCCTTAATCTGCTGAACTAAATCCTGAATATCCTCTAAGTCCACTTTTAACTCCATGGATCCCTAAGAATCCTCTCTAGTTCCACGAATCATGACACCACATCCTAGTCTAAGACTTATAATTTACTTCCAACTCTATTGTCATCACTCATTATCACTCATGTTCTACATTCGAGAGCATTTACAAATATCCTCACAATATCTAATTAATTCCTATTCTAATCACTCAAAACATTAATAATTACATACATAGGAATCCAACTTCCTTGAAAACACAAGACCCCCTAAGTTAACTAGAACATAATGAAATTGCTGAGCTGTATGCTCCTGCATCAGACTCCCAAGGTTAAAATAATCATGATCTCCTGATCATGTGCTTTCGACCTTTGTCTTCCTGGATCCCATACTTTGTTTTGTAATTTGTCTTTGGTTGCTATTGTTGTTTTTCGTTGTTCTCCAGGTTTCCACACTTTATGTTGCTTTGCCCCACTAGCTATGTTTTCACAGTCTGCTGCTGTCTTTTTCTTTTTGCTGCTCCTTGACCTTCTTATTGCTATTTTCTTCTGAGGCACCTTCATCATCAATCTTATTATTCTTTCAATCTCTATGTCCAATTTATCTTTTGACTGATAATTATTTTTCCATTCATTGTTGTGCTCCGTCCACTCATCTTCAAACTGCTATTTATTGTCTTCTCTTTGAAAGTGTTGGATTCTTACTACCACCCTTTCATCCTTACCCTCTTTGAGACTTTCCAAATAACCTTTGTTCAATATCCGTAAATTTACTTTCAAAAAGTAAATTGTCGTCTAATTCCCCTTGTACTTGATTCCTCTCAAATACATTACTATGTTGTTCATCAATTCCAACATATTTTCCTTCCTCTTCTTTCTTTACTTCGCTGCTCATATGTGCCAAATTTTCTCTAGCATCTACAAAAAAACTTGCACTCACAAAATAATTATTAAATTGAAAAACATAAGGTCTCAATGCCTCTTCTTCCTTTGGCAACATTTTAGTATGCTGCTCTGATTTTTTCTCCTCTATCAGCACATCAGTACACTGATTCAACCTCTTTAAAGAATTCTCTAAAGGACTCTCGAAATTGTAAGCAATTCTCTCTTCCACACGATCTGCTTCAATGATGTCTTTCTGTTCTTGTACACTGTAGTGAACTATTTTGTCTACAATCACACTGTCATACTCTGAGTTCTTCAGCAAATATTCCAACAATTAAAGTTCTCTGTGACACTTCATAAGTATTTCATCATCACTTATAATTCCAGCATTTATACACAAATTATCAATTTGAAAATTACAAGATTCAACAGTCTCAACTGTTTCTTCACATATTAGCTCTTCAGACTGATTCTCATCTCCTTCTTTCACAAGAAACTGTTTCTGGATTGTAACAGCGTCAAACATCAATGTATTACTACATTCTTTCTGCGGCAATAATTCATTGTTTTTCCCATTTAAGAGACATTCTCCATCATTCTGTACTTCAGAATATTCATCTTCTGAAAGATACTCTTCCATACTTTTGACAACTTCAAAAGACTGCTCATTCTCTGCAAAACCTTCCTTTGTTAGTGACCAATCATCAGATGTCTTTTCTCTCTTTGCTAAATCTTTAGCATAGACTTCTTCTTTCTTAACATCTTTCAGTAGATGTCCTTCTTCTTCAATACATTTTCCCTTGTTGTCTCTCTGTAAATATCCTTCAAGAGCTATCCTTGCCCCATCATCTGCATCAATATTCTCCTGCATTTATTCTTCATCAATAAAATTAATCAGATTCACTAGATTACCTCTCCGAAATAATATTCCTTCATTCTTCATCAAAATAAGATCCTGATCTTCCATGTATATGACAGCTTCAAATGACTGTCTTATCTCATTAAGTAACTCATCCACCAACTCTTCCTGCTATAACTAGTCAAATTCTTCCTCTTTTGAGAAATTTTCTTTGTCGCCTTTTACTTCAAGATCTTCATCTATTCTGAAGACATCTTCACAAAGTTGCTTTTCTCCTGCAATACCTGCAATCATACACAAACTGTAAGTGTTGAAAACATAAGACCTTGTGGTCTCACTTGATGCTTCAGTCACCATATCTCCTTGTTGTCTTGAATTCTCATAATAATTCATAAGATCTTCCACAGATCTCCAGTCTTCATCTTCACGCAGAACTTCACCTTGTTCTGCTTCACAAGTGGAAACTTCTATTTCCAACTCAGCTTCTCTGAGTTTTTCCACTAGCCACTTCACTTGCTTCTGCTATAGCATTTTCTGTAACTTAGACCACTTCCCTGCCTTTTTCCTTGGGACCCAACCTTGTCTTTGGTTTTCCTCTAGTAGCATCCTTAATACATTGAGTTGTTCTTTTAACTCTGCAATTTCCTCGTCACGCTCCTCTTGACTCATTCTTTTGCCATTTACTTTGGCATCTTCCTTCTTCACTTTTCTTCTGCTATGGTCTTCCTCAGGACCTATGTTACGACTATCAATAGTCATCTTCTTCTCTATCTTCATGAGTTCATCACTCACTTACTATGAGCTGCATTAAAGCCTCTGCAATAGCAAGTCCTCCCTACTGCCACTTACCTCACCAAGCTTTCCTCTGTACTTGGTCTTTTGGCAAGCACTTGGTTCTTTATTCTCTCGAACCTCTTTGAGCACTTCTCTCTGCTCCTTCTAGGCTTCAACCCATTTGCACCTTTTAAGAACACAACTGTCCTCTTGTATTTCAATCACAAATGAAATACTAGGTTTTGACCACCTCTTCTTTCACTCAGAAATTCTTACCAGCCTTCTTTATCCCTTACCAATTCTACCCACATCCTCTGTGGAATTGCCTTTATGATCTTTCCGTGAGTTGCAACAGTACCTCTGTAGTAACAAGTCTCCTTCTTGCTACACGTGCCTCACTAAGCTTCTCTCCTCTGAGCTCAGTCTTTTGGCATCTCTCTGGATCTCTCCTCTGGAACCAATTGAGCACTCCTTGCCCTAGGTTGCTGCAATCTTCTCACCTGCTATCTTCAATACATCTGCATGATCTTGTTCTACCATTCACCTGCACTTTGAATGGATTGTTCTCTGTTTCTTTGCATCTGCAAATTCTCCCAATATTCTGCTACATTTTATCTCTGTGTGTCTACTATTTGTCAGATTTAAAATCTGATCTCCTCTTGTCTGCATACATACCTTCAAAACATAACTTTGTTCTATGCTTTCTCAAAGAATTCTTATACACATAATTTCCTTAACCTGGCTCTGATACCAAATGATGCCAGCCTACGCTACATATGCCCCAATGATGCAGCCTAAGCCGCATATACCCACAGTATGGAAATTAAGATTGCATGTCACACTATGTGTGTCCCAGGAATTCCAAACATTCCTTACTTAGTAAAACCTTCCATAAGTCAAGGTTTAATGTTCCTTTGATAACTTTATGCAGAAACGTTTGACTTAACTATCCAAAGTCTAAACCTTTGATAACCCTTTAAGTGAAACCTTATATGACCCTTCATAACCTTTGATTAATTCTTATTACATGCGCATATTAACCATACCATGGTCTTTAGACTTTGGTTAACTCAAACTTAACCCATAAAACATCAATCCCGCTTATTTCTATTATAATTCCTGTATAATAGAAATATTTCATAAACCACATGTAAACCTTACATTTTCGCCATTCCACAAAACTTTGCACATATATGGATGCTCTCCTTAGTGCATTTAATCTCTGTCGTAGATCTCATTCCTCGATCCGACGGTTATCGCATCACCCAATCACTAACTATCTCGAACGATCCCCACCATTGATCTGCTCCGTCTGATCCAATGACTGTCGTGTCACCCGATCACCAACAAGCTTGGCTGATATTCACCGTTGATCAATCTTGCTTGATCCAACGGTTATCGCACAATCTCACGCAGATACTTGCACGACCGATATCAGATTGGAAGCATGCAAGAAAAGAGGTTTTCTCTCTCCATCATTTGCTACGTGTCAGCCGCTAAAGGTAATCGCTTGAAATTTTGAAAGACCGCTTACCACCTTTAGGGCGTGCGAGAAACTACTTACCCCTTGCGAGACCGCTTCATCCTTCTTCGAACACATGGGTTTAATCTCTGCCATTCATCTTCTTGACTTTATGTTGCGCGACTTAATCTTAGCCTTCTATCGCACACAACCTTGTCCGTTGATCTGACTGATCCAACGGTGCATGAACATTGTTACGTTCTTTTGTTTCTTAATATGTAATCGCCCATTCGGCTTTCTGCCTGTGTATTTGTCTTCGCCTCATGATCTTCACTTGTTCTGATCTCAATCTCCGCTCGTGCCTTTATGCTTCCTTCACCTTCGCTGTAACATTAAAGGCTTTCTCCAATATTGTCAATGTGTAAAACCATAACACTCCTTTCTGCACTTCTTCTCTGATTCTGCACACCTACAACCTACGTTACACATAATTACTCAAGTTCACACACAACTTATAATTCAAATACACACCACACAAACTCATAATCGAGTTATCTGTATTAATAAACAACCATTTACATAGGAATTTCTTCCTTGGCCTGATTCTCAATATCAGTGGCCTTTCCTTTCCTGCCCGTAGGCCTAAATGACTGACTCTCTGAATCCTGACTGACTAACTAACTCTCTACCTTACTACTATGCCTTTTTGGCTTACATTTATACAAAAGGTTCTGTTTAACCAATTCTAGTTCAGATCCTTAATCTGCTGAACTAAATCCTGAATATCCTCTAAGTCCACTTTTAATTCCAGTAATCCCTAAGAATCCTCTCTAGTTCCACGAATCATGACACAACTTTCTAGTCTAAGACTTATAATTGATTTCCAACTCTCTCGTCATCACTCATTATCACTCATGTTCTCTTACATTCAAGAGCATTTACAAATATTATCACAATATCTAATTAATTCCTATTCTAATCACTCAAGACACTTAATTACATACATAGGAATCCAACTTCCTTGAAAACACAAGACCCCCTAAGTTAACTAGAACATAATGAAATTGCTGAGCTGTATGCTCCTACATCGGACTTCCAAGGTTAAAATAATCATGATCTCCTAATCATGTGCTTCCAACCTTTGTCTTCCTGGATCCCATACTTTGTTCTGTAATTTGTCTTTGGTTGCTGCTGTTGTTTGTCGTTGCTCTCCAGGTTTGCACACTTTATGTTGTTTTGCCCCACTAGCTATGTTTTCATAGTCTGCTCCTGTCTTTCTCTTTCTGCTGCTCCTTCACCTTCTTACTGTTGTTTTCTTCTAAGGCACCTTCATCATCAATCTTATTATTCTTTCAATCTCTCTGTCCAATTTATCTTTTGACTGATAATTACTTTGCCAATTGTTGTTGTACTCCATCCACTCATCTTCAAACTGTTGTTTACTGTCTTTTCTTTGAAGTTGTTGGATTCTTACTACCGCCCTTTCATCCTTACCCTCTTGAGACTTTCCAAATAACCTCTATTCAATATCCGTAAATTTACTTTCAAAAAGTGAATTGTCCTCCAATTCCCCTTGTACTTGATTCCTCTCAAATACATTACTATGATGTTCATCAATTCCAGCATATTTTCCTTACTCTTCTTTCTTTACTTGGCTGCTCATATGTGCCAAATTTTCTCTAGCATCTGCAACAAAACCTGCACTCACAAAACAATTATTAAAATGAAAAACATAAGGCCTCAGTGCCTCTTCTTCCTTTGGCAACTTTTCATTATGCTGCTCTGATTTTTTCTCCTCTATCAACACAGTAGTACGCTAATTCAACCTCTTTAAAGAATTCTCTACAGGACTCTCAAAACTGTAAGCAAGTCTCTCTTCCACACCATCTACTTCAATGATGTCTTTCTGTTCTTGTCCACTGTAGTGAATTGTTTCGTCTACAATCACATTGTCATACTATGAGTTTTTCAGCAAATACTCCAATTCAAGTTCTCTGTGACACTTCATAAGTATTTCATCATCACCTATAATTCCTGCATTTATACACAAATTATCAATTTGAAAATTACAAGATTCAACAGTCTCAACTGTTGCTTCACATATCAGCTCTTCAGACTAATTTTCATCTCCTTCTTTCACAAGAAATTGTTCCTGGATTGTAACAGCTCCAAACATCAATGTATTACTACATTCTTTCTACTGCAATAATTCACTGTTTTGCCCATTTAAGAGACATTTTCCATCATTCTTTACTTCAGAGTATTCATCTTCTGAAAGATACTCTTCCATACTTTTGACAGCTTCAAAAGACTACTCATCCTCTGGAAAACATTCCATTGTTAGTGACCAATCATCAGATGTCCTTTCTCTCTTTGCTAAATCTTTAGCATAGACTTCTTCTTTCTTAACATCTTTCAGTAGATGTCCTCCTTCTTCAGTACATTTTCCCTTGCTGTCTCTCTGTAAACCTCCTTCAAGAACTATCCTTGCCCCATCATCTGCATTAATATTCTCCTGCATTTATTCTTCATCAATAACATTAATCAAATTCATTAGATTACCTCTCTGAGGCAATATTCCTTCATTCTTCATCAGAATAAGATCTTGATCTTCCATCTCTATGATAGCTTCAAATGATTGTCTTCTCTCATTAAGTAACTCATCCACCAACTCTTCCTGCTGTAACTGGTCAAATTCTTCCTCTTCTGAGAAATTTTCTTTGGTACCTTTTACTTCAAGATCTTCATCTATTCTAAAGACATCTTCACAAAGTTGTTTTTCTCCTGCAATACCCGCAATCGTACACAAAATATCAGTTTTAAAAGCATAAGACCTTGTGGTCTCACTTGATGCTTCAGTCATCATATCTCCTTGTTGTATTGAATTCTCATAATAATTCATAAGATCTTCCACAGATCTCTAGTCTTCATCTTCACCCAGAACTTCACCCTGTTTTCCTTCACAAATGAAAACTTCTATTTCCAATTAGCTTATCTGAGTTTTTCCACCAGACACTTCACTTGCTTCTATTGTAGCCTTTTCTGTAACTTAGACCACTTCACTTCCTATTTCCTCAAGACCCAACCTTGTCTTCGCTTTTCCTCTAGTAGCATCCTTAATACATTGAGTTGTTCTTTTAACTCTGCAATCTCCTTGTCACGGTCCTCTTGACTCATTCTTTTGCCATTTGCCTTCGCATCCTCCTTCTTCACTTTTCTTTTGTTGTGGTCTTCCTCAGAACCTCTGTTACGACTATCAGTAGTCATCTTCTTCTCTATCTTCATGAGTTCCTTACTCACTTACTATGAGCTACATTAAAGCCTCTGCAACAGCAAGTCCTCCCTTCTGCCACTTACCTCACCAAGCTTTCCTCTGTACTTGGTCTTTTGGCAAGCACTTGGTTCTCTATTATCTCAAATCTCTTTGAGCACTTCTCTCTGCTCCTTCTAGGCTTCAACTCATCTGCACCTTTTAAGAACACCACTGTCCTCTTGTATTTCAATCACAAATGAAATAGTAGGTTCTGACCACCTCTTCTTTCACTCAGAAATTCTTACCAACTTTCTTTATCCCTTGCAATTCTACCCACATCTTCTGTGAAATTGCCTTTATGATCTTTACCTGAGATGCAACAATACCTCTGTAGTAACAAGTCTTCTTCTTGCAACACATGCCTCACTAAGCTTCTCTCCTCTAAGCTCAGTTTTTTGGCATCTCTTTCGTTCTCTCCTCTAGAATCAATTGAGCACTCCTTGCTCTAGGTTGCCACAATCTTCTCACTTGCTATCTTCAAGACCTCTGCATGATCTTGTTCTACCATTCACCTGCACTTTGAATGGATTGTTCTCTGTTTCTTTGCATTTGCAAATTCTCCCAATATTCTGCTACACTTTATCTCTGTGTGTCTACTGTTTGTCAGATTTAAAATCTGATCTCCTCTTGTTTGCATACATACCTTCAAAACATAACTTTGTTCTAAGTTTTCTCAAAGAATTCTTATACACAAAATTTCCTTAACCTGGCTCTGATACCAAATGATGTCAGCCTAAGCTGCATATGCACCAATGATGCAGCCTGTTAGAGTCGGTCTAGAAGCCCTCCATCAGCGATCAAAGCTCTTTGCATTTGCATAAGTAGGTGTCTCATCAGTGTCATCTTATTGCATTCCATTAGGCATGCCATAACCCTGATGGAGGAGCTGGTGTCTTTATTCCCCTCTTGGCACTGCCGGATTAAGTTGTTTCAGTCATTAAACTGTTCAAGGTTACTTGTCTTTGTCTTTAGGTCAAAATTTTTAGGTCTAGGGTTTAGGTTAAATTTGTCTTCAAGGTCATGTCTCTGAAGGTCAATAAGTGCCTAGCAAGCCAGAGGGATGATTTTCAAAGTGTTTCTTCGAAAAATTCTATCTTGTGCAGCTAATTTTCACCTTGGATTTAAAAACCCTGTTTTTAAAGCCAAGGTCATTTCTCAAAATTTGCCTAGGTCATTTCTCAAAATTTTGTAAAAATTGTAAAAATTCAAAATGATTCAAAGGACAGCATGTAACCCTGGCTCCCTTGTCAAGATCCCTCAGATGCTATCCCTGCAAAAATTATCAAAGAAAAGCATCAAATCAATCAATTTCAGGACAAAAGGAAACCAAAAAAGTCAAGTTTATAAAGTGTCATGAAAAAACATTATAAAGTGGGTTATGACATGAAATTAATTCAAACAAGGCTATAAAAGCCCTAATCTCCCTCCATCAAGCCTCATTGTGCATTCAAGTGATAGAGCAATTGTTTCCAAGAGAGTTTGAGCGAATTGTGTGAGTTGGGAAGGTGCGCGACCCGTTGAACCAGGCGCGCGACCCGTTGGAGGCACGCGACCCGTCAGGCGCCCTGTGCCAGTGTTAAATTATAACGCGCGCGACCCGTTGGGTGTGGCGCGCGACCCGTTGGGTGTGGCGCGCGACCCGTCAGCATTCTCTCTGCCAAAACTGTCAGCAAACTTGCCAAGGAACCACAAATTGCCAAATTTTGCAAGGTAGGCCCTCCATCATAAAAAAATATTGCTTGCTACAGTTCAAGAAGGTCAGGATTGTATTTGTAAAAGTCTCCATTTGCAAGTGAAAGTCTCCATTGTGCTTTTGGTTTGAAGTTGTCAAATTGCTAGGGTTTTATATGCTGTTTTGAGGTATCCCATTGTTCTCATTTTTCTTCTATCTCCCATTTCATATTCCTTATCATTTTATGTAAATTTCCCTTCCAAATATGTGAAAAGCCCTAAACCCTACCCCTCTTCCCAAGAAATCAAAAAATTACACCCTAACCCTACCTCTCATAATATCCTTGTAAATCAAATTGTATAATGATGTATATGCAATAATTCTTCCCCTAAACTCCCTGTTTTATTATTATTCCCGTTTTCCCTTTAAAGTATCCCTCCCCTAACATTTCCCTCGTGCTCCTTGTCCCCTTGAAACAACATTCTAATCAGCAGTTTACAAAGCAGAAACAGCAGTACATTTCAGCCACTTTGCTCCTAAAACAATGTCAGAAACCGAAACCAATTATGAGCAAAGTGATGACCATGAGTCAGTTTCAGAGTTTGAGGTACAGAGGAGGCCTCACAAGGGTGGAAAGGGCGGTCATCATAGGAGAGAGGAGCCCACCTCTTTGACCAATTTGTAGGCTTGTCCAATGGCAGTATCATGCTTCCGTTATATGTCTTGCTATGAGTTTTGCGAGAGGATCTCTCGGATTTAGCATCACAGGGAGTTGGCTCGCTTATTTGTTTTGCATTTGCATGATGGACATGTGAACCTTGCCGGGGTGGATTTTACATTGACACCCGAGATGATTGCTCAAGCCACAGGGATACCTAATGTCGGAGAGGTGTGGAATAAGCGTAAGATGTTGGACAGTGTTCAGTATGAGCCTTTCATCAGACCTGCATTCATGAGACACTTGACGGGTGTATTTCCCTTCAGATTTCTGAGGAGTGAGTATGCCCCCATGATGAGGCTTATCATGCTCTATTTCACCTGCGAGGGCAGATTTTCACAGGTATATTCGTACCATATTCGCCTGTTGATGCATTTCACACGGGTACGGATGATGAACATCCCTGTTTTCTTGTGCCGGAACATTGAGAGGATGGTGCCCTTGATGCAGAGGAAGAGCCCAGCACAGCAGTATAGGAGCCTCTATCATTATGGTTTGATTCAGCTTGTGGTCATACATCAGTTGGCTCAGCAGGGCATCCCATGGGAGGAGTTTATCTCTCGTGAGCTTTTCACAGCACCACCACCACCACATCCTGAGGTTGTTCACAAGGAGGGAGGACCATCACAGCAGCATGACACCCCCGTGACTAGATATGTCAGCTCTTCTCCATTGGTCACTTATCAGAGAGGCCAAAGGGCCTTATTTGCAGCAGCTCGGCAAGTATTTTCTCCACAACAGGTGGAAGGGGTCTCGCCTTCTTCATCAGCTTAGCGAGTGCTATCTCCACATCAGGTGGAAGGGGCCTCGCCTTCTTCAGCAGCACAGGCAGCACAGAGGGGCAAGCAACTCATGATCGAGGAGGGAATGACCGGTGATCCTGACATTGATATCATTGATCTTGATACCCGCTCTCCTACCACGGAGCTTCATGAGGTCATTCAGCAAAAGGAGGCCGAGAACCACTTATTGCAGCAGAAGTTAGAGAGGACACAGTGGACGATCACCTATTTAGAGCAGCGCAACAAGGAGTTGGAGGTTGAGCAAACTCTTGATGAGTTGTGGAGGATTCGTAGTGACCGCAACTTGAATCGAAGAAGACCCGGTGATTTAGTACCCGTTGAGCGAGAGTCTATGCTTATCCAGCTCAATGCTCATTTGGAGAGGTTGTTGGCCAAGGCCAACCAAGATAAGAAATTGCTTAGAAACATGAAGAATCATTATTGGGCACGGATGCACGTGTACAAGGCGAAGATGAAAGTGCTCCAAAGGCGGTTGTCCAAAGCACAAAAACGAAGAAAAAGGTCCGACCCCCTCCACATCTTGGCCGAGGCTTCCTTGAAGGAGCATGGCACTAAATAGCTCAGCCCCAGCACAAATTCCAAGAAATTTTGAGCATTTTGGGTCATTTTTGGTTTTTTTCAGGCAAAAAACAGGTTTTGTCCCCTCAACGGGTCTCACCCCCCACGCGACCCTTTCATTTGGCTACTCCGTTCCGGGAAAACTCAGCATTTCTGGATTTGTCATGAAAAGTTACACATGCTCACCCATTTCCAAGAGATTTTATGAAGTTTTGGGCCTCCAGAAAGTCAAAAAACAAGCAAAAAATGACTTTCTGCCACATTTTTGACACACAGAAAGCAGTCTTGGGAGATTGCAATTTTGGAGGGGTAAATGACCACCAAATTCAGAAATTCCACTTGGGTTGGAAAGTAGACATCCAGACCTTTCCAACAAGCCTACTCTTGCCCCATTTGGACACCTGGAAGTGCCCCAAAAGTGCTCTCAAAGGCGCGCGACCCATTCAGGAATGGCGCGCGACCCATCAGGCAAATTGCTCAGGATTTCAGCCTACAACTCAGCAAAACGCAGTTTTGACTATGTTTGACTTTTTGGAGTTGATTTTTATCCTCCTTGTTGTAAATGATGTAATTTTATGACACTTTTACACTTATGTATCTCTTCTAGAAGATTCATTCATGAGATAGGTGAAAATTAAATGAATGAATTGGTTTCCTAGCTTATAGAGGCAAGTTGTTTTGACTGCCTAGTTTTCAGTGCTTAGTTTAGAATTGGTTGAAACAGCTCCTAGGATAGTGAGCTCGACCCCTAGAGGCAGGGAAAGATGTTAGATGATCTATATTATGTACTCTCTTGCTCATTTTCATGGTTGGACTCTTGAGGGAGAAGCTCTTATTGTATTACTCACTGTATCTCTGCAATTTTTGGCAAAGGGAGACCAGGGTTTTGCAGTCCTTTTTGGGATTCTTGTGGTCACATGTATTGATGGTGTGTTTCTCTTTGTACTTGTAAGTGTGTTATGTGAATCATTTCCTTACTTTTCCTTTTGCAAATTAGGCAAATGAAGTGTTAAAGTAGAATTCATGACTGTCATGCTCTGCTTTTAAGTTTGCTTAATATCAATATTTTCAACTGTTTAAGGGGAATTCAAGGTTATTGCTTGCTCTCCTTAACTCCTCACCAGTCATTCTCATCCATCCATCTCTATCAAAGGCATCAATACTGTTTCCTACCTCGCCCCAAAGAACTCCCTGCGAAAACTGTGTCCAATCCCTGCACCCGAAATTGCCATTCCCCAATTTTCCACCAAAACTTTAAAAATCCCAAATTTAAACCTCTTGATCAGTTTACTAGCCTAAAATCAGTGTTTTCCTATTGGTCATCTCGCCCATTGAAGATCTTTACTGAGATAGACCGGAGAGAGCCCTCTCCTGCCCCGTAGGGCTAGCTACGAGGCTAAGTGGTTTGATGTTGCCTTGAAGTTTACCTTTCTCAGCCTGAGGTGAAATTTCAAGCGCTAACATATTGGCGACCATACTGGGGAGAACAACTTGTCTGTTGATTGATGTGTTTGCTTCATAAGTCTTAGATGGAGCCTGAAGTTACGCCAGGTAGCCTTCGAAACGCTTTTGCTTTGCATAAGCGGAAGTAGATAAACACTGCTTCAGTCAATCTCCGTGAGCTTGTGAATACAACACTTCAATTGCATTTTACCCCAGTATATTTGTAAACTCTGAACTTTTGGATGATTAGTTAAGAGTTTTCACAGGCTGATTGGTTATTTGTTCCTTGATTTCCAAACTGGCTTCCAATTCTGGTCGTATATTCAAATCTCATTCATGTCCAGCTATTTTTGAGTATCTTGAAGACCTTGATTTTGACGAGAGTTTTGAGTTGTCTTTGTTCAAAACCAAATCTGAAAGTACACTTGATTCTCTAGTTCCTAACCCTGATTTCGCAGCTGCTCTTGAAATTGAGAGACACAATAGATTGGTTGACAATTTCATCCTAAGATCTCTTCAGTCAGATATTCACGCTACAAATCTTGCTGAGTTCGTTGAAACTATATCTGTTCATATCGGATCCACTATCACGGCGCATGAGCAATCCAATCCTCCTTTTATTTCTGTTTCTCCCATAATCACTTATCCCGCATCTACAGTTGGTTCACCTTCTACATCCCATACCACTTCTCCTCCCCATACTCCTCATACTCCTCATATTACAGCTACACCTACTCCACCCGCTACTCCTAGACCCAATCTACCTAAAGCAATGGCTGCCCGGTTTGCCCCACTTGCTCTTCCCCAAAATTTGCATGATATGCCAGCTGATTATCAAAGTAAGATTCCCATGTTTGATGGCACTCCACAGAGTATTTCTGCTCAGCAACATATAGATAAAATGACGACTTTCTTTGATCTATATGAGATAGATGAAGAGGATGTAACTATGCGTTTGTTTGTACAAACGTTTGATGGCGAAGTAAGAAAGTTGTTCAGAGGTTTGACAGCCCGGAGCATTGCTACATTAGAGGCACTTCAGAATCAGTTTCTAGATCGATGGGAAATCAGAAAGGATCCGCTTCAGATCAATGCTGAGTACAACAACCTCAAGCGTAATCATGGTGAGTCAGTGCAAGACTACATTATCAGATTTAATACAGTTTACAATGCTATTCCAGATTATCTAAGGCCATCTAGAAAATCAGCACTTCTCAAATTCCCGGATGGTTTTGATCCGGAGATGGCTTATTCATTGCGAGATAGAGATCCACCTACCTTGGAGGATATGCAGAAGATTGCTGTTAGTGTTGAAGCGAATTTGAATGATAAAAGAGCAAGAATGAAGGCCGAAAAGCGAGTCACAATCAAAGAGGAAGCATCCACATCAGATCAGCTTCTTCGTGAAGTTGAAAAGCTTAAAAGGGCATTTGAAAATGTTCGTATTGACAAGCCGGAACCGCAGATCCGTAATCCTAATTTCCGAGGTGCACAGCAGCCACAATATAGAATCAAGCAGCGTGAAACAAAGGCACAAGAGGCAGCAGTTCAGCAGCAAATGAAACCTCCTTTTCAGCAGAATTTTGTTAGCCAAGAATCAGAGGATGAAGGTGATACGGTGGGAGAGGAGAATCACTTCTTCACTCCTGATGATCTGCCCACTTATGTTACAGAAGAAGATGAGTTGGTAAGTCACTCCATCATTCCTCAAGATGAACATTATATCTTGTCAAATGATGCAGCACTTGAAGAAGAATCAGAAGAGTATCAAAGAGGGTACCTAAATTCTTTATCCGCTCAGCAGAGACAATTAAGAAACCGAGCTGTTCCCATAAATCCCATTCAGAAAAGGAAAGATACTTCAGCAAAGAATGATTCGGCTTCCCCACACACAAAAGGAAAAGACATAATTGGTCCTTCAACAAGTCAATCATCATCAGCAAGCAAGATAGATCAGCCATCAAATACACCAAGAGATAAAGTTGAAAAAAGAGACAATCCGGCCAAAGAAGGTGAAAAGGTTTCAGTTTTCAGTTTGGAGAATGAAATTTCAAAGTTGAAAGTGTCCATTCCTTTGACGGAAATCATGAAGAACAGCACTTACCGAGGCCAAATTTCCAAGATGCTGAATTTTGATCCAATGCTAGACACGGTGAATGTAGAAGATGATCAGCCGGAATTGATCTTTGGGCCTGCTTTAAATGGTGAGTCTCCCGAAAGTGATGTTCCTCCATTCTATATCAGTTTGCGATTGCATGAGTATGTGTTGCACAATGCCATGTTTGACTCGGGAGCTTCACATAATTTGATGCCGAAAACGATTATGGAGAAGCTGGGACTAGACATCACAAGGAAATATCATGATTTGTATTCATTTGATTCCAGCCAGGTGAAATGTATTGGTTTGATCAAAGACTTGGTGGTGAGTCTAGATCAAATTCTAGCGAAGAATGTTTTGATGGATGTGGTGGTGGCGGATATTCCTCCGCGGTTCGGCATGTTGCTTTCTAGATCTTGGGGAGCCAAGCTCAAAGGTACATTTCAGCTCGATTTTTCCTATGCTACAATTCCGGTGTTTGGTCAGATGAGGAAGTTATATCGGGAACAAAAAATGAAATACATGATCACTAGTAAAGAAAAGCCAGTTAATCATCCTGTAAATTATGTACATACAGATTTAGAGTCATTTGTTTTGTTTGCGGAGGATTTTAATGAGATAGATAGCCAGTTAGTTCAAAGAAAAGATATACCAGACATTTCAGAAAATTTCAGAGAAATTTTGAGAAAGGAAAGTGAAGAAAGGTCCGCTGTCATGAAGCCAACAGCTGAAATCAATGGGCAGCAAACAGAAAATGCAGAGACATCACATTTTCAGCATTTAGAAGATGATGAGGATGGTCTTTGGACCATGGATTTTGATGGCGCTGTGGGCAGCGATGGTGCTGGTATAGGTGTGTGGATTCGAAGTCCATTTTCTGTCCGAAACAAAGTCCCAAGCAAGGTACGGGTATGTTCATACAAATTGGCATTTGATTGCTCAAATAATGAGGCGGAATATGAGGCTCTCATTGCTGGTCTGAAAATCCTTTAGAAGTTGAAGGCAAAGAAGATAGCGGTATATGGCGACTCCGAGTTGGTTATAAAGCAAGTGAAAGGTGAATTTCAGGCCAAACATCCTCGTATGCGAGCATATCGAAATGCTGTCCTAGATATCTTGAAACTGTTTTCTGAACATACTTTGACATGTGTTCCCCGTATTCAAAATGGTGTTGCAGATGCGTTGGCTAAGGCAACAAGCAATCTAAAAATCCCCATGAATTCCAGCAATAAGTTTGAAATTTATGTGAAGCATCGTCCTACAGTTCCAGATAATCAAAGATGTTGGCAAGTTTTCCAAGATGATGAGGAGATCAAGGATTTTCTGCAAGTTGAAGGTGATTTCAAAGACATCTCCATAGACACAGAAGCTGAAGGAGTAAATCAGATGGATGTGTTGCAGCTTAAGGACAATTTCATTCCTAAAGGCTTAATTCCTTTGGAAGAGTTGTTCGATCAAGATGATGTGGCCCACAAACCCACCTTAAGGCCCACGGAAGGAGGTGTCGAAGAAGTAAATCTCGGGACAGCTGAGAATCCAAAGATGGTGAAGCTATCGAAAGCATTGTCGCCTAGGGTAAAGAAAGAATATATCAGATTGTTGTCTTCGTTTTCTAATGTTTTTGCATGGGCCTATTCAGATTTGAAAACTTATGACACAAGTATCATTCAGCACACCATTCCCATAAAGCCAAATCAAAAGCCTTTCCGACAAAAATTGAGAAGAATTAATCCTAAGTTGCTGCCATTGATTGAGAAGGAAGTCAACAGGTTGTATAAGTCTGGAATCATAGTGCCAATCAGATTTTCCGATTGGATTTCCAATTTGGTGCCCGTGAGAAAGAAGACCGGCGAGATTCGCTTGTGTATAGACTTCAGAAATCTGAATAAGGTGTCACTAAAGGACAATTATCCGCTGCCCAAAATGGATCATATATTGCAGCGGGTAGTTGGGGCATCGAGGATGTCGTTACTTGATGGTTATTCCGGGTATAATCAGATTTTGGTACATGAAGATGACCGCGACAAGACAGCATTCACTACTCCATGGGGGACATTTCATTATGCCAAGATGCCGTTTGGATTGAAGAACGCAGGCGCCACATTTCAGCGGGCAATGGACATGGCCTTTGCTAATGAGAAAGACGTCTTTTTGGTCGTTTATCTTGATGATTTAACTGTGTTTTCTAAATCTGATGAAGAGCATTTGTTCCATTTGACTAAGGTGTTTCAAAAGTGCAGAAAGTATGGTATCTCGTTGAATCCGAAGAAGAGCCTTTTCGCTATGAGCGAAGGCAAGCTGCTGGGCCATATCATTTCTAAAGATGGCATTCGTATAGATCCTGCACGGGTGGAAGCAATTCAACAATTAGAGCAGCCCCGAAGCAAGAAGGAGATTCAGTCTTTCAATGGCAAATTGAATTTTCTGCGTCGTTTTATTCCCAATCTTGTCGAACATCTTAGAGAAATAACCAACATGCTCAAAAAGGACAGCCAGCTTAAATGGACCGAAGAGGCGGTAAAGTCTTTCAATTTGGTAAAGTTAATTTTATCTTCAGCCCCAACTCTAATCAGCCTGGATTATACACAAGATTTTATTTTATTTTCATTTGCTTCGGAGCATACATTGGCAGTTGTGCTGATGCAAAAGAGAGATGGAGTTGAGAAGCCCATAGCTTTTTTCAGATGTATTATAAGGGATGGAGCGCTGAAGTACAATATCATTGAAAAACAAGCATTGGCGCTGGTAAAAGCTTTGAAAGATTTCCGTGTGTACATATTAAATTCTCATATTTTAGCTTATGTTCCTAATGCGGCTGTTAAAGATGTTTTGGTACAAGCGGAACCGGAAGGAAAGAGGGGTAAGTGGATCGCTGCACTATTAGAGTATGATGTGGAAATTAAGCCTACTAAGTTGATCAAGGGTCAAGGTCTTGCTAAGTTGATGGCTGAAACAAATCTTCATGTCCTTGACATCAATTTGATTGTTGCCTTATCCGATGAAGATGAAGAAAATTCAGCTCTACAGGTATCCGATATCTTTGTTTCCTCTCCTTGGTATGCTGATATTGTATATGTGCTTCAAAATTTATTTTCACCCCCTGGGATGCCTCGAAACAAAGCTAGGACATTGAAATTAAAAGCTGCCAAATTTTGCATTATCAAATCTGCACTTTATTGGAAAGACCCCGGTGGTATATTGCTGAATTGTTTAGTCGAGGAAGAAGCTAAGAGAGCTGTTGAGGATTTTCACAAAGGTGACTGTGGGGGCCATTTGTTTTGGAAGACCACGGCTAATAAAATCCTAAAAGCAGGTTTCTATTGGCCTTCATTGTTTTCTGATGTCTATAAAGTAGTTAAGAGTTGTCATGAATGTCAAATTTTTCAAGGAAAGCAGAAATTACAGCCGTTACCACTCAAGCCCATTGAAATTAGTGCACCATTTCAGCAATGGGGCTTGGATTTTATTGGCGAAATCCACCCAGCATCTTCCGGGCAGCATCGATGGATATTGACGGCCACTGATTACTTCACAAAGTGGATTGAAGCCATTCCCACCCGGCAGGCCACGGACTCGGTAATTATTTCTTTCCTTGAGAATAACATATTGTCACGTTTCGGCTGTCCACATAAGTTGATTACAGATAATGCAGCAGCATTTAAATCAAAGAAGATGGTTGATTTTTGCTACAAATATAACATTAGTTTGGGGCATTCGACCGCCTACCATCCGCAAGGAAATGGGCTGGCTGAATCTTCGAATAAATCTCTAGTAAACATCATAAAGAAATTGCTGGAAATCAATAAGAAGAGCTGGCACAAAAAGTTAGTAAATGCATTATGGGCTGATCGGGTAAGTCAAAAGAAGTCAATTGGTATGTCACCCTTTGAACTGGTTTACGAGACAGATGCAGTGTTTCCTACTTCTCTTAGTATTGCGGTAGCAAAGTTGCTTCAAGAAGCTGATGGTGAGGAGGATCCTATGCAACGACGGATTAGTCAAATGATTCATTTACAGCAGACACGAGAGGAAGTTCTTCAAAATTCCCTTAAGTTGCAAGAGTGCATAAAGAAAATCTATGACAAAAAAGCCAAACCGGATGATTTTCAGATAGATGATGTTGTTTTGAGATGGGATGCCCGAAATGAAGATAAAGGGAAACATGGAAAATTCGACAACTTGTGGAAAAGTCCCTACAAAATTGCAGCATACCGTGGTCCAAATGCCTTTCTTCTCAAAGAAATGAACGGTGATGATTGTCTCGGTGGGTCGGTAAATGGCCGGCTGCTCAAAAGGTATCATGTTTGAGCATTTTCTGCTCTAGTCACTATCATTGTAATTACCATTTTACTTCATTCTGCAGCAAGTGTGAACTGATCTTTCGTCTTTAGTCTGGGGCCCGCGGTGAAGGCTATAATTCTGAAGATGGAGATTAGTTGGTGTGAGTTTTTCAGGTTGTTTTAATCAGTCCAAAAGTTGAGTTAGTTTGTGTCAAAGTTAGTTCGATTTTCAGTCAATTGTCAAACTCAATAAAGTTGTTCAAATTTGGGTCACATGTGTAAATAATGACTCCATTGCCCAATGATGATAAAGCACTGGTCTGCTCTCCCAGAGGTCTAAGGTTCTTGGTATCTCCACGGAGCTACCATCCCCATTGGAGCCAATGTTAGAGTCGGTCTAGTAGCCCTCCATCAGCAATCAAAGCTCTTTGCATTTGCATAAGTAGGTGTCTCATCAGTGTCATCTTATTGCATTCCATTAGGCATGCCATAACCCTGATGGAGGAGCTGGTGTCTTTATTCCCCTCTTGGCACTGCCGGATTAAGTTGTTTCAGTCATTAAACTGTTCAAGGTTACTTGTCTTTGTCTTTAGGTCAAAATTTGTAGGTCTAGGGTTTAGGTTAAATTTGTCTTCAAGGTCATGTCTCTGAAGGTCAATAAGTGCCCAGCAAGCCAGAGGGATGATTTTCAAAGTGTTTCTTCGAAAGATTCTATCTTGTGCAGCTAATTTTCACCTTGGATTTAAAAACCCTGTTTTTAAAGCCAAGGTCATTTCTCAAAATTTGCCTAGGTCATTTCTCAAAATTTTGTAAAAATTGTAAAAATTCAAAATGATTCAAAGGACAGCATGTAACCCTGGCTCCCTTGTCAAGATCCCTCAGATGCTATCCCTGCAAAAATTATCAAAGAAAAGCATCAAATCAATCAATTTCAAGACAAAAGGAAACCAAAAAAGTCAAGTTTATAAAGTGTCATGAAAAAACATTATAAAGTGGGTTATGACATGAAATTAATTCAAACAAGGCTATAAAAGCCCTAATCTCCCTCCATCAAGCCTCATTGTGCATTCAAGTGATAGAGCAATTGTTTCCAAGAGAGTTTGAGCGAATTGTGTGAGTTGGGAAGACGCGCGACCCGTTGAACCAGGCGCGCGACTCGTTGGAGGCGCGCGACCCGTCAGGGGCCCTGTGCCAATGTTAAATTATAACGCGCGCGACCCGTTGGGTGTGGCGCGCGACCCGTCAGCACTCTCTCTGCCAAAACTGCCAGCAAACTTGCCAAGGAACCACAAATTGCCAAATTTTGCAAGGTAGGCCCTCCATTATAAAAAATTATTGCTTGCTACAGTTCAAGAAGGTCAGGATTGTATTTGTAAAAGTCTCCATTTGCAAG
The DNA here is from genome assembly GCA_031772625.1 of Pinus tabuliformis. NCBI lineage: Eukaryota > Viridiplantae > Streptophyta > Pinopsida > Pinales > Pinaceae > Pinus > Pinus tabuliformis. The sequence continues at coordinate 1,556,078,214 of CM062804.1, forward strand.
TGAAAGTCTCCATTGTGCTTTTGGTTTGAAGTTGTCAAATTGCTAGGGTTTTATATGCTGTTTTGAGGTATCCCATTGTTCTCATTTTTCTTCTATCTCCCATTTCATATTCCTTATCATTCTATGTAAATTTCCCTTCCAAATATGTGAAAAGCCCTAAACCCTACCCCTCTTCCCAAGAAATCAAAAAATTACACCCTAACCCTACCTCTCATAATATCCTTGTAAATCAAATTGTATAATGATGTATATGCAATAATTCTTCCCCTAAACTCCCTGTTTTATTATTATTCCCGTTTTCCCTTTAAAGTATCCCTCCCCTAACATTTCCCTCGTGCTCCTTGTCCCCTTGAAACAGCATTCTAATCAGCAGTTTACAAAGCAGAAACAGCAGTACATTTCAGCCACTTTGCTCCTAAAACAATGTCAGAAACCGAAACCAATTATGAGCAAAGTGATGACCATGAGTCAGTTTCAGAGTTTGAGGTACAGAGGAGGCCTCACAAGGGTGGAAAGGGCGGTCATCATAGGAGAGAGGAGCCCACCTCTTTGACCAATTTGCAGGCTTGTCCAATGGCAGTATCATGCTTCCGTTATATGTCTTGCTATGAGTTTTGCGAGAGGATCTCTCGGATTCAGCATCACAGGGAGTTGGCTCGCTTATTTGTTTTGCATTTGCATGATAGACATGTGAACCTTGCTGGGGTGGATTTTACATTGACACCCGAGATGATTGCTCAAGCCACAGGGATACCTAATGTCGTAGAGGTGTGGAATAAGCGTAAGATGTTGGACAGTGTTCAGTATGAGCCTTTCATCAGACTTGCATTCATGAGACACTTGACGGGTGTATTTCCCTTCAGATTTCTGAGGAGTGAGTATGCCCCCATGATGAGGCTTATCATGCTCTATTTCACCTGTGAGGGCAGATTTTCACAAGTATATTCGTACCATATTCGCCTGTTGATGCATTTCACACGAGTACGGATGATGAACATCCCTTTTTTCTTGTGCCGGAACATTGAGAGGATGGTGCCCTTGATGCCGAGGAAGAGCCCAGCACAACAGTATAGGAGCCTCTATCATTATGGTTTGATTCAGCTTGTGGTCATACATCAGTTGGCTCAGCAGGGCATCCCATGGGAGGAGTTTATCTCTCGTGAGCTTTTCACAGCACCACCACCACCACATCCTGAGGTTGTTCACAAGGAGGGAGGACCATCACAACAGCATGACACCCCCGTGACTAGATATGTCAGCTCTTCTCCATTGGTCACTTATCAGAGAGGCCAAAGGGCCTTATTTGCAGCAGCTCGGCGAGTATTTTCTCCACAGCAGGTGGAAGGGGTCTCGCCTTCTTCATCAGCTCAGCGAGTGCTATCTCCACATCAGGTGGAAGGGGCCTCGCCTTCTTCAGCAGCACAGGCAGCACAGAGGGGCAAGCAGCTCATGATCGAGGAGGGAATGACCGGTGATCCTGACATTGATATCATTGATCTTGATACCCGCTCTCCTACCACGGAGCGTCATGAGGTCATTCAGCAAAAGGAGGCCGAGAACCGCTTGTTGCAGCAGAAGTTAGAGAGGGCACAGTGGACGATCACCTATTTAGAGCAGCGCAACAAGCAGTTGGAGGATGAGCAAACTCTTGATGAGTTGTGGAGGATTCGTAGTGACCGCAACTTGAATCGAAGAAGACCCGGTGATTTAGTACCCGTTGAGCGAGAGTCTATGCTTATCCAGCTCAATGCTCATTTGGAGAGGCTGTTGGCCAAGGCCAACCAAGATAAGAAATTGCTTAGAAACATGAAGAATCATTATTGGGCACGGATGCACGTGTACAAGGCGAAGATGAAAGTGCTCCAAAGGCGGTTGGCCAAAGCACAAAAACGAAGAAAAAGGTCCGACCCCCTCCACATCTTGGCCGAGGCTTCTTTCAAGGAGCATGGCACTAAATAGCTCAGCCCCAGCACAAATTCCAAGAAATTTTGAGCATTTTGGGTCATTTTGGGTTTTTTCAGGCAAAAAACAGGTTTTGTCCCCTCAACGGGTCTCACCCCCCGCGCGACCCTTTCATTTGGCTACTCCTTTCCGGGAAAACTCAGCATTTCTGGATTTGTCATGAAAAGTTACACATGCTCACCCATTGCCAAGAGATTTTATGAAGTTTTGGGCCTCCAGAAAGTCAAAAAACAAGCAAAAAATGACTTTCTGCCACATTTTTGACACACATAAAGCAGTGTTGGGAGATTGCAATTTTGGAGGGGTAAATGACCACCAAATTCAGAAATTCCACTTGGGTTGGAAAGTAGACATCCAGACCTTTCCAACAAGCCTACTCTTGCCCCATTTGGACACCTGGAAGTGCCCCAAAAGTGCTCTCAAAGGCGCGCGACCCGTTCAGGAATGGCGCGCGACCCATTAGGCAAATTGCTCAGGATTTCAACCTACAGCTCAGCAAAACGCAGTTTTGACTATGTTTGACTTTTTGGAGTTGATTTTTATCCTCCTTGTTGTAAATGACGTAATTTTATGACACGTTTACACTTATGTATCTCTTATAGAAGATTAATTCATGAGATAGGTGAAAATTAAATGAATGAATTGGTTTCCTAGCTTATAGAGGCAAGTTGTTTTGACTGCCTAGTTTTCAGTGCTTAGTTTAGAATTGGTTGAAACAGCTCCTAGGATAGTGAGCTCGACCCCTAGAGGAAGGGAAAGATGTTAGATGATCTATATTATGTACTCTCTTGCTCATTTTCATGGTTGGACTCTTGAGGGAGAAGCTCTTATTGTATTACTCACTGTATCTCTGCAATTTTTGGCAAAGGGAGACCAGGGTTTTGCAGTCCTTTTTGGGATTCTTGTGGTCACATGTATTGATGGTGTGTTTCTCTTTGTACTTGTAAGTGTGTTATGTGAATCATTTCCTTACTTTTCCTTCTGCAAATTAGGCAAATGAAGTGTTAAAGTAGAATTCATGACTCTCATGCTCTGCTTTTAAGTTTGCTTAATATCAATGTTTTCAACTGTTTAAGGGGAATTCAAGGTTATTGCTTGCTCTCCTTAACTCCTCACCAGTCATTCTCATCCATCCATCTCTATCAAAGGCATCAATACTGTTTCCTACCTCGCCCCAAAGAACTCCCTGCGAAAACTGTGTCCAATCCCCGCACCCGAAATTGCCATTCCCCAATTTTCCACCAAAACTTAAAAAATCCCAAATTTAAACCTCTTGATCAGTTTACTAGCCTAAAATCAGTGTTTTCCTATTTGTCATCTCGCCCATTGAAGATCTTTACTGAGATAGACCGGAGAGAGCCCTCTCTTGCCCCGTAGGGCTAGCTACGAGGCTAAGTGGTTTGATGTTGCCTTGAAGTTTACCTTTCTCAACCTGAGGTGAAATTTCAAGCGCTAACACAGCCTAAGCCGCATATACCCACAGTATGCAAATTAAGATTGCATGTCACACTATGTGTGTCCCAGGAATTCCAAACATTCCTTACTTAGTAAAACCTTCCATAAGTCAAGGTTTAATGTTCCTTTGATAACTCTATACGGAAACGTTTGACTTAACTATCCAAAGTCTAAACCTTTGATAACCCTTTAAGCGAAACCTTATATATGACACTTCATAACCTTTGATTAATTCTTATTACCTGCGCATATTAACCATACCATGGTCTTTAGACTTCGGTTAACTCAAACTTAACCCATAAAACATTAATCCCGCTTATTTCTATTATAATTCCCGTATAATAGAAATATTTCATAAACCACACGTAAACCTTACATATTCGCCATTCCACAAACCTTTGCACATATATCGATGCTCTCTTTAGTGCATTAAATCTCTGCCGTTGATCTCATTCCTCGATCCGACGGTTATCGCGTCACCCGATCATTAACTATCCCGGACGATCTCCACCATTAATCTGCTTCATCCGATCCAACGGCTATCGCATCACCCGATTGCCAACAAGCTTGGCTGATCTCCACCGTTGATCAATCTTGCTTGATCCAATGGTTATTGCACAATCTCACGCAGATACTTGCACGACCAATATCAGATTGGAAGCACGTGAGAAAAGTGTTTTTCACTCTCCATCATTTGCTACGTGTCAGTCGCTAAAGGTAATCACGTGAAATTTTGAAAGACCGCTTACCACCTTTAGGGCGCACGAGAAACTGCTTACCCCGTGCGAGACTGCTTCATCCTTCTTCGAACACGTCAGTTTAATCTCCGCCATTCATCTTCTTGACTTTATGTTGCCCGACTTAATCTTAGCCTTCTATCGCACACAACCTCGTCTGTTGATCTGACTGATACAACGGTTCTTGAACATTGTTAAGTTCTTTTGGTTCTTAATGTGTAATCGCCCATTCGGCTTTCTGCCTGTGTATTTGTCTTCGCCTCACGATGTTCACTTGTTCTGATCTCGATCTCCACTCGTGCCTTTATGCTTCCTTCATCTTCACTGTAACATTAAAGGCTTTCTCCAATACTATCAGTGTGTAAAACCATAACACTCCTTTCTGCACTTCTTCTATGATTTTGCACACTTGCAACCTACATTACGCAGAATTACTCAAGTTCACACACAACTTATAATTCAAATACACATCACACAAACTCATAATCTAGTTATCAGTATTAATAAACAACCATTTACACAGGAATTTTTTCCTCGGCCTGATTTTCAGTATCAGTAGCCTTTGCTTTCCTGCCCGTAGGCCTAAATGACTGACTCTCTGACTCCTAACTGACTGATTGACTCTCTACCTTACTACTATGCCTTTTTGGCTTACATTTATACAAAAGGTTCTGTTTAACAAATTCTGGTTCAGATCCTTAATCTGCTGAACTAAATCCTGAATATCCTCTAAGTCCAGTTTTAACTCCAGTAATCCCTAAGAATCCTCTCTAGTTCCTTGAATCATGACACCACTTTCTAGTCTAAAACTTATAATTGATTTCCAACTCTCTCGTCATCACTCATTATCACTCATGTTCTTCTACATTCAAGACCATTTACAAATATCCTCACAATATCTAATTAATTTCTATTCTAATCACTCAAAACATTAATAATTACATACATAGGAATCCAACTTCCTTGAAAACACAAGACCCCCTAAGTTAACTAGAACATAATGAAATTGCTGAGCTGTATGCTCCTGCATCAGACTCCCAAGGTTAAAATAATCATGATCTCCTGATCATGTGCTTCCGACCTTTGTCTTCCTGGATCCCATACTTTGTTCTATAATTTGTCTTTGGTTGCTACTGTTGTTTGTTGTTGTTCTCTAGGTTTCCACAATTTATGTTGCTTTGCCCCACTAGCTATGTTTTCACAGTTTGCTGTTGTCTTTCTCTTTCCTCTGCTCCTTGACCTTCTTATTGTTGTTTTCTTCTGAGGCACCTTCATCATCAATCTTATTATTCTTTCAATCTCTATGTCCAATTTATCTTTTGACTGATAATTACTTTGCCATTTGTTGTTGTACTCCATCAACTCATCTTCAAACTGTTGTTTACTGTCTTCTCTTTGAAGTTGTTGGATTCTTGCTACCGCCCTTTCATCCTTACCCTCTTGAGACTTCCCAAATAACCTCTGTTCAATATTTGTAAATTTACTTTCAAAAAGTAAATTGTCCTCCAATTCCCCTTGTACTTGATTCCTCTCAAATACATTACTATGTTGTTCATCAATTTCAGCATATTTTCCTTCCTCTTCTTTCTTTACTTGGCTGCTCATATGTGTCAAATTTTCTCTAGCATTTGCAACAAAACCTGCACTCACAAAACAATTATTAAAATGAAAAACATAAGGCCTCAGTGCCTCTTCTTCCTTTGGCAACATTTTAGTATGCTGCTTTGATTTTTTCTCCTCTATCAGCACATCAGTATGCTGATTCAACCTCTTTAAAGAATTCTCTAAAGGACTCTCGAAACTGTAAGCAAGTCTCTCTTCCACACCATCTGCTTCAATGATGTCTTTCTATTCTTGTCCACTGTAGTGAACTGTTTCGTCTACAATCACACTGTCATATGCTGAGTTTTTCAACAAATACTCCAGCAATTCAAGTTCTCTGTGACACTTCATAAGTATTTCATCATCACTTATAATTCCTGCATTTATACACAAACTATCAATTTGAAGATTACAAGATTCAACAGTCTTAACTCTTGCTTCACATATCAGCTCTTCATATGGATTCTCATCTCCTTCTTTCACAAGAAATTGTTCCTGGATTGTAATAGCTTCAAACATCAATGTATTACTACATTCTTTCTACTGCAATAATTCCCTGTTTTTCCCATTTAAGAGACATTCTCCATCATTCTTTACTTCAAAGTATTCATCTTCTGAAAGATACTCTTCCATACTTTTGACAGCTTCAAAAGACTGCTCATCCTCTGCAAAACCTTCCTTTGTTAGTGACCAATCATCAGATGTCCTTTCTCCCTTTGCTAAATCTTTAGCATAGACTTCTTCTTTCTTAACATCTTTCAGTAGATGTCCTTCTTCTTCAATACATTTCCCGTTGCTGTCTCTCTGTAAACCTCCTTCAAGAGTTATCCTTGCCCCATCATCTGCATTAATATTCTCCTGCATTTGTTCTTCATCAATAACATTAATCAAATTCATTAGATTACCTCTCTGAGACAATATTCCTTCATTCTTCATCAGAATAAGATCCTGATCTTCCATCTCTATGACAGCTTCAAATGACTGTCTTCTCTCATTAAGTAACTCATCCACCAACTCTTCTTGTTGTAACCAGTCAAATTCTTCCTCTTCTGAGAAATTTTATTTGTCACCTTTTACTTCAAGATCTTCATCTATTTTGAAGACATCTTCACAAAGTTGCTTTTCTCCTGCAATACCTGCAATCATACACAAACTATCAGTTTTAAAAACATAAGACCTTGTGGTCTCACTTGATGCTTCAGTCATCATATCTCCTTGCTGTCTTGAATTCTCATAATAATTCATAAGATCTTCCACAGATCTCCAGTCTTCATCTTCACCCAGAACTTCACCTTGTTCTGCTTCACAAATGGAAACTTCCATTTCCAACTCATCTTCTTTGAGTTTTTCCACCAACCACTTCACTTGCTTCTGCTGTAGCCTTTTCTGTAACTTAGACCACTTCACTGCATTTTTCCTCAAGACCCAACCTTGTCTTTGGTTTTCCTCTAATAGCATCCTTAATACATTGAGTTGTTCTTTTAACTCTGCAATCTCCTTGTCACGCTCCTCTTGACTCATTCTTTTGCCATTTGCCTTGGCATCCTCTTTCTTCACTTTTCTTCTGCTATGGTCTTCCTCAGAACCTCTGTTACGACTATCAGTGGTCATCTTCTTCTCTATCTTCATGAGTTCATCACTCACTTACTATGAGCTGAATTAAAGCCTCTGCAACAGCAAGTCCTCCCTTCTGCCACTTACCTCACCAAGCTTTCCTTTGTACTTGGTCTTTTGGCAAGCACTTGGTTCTCTATTCTCTCGAATCTCTTTGAGCACTTCTCTCTGCCTTCTAGGCTTCAACTCATCTGCACCTTTTAAGAACACAACCGTCCTCTTATATTTCAATCACAAATGAAATACTAGGTTCTTACTACCTCTTCTTTCACTCGGAAATTCTTACCAGCTTTCTTCATCCCTCTGCAATTCTACCCACATCCTCTGTGGAATTGCCTTTATGATATTTCCGCGAGCTGCAACAATACCTCTGCAGTAACAAGTCTCCTTCTTGCTACACGTGCCTCACTAAGCTTCTCTCCTTTGAGCTCAGTCCTTTGGCATCTCTCTGGTTCTCTCCTCTGGAACCAATTGAGCACTCCTTAGTCTTTAGACTTTGGTTAACTCAAACTTAAACCATAAAACATTAATCTCGCTTATTTGTATTATAATTCCCGTATAATAGAAATATCTCATAAACGACACGTAAACCTTACCTTTTCGCCATTCCACAAACATTTGCACATATATCGATTCTCTCCTTAGTGCATTAAATCTCCATCGTCGATCTCATTCCTCGATCCGATGGTTATTGCGTCACCCGATCATTAGCTATCCTGGACGATCTCCACTGTTGATCAATCCCGCTTGATCCAACGGTTATCGCAATCTCGCGCAGATACTTGCACGACCGATATCAGATTGGAAGCACGCGAGAAAAGTGTTTTTCTCTCTCCATCGTTTGCTACATGTCAGCTGCTAAAGGTAATCGCGTGAAATTTTGAAAGACCGCTTACCACCTTTAGGGCGCGCGAGAAACTGCTTACCCCTTACGAGACTGCTTCATCCTTCTTCGAACACGTGGGTTTAATCTCCACCATTCATCTTCTTGACTTTATGTTGTGCGACTTAATCTTAGCCTTCTATCGCACACAACCTCGTCCGTTGATCTCACTCATCCAACGGTTTCTGAACACTGTTACGTTTTTTTGGTTCTGAATGTGTAATCGCCCATTTGGCTTTCTGCCTGTGTATTTGTCTTCGCCTCACGATCTTCACTTGTTCTGATCTCGATCTCCGCTTGCGCCTTTATGCTTCCTTCACCTTCATTGTAACATTAAAGGCTTTCTCCAATACTGTCAGTGTGTAAAACCATAACACTCCTTTCTGCACTTCTTCTCTGATTTTTCACACCTGCAACCTACGTTATGCAAATTTACTCAAGTTCACACACAACTTATAATATAAATACACATCACACAAACTCAGAATCGAGTTATCTGTATTAATAAACAACCATTTACACAGGAATTTCTTCCTTGGTCTGATTTTCAATATCAAAGGCTTTTCCTTTCCTGCCCGTAGGCCTAAATGACCAACTCTCTAACTTTTGACTGATTGAATGACTCTCTACCTTACTACTATGCCTTTTTGGCTTACATTTATACAAAAGGCTCTGTTTAACCAATTCTGGTTCAGATCCTTAATATATTGAACCAAATCCTGAATATCCTCTAAGTTCACTTTTAACTCCAGTAATCCCTAAGAATCCTCTCTAGTTTCACGAATCATGACACCACTTTCTAGTCTAAGACTTATAATTGATTTCCAACTCTCTCATCATCATTCATTATCACTCATGTTCTCCTACATTCAAGTGTTAAATTATGGTATGTTCTATGCTTAGAGCAGTTTACTTCTTTTCTTCTTATTAGCCATTGTTTAGCAATCACATAAGCATAAAGTAAAGTGCAGATAGAACATTAAAAGATTGACAGAAAACAAGCCAAGACAAGAGACACCAGATGTGGCAACTAGCTAGAGACAAACCCTAATGCGGGGAAACCCTTTGATCAAATCTTTGTTTATCTTCAATAATTCAGTAGAGAGAGAGATAGTACAATATCACTAATTAGTGATTTACAACAGTAGTAATGAAACCCTTGAACAACAATAACAAAGGGGATCAATCAGCTCCCAAAATGTCCTCAAGACAACTTAGGCAAACTCTGTCTCCAAGAGAAGTAGTGGCAGCCCAAAACAGTCAAAGTAAGATGGTCAAAACAGCAGTGAATGCTACAGCATACTGTAGCCAGCCCTAACTAGTCAACGCAAACTTGTTTAGCTATTCGGCTAGCCTAGGAGAGGCTGCCCACACAAGGCCGCAATCAATGGAGGCAATATGTTGGTCAACGCAGGCCTAAACCACTTGCTACACCTTCCCGCATCCTTGCTCCCCTAACTGCATCCTCCTCGAATGCTGCCCTAGCTGTGTCCTCTTTCCCACATCAAATCTGCGTCCTCCTTCCTTTGTATACCCAAGAGACAAGGAAGAGATGAGAGGATGAGATGAGTTGAGAAAATGACTCAACCTCTCCTCTATTTATATGCAACGTTGGGCAAGAGTGTCACACACTTAACTGCTAGCCGACCTTGACAATTTGTCAAGTAATTACAAATAAATTCATATCTCCATAAATACTTGTTGGAATCGGATGATCTTTAGATCAATCCTACATTTCTCGACAAGAGGAATCTAGGAAAAATATCAGCTGCCATGAATGAGGTGACCCACATGGAGTTTGGCCCTAGTTGCAAATTTTAACAGAGAGCATTTACAAATATCCTTATAATATCTAATTAATTTCTATTCTAATCACTCAAAACATTAATAATTACATACATAGGAATCCAACTTCTTTGAAAACACAAGACCCCCTAAGTTAACTAGAACATAATGAAATTGCTGAGATGTATGCTCCCACATCAGAATTAGCACCTCCAAATGATGTAAAGTCCCAAGCATCACTAAGGGCTAGTTAAGTGAAGTATGGAAAACCATCCACTGCCACCTTAGTAGCTCTTCCTCACACTTTTGGTTGGTCCTTCTCCAATTCAAGAGGGGCTTTTCTAGGGATAGGAAAGCTAAAGCTATGGAGTGGAGGTTTAAGGTGATTTTATGAAGAGTTAGCCTAAGAAAAACAAATGGTTGTAGTAATGTGGAATAAATGAGTGGTGTGAGAAAGGAGTAGGTTGGTAGAAACCCCAAGACTAACTACCAATCCACATATGGGACAAATGGAGTCAAACTAGTATGTATCCAAGAGGGTGAGTGCATGGGAATGTAAGAAAATAGGGACTACTATGCATGCCACAAAAATTAGCATTAACTTGCTAATTTTTATAACAACTTGAAAGGCTATAGTTATCAATCCAAAAAGCTCTCCTAGGTTGTAGCTCGGAGATGCCTGGTAACATATAATCTTCAATATTGTTCTCTGAACTATTGGAATGGATGATGGTTTGGATCAAGTCAAATGATTGTTTCAACTCTATTTTCACTCAAGACATGCATGAACACTCTCAGCTTTACAAGGCTTTAGACCACTAATGCTCAATAGTTTATAGATTCAATGGATAGATGGAGAATACTGACTGTACCAGCATGCATACATAAACACATATGAATGGCTAGCTACAGGAAGTAAATGAAGCTTGCAAATCTAATTTATCAATGCAGAGATAAGATGACAGTTATCTGGCATTAGACACAGCAAAAAACATGAATAACCTATTCAAGTGCAAGCATAGAACAACAGAGAAAATGGGAATTGAACATGTAACAACAAAAGAAGCTTATATTGTTGGAATGAAGATGAGAAGCTAGAGGAGTAGAGTCTCCACAATCTCCAAAAGTTGAACCCTTATTCTCTCTAACTTTCAGCCTTTTATAGGCTTGTTACAATGCTCTTGAACCTTCTAAGGCTCGACTGTCCTAATCTATCCCCTCTGTCTTTTAACTGCTTGATGCCATAATTAAATAGATATGAGTGAGAGGACTCTGATTCTAACAACGCATTAACCAATTCTTGTAATTCGCCGCGCTGGCAGGTGGCTCGTTCGTGTTGGCGATGCTCCATGATCTCTTTGGGTTGATTCGGCTGCATCGTGCTGGGCTTTTTCCCCTTCCGGCCTCTGTCCACCAGCCGCTGTCTCCTAGCCGAATCCCTCTTCTGGCATGTAGATATTATTGCATAATGCCTCTAAGGATGGTGGCCACCTGTATCGTAACCGAATGGGTTTTCGGGCCTTTGAAATCCCTTCAATTGGCCCCTTTCTGTTAACACAGAGGAATGCTGCAATATTGTGGAATTCTGCCAAAACTCACTGTTCTTCCGGACTTCAAAAGTCCTTAAATCTGGTCTATTCTCCCATCGGGTCTATCGCATGTCACACATGGCCTGTCCCTGTGTATTTTCTTTGTATTTTAGAAATACAAAAAATCATGAAAATAACATGAAAATGGCTCCCTCCGAACTTCAAATATTATATATTTCTCTTCACGAACCCTTTCGGGTCCGGGTCTTATCACATCGGCACTGCTCTTTGTATTTCGTTAAATAACGAAATACGTGAAAATACATTAAAAATGCCTTTCCTGTGGATCTCAAATCTTATGAAATAATATGTATATAACCATCGGGTCCGGTTCATCGGATCGCATATATCGCGTGGACCCGGGGTAAGTCATATGGCGTAGCTTATGTCGACGTGATCCACCAACGCCGATATCGGCGATCACGGTATCGCTTGGCCCGGGGTCCCGCCTCTGCTTCGTGACATCACCGATTGCGATCCGCTGCTTTCGGCGATCGCACCATATTTGCCTTGGGTATACTCCCCCTGTCTTCAATCCGACTCACTGATTTGATCATTGGAGATCGCTGATCAGGGGTGTCTTCCGCCTGACCTTAAGTCCTCCTTTGTGTTGGCCGATTGCAATTTGTCGATCAGATCTGGACCGTTGATCGGCCAGATCTGACGGCTACTGTGCCTTCCCTTGTTTATGCCTCCGATACTCTGTTTTTTCACTGTTTTTACTTGTTTTTGGCCTCCCGATAGCATTTCTCCGCCATTTTAAGGGCTCTTCTCATGCGACTGTTTTGATCTTTGAATGATTTTTAAAAAGGTTTCAAGCACTTAGAGAGTGTTTTGGATCCATTTTTGGATTGCATGCCAACAGGGCTAACAGGTGCCATCTAAGAATTTGTCATGAATGTAAGGCTATGTTAATCTCACAAAAATTGGGTTTACTAAAAATAATAATCTAGTTTTAAAGTCACAGCCAAGCCAAACACTAGATGTATGAGAGCCTTTTTGTTTGTGGGACAAGGGACCCACCTCTGTGCAGTTATTTGACTACTAAAGTCCATTGAGCTATAGATGACATCTAAGAATTTGTCATGAATGAAAGGCTAGGCTATATTAATCTCACAAAAATTGGGTTTACTATAAATAATAATCTAGTTTTAAGGTCACAGCCAAACCGAACACCAAATTGTTGTGTGACAGCCCCTTTGTTTGTGGGATAAGGGACCCACTTCTGTGCAGTGACTTAAATACTAAAGTCCTTACAAGTGTGAACACTCTACCCCCACTAGGTTTGAACTTGTGACCTCTTATGAGAAAACACACATTTTTAACCATTAAGCCCACTCAAGCTATGCATGGTAAGCTAATATAATTACAATAGAAATAAGAAGCTTGAAAATGAAAAAAATCGATTATAAATGCAATCAAAATATGTTAAAGGGTTTCCTATAAAAAAAACAACAAATAAAATATAAAATATAAGTGCACAATAAAGCCTCAGATCAAATGAAAATATACCTAAAATTCTCCATCGTGTCAAATAAAAGAAAGAACAAACCTTTCTATAGGTTTGAATCCAATGCTTCTTACAATAAAATAATTATTTGCTTAGATTTATTAGCTTTTCAGAAAATACAATAAAATATTACATTTATAGTATTTTCAATAAACTCAAATTAGTAATGAATGTTTTTTTTAACAATAAAACAAACATTCTCTCTTTTGAAAAGACCTACAACGAAATATTTCATTAATAATAAATAGAATAAATAAAACCCTTTAAAGAATAAACAAAAAAACAACCTCATCGAATGTACAGTAGCACGCTCGTATACCATAAAGGTTCCATGAAAGATTCTCCGAGTTTCTAAGAGTCAAGCAACCGTACCAAGATAATGAGTCCAGAAAACATGTGATTAACAGTTAATAGCCTTAGGTGAATACTCCATACAGCTCCATACTATTCATGTAACAGACAAGTAATTAATTTGTGGGATCCATGTGAAATCGGCTCCTTTGTATACACCGTCCATTAACATACGCCCACACATATTACGTCACCTCAATAGAAAGTGTCCATGAAGTGATCGACTGACCCACCGATTATCTTGATACATGGTACTGATTCAACAGAGTTTGAATCATTTATGATTTTTCAAATTTTTATCTGAATGCAATGTACATTGTATTATTTTGAATAAAGTGTACTGTTTCAACCGAGTTGAATCAACTTAAAATTATGATTTTTAAAATTTTTAATGAAACTTTAAAAAAATCTACCAAAACCCCGTTAAACTACTGCTATCCCATGTAATAAAACGGCTTCATGTTCAACTGCAGCAAGGCGGCGGATGATATCCATACAATACAAGGCTGCTGCCTACAGGTGAAAGGGTTCAAATCATATTAATGTTCATGGAGGCGGCTGCATAGAAAATATGTTTCTCATAGTATCTACTTCACATGAGAAATGACGACCCCACTGTTCCAAACTAGTGAACCGTCGATAAAACGTGCCACCTTTAGGCACATGGGTAAAATACCTCAATCACTTTTCCATAGATCTATTCCTAACTTGTATGGTTTTTGAGTTGCTAAAGGTCGGTGACCTTAATGCCATAGTGTGGAATAAGACCCAGGTTTTATTACAAAATTAATACATGAAATACAGTATTATAAAGTACTCCTATATGTATGAAGAATATCTTTTAGTAAACTATATTATAAATGAAAGTCATGATAAAGGAGATCATGAAATGGATGATGGTTATGAGATGTCAATCATAAACATCATGAAGCTAAAAAATTGATATAATCATAAAATAAGTTGTAGGTGCTATATCCAACAAAGATGCCTTTTATGCCTATCTAGTCCAACTTCTTCTTTTTGTCCTTGGGAATGTGAATGTACACAAGACATACAAAAATTCAGAGATGATCAACATTTGGCCTCTTTCTTGTGAATGTTTCTTTTGGGGTCATGTCATTAAGAATTTTGTGAGGACTTCGATTTTGTATATACACTGTTGTTATAGAAGTTTCTCCCCATAAGATCTTGGGAAGGTCTTGGTAATGTAGCATGGCTCTAACACATTCTTCAATGGATCGGTTCTTCCTATCAGCCACACCATTCTATTGAAAATCATAGGGAACTATCAGCTCCCTTTTAATTCCTACTTCTTTGCAAAAAGCCACAAGTTCTCTAGAAATATATTCTCCACCATATTTTAGGGTTTTGATCTTCCTTTTTGTCAAATTTTCTACTTCTGCCTTGAACTCTTGGAATTTCTCGAACACTTCATCCTTAGACTTTAGGAGGTGTATCCGAGCCTTTCTGGAGTGATCATCAATGAATGCTACATAGTATTGTTGACCACCAAGTGACTTCTCTACCATAGGTCCACAAACATCAGAATGTATGAGATCCAAATATACCTTGGATCTTCTGTCATTGCTAGAAAAAGGTTTCTTCACATTCTTGCCAAGGGCACATCCCTTATAGACTCCATGCTCTTCTTTCAATTGAGATATACCAGTAACCATTTGATTCAACGATGGAAATATCTTGTAATGGAGGTGACCATGCCTTCTATGCCATAATTCACAAGGGTTGATGTCTAAATGCACTAGAGCTTGAGGAGGAGTTAGAAGTCTATACAACCTCCCTTCACGAATCCCAATAGTCCTTGCATTTTCAATACTAGATCCCTTAGCCCAAATAATAACTTTGCCATCAACAAATGCCACCCTATCACCTTTATCTTCTAAGCAAGAAATAGAAAGCAAGTTCTTTTTCAAACTTGGGACCTATAGGATGTTGTTAAGATGAATATTTCCACAGGATTCCAACTGTAAAGAGGTATGTTACCCATCGCCAATGGGTGACACCCATAGGAGAAACTTTTTCTCTTAGATTCTCTTCAATCGACAACCCCTTGCAGCAACTAGATAGCTCGATGTACCACCATCTACGCCACCTGAGCGAGCCATTATGGGCCCTCACCCATCTGTTATGATTGTATGTTTGAAGGTAAGCCTTCCAAACCCGGAGGTATGACTTTCATTATGTAATTGGATATTTTTGCATACTTATCATGGACACATTTGGACATGGATTAGCGGGGAGATTCGACGGAAGGAATGGGCTTAGTCTGTACTCTTGTCCCCTTGTCCAACTTGGTGGTTAGTCTTGTATCTAGGTCCCGTGGGATCTCCTCTACTGACCACTAGCTTTAGGAGTGGCACTATATGGGAAACCCTGATTTTGGTTGTGTGGTCCTGCTTCTCGACAACACATACATCACTCCCCTCCCCTTATTATAACCCCTTTCCACATATTTCCCATCTGGGTCCACAAAGAGTTAGCATTCCCCTCCCTTTGTCTACACTTTGGGTCGAATCTGGGACAATGCCCTAGAGGTTTATGCAGCTAAAAAGAAAGTTAAAAGCATAATTTAGCTACTTACAACAAGAAATGTACCATAAAATGTAAAAGATGGCAAGGACATAAAAATCTACCCCTATCATTATGGCCATCACCGTGGTTCCTCAGACCCCTTATGTGAGCCCCCTACATCATTGAGGAACCCATGATTGTCCCAACCCCTGGTGGGTGATAAACTGTCCAACCTTAAAGAGGTATCCACTATTATATCATTCACATCATGTTCTCATTCCTTGGAGCCTCGAGCAGTTAAATGAAAGAAAAAACAATAAAAATCAAAAGGCATATGAAGAAGGGTGGAAAAACAAAAGGCTGGGGTAACTCATGTACCACGATTGCTCCTTCATACATCTATACACTCAAGTGTGGGTTTCCCTCGTTATAGCTACCCTTATACCATGGCATGTGGCTTGCAGCCTTCCTTGTTGTCCCACTCTGTTCCATCATCATTTCATGACACCTGCCATTTGATGGATGTACCATGGACTTATCTCTCCCTTAGAGGTTGAAACCACCTAATAGGGTCTTTGATTAACCTCTTCTTTGAGCCTGGAGACACTTGTACATTCGAAAGCCCGTTATGGAAAGACATGCCACTATGAAGTGTCACTTGGTTCCTTGACTTATAAGCTTATTTGCTCAATTGCACCAATGAATTGTTCTATTAGAAGGTGAGGTTTCACATTGGATCATATACAAGATTGCAAGTGGGTATTCATCTTGGGGTTGGTCCCCCTATATGGGGTCCAAGCCCTTTAGAGGGTCATCATTGTTGATTTGGGGTAGCATCGGATGTGCTCTAAGTCTCAAATTTTGCAGGGAGGCTTGGGCACATGTATTCCAAAGAACTCAAAAAGCGTTTTTGGAAATTCCACTCAGAAGTGATTCTATTAAAATAATTAATATTTTTAATGGGGTTCTTAAGTCTAAACTTAGGAAAATTAAAATATTAATGGGTAGTAACCTAATCAGGGGTGAAACTTCTAGAAAAAAGACAGCGATAAAGCCAAAACGATCTGAGCCTTTGATTATGATTTAATCTATGCCATTGGTTTTCCAACAGAAAGATATAAGAAGGGGCTTGAGGGTCATTTGGAAAACACACCGAGAAAGCAAAAAAAATCGATTTTCTGAAGTGAGAAGTTCTCAAGAGGAAAAATTGATTGAGGAGATTTCTTGTAGTAGAGGGGTAGTGAGCATTCGAAAGAAGGAATTTTTGGAGAGTACGAGGCAGAGAGAGGACAGAAAGACGTCCAAAGGAAGGCTGATGCTGGCCCACGCAGTGCTGATGCAGAGGCAGCGCAGTCCTTGAGGGGAAGTCGATTTTCCTGCTAAGGGAAGTCGAGTTTCAATTGCAGGAAGCCAGGGTGTGAGTTCGGGAGGCAGAAAATCAATTTTCTCAACCAACAGAGGATCCAGAAGAGGGACAGCGTAATACCTAGGAGGGGTGACGCAGAAACTGTCGGGAGTGACACAGTTCTGCGTAGAGACCACATAGAGGGTGACACAGAGCCTCTAGTTCAGTAGGATCAGTGACTGATTCTCCCAGTGACAGGGTGAGATCATTTCACCAGCCTTTTGTTCAGTGTTCTCTCTATATCGGATTGCTAGTTGAGCATCCTAGAATTGTACTCAGATTTTCTCCTGCATAATAATAAAACCCTCAGAGCTGCTGCACCGATTTTCCCGCATTGGGTTTTTTCGGGGACTATTGTTCAAAAATAACGGTGTCCTATGTGTTTGTATTTCCTTGCTTAGTTTCTATGTTTCAGAATCATATTTAATTTGGTGTAGGTTGTGTTAAGAGACCAGCTCACAAAAAGATAGAAAAGATAGATCAATGACTTCAAAATCAACCTCTTCGAGGGGGCAACCTCCTCTACATTACACAATGAACAATTTTTGGATGATACAAATGAAAAAACCTCCTTTCTATATATAGGAGTCTAAGGGGTCACAATATAATCAAAGCCGACATAAAAATAATAATATAAGGGCACAACAATAACAATAGTGGGCTTTTATGGGGCACAATAATAACAATCGGGGCACAACATTAGCAATAAGGGCTACAATGACAATAGTAATGGGGGAATCACTAGTATTATATGGACTTAACATGCCCCGCTCCTTCAAAAAAGTGTTGTCCTCAACGCTTGAGTAGTTCTGGATGCTTCTGTATAAAAGTCTCATCCTCCCATGTGAAATCTTCAGTAGGTAAGTTCTTCCACTTGATGAGATACTTCGAAATTGATCGATTTCATAGTTGTCGAGTTCTTGTTTCTGTGACTACTTCAGGTTCCAATATGATTTTTCCTTCCTTGTCAAGTTCTACCAATATTGTTTGAACTGGGAGCTTGTCACCTATAATCTTCTTTAAGCATAAAACATGGAAAACTGGGTGGACTCAAGAAGCTGCAGGAAGCTCCAATTTGCATGCCATAGTACCAATCTTTTGCAACACCTTGTACGGGCTATAATACTTTGGTGATAATTTATTATCCTTCTTAACTTGGTTGAGGGACATTTGTTTATATGGTTGTAGTTGTAGAAATGCTGAGTCGCCTACATCAAAACTTTTTTTGCTACGATGTTGATTTGTCTGTTGTTTCATTCTATTATGTGCCAAAGTGAGGTTATCATTTAAGAGTTGGAGAACTTCTTGTTGATGCTCGATGGGATATTCCACTATTTGGACCTCAGAATTTTCTCTTAAATATGATGTCATGGACGGTGGATGATATCCATAAAGTGCCATAAATGGGGTCATTTTTGTTGCAGTATGGAAGCAAGTGTTATGCCACCATTCAGCCAGAGGCAACCATTTCACCCATTGTGCATCTTTATTAAATACAAAGCAACAAAAATATCCTTCCAAACATTTGTTTACTATCTCAGTTTGCCCATCAGATTGGGGATGATAAGATGAACTATGAGCTAACTGAGTACCAAGACAAGAAAATAATTATGTCCAAAAATCTCTAGTGAAAATGGGATCTTTGTCGCTTACAATAATCTTTGGGTTTCCATGTAGCTTTTGAATTGTTCCATAAATGCAGTATAAATTGTACTGGCTTTAAATAGATGAGATAATGCACAAAAGTGTGCATACTTGGTAAATCTGTCAACTACCACCATGATGACACTCTTTCCTTCAGACTCGGGTAAACCTGTGATAAAATCCATTGAAACCTCCTCCCAACGTTGACTTGGAATGGTTAAAGGTTGTAATAGACTTAGGGTCTTAATTGTTTCAACTTTATTTTGTTGGCAAACCAAACATTCCACCACAAACTTTTGAATATCAGATTTATGGCCATCCCAAAAAAATTCTTCTTAACCCTGTGGTAAGTTTTTAAAAATCCTTAGTGTCCTCCTAAGGGAGAGGTGTGCAATTCCATAAGAATCTTTTGTTTGAGTTGGGAATTCTTACATAGGTATAAGCGATCTTTGTACCATAACGAATCATTTTTCCAGCTAAATGTATCAAATGTACTAGGAACTTGTTGTAACTTTTGAATGAGTGCCCAAACTTCTTCGTCATTCTTCCATTCATCCCTTGCTTCGTTTATCCAATCTGGTTGGACAATAGAAATGGCGCAAAGCAATGCTTCCACATCTTCATCCTTTCTTGAGAGTGCATCTGCCACAACATTTTGCTTCCCTTTTTTGTAAATGATTTCAAAGTCATAACCCAACATCTTTGTGACCCATTTTTACTGCTCTTCTGAAGATAATCTTTGTTCTAAAAAGTATTTAAGACTATATTGATCCGTTTTTACCTTGAAGTGTCTTCCCATTAGGTAGGGTCGCCATTTCTTAAGTGCATGTAGTATTGCCAACATTTCATTCTCATAAATAGATTTGTGTAAGTACTTTCCTTTGATTTGACAACTTTCGAAAGCAATGGGTCTTTCTTTTTGCATTAAAACAACACCAATTCCATTTCTTGAGGTATCACATTCCACAATAAAGGTTTTTGTGAAGTCCGTCGTAGCTAAGACTGGTGCTTGGCACATTGCTTCTTTAAGATGTTCAAAGGCTTTCATTGCTTCTGGAGTCCATGAAAATACATCTTTCTTCAATATTGTTGTTAGAGGTGTTGCTATTCTCCCATAATTCTTAACAAACTTGCGATAATACCCTGTCAACCCAAGAAATCCTCGTAGATGCTTTATGGATGTGGGGATTTTCCATTCCTTAATGGCTTTAATTTGCTAGGGTCTACCTTAACATCTTCATGAGATACAATATGACCCAGATATTCCATCTCTTGTACTTCAAAGAAACATTTGGAGCTTTTTGCATATAATTGTTTCTCCTCCAATAGTTTGAACACCCTGTCAACATGTTGAACATGATCTTTCCAAGACTTGTTATAGATTAGTATATCACCAAAAAATACTAACACAAATTTTCTAAGGAAGGGTTTGAAAATGGAATTCATACGGCCAAAAGGCATGACCAAAAATTCATAATGATCCTCATGAGTTCTAAATGTTGTTTCCGGAATGTCTTCAGTGTTCATTCTGATTTGATGATATCCTGAACGAAGATCCAACTTGGTGAAGTAAATTGATCCATGCAATTCATCGAATAATTCATCAATGGCAGGAATGGAAAATTTATTTTCAATAGTGAGCTTGTTGAGCTCCCTATAATCCAAACACATGCACCATGATCCATCTTTCTTGTGCACCAATACCACTGGAGCGGAGAAAGAACTTTGACTAAGTTGAATTATACTAGCCCCTAGCATTTCTGCAACCATATGTTCAATTTCACTCCTCTGGGCATAGGGATATCTATAAGGCCTGATGTTTGGAGGAACACTTCTTGGAATCAAATGAATAGCATGATCATGATCACGAATACGTGGGAGGCCTTCGGGAGCCTCAAATACCTTGGAATGATTGTCCAAGATTTTTGGAGATCTAGAGAAATAGATGATTTCGATATGGAACCTCTAGCGAACATAATTGTGCAATTACGCCTCATTGTTCTTTCTTTAGAATCTTTGTCATTCCGTTAGAGTTTATTATCTTTCCTCGTTTCCTTGTGATACCCCTTAATTTAACTTCCATTCCTTCCAAAAAAAAATCAAGAAAAGTTCTTGAAAATTAAAAGTTATTGTACCCAAAGATTGTAGCCATTGGACTCCTAGTACAACATCAACACCACCCATTGGAATGGAAAGCATTGGGTTATTTAATACATATTCTCCCATGGATAGCTTGATATTATGGCACTTTCCAGAGCAATTTATGGTTCCTCCACTTGCAACCATCACTTGACACTCTGGTGCTAGATATAGGAAGCAATTCAATTCCTTGGCTATCTTACAATGAATAAAATTATGGGTATTGCCCGAATCAATCAAAACTATTACCTTTTTCTTCTTGATATGTCCCTCTATCTTGATAGTTTGAGTGGTAATTCCAACCAATGCATTATAGGATATGGTCGGATTCATTTATTCTTTCTTCAGGGTTTGTTCCTGGTGTATATTTTCTTCTTTTGATGTTTCTTGCTCCTTTTCTTCCTCTTCTTTACAACCTATGTAAAATAATTTCTTCTCAGCACACTTATGACCTTTAGTGTATTTGTTATCACAACTGTAACAAAGCCCTTTTGCTCTTTTTTCTTCCAATTGTAGTGGTGTCAACCTTGTAGGTTGTGTTGATTTCGGGTAGCATCGGATGTGCTCTAGCTATGAAAATTGGTAGAAAGGCTAAAGCACATGAGATCTCCAAGACCCAGAAATAGTTTGGGAAAATTCCACCCGGTTAGAGAGATATTAAAATAATTAATATTTTTAATGAAGTTCCTAAGTCTAAACTTAGGAAAATTAAAATATTAATAGGTATTAATATAAAACTGGATGAGAATGTTCTAAATGTCATGGATCAAGCCAAACCTAATCTTAATCATTGATTAGGGACTTAATCTCGGTCGTTGAAGACTCAACAGAAAAAATATGAGGAAGCTTGAGGGTCAGTTGGAAAAACACCAAGATTGATCAGTCAATTCAATTTTCTGGAGCGGGGTTTGCTGAAAACATTCAAACCAATGATATGAGCTGTAGCGAGGGGCAGTGAGTGCATAGCAGAGAAATAGAGATAGTGTTAGAGGGCCAACGCAGAGACTGAGGAGGCTACGCAGAGCTAGCAGAGGCCCAGAGACACTGCGCAGAGGCTAGCAGGGCCTGCGTGGGTGACACAGAAGGCCAGAGAGCCAGCGCAAAGCAGAAAAAGGTTGATGTAGGGGGTTTCAGAGTGACGCAGAGGCCAGAAGGGCTAACACAGAGCCTTAGAGAAGCACCAAAAGGTTTTCTGTGGAGCAGACTTGTCGAATATCTGCTTCCGAAGAGAGGTATTACTGCCAGATTGATTTCTCTATTGGTTGAGCTAGTTTGGCACCCTAGTTCTACTCAAGAAAAGCTGCTTAATAATAAAACCCTCAGAACTGCTGCACCGGTTTTCCCAAGTTGGGTTTTTCTAGGGACGATTGTCCAAAAATAACGATGTCACTTGTGTGTTTGTCGATTCTTTCAATTGATGATATGTAGATGGTTGAGACTTCATTTGTGTTTATTTTCAGTATTTATATGGTTAAATAACTTGTAAAGAAATTAAACAAGTAGGTGAAATAAACCAGATAGTGCAGGAAGAATTTCTAACTGGTTAAACTTAGAATTTCAACAAGTTGTAGAAGGCTAGGGGCAACAACACTTCCATCTTTATAGTTGTGAGTGGTAGGCTTTCTTGTTGCCATAATTTTTCTTTCCATTTTTCTTGCCAACTTGAATGCCTTCTCCAATGAATTAGGTTCCCAAAAGCGAACCTCATGTTGGATGTTATCCTTTAAAGTCCCTATGAACACATCAGTCCTATGCTCCTCTGGAATATCTTTTACCCTTATATTCAATTTTTGGAAGCCCTCAATGTGCTTCATCATTCAACCCTTTTGTTTGAGATTTATCAATTGACTAAAAAAGGTGTTGCTTTTTGTATCCTCATAATGTGCTATCATTTCTTTCATAAAGATTGCCCAATTGACAATTTGTTTACGAGAGCTAAGCCATCGATACCATACAAACTGATTTGGTTCCAAATATAAAGTTGCAATGCGTACCTTTTGTGTGTTTTGCACATTATGGTGATTGAAATATTGCTCCATCTATAGCATCCATGTTACGGGATCATTGCCATCAAACTTCCTCATATCGATCTTTAGAACATGGTGGGTCTTCAATCCAACGTTAGAGTCTATGAAATCATGATTAACATTTCTTTTGTTCTCATCATGAATTTCTTTTACTACCCTTTCGCCATTAGTAAGCACTTCTTGTAGCAACTTTGTCAAATCTATCTTCAAATCTTCCATGTTGCCTTTCAGTTTTTCTTCTATACCATCCATCTTAGCTTCCACGCCATCCATCTTAGTTTCCACGCCTTTCTTTAAACCATCCATCTTAACTTCTGTTACCTTTTGGGAGAGTGAAATTTGTTGCACTTGGTCTCGTAATTTTGATATATCATGTTGCATTTCTTCCTCTTCTTCATGAGTCATGCTAGAGCTTTCAGGTTGCTTACTAGGTGTTTCCATTTTCTTTCTTCGGGGCATCAATTAATGATAATTATGCTTCACTATGCCCTTTGAATCACTTCAAACTAATTTTTCAACCCAAACTTATGCAAAATTTTAAAAAGACTACACACATTTTTTCGCTTTGTAGGAGCTCAATATTGAATCTATTGTATCTTTGTAATTGCGGATCTCCAAGGTCTGAAATTTCGTCCTGTGGTAGCCCTCTAAGTCCTCTTTCCAATGCCACCAATCTGATAAAAATTGGATTCTCCAAGAAAGAGTTATGCCCAATCTCCCAATATGACCTGATTATATACTTTTTCAGTAGAGCGAACTTGTACGAAGTGACACATGTCACTGCTTCGACCTTCGGATCTGAAAACGATAAATAGAAAACTACAGTCCGTCCTCTTTCTGTAACTTCTTACAAAATATCAATCTGATGCTCAGAGAGAAAGTTATGATGATTTTCCCAAGGTCATCTGTTTGGGATGTAATTTGGGAGACTGCAAAACCCTAACTTCCTTGGATCATATCTTTGAAAATATAGTGCGAAACGAGCTGAAATTCAGACTCGAGGTTCATCGAGATTTCAGCTCAAATGGGTTTTAATTTCATCTTCTGAAATGTCGTAGAAAAAAGTTATAGCGAAAATTCCGTGATGACATGTTTGGAGCAGTGAAACTCTAAAATCCAAAGCTCTGATACCAAATGTTAAGAAACTAACTCACAAAAAGATAGATCAATGACTTCAAAATCAACTTCTTCGAGGGGGCAACCTCCTTTACATTACACAAATGAACAATTCATGGATGATACAAATGACAAAACCTCATTTCTATATATAGGAGTCTAAGGGGTCACAATACAATCAAAGCCGACATAACAATAATAATATAAGGGCACAACAATAACAATAGTGGGCTTTTATGGGGTACAATAATTAATAATATGGGGACAATAGGGGTATAACAATAACAATAAGGGCCACAATGACATAGTAATGGGGGAATCACTAGTATTATAGGGATCTAACAGGTTGCTTCAGTAATTTACTTCAATGTTTCAAGAAGAAATCTGAAATAAGTTTGTAATGTAATATACAATCTAGGTGAAGTAGATTCCGCTGGTTGTAGTAGGATTCCTGAGATTGTTAGATCTAGGAATTTTCACATGGTATTGGAGTTGTTGATGTAAAATAGGGAAGAGTAGATCTAGCACTGAAGCAAGGGCTAACTTGCTGCAACAAGCAGCAGTTTAAATCCCCTGAGGGATTGCGTAGCTCTAGCTAGAAGGGTTGTATTTTTGTGGGTGTCTCTCTCAGAGTGAGTCAACAGAGAGGTAAGACTTTCGGATCGAGAATTTGTCAAGGTAGAGGGAGCTACGCAGAGCCACGCAAAGCTAGAAGGACGCAGTTTTCTGAACGCTGAGTGTTGGGTAGAAAATTCATCAGGAGAAGGAAGCAGATCGCATAGCGACGAAATACTTCCTCAGTGAGTTCTTGCGAGATCAATATTTCTCATTTGCTAGGCAAGAAAGGAGCAGCAGACTTACCAGCTCCATCAGGGAGTGCGTAAGGTAGCCTAGGAGCTACGCAGTAGGGAGAAAGAGGGAGTTGTTCGACATTTTTCGGAGGATATGGAAACCAGTGGCTTGAGGGATTAGGACAGGTTCGATGGGGGTTCCAACTACGTCATTTGGAAGGCTAGAATGTCTTTCCTTCTAGATGAGCATGCGCTCAAGATGTATGTCGATAATGTGGTAATTGTCCCTGCAGATGCAGATCCGCTGAAGAAGTACAGAGCTGAGATGGCGAAGGTTGTAGTATGTCACGTTGCTAGCAGAGGGACTTCTAAGGAAATGTGGGATGCCTTGGCCACATTGTATCAAGGATCTTTTGAGCAGTGGAAGATGTACTTAGAACAAAAGTTGAGATCTGTGCAAATGTAGAAGGGAGAACGTGTGGATCCATTCCTCACGAAACTGAAGGAGACTCGTGATGAGTTGTTGGTTGCAGGGCACACACCTCAGGATTTAGAGTTAGTGAGACTGGCTCTAAATTCTGTCTCGGATGAATGGAAAGTCTTTGTCTAGAGTATCTTGGGCAGAGCAGCATTGCCAAATTGGGACGAGATGTGGGCAGCTCTAAAACAAGAAGAGCTGAGGAGAGACCTAGTTAAGGTCAAACTTGACGGAAGCAACAGCAACAATGGGTCAAAGCCCAAAGTAGAGGAGGAGGATAATATAGCCCTTGCATCAAAGAGACAACATGGGCAACAAAGATGAAAGATGGATGTCTCCAAGGGCAGGATGGGCCACTATGCATCCCAGTGTCCTTTGAAGAAAAATGACAAAGATGAGAAGCATGATCCTCAGGTTGCAGTCGCAAAGATTGAATAGGAGGAGGAGTTCACTATGACAGCTGAGATACCTCTAGGAGGGAGGTGCGCTGATATAGAATTGTAGTTTGATAGAGCTACAGATGGGTGGGATCCTTGAGGAGCCCACTTCTTGGATCATCACCTTGTTACGGGATCCCATGCTCAGTAATAGCGGGATGGAGGAGTTTTCAATTGGTGCCATGGAGTGTTGATTCAATAGATGCAGTAGTTAGTAGCGCCACAATGTGAGCAGCGCAGAGCAGAGAGGCAGCAATGCATGGAGGCACAATACAGAGCTTCAGCAACGCAGTGGCTTCAGAAGACGAGGGACTAGCAGCAGACATGATTTCAACATCGAGGTGTATCCACTTGATACTTTTCCAGTTTTCAATTACTTCTCTCAGCAACTGAGTTGCAGTATGGATGTAGTGTTAGCAGTGGCAGTGCTAGCAGCATAGCAAATGCAGCATTTGAGAGGGCGTTGTAGTATAGATGTAGCATTGGCAGTGGTAGTGTCAAAAGTAGCAGTGGTTGATTTGTAGTAGCATCGGATGTGCTCTAGCCCCGAAATTTGGTGAAGAGGTTGGGGCACATGAGATCTCCAATACCCAGAAAGGGTTTGGGCAGATTCTAAACAGTTTAGGATAGATTAAAATAATTAATATTTTTAATGGAGTTCCTAAGTTTAAACTTAGGGAAATTAAAATATTAATGTGGATTAATATAACACTGTGTTAGAATGGTCCAAAAGACATGGATCAAGCCAGATCTAATTTTTGCCATTGATTAGGGACTTAATCTCGGTCGTTGATATGTCAACGAGAAAAGTATAAGAGGAGGCTTGAGGGTCACTTGGAGACTACACTAGAGTGATCAGTCATTCTATTCTCTAGAGCGGGGTTTGCTAAGAGAGATAGAATTAGTGATCGGGAGTTGCAGCTGAGGGCCATTGAGTACAGAGAGACAGAGAGGCAGAGATAATGTCGGGAGAGCAGCGCAATAATTGGGGAGAGTGACGCAGAGCCAGCCAGGGCCACACAGAGGCAGCCGAGAGTTGCGCAGAGCCTCAGAGAGGCCAGCGTTGCTGACGTAGAGGGCCAAAAGGTTAACGCAAGGCCTCCTAAGGCTGACGCAGACCCATCCGGGGTGACGCAAGGCCAACGCTGGGCAGAGAGGGGTTGACGTAGTCCAAAAAAGGTTGACGCTGGGGTTTTTGGGGCAGATTGGTGCTGAGGAGCTGTTGGAAGGATTATACGGGGTTTCAGCCAAGAGATTTGTCTCAAACTGAGAGATATTACTGCCAAGGAAATTCTCTTTTGGGTAGGCCAATTTCGGCACCCAGATTGTACTCTAATATTGTTTAATAAGAAAACCCTCAGATAGCTGCACCGTTTTCCCACATTGGGTTTTTCCGAGGATATTGGTCCAAAAATAATGGTGTCATATGGTGTGATTGTTTTTGTTTCCTTCAGCTATTGATCTGTAATATGTTGAGTATGCACTAGTGTTTATTTTCAGTATTTATATTGTAAATAACTTGTTAAGTAACATAACAAGTAGGTAGAAATAAATCAGATAAAGTGCATGGAGGGTTTCTAACTAAGTAGACTTCGAAACTCCAACATGGTATCAGAGGGTGATTGCGAATCATAGGAGGACTGAGGACATCAGCTGAGCGGAGCAATAATAGCAGAAAACAGTTGTCCCCAGGTGATAGAAGCTGGTTCTAGCAGAGCAGCAACAAGGGAAGGGTGATCAAGGGTGAGCCAGGAAGAGGCAATGCAGAGGCTAAGGAAGGCAAAGGGAGCCTCACGCAGAGCCACACAGAAGCTGGAAAGGCTGACACAGTTGGCTGAGGACGCTGGGTTGCTGGTGTTGGGATTGCGCAGAGCCTAGGAGCTCTCACCTTCAAGTTGCTGGGGTTTAGAAGCCTATGGGAATATTGCATAGTGGAGCCGGTGAGGTACTGTAGTCAGAACAGCAGCTGACAGAGCAAGGCCAAGAGGAGGGTGTTGCTACCGAGGGTTTCTAGCCGAGGAACCCAGATCAGTGGTGCGATTGCACAAGACGATCAGAGTAGGGGGCATCTCGACAGCGGCAGGAGGATTTCCAGGAGGGAAATTAGGACTCAGAGGGAGTCCAGAAGAGAACTTCCAGACGGGAAGTAGAGACTCGGAGGAGTTGAACAGAGAACTTTCAAGAGGGAAGTAGAAGAGCATCATGGCACTACACGGAGTAAGAGACTAGGATAGACTAGACGGAGCATCGAACTTCGCAGTCTAGAAGGCCAGAATCTTATCCATACTTGACAGAAAACGTGTCAAGCACTTCGCCCTGAGGATAATAGCTATCCCAATTAACCCATCTGATAACAACAAGTACGAATAGGCAATGGCGAAGGCCAAGAGCATCATCCTTGACAGGGTCAAGGACCATGTAGTACCACACATAGCCGAGAAGGACACGACATATGAGATGTGGGAGGCCCTAAAGAAATTGTACCAGCATACTTCTGTGCAGAGAAGAATGTTACTAGAGAATCAGATGAGGTCATACTAGATGAAGAAGGGAGAACCGATCGACACCTTCCTCGGCGCACTGAGTGAGATCCGAGATCAGTTGACTTCCATAGGGGCCACATCAGATCAGGAGTTGATGGTGAGGACAACCCTGAATGCAGTCTTAGAAGACTGGGAGGTATTTGTCCAGAGTATACTGGGCAGAGGGACCCTTCCACCTTGGGATGAGATGTGGGCTGCTCTTCGCCAAGAACAGATCAGACGGCATTCAAAGGCAGGAAGCAGCAGTGAGGGGATCCGAGTTAAAAAGGAGGAGAAGGAAGATGTTGCTTTAGCATCTTGAGGGAAAGCAGGAAAAACGGAAGAAGAAGGATCTCTCCAAGATCAAGTGCTTCCACTGTGGGGAGCTGGGTCATTATGAAACCCTGTGTCCAAGGAAGAAGAGTAAGGGAGAGTCTTCCGAGACTAAGGCAGTGCCAACAAGGGCAGAGAAGGAAGTGGAGAAAGACGATGAATGTGCCATGAGTGCACACATACCATTTGAGCAGAAGTGGGGAGACATCAAGCTATAGTCAGGTGGACTACAGGCGATGAGGGGCAGGATCCTCGAGGTACCCAGCCTCTTGGATTAGACCTTGCTACGGAAGCCCTCAAGAGTAGTAGGACTGCCTGGAATGGGTAGAGATGGATGCGGATGGAGCGGTAGAGAGAGCTGCAGTGCAGGATTCCCAGGACAGCGCAAGGCTAGCAGGCTGCAAAAGTGCGAGAGGCACAAGAGTGTTGCACCAGTGCAGGATGGCACAAAGAGGTGTGCAATGGTGCGAGAGGCAGGGAGTTGTTGCAGCAGCGCAGAGGTCAAAGAGGGAGCACTTGTCAGCAGCAAAGGAAGCTTCAGCGTCAGGAGGGTCTCTAGCCCGACAGAGAGGTCAGAGTTGGGAGATCAGTTACTTACTTCTCAGTAACTGAGTTGCAGTGTAGCAGTGGGCAGCACGATGCAACATGATGAGAGGAGATGCAGTGCAGATGTAGCAGTGGCAGTGGCAGAGCCATGGCCAGCGGCACGGATGTAGAGGGAGCTGTCGTACAGGTGCAGCAGTGGCAGTGACAGAACCATCGGCAGCAGTACAAGATATAGCAGTGTAGAGGATGGTGGGCAGCAGGCCTAGCATCAGCACAGGGACTGATGCCGGATGATTAGAGTAATACTCAGTGAGGAGTATTGTTAGAGCATAGTCCTCGCTAAGAGGGAGCGTTGATTTGTGGTAGCATCGGATGTGCTCTAGCCACGAAATTTGGTTTAGAGGTTGGGGCATATGAGATCTCCAATACCCAGAAAGGGTTTAGGCAGATTCTAAACAGTTTAGGAGATATTAAAATAATTAATATTTTTAATGGAGTCCCTAAGTCTAAACTTAGGGAAATTAAAATATTTATGTGGATTAATACAAAACTGTGTTAGAATGGTCCAAAATACATGGATCAAGTCAGATCTAATCTTAGCCATTGATTAGGGACTTAATCTCGGCGATTGATATGTCAATGAGAAAAGTATAAGAGGAGGGATGAGGGTCACTTGCAGACTACACCAGAGTGATCAGTCATTCTATTCTCTAGAGCAGGGTTTGCTAAGAGAGATAGAATTAGTGATCACGAGTTGCAGCTGAGGGGCATTGAGTACAGAGAGACAAAGAGGCAGAGATAGTGTCGAGAGAGCAGCGCAGTAGCCAGGGAGAGTGACACAAAGCCAGCCAGGGCTCACGCAGGGCCACGCAGAGTTAGCCGAGAGCTATGCAAAGCCTCAAAAAGGCCAGCGTCGCTGACACAGAGGGCCAGAGCGCTGACGCAGGGCCTCCTAAGGCTTACACATACATATGGGGCAATGCAAGGCCAGTGCTGGGCAGAGAAGGGTTGGCGCAGTCCAAAAAAGGTTGACGTTGGGGTTTCTGGGGCAGATTAGTGCTGAGGAGTTGTCGGAAGGATTATCTAGGGTTTCAGCCAGGAGATTTGTCTCAAACTGAGAGGTATTACTGCCAAGGAAATTCTCTGTTGGGTAGGCCAGTTTCGGCACCTAGATTGTACTCTGATATTGCTTAATAAGAAAACCCTCAGATAGCTGCACCAGTTTTCCCACATTGGGTTTTTCCGGGGACATTGGTCCAAAAATAATGGTGTCATATGGTGTGATTGTTTCTGTTTCCTTCAGTTGTTGATTTGTAATATGTTGAGCATGCACTAGTGTTTATTTTCAGTATTTACATTGTAAATAACTTGTTAAGTAACATAACAAGTAGGTAGGAATAAATCAGATAAAGTGCATGGAGGGTTTCTAACTAAGTAGACTTAGAAACTTCAACAGCAATACAGTAGCAACAATAGCGCAGTCGTTGGTAGACAACATGTCAGGCATCAACAACGCAGAGGACAATGCTTCAGAGTCAGAGCAATATGCAGTAGTAGTGTATTGCTAGAGCACATTCCTCGCTAAGAGGGAGTGTTGATTTGGGGTAGCATCAGATGTGCTCTAAGCCTCAAATTTTGTAGGGAGGCTTGGGCACATGTATTCCAAAGAACCCAAAAAGCGTTTTGGGAAATTCCACCCATAAGTGATTTTATTAAAATAATTAATATTTTTAATGGGGTTCCTAAGTCTAAACTTAGGAAAATTAAAATATTAATGGGTATTAATCTAATCAGGGGTGAAACTTCTAGAAAAAGACACGGATCAAGCCAAAACGATCTGAGCCTTTGATTATGATTTAATCTAGGTCGTTGGTTGTCCAACAGAAAGATATAAGAAGGGGCTTGAGGGTCATTTGGAAAACACACCGAGAGATCAAGAAAATCGATTTTCTAAAGTGAGGAGTTCTCAAGAGGAAAAATCGATTGAGGAGATTTCTTGTAGCAGAGAGGCAGTGAGAATCTGGAAGAAGGAATTTTCGGAGAGTACGAGGCAGAGAGAGGACAGAAAGACATCCAAAGGAAGGCTGGCGCCTGCCCACGCAATGCTGACACAAAGGCAGCGCAATCCTTGAGGGGAAGTCGAGTTTCCTGCTAAGGGAAGTCGAGTTTTAGTTGCGAGAAGCTGAGGTGTGATTCTGGGAGGCAGAAGATCGATTTTCTCAGCCAACAGAGGATCCAGAAGAGGGGTAGCGTAATACCCAAGAGGGGTGATGTAGAAACTGCGACGAGTGACACAATTCTGCAGAGAGACCATGTAGAGGGTGACGCAGAACCTCCACTTCAGCAGGATCAAACACTGATTCTCCCAGTGACAGGGTGAGATCATTTCACCAGTTTTTTGTTCAGTATTCTCTCTGTATCAGATTGCTAGTTGAGCATCCTAGAATTATACTCATATTTTCTCCTGCATACTAATAAAACTCTCAGAGCTGCTGCACCGGTTTTCCCGAATTGGGTTTTTCTAGGGACTATTGTCCAAAAATAACGGTGTCCTATGTGTTTGTATTTCCTTGCTTAGTTTCTATGTTTCAGAATCATATTTAATTTGGTGTTCGCTTCAGTAATTTACTTCAATGTTTCAAGAATAAATCTGAAATAAGTTTGTTATGTAACATACAATCTAGGTGAAGTAGATTCAACTGGTTGCAGTAGGATTCCTAAGATTGTTGGATCTAGGAATTTTCATAATGATGACACTTGTAGGGTGAGCGTTGAGAGGCATGGGCCTCCACCATAGTAGATAGTAGATAGCCACGCCATGGCATCCTTCAACACTTGCTCGTGTCCCAATTATTCAATGATGGTGATGCAATTGGACCACATTGCCTAGCCAGCTACACACTTGGCAGTTGATCCAGGGCCCAGATGGGGTTTTGTCTCACCTAGGGAGACAAGGGAGGGCTTGCATCATCATTCCAGCCTTTGTCTCACCTATTGATTGCTTGTGTCCATGATGATGCACTTGGACCAAATTGCCTAGCCAACTACACACTTGCACCACACGCTTGTCAGTTGATCCAAGGCTCAGATGGGGTTTTGTCTCACCTAGGGAGACAAGAGAGGGCTTGCATCATCATTCCAATCCTTATGGATGGATCACAAACTTGTTCAATTCAATTGGAGACCCATGAGGCCATTCTTTGTGCCCCCACAGCCACTTGGGAGCACCACAGGTTACTTGCTTGGAGATTAAGGGGTCACCCCCTTTATCATTGGTATTGAAGCCCTCCTTTTCGATTTGGCACTTGGAGGAGTTGTCTAGGCCATCCAAAGGTCCATTTGCACTATTTGTTTATCATTTTGACCCTCTTGAGAGGCTTATTGTTTATTTTTGGAGCTGTTTGATGGTCACGTCACCAATTAGGGTGTTATTTTGCACATTAAAGTCACTTTTAGTGGTTTGTTAGGAAAATTTGACCAGTTCAAATTGTTAGAGGCTCATATAAATACAAGTGATGCCTCATTTGTAACTCATCATCACTTGGGATTTTCGCTAGCTCTTCTTGAGAATTTCAATCTGCAATTTGTGGAGCGATTTGGATGGAATAAATAAATTTTGACATTTGGAAATCTTCGCTATCTTTTCTTGGAGCTTCTTGTTGCAATGTTACGGAAGGATATATTCTTCATTGTCTTGTAAGTGCCTCTTAATCCTATATTTTTGAAATAATGATTGTTTAATGCATTGAATTCTTTCTTGTGGTTATTATTGTGCCCTAATTCATGAGAAATTGTTTTAGGCCTTGATGCTATTGGAAAATTTTGCATGTGTTACTCATAAAGATGATGAATGAATGAATGTTCCTAGGGGATCATTTGCATGTGCATCCTTGAAAATCCATAATATTTGCCATTGAAGTATAAATGTCTAAAGTTGTCGTGTAGTTGCATCCATAGATAGTGAAGTTGTTGCTTTAGGCCTCCTTGAAGAGCGAAGGTGACAAAGTCAGGATCATTTTGACTCCAATCCTCCCAATAGCTAGGCACTGGTCTTAAATCCTAGTTTGATCACATCAATTTTCTTCTTTTCTCCCCCTCTCCCATTTTCGCCCTAACCTTAGAGGGTCTCCTAGGGCCTAGTGCGAATTGCATTAGGGTGGTCATCTTGAAGTGCAAATTGGCAAGCTACTGCGTTGGGGTTTTCTCTAGGTGCCCTCCAATTTTGAAGCAATTCCCGTGGCTAGATTTGGAGATATCCCAAGCCCTAGCTCCAATATCATTCTTTTACCCTAGGTTTCTTTGGTTAGTGGCTTCCCAATGGTCATTCATACTTTTAAACTCAAAGGAAGTTCATCTTTAGCTAACCCTTCTTCTCATCCTTTCTTGATCTAATCATATTGTTGATGCTCATCCTGAATCCTAGGCTTTGCTTGGATCCTCTAGGTCTCTCTTGTGGTCCCAAACCTTTGCATGCTTATTATCTCACAAACCCTAGGAGAGGTCCTTTCCCTTTTTCTAGGAATCCTTGATCTAGGTACATTCCTTCTGTTGAATACCCTTTCACCTAGGTCTAGACCTCTTATCAATAAGCCTTTCTTGGAGAGCCCTTCTTTTGCTTTTAAAGCAAGCAAGCCATTATTTGAGCCTCTCCTTTGAATGGGCTTTGGGAATCACATTGTACATTGTTATTGACCTCATCATTCTGGTGATTTCCTTAATATCAAGACTCCTCCCACCGGTGAAATTCCGTAAATAGTAGGGGACATTGTCTGAGGTGACAGTGGGTCCTTGTCCCGTTGTTGTCACTTGGTCTAGTAGTAGTCTCGTTGGAAGTTGGAACCCCTCCTAGATTGTGTGGTAACAAGGTAGATCCAATCCATTTAACTGAGTAACTATTCTTGTCTCCAAGTTCCACTGAGTGAGAAAATATTCCTTTTGATAATGTTTTGAGTTGACCATGTTCCTCTGTCATATGCTTTGAAGCTCCACTGTCTATCACCCATGTATTATCTTCAAATGAACTTGTAAGAGCGGGATAAAGACTTTCATCCATGACTTCTTTAGATAGTGATCCCCAGAAAGATCTTTAATTGAAATGTGATTCATTTGCTGTTAAAATAGTTTTAATGCATGATTCTTAAAAAAACACTAGTAAACACATAAGCATGAAGCACTGATAAGAAATTTGCAGCAAATTGAAGAGCAACACAGGAAAAGAAAAGCAACATGAGATTGTTAACGGAGTTCGGCTATCTTCAAGCCTACATCTCCGAGCCCTGGTCTTCAACGGGGAGGTCTTTATATTAAAACTTCAAAGCCAATAAAATACATCAAAGTTACATAAATAGAATCTCTGATTGGTCCGGCTGATTTCTGCTTGACCTCGGAATTCTAACGCAACTAACGGCTCAGAAAAAGACCTCCTACAACACCCGGAATAAGCCTGCAAAATTTCGCCTTCAAGTCTTCAAAGCTACTACAAAGCCATTCTCTGCTGCACAAAAATGTCACAACTCTTCTATCCCTATCTCCCCCTTAGCATTACATTACCACATATATATAATTTTTTTGGCTAACCAAATACATCCCTCCATAACAATATTTCATTAATAAACCTTATCACTCCAAAACAATATTCCATTAATAACCCTTATCGCTCCACATTAATCTCACCCTATCCTTACCCAAACCATATATCACAACCATATGCATATAATCCTTGTCACTCCACCGCATACAATATATAACATATACATTGGGTTTTAATGTTTCAGTGGCGAATTAACCATATGGCAAACCTTCAGACCTGCTCCTCCCAACCATATACTTTAAACATGACATAACATTTATTATAACCATATATACATTGGTGAAGGTATGGCTAATAGTGGATAAGGTTGGTTAGCGAATGATTTGGCAGAGAGGAGGTTTTGGTATGGCGGGGTTAGTTATAACGAAGACGGTATGTATAATGAATATGGCGGATTAATATAATGGCGGATGTATAAAGCGGAGGTATGATAAGGTTTGGCAGAGGTATGGTGGACTCCGCCATTTTTATTTTCATTCAATACATCTCACAAGCCTTAGATACATGTGGCAGAACATTATAAACAAGAACCAATGTAACCCGATCGGTAAGGCACCAGGTTTGTAGCCGATAGGTCACGGGTTCAAATCTCGTTAGCTCTGCTGAGATCCCTTAACAAATTTTTAGCGAATCCGACGAGGCCACATGTCGCCCTCTGATAGGGCCACGTGTCGCCTTGGGATTGGTCCCCATGCACCCAATCACACCATGCCAGCTGCCACCTCATTGCACAGTCAGCATCCAATCAGTTGCCATGTCAGCATTGACTTTGACTGCCCGTTGACCATTGACTTCCTGTTGACTTTGACTTTTTTTGGAGTTTTCCCTGAAAACTTTGACTTTGAATAACTTTCACATATGGACTTGGTTTTCGCCCATTTAAGTTGCGTTGGAATCGTTTTTCCGAGCTCTACGTGATGGGGTTGGTTTCGTGTTGACACCTAATCCTCTGCGATTGGGTGAATTTGGAATGTGAACAGTCATCAAGAAGATGAACTGATCAGTCACATTCATGTATATAACAATAGCTACCTAATGAAATAAACGAATCAGTTTTTCTGCCTAATGGAGTTACTGCCTGGCCTGACATGGTATCAGAGCCAAGTTTAAAAATAGTTGTAACTCCCTGCAGTTTTGCTATTGTGGGTTGTACGCTGGCCTGAGCTCTGTCCTCAAACGCCTCTGTCATTCTGTCCACTGAGTGCTCCTCTGCCTCTGTCCTGAAATGATTTGCCACTGCCATATTCCCTTCTATCCTGATGATGGCATGCCCGAGCTCATTTCGCTTCTATGCTAAAATCTCTGTCGAAACTCTGCAAATCTCATTCATTCCTGAATACATCCGTTGAAGCATGTCACTGCATGATGTGCTGAAGGGGTCGTATTCTGTGTTGAGACATTGTGTTGAGGTGTTGCGGTGTTTGGATGATCGACATCGGACCTGCTGCTTTGTTCGATTCCATTGGCATTCTCATCAATTTTGGTTGTCGTCGCTGCGTCTTGAACGCCGAACAGCGATTGAGGAATTTGTTCAATTCTAAGCGGCATTAATGCTATTGCTTCAGGGGTTGCCTCATCCATTTCTGTAGTCATCTTCTCCTGCATACCCGTGGTTCTTTGCGCCCTGGTTCGAAGCGTGGTGGTCTGACACCTAATCTTGATTCTTTGCGCCCTGGTTCGAAGCGTGGTGCGCAGCGGAAGCGTGGTGGTCTCTGTCGACAATGCTGTAGTAATTAAGGCTCTCGAACTGCACAAGATAAAAAGTCGGCAATGGGCTATATTCATTACTTCAGCAATAAAGGGTGAAGGCCTGTTGTGAAGGATTGGATTGGTTAAGCAATACGCTTAAAGCTGGTGAAAGATAATTTTTAATATGAATTTTCTCAATGATACGGACTATCCTAAAATGCATCCCATATATAACTGTTCATATATATGCGTGTGAAAAGTTGTCCAGACGTGCGTTATTTACCAAATTCAAACCTGTAGCTTTAATTGCAATTTTTTTTTTTTGATAGATCTTTTGGAGTTGAGGCTATCCTGCAGTGCTCCTCCTTTTTTTGAGATAATGGTGCTAACAAAGACCTGAATGCTGTATGCGTTGTTCTTTTTTTTGAGATAGCGGTGTTTCAGAACGAGGCTATCGTGCAGTGCTCCTTTTTTTGAGATAATGGTGCTGACAAAGACCTGAATGCTGTATGCGTTGTTCTTTTTTTTGAGATAGCGGTGTTTCAGAACGAGGCTATCATGCAGTGCTCCTTTTTTTGAGATAATGGTGCTGACAAAGACCTGAATAGCTGTATGCGGTGTTCTTTTTATTTGAGATAGCGGTGCTGAATTAATTTGTTGTGGCTTATATTATAGCGGTGCTGAATTAATGCGTGGTTTATATATGTTTTGAATGCGTTGTCCCATTGAACTGTGGCTTGAATGATGTTGACCAGCGTTTGAGTTTTGGACGCCTGATGATTGACCAGCGTATATATATATATATATATATATATATATTCACCATCTTGCTTGAGAAAAAAAATTTGGACGCTGTTTGAATAGTTTGTAGCTATGGAATATGGTGGATATATTATATGAGGATCCTTGGAGGGATTTGAAGAAACAGTACATAAAAGTGTTTAAATTTTTTTTTGCCCTTTTGAGTACAATTTCATTGTATATCAGCAGAAGTATTTTTTTACATAATGCATTCAATCATCTCTATGGTAGGAATAGTTCTCACTGGCAAGGAGAACTATCTTGAATGGTCCCGGATGATAAAACACACCCTCATCTTCAATGAGTTGTGGAAGGGAGCGTGTGTCGGAGAAGGAGAAAATGACCCAGTGCAGCCTACATCAGACAAAGAGCTCGTCATTTGGGAAAACAAGAACAGCAAATCCTATGCATTAATCGCAACATCTGTAAATGAAGAAGTAAGTCGCCATATTTCATCATATTCAACTACCTTTGAAGCTTTACAAAAGCTAAAAGAACTCTATGACTCACATTCTGCACTTGAAGTTGTTCAGCTCATGATTAAACTCTTCACTCTTGAACTGAAAAATAATGATCCTCTTGCTCTTGCATCTGAAGTAAAGTCTATAATGCATGATATTAAATCCACTAAGGTTGAGCTGGATATCCCTCTTATTGCTTTTCTCAAGGCACTCTATCCTACTTACTCCAATTATCTTGAGTCTCTACAAGCAAATGGAAATCTTAAAGATATAACCTTTGATTCTCTTGTGAAAAAGTTTGCTGAAAGAGAGAAAGCCTTTGGAAAGAAGACAGTCCCTGAATCTTCTGAAGAGACTGTTTGTCTTGCTCATAAAGAAAAGCATCATGCTCAAGATTCTACAAGAGGAAGAGGTGGACGAAGAGGAAGAGGAAGAGGAAGATACTTCAGAGGCAGGGGGGGCAGACATTCTCAAGGAGAAAAGGCAGACTTACATTGCATTCGCTGCAAACGAAATGGATCACATGATGCTTCTACATGCAAGCTACCATGGGACAAAATTGAGCAGAAAAGAAACCAGCAGAAAGGTAAAACTAATGATACAGACAAAGGTAAAGCACCTGAATCCGCTCACTATATTGAGGCACAATGTAACATTGGAGTAAATGAAGATTTGTTTAATGCTTCACTTGCTTCTTCGAAAAATGATTGGTTGCTTGATTCAGGAGCAACCTGTCATATGACTCATAGAAAAGATTTTTTTGAAGATTTCACTAACAATGTTGATGGAGAAGTATACTTTGCAGATCAGTCAAAAATCAAGCCATCAGGGCTTGGCACATTCAGGCTTAAACTGCCTGGTCTTCCAGACTTTCTTCTGGATCATGTTCTATATCTCCCACAACTCAAGAGAAACTTGTTGTCCTTGGTCCACATCCGCCAGCAAGGTCACTCCATTCATATGTTTGATGGCAAGCTTGAGGTAAGAAAAGCATCTGACCACTCACTTGTCATGAGGGGAATAGAAGAAGAAAGGCTTCTCAAACTGCAAGGAACCTCTGCTCATGCACAACATTTCTCATATATTTCTCATCATGAAGAAGGTACACTTCCATCAAGTTTATTATGGCATGCTAGATTTGGACATTTAAACTATGACAGTCTCCGCTTATTGAAGAAAAATGGTGTTGCTGGTTTGCCTACAATTCCTAGGAAACATAAGCAATGTGATGCTTGCATTCTAGGAAAGCATAGCAAACAGTCTTTTCATGATTCACATTCAAGAGCACATAGGAAGCTTGAACTCATTCATTCAGATTTATGTGGTCCAATGCCTGTTCCTTCTGCAAATGGAAATAAATATATCATGACATTTATTGATGATTACACCAGAATGTGTTGGGTTTATTTATTGAAAAACAAATCTGATGCTTTTCAAACATTCAAGGATTTTCATAAATGGATTGAAAATGATGCACAATCTCATATTGGGTCTATTCGCATTGATAATGGAAAAGAATATACATCAAATGAATTTGAACACTATCTTCGCCAACATGGGATTAAACATCAAACAACTGTACCTTATAATCCCCAACAGAATGGTGTAGCTGAAAGAATGAATAGAACAATCTTGAATATGGTACGATCCATGCTCTTTTTCAAAAATGTAAAGGTAATGTTTTGGGCTGATGCTGTTCTATGTGCTGCATATATAAAGAATAGATGTCCATATAATGCTATAAGAAACAAGACTCCTTATGAATTGTGGTATGGACATGTTCCTTTGGTAAAACATCTCAGGATCTTTGGTTCCACCTATTATGCTTTGATACCAAAGGTACATAGACACAAACTTGGTGCTAGAAGTCGTAAGTGTATCTTCCTGGGGTATTCAAACACCTCTAAAGCATACCGCCTCTATGATGAAGTAAATAAAAAGATTGTTGTATCTAGAGATGTCATTTTTCTTGAATCATCCAAATCTGACAATGTTGTTGAGCGGCAACTTGATCGCTTGGATAGATTCGCAAAAACGAAATCATTTCAAGAATTTGATAATCAGATTCCACATCTTGAAGGGGGGATTCCTATACTAGATCAACATGTGGAATCTTCTTCTGAAGAACAATCTCCCCTACATGAAACTCCAACAACGGATGATGCTTTAAGTGATGTAATTGATAGAATTGGGAGACTCAATCTTGATTCAGTCCCAACTCAATCAACAGAGCAGCTTGGACCATCTCAGAAAGGTCCCCCAAAGTGGCTGACAAAGACACTTGAAAGTGTTCATCCTGATGAAATTGGAAAAACAGGAACCAGAAATTCAAACCGACAAAATGGAGGTGATGTAGATGACTCTAATTCACCTGTTGATATGGATGTTACTTATGATTGTGAATTGAACTTGTCTACAGATTTTGAGCCAACTTCCTTCAAAGAAGCTGTTTCTCATGATGAATGGAAAGAAGCGATGAAAAAGGAGTATGATGCCCTCATAAAGAATGGCACTTGGAAGCTGGTTGATCCTCCATTTGGAACCAAACCAATTGGCTGCAAGTGGGTCTACAAGAACAAATACAAAGCTGATGGCTCACTTGACAAGCACAAAGCTAGGCTTGTGGCAAAAGGCTTTGCACAGAAGGAAGGGGTCGATTATGAGGAAACTTTTGCTCCCATAGCAAAATGGGCCACCATCCGGACACTCTTTGCACTAGCTGCTCAGAACGGTTGGAAAGTCCATCAAATGGATGTAAAAACTGCATTCTTGAATGGAGATCTAAAAGAGAATGTTTTTATGTCCCAGCCTGAAGGATTTGCTGTGAAAGGACATGAACATAAAGTATGCAAACTTGTGAAGTCCTTGTATGGCCTCAAACAAGCACCACGAGCCTGGTATGAGAAACTAACTGAGCATCTTCCGAAACTCAACTTCAATAATTTTGATCTTGATGATGCAACTTTATTTGTCAAGAAAGTTGGCAAAACAGTTGTATATCTTGTGGTATATGTAGATGATTTTTTAATGACAGGGAACAATGAAAGCTATATTGCATCCATAAAGAAAGAATTAGGAAAAAGTTTTGAAATGACTGATTTGGGCTATGTTCATTACTATCTTAGCATTGAAGTAACCCAACATCCAAAATCCATATTTCTTTCTCAAAAGAAATACATTGGAGATTTGTTAAACAGAATTGGCATGACAGAGTGCAATCCTCTTTCTACTCCAATGGAACAAAACTTAAAGCTCACATCTATTGAAGGAAAGGAATTTGAGGATGCAACAAGGTATAGACAACTTGTAGGAAGTTTCATCTACCTCACTACTACCAGACCAGACATTTCATTTACTGTTGGAATCCTCTCCAGATTCATGCAAAAGCCTTGTGAGGGACATTGGTCTGCTGCAAAAAGAGTTCTAAGGTACTTGAAGGGAACTCAAGACCTTGGAATCAAGTATACACAGGTGGACAACTTCAGCTTGATTGGATACTCTGATTCAGACTTCGATGGAGACAAAGAAACTGGAGTATCTACTTCAGGATATGCTATGAGTCTTGGATCAGGAGCTATCTCTTGGAGATCACGCAAACAATCAGTTCCAGCAGATTCCACAACAGAAGCAGAATATGTGGCAGCAGCTGAAGCAACGAAAGAAATTGTGTGGCTTAGGAAAATTCTTGAAGATTTGCAGGTAAAACAAGTACAATCAACTCCACTCATGATTGACAACACCTCTGCAATAAAGTTGGCCAAGAACCCAAAGTTCCATGATCGTACAAAGCACATCAATACTAAATATCATCTGATCCGACATCATGTTGAGGCCAAAACAATCCATCTCCGTCATTGTTCCACAAATGAGCAAATTGCAGACATCTTCACCAAAGCGCTTGGAAGAGAAAAGCTTGAAAGATTCAGAACGATGCTTGGACTCACCAACATCCCTTCAGATTAAGGGGGAAATGTTGACACCTAATCCTCTGCGATTGGGTGAATTTGGAATGTGAACAGTCATCAAGAAGATGAACTGATCAGTCACATTCATGTATATAACAATAGCTACCTAATGAAATAAACGATCAGTTTTTCTGCCTAATGGAGTTACTGCCTGGCCTGACATTTCGCTCAAATCCAACAACTTTGAATTTTGGCATTTTTTGGATCCTTGACCATCCATTGATCAATTTCGGATCAGATAACTTGGAGATGAACTTGATGATGCAATCTGTGATAGATTCAAGGAGACTCCTAAGAGTCTTGAGACCTTTCTTCATGTATCTTGTTTGAAGACATTCTTGAAGCAACTATCTTCTCTCTCCCTCTCTAATGGTAAGTTACATGAAGGAAGGTCTCACGGCTCTTTCAAGCCTTCTTGAATCTATTAAAGCTTGCAACATGAAGTCCATCTCCAAGCTATCTAAAGAAGTTATGGATGGAAGTCTTTATTCCGCTCATACAGGTTCATTTGAAGATGATAATCCATGGGTAATTGATAGTGGAGCTTCAAGGCACATGACAGGAGAACGTGGTCAACTCAAAACTCTATCAAAGAGAGTCTCTTTTCACTCAGTGGAACTTGGAGACAAGAATAGCTACACGGTTAAAGGTATCAGATCTACCTCTTTGGAGTTGGAATCCAATAGAAATATTCATCTCAACAACATTCTATATGTTTTAGGTTAAGAACTTGCTTTCAATTTCTTGCTTAGAAGATAAAGGTGATAGGGTGGCATTTGCTGATGGCAAAGTTATTATTTGGGCTAATAGATCTAGTATTGAAAATGCAAGGACTATTGGGATTCATGAGGGAAGGTTGTATAGAATT
This sequence comes from Pinus tabuliformis, assembly GCA_031772625.1. NCBI lineage: Eukaryota > Viridiplantae > Streptophyta > Pinopsida > Pinales > Pinaceae > Pinus > Pinus tabuliformis. Next base: position 1,556,121,043 of record CM062804.1, read on the forward strand.
CTAACTCCTCCTCCTCAAGCTCTAGTACATTTAGACATCAACCCTTATGAATTATAACATAGAAGGTATGGCCATCTCCATTACAATATATCGCCATCATTGAATCAAATGGTTACTGGTATGCCTCATCAGAAAGAGGAACATGAAGGAGTTTGTAAGGGATGAACCCTTGGCAAGAATGTAATGCGGAAATAGTCTCCAATGTCATCTTTCAAGGAGCTCATGGGTTCACCTTCCTCAAGGTTCTCAAAAGGAGAGTCATTAGGAGTGATATCCTTAAGAAAGGTAAGGTCAGCCTCAACTTTACTTTCTATAGCCTCATCATCCCCAATACATGTGTTCTCGAAATCATCCCATTCATCATGTGGACCCAACAAGGACTCATATTCTTGCTTATCAGATAGATCCTCAAGAGTATCTTCATCTCGATTGGTTGACAAGTGGGATGTCTCTTCTTCCCTCTTCTCTTGATTTTCGTAATATGCTTCTAAGAGGAGAGTATTAGTGGGGTTTTCTTTATATTCACATTTCATCTTATGAAGCTTCACCTCTTCTTCATGCAAACAAAAGAATACTTCATTAGAATTACATTCCCTTACTAACCCCCTGCATGACCTACTATATTCATCCATTCTTTCTTGCGTGATTTGGAGGCTTAGAGGATCCAACTCTTCATCATCAGAGGAGATGTTCCTCTTCTCATCGCCATAGTCTTCCAATTCTATAACTGACATTTTCTCATCATCCTCACCCACACTTGAGCTTTCTTCAATGTCATCCAATTGATTTCCCATTGTGGGACTTTGCGGTTGACTATGACATTTATCATTGATTAGGTCAGTCAGAATATTCAAAGCATAGGTTAGGCGAGCAAGGTCAAAGAGGTGACTAGGATCCCCCTTATAGAAATCCCTCATTATGTTGAGTTGCACTTGTTGTGATCTATAAAACCCGAGCATGAGTTCCATATCCATACCTTCCAATACATTTTGATAAGATTTTGCATATTTATTCCCATTCTTTTGCAGTTCTTGAATGTCTTGGTCAGTGAGTTTTGCAAATGTAGAACCAAGATCAATCTTTCTTTTACTATAGTCCATTTTCTATGATCTTTCATATTAGGATTGAAATGGAGTCGCCAGGGTGAATTAAAGTGCCTTGATAGATGCTTGCTTCACCCTACAAGCATTAACTTTAAAGCTTAATGAAGAACTAGGGCTTTGTTCTTCCAATGGAGTCACCAATAATGATATGTCAATATGTCGTATAGGGAACACATGTTTCGTGTCCCCAACAACGACGCAAAAATGTTATCGCTCAAACTAGCAGGGGTTACTAGAGGGGCACTTGCTAGGTCAAGAGGAACAATGAAGCTAAATCCCATTGTCACCACAGCTAAAGCTTCCTACTCTTTACAGACTTTCACCAATGGGAGGAGACCAGATGTATAGAGAATCACTTATAAAGGATATATCAACTAAGATGGGTGTAAAGTGATCTCGAGGACACTTTCCTATGTGAAGCTCAAGAATGGGACTTGCTTGCTTCTTAAGCAAGGTACAAAGCTTTCTAAGATAAGGGGATGAGGATTGGAGGGCTAGTTTCAAGGAGTGTGAATTGTAAAGGAGCTTCCAAAACCCTAAAATATTTGTTGAACTTGGTTTCCCAAGTGGTTTTTGAAGGATTGACTTTTCAAAGGTATGGGACCACACAGGACCAAGTGGACCAGGGTTAGTTAAGGGGAGGGAATTTAGGAACCAATAATAATCTTAACCTAAACAAGGAAGGGGAAAGGATCAAAACAAGGGTTTCCACTTAGAAGTTCCAAATTAATGCTATGAGGTAATAGCCTAGGGAACACGAGGGCAAAGTTTGGTCTTAGGGCTAGGGCTTGGGATATCTTGCAATCCCACCGTCGGAATTTCTTCAAATTTGGAGGAGACCTTGAGGACACAATAGTGCAGCAGAGGCCAGGAGATCAAACTTTTTTTATGGCTATTTTATTGGGAAAATGATGCCCTAGGTGGCCCAACGTGGCTAGACCTAGAATAGAGAAGGAGAGGTGAAGAAAAATGTTTCTTTGAGTGATCACCTTATGGTAGACCAGTGCCTAATCCTTTGGGGAGATTGGAGTCAAGAAGAATATGAAGATAGACTTTGTTTCTAGGTCAAGGAGGCCTTAAGATCAACTTCGCTTGTCATTAGGGCAAAGGAGAGTGACCTTAAAAGCTTTTATACTTCGTTTTGCAAGGTGAAGTGGTTTATCAAGATAAATTCAACCATAGAATTATCCCTAGGAGAATTCGTTCAACATACATGGCCCATACATAGAGATATGCTATATAGAAACATAATTCCACAATTTCGCAGTAAATGCATGCAGCAACTAGCCCTAGTATAGCGAAAATCTCATTATCAATGCATGTGACAAAGTAAAAGAATAATAGCATTAAATTTGCACATGCATGTAAGAGAATATATCCAACCACCAATAGACTTGTCAATCATGAAGCTTCAAGGTAAGAAAAGGCAATCCATACATCAAAATTCATCCATGCTCCAAAATTTCGTCCACTAAGAAGGAATGACGAAAATCTCAAGAGAGCTACAAGTCCAAACCAACTGATGATGAGAAATGAACTCTCCTCATTTGTATTTATATACCTCCAAGGAGTTTGATTAGCTATTTGAGCCTACATTAGCCCCTAAAATAAAAATAATGTGCAAATAACTAACTTTTGGTAACAAGCCCACCAAACTATCTCATAAACAAAATAACAAGCCTCTCAAGAGGTCGAATGATCAATCATACATATCGTTGGGCTCTTTAAGAAGCCTGATGAAGTCCATAAGTGCCATAATGATGAATAGGACTCCCAGAAGTAATGTACAAGGGGTTGGCCCCTTGTTCTCTACATAATAAAACTGTGGTGCTCCCAATGGGTATGAGGGCACACAAATGCCCTCATGGGTCTCCAAATAAGTCGAAGATTCCTGTAGACCATCTGTAAGGACTAAAATGATGGTGTAAGTGATGCCACATTAGCATACAAGTCTCGGGTCATCTTCTAAGTGCATGGTACAACTGTGGGGCTAGTTGGACAAAGGTGAACCAGGTGCATCTTCCTCGTCCAATAGGTGAATCTCGAGCAATCTATGAACATCGCTATGGATCCATGGAGTGTTGTCTACTGCTGTGGAGGCCCATGGCTCTCAACACACACCCTACATGTGCCAATGTAGCTCTCTAGAGGGTTAGGACCATGTATAGGCAGACCAAACCCGAGATGGAGACCACCTACAATGCTGCATAAGATCTAATGTGTCCCCTAGCCTTCCAATACAACAAGTCATCAAGGAAATTGAGTAAAAGGGCTTACAAACCATAGACAACGGGTGGGGACTTCATAATGGCATGCCCTTCCATAATGGGCTTTGGCATGTGCTGATGTCTCCAAGCTCCAAATGGGGTTAACCAAGTATTCCATTAGGTGAATTCTACTTTTAAAGGGGATAATATGTCCAAGGTATATCCTTCAAAATGTGGTGGCATGTGATAAAGAGATGAATGGAGTAGGGAATGAAAAGGGGCAGCCCTAGGCCACATGCTGGGATACAACTTTACAAGGGTAGCTAGTAAAAGGGAAGCCCACACTTGGGTATATAATGTATTGGAGGGAGTAATCGTGGTACATGAGGTGTCCCAACCTTGATTTTTCCACCCTTCTTTATATGCCTTTTGCCTTTTATGATTTTCTTTATTTAACTACTCGGGGCTCAAAGGGTAAGAGCATGATGTGTGAGATATAGCAGTGGATACCCCCTTTAAGGTAGGGCGATTCATTTACCACCAGGGGTTGGGACAATCATGGGTTCCTAAATGTTAAAAGAGGCTCATCTATTGCTTGTAGGAACTAAGGTGATGGCCATGATGATAGGGTAGAGTTCATGTATTGCCTTTTACCCATGTGCTAAATGAGTTTGTCTGGCCATCTTTTGCATTTTGTGGTACATTCTTCTATTGAATGTGGCCAATTATGCTTTTACTTTTATTTTCAGCTGCATCAACCTCCAGGGAATCATTCCAAGCCCGACCCAAGTTGTGGGCAAGGGGAAGGGGAAAGCTAACGCTATATGGACCCTGTTGACCACTACATGTCAACGACCGATAGCAGTACACCCCTTTTTTTCGCAAAAGGGATAGCGCTTGATCGAAATGTTTGTGCCATCTAGCTATCATCATTAGGTTGATCATCATCTTATAATGTAAACCCAGTCTGCATGTGTATAATATAAATAATTTCAGCAAATCTGTGTCATGTATGTAATCACCTAGGTAAACCTACTTTTCTGGTGACGATCTACATTCCGGGAGGTTTTTTGTCTCACCGATCCATTCTCGGATGGCCGACAGAGTTTTCCTTCAACCTTACCCCAAAGCCAGAATGGATTTTGTCACTAGGATCTTAGGGGAGTCCTAGTGTTCTAGATCGAGTCTACCTTAAAGTGATTTAGAAATAATCCTAACTGTTTGATTAGGTTATTTTATTACAAATTGCTTGATCTCTTAGATTATATTTGTGTCGCAAAATTGGGTAGTCTGTGAGGGTCTTTTGCAAATGGGTTTTCCCTTTTGAGATGTAAAAAAATGTAAAAATCATGATGTAAAGTGTCTTGAGGGTTAGAAAAATAATTTGTCCCCTCAGGTTAATTAATTAAATTTTCTGGCCAAAATTAATTAAAATCCTAAGGCAAAATTAGTTGGTCCTTAAAAAATTAAATTTTAAGAAGTCCAAGTACTAAGGTGAATTAATTATTTTGCTAAATTTTAAGCGCTTGGTCCCTGGGGTTAGTCAAAGTCAAAATTTTGAGGAAATTAATTCAAAAAATTTAGTTTTTGAATTAATTAAAATACATTTTATTGAAACTTTCGAATTTCCTCAATAATTTAAAATTTCGATGGATGAAATTAAAAGAAATTTTGATCCTCATCAACGGTCGAGATTACTTTGACGTGGATCACTCGAACTAGCCATTGGAGGATTTATTATTAAATGGAATGTCATTTTGTCAATCAGGGGATCCGATCTTTGGATCGTGTACTAAGCGAAAAGCTTTCTTGTAATTTTTTATGAGCAATAAAGAAAGATTTTGGGGTTAAATTTCTGCTAGTGTTACTCTTCCTGGAAATAAAGTGTCTTGAGGGTTAGAAAAATAATTTGTCCCCCTCAGGTTAATTAATTAAATTTTCTGGCCAAAATTAATTAAAATCCTAAGCCAGAAATTTGATTAATTCTAGGTCCTAGGTAAATTTAAATTCTCCTAAGGCAAAATTCGTTGGTCCTTAAAAAAATAAATTTTAAGTAGTCCAGGTACTAAGGTGAATTAATTATTTTGCTAAATTTTAAGCCCTTGGTCCCTGGGGTTAAGTCAAAGTCAAAATTTTTAGGAAATTAATTCAAAAAATTTAGTTTTTGAATTAATCAAAATAAATTTAATTGAAAATTTCAAATTTCCTCAATAATTTAAAATTTCGATGGACGAGATTAAAAGAAATTTTGATCCTCATCAGCAGTCGAGATTACTTTGACGTGGATCACTTGAACTAGCCATTGGAGGATTTATCTTTAAATGGAAGGTCATTTTGTCAATCAGGGGATCCGATCTTTGGATCGTGTACTAAGAGAAAAGCTCTCTTGTAACTTTTTTATGAACAATAAAGAAAGACTTTGGGGTTAAATTTCTGCTGGTGTTACTCTTCTTGGAAATACTATAAGATGTGCCATTTTCATGCATAGATTTCTTTTTAGCCATTGATGATAGTTTTCTGAAGAGCGATTTGAGTACAGGTATCTTGGTCAGTCGCTGGGGTTTGAATGATAATTTAAGTTTTGAATATAATGGCAGGTATCTCTATTTATCTGAATTTTATTATCGTTTTCTCGCTCTATGTTGATGGTTAAATTGAGTTTTTTAAGAAATCCTTGATTATTAGATCATCGAGCGTTCGGGGAAGTTCTCAGCTGAACCAGCCAACTCTCGATCTGTGTTTTCTGAAGAGCCCAACTTAATTTGATCCCAGGCTTATCATAAGATATTTTTTATGGGTGATGCATGAAGGGTTTTGAGTTCAGTGCCTCCTTTAAATTCAAAAAGAAATATTTTCTTCTGTGCTAAATCAATAGATCTAGCTGTTGAGAGCTTCAGATTATTAGATCTGGGAGCGGAGTTGGACTCACACTCCCTAGATCTAATAGATCTGCCATTCATGTACATAGATCTATAATTTTCTTCAGTTTTTTGACTTGGGTTTTAGTTTTTTGGGTCATTGTATATATCGTTTGAGTGTTTCTTGTTGTCCTGTAGCTATAGATTTGAAGCTGAAAGTTGTGCAAAGTCCAAATCTAGGCCCTTGAGGGTAAGATCTGGATCTCTGGGGTCCATCAGCATCATTTTGGCAAGGATCATATCTAGATTTCACAGTCCAAGAGTTTTAAATTTTTTTATTTTTTTTTTAAATCTGGAAATTTTATAAGGGTTTCAAAGAAATATGAAGCAGAGCGATTTAAAATTTTAATTAAGATTTCTGGAAATTTTTTTAGAGGTTTTGGTGGAAGTTCTGGGCCACCATTTTGCAGATTGATTGGCTGCCTGGTTTTGGGGTTTACTGTGCATTTCCCGCAGTCATTTTCCTCCTTCTAAGCTACTGTCGGACCTGCATCACAAGCTATAAAAAACAAAAAAAACAAAAACATGACACCCTTCATTCCCTCACCCCTCAAATCCACAGCCTTTCTCTTAATCTCCATCCCACTGTCCAGATCCGCACATAGTCCTTAACGCTGCCCAGTAATCTCATCCAAACGCTGGCCATCCTCTCCGACCTCCCATTGCCACCCCTCCTTGCCATCGCAGTCCCTCCATTCCTGTGAGTGCAAGCCTTCAGCTGCTCCGTCCAATCCATCAAACCCACCCAAACTCACCTCACTGCCTATCCGCAGATAGCTCCCTCAGCCCCCTATCTATGTCTCTACCTAACCCTCTCCACGCCATCCCTCCTACGCTGCCATAGCTCCCTAATCCGCAACTATCCATAGCCATTTATCCGTCCAACCTCCTCGACCTGTCTCCTTTCGCCACCGTCGAGTTATCCTCCTGCGTCCAACCCTGCGTTCTCCATCGTCTTGCAAACCCCCTCCATGCAGCCTCATTTCCCTTCTGCGATCTCTCCTTTTCCGCTGCCGTCCAGCTCCCTCCGTCTCACCTACAGCTATCAAACAAAAACATTCGATTTTCTTTCTTTTATTTCATGTATGAGTGTGTTAAGTTTAGGTTTTGATACTTTTCAAAACAATTTCGATTTTTTGTTTATTTTTATTGTTACACATTAGGTTATGTTTCTTTTTTGTTTAGTTTAGGTTTGTATCCATGTTGCTTGGGAGCGGGAGCGGGAGCGAAAATGGGAGTGGGAGCGACCATTTTCAGAAGCTCCCGGTTTGGGAGCGAATCCGGGAGCGATTTTTTAAAAATATATATATATTTTATATTTTTTAATTTTTGATACATATATGTCAACAAAAACATGTAGAATGATGAATTAGACATAAAAAACATAAAAAAACATAGATTGATCATTGAACCATATCACATCAACCATCTAGAAATTATAATCGTCATCAACCATGTCCACAAGTTAGTAAAATACATATTACAACTACAACATATTGAGTCTCATGAATCATGATTCATCAAATTCAATCTTAAAGTTTCAACTTCAAGCTTTCAAAATTGAAATTCAATGACATTTATCATCATTGATCACCAAAGTTGTACTTGTAAGTTAAGTTTAACCATTACAAGAAGTAATATCTAAGATATTTCTAAGTCCTAACTTCTAACTATTAACATGATATGAAATGTTATAAATTTATAAAATGAAACATGAATAATGAAATGAAATGAAACAACTTTAGTCTTTCACGAAGCATCATATTCATAATTCACAATCATTACCAATGAGTTATAATTGCCAAGGCCCGACTTCAAACTTCAAATTTTCATTGTCACAATGATATATTGTTTACAAAAAATATCATTATGATATGAAAGAGTCAAGAGTCAAGAGTCAAGGACTCAAAACTCAACAGTTACGAAAACTAAAGTCTAATAGAAACTAAAAAAGACAACTAAACTGTAAATCTACATGTGGCCCTTGCCACGAGAGTCTCCAGGAGTATAAGCAGGTTGTTGTGGTCTTCTAGGAGTCTCCCGCACAGACCAACGACCAGAACTAGAACCTCCACGTGAGGGTGTAGATGGAGGTGGCGACAGCAAAGGAACAAGACTCAGACCTCGAGCACTGCCACTGGATGGTGGAGGTGGAGGTGGAGGTGGCATGGCTGCTTCATCTTCATCCCTTACAAGTTCTTCTTCCAGTTCTTCAATATGTACAATGTCATCCTCCAAATTGTCATCCTCTGGGTGATTGTCCCAAATTTTATATGTGGGATCCTCATAAGCCCGATCACAGTAATGACTCAACAACCTCAAGTTGTAGTGCACATAAACCAAGCTTTCTGCTCGGTTTTCATTGAGTCTGTTTCTTTTCACATTATGTATGTAGTTGTAGGTGCTCCAACACCTCTCTGCAAAAGAAGTATTTACAACCTGTGAAAGAACTTTTTTTGCCAATTTTAGCAAAAGTCCCTGGCCGCCATATGTTTCCCACCATGTGAGAGTATCAAATCTATCTCTGTCGTCCATTGTATGGAAGTTACCATACAAACCAGTGCCACTGAAGTATCTGCCTATTTCAAGGCGCACAGCTGCACATTCCTCCCTGTCAGGTACCAACTTTTCTAATGCTTCCAAATATCCTTTAGTTACCTCTTGATCTAAATGGGGTTTGGTCCTAACCCCACCCCCTGCTGCAGGTTGGCCCAACCAAGATGTAGAGTAGTATTTTGGCGTAAGGATATACGCCAAGAAATGTAGTGGAAGATTAAGCCTATTCCATCGTTCACACACACAATCATGAATCAGTTTGTACAAGTTAGGATCTCTATTATGAACAATATCTTTTATTTCCCCCAACATGGTATCCATTTGCTCATACACCTCGCCAATCACTGGTTTGTCTGTATCTGCAAACCGAATCATGTGATAAATTGGCTTGGTGAAATCCAATACCTGCCTCATACTTGTCCAAAACTGCCCATCAAGAGCGGCCTCCTCCACCATTTCAAAACCTCCCATGTCAGCTGCATTTGTAGCCCTTTCCTTTAATACCTGCCAATGTGGACTTGATACCATGCTAGCTAATGCCTCTCTTACCTTCAAAAGGCGCCTGAAGGTGAGGTAATAGCTACCAAATCTGGTCTTCGCAATCTTCAACAACTCCAATCTCGAGTGACTGCGGAAAAGGCCATGGGTATTGCTATGATTTGTAATAAATTTTATCATTTGTTTGCCTTTCTTGTACAAATCACCAATCCATTGGTATTGTTCATTTTTGTTCTTGACAATATCATGCAACAGAAGGTTCAATGTGTGAACCAAACATCCAGACCAAAATATGTTGGGGTATTTATCCTCAACAATTGCTCCCGCTGCCTTACAATTAGGGGCATTATCAATGATGACTTGGATGACATTGTATGGGCCAATACGCTCAATTGTTTCAAGTAATGCTTCTGCAATGTTGATGGCGGTCTTGAACTTGTCTGAGTAATCATGTGCAGTTAGAAAGATGGGACCACTAACAGACATATCAAGAACACTTATCAATGGCTTGCCTTTTACATTTGTCCATCCATCAGATACAATGGACACCCCATGGTCAGTCCAAGAACTTGTCATTCTACTCAAAGAATGTGATATTTTTGCTTTTTCATGATCAAGGCCAACGGTTCTTGCCTTGTCATACCCAGAGCTCTTGTATCCGTTAGGGGCATCATTTATGGCAGAAACCATTTCGTGCCAATAAGGTGAGCGAAGAACATTGAATGGTATCCCACATGCATAGAGAAACCTGTAAACCTTTGAATCCACATCATTCCTACACCCCTCATCAAGGAAATCTGATATGGTTCTACGCCTTAAAGATGATGACCCTGTGCCTCCATATCCACTGCCTTGGGAGGATGCTGAAGGAGTTCTTTGTGATTGTGAGCTTGGTTCAAAGAAACCCCTTGATTTTTTTGATCTGTATTGGGCTTCCTCCTCTTCCCTTATGTATTTGGCTCTATCCGCTGCTGACACCACTGTACAAGTTTTGATTCCTATTTGTTTGTCTCCATCCCATGGCCTTTTCCCGCAGAGGTGTCTTTTAACACGGGTGTATGAACCTGTGTAATCAGTGTTGTAATGGGGGCAATCAAATTTAGTGGTTCCACCCCCTCTCCCTGTTTCAGCCCTGTTAACATATTTCCACAATGGAGTTTGGTCTTGTTTAGTCTTTTGAGGGTCATGTTCACCCTCCTCCAGCTCCTCCTCACCGGGGTTTTCACCAATTTGACTTTCTCCAGCTTCTTCATCCCCCTCTTCAGTTTGGCCCCTCCGTTTCCTACTCTCCAGCACCATAATAACCATAAAAGGGACTAGGAAGAGGAAAATGCCAAGAAATATCGCCAAGTCCATGGTGTTTGATGTTTGTAGGGTTTTGATTCTTGAATCTGCAAATTAATTTAATTTATTGGGATTAATTAATTTAATTTAAATTCATGATTTTTAAACTCAATAAACTAAATTAAATTAACTAAATTACTACCTAACTAAATTAAACTAACTAAACTAACTAAATTACTAAGTTACTTACCTCTGCAGGCTTGCTCCTCGCTCCTCGGCACTTGCTCCTCGCTTCTCAGCACTTGCTCCTCGCTCCTTTGCTCTTACTCTTGCTCCAAGCTCTTGCTCAATGAAGTGATAATGAAATTTTTTTAGGCCCATTGGGCTTTTAAACAAAAAAAAAAAAAAAAATTCGATTTTTTTTGGCGTCCGCAGAATTTTTTTCCGCCGGATCACTCCCGGTGCCCGTCGAAATGCTCCTGGAGCGTTTTTTTAATGCCCGAGAGCGATTGGGAGCGATCGCTCCCGGGCATTAAAAATTGCTCCGGGAGCGACGGAGCGATCGCTCCCTGCAACGCTCCCAAAAATGGCAGGGAGCACAAATTTTTTTTGGGAGCGCGCTCCGGAGCCGCTCCTGCCCGGAGCGCGATTCGGGAGCGGGTTCGGGGAGGGGGGGGGCGCTCCCTCGCAACTATAGTTTACACATTATAGAGGAGAGAGACTCTACACAAGCTGAAGACGTTTGAAGATAGCCAAGAACCCATCCCATAGAGGGGGACTGGTAACATTTATTTGTTCCCTTCACAGGTGATGTAGTAAAATATATTCTTTGTATATCTGGTTTCCATTGGATTATTGGAATTATTATTACTGTTTCATTTTGTTGTTTAACTATGATTGTGGCGTAAATCAGGACTTTAGCAGGTTTTGTTTCTATCATTTGATGCAGATCTACAATGTTTAGCAGTGATTATATTGTTGAGACTGTTTGTCAACCATAGTCTTAAGTGGGTTCTTTTCGTACATTCTAGAAGAAAACACTACAACAAAATTGGCGACTCCACTGGTTTTTTACTTCAGATCCAGAAACCTGGGTGACCTTCAGTTTTCAGCTTAGGGTTTCTTCTTTTTCAGTCTCTTAATGTTGTTTACTAGATTTCTAACCCTAGATCTGTGACATTTCTATCTTCCGGAAGTTTTCTAGTCTTTTCCGCAGGTCATAGGAACCAGTCGCAACAGAGATGACAGTTTTTCCCGATATTTGCCGACCGGGAATCAAGGATCAGAAATCGCACTTTTCTACCCAAAAAGTGTGATCTAGAGTCCAGAGCGCACCTTTCAACCCAAAAAGTGTGATCCTCCGTGAAAACAGGTCAGTACTTGCGATTTTTAGGGTTTCCGAGTTTTTGTCAAATTTGTTTATGGGTTTTGCCGAGTGTTGTCTGTTGGGTTGTTTGACCTTTATCTCATCTCGCTTAGGCCTTGATCTACTCTGATTTAATCGTCAAAGTGAAATTTAGCCCTTTAGGGCTTCTAGTACGCTTTCACCTTTGTAGGAGGAGTTTAGCTGAGAGTAAGAAGTCTAAGTTTCTGCAGCACTTTCAGCGATATTATCCAAATCTACACCCTTATGTTTCAGATCTCCAAAGATAGTTTGTTTCCATCCATAGTTTCATATTAAACCTTGTTTGGTCATTGGCCTTAGGGTCCCATCAGTTGCCCTAGGTTTTTCACCCATCTCCCTATCTTTTTGTAGTGATCTTCCTCTCTGGTTTTTTGTTGTAGCTACACCACTTTCCAGTAGCCTAGTGTCATTTGATCCCAGTCACACCGACACTTAGATCTCTTGACCTTTTTAGTGTGTTTTCAACGGATTTCGCCACTAACCAGCACAGTGCTTGCAAACCCAGCTTAGATGGGGTTTAGTTAATTGTTTTGTTGTTCGTTTTTTGCTGTTAATTTTAGTTTATTTTCAACAAGCTTTTTTCTTTTTTCAAACACGATCTGGGTTTAATCAATAAACACACTTGCACACAAAAGCACACCTTAAGTGAAGGGCGCTTGGTTTACACTGCCAAGCCAAGACTTAACATAATAAATTTATCTCCCCTCACAGAGACAAAGGCATAGTATTGATCTCCCTTCACCATTTATGTGTCACTTATGTCTTACCACCATTGTGCCACCAAGGCACTTGTCGCAAAGACTCTTAGGCCTGCATCCCCAGTTTCCGTTTGGGCATATTAATATATTACTCCTCCCCACAGGGTTCGAGTTCATAGTCCCCCAAGTCCCCATACCGACTCTTCTCTTGGTTCACCCGATTCCTCATCTAATTCTGAGCCTCCTTCACTGCATATCGTCACCATGTCTAGACCCACAGTTGGTGCAGGAACCCAACCTGGTGTTGGCTCTGGTTCTACCTCGGTGGTCACATCTAGCAGAACAGTCTCAAGAACCGTTCCGGCAGCCCCCATGCTCCCTTTTATGGCTAGGTTAAGTCTCCTAGATTTTAGCCAGTTGATAAACGACCCTATACACCACGATGCTAGTTGGCCTGCTATGCCGACTAAGCTTCCCTCAGACATCCCAAAGTTTGAGGGTAATTCAGAGAGGACCCTACCAATCATGTCTGCTCCTTCCACATGTGGTGTTCATCCAATTCCATTACCGATGACTCCATTCGTCTTCGACTGTTCCAACACGCACTCACTGGAGACACTGCAAAATGGTATGTAGACCAGCCCGCCGCATCTCATTCCATTTTCGTGACGCTTGCTAAAGCGTTCCTCATATTTTCAATTATCTCTTCGGTACGACACTGAAACAAAGCTATTGACCTCATTCCGTCAATCCTCTGCCACTCGTCTTTCCGATCATGTTCAGGAATGGCGTAGAAGGAGGAGCACATGTTGTGCCCCACCCTTCGAAGACCATGTCTATCTAGATTGGTTTCTTAGGAGCCTTTTATCACCCATTGGAAAAGATGTCGCGTCCCATTTTCCTCAGACAGAGGAAGAAGATCTCCAAACCACTCTGAGATATGACCTGATTTATGCGTAATCTGGTTATGTCTATACCGTCATTCCAAACCTCCCTCGTCTTGGAGGTGCCAATGCACCGGGGGTATCTCACACCGCCGACAATATCGTTGGAACCCTTTCACACCCTTCGCCATATACTCAACAAATTTATGGCTATCTGCAGGGGGGCACCAGTTCCTCCAACACTTATGCCCCTCTTGCTAGCAACATGTTTTCATGGCCACAACCTGTCTACCAAACCGTTGCTCCTCCCTATGCACAACCAAGCGCTCCAGCCCCTCAAGCATTAGCGTCACAGCCTCCCATGCATCCTCAGCCCCAGCAACCACCACCCCCTCAGGGTCAAGTGTTTGCACAGTAGAGTGCGACCAATCCCCAAAATTCGAAGAAAAAGAATAAGGGGAAGGGTAACAAGGGTAACCAGGGTAATCAAGGTAATCAACTTAGTGAACCCCAGGGGAACCAACCTAACACCAACAATTAGAAACAGGTAGTCAGCCCAAGCAGAACAAGGTTATTCGTACAAACAAGCCTTGTGCATGTTGTGGTGTACATGGCCATTATACACATGAGTGTCCTCTCTTACCCCAGATGCGCCAAATGTGGGAAGCTCAAGCAGCTTCTAGAGTCCAACAATCACCTCAAAATCCTGTGCTGTCTTGACCAGCAGTGCTTACGAATCCTTTCAATCAGCAAGGATTTGTTGCTGCTCAACCTCAACCAAGTCAAGCAGCCCATCCCCCCGAACCTTTTGGTCCCGATGACTACCAGATCCTCATGATGAATTCTGATGAGGTTAATCCCTCCGATATCAACCTGCAAACTCAGTCGCGTCAATATGACAAGCCATCGACTTCGTCCGCCACTGAGTCTAAAACCAAAGCATCTACTGAGCCTCTTACGACACCAAATGGCCCGTTACAAATCCCTCAATCCAAAGTAGAGGCAATTCCCAAGATCCCAAAGGGACCACTACGTCGTAATGCGGCTTCTAACCGAGCTACCCATTCATACAGTATAGTAAACGACTTAGCGCAATCACTTGTTGCCATGTCAACGTTGGATGTCCTTCAGTCGTTCCCATCTCAAAAGAAAGCTCTACTAACTGCTTTGGGCACAGTAGATCCTTCCGACGATTGTTTGATTGTCTTCCCAGTTGATACATCAGAACATCCCCCATTACCTTCATCCGTTGCTTTCCAGATACTAGTCCAAGTCCGTAATGCCATCATCTCCCGATGCATTATTGACAAAGGTGCATCCACCTGTGTGATGTCCGTTGCCGTTTGGAAACAACTTAAGTCACCTGAGTTGTCCCCATCCACCATCACTTTGCATGCTTGGGATAGACATTCCTGCTAGCCTCTTGGAATGTATCGCAATTGTCCTGTGACTCTTGCAGGCAAGATTGTCCATGTAGACATTGAGGTTATTGATGCCCCTTTAGATTACAACATTCTCTTGGGTCGTAATTACACATATGCCATGCCAGTTGTCGCATCTGTAGTTTTCCGCAAGATGTTTTTCCCCCAGGAGGGAAGATCGTCACCATCGATTAGTTGACATACTACGAGCCGGCATCCGTGACCTCCCTTGAGTCCATTATCTCGTTAATGTCAGATAAGCAATCTTCAACTCCTCTCACCAGTGTTTCACCTGGAGTCTACAAAGATTCCTCATTGTTGGGTGCTTTCCCTGGTCCTCCCCCTCTCATCTCAGAGCCTAACTCTTTGAGTGTTTGCATGTTACAAGCGTCATGAGCTGCTCTCAAGCAGTCTGGTACATCTGATCAACAGCTAGCTCCTTAGCACCCTGTTGTTGCCATCTCAGCTGAGCCATCTGGATCCACCCCCTAGGACCTCCTCCATTTGTGGGTGCCTCTCCTATGTTTCCACCAGGAACTGTTCCTCCAGGTCTCAACCATCCAGGAGTTGTTCCGCTGGGACATTACCCTGCAAGCCAGATACCTTTCTTATTTCCTCCTCCGAGAATATTTTCTATCCCTGTCATGGCTTCGTTGGTCCTTCCTAACATGACTTTGGGGATCCCAGTATGGTACATTGATCCCCCTGCAAACATTCCGCCTGGTCAACCCAGACCTTATCATGCTTTGACCCCAGTTCAACCGGTCCCTACGGCCCCTGCCGCTACTTTAGTTCCATCACAACCTCAACAAGAACCCACTTTTGTTGTGAAAGCATCCGGACAGGGGGGCAAAGCCAAGAGGAAAGAACCTAAGGACAAGGCTCCCCAAGCTCCTCCAGCCCCCAAGGCCCCAAAGTCATCACCCTCGTGCGCTTTGTGTAAAGTTGTTGGGCATGCCACCAATAACTGTCCTGAAATCTCTTATCTTAAACCTTTGGTTCATGAAACGTTCCCTGAGTCAAATATCCCTAAATTCCATGCTAACTTACTGAGTCCACCCAAGAAACTCATAATGTTATGCACAAATGACCCTTGTGCCTTGTGCGATCATCATGGTCACTATTCCCATTGTTGCCCTCGTCTCGACGAATTTCGCGATTGCCTTGAGGCGCTTCGCGAATACGAGACCACTCGTAGTGGAACACCTACTCCTCTACCCGTGGATTCTGGTACCACTAGTAAACCAGAATAGGGGGACTTTGGTCCCACCATCATGACCCCTCCCCCCGATGTTGAGATGATGGACACCACGGGCCATGTCCTTTACCTGTTGTCATCCTTGAGTTCTTCGCAGGAAAACCTTTCTGAGGTTTTTGCGTGCGCTTTTATCGAAACTCTTTCGACAAAATCCAAGGTCTCAACATCCGTAGATCCTCTATCTACCAACTCGCCGTCTACCATTCCAGATGATGCGTATGTGAACCTTCTTTCTCAAGTTGATGCACCAGGTACCACCGCCACATCATGTAGTCAATCTTCCTCCTGTCTGCCCATCTTCCATTCTAATGGGGACGTCATGGAAGCCATGTCTACCCATGATTCCCCTTGCACTTCGCCAAGAGGGCATATCTTTTGGAGGATTCTGAAGGCCATCTCCTTCCTAATTCTCCCAATGTACTCTACCTCAAGAAATTTCACTCATAGCATATCCCTTTGATTTGCGTGTCTTTATTTCTGTCATGAAGTTAGGTAGGCTACATCATCTCATCCGTTGTCTTTTGCACCTTTCAAATGGATCCATCATCCACACCATATATCGGTCATGCCGATGGTGCGAGTCGCTTCTCCCGGAATCTAGCCTCGACATCCTGGGCCATTTTTACCCCCTTGCATACATTAGTCCTTTCAAATGGCGTGTGCATTGGATTTGCCACTAATAACCAGGCCGAATATGATGCAGTGATAGGTTTTTTAGTCGATGCCCTCGCTCATCGCATCCTTCATCTTCATGTTCGTTTAGATTCCTTGCTACTTGTCATGCAATTGAATGGTGTGTATCATGTGCATAACCAAGTCCTATTTAGAAAATATCTACAAGTTAAGTTGTTGGTATGTGAATTTGAAACCATCACTTTCAGTCATGTTCTTAGAGCCCAAAATAACTATGTAGACACCATTGCAAACAACATTCTAGATTGGCATTTATCACATGTATACCACAGAAGACAACCATAAAAAATAACACATGGCGAACCATCATCGTCATATAAAAATGCATAATCATATTATGTATCATATAAGTGTTTTGAGCCCATAGCTCTAAATACATCAGACATGCCCATAGCATGTTCCAAAAATCAAAACCAAAGGGACCCACATGTCCCCATATCTAGTCACTGTCCAGTGGATCCCGTGCCAAAGGCTCTACTCCACTTGCACGTAGATCAAGAATTACCTAACCAACCATCGCCATGCACCGCATGATACCTCGCCACTCTAAGGGAAGGTCGGTACACTCATCTGTGTATCGATCGTCTAACTCATGCCAGTCGCACTCAGAAACTCTGGTCAAGAGTACCTCACACCTACGGTGTAGATCAGCAAGTAGCACATTATCCTCTGGACCCTGTCGTGATGACGATGTTCCTTGATCTGCAGCCCCAGGCACTGCAGCTCGTCCAGCATATCCTATCGATTTTATCGGTGTTATGTCTGCATACCACATATTTTCACTTAGTACCATATAGATGTGATAAAAATATGAAATGCACCATAAAAAATAGCAACTTAACACTTACCGTCTGGTCCCCATGCTCGTCCGAGTGGAAGTGGTAAGTCAAGATCACCCTGATAGTTCATCCCACTATAAGGATAATTGTCAATGTAGAGGGGCATCTGATCCCAATGTGCGAAAAACTTGGGTCGGAACACCTGTCCGACTCCCCCTCCTCTCCGCAGTAGCTGCCCCCAGCGGTGCATCCTGGGCTCTTGTGGGCCCCCATCTCGGATCTGTACATGAGGACGAATGGTGGGTATCTTCTCAAAGAAGAATGCACACAACACTGTACCAAAAGCATAGTCATGGTTCACCTGCCTCCTGCATAGACTTAACTGTCATTTCACCGACGACAGCATCATCTGGGCCCACCCATAGTAGGTCCTGGCCAAAACACTCTCAACCAACATCATCTTCCCACTAGTGATGTGGTGGAATGCCTGGCTACCCAAGACCCGTAGCACAGCTGCGGCAATAGCCCGTGTCTCTAGCCTATCTAGATCACCAATCGGGATGGTCATGCCCTTCACACGCACATCCCATGGACAATGGTGCTCCACAAACTCTGTAATGTTCCTCCCACGAGGCAACACCGAAGTGTGTCCCCCACCACTCCTAAGGGAGGGAGTCCGATCAAGAAATAAATATCCTGTAATGTGAGCTCAATCTTGTGCCCCTACACGACAAATACCTCCTGGTCTGGATCCCAATAGCTCACAATTCTCGATAGCAAGGGCTCACCTGCCCTCATCAATGGGTTCTCTACCAACTTGAGAACCCCATAGTGAGCTAATGCCCCTCGAACCCCCTGATCCCTCTGAATCTCGGATCGAAGGGTATCCAAGTCTCGCTCATGCCAGTTGATTTTTAGCTCTGCCATGCCTGCAAAACACCACATGTCTTGTCAGTTCAGAGAAGAAAACATTGGTCTACATTGATCAACCTACAGCCCCCACCAAGCCAGCAAACCACCCCTCTTTTCAGTCCCAAATCGCAGTTTTCTGCCCAGAAAGAGCGAGCTCGTAGGTTTTCACCTGTTTCTTGTGAGCCAAATCGCACTTCTAGGCCCAAAAAGTGCGATGTGACCGTGAAGAGAGCAGGGGTCTCCCAAGGAGCTGTAGGGTGCCAAAAATCAGGAAATAAACCACTGAAATTGAAGAGATGAGTAAGGCCACCTACCTGAAAGTCACAGATCCTGATTCCAACGGTCGGTTTGTCCGCTACGATCTCCACAAGATTTAGGGCCTCTTCCTCCTCTCCAAATTCACCACAACTCACTTAGCAAATGAATTCAAATTGGAGGGAAAACGTCATTTCATAAAAAAATCCACAATTTTTATGTTGCCCATTGCGACCAAACCGTAGCTCAGTTTGACGAACCGTCAACACCGTTGGAAAGCTCTCATCGAGTATTATAATGGGTATTTATCAGTTTTTTGATGATTTGATACTTCACCAAGAAGTCATTTTTCCAAGAAGGGTCACTTCTTCGCCTCTCAAAATCGAATTTCTTCATATGTGACATTTGTACTTTGGGGACCACCTTCCCTTGGCGCTTGTCGTCTCACGTGTCGATTTTCGTCATGAGTAACCATCATTTACTCATGCCTTCATGGTCCCCACCGAGCCTATTCTGTGTGGCAGCATCATCGAGTCACCCTTGTTCAGAGCATCCGCGATGAGTCACCCTTGCATCCATGGAGTCTGTTTTGTATCCCATTATATCATGTCACAGTATTCCATCCATATTTGCATACCGTTCATCCTGTGTTGCCCATTTTGGCCTCCAGTCATACTGTCCCCCATCCCCTCCGGAGTTGAGTCAGTCGCTGCCAGGTCAACCATGCACTTTATGCTTTGACAAGGGAAGTCGTCTATTTGTCCCTCAGTCCCACATTTTCCATTGTCCCTGGTGTCAGTCCATCAGTCACATTACTATTTTCCCTCGTGCCTTAGTTGAGGATCCTCATTGCCTCACATATCGCGGGCCCTATTCTGTTAACATCAGCTCATTTATTCCGGGAGAATGGCCTAAAGGACGATGTATCTTGGTTCCATCTTCCATTCTTGTTCGGTGCCTCAGATCGAGCAGAGGGACTCATTATTGCCCTTTGACTTGGTTGTTTCATGTTCGTGATTCATACACTTGATGGTCTAGTGATGCAACAGATTGTACCAGTGATTCCCGGGTGTGTGTGAGATGTTTCAAACCTCATGAGGGGGTGGCCCTTCAGGTAGCCCCCCACATGCCCGGATGCATTCCTATTATGCTACAGCCTCAGATGCAGTTCCGCAGATTTGATGGGTTCGGTTCCTACCGATCGCAATGTTCATAGCATGCACATCTCCTTCAGATGATCCATTCAGTTTTGCAAAGCCCTTCCCTGTTCAGCAGGGCTTCTTTAGTTGTTCTACCCTCCCTCCCACCCATTTTTTGAGGGAAGGGCCATTATATCTCATGTACTCAGATATTATTGTATTCAGTCCTGGCTCATATTTTTCCAGGTGCATTATGTATATGGGACACATTGTATTATTTTCTAGCTCAGTTATGCCAGCGTGTCATGTACCATTTAGCATGTACTTCATTGGTCAGTTTTATGTTTCTGGGCGCATCATTATTCTTGTACTAAGTTATCTCGGCGGGTATAGGTATGCCTCCCCCGCCTCATTGAGATTTGGTACCACAACATAAAAGGAGACTTGCATTGGTCTTGCCCCCTCTGTCCCTCTCCTCATTTGCTTCAGCTTTATTGGTCTCTCTCTCTCTCTAAGTCCACTGTGTTGTCTAGTGATTGAGTCTTTATAACGTACTTCGGTCATATGTTTTTCTCCTAACACTCGTACGTTGGGGGGCAATATGTAATCACTATTGAAGTTTCTAAGTTTAACAGTTAGAAACCCTTCATGTGCTTTTTGATTTATTCCTACCTACTTGTTCTGTTAATTAACAAGTTATTTACCATGTAAATACTGAAAATAAACACAAGTACATGCTCAACACATTACAAATCATTCACTAAAGGAAACAGAAACAAGCACACAAGTGACATTGTTGTTTTTGGACTAATGTCCCTGGAAAAACCCAATGCGGGAAAACTGGTGCAGTTATCCGAGTGTTTGATTTATTAAGCAGTTTCAGAATACAATCTGGGTGCCAAATCTGGCTCACCCAATAGAGAAAAATCTCAGCAGTAGTACCTCTCTACTCGGACGCAGATATTACGGCTGAAACCCCGGATAAACACTCCAACAGCTCCAATCTACCCCACGAAACCCCAGTGTCAGCCTCTAGGGACTGTGTCAGCATCTCTTTGGCTCATCGTTAGCCTAGCGTCACTCTGGCTTGGCCTGCGTCAACCTCTGGAGGCACTGCATAAGTCCTCTGGCCCTCTGCATCACCCACGCTGGCCCTCTGAGGCACTGCGCAGCGCTTGGCTGCCTCTGCGTGAACCCTTGCTGATTCTGCATCCCTCTCTCCGGCTACTGGGCTGATCCTCCCAGTACTATCTCTGCCTCTCTGCTTTTGTATTCACTACCCCTCAGCTGCAACTCTGATCACTCTCTCAACTTTCTCAGCAAACCTAGCCCCAGAAAGTCGAAATCTTGATCAACTCGGTGTTTTCTCCAAGTGACCTTCAAGCTTCCTCTTATACTTTTCTCGTTGACACATCAACAGTCGAGATTAAGTCCCTAATCAACAGCTAAGATTAGATCTGGCTTGAACCATGACTTTTGGACCATTCTAACACAGTTTTATATTAATTCACATTAATATTTTAATTTCCCTAAGTTTAGACTTAGGGACTCCATTAAAAATATTAATTATCTTAATATTTTCCAAACTGTTTAGAATTTGCCCAAACCCTTTCTGGGTATTGGAGATCTCATGTGCCTTACCCTCTCCACCAATTTTCGTGGCTAGAGCATATCCGATGCTACCCCAAATCAACAATCACCAAAAAATTGATCATCTAGCATAATTTATTAGATGGATCGAAGTACACCATGTAGAGCCAATTTTACCATAGTAAAACTGCTTTTACTACGAGAAACTACTTAATAAACCACCTTTGTTAAATAATTTATAATTAAACCCATGAAGAATAATTAAATAAATCACTATTTATTTAATTTTCTTCTAGGAATAATTAATTAAACCATTGTTCAATTATTATTCCTTCTCATATTTGACCCAATTATGAAAAACCAATAGACATTATTAATTATCTTATTTTTCTTTAGGAATAATTAATTAATCACTAATTATTTATTATTCCTTGTCAAATTTGACTAAATCCCTTAGGAATAATTACAAAAACCATTATTTGTTTATTATTCCTTAACCAATTTCTTGAGATGATAAATAAATCATTTATTTATTTATTATTTCTAAATAAAATTTTAAATATTTTTTCGCTCCTAACCAAATATAATAAAATATTCCAAGTGATTATTCCAAGAATGGGGTTAATAATATTTTATTATTGCTCATTATTCGACGATAACTCAATATTTTGTTATAAATAGAAGGGTTTTCCATTCATTATTCACTTTTGATTATTTTCATTGTTGTAACTCTGATTATTATCACTGTCACACACCATTTTTCTTCCATTTGAGTTCCCATTGAGCTCAAACATTTTATTTTTTGGGTTTACACATTATAGAGGAGAGAGACTCTACACAAGCTGAAGACGTTTGAGGATAGCCAAGAACCCATCCCATAGAGGGGGACTAGTAACATTTATTTGTTCCCTTCACAGGTGTTATAATAAAATCTATTCTTTGTATATCTGGTTTCCATTGGATTATTGGAGTTATTATTACTGTTTCATTTTGTTGTTTAACTATGATTGTGGCATAGATCAGGACTTTGGCAGGTTTTGTTTCTATCATTTGCTGCAGATCTACAATGTTTAGCAGCCATTTATATTGTTGAGACTGTTTGTCATCTACACTCTTAAATGGGTTCTTTTCGTACACATTCGAGAAGAAAACACTACAACAATATGGTTGATCTTGCAGATGATATATCCTCCCTTGAACTATACTCAGTTATGTTACTTATGTTTCTATTTTGGTTTAGTTGACATGGTATACTTGCAAGAAGAAGATCAAAGATGACTAGAAAAATGGTAGACTACAGTTCATGAGACTCTCCCTATAGATCAGATGAGCAACATGGTTAGGGGTGCTCTCCTGAGATAGCAGACACTTTGAGAAGGTTGAAGGTAAAAATAAGGAGTTGCAAAGTAGATAATGACAAAATCATTCAGTCACAAGAGAGACTTGCCAAGGCACAGGTGAAACAAGCAAAGGTTAATACAATCATCCTTCAAAGTTTGTCAGACTTGCAGAGACATGGACCACTTAGGATCAGCCATGGACGAGAGGACAGGACTAATAGAGCATATGGTAGCAGGTCTCATGGTGGGCACAGGTCGGATAAAGATGACACAATTAGAGATGGCAGGTTGTTAGATACACATGATAGATGAGGCAGTGGACATGGGCTTTACTCTAGTTTTGGTTTAGACAGGTACCATGTTCATCACCGCTATCATCCTTATAGGAGAGTGACAGGGTATATTTTCCAAATGAGTTCAAGAAAGCAAAGCCACCTACATTTGATGGAGAAATGAAGAAGTCACAAGATACAGAAGTGTGGTTGCTTGGGGTGAATAAGTTCTTCAGATTGCGTGATTACTCAGAGAACAGAATAGCTACATTCAGTCTTAAAGGTAAAGCAAACATTTGGTGGGAAGATGTAAAGGATGTCAGAGGTATTCATGAAGAGGAGTTAACTTGGAGTGAGTTCAAGAGAATTTTCAAGAAAAAGTATCTATTTGAGAGATAATATGATGACAGGGCTAAAGAATTCTATGAGCTAAAGATGGGATCCATGACCGATGAGGAGTACACTAGCAGATTCTTAGATTTGTTGAGGTATGCGCCTTATTTGAAAGAGGAGAAAGCAAAGGTTCAGAGATTCATCAGTGGGTTGTCAGTAGCATTCGAAGACAGGATTGAGTTTGATGAGCCTAGATCATTGGAGGAAGCCATCAGAAAGCTAAAGCATTGTTATGAGCAATCGAAGTGCAGATCTAAAACTAAGAAGGATTGGAAAGTTAATGATAGGAATAAGGGAAAATGGGATAAGAAGCGAACAAGACCTCAGGACACAGGTAACAAAGAGAATGCAACACTGCCTAAGAAGTTCAATGCATCTAACAGAGGGCAGGGATTTCAGTTTGAGGAGAAGAACAAGGGTGATGGCAGGAAGCCTTTACAATGTTGGACTTGTGGCAAAGATCATCGCAGGAGAGATTGTCCATAGCATCAGGGTGGCAAACCGCAGATCTACAGTGCTCAGGAGGCATAGACAGTGGTGGATGTTGGACAAAGTATTCCTTGGATTTATGCAGCGTTGGATAACAGGTAGGTGGATCACCATAGATCTATTATCGAGATGGACAGTAAGCTTCGTGATCAGTTGTTTTTATTTTGATTGACCCTAGATCTAATTATAGTTATGTTAATCCTGACCTGGTGGATAAGTGTGGTTTCAATAAAGAAGTGCATGCAGAGTCTTGTTAGTGCAGTTGGCTACAGGTACTAAGAAGAGAGTTCATCACTAGGTAAGAGCTTGTGCATTTGAATTGAATGGTATGCCTACATCAGCGCATTTGAATGTGCTTCCATTGGGATCATACAGTATGTTGTTGGGTATGGACTGGTTGTATCTTCATAGGACCAAGGTGGATTGTTATGACAAGGCTATTGAGTGCTTAGATGACAATGGAGAACAAAGGATCTTGCAAGGTAAGAAGAAGGCAACATCAGTTAGAATGGTGATAGCTATGCAGGCAAAGCACAGTCGCATGAAAGGGTGTGTGTTATTTGTAGTACATATTTCCAATGATAAAGGTAAGGATGTTGAGGATGCGAAAGTTTTGAAGAGGTATCCAGTTATACAACAATTTCAAGATGTATTTCCCGTAGAGATTCCAGAGTTACCGCCTCACAGGGATGTGGACTTTTCTATTTGGTACCAGGGAAAGCACCAACATCAAAGGCACCATACAGGATGAGCACACCAGAGTTAGTGGAATTGAAGTTGTAGTTGAAGGAAATGCTTGACAAGGGATACATTAGGCCAAGTGTATTGCCATGGGGTGCACTAGTGTTGTTTGTGAAGAAGAAGGATGGTATTCTCAGGTTATGCATTGATTACAAATAGTTGAACAAGGTGACCATCAAGAACAGGTATTCGTTGCCGAGGATTAATGATTTGTTTGACCAATTGAAGGGAGCAACAATGTTCTCGAAGATTGATCTGAGATCAGGATACCATCAGGTATGCATTAAAGAAGAGGACATCTACAAGACTACTTTCTAGACCAGGTATGGACATTATGAGTTTGTTGTAGTTTCATTTGGTTTGACTAATGCTCTAGCTCCTTTATGTGCTTGATGAACATTGTGTTATGTCCTTATTTGGACAAGTTTGTTATTGTGTTCATTGATGATATATTGATATATTCTAAGAATGAGGAAGAACATGCCGAACATTTAGTAGCAGTGTTGAGATTGCTAAGAGAGCATCAGTTGTATGCCAAGCTTAGTAAATGCAGTTTCTTTCAGACAGAGGTACATTACTTGGGACATGTGGTTTCCAAGGAAGGCATAGTAGTGGATCCAGAAAAGATAAAAGCTATCATGGAATGGGAAGCTCCTAGGAATGTGGATGAGGTAAGGTCATTTATGGGGTTAGTAGGTTATTACAGGAGGTTCATCAAGAACTTCTCATAGATTGCTTATCCTATTACATCGTTGAAAACAAAAGGTAAGAAGTTTGAATGCACAGAGGAATCTGTAGCAAGTTTTGAGTAGTTGAAGCAGTGTTGTGAACATCGCGATTTTATCGCGGTGTTTTCAAAAATTCGTGATATTTTCATGCCCGTGATTTTATCGTCCGATTATATCGGCAATTTTTTAAACTTCAAAAAATCGTGATATTTTTTCATGCCCACGATTTTATTGTCTTTATTATATCGGCGATTTTTTAAACTTCAAAAAATCGTGATATTTTTTCATGCCCACGATTTTATGGTTCGATTATATCAGTGATTTTTAAAACTTCAAAAACTTGTGAAAAAATCACAATTTTTACCAAAAAATCGCCAGTTGATCCATAAATATCGTGGGGGTGGAAAACAACACTATTTTAAAGGCTAAATTTGGTTTTTTTGGGCTCATTTTGCAGACAAAGGGCAAGAGAGGAGAAAAGTGAAGGAATTTAGCATCCTAAGCAAAAAAAATCAAGGTTCAAGTTTCTTCAGCAAAACGTGGTTTTCTAGTATCGGCATCAAATTTGGCCTTTTTTTTTGTTTTTTTTTTGCTTTTCCTTGCGTTTCTATCACCCATTTATTTTCCATGATTTTTGTTTGCATTTGAGTGTGTTTTTTTGTCACTTTTATTGCATTTAGTGGAAAGGATTTTTTTGGTCAAAAATGCAAAAACTTGATTGTTAGTTTTATTTGTTTAATTTCTTTTTGTCCCTAGTTTTTTTCAATCATTTTTGCTTGGGTTTGAATGCATATTTTTTACCATTATTGTTGCATTGAGTTGAGGATTTTTTTTGGGTCAACAATTCAAAATGTTATATGTAAATTTTAATTTCATTTGTTTAACTTGCAATTCTTCTTGTGCCCTAGGTTCAAACTTCAAAGTTCAACTTACATTAAGACTCAAGAGTTCAACAAAGTTACAAACACGCCAAGGAAATTGGACCCTCTGTGGGAATCTGGTGAACCTAATGGGGGGTTTGACGGATCAAATTTGAGTTGAAAGTTATGTGGGCAACATATGACAGGGGATCCACATACAGATTGAAGTTCCACCTTGCATAAATTCCTGGACATGAGGTAGGGGCCTTGCTCAAATACAAATCTAGAAATCATCCGAAGAGCCCTCAAACCATTGGAAGAAATAGAGACAACCAAACTTACCAAGGCAACATTAATGAGTCAAATAGCAGAGCGTGGAGCGTAATGACTGGGAGGTGACTATTACCCACCACTTCCTGGGTGATATCCCCAGGTGATTTTTTTCTCCATGATGAACCTCAAACGGCAGCCCCTTGCAGTGTCCTACTAACTTGTTGTGCCATTTCTCTGCCACCTGAGCCAGCGATGTGGTTCTTCACCCACTTGTATTGATCGTAAGTTTGAAGGTGGGCCTCCCGAATCTAAAGGTATGTCTTGCCATTTTGTAATTGAGTATTGGATTTACTTATCATGGATACTTCTGGGTATGGATTGATGGCGGGATTTTGTGGAAAGGGTGGGCTTAGTTTGTCCTCTTGTCCCCTTGATCTCTTTTGGATGTTACCCTTAGATCTTAGTCCCGTGGTATCTCCTTTATTGACCATTTGGTTCTAGGGTGGTACTAATTGGGAAACCCCGACTTTGGGTGCATGGTCCGCCTCCTTTATCCGCATATATTACTCCATTTCCACTCACTATACCCCATTCATCATTTTTCCCACCTGGGTCCACTTTTCCATTTTGGGTCCACATAGGGCAGCCTCCCTATCCCCTTGCCCCCACCTTGGGTCAGACCTAAAATGATGCCTCGGAGGTTGTCGGAGGTTGAAGCAGCTAAAAGAAAAAGAAAAAAACATAATTGGCCACATTTAACAAGAAATTGTACCACAAAATGCAAAAGATGGTCGGGACAAAATAATTAGCACGCAGGAAAAAGCCAATACATGAGCTCTACCCCAATCCATGGTCATCACCCTGGTTCCATACGCCTTAGATGAGCTTCCTTTATAAATTAGGAACCCATGATTGTCTCGACCCCTGGAGGGAAATGAACCGCCCTACCTAAAAGAGGGTAATCATTGTTATATCTTACACATCATGCTCTTGTCCTTTGAGCCTCGAGCAATTAATTAAATAAATTTCATAAAAGGCAAAAGGCATATAAAGAAGGGTGGAAAAATCAAGGCTGGGGCACCTCATATATCACAATTGATCCCTTTTACACATTACATACCTAGGTGTGGGATTCCCTTTATCTAGCTACCCCTATGCCCCAATATGTGGCCCATGATTGCCCCTCTCATTCCCTACTCCATTCCACTTATTTATCACTTGCCACCCCCATTAGAGGGATGTACCTTGGACATACTATCCCCTTTAAGGGTTGAAACCACCTAATACGGTACTTGGTTAGCCCCCTTTGGAGCTTGGAGACACTAGCACATGCCAAATCATAGTATAGAAGGGCATGCCATTATGAAGTGCTCACTTTGTTATCCATGGTTTGTAAACTCTTTTACATGATTATTTTAATGACTGGTTGTACTGGAAGCTTAGGGGACACATTGGATCTTATGCAAGATTACAGGTGGTTTCCATTTGGGTTTGGTCTCCCTATACGGAACCCTAACCCCCAGAGATCTACATTGGCACATATAGGGTGTGTATAGAAATCCAGTGGCCTCCACAGCAGCAAACAACACTCCATGAATCTTCATCAACACTCAGAGACTACTAGCGATCCACTTTTGGGATGATGGTGATATGCTTGGTACATTATGCCCAGCATGCCCCCACAGGAGCCCCACACTCTTGGCAGGTGCCCCAGGACTTGTACAACGTCATGGCAGCATTCATTCCACCACTTGGACCCTTGCAAAGAATCTACAGGCATTTCTGATTCATATGGAGACCCATGGGGTCATTTATGTTCCCTCAGACCCACTAGGAGCACCACAGGTCTACTACTTGGAGAACAAGGGGCCACCCCCTTATCCATCATATTCCAAGGAATTTATTCCTCAGTATTGCACTTCAGGACATTATTAGGCCTTTGGAGGGCCCCATGACATGTACATATTATTATTTGGCCCCTTGTGAGCCTTATTTTTCCACTTGTGAGCTAGTTTGGTGGGATTGTCACCAATAGGGGTTTTATTTGCACATTAGTTTATCATTAGGGGCTAATGTCGGCCCATAGGCTAATTCGAACTCCTTAGAAGGCTATATATTGATGTTAGATACATTCATTTGGATCATCACTTGATTTGGTATCTCTCTAATAATAGAGAACTTCGCATTTTTTCCTTGGAGGATATTTTTGGAGATGGATGAATTTTGATGTATGGAATTGGGCTATTTTTCTTGTCTTGAAGATTTATTTTGCAAAGGAAATGTTGGTTGGATATACTCTATAATGTTGTAAGTAAATTTTAATGTTGTTATTCTTGTTGCTGCATACCGCTAAAATTAGGCCTAGTTGCTGCATAATTGAAATGTGGAATTAAGCACGTTTTAGCTAATTTGGTGTATGAGTCAATGTTATATGAATGAAATGTCCTAGAAATTATTTGTCTCGATAAGCTTGCATCATTTTCTTTGAAGTATAAATGCTTGAAGGTCACTTATTTTCTTTATCTCAACATTGGATAAAGTTGACTTTCTGGGCCTCCTTGATCAAGAAACCAAGTTCTTACTCATCATCATCCTTGACTCCATATCCCCAAGTGAATTAGGCACTCATCCCTAAAAAGGGTGGTCATCTCCTTCACCTTTTTCACCTTTTAACACTTTTTCCTAGTTCTAGCCCTCAAAGGTCACCTAGAGCATCAATTTCCCGGGAATTGACCCAAGGAAAAACTTTAATCTCCTACAGGCTACTACGCTGGTGGTTCCCCTCCCTCTCCTCCAAATTTGAGGCAATTCTAATGGTGGAATCTCTAGGAAGCCCAAGCCCTAGCTCTAGGATCGATTCCTAGGCATCCCCAAGGTTAGACCTCAACGGGATCAATTCAACCTTTTGAAGTAAATATTCTTGTTTGGTCCTTTCCCTTTACCTTGTCCAGGATAGTAAATCATTGGTTGCTGCATTCCATCCCCGAGCTTGGGCTAGGTCCACTTGGCCCCATGTGGTCCCACTTCTCAATAAAGATTAATTGTCAAGGACCATTTGGGAATCCAAGTTTCCCAAGGATTATAAGGATTGAGAACCTCGTCTATAAGCCTATTCCTTCTCCCTCAACCCTCCAATCCTCAACCCTTAGCCCTGGATGACCAAGTCCCTTGCTTAAAGAGCAAGCAAGTTCCATTCTTCACTCCATCCTTAGGAAAGGGTTTCCAGGGTCAATTTCCACCTATCCATTGACATATACTTTACAAGTGATCCCTACTCTACTGGGACTCCTCTCATCAATGAAAGTCTGTAAAGAGCAAGGAGACTTAATTGTGGTGATAGTGGGCTAAGCCTCCACCGTTTCCCTTAACCTAACAATTGCCCTCTTAGGAACCCCTTTTAGGTCCCTTGCTGGTCTGAGTGGTAACATTACTTGCATTGTTGTCGGGGACACGAAACTTGTGTTTTGTTCCCCATACGACATATTGACATATCATTATTGGTGACTCCATTGGAAGAACAAAGCCCTAGTTCTTTATTGAACTTAAGGTCGATGCTTGTAGGGTGAAGCAAGCATTTTTCCAGGCATCTTTAATTTCACCTTGGCGACTCCTCCATAAGTTTCATGTATACCTCAAATAGGTTGTCATTCTTTTGTAAATTTCCCGCTTTGGACATCGCTAGCGCCTCTGGACATCCTAACCATGTCGCGAGAAGGATGCTACGTGGGATGTTCGTGTTTGATGGTGATCCACTCTCCGCAATGGACCACATAGAAATATTTAATGCACATGCTTCAAGAGAGAAGGTTGTCCACCAAGATGTCCTTATGTTATTGTTCATGGGATCTCTCGGTGGTCATAACTCATGGTTGCATGATCATGAACCTAGGAGCATCTCATCTATTGAAGAGTTCGTTGATGGCTTTCTTAGACATTTTCAAGTACACCCTGCATTAAGCATCCAAGAGGAAGCCTTCATCGAGCATCATCAAGACATTAAGAATCTAGGTAATGAGCAAGAAGACAAGTCCTCCTTGGGTCCACATGATGAAAATAATGATTTTGAGGACACATGTGCTGGGAAGGATGAATTTATGGAAAGTGAAATTGAGACCAACCTTACCTTTCTCAAGGATATTACTCCCGATGAATCCTCTTCTGAAAACCTTGAGAAAGATGATCCCATTAGCCCCTTGAAAGATGACATTGAGGATTATTTCCACATTGAAAGGGAGAAATGGGAAATTGTTGGTCCTCAATTTGATGGTGCTCCCATTTACGACACCGACAAGGAGGATGAGGATGGGATTGGTCTTCCTTTCCCCTCGGGCACTATTTGTGATGGCATACCCATTGATACCCTTGGGGGGGAGAATCTTCATTTTCCTTTGCATAAAGAGGGGCAGTTGGAAGTGATAAATTTTCCTTTTAGGAGAAACCCTATCTTTGATACTAGGGAAACTGATAAGGCTCCCACTTCTCATGAGTATGATTCTATGTTCAAATCACTTGAGCCTTTAGATTATGATCTTGGGAAAGCAAAACCTGTTGAATACAATACTTCTTCCTCCCTTTTTCCTATTGGTCATCATCTTGAGTCTTCATTAAATGATTCCCTCACCTCTAGTCATATGATCTCAAGTAACTGTGAGCCCCTTCTCCCTCCCAAGTATAGTGTCAAGGAAGAGACCTTCATTGATTATACTTTTCCTCCTTGGATGTACCCTCAGGGTTTTAATCACTCCATGGTATCCCCTCTCTAGTGTGATCATCATGTGCAACCTACTTGTGTCTCTCCATCTCGTCGGCCTCCCTTTCCTACTAATCATAACCCGATGAAGGCCATAAGCCATGACAGAAATAATAAGGACAACGGTGGAAGTGATGTGCTAGAGCAAGACATCAATCAAAAGTTTATGAGCTTGGTTGTTATCATATCTATATTTTGGTTGCAAGAGAAGATCTCATGGACTAGATTACATCTTTTTCTTACCTCTTCTCACATAATCATCCATGTGGGCATCATATTTTCCCACCTCCCGCCCGCAGCATCCTCCATGTCTTTGGGTTTGCATTCGCTTTGGGGTTTGTTGCATGAGTAATCATACAAGCAGGCATATTTATATTGACTTGATGACATGTTGGTTGCATTGGCTTTATGATTACACTTAATAGAAGCTTCATCATATGCATGTTAGGGTAGAATGCATTACATGCTCATTTTTTCATTAGAAGTAACGTCATATGATTTTTCTCACGATAGCTAGATGCATATTTTATTTTCCGTTCATTTTATGGCCTAACATATTAGCATCTGCGATCATGAGACACCGTGAAAGCATGCTGCCCCGTGTTTCTCCATCTATTATATGTGCAGGTGACAGGTCTACGTAACCAAGAGATTGTTGGAGTTCTCGTGACCTATCGTTCCAGTAGCTTCACCCACTTCTTCGAGAGATCACGTCTCAGTTGGAGACAGATGTTACCCACCACTTCGTGGGTGAAATCCCCATAAGAATTTTTTCTCCATGATGAACCTCAGTTGGTAGCCAACAGCCCCTTGCAGCCTCCTACTAGCTCGGTGTGCCATCTCTCTGCCATCTGAGCCAGCCTTGTGGTCCCTCACCCACCTGTATTGATCATATGTTTGAAGGTGGGCCTCCCGAATCTAAAGGTATGTCTTGTCATTTGGTAATTGAGTATTGGGTTTACTTATCATGGATACTTCTGGGTATGGATTGATGGGGGGATTTGGCAAAAAGGGTGGGCTTAGTTTGTGCTCTTGTCCCCTCGAACTCTTTTGGATGTTACCCTTGAATCTTAGTCTTGTGGGATCTCCTTTATTGACCATTTGGTTCTAGAGTGATACTACTTGGAAACCCCAAC
Source organism: Pinus tabuliformis (assembly GCA_031772625.1). Lineage (NCBI taxonomy): Eukaryota > Viridiplantae > Streptophyta > Pinopsida > Pinales > Pinaceae > Pinus > Pinus tabuliformis. Next base: position 1,556,153,625 of record CM062804.1, read on the forward strand.
TTTGGGTGTGTGGTCCCGCTCCTTTATCTACATATATTACTCCCTTTCCACTCACTATACCCCATTCATCATTTTTCCCACCTAGGTCCACATAGGGCCAGCCTCCCTATCCCTTTGCCCCCACCTTGGGTCAAGCCTGGAATGATGCCCCAGAGGTTGAAGTAGCAAAAATAAAAAGAAAAAAACATAATTGGCCACATTTAACAAGAAATTGTACCACAAAATGAAAAGATGGTCGGGACAAAATAATTAACACGTGGGCAAAAGCAAATACGTGAGCTCTACCCCAATCCATGGTCATCACCCTGGTTCCATAGGCCCTAGATGAGCCTCCTTTATCATTCAGATATCCATGATCGTCCCAACCCCTGGAGGGCAGTGAACCGCATCATGCTCTTGTCCTTTGAGCCTCGAGTATTTAATTAAAGAAAATTCATAAAAGGCAAAAGGGATATAAGGAAGGGTGGAAAAATCAAGGTAGGGACACCTCATGTACCACAATTGCTCCCTCCTACACATTACATACCCAGGTGTGGATTCCCCTTATCTAGCTACCCTTATGCCCCAATATGTGGCCCAGGATTGCCCCTCTCATTCCCTACTCCATTCCACTTATTTATCGCTTGCCACCCCCATTAGAGGGATGTACCTTGAGCATACTATCCCCTTTAAGGGTTGAAACCACCTAATAAGGTACTTGGTTAACTCCCTTTGGAGCTTGGAGACACTACCACATGCCAAAGCCCACTACGGAAGGGCATGCCATTATGAAGTGCCCACTTTGTTATCCATGGTTTGTAAACTCTTTTACACAATTATTTTAATGATTGGTTGTACTAGAAGCCTAGGGGACACATTGGATCTTATGCAAGATTACAGGTGGTTTCCATTTGGGTTTGGTGTCCCTATACGGAACCCTAACCGCCAGAGATCTACATTGGTACATATAGGGTGTGTATAGAAATCCATTGGCCTCCACAGCCGCAGACAACACTCCAGGAATCTTCATCAACACTCAGAGACTACTAGCGATCCACTTTTTGGATGATGGTGATATGCTTGGTACATTATGCCCAGCATGCCCCCACAGGAGACCCACACTCTTGGCAAGTGTCCTAGGACTTGTACGACATCATGGCAGCATTCATTCCACCACTCGGACCCTTGCAAAGGATCTACAGGCACCTTCAATTCATATGGAGACCCATGGGGTCATTTATGTTCCCTCAGACCCACTGGGAGCACCAGAGGTGTACTACTTGGAGAACAAGGGGCCACCCCCTTATCCATCATATTCCAAGGAATTTATTCCTCAGTATGGCACTCCAAGACATTATTAGGCCTTTGGAGGGCCCCATGACATGTACATACTATTATTTGGCCCCTTGTGAGGCTTATTTTTTGACTTGTGAGCTAGTTTAGTGGGCTTGTCACCAATAGGGGTTTTATTTGCACATTAGTTTATCATTAGGGGCTAATGTAGACCCATAGCCTAATTCGAACTCCTTAGGAGGCTATAAATTGATGTTAGATACATTCATTTGGATCATCACTTGACTTGGAATCTCTCTAATCATAGAGAACTTCACATTTTTTCCTTGGAGGATATTTTTGGAGATGGATGAATTTTGATGTATGGATTTGGGCTAATTTTCTTGTCTTGGAGCTTTGTCTTGCAAACGAAATTTTGGTTGGATATACTCTATAACGTTGAAAGTAAATTTTAACATTGTTTATCTTGCCGCTGCATACTGCTAAAATTAGGGCTAGTTGTTGCAAAATTGAAATGTGGAATTAAGCATGTTTTAGCTAATTTAATGTATGGGCCAATGTTGTATGAATGAAATGTCTTAGAGATTATTTATCTCAATAAGCTTGCATCATTTTATTTGAAGTATAAATGCTTGAAGGTCACTTTTCTTTTCTTTATCTCAACATTGGATGAAGCTGACTTTCTAGGCCTCCTTGATCAAGAAACCAAGTTCTTACTCATCATCATCCTTGACTCCATATCCCCAAGTAAATTAGGCACTGATCGCTAAAAAGGTAGGTCATCTCCTTCACCTTTTTCACCTCTTACCACTTTTTCCTAGGTCTAGACCTCAAAGGTCACCTAGGGCATCAATTTTCCAATAATTGACCCAAGGAAAAACGTCGATCTCCTACAAGCTACTGTGTTGGTGGGTCCCCTTTCTCTCCTCCAAATTTGAGGCAATTCTAAAGGTGGAATGTCCAGGAATCCCAAGCCCTAGCTCTAGGATCGAATTTTTCCTAGGCATCTTCAAGGCTAGATCTCAACAGGATCAATTCAACCTTTTTGTCAAGCCAAGAGTAACTCCAGTTTGGCAGAAAACTGATTCGATTTATTTCATTAGGTAGCTATTGTTATATACAAAGGATGTGACTGCTCAGTTCATCTTCTGATGACTGTTCACATTCCAAATTCACCCAATCGCAGAGGATTAGGTGTCAACATTCCCCCCCTTAATCTGAAGGGATGTTGGTGAGTCCAAGCATCGTTCTGAATCTTTCAAGCTTTTCTCTTCCAAGAGCTTTGGTGAAGATGTCTACAATTTGCTCATTTGTGGAACAATGACGGAGATGGATTGTTTTGGCCTCAACATGATGTCGGATCAGATGATATTTAGTATTGATGTGCTTTGTACGATCATGGAACTTTAGGTTCTTGGCCAACTTTATTGCAGAGGTGTTGTCAATCATGAGTGGAGTTGATTGTACATGTTTTACCTGCAAATCTTCAAGAATTTTCCTAAGCCACACAATTTCTTTCGTTGCTTCAGCTGCTGCCACGTATTCTACTTCTGTTGTGGAATCTGCTGGAACTGATTGTTTGCGTGATCTCCAGGAGACAACTCCTAATCCAAGACTCATAGCATATCCTGAAGTAGATACCCCAGTTTCTTTGTCTCCATCGAAGTCTGAATCAGAGTATCCAATCAAGCTGAAGTCGTCCACCTGTGTATACATGATTCCAAGGTCTTGAGTTCCCTTCAAGTACCTTAGAACTCTTTTTGCAGCAGACCAATGTCCCTCACAAGGCTTTTGCATAAACCTGGAGAGGATTCCTACAACAAATGAAATGTCTGGTCTGGTAGTAGTGAGGTAGATGAGACTTCTTACAAGCTGTCTATACTTTGTTGCATTCTCAAATTCCTTTCCTTCAATAGATGTGAGCTTTAAGTTTTGTTCCATTGGAGTAGAAAGAGGATTGCACTCTGTCATGCCAAATCTGTTTAACAAATCTCCAATGTATTTCTTTTGAGAAAGAAATATGGATTTTGGATGTTGGGTTACTTCAATCCCAAGATAGTAATGAACATAGCCCAAATCAGTCATTTCAAAACTTTTCCCCAATTCCTTCTTTATGGATGCAATGTAGCTTTCATTGTTCCCTGTCATTAAAAGATCATCTACATATACCACAAGATATACAATTGTTTTGCCAACTTTCTTGACAAATAAAGTTGCATCATCAAGATCAAAATGATTGAAGTTGAGTTTCAAAAGATGCTCAGTTAGTTTTTCATACCAGGCTCGCGGTGCTTGTTTGAGGCCATACAAGGACTTCACATGTTTGCATACTTTATGTTCATGTCCTTTCACAACAAATCCTTCAAGATGGGACATAAAAACATTCTCTTTTAGATCTCCATTCAAGAAGGCAGTTTTTACATCCATTTGATGGACTTTCGAACCGTTTTGAGCTACTAGTGCAAAGAGTGTCCGGATGGTGGCCCATTTTGCTGTGGGGGCAAACGTTTCCTCATAATCGACCCCTTCCTTCTGTGCAAAACCTTTTGCCACAAGCCTAGCTTTGTGCTTGTCAAGTGAGCCGTCAGCTTTGTACTTGTTCTTGTAGACCCACTTGCAGCCAATTGGTTTGGTTCCAAATGGAGGATCAACCAGCTTCCAAGTGTCGTTCTTTATGAAGGCATCATACTCCTTTTGCATCGCTTCTTTCCATTCATCATGAGAAGCAGCTTCTTTGAAGGAAGTTGGTTCAAAATCTGTAGACAAGTTCAATTCACAATCATAAGAAACATCCATATCAACAGGTGAATTAGAGTCATCTACATCACCTCCATTTTGTCGGTTTGAATTTCTGGTTCCTGTTTTTCCAATTTCATCAGGATGAACACTTTCAAGTGTCATCGTCAGCCACTTTGGGGGACCTTTCTGAGATGGTCCAGGCTGCTCTGTTGATTGAGTTGGGACTGAATCAAGATTGAATCTCCCAATTCTATCAATTACATCACTTGAAGCATCATCCGTTGTTGGAGTTTCATTCAGGGGAGAGTGTTCTTCAAAAGAAGATTCCACATGTTGATCTAGAATAGGAATCCCCCCTTCAAGATGTGGAATCTGATTATCAAATTCTTGAAATGATTTCGTTTTTGTGAATCTATCCAAGCGATCAAGTTGCCGCTCAACAACATTGTCAGATTTGGATGATTCAAGAAAAATTACATCTCTAGATACAACAAACTTTTTATTTACTTCATCATAGAGGTGGTATGCTTTGGAGGTGTTTGAATACCCCAGGAAGATACACTTACGACTTCTAGCACCAAGTTTGTTTCTATGAACCTTTGGTATCAAAGCACAACAGGTGGAACCAAAGACCATGAGATGTTTTACCGAAGGAACATGTCCATACCACAATTCATAAGGAGTCTTGTTTCTTATAGCATTAGATGGACATCTATTCTTTATATATGTAGCACATAGAACAGCATCAGCCCAAAACATTATCTTTACATTTTTGAAGAAAAGCATGGATCGTACCATATTCAAGATTGTTCTATTCATTCTTTCAGCTACACCATTCTGTTGGGGATTATAAGGCATAGTTGTTTGATGTTTGATCCCATGTTGGCGAAGATAGTTTTCAAATTCATTTGATGTATATTCTTTTCCATTATCAGTGCGAATAGACCCAATATGAGATTGCGCATCATTTTCAATCCATTTATGAAAATTCTTGAACGTTTGAAAGGCATCAGATTTGTTCTTCAATAAATAAACCCAACACATTCTAGTGTAATCATCAATAAATGTCATGATATATTTATTTCCATTTGCAGAAGGGACAGGCATTGGACCACATAAATCTGAATGAATGAGTTCAAGCTTCCTATGTGCTCTTGAATGTGAATCATGAAAAGACTGTTTGCTATGCTTTCCTAGAATGCAAGCATCACATTGCTTATGTCTCCTAGGAATTGTAGGCAAACCAGCAACACCATTTTTCTTCAATAAGCGGAGACTGTCATAGTTTAAATGTCCAAATCTAGCATGCCATAATAAACTTGATGGAAGTGTACCTTCTTCATGATGAGAAATATATGAGAAATGTTGTGCATGAGCAGAGGTTCCTTGCAATTTGAGAAGCCTTTCTTCTTCTATTCCCCTCATGACAAGTGAGTGGTCAAATGCTTTTCTTACCTCAAGCTTGCCATCAAACATATGAATGGAGTGACCTTGCTGGCGGATGTGGACCAAGGACAGCAAGTTTCTTTTGAGCTGTGGGAGATATAGAACATGATCCAGAAAAAAGTCTGGAAGACCAGGTAGTTTAAGCCTGATTGTGCCAAGCCCTGATGGCTTGATTTTTGACTGATCTGCAAAGTATACTACTCCATCAACATTGTTAGTGAAATTTTCAAAAAAATCTTTTCTATGCGTCATGTGATAGGTTGCTCCTGAATCAAGCAACCAATCATTTTTCGAAGAAGCAAGTGAAGCATTAAACAAATCTTCATTTACTCCAATGTTACATTGTGCCTCAATATAGTGAGCGGATTCAGGTGCTTTACCTTTGTCTGTATCATCAGTTTTACCTTTCTGCTGGTTTCTTTTCTGCTCAATTTTGTCCCATGGTAGCTTGCATGTAGAAGCATCATGTGATCCATTTCTTTTGCAGTGAATGCAATGCAGATCTGCCTTTTCTCCTTGAGAATGTCTGCCCCCCCTGCCTCTGAAATATCTTCCTCTTCCTCTTTGTCCACCTCTTCCTCTTGTAGAGTCTTGAGCAGGATGCTTTTCTTTATGAGCAAGGCACATAGTCTCTTCAGAAGATTCAGGGGCTGTCTTCTTTCCGAAAGCTTTCTCTCTTTCAGCAAACTTTTTCACAAGAGAGTCAAAGGTTATATCTTTAAGATTTCCATTTGCTTGCAATGACTCAAGATAGTTGGAGTAAGTAGGATAAAGTGCCTTGAGAAAAGCAATAAGAGGAATATCCAATTCAACCTTAGTGGATTTGATATCATGCATTATAGACTTTACTTCAGCTGCAAGAGCAAGAGGATCATTATTTTGCAGTTCAAGAGTGAAGAGTTTAATCATGAGTTGAACTACTTCAAGTGTAGAATGTGAGTCATAGAGTTCTTTCAGCTTTTGTGGGGCTTCAAAGGCAGTTGAATATGATAAAATATGGCGACTCACCTCTTCATTTACAGATGCTGCGATTAATGCATAAGCTTTGCTGTTCTTGTTTTCCCAAATGACGAGTTCTTTCTCTGAGGTAGGCTGCACTGGGTCATTGTCTCCTCCGACACACACTCCTTTCGACAACTCATTGAAGATGAGGGTGTGTTTTATCATCCGAAACCATTCAGGATAGTTCTCCTTGCCAGTGAGAACTATTCCTACCATGGATATGATTGAATGCATTCTGTAAAAAATTTCTGATAGAAAAGAATACTTCTGCTACAAAACTTTTATTCTCAAGGGAAAAAAAATACTTTTGATGTGACTAGCCAGCAAACTCAAATATTAATTCATATTCATCTGCACAGCATTAAGTCCAAAAAATATCCCCAATAGCATAAAGCACAGCATTGAACAGTCATATTTGTACTCTCAATTCCATTCACAATACTGTTTTGTTTCATATAAAAACAACGATGCCAATTTGCAAAATGTCAATTATCAGATATTGTGCCCAACTCAATTATTCAAAATGTATCAGCGCATTCCAACCAAACGAGCTGCAGAAATAAGCAATTGAAAACATTGTTTTCTTGCTTGGATCGCCACGCTTCAGTTGCTTAAAAAATAGAGGCTCCCTTTCTAATTGACTCCAGGGAATGCAAACTCCTGCACATACTTTTCTCAGTTGCTTACAACAACACAATTTACAGCACTCTTTCAAGACAAAAGCAAACCCATTTACTAAATTTCAATATGAAACAGCGGCCCATTTTCTGGAGCTACATAACAGATCAAAGAAAATGGAACATTACAGAACCACAGCTCTGAAATTAGCTGAAAAGCAGAGGAAAAGCAAGAGCCGTTGTGAAGACTCTTCCTTCTCTTCGTCTGACAGTGAGGTCGAGGTTGTCGATATGACTTGGCTCCGGTCAACACAGCAATCTGACCGGATTTTAGAGGCTTCTGATCAAAACCCGTCGGTGTCGATAGAGAACCCTCCAATTGTAGCGGAGGTTAAAGGATCTGTGGAGGCGGGGGCTTTGGGGACTTCCACCACGCGAATACGTAAAACAGAAACTTTTTGCAAATTTGATAAGCCACCCAAAATTTATTAGTGATACAAAGCTGGCAATAGCTGATGCTTACAAACAAACAGACAAGGAATTTCTCAATACAAAAAATAGTCAACACAGAGATGCGGGGTCAACTGCATCAACTGCAGTTCTTGTAGGGGATCGATTGCTGGTTGCAAACGTTGGGGATTTGAGCGCTGTTATATGCAAGGCTGGAAAAGCTGTTGCTCTTTTTCGGGATCATAAACCAAATCAAACTGACGAGCGTCAACGAATTGAGGATGTTGGAGGATTTGTTATGTGGGCTGGTGCCTGGCATGTTGGGGGGTTCTTGCTGTTTCGCGTGCTTTTGGTGACGCACAGGCTCGGTTTAATTCCCCATGGCGCCGTTTGTGGGAAACACAAAATAAAAAATGCAACACAAATGGGATCAATCCACAGACAAAAATGACTGAGCTAGATCAATGTGGCTTGCTGTTGATCGATGGGGTAGGATTGAGGTGACTGAGCCTAAGGAATTCTCCGTGAAGGAGGAGAATAATCTCTGTCAAATGCTCCAGAAACAGTTACCCACTACAGCGACCATTCCGCCAGCAATTTGGAATATGGACAGATACTATGTCAGAGAGCGTTATGGACAGATACTATGTCAGAGAGTGTTATGTAAGGATAGAGGCAGCGCTGGTGCGCCAGAGAGTGTCATGGACAGATGGGTTATGGCAGAGGCAGATGCATGGACAGAGGAGTTACAGGAGCATAAGAGCTAAAACAAGGAGTTGGCTCTGATACCATGTCAGGCCAGGAGTAACTCCAGTTTGGCAGAAAACTGATTCGATTTATTTCATTAGGTAGCTATTGTTATATACAAAGGATGTGACTGCTCAGTTCATCTTCTGATGACTGTTCACATTCCAAATTCACCCAATCGCAGAGGATTAGGTGTCAACACTTTTGAAGTAAATATTCTTGTTTGGTCCTTTCCCTTCACCTTGTCCAGGATAGGAACATCATCATCATCATCCTTGACTCCATATCTCCAAGTAAATTAGGCACTGATCCCTAAAAAGGGAGGTCATATCCTTCACCTTTTTCACCTTTTACCACACTTAACTAGGTCTAGCCCTTAAAGGTCACCTAGGGCATCAATTTCCCGAGAATTGACTCAAGGAAAAACGTCGATCTCCTACAAGCTACTGTGCTGGTGGGTCCCCTTTCTCTCTTCCAAATTTGAGGCAATTCTAACAGTGGAATGTCTAGGCATCCCAAGCCCTAGCTCTAGGATCGAATTTTGCCTAGGCATCCTCAAGGCTAAACCCCAACATGATCAATTCAACCTTTTGAAGTAAATATTCTTGTTTGGTCCTTTCCCTTCACCTTGTCCAGGATAGGAACATCATTGGTTGTTGCATTCCATCCTCGAGCTTGGGCTGAGTCCACTTGGCCCCGTGTGGTCCCACTTCTCAATAAAGATTATTTGTCAAGGACCATTTGAGAATCCAAGTTTCCCAAAGATTATAGGGATTGAGAACCTCGTCTATAAGCCTATTTGCTCTCCCTCAACCCTCCAATCCTCACCACTTACCCTTGAAGGACCAAGTCCCTTGATTAAAGAGAAAGCAAGTTCCATTCATCAGTCCATCCTTGGGAAAGGGTTTCGAGGGTCAGTTTCCACCTAAGTCACAGGACACGTCCCTTAGGGTCTCGTGTCCTGTATTTCACGTGTCGGACACGAAAACCGCCCTAAAACATGTCGAAAACATTTTTCTTCATGTCCTCCAATCAAGACACATGTTTTTGACGTGTCGAAAACATGCCCTAACATTTTTGGTTCTTAGGACACGTGTCCCATGAAAAGTGACATTTAAAACTGCAACATGGTTTTTTTTTGGGTCTTTTTTGTCATTGTTCGCCACCGAAGTTGAGTTTTCTCATCGCTGGAATCCAATTTGTTGTGTAGTGTGAGTAATTCCATCAGATTCGAGCACAATGCTCACAACTTCACATCAACCTAGACCTGAAGATATAAGAGACGACAATTCGCATGCTTTGTTGAGAGTTTGGAGCACTTAAATTTCTTGTAAGTTGTGTTATAGCCTAAGGAACTTAACTTAATTATACACAAGTGACCGCGTATAGATCGTGTGTTGAAATAAAAATCCCAACGCCCCATCATGTGCTCATTGCTCACTACACCTTCGAGGTCTAAAGGGAGGGAAAGCCCGATTAACGCTCTGGTCAACGATGAAGTTTGAACACATATAAATTTACAGTTCATAAACTACCTTATGTGAAGTTTGAACATGATCAAACTTGTTTGAAGTTAATTACAAAAATTATAACATGAACAATGAACATTGAACTGTGAACATCATTGATGTAGTAAATTAATAAACTAACTAGTAAATTACTAAATAGTAAATAGTGTACTAAATACTAAATAGATATCATCACGATTCATATCTATATGGATCAATCACTATATTTCAGTATTTTTTAATATATATATAACGTGTCCCTCGTGTCCTGTTTCCAGGGTCGCTGCGTCTCATGTCGAATACTCGTATTTACGTGTCCTCCGTGTCATGTGACTTAGCTTTCCACCTATCCATTGATATATACATTAAAAGTGATCCCTACACTACCGGGACTCCTCCCATCGGTGAAAATCCGTAAAGAGCAGGGAGACTTCACTGTGGTGACAGTAGGCTAAGCCTCCACCATTGCCCTTAACCTAGAAATTGCCCTCTTAGGAACCCCTTTTAGGTCCCCTACTGCTTTGAGTGGTAACAGTGAACATGAGAGTGGTTCTAGTTCTTCTTCGCCATCAGCATCTACACCCAATCCCATAGTTGCCTCATCATTTTTTGTTCCTAGAACCACAGCTGGTGCACAACCATCTATCTCGTTAGTTATTAAAAAAGAGAGAAGGAAGAAGCTCACAAGTTATTGGGAAAGTTTCTTTTTTGGAGTGATATTCCTTTCAACGTTGCCTGGAACAATCCCTTTTTCTAGCCCGCAGTTGATGTTATTGCTATTGTTGGCCCAGGGTACAAAGTCCCTTCATATGACGAATTTAGAGGGCACAGTCTTCAAAATGAAAAGGTTGACTACACTAAGAGATTGGAAAAGTTTAAGGGATCATGGGCACACACAAGTTGCACTGTGATGTCAGATGGTTGGTGTTGACCACTATGTGTCAACTACCCATAGAATTACACCCCCTTTTTTCGCAAAAGGGATAGCGCTTGATCGACGTGTCCGTGCCATTTGACTATCATCATCAGCCCAATCGTGTTATGTTGTAAACCCAGTCTACATGTGTAAATTGTAAATAATCTTAGCAGATCTGTGTCATGTATGTATTTGCCTAGGTAAACCTAATCTTCTAGTGATGATCTACGTTCCGGAAGGTTTTTTGTCTCACCGACCCATGGTCGGCAGAGTTTTCCTTCAGCCTAACCCCAAAGCCGGAATGGATTTTGTCATTAGAATCTTAGGGGAATCCTAGTGTGCTTCGAGTCTATGTAAAAGTAATTTGGAAATAATCCTAACTATTTGGTTAGGTTATTACAAATTTCTTGATCTGCTAGATTATATTTGTGTCGCAGAACTGGGTGGTCTATGAGGGTCTATGTCAAATGGGTTTTCCCCCTTGAGATGTAAAATTGTAAAAGTCATGATATAAAGTGTCTTGAGGGTTAGAAAATGTTTTATCCCCTCATAAGTCCTAGGTCCTAGGTGTTTTTTCCAAAGGCTAAGTTCGAGGGTCCAGTAAAAATAATATAAAATAATAAAATTAAAAAAATTAAAAATAAAAAATAAATTAAAAAGATAAATAAAAATTTGAAAAATAAAATAAAATAATAATAAGTCAAAGTTTTGAGGAAATAAATGCAAGATTTTAATTTTTTAATATATTAAAATTCATTTAAAATTTCGACGGATAAGATTAAAAGAGATTTTGATCCTCATCAATGGTCGAGATCATTTTGACATGGATCACTCGAACTAGCCATTGGGAAATTTTCCTTTAAATAGGGTGTCAGGGGTCATTTGAGAGGATTCGATCTGAGTCTTGTGCTAAAGAAAGCTCTCTTGTAGTCATTTTTCATATGCAATAAAGAAAGACTTTGGGGTTGAAATCTTGTTGGTGTTACTCTTCTGGAATCACTGTAAGATGTTTCATTTCTGTGCATGATTTTAATTTCAGCCATTGATAATAGCTTTATCAAGAGTGATTTTAAACACAGGTATCTTGTTTAGTCGCTAGGGTTTGAATGGTAGTTAAGTTTCTGAACATGATGGCAGGTATCTCCATTAGATTTGGATTTTAGTATCGTTTTTTCCTCTTTGTTAATGGTTGAAGTACGTTGTGCTGGAAAATCTAGATTTCGAAGATCAACGGGCGTTTGGAGAAGTTCTCAGCTGAACCAGCGAACTCCCGAGAAGCACTTTTTGAAGAGCCTAGCTAGTTTTGATCCCGAGCTTATCATTTGAATTTCTCTTGTGAATGCATGAAGGGTTTTCTGAAGCATCTCATAGTAAATTTAAAATTCTGAAAATATTTTTGTGGATTATTGACAAATCTGATTGCATAGAGTCATTAGTTTGTGAATACTGTAATTATTTAGTTAAATTTTGGGTCATTTCCTTGCATATTTTGCCTCTTGGTTTTTTTTTTTTGCAAGTTGCTAATTTGAGGAAGAGATTCTCGTTGGAAGCCAAATCTAGGCCCTGGGGGGTAAGATCTAGCCTCACAACCAGTTTTTATTGGGGCACTGTTTTGCTATCCAAGGGTTTCAACTTCAGTCACATTCAGATCTGAAAATTTATTGCAGAGTTTTCATCAGAACCAAAGGGAGTTAAAATTTTTAAGGTTTTGGAAGAAATCCACAACTCTATTCAACGATCCCTCTGGCGTCCTCAGCTTCATCGCATTCATCATCTGCGGCTATCTACGTCCCTCTCATTCATCCCACAGCTCAGTCCCTCGTCCAGCTCCACGTAGTTAATTTCCGCTCCACCCTCACTCTCCTGTGGCTCCCTCTGGCAACCCGAGTCTCATTCTCTTCCCCACAGTCATCATCCCTCTATGTGCTGTCCCTTTCCGCATACCTGCAAGGAAACCCACCATGCCGTACATTCCTTCGCAGCCAAACCTGCACCCCTGCATTATTCCTCTACTACTCTCACGTCCATCCCTGCAAACTGCAGTCACATCCAAACGTTGCCATACCCTTCCTTACGCTGCCATACTACGTCCCTCTTCTTTCCTGCAGCCAGCTCTCTCATCACCTTCATCATCTGCGTATTTTCTCCATAAACCCTCACGTCCTTGGCTCTCTCTCTCGGTTTCATCGAGGCCTCAGTCTTCCACCCGCGCCATATTCACCTGCGTATTTCCTCTCTGCTATCACCTGCACACACATGACACAACAGCTAACAGTGCATTCCATCTTTCATTTTTTTTAAACAGCGTAGGTTTGTAGTTTTTTTTTTTTGTGATATGTGCGTTTAGTTTTAGGCTAGGTTAGATTTTTATTAAATCTGAGTTTTATTTATTTAGATTTTAGATTTTATAAAGTTCACTTTTTACATGTATTAGATCAAGTTTTAATTTTTATTTAGCTTATAGTCTTTGGTTATAGTTTAGTTTTAGTGTTAGATTTATTTCTTTTTTTCAGTTTTGTTTTATTTAAATTTTGAATTTAGAACTATTAAAAAAAAAATCATAAAAAGGTTTTTTTTTTAGTTTTTTTTTTTTGGTTTGATATTAGTTTAGAATTTAGTTTTTTTTATTTCATGATTTTGATCATAAAATATAAAATCTTTAAGAAATAAAATATTTAAAATATAAAAAATCTTGAATATTTGACATAGCAAAATGTGCTTAAATTTTTACATCTGAAGATTAGCTATTTGAAAGTGGTGATTCATTTTATGAGCTGGTTAGCATTTAAATTCTATGGTTATTTAAAGCATTTGATCTTCTGAAGTTTAATTGCTAAAATTTTGTGCATCTGGTGAATATCTCGCATCTATCTTTCGTTATTGCTTGATTAATGCTTATCGTATGCTAGACACTTCAGTAAGTATTTTCAAGCTATTGTTAAAGGGTTTATTTCCATTTCTATTTTCTAAACAGCAAACCAATCAATCAGTTTTCACTTCATCTAGCAAAGGCACTGGTCTTAAGTATTTAAAGGTCTAATCAAATTCTAAAATCGATCAAGTGCTCGTTTCCCCCTGCTGTGTCTCCCAACCCAACTGGTTCCCAGTTGGTCTTCCTTTTTTCCATAGGGTCTACCCCCCTTAACCTGCTATAGGGAGATGGCTTAAACGGAGAAATCAGGGATCCGGGTAACAACCCCCAGTCTAAGCGTTGTCGCGCTGCTTAGACAATCTGTGCGACAGCAATTGGATCGATCAAAAGGGTAGAAGCCTTATTAACTTCTTGGTTAATTGTCCCAGAGGACAATGTTTATGAAATCTATTGATGCATCTACACATATCAAAGATGTACCGTTATTATGTGATTTGTTGGACATGTTCATTCAGGAAGTGGGTCCACAACGTGTTGTTCAAGTCATAATGGACAATGCTGCAAATTATGTTGCTGCTGGCAAGATGCTTATGGAGAGGCATCCTAACTTATTTTGGACACCTTGTGCTGCACGCTGCATCGATTTGATGTTGGAGGACATACGAAAAATTCAATTTGTCAAAAATATTGATGAATCATCAAAAATCATTACAAAATTTATATATAATCATGCATCTGTGCTTCACTTGATGACAACATTCACCAACAACAAGGATGGTGCACCTTGCCATTACATGGTTTGCCATTAGTTTCATATCTCTTCAATCCCTCCTAAATTCTATGTGGGATGTGAAGAGAATGTTTCTTTCAGAGGAGTGGTGTGCTTTGTCATATAGCCACAAACCAGAGGGAGAGGCCATATGCAGGTTAGTTTCATATCGGGAAAGCTTCTGGGCGGGAGTGCAGGAGGTGGGTAGCATTACTAAACCTTTGGTAAGGTTCTTCGATTAGTTGATGGAGACAAGCCCACAATGGGCTACTTGTATGAGGCCATGGATAGGGCCAAAGAATCCATTTGGACCTACTATGATGATAGGGGGGATGAGGGGTTTTAGAAACAACAACTCCTATAGGAAGTGATTGATGAGCAATGGAACAATACACTCGATCACTTCATTCATGCTGCAGGGATTTACTTGATCCCCACATTTTCTTACTCTTGTGGTTTCTTATTTGATGCTAAGGTCATAGATGGATTTTTCACTTGTGTTTAGAGGATGGTGCCATCTTCGGCAGAACATGCAAAAATCTCCAAAGGAATGGAGATATACAAGATGGCAAGTGGCACATTTCACTTTGACATCGTTGTTGTGGATAGGAAGACTAAAATGCTAGGGAAGCTTTAGTTTGTTTCAAATTTCATTGTCTCTTCAAGTTCATACTTTGCTTCAACTTTCAAATTTCATTTTTTTCTTATGTTTATCTTATTTGTTGTAGATGCATGGTGGAGAAGCTATGGTGGCAGAGTACCCAATCTCCAAAGGCTTGCCATTCAAGTGCTTAGCCAAACATGTAGCTCCTCAAGATGTGAGTGCAACTGGAGTGTATTTGAAAAAATAGACACCAAGAAGTGCGACAAGTTAAAATATTCCAAATTTCCAATTAAATTTTTAATTCATTAAATAATATTTTTTTTTAATTATTAATTTATTAATTTATGACCCTTGTATAGGTTGCAGTCCCAGCGACTTAATGACATGGTCTACGCTACTAAAACTTTCGATTGTGGGTGAGGCGACTTGAGGGGACACCTGATGTGGAGGCCATCTCATTGGATGGGATTGACACCATTGTTGCATGGAGGGTTGAGGCCGAGAGGCCTATCATGGAGTCGGCCCTTGATTAGTGAGAGGAGGAGGTAGTGGAGGGGGTAGACGAGGAGGATCAGTAGGAGGAGGAGGTGACACCACCTACCCCTATCACTAGTAGAGGACATGGTCTACCTCCTATATCTCCTATTTCTTCAGATTCTAAAGCAAAACAGAGTCCACTGCCAGCCCCACCGCCTCATCTAGAGGGAAATATGTTACATTTTCTCGTAAGAGGGGCAGAGGAAATCAATAGTATTAGTTATTTGGTTCATTTCATTGTATATGACATTATGACTCATGATATGAGATACATTATTATATTTTTTTTTGATATTTTGAGGCCAAGTTGGGACTTAGGACTTAGTATTCAGGACATGATTCACTGTTATGTGTGATGTAGCACTAGACATGATATTACACATCTTATATATTAGTTCTTTTTTCATATTTATGTATCAATGCATTTATTTTTTGTGGATGCTTTAGAAATTAAAAAAATTGAAAAAAAAAATGAATATTTTTGTATTTGTCGATTTTTTCCGATTTTGGACCCTCGCCGCTTTAATCTTGATCACGATGTTCGCAACATTGCTTCAAATTATAGCTGCTAGGAAACCAAAAAATCTCACAGAAACTTTTTTAGAACTGATGAAGCAAAAATGGGTTTCCAGAATGAGCATGTACATAAGAAATCAAGAACAAGGATTCAAATCTCACAGTGTTGTCCAAAAGCAGTCTCCAAAAAAGATATAAAAGATGGCAAAGTGCATATTGAAGCTAAAAGAGATCCAAAAAAATTGCTAGAGTCAAAGATCAACAAGAGTGTTTCAGTCACATAACCAAGGGAAAGAGATTCAATCACATACTTCAAACAAGACCGAAAAAAATACTCATACAACAAAAGGGTCTTCCTATCAGAAGGTGCACACATACGAAAGAGAAGCCACAAACAAGGATCATAAAAGTCAAAACCAGCAATAATCAAAAATTGCAGAGCTTTTGTTCATATCTATAAAAAATGTGTGGCAGAAGAGGTTGTACAAATTTGAAAGGTCTTCAGCAAGGCAGAATGTCACTGTAATAACCCATGAGAGATTGAGCTTATAGTAGCTCCTCTCATGTGGCATTTCTCCACAAGGACTAGGGCTTCCACATGTATTGCACTTTGTACTCTGATATCATGCTTAGGAACATCATAAAAATTGCATATCCCATAAAAGATAGGAACCACATGGATGGGGGAGAAACCCTCTTGGGAATAAAACTCCACTATAATCAATTACTTTTAGTGCATGATCACATAGTGAACATTGCAGCAGATTACAATGGGGGTGAAGATCCCTATAAATAGTGATTAGCCTTAGGCCAACTACCACATTATTACAAACCACTAGGGCACATCCTAACCACCTTATTAATGAGGTACCTCTCATGTTATAGATTTGAACTGAAAACATATGAAAATACAAATAAACCCAAGAAATAATAAGATAGAAATAGATAGAAATGATTCTCTTTATTAATCAAACCCTTGAGGTAGGGCAACACCATACATTCACTCCTTAAGGAAGGAGAACACTCCGCAAGCCATATGCTTGTCCATACAATATTCCTTAACCTCTCTCCATGTGGAGTCTCTAGCCTCTATATAGGCCTCATACATACAATACCATGGATCATTACCATGGTTCTCTCATACCATCGAACTAATACCATAGGTCCATTACATTATTACTAACTATTTGTGGTCCCTTACATGATATGGGTTAACCACCTTATTTATTACTATGGCCCATCCCATTATTACATTATTACCTTGGGTACCTCCCTTTGTACCCCATATTATCCCCCCTAGGTATATAACATTCCACCCCCCTTAGCATGTTTCGTCCCCGAAACATGGGAAGAACACAAATAATAAGATCTACTCAAAAGAGTAGTCCACTGGTACCATGCACGTGCATCTAGCCATCCAAGAGAAAGGTGAACCCTCGATCTCGCTGGTGCCTCGCTCGCTTGAGATGGAAGTTGACCGTGGTAGCTCTTCTGTGTTGATGTGTAGTAGGTGGATCTTCGCTCCTCTCTATCTGTCCTGCGGGGGTTGTTGTCCTTGTGGCTAATTGGTTGCCATCTTGTTGGTTGTTGTCTTGCGAGGTGATGTGGGTGATGATATGTTGAAGTTTTAACCCACTGTTATCTGGTGCATGCTGTGGTGCCTGCTGTGGTGTCTTATCTTCCAATATTACTTCAACCACTAAGCCCTCATCTGATGTATCAACACCTGTAACCTTTTCTGCTTCAACCTCTGTTTGTGTTTGATTGTCGATCATCACTGGCTCATCATCTGATATGTCAGTCCCTGGAACATCTTCTGCTTCAGCCTCCATGTACTCTACCTGTTTATTGATGGAAATATCCTGTAATGTAATTTTCTTCTTTTTATACCAGAGCTTCAGGAATTTCTTCTGCACATTAATATTGATAGTACCCACAGATTCCATCCAAGGATATCCCAAAACAACATCCATATTATCCGTCTCTAAAGTATAAAAATCACCATGCAACACATACTTATCCATAGAAATCTTCAAATCCTTATACACTTGAACATCCTCATCATCCACTTGTGTGTTTTCAATGTGTTTTGCCGGAACTTGCAATTTTTTTGCCAAATTAACATTGATAAAATTATGCTTGCAACTAGGATTTATAGAAACAATGATCTTCTCCTTCTGAATCAATCCATGAACCTGCAATAAGGAGATACCAGCAGAAAATAACCCTTTAGGTTTCTTGGTTTCCTTCTTTCCTGTAAAAGTAAAATCTTTGCTAGGCTGTGTGTCTGTCTGTGTGAGCTTATCCACAAGATTAGATTTACGGTCAAAGTGGTCCATAAGAGTTTTTTTGAATGTGTCCCAAGTTAAGGGCCTTCCATAGCAACGTTGATGCCCTTGCCACCATTGCCATCTTTCATTGTCCAAGTACATTTTTCCCACACTCAGCTGAGTCTCATCATCATAGACGTAATTCAATTTGAAATATTTCTCCATTTGTGCTAGCCATTTGGCTGGATGAGAGCCATCAAATTTATACAAGTCCCTCAAACTCTGATCTAGGCCCGCCATCACAAAAAAACTTGGCGAAAATTTAAAATGTCACAGTTTAGTCAATATTGCTCAGAATCCCTATTATGACCTGTTTTTGGAAATGGAACAACCATTCTGCATCTGCCCATGTGATAGAAATCCCGATCCAGGCACTGGAATTTCAGATCTGCGCTGCAACTCTCCCGCCGTCATCAAAATTTCTACAAAAAAAGAGCTGATTTTAAATCAGCGATATCTCCCTCATCCGGACTCCGATTCGACTGATTTTTTTTTGAAATTGGGTATTTTTTCACCAAGAATCCAGATCTGCAATTAGATTTTGTAGATCTTGCACCAGGATGTCCAGATCTGCGCCACAAACTCGCTGCCCCGAAAAATTGTCTACAACCCCACTGATTTTTAAATCAGCGATATCTCCTTCATCCGGACTCCGATTCGACCGATTTTTTTTTTGAAATCGGGTATTTTTTCACATAAAATCCAGATATGCAATTAGATTTTGCACCAACACGTACAGATCTGAACTGCAAACTCACCGCCCCCGAAATCTTGCAAAAAATTAAAAAATAAAAAAATAAAATAAAATAAAATTCTCCACTTTTTTGCCCAAGAAAGTGCTCTGATACCACTTGTTATAGATCTGAACTAAAAACATATGAAAATACAAATAAACCCAAGAAATAATAAGATAGAAATGATTCTTTTTATTAATCAAACCTTTGAAGTAGGGCAACACCATACATTCACTCCTTAAGGAAGGAGAACTCTCCACAAGCCATATGCCTGTCCATACAATATTCCTTGACCTCTCTCCATGTGGAGTCTCTAGCCTCTATATAGGCCTCATACATACAATACCATGGATCATTACCATGGTTCCCTCATACCATCGAACTAATACCATGTGCCCATTACATTATTACTAACTACTTGTGGTCCCTTACATGATATGGGTTAACCACCTTATTTATTACTATGGCCCATCCCATTATTACATTATTACCTTGGGTACCTCCCTTTGTACCCCATATTATCCCCCCTAGGTATATAACATCTCAAGCCATTCTTAAGCAATGTAATAATAACAGGCCATTAAGACATTTGCCCACCAAGTTGATATTAACCAACATAATTCCAAAATCTCCCCTGAAGATTGACATGAGGACACAAATAAGGAAAGTTGGCATAAAGAATATTTGACAAAGTAAAAATTACAGCCCAGCATAGGATACATAATAGGAATTGTGATACTACTACATAAAACACACTAACCCTAAACATTGTTTAGAATTGTGTTGCGAATCTAAATTATCCTTTAACACATGGACACCTAGCTTGAGGAAAAATTGATAACTACCTGTATACATGTATTTACTTCCACTATTATTGGATGGACACTAAGACTATCGTTATTTTATTCATTAACCACACTTGCCATGAGGGGTAATAGGAAATTACAGCTAGTTCAGCTAGAGGAGTCATATATTTTATGAAAAAACCTAGTCATTTATACTTCCTGTAAGAGTAAGGAGCTCTAAAGCACTTGTGGATATTGCAAGTGACAAATAGCAGGTTTTAAATTTGTAAGTTCCCTTTACATCTTCAAACACTCACTGCTATTGGAACTTTGAATTAATTATGTTGTTAATTTTCTTGCTACCACTACAGGGAGAAAATCTCATGAAACATCCTTACTGCATGACTTTAATTACATAAACATAAATTCTAAATCCAATGCACACAACAAAACGGTACTTACTACATGCCAGTTAGGTGTAATTCTTGAAGCTTCCTTAGCATCTGCAAGAGAACTAACATTATCACCCATTGCTAATCTTACAGCTGACCTGACAACGAAAGTATATGATGAGTTTGGATGAGATAAACATAATATACTTATTCTACCACCTTACAAATTATAATTACAATACCTATTTGAATATAGAAAGTGTTGACCTCCTGATGGATTCAAGTTAATAGCCTGCAAAACCATATGCACCAGGTATTATATCTCTAATTTTCAAGGTCTTCTCAAAGCTTTTCAAAGAAATAATTAGGCCTGAGAACTATAAGATTTAAGTAACATTCTATTTCTCATTTTACTTTATATTTAATATATTGATAAAAAGGTGCATTAAAAATTAATTAATAGCCCATGTTAGTATGGAATGTGGTATAACATCAAGATATATAAGTATGTAGCATAACAAGCTGCCTAGCAAATGTCCTAGTTTGTAGCTATGGTCGTTCTTCATAATATATTGATATTTACGTAAAGAATGTTCTTCATGCTCAAAGAAAAAATTAGTATTACATTTGAATTATAAATTTTGACTTAAGGCTCCTCTAGAAGACAAAGTCGGCCCTCCTCCATGGCAAGTCAGCTCAGCCCTTGAGAGGCACCTATTCGGCCCCCAAATAAGCTATATATAAGGTCACTCAATCCCCCTCATTCAACGGTTTGTGGATCATCATTAAGAGGTATTTTTCTGCTCTCTCTCATGTGAAGAAGGACAAGAAAATAGAGGACTAAGCAAGAGGATAATAGAAGGTCAAACTAAAGAGAAGAAGCCAGCAGAATAAGTGAAGGAGTCTGAATTTTTTCTGTGACAAAGGAAGAGTAGCCAGCCTAATTGTCGGTCCAAAATTCTGTGACAGTCCGAATTCCTGTGGCATAGTCTTTGTAAAAGGGCCAATTTCTCTATGGTTATTCTACGAAATAATGAGGCTGAATCTTTGTGATTATCCTGTGGAAGAGGAGCCGAATTCTCAGTGTATCTTTGAAGAAGATTAATCTCTATTGCAGTCAGTCTGAAGTGGATTTGACTTGGACACTTGGTGGATGATCTTGCTGGTTAGTTTGTCCATGGCTTTGACTTTGATGTCTCTCTTGATGAATTGATTCTATAAGGAAGGATCACTGGGTTGTCTTGTTGTTTTTCCACGATATTGGAGTCTAGGTCAGAATTTTAGAATCACTGATGCTACCAATCCAAGTATCACAACAAACTACTTTGCACAACGGAACAACAAATAGCAGTAAATCAACACGTGCACAAATATAGACGACCTTTTATGTAATGACCCACCTATAACTCTAAATAAAATACAAGTATTAGCATACATACGAGACCTCCATACGATAGCTACGTATGCATGGACCCGCATGTATCGCACTATATATATGATAAATCCTTAAACTAACAGAAAATGTTAATTTTAATTTACAATTTAAAATTTAAAATTAATAAAATAATAAAATAAATTAATTAAAATTATAAATTAAATTAATTCATTAAAATAATAAATAAACTTTATCAAATCAAATCTCCATATTCAAATAAAATCAACAAAAATCAAATAAGATTTGGTTTTATAAAAATTACACGTATCAAAATAATGACACGGAGATGGGAGGAAGGCGGTGGACGGGGAATTAAAAGGAGGAAGGAAATCTTGAGAAGGGGGAGGAGGAAAAAAATAGAAAAATTTCAATTTTAACACAGAGATACAGACACTCTGGAGTTTTTAGTTTTGATTGTACTGGAGTTTTTGGGCACAGGGGATCAGATTGCTTCGACTAGAAAGCATTCTGAAACTGTGTACCCAAGTTGTACTCAGTTCGGCAGGGTGGTTTTTGGCCATTTTGGTAACACAGCCGGGCAAGAATTGCAGCAGAGCAGACAAATTTTCAACAAAGCAGACAGCCGAACAAGAATTGCAGCAGAGCAGACAGATTTTCAGCAAAGCAGAAAGGTTGGTATTCATTAGATTAATTTTTTTAAAATTCTGTATTTAAAATTTCATGTTCTGCTATTTTGAAATTAGCTTGAGATTAAGGCTCTTACATTCTGGTATCAAAGCTTAGTTCAAACTCTCGGACCTGTTAAGTCTGTTAAGATTTACAGATTTAAATCTGTTAAGATAAGGTTACAGTTGAATTCAAAAATTACTGAACTCTTGAGTGATGAACAGACAAATAGAAAGGTCTTACACTGGCTGAAGCAAAGGTACATCCAAGCTCAGAAAATAAGAGAGTCACTAATGAATAAGCCACAGTATTATATCGAATAAGCCATAGTATTATATCAAGTCTTCTGTATGCAACTGTTTTTTGTTTTTTAAATATAATACATTGATGAGGATTTTAAAGATGATTTCCTCAGAGAACAAGCCAACTTTGGCACGATGATTTACATCTGCAACGATATATTTGCACCTGCCGAAGTAGTAAACCCTTACGCACTTGTCTTAATTCCTTTCTTTTGGGTAAATTTGTTTAAACCCTTGTTGAACTGGTTTATGCCCACGACTGCCATACCTGGTGTCAATGGCAATAAGTTACAAGTCAAAATTGCAGATAGTCAATAAAATATATATACATATATAAATATATGCTGTGAAATTTTTATAAATTCATACTTTCTATTCAAGGAAATTTGCATTAGTTGTCTTCATTATTTTGTCTTTCCCATGCCTCTTTACTCATCCGTAGTTGTTCCGCTATCAAATTCGAACTCGATGTATCAAGCCGCAAATGTATAAGCAGCGTGATTCGATACCTTGACCTCTGCCAGCAGAAAAATGGACTGAGCAGAGAGAATGGTCTGTAGCCACACAATATATATCAGCCACAAATCTACAGACCTCCATGCGCTAAGAATGCCACGGTCCTTACTCACCCTTTCTCAATAGTTTGACGCGTGAGAACCCATTTCGTGAGTGGCACTTGGTGTCATATGATATTGTTTGACGTATGTCAACCACCAGCGGAATTCGAACATATAACCTCTTGGTTATAAGACGGACGCTCCATCACAGCGTAAATTATTATATGCACAGTTAAATGTATCGATATATTATTATTTGCTTAATTTTAAATTTTAAATTTAAATTTGTATTTCGGAAATATAGTTATGATAATACATTCTGTTAATTCAAAAGTTCTGGAAACGACGCAATGGAATTCAAATCTTGCACCACTGCATAACCAAATGACTACCGTCACACCATGAATGTGGAAATTATTCATTTCAATTTAGAAAAATTTGTTTACGAGTCTGTAGGGCCTCTCGGAAGTTCGAACTGCAGACCTACCGCAATATAGCTCAGAACTCCACCTCAACGCCACCGCTTAGACGAAACAATTATAATATATTTATTAAATATTGCTTTTCTATAACATATATAAAGGGTTATATAAGTAATATGATGATAGCTTCTCGGCAGAGGCAGAGAATGTATCAACCAATAACTTATATACATAGAAGTTATCAACTTATAGCGTAGCTACAATAACTTATCATTATATAAGTTTTCCGCAAATTTTAAATGATCAAGTATATAAATTAACATAGCCATAGTTCCATTTATATGATCGATGCATTATAGCATTTGGTAGGGACCACTGTTTATTTACGCATTATATATACTATTATATATATATACAAATGATAGGTCTATCACTCATCACTACAGTAATACTAATTTTATAATCGTAGCCAGAATGGAATTATAATGAAGCAAATCCGTGTCTAAAGGCTTTTAAAATTTATTAACCTATGCTAAAGTTAAAACACCTAGTCGATGGCTCTCGTAAATTCCTGACATAATTAGCGTAGGTTATAAATCATATACTCCACGAATTTAATTGGAAATTCTCTTATTACATCAAACGCAACCGTGAAAATATATTATAAATACGTAATGTATAAGAATATTAAAACCATTACATGTCCTCATATTAAAGATTAGCATTTCGGGGTTAGGGTCGAACCCATTACAGCTGAAGTAATTTGCGAGTTTATAATATTATTGTTGAAATTAGTCTTTCCCCACACTGTTTGGAAAGGTCTCAAGAATATGTTCATAGTGAAATAATAAAATAGATGCCTAGAGGAGAACCAACATTTTAGGTTTCGTACCATAACTTTATAAAATCAATAAATGATAATTAATGTAATATATGATTTTATAATAATTATTGAGACTTTATATTTTAATAGACCTTACTATATATATTATAGAAGTCCTCCAAACAATCAAACCTGCTCAATATAACATATCAAGTCAAGGGAGGAGCCTACAAGGGGCACATTTGTATATATTATATTGAGACCTTATATATATATATTTTTTTTAACAAGTTCGGCTGCTGGTTGTATTCAAAAAAAGAGAGGGAGGCTAAGCTCCAGCATTACATGAGTAGAGCTCAGATGATGAGCTTGCAACTGTATTACATTGAAGCATTCAGCTGAAGTGCTTTTATAATCGACTTGAAGAGCACTAACACAGGTGTAGATTCGGACAAACTGAAACAGAAGCAAACAGACTTTACAAAACATCTAATCTATACTTATGTGACTGATCTGTCGAGCAGTGGAGTCCTCCGGGTGGCTATCAGCTTCTGCAATCTTTATGCTAGAGGAACTGGTACTTGGGGCGTTGATCTTTTCCATCATATACTTGAGAATGTCGATAGATTCCTGAATATGCGCGCAGGTATTTGATAGAGCATTAAATTGTTCCTGCAGTGATGAGATGCGATGAAGGAAAAGGTTGAGATCGACTTCATATTTGGCAGTGATTATCCTGGTAGCGGACTCAATTTTCTCGTCCAAGAGACGCTGGTGCGTTCTGACTTGCTCAAGTTCTGCTTGCAAGTCACGACAGTGGAGACAATCTTCGCTGCGATCCATCCGAAAAAATTTGAATCTGGCCTGAAGTAACGCTGAAAGAGAGCTCCCACGAGCTGAAGATGCGACAAAGGAAACCAAAGGGTGGATCAGAGAGGCAGGGGAGAGTGTTGAAGGAGGACTCAGAAGCTCGGAAGCAAGTCGAAAGGTAATTCCAGACGTAAAGACAGAGGGTAATGCTGAGCGTAAGGAGGAATGATTGACAGAGAATAGGATGAGGTGAGGAAAGCTGGCGATCCTTGTCAGCACAGAAAAGGAGGATCGGGCGGGGAAGAGCCTTTGGAATGGAGAGAAAGCAGTGATAAAGAACGCAAGCCAACTGCTATCCAAGGAAACGAGAGCAGAGGGGCACACGAGGAAGGAGAAGGGGGCTTGAGGATGAGGAGGGAGCTTCCCGGAATAAATAGCAGGCGAGCAGGGGGGCATAAAGTACTGGATCACATGGAAGGAGCTTGGGCAGTCACGGTTTTCACAGGAGTAGCATGAGTTCAGAGATACAGCGGGGTCTGCAATGAGATATGAGGGTATTTTCGGCGATTTGTGACAGAGTGCCTCGGGATTATTGTAGATTTGGTCGGGGTACACCTTGAGAAAGGTGCAGATCATTTGACATGAGGTATTTGAATAAATCATGGAAATCAAGGAAGGAATTGGTGCAGGTCCTCATTGTTACAGAGGATACTTCCTTTGGACCGATTGCAAGCTTGGCTGGCTCGTTTGTCAGCTTCTCGATTGAAGGAACGAAGAATATGGTAGAATTGAAATTCCTGATCATGATTTAGCAGGACTTTGCATCTGCTAATGGTTTGCTGCAAGAAAATATTGGAGGCTTCCCGCTTGCTAGTCATTAAATTAATAATGATAGCTGAGTCGCCGAAGATGTAAGCTTTTTGGATTCCCTGAGCCTGTAGCTGAAGTATACCTTGATAGAGGGCCAGAGCCTCAGCTCTGTTATTTGAGAGGATCCCCAATCCCCATTCAAAGGAGACTAAGGGCTCACCATTGGGATTGAAGATGACGCCCCCTGCTCCCGCCGCTCCCGGGTTTGATTTGGAGGCTCCGTCAAAGAACAAGGAGTGGATGTTGCTTGAGCGAAGCCAATTGGTGAAATCGTCCTGCTTTAATCGAATTTTCCATCTGTGGCTGTGAGCACTGCCCAGGTTGCTGTAGGATTTCACTGCTGGGGGGATGCTAATCTTGTCTATTAAGTTCCTTATGAAATCTTTTTCCTCAACCCAAAGGCTTGTTATGTCAATTTTTTTTGTGATCTTAGAAGCGATAGATTCGATCGCCAGACTTTTTGCCTTGTTACAGAGGTGCCTGATTGAGGTCTCTTTGTCTTTAAAAATCTTGTTGTTCCGAGCTATCCAGATCCTCCATAAAAGAGCAAAAGGGAGGGCATCCCACACTCTCTTAGCAGGGTTGTTTTTCATGGATTGCCAGGGGTAATTTTTTTTCCAGTTGTTAAGAACTTCTCCAATGGATAGCTGAGGATTCCAGAAGGGTGACACGGAAGGATTGATGCTGCTCCAACAAGAAATTGCAAAGGGGCACGAGATGAATAGATGCTGAATAGACTCCTCTGCTTCTTGGCAATTGGGACATCTGGAAGGTCCAGCAATGCCTCTTTTTTTAAGGTTCTCTGCAGTGAGAGTTTTTTCTTTTAAAAGGGTCCACATGAAAAATTTTACCTTAGGAATTGCTTCTGCTTTCCACACTATTTTCCAATGTATCCATGTTGGTGCTGGGTATTCCTTGCTGCATAAATAATCATAGCCTGCTTGTGTTGAATAGCTGGTGCCTGTGGGGTCCCATCTGAATTCGTCCTTGTCATTTTTAAGAGTGGGAGCAATGTTGTGCAGATGTTTACAAAAGTTGTCAAAATTCCCTTTGAGGCATTGAGGGATGGGAGGAAAATTCCAACGCGTCCAAGCATGGGTTATTGCATCCCATTGGGAAATTTGGTCTAAATTACATATCCCTTTGCTTTGAAGGAAGAGTATTATTGAATCCATACCTGGGAGACTGTTGATTGGCGGGTTCCCCATGATTTTGTCAGTGCCGATGTTGACTTTCCTACCTCCTTTAGGCACCTTGGAAACGTTTTGTGCCATGAAGGTGATGGCTTTTTTACAGAGCTTCCAAATCTTTGTGCAGTTTCTGTTGGGTATTTCAGCTGTAAGCAGATGCTGCCTTGGTTGGCTGAGGTATTTTGCCTCCAAGACTTTTTTCCACCAGGCTGATTGGTTTTCAATAAGTCGCCAGACTAATTTTCCGCCAAAGGCTAAATTAGTGAGAGTTGGAGATCTAATGCCAAGGCCTCCTTTCTCATGGTTTTGAATGACCTGTTTCCATCCAACCAAGTTGAATTTTTTCCTCTCATTTTTTCCTCCCTGCCAAAGGAAGAATCTGAGAGCACTGTCCATTTTGCGGAGAAAGGAAGCTGGAGCTTGAGCAAGGGAAAATTGGTAAAGGGGAAGAGAGGAAAGGCCCGATTTGAGGAGCACCAGCCGTCTAGCTGGATTGAGCCATGAAGTTCCCCACTTTTGGACTTTTCGTTTCATTTTGTCTAAGATTAATTCCCAAACATCAGCCCTTGCGTTCCCTATACTCACAGGCATTCCCAGGTAGCTGAAGTGATTCCAATTTAACTTGCAAGGAACACCAAATATGCTGGCAATGCTTTGGAGCGTTTGAGCTGAGGCATTCCATCCGTAAATACAACTTTTGAGATGGTTAATCTGTCCCCCTGAGTATCTCATGAATTGATCTAGTAAGGATTTGAATCTTCGAGCTATGATTGTGGTCGCCCCTCCAAGCAGCAGGGTATCATCAGCAAATTGAGAGTGATTGATGTTTTTCACTCCATCTTCGAATTTAATACCAGTGATGAGGCCTGCCTGCCTCTTATGGTCGAGCGCACAGCTGAAGGACTCAGCCATTAAGAGGAAAAGGTAGGGAGATAAGGGACAACCTTGTCGTAATCCTCTTGAGGATTGAAAGGAGGGCCCAGGTCTGCCATTGATAAGAGGAGCAATCCAAGGCCCAGAGATACAAGCTCTTATGGTATCAAGAAAGGAGGAGGAGAAGCCCATTTTCTGAAGAACAGCAAATAGAAAGGAATGTCTTACCCTGTCGAAGGCATTTGCCAAGTCCAGTTTCAGAATGAAGCCCTTTTCATTCCTAGAATGGCTTGAATGAATGGCTTCCTGAACTAAGAGGATGGAGTCTGAAATTTGTCTGTTAGCCATAAAGCCTCCTTGGTTTTCAGAAATTAACATTGGTAGGAGAGGTTTGAGACGGAAAGCAAGGATTTTTGTGAAGATTTTGTAGGAAGAGTTACATAATGATATTGGCCTAAAACGGGAAAAATTGGAAGGGCGGTTCTCCTTTGGAATGAGGGCCAGATGTGTTGAGTTTGTGTAGCCTCCTATTTTTCTTTTTCTCTGTATCCATTTGAAATATTTTATGAGATCCTTTTTTATAATTTCCCAATATTCTCTATAAAAACATATTGAGAAACCGTCTGGTCCAGGTGCCTTGTCTGGCTGGAGGCACCAAATTGCTTCCTTAATTTCTTCCTCTTTTATCTCTTCTGTCAACCTTTCATTTAAATCTGCTGTAATCTTTGTTGGCAAATGCTGCAGTAGGTCAGCGTAGTTTTCTTCCTCCCCTGATTCAGTTAAGAGCTCCTTGAAGTGGTCAGAGGCAACGCTTTTGATGGCTGTTTGATCAGTGTGTTGGGTCCCTGCATTGTCTATGATAGCTGTTATGTTGTTTTTAATTTGTCGAACAGTGGCTTGTTTATGGAAGAAAGCTGTGTTCTTATCTCCGCTTTTCAGCCAAGTCTGCCTAGATTTTATACGCCATTTTTCTTCCTCTTCTCTTCTGATACTGCATAACTGATTATAAAGGTTTTCTTCTTGAATCTTTTCTGCCTGATGATACTCTTGTTTTTCTATTGCACAGTGAAGGTCTTCAATTTTGGCTTTCACCTCTCATTTTTTTCTCTGGCTCTTTATACTGCGATTTAGCCCAATTCTTGAGCGCATTTTTCACATTTTTGAGTTTACTTTCCCATATAAAGCTTGGAGATCCTTCAACATGTTGACACCAGGTTTGCTGGACCAGATTTTTGACTGCTTGGTAGTCGCTCCAAATATGATTGTATTTGAAGGGAAGAGGCCCTAGAGGGCAGTGAGATTCAATAGCTAAAGTAATGGGATAGTGATCTGAGACAGCAAAGGGAAGAATGATGGCGTTGACAGCTGAAAAGGTGGAAAGAAAGGAGATATTTACCAGAAATCGGTCAAGTCTCTCCATAATATTGTTGCTACCCAATCTGCGATTACTCCAGGTGTATTTACGATTTTTTGGGATAATGTCGACCAGATCACCGTGATGCATTATGTTTTCCAGCTGATTTCTAAATGGATCTGACATAAAGCTGCCCCCACGTTTTTCATTGGCATGTAATATTAGATTTAAGTCACCCCCTAAGATGATGTTGCTGTTGTCTTCTTCTGTTATGTTCTTGCTGAGGGAATCCCAGCAAACTTCTTTGTCCCTATAATGATTAGGGGCATAGACATTGAAAATTACAATCTGTTGTTTGCTCATATTGTTCCTCAATACTGTCTTTACCCAATGCTGTTCTATTACTTCAGCTTCACTATTCCATTCATCCTGCCACCAGAGTGTAGCAATCCCGCCTGAGGCCCCTCTGGATTCACAGATACAACCTTTATAGCGCTTATGGTATTCAATGATCTTGTTAATTTCTGACTTTCTCTGTTTTGTTTCCTACAATAAGACAATGGTTGGCTTCTCTTGATGTATAAGATCCTTTAAGGCGTTGGTTTTGGAGGGGTGCCCTAGTCCCCTGCTGTTCCATGAAAGAATTTTAATCATTTCAAAAGTGAGATTCAAGGAGTTGCTCTCCCTCCCTTATCTTTGCTTGTTGTTTCTTTATCTATTGATCCTTGTATATATGACTCTATAGGGTTCTGGAGTCCTAGCGCTATGTCTTTTTGCGCGTTCTCGTCCCTGTGTTGTTTGGAAGACTTTCTTCCCGGCTTCTTTTGACCGTCTAGAGAGGATCCATATTCCTTGGAATTGCTTCGGGTGATTTTGAGTGGGGGAGGGTCTAATGGGAGGGAAGAGGGAATGATCGGGAGATGGGGAGAAGAGGGAGGCTCAGTTTGAATCAAGGGAGTGTAGAAATTTCTGTTTTCCCACCCCGGTTTTCAGTTTCTCCTTATTTCTCCCATATAGTTAAATGCCCTTTCCCATAACCATACATTTAACAAGCTGAAAAAAATAAATTTGTTGAAAACACAAATTCTGGAAATTTTACAGAATGCTGGAAATTGCAGAAATAAAAATCAGCAGTAATAAACAGCCATTAAAACACATTTAAACACTGAGATTTTTGGTCAATGTGACCCTGGAAAAACCCCCTACAACTCTTGGGGAAAACCAGTTTGAGAGCTCTTCTTTATTTCTGAAAATTGCTTTTTACAGTAAGAAATTTTCAGCAAAAAATCAGCAAGCAAATTTACAGCTTATCTCTTTTCCCATGCTTCACAACAAACTGGAAATTACAGCAAACAGGACAGCAATAAATGCTGTACGGTCTCCTCGATTTTCATGCCCACTTTCAGCATTAAATGTTGTTGTATGGCCCTCGTTTTGCATGCAGAAAAACCAGCAAACTGCTCCTCGATTTTTGTGCAAACCTCTCCTCGAAAATCGTGCCAAAATCTGCCTTTCACTGTGTGCTGAATCAACTGTACAAATCTGCTCAACTGCTGCCTTGGAATGTGTGCCAAGCTGCTGTCTCCTTCTCCTCCCTGCTCAGAAATCTCTCTTGCTCTCTTGCTCTCCTTCTCCCAATCTGCTCATGAAAGAATTGAATCGAATGTGATTTTTTCCTCCTTTTCCTCCCTTAATATAACTCCAAATGACTTTTGGGTGACCCAAGTGACTTTTGGGTGATCTCTAAATCCAATCCCTGAAATAGATTTAGATCAATGGCTGAGATTAAATGCTCATTTAAATCTCACTTTTTATTTTTTAATTCACCCCACTTTAATAAAAACCCACTTAGTCATTTATTTCCAAAGTCACTTTTCCTTTCTAATTTTTCATTGACTTTATAAAAGTCACTTTAAAATTAGACTTAGTAACTTTATCACTTAAAGTCACTTTTAAATTAGATTTAACTTTATAAAATTATAAAGTCACTTTAGGAGAAAAATTAAATTCTTTTGGACACTTTTCCCTAGGCCAAAGATCAAAGCCTAAGGGAACCACCTGTCCTCCGGTACCAAATTTCAACACTCCCTCTTACCGAAGAAGGTGTTCCTCACCACACCCATCTTGTCTCTGAAGTAGACATGCTTGCCCCGTGGTAAGGCTTTGGTAAGGATATCTGCAACCTTCTCATCAGTGGAAATATACTCAAGCTTCACAACTCCCTTCTGAACATAGTCTCTGATGAAATGATATCTGATCCCGATATGCTTTGACCTGTCATGAAATACTGGATTCTCCGTGAGTTTAATGCAACTCTGATTATCACAGTAAATCACTGAAGGTCTCAACGGCTGACCAAATAAGCCAAACAACATTTTGCGAAGCCAGATAGCCTCACAACTAGCTAGACTGGCTGCCATATACTCTGCTTCCGCTGAACTCAGTGCTACTGACTGCTGCTTCCAGCTGAACCATGACACTACTGCTGAACCCAACCCAAAATAGCACCCTGAAGTGCTCTTCTTATCAGAAGCACAACCTGCCCAATCAGAATCAGTGTATCCTGCCAATCTCACTCCATCTCCCTACCTGTAGTCCAGACCATAATCCACTGTCCCTTGCAAGTATCGCAAAATGTGTTTTGCAGCCACCCAGTGAGCCTTCCTAGGCTCACACATAAACTGACTCATCGTGTTGACTGCAAAACAGATATATAGGCCTCGGCACCACCTCCCAAACATCATTTTTCATGATAGAAGAATACTCCTCCTGCATGGCCTCTCTCCAGACCTGCTGGCTAGCTGCCTCCTCATAGCTAGAAGGCTCAGAGTCAAGGATGCTGGTAACCATCGCCATATAGCTACAAAACCTCTCAGGTGGTCTACTCTCTCTGACCGGCCTCTTCGGCTCAGCAACATATGTGGCATCTCTCAAGGTGTCCTGAAGCCACTTGGGATTTCTCTTCCCTGAGCATGCTTCTCCCATAGGAGAATGAAACTCCTCCTCCTCATCATCATTAGGAGCCTGAAATCCTGACTGTCTGTCTGTTGTCCTCCTGCCTGCACCTGAACCTGTAGAAGCTGAGGTACCGTGTGAACTGTCCATCAATGGACTCCCTAGTGAACTGCTCTGCATGCTGCCCGGAGCACCACCCCTCTGGCTCGGCGAGCCACTGCTCACTAACGGACCTGACATTCTCATAGATGTACCGACGGATCCTCCTGATCCCTACCCACTGGATCCCTGCGACTGACTCAACTGCTGCTGAGGGTCTGGCTGATCCAGATACTCTAACTCCCGTGACCTCCTAAAGGCCCTGTCCTCCTCGAACTTCACATCCCGTCTGACAACAACTCTCCTCTGTGCAGGAATGTAAATCCGAAAGGCCTTTGAGGTCTCATTGTAGCCCACAAAGATACCCTTCTCTGTGGTGGGCTCTAGTTTGGTCCTCTTCTCCTTGGGTATATAGGAGTATGTAATGCATCCAAAGATATGAAGATGACCAATATCAGGCTTCTTCCCAAAGAAAGCCTCCTCCGGAGTCATGTGCCCCAAGGCACGATGCAGACTCCTGTTCTGCAACTAAACAGCTGTGCTGCAGGCCTCTGCCCACAAGAACAATGGCAACCCCTGATCATGTAACATGGCTTTGGCAGCCCCTATGATGGATCTGTTCTTCCTCTCCGCAACCCCGTTCTGCTGGGGGTTGTAAGGAACAGTGAACTCCCTCCTAATGCCTGCCTCCGCACAATAGTCAACAAACTCTCCAAGGGTGTACTCTCCTCCATTGTTCGACCTCAAGGACTTGATCTTTCGACCTGTCTGAGTCTCCACAAGAGCTCTGAACTCCTGAAACCGCTTGAAGACCTCACTCTTGGTCTTCAAAAAATAAATCCAAGTCCTCCTGAAGTGATCATCAATGAATAAAACATAGTACTCATATCCACTCAAGGAAACATGAGACATCCACCCGCTCACATCGGAATGAATCAAATCAAGTATCCCCGTCGCTCTGCTGTCACTGCTGGGAAAAGGGGATTTGGCAAATTTGCCCATCGCACAACCTCTGCAAGTATCAAAGTGATCAGTACTGAAATCTGGCACACCTGTAGTGATCTCCCGCAATGTCCTCAAGGCTCCATGATACATATGTCCCATTCTGCGGTGCCAAATCTCACACAGCTCAGAACTGCTAGCTCTGTTGTCGGTACTACTGCTCAATGCCAAAAGGGGCTAGAATGCAAACTTGTACACCTTTGCATGGCGTACACCTATCACTCTAGCTGAATCAGCTGGAGTGCCCTTGGGATACATCAACACCTGTCCTCCCCTGAACAGTACCTCATATCCTCTGTCCTCCACAGCTGAGACGGATATGAGGTTCTTCCTCATCCCTGGCACATAAAGAACCTCTGACACCTTCAAGGGAGGTTTGGACTCCCTCTGAAATGTCACTGTCCCCACCCCGACTGCTCTAACAATTCTGTCATCACCGAGTACTACCTCAATATCAGTGCCACTCTCTGAAAGCTCTGAGAAGTACTCACGGACTCCTGTCATATGACGTGAAGCCCCACTGTCCACATACCAGATACTTGAAGATACTCCACTGATCAAGGGAAAAGCATGCTCCCTCTGAACCTGTGTGGCAGGTGATCCTGCACTAGAGGACTCACACGTAGTGAACGCAAACTCTCGGTCAAAACGACCAGCAAAGTCCTCAATCTCTGCTGAAGCTGCCACGTCCTGGTTCTTCCCCTTCTTCTTCTTCTTCTCCGGATACACAACTGCATAGTGTCCCATCTTTTGACAATTCCAACACTTCACCTTGGAATAATCCTTCTATGTGTTCCTCTGTTTACCTTTACCTTTGCCTTTGCCCCCACCACTGCTTGTGGAAGCCTGCTTCTTCCCTTTGCCTTTCTTGCCCCCTGCCACCAGTGCTACATCCTCATCCTGCTCAACTAACTTGGCTGCCCAAGCTGACCTTTCCTGATCTCTGTCTGAATGCAATCATCCCAAAACCTCTCCCATGTGGGATCCCAAAACCTCTCCCATGTGGGAAGGGTCTCACGTGCACAAACCCCATCAGCAAAGTTCAACCATAAACGAGGGAGGCCATTCACTGCAATCCGCACCAACTCAGTCGGTGGAATGGCCTCTCCAATCGCTGCCAACTCATCTCTCACATTAGTAATCTTTGTGAGATATCCAGCTGCACTATCATTACCCATCTTAATGTTCTTCAGCTTCTCCTTTAGGACCATCTTCCGGTTCTCATTGGTACTCTGGTAGAGATTGGACAATGTTGTCCACATCTCATGGGCATTGCTCTTTCCTCTCACATGAGGAATGCAATGGTCTTTGATTCCGTCTAGAATCAGCCTCTTACCCTTGTTGTTCTTTTTATTATAAGCTGTCAACTGAGTAGCATCAGTAGGCACAACAACAGGGTTCTGTGTGGTATGCACCATGATATCCCAGACTTCTGCCTCCTCAAAGATACTCTGCATTCTCTCCTTCCAAACGCTGTAATTTATATGCCCATCCAGCCTATCCTCCACCCTCAATCCCAATGACATCCTGTTGTCCTAAAACTGAAAAATAGCACTGTTGTAGTAAAGATAAAACTGTTGTTTATGAAAAAATCAGCTTGCTGGAATTTTCTGAGTGAAAAATCAGCAACTGTAATTTTTCCTTTTGCTGTCCCAAACTGCCCTTCAACACTCAAGCTCTGATACCATGTAGAAATTTCTCATTTCCCACCCCGATTTTCAGTTTCTCCTTATTTCTCCCATATAGTTAAATGCCCTTTCCCATAACCATACATTTAACAAGCTGGAAAAAAAAAATTTTGCTCAAAACACAAATTCTGGAAATTTTACAGAATGCTGGAAATTGCAGAAATAAAAATCAGCAGTAATAAACAGCCATTAAAACACATTTAAACACTGAGATTTTTGGTCAATGTGACCCTGGAAAAACCCCCTACAACTCTTGGGGAAAACCAGTTTGAGAGCTCTTCTTTATTTTTGAAAATTTCCTTTTACAGTGAGAAATTTTCAGCAAAAAATCAGCAAGCAAATTTACAACTTATCTCTTTTCCCATGCTTCACAGCAAACTGGAAATTACAGCAAACAGGACAGCAATAAATGTTGTACGGTCTCCTCGATTTTCGTGCCCACTTTCAGCATTAAATGCTGCTGTATGGCCCTCGTTTTGCGTGCAGAAAAACCAGCAAACTGCTCCTCGATTTTTGTGCAAACCTCTCCTCGAAAATCGTGCCAAAATCTGCCTTTCACTGTGTGCTGAATCAGCTGTACAAATCTGCTCAACTGCTGCCTTGGAATGTGTGCCAAGATGCTGTCTCCTTCTCCTCCCTGCTCAGAAATCTCTCTTGCTCTCTTGCTCTCCTTCTCCCAATCTGCTCATGAAAGAATTGAATCGAATGTGATCTTTTCCTCCTTTTCCTCCCTTAATATAACTCCAAATGACTTTTGGGTGACCCAAGTGACTTTTGGGTGATCTCTAAATCCAATGGCTGTGTTGACCACTACTGGTCAACTACCCATCCGGTACACCCCCTTTTCTTGGCAGAAAGGGGTAGCACCTGATCAACATGTCCGTACCATCCTGCAGTCATCAGCAGCTTGATCATTTTAATTGTAAACCCAGTATGCATGTATGAATTGTAAATAATCTTAGCAGATATGAGTCGTGTATGTAAATTGCCTGGGTGGACCTAACTTTCTAATAATAATCTACATCCCGGAAGGTTTTTCGTCTCACCGATCCATGATCGGCAGAGTTTTCCTTCAGCCTGACCCCAAAGCCGGGATTGATTTTGTCATTTGAATTTTAGGAGAATCCTAGTGTGTTAATCTGTTAGATTATAGTTGTGTTGCAGAACTGGGTGGTTATTGAGGGTCTATGATAAAGGGGTTTTCCCCCTTAAGATGTAAATTGTAAAAGTCATGATGTAAAGTGTCTTGAGGGTTGGAAAATGTTGTAAATCCCCTCATGAGTCCTAAGTCCTAGGTCCTAGGGAATTTTTTCCAAAGGCTAAGTTCAAAGATCCATTTAGAAAATGAATTAAAAATTTAAAAAATAAATAAATAATAAACTGAAAGATAAAAAATAAAAAAAATAAAATAATAAATAAAAATGATAAAAAATAAAAAATTATAAAATAAAGCAAACACCCTAAAATAATAAAATAATAATATTTTGAGTGAATGCATGTAAAATATTTTTTTTTTAATAAATCGACGGATGAGATTAAGAGATGTCTTGATTCTCATCAACGGTCGAGATCATTTCGACATGGATCACTCGAACTAGCCGTTGGGATCATTTCCTTTAAATAGGGTGCTAGGGGTCATTTCAGATCATTCGATCTGTGAGTCTTGTACTGAAGAAGCTCTCTTGTAAACTGTTTCTGGTTAATAAAAGAAGATTTTGGGGTTCAAATCTTGCTGGTGTTACTCTCTGGAAGTGCTGTGAGATGTTTAATTTTCTGCATATTCTATTTTTCAGCCATTAATAACAGCTATTTTTTTTTTTAGAGTATTGTGAGCACATGTATCTTGTTCACTTGCTAGGGTTTGAGTGGTGTTAGGGTTTCTGAAGTAATGGCAGGTATCTCCATTACTTTCTGAGATCTAGCAGCATTTTTGCCCTCTTTACTGATGGTTGTTTTGAGCTGTGCAGAAAACCCTTGCTGAAGAAGATTGGTGGGTGTTTGGGGAAGTTCTAGGCTGAACCAGCCAACTCCCACAAGCTTTTCCTTGCAGAGCCCAGCTAATTTTGCCCTGGGTTAATCATTTAAATTTACTTTTCTGTTTTGCATGAGAGACTTTCCCAAGCCTTTTACAGTAAATATGAAAATTTTTTTTGATAATCTGAAAATATTGCTGCTGCTATTGTTAAATTTCGCTGTTCTAGAGCTGCAAATTTTTGTGATTCTAGGTTAATTTTGAAGGGTTTTACTTTAAGGTTTTGCATATATCTGTCGGGCTCTTGTTTTCTGTTTTGCAGGGTTATCATTGCGTTGTCTAGGGTTTTGCAGTCTCACGCACTTCTGATCTGAGGCTGTAAAACATGTGCTAAAGTTGTGCTGGGCATCATTTCATGCATCAGTGCATTAGCTGGATAAAGGAGAACGCATTCAATCCATCTGTCTATCACTATACTCAGCAAACCAGAGGTGGGCATTATTGCGTGCAATCTTCGGGCTAACCAAGAAATATCTGAAAAACATCATAGGCTTTCAAAGACCCACGCTGCTGCTACAGCCAAGAAACTTGTTCATAAAAGCCTCCGCCATTTGATATCAGACTTCTCAGTCCCAGCGACAAATAAGGATTTTAATTCCAAATTTTTTGAGGATCATCATAGATTCGGGATACGCCTGGGTTTTTTACT
The DNA here is from genome assembly GCA_031772625.1 of Pinus tabuliformis. Classification (NCBI taxonomy): domain Eukaryota; kingdom Viridiplantae; phylum Streptophyta; class Pinopsida; order Pinales; family Pinaceae; genus Pinus; species Pinus tabuliformis. The sequence goes on from CM062804.1 coordinate 1,556,191,549, forward strand.
GAGAAGTTAAGCTGCTGAATGGGATCTGCGTGAGAGATCACGCTGCCTTGCTATCTGTCGTCGTCCATTTGCACAGTTCATAGATCGCATTACCTGCGGAAGCAATACTCGGAAGATCTCAGGGCGCCAGTTGACAACGAATCCATATATTCACACGCAGAGAATATAGTCTCTAAAACGATACGCGTGAGGTATCCACACTGCCGCAACAGGTCCTTTGAAAATGACGGTGCAAGAAAACGCGTCACTGTATTTGGCATGAAATGCTTTCGAAGAATCCAGTCGTGAGTATTTCGTTTGGAGGCATCGGGTTAATCAGGTAACGTGAGCTATCCGCCCTATTCAAAATTTGAGCCGGGTAATTTCTGCATATCAGCGTTTTTCAGTAAATCTTAAAATCAATTTACATTGCCGTCGTTATCTGTGCATTTGTCCGTTAATCCTGTTCACGCATTTGGTTATCGTCCCTTTGAGAAGGTTATGCTCTTGTCTTTTACACACCCTCCTTCACGCCATTGAATCACCCTACTACGCCATCATTCGTGAAGGTTTTCTCGGCCTGTGAGGAAGCGCATTTTCCTTTTAGAGTTTATGCGTAGGTAAAGCTTCTCTGTTCGGGTTTTATGTTTCATGCTTTAGTTAGGATATAATTTTTTGATTAGAATTATATGCGATTTTGTTAGAAAATAAAAAATATATATATAAAATTTGATATCGTAATATATTTTGATTTATATCAGGTTTTCATTTGTTTTATTTATTTTCTTTAGACTAAGTAAGATTTTATTTTAGGTTTTAATTTGATTTAGGTAGTCTAAATTTCTTTTAATTTAGATTTTTCATTTTGTTTTATTTTTAATAGATTTTAAATTTAGATTTTAGTTTGTTTTAGTTTAATTTTTAATTAATCTTTGATTTTGTTTTAAATTTATAAAAAATAATAATAATAATTTTGGAAAATTTTCTCTTTTGCCAGATCCAATTATTTTTAGGAAATTATCATGCTGAGATTCAAATTTATCGATGCGGAATGAATGTTTATCTATACATGAATGATCATCTTAATGATTAGCTGCATATGGTATCTGGTTAACGATTCATGATTTATAATTGCGTTATTATTTCCTTAATTGTTGGATATCGTTATTGAGAGTTGGTCATTGCAGGAACTTTGTGGTTTTACTGGATATTTAAGCATTGTTCTAGTTATTTGATGATAAATGATTGTTGCTCATGGTTTATATTCTTACATTGTCTCGCAGGTAATCGTTTAAACATCAATCTCATAAGGCACTGGTCATTTAACTTCACAAAGTCATTATCGTGTCTCATGTCTCCCAGCCCAACTGTTTGGCAGTTGGTCTTAATCATCTCATAGGGTCTACCCCCCTTAGCCGCGGGAGACAGGCTTAAACGGAGGGATCGGGGATCAGGGTGACAGCCCCCGATCTGAGCGTTGTCGTGTCAATCTGCGCGACAACATTTTTTGGCGCCGTTGCCGGGGATAGAGTTTTTTCTGTCCTTGGTTCTTTCATCTCAAGCTTTTCCTTGCTTTATTTCTTGTTCAAGTGGCGACTCCACTTCATATATTATCTTCAAGAGTGTACACTAGAAGACATCCAAGCAGTCTGTGCAACCCTACTCCTGATCCTGAAAAGGTCCTCAGGGTACGATTACACAAACTCGCCTCTCGTACACTTCTTGAAAACCTTGGACAAGAAACCCTCCCTGATATTCATTTGTTATTTAAAGGGCAAGCTAGACACAGCTTCATGGATATGTATGCCCCTTGTGATTTTTCTAATATTCCAGGATATCCCAACGATATTCCATCTATTGGGATCGATAAATTGCCTAATTTTCAAGGGAATAATGCGATTAGTGCTAACTCTCATTTGCGAGATTTTAGCATATGGATGGCTAAATACGCAAGATCTACTGATTTTGATCATGAGGATGTCAGAATGACTCTTTTCATCTTAACTCTAGGAGGCGATGCTTATGATTGGTTTGCAGAAAAACCTCAGAATTCATTTAACTCTTTACAGTCAATCATTAATGCATTTAAAGAAAAATATGGAGATAAGAGAGAAGGAAGACACTTAGTAAAAGCTCTTAGCCTAATAAAAAAGAGAGAGGATGAAAATGTTGAAGAATTTAATAAAAGGTTTAACGGAATTGTTAGAGAATTACCTCAAGATTATAAACCTACAGATAAAACTCTCCAAGATTTTTATATTGATGCCTTTAGTCCTGAACCATCTTATGAATTAAGGCGTGCTAAACTTAATGATTATAGAGATTGCAAATCCTTAGCTATAGAACTTGAAAAGGACAAGGCCGCGTCTGGAAGTCTAAGATCCCAGGTTTCGATAGGGCTGCTACGAAACTAAAGGAACCTAAGGGAAAAGCAGCCCAAGAACCTGAAAGTGAGCTTGTTCTAAAATTGCTTCAAAAAATTGAAACTATGGAAATTAATCATAATAAGGAGATAACCACTTTGCAAAATAGGTTGATTCAAATGGAAAGATCGCAAACGCAAAATTTTCAACCTCGAAACAATAATAATAGAAATAACAATTGGCAAAGAAAGGGTCAAACTAGTGAGTAGAGACCTCCTAATCCGCTGACTAACTTGGTTGATAATGCTCCTCCTTATTGTCGGGTTTGTGATGCTCTTCATGAAGAGGCCACTTGTCCCATTGTTAGAAGAATTTTAGATAGTGGAATGTTTGGAACAGGCGATCAAATAAATGTAGTAGGCAGCAAGTTTCCTTTGTCTTTGGATGATTGGATAGAGGTTAAGGAAAGGAGTTGTGATGTTGAGAATCTTTCATCAGCTTTTAGTATAAATAACCTTGAAAACGAAGATGATATTTTGGCTAGGTTATATGGTGAAAAACCCTCTCCTGAACAAATCTTGGAAATTGCTAGAGATAAGGGTTTGACCTATCAGAGAAAGGATAAAGATCAAAGCGGGAATCAAATACCCCTTCGAACTTTTAACCCTGGTGTAAACTCTGGAATAGATGTCGATTTGGGAAATTGGTATAACAATGCTAAAATCTGGGTTCCTGTCTCCGAGATTGCTAAAATCCCTTCCCAAAGAGACAAGTTACTAAAAGCGATTCAAGGTCCTCAAATCAATACTTCTCAACAGAAGACTCGGGAAATTGGCTATCATGATGCTCCAATATATCTGCAAAGCTTAGATGCTGATAACAAAGATCACCAGCCTTTTTTCATCACCTTATTAGTTAATGGGTATAAATTGAATAATTGCATGTTAGATTCTGGTGCATCCGCTTGTGTAATGACTAAAAGGGTCATGGAGCAGCTTAACTTAAGAGTTTCTAGACCCTATTATAACATATGCGCCATGGATTCTAAGAAAATCGAAGTACATGGTTTAATCAAAGATTTGCAAGTTCATCTTTCAGTTTACCCAGACATCATGGTTGTCATGGATATTGTTGTTGTGGATGTGCCTGATGCCTGGGGTATGCTGTTATCTAGAAAGTGGGCCTCTGATCTAGGAGGAAGCATTCAAATGAATTGGTCATATGCCATGATTCCTTCTCCTAGTGGTGATGGTTTTGTCAGACTAAATAGAGAGCTCGAAAGAAAGTTTCATGTTGAAGATCCTAGGAGACCTCATAACGAAATAATTAAAGAGCAATCTGACATTGGGAACTACGCCATCATGTCTAATTTTATAGTTCCTCCCGATGATAAGATTAAGGGTCTCAAGGATAAGGTTTGGTATATGTACTTTGATGGTGCATCATCTAGGGCTGGTAAAGGTGCGGGAATAGTGCTTAAATCTCCCCTTGGTCACATTTTCAAGTTTGCCTATCGATTAGAATTTGAGGCAACCAACAATGTCGCTGAATATGAGGCTATATTGTTGGGTCTTGAATTGGCCAAGTCCTTGAGGGTTAGATTGCTTAGCATTAAAGGAGATTCTGATTTAGTTATCATGCATCTTAAGAATAAATTCACATGCAGAAATCAAAGATTAAGAAACTACAGAAATGCTGTGTGGGATACTATGGGGCATTTTGATGCCCTTGACCTCGAAGCAATTCCGAGAGAGCAAAATAGTCTGGCAGATGAACTTGCTGTAGCTGCTACTACTTTCCAGTTGTCTGATAAATTAATTAACGATAAGATTAAAATGGAAGTAATATTCAGACCATCTGTGCCAGATAACTCAGAGCATTGGCAAGTTTTTAATGATGAAAAACAAGTCATTCGTTTCCTTAATAGCTTGGATGAGTTTGAAGATTTCCGGATAGTTTCTGAGGAGGATGGATCTTCAGATCATGAACATATCATAAATCCTACTCCTAGAAATGTGGTTGCCTTAGAGCAACATTTTGATCGGCATGATGCCACGAAGCTGAGAGAAGAAAACAAGATGGACCCAAGCGAGTACCTCGAAATTAACATTGGTACTTCTGAAAACCCGAAAATGGTTAAAATTGGTAGAGGTACTAGTTTGGAAGAAAGGAAAAAGTTAACTGATTTACTTCGTGAATATCAAGATGTTTTAGCTTTTTCCTATGATGAATTAAAGGGCTATAGGGAAGATGTTATGGAGCATACTATTCCTTTAAAAGACGAAAATGCTAAACCCTTTCGGCAGAAACTTAGACAAATCAATCCTAAATTGACCCCCTTGGTCCAGAAAGAACTTGCAAAGATGCTTGCAGCAGGGATCATCGCTCAAACTAGGCATTCGACATGGTGTTCGAATTTGGTGATTGTTAGGAAAAAGAACGGTACAATAAGACTTTGTGTCGACTTTAGAAACCTTAATCTAGCATGCAAAAAGGATAATTACCCTTTGCCAAACATGGAAACTTTGTTGCAAAGAGTAACTGGCTCTGGAATGATGTCGCTGCTAGATGGGTTCTCTGGGTATAATCAAGTTTGGGTTAAGAAGGAAGATCGACATAAAACCACTTTCACGACGCCATGGGGTACTTTTGAATACATTAGAATGCCGTTTGGATTAACAAACGCTGGGGCTACTTTCCAAAGGGCTATGGATTATGCCTTCAAAGGGTTAATCGGGAAAATTATCGAAATTTACCAAGATGATCTTACTGTTTTTTCTAAAGATGGTATCAGTCATATAGATCATCTTAGGCAAGTTTTCGATAGATGTAGAGAATATGGAATTTCTTTGAATCTGGCTAAGTCTGTTTTTGGGGTGACGGAAGGGAAATTACTCGGTCATATCATTTCTAAGGAAGGAATCAAGATCGATCCTGAAAGAATCGAAGCAATCCAAAAGATTCCTCTCCCGCATAATCTTAAGTCCCTTCAGTCTTTCCTTGGAAAGATAAATTTTATTAGAAGATTCATCCCAAATTACGCAGAAATAGCCAAGCCTATTCAAAGTCTTCTGAAGAAAGATGCGAAATTTGTCTGGCAAGAAGATGGCAAAAAGGCTTTCCAAGAAATCAAGTCTGCTATTGCAAAAGCTCCTGTCCTAGTTAGTCCTGATTACTCCAAGGACTTCATGATTTTTTCTTTCGCTTCTGAAGATAGCATTGCCGGTGTCTTGCTTCAAAAGAATAAAGATGGTCACGAGCAGCCTATTGCTTTCATGAGTAGAGCACTTCAAAAATCTGAATTGAAGTACAATACCATGGAAAAGCAGGCCTATGCCCTAGTCAAGTCTCTTAAGCACTTTAAAACTTATGTGGGTTATTCTAAAATCATTGCTTTCGTCCCACATTCTGCTGTTAAGGACATATTAACTCAAATCGATTGCTTAGGGACTCGTGCTAGGTGGGTTACTAAGATACAGGAGTATGATTTGGAAATCAGACCCACCAAGCTGATCAAAGGCCAAGGTTTAGCTCAGATGTTAACTGAAGGTAATGAAAAGACTCTTGGTTTGTTCTGTCTTAACGATCTATCTTCGCCAGAATTGCAGAGATTAGCGGAGCATGAGTGGTATAAGGACATAGTTTATTACTTGATGAATCTAGCATGTCCTAACCATTTAGTTGCTCATAAGAGAAGGGCTCTTAGACTAAAAGCCACTAAGTATTGCCTTATGAAGGATGGCCTTGGATGGAGAAATCCTGAAGGCTTAGTGCTTAGGTGTGTTGATGATGTTGAGTCCAAGAAATTAATTTCTGAGTTTCATTCAGGATTTTGTGGTGGTCATTATGCTGCTAGAACTACCGCCCACAAAATCCTGAGAGCTGGCTATTATTGGCCTTCGATTTTTTCTGATGTGCACAAGTTTGTTAGAGCGTGTCAAGCCTGTCAACTTTTCACTGGGAAACAGAAGCTTGCTGCCCTTCCTCTACAACCTGTCATTGTAGAGGCACCTTTTCAGCATTGGGGTCTGGACTTCATAGGGAAGTTCCATGAAAATTCTAGCAATGGCTATTCATGGATTTTGACTGCTACGGATTACTTTACTAAATGGGTCGAAGCCATTCCTGCTAAGAATGCCACTGAAAAGGTTATTATGGATTTCATTGAAAATAACATCATTACTAGATTTGGCGTCCCCGCTAAGATCACTACCGACAATGCCAAGGCTTTTAGTTCCTTAGAGTTTTCATCTTTTTGTTTCAAGTATGGCATTGTCTTATCTCATTCGTCAAATTACTATCCTCAGGGTAATGGTTTGGCTGAATCAAGTAACAAAAATCTCATAACCATTATCAAGAAGATAGTAGGAGATAATAAGAGATCCTGGGACAGCAAAATCAAGTATGCTTTGTGGGCAGATAGAATTACTAAGAAGAAATCTACTGGTAAATCTCCCTTTGAATTAGTTTATGGCTTGGATGTTACCTTACCTGTGCACCTGAAGTTGCCAGCTTATCAGCTTCTCCAGAATTTTTCTACTAATAAAGATGTTGTTCAGAATAGAATAGATCAGATTGTCGAGTTAGATGAAGCTCGTCGGACAGCTTTTGAGGCTATATGTAAAAATCAATCTAACATTAAGAAAAGCTTTGATAAATGCTCTCGATCTAGATCTTTGCAGGTTGGAGATATGGTTTTACTTTGGGATCGCAAGAATGAAAAACCGGGAAAACATAAGAAGTTTGACAGTTTGTGGCTGGGACCATACATCATTAGAGATATAGCTGGGCCAAACTCATTCTACTTGAGCAGATTGGATGGCGAACCACTTGATCTACCAGCGAACGGCCAAATGCTCAAGCTGTTCTTCAGAGATGATATCTGATGCCATGGGGCATCTTCTGTATTGTATTTCTATCCCTACTCCTTGTCTTTTCAGCATTTCATTTCTGTTTTTAGGATTAGATTTACTTTTCATGTTATTAGTTAGTCAATAAATGAAGAGCTTTTATCTTTCCTGTGCTTAATGTATATGATGATTTTGGAATGGACGCTACTTATTTTTATCTGTGTGTTGTATGAATGCAAATTCTGGATTCTCACATTCCTACAGAGCAGCAACGTGTCCCCAAGTAGAGCCAGATGTTGACCACTACTGGTCAACTACCCATCCGGTACGCCCCTTTTCTTGGCAGAAAGGGGTAGCACCTGATCAACATGTCCGTACCATCCTGCAGTCATCAGCAGCTTGATCATTTTAATTGTAAACCCAGTCTGCATGTATGAATTGTAAATAATCTTAGCAGATATGAGTCGTGTATGTAAATTGCCTGGGTGGACCTAACTTTCTAATGATAATCTACGTCCCGAAAGGTTTTTCGTCTCACCGATCCATGATCGGCAGAGTTTTCCTTCAGCCTGACCCCAAAGCCGGGATTGATTTTGTCATTCGAATTTTAGGAGAATCCTAGTGTGTTAATCTGCTAGATTATAGTTGTGTCGCAGAACTGGGTGGTTATTGAGGGTCTATGATAAAGGGGTTTTCCCCCTTAAGATGTAAATTGTAAAAGTCATGATGTAAAGTGTCTTGAGGGTTGGAAAATGTTGTAAATCCCCTCATGAGTCCTAAGTCCTAGGTCCTAGGGAATTTTTTCCAAAGGCTAAGTTCGAGGATCCATTTAGAAAATGAATTAAAAATTAAATAAATAAATAACTGAAAGATAAAAAATAAAAAAATAATAATAACAAAATAAAATAAAAAATTATAAAATAAAGCAAAAACCCTAAAATACTAAAATAATAATATTTTGAGTGAATGCATGTAAAATATCTTTTTTTTTTAATATATCGACGGATGAGATTAAGAGATGTCTTGATTCTCATCAACGGTCGAGATCATTTCGACATGGATCACTCGAACTAGTCGTTGGGATCATTTCCTTTAAATAGGGTGCTAGGGGTCATTTCAGATCATTCGATCTGTGAGTCTTGTACTGAAGAAGCTCTCTTGTAAACTGTTTCTGGTTAATAAAAGAAGACTTTGGGGTTCAAATCTTGCTGGTGTTACTCTCTGGAAGTGCTGTGAGATGTTTAATTTTCTGCATATTCTATTTTTCAGCCATTAATAACAGCTAATTTTATTTTTTTTAGAGTATTGTGAGCACATGTATCTTGTTCACTTGCTAGGGTTTGAGTGGTGTTAGGGTTTCTGAAGTAATGGCAGGTATCTCCATTACTTTCTGAGATCTAGTAGCATTTTTGCCCTCTTTACTGATGGTTGTTTTGAGCTGTGCAGAAAACCCTTGCTGAAGAAGATTGGTGGGTGTTTGGGGAAGTTCTAGGCTGAACCAGCCAACTCCCACAAGCTTTTCCTTGCAGAGCCCAGCTAATTTTGCCCTGGGTTAATCATTTAAATTTACTTTTCTATTTTGCATGAGAGACTTTCTCAAGCCTTTTACAGTAAATTTGAAAGTTTTTTTTGATAATCTGAAAATATTGCTGCTGCTATTGTTAAATTTGGCTGTTCTAGAGCTGCAAATTTTTGTGATTCTAGGTTAATTTTGAAGGGTTTTACTTTAAGGTTTTGCATATATCTGCCGGGCTCTTGTTTTCTGTTTTGCAGGGTTATCATTGCGCTATCTAGGGTTTTGCAGTCTCATGCACTTTTGATCTGAGGCTGTAAAACATGTGCTAAAGTTGTGTTGGGCATCATTTCATGCATCAGTGCATTAGCTGGATAAAGGAGAACGCATTCAATCCATCTGTCTATCACTATACTCAGCAAACCAGAGGTGGGCACTATTGCGTGGAATCTTCGGGCTAACCAAGAAATATCTGAAAAACATCATAGGCTTTCAAAGACCCACGCTGCTGCTACAGCCAAGAAACTTGTTCATAAAAGCCTCCGCCATTTGATATCAGACTTCTTAGTCCCAGCGACAAATAAGGATTTTAATTCCAAATTTTTTGAGGATCATCATAGATTCGGGATACGCCTGGGTTTTTTTACTGAGAAGTTAAGCTCCTGAATGGGATCTGCGTGAGAGATCACGCCGCCTTGCTATCTGCCGCCGTCCATTTGCACAGTTCATAGATCGCATTACCTGCGGAAGGAATACTCGGAAGATCTCAGGGCGTCAGTTGACAACGAATCCATATATTCACACGCAGAGAATAGAGTCTCTAAAACGATACGCGTGAGGTATCCACACTGCCGCAACAGGTCCTTTGAAAATGACGGTGCAAGAAAACGCGTCACTGTATTTGGCATGAAATGCTTTCGAAGAATCCAGTCGTGAGTATTTCGTTTGGAGGCATCGGGTTAATCAGGTAACGTGAGCTATCCGCCCTATTCAAAATTTGAGCCGGGTAATTTCTGCATATCAGCGTTTTTCAGTAAATCTTAAAATCGATTTACATTGCCGCCGTTATCTGTGCATTTGTGCGTTAATCCTGTTCACGCATTTGGTCATCGTCCCTTTGAGAAGGTTATGCTCTTGTCTTTTACACACCCTCGTTCACGCCATTGAATCACCCTGCTACGCCATCATTCGTGAAGGTTTTCTCGGCCTGTGAGGAAGCGCATTTTCCTTTTAGAGTTTATGCGTAGGTAAAGCTTCTCTGTTCGGGTTTTACGTTTCATGCTTTAGTTAGGATATAATTTTTTGATTAGAATTATATGCGATTTTGTCAGAAAAAAAAAAAGAAAAATATAAAATTTGATATCGTAATATATTTTGATTTATATGAGGTTTTCATTTGTTTTATTTATTTTCTTTAGACTAAGTAAGATTTTATTTTAGGCTTTGTTTATTTTAGGTTTTAATTTAATTTAGGTAGTCTAAATTTCTTTTAATTTAGATTTTCCATTTTGTTTTATTTTTAATAGATTTTAAATTTAGATTTTAGTTTGTTTTAGTTTAATTTTTAATTAATCTTTGATTTTGTTTTAAATTTATAAAAAAAAAAAATAATAATAATAATAATAATAATTTTGGAAAATTTTCTCTTTTGCCAGATCTAGTTATTTTTAGGAAATTATCATGCTAAGATTCAAATTATCGATGCGGAATGAATGTTTATCTGTACATGAATGATCATCTTAATGATTAGCTGCATATGGTATCTGGTTAACGATTCATGATTTATAATTGCGTTATTATTTCCTTAATTGTTGGATATCGTTATTGAGAGTTGGTCATTGCAGGAACTTTGTGGTTTTACTGGATATTTAAGCAGTGTTCTAGTTATTTGATGATAAATGATTGCTGTTCATGGTTTATATTCTTACATTGTCTCGCAGGTAATCGTTTAAACATCAATCTCATAAGGCACTGGTCATTTAACTTCACAAAGTCATTATCGTGTCTCGTGTCTCCCAGCCCAACTGTTTGGCAGTTGGTCTTCATCATCTCATAGGGTCTACCCACCTTAGCCGCGGGAGACAGGCTTAAACGGAGGGATCGGGGATCAGGGTGACAGCCCCCAATCTGAGCGTTGTCGTGTCAATCTGCGCGACAACAGGCTGAAATAGATTTCGATCAATGGCTGAGATTAAATGTTCATTTAAATCTCACTTTTTATTTTTTAATTCACCCCACTTTAATAAAGACCCACTTAGTCATTTATTTCCAAAGTCACTTTTCCTTTCTAATTTTTCATTGACTTTATAAAAGTCACTTTAAAATTAGACTTAGTAACTTTATCACTTAAAGTCACTTTTAAATTAGATTTAACTTTATAAAATTATAAAGTCACTTTAGGAGAAAAATTAAATTCTTTTGGACACTTTTCCCTAGGCCAAAGATCAAAGCCTAAGGGAACCACCTGTCCTCCGGTACCAAATTTCAACAGGGAGCAAGGGATTCCTCAGGAAGGGAGAGGACATGAAACAGATTGGATGAGGGAGAGGAAGGTAGGGGATCCAGTTGACGGCCAAAAGATTGGGGCGGTTGAGGGGAAGAAGGAAGAGGGGATGAGGGCGGAGGGGAAGAGATAGGAGAGATGGGCGGGGGTTGAGAGGAAGGACCAGTTTCATTGGGTTGTTTGTGGCTAGGGGCTGTTTTTCTTTTTGACAGTTTCCCATTGTTCTTCTTGCAGATTATTGTCAACATTAGAGAGTTTAGTGCAACGATTAGCAAAGTGACCATACTCGTGACATACCTTGCACTTGAAGGGGATCTGCTCATAGTCGAGTTGCTGAATGTGCGACCAGTCGTCGACTTTGAGTTTAATGGCTTCTGGAAGACCTTTACCCAAATCAACTTCAACGCAAATACGGGCACAAGCCTGCATGTTGTCTCTCGGCTCACTCCGATCAATGTATTTCCCGACCGCATTCCCAATAGCACGAACTGATTCGTCTCCCCAGCAATGCAATGGGAGGTGAGGAAGACGAACCCAAACAGGAACCGCATTAGGGATGTCAAGCTCCGGGTCGAAGTCCGGAGTCCATTTGTTTAAGTACAAACCTCTGGAATCCATGAAGTAAGGTCCATTGCGGAAGATCAAATCCTTGTCTTCCTTTGTCTCAAAATGAAAGGTGAAGTAACCCTTTCCACAAAATCTGATAGAAATTTTCCTTGAATTTTGTCTGTCCAATTCCTTTCCACCCACCTCTGAACGGTTTTTGGGGAGGGCCAGAGACCTGTAAATTGCCCTATAAGTCCTTTTTCTGCCAGAGCAAGAGCAGCCATTCTGGGTAGAGTAGGAGGGAGAGAGACTTCCTGTAACCCCTCAATTTTTTTTACAAACTTGGAAACTGAAGGGCGAGCACGCTGAGGCAAGGAGTTGATCAACGCCGAGAATGCATGCTGAAGCGCTGCCTCCTCCGGTGGAGCCTCCGGAGGGGCCATCCGAGCGGCCGAGGGACGAAACAAAACAGGTTGCAGGCGGCGGTGGGAGCAAGTGATAGCAGGAGCTCAACATGGTTAACTATTTTGCTTGAGACCTTATATAATATGAAGATTTTATTAAAATAAATTCTAAATATATATATATATATATATATATTAATATGATTTAAGATATTAGTTTTGAGCATTATGTCCCAGCTATGAGGAAAAAGGAAAATTATTCCTGTTCAACTCATTTATTTTGTAAATATTTTATAGCATAATTAGGTAAATTGCGAAATAAATATTATGGTCTATAAAGACCCATGCATCTTACTAAGAATTATTAGGCATTAGGATAGAATACCCTGCATTAGGACAAGGAGGTCGCGAGACCACCCTCCTTGACCTCGGTACCAGTAAGACCTGCCTAGCAGGTAAAAATAGCAAAAATAACTATACCCGTTTGTAAACTTAAAATTGCAAAATTATATGTTAAATATGAAAGTATACCTCAAAATTTTTACAATTTTATTATGTATACAGGAAACACTACGATGGTAAGGACATATCAGCGACGGCGACGTGATCAAGCTAGCAACCCCGTCATTAACACCACCACCATCGTCATCACCATCTTCATTACCACCACCATCACTGTCTCCATCGAGACCATCATCAACACCAATCGCTCCAGCACTGGAGTTGACCGTGATAATGCACTCATTAGAAGCCTTATTGGAAACATTAAAAGGGTCGACAATGGCTAAGACCAAAGAAGAGCAACCTCAACCCATAGAAACCAATTCAGCGGAACCAAAAAATTCTAAGTATAAAAGATCAAAGGAAGATATTTCTAGGGAGTTACAGAAAATTAAACTCCCAGAATTTTCTAGAGGACGAGCTAGAGAACGTGCTGAGGCATGGTTAGAAGGAATGAACAGATGTTTTAAACTAAGAGAGTATTCTTCTTCTTCAAAAACAAAAATTGTTGTATTTCAATTAAAGGAAAGTGCCTTGATTTGGTGGGGAAATCTGGAAAAACAACTACACCTCACAACGAATAATGTCCCTTGGGAATTGTTCGAGGAAAGATTTCGCGCTAAGTATTTACCTCCATATTTTCAAGAACAACAAGTCGGGGCCTTTCATACATTAATTCAAGGTAATAAAACAGTGGAAGAATATGAAATAAGGTTTATGGAGCTTGTGAAATACATTCACTACTTAGATTCTGATGAACGTCACGTTGAACGCTTCATATTTGGGTTAAACCCTCGCAACAGGGCCTTGGTTAGGATGTGAAAGCCATCATCAGTAGTCGAGGTGGTAGAATGTCGCTGCTATGCAGAAGAACATCTAGGAAGCAAAAAGGATGTCGAGCCAGTAGAACCTCTACAATCAGGGTTTTCAGGAAAGACTCCCTGTTGTCGCACAGATTGACACGACAACGCTCAGACCGGGGGTTGTCACCCTGATCCCCGATCTCTCCGTTTAAGCCTGTCTCCCACGGCTAAGGGGGGTAGACCCTATAGGAAAATGGGTGACCAACTGTAAACCAGTTGGGTTGGGAGACACGAAAGGAAACCAGCACTTAATTGATTTAGTTAAGTTAAAAGACCAGTGCCTTGTGGGTTTGATGTTTAAACAATTATTTGCTAGATGTTGCAGAGATGTATTTATCATCAAACAACCTGAACGATGCAAGATAGCCAGTAAAACCACAATGTTCTTATAATGATTAAAGCTCAATAACGATATCCAGCGATTAAAAATTTCGAAAAGATAAATGCTTGATACACAACCACACAATTACGAACATTAACCAGATATCATATTCATATAGCTAATCTTCAAAATGATCATTCATGCATGCCAACTCACATAAAATGATAATCATTCATTCCACATCAAATTTTTTTAGCCTTAGCAAAGATAATAAAGCGTGATAAACCCCAGAGCCAAGACCGAAAAAATTTCCAAAATTTTTTTTTTTTTTTTTTTTTTTTTTAAATACAGCAAAAGGCTAAAGCTAAATGAAACTTTTAAACAAAAAAAAAAAATCTAAATGATGCTAAAATCTAAGAAAATGATTTCTTTTTCCCCTTTTTTCTTTAAAGATTTATAATTTTTATAAATTTTTATTTTTATTTTTTTTATTATTATTTCTTTTTTTTTTCTAAAACAAAACTTTAAAAATAAAATCTAGACTAAAACCTAACTCTAAACCAAAATAATCAAACTACAACTAAAACCTAACAAAAACTTTTTACGAATTTTTTTATTAAAAAAAAAAAAAAAATTAGTTTTTAATTTTTATATTTTCTTTTTTATTAAAACAAAACTTTACAATAAAACCTAAACATAAAACTAAAATTTTAAATCTAAAATCAAACAAAACGTAAAAATGAAAGTCGAAATATATACTTTGACTTCTTTTTTTTTTAATTTTTATATATATATCCAAATCGAATCAACTAAAATGACTTACGTTAATGAAATTTGAAAACGAAAATTCCTTACCTGGCCCGTACGAATAAAAAAAAAACTAAAACGTGCTCTTGCAGACGGCCGCTGCGAAATGGATGGAAAAAAGGCCACGAGAACGCAGACCCCCGTTAAATCGTTGCTTGCTTCTGGTTCTCCTTTCTGCGCTGACATCCTTTCTTCCTGTGCAAGGAATTTATATCCTCCTCCTTGCTTTCGATTATCAATCCAAATATATGTCCGTAGATGTCTCTTAATCCAGATGTATGTACACCGTGAAACGAATTTTTCTCTGCGCCCTGAAACCGTCATATGGTTTTCTATCAGCCAACAATTTCAACGTTCCAGTGTGAATAAAAATTGAAACGTGCTCTTGCAGGTTTATGATGGCAGGATGAACTTCGACAGGAGGTTGGAGGATGGTCGACGGCAGCAGAAAAAGAACGATGCGGTGAGAGGATTTCGGCTTGGAAAGATTTCCAACGGCGTGAGGGGGTGCAGGCTGAGAGATCGACGTGCTGACTCAATGCATGTATCAAAATCATAAGAGTGTCATCCAATCGTGATGCTTGCGTATGGAAAACGATTAACCCTTTTGCTGCTACGTTTGTGCTTATGCAGGTCAGCGGCAAAAGGACTTTGCGTGTTTGTAAATGCCGGTCATAGCCACGCTGGAGGGGAGAAAAAAATTCGCAGAAGGGAGGATCAACCTGCGGCTGAGAACAGAGAATGACTAACGTGCAGGTGCGGAAGGGTATGCTTACGACAGCAGAAATTAAAATGTGACTTTACAGATTTGAGATTCAAACGTTCACGTAAACCCTCCAGCGTTGGTCAGATGAGGTTGTTGTTTGACGTTGGGAGGTCATTCGATAGCAGAAAAATTTTGCAGCGGGAGGAAGACGCAGCGTGCAATATGGCTGAGTTTTGAAACAAAGGAGAAGAAGAAGGAGCTGCGTTTTTATTTTTATTTTTATGCAGATTTCTGGCAGCTGAGGATAGCTGGGGAATTTGAAAAAAAAACGATTTTGCAGTCCTTGGAAAAATATTCCAAACCCCAGAAGCTGATATCAATGAAACCGATGTAAAATTTCTTCCGGACCTGAAAAACAATTGAAATTGAAACCCTTGGACAGCGAAACGGCACAGATAAACCTTGGAAATCTTCAGAAACCCTGTAACCTGGAAGGAAAAATCACCCAAAAATGATATGGGCATAAAACAAAAAAACTAAAAACCCTAAACCCAGCAAAAAGTTACAGTATTTACAGACTGAAAGCTCTTCAGAAGCCAGATTTATCAATAATCACAGAAATATTATCAGAATTTAATTTTAATATAAAACGCTTCAGAAAACCTTGCATGCATTCATAAAAAATATTTCGAATGATAAGCCCGGGATCAAGAACTGGCTGGGCTCTTTCAGAAAACACAACTCGGGAGTTGGCTGATTCAGCCGAGAACTTCCCCTAACGCCCGGTAATCTGAAAAAAAAAGATTTCCTGCACAGCTTAAAATCAACCATCAACATAGAAGGAGAAAACAATAGTGAAACCCCGATCAAATGGAGATACCTGCCACTATATTTCAGAATCTAAACTATCATTCAAACCCCAAAGATCAGACAAGATACCTGTGCCTAGATCAATCTTCATTAAGCTATCATTAATGGCTGAAAATAAAATTATGCAGAAAAAAAAATAGAACAATCTTACAGTGTTTCCAGAAGAGTAACACCAGCAAGATTTTTAACCCCAAAGTCTTCTTTATTGCACAAAAAATGACTACAAGAGAGCTTTCTTTAGCACCAGACTCCAAGATCTAATGATCTCAAATGACCCCTAGCACCCTATTTAAAGGAAAAGATCCCAACGGCTAGTTCGAGTGATCCATGTCGAAATGATCTCGACCGTCGATGAGGATCAAGACATCTCTTAATCTCATCCGTCGAATTTGTTAATTCATTAAAAAATGAAATTTTGCATGTATTTACTCAAAATATTATTATTTTATTATTTTTTAGGGTTTTTGCTTTATTTTATAATTTTTTTATTATTTATTATTTTATTATTATTATTATTATTTTTTATTTTTTATTTTATATTTCAGTTATTTATTTATTTATTTTTAATTTTTTTTTAATTTTTAATTTATTTTTTACATGGATCCTTGAACTTAGCCTTTGGAAAAAATCACCTAGGACCTAGGACTTAGGACTTATGAGGGGATTAAAACATTTTCTAATCCTCAAGACACTTTACATCATGACTTTTACAACTTTACATCTCAAGGGGGGACAACCCATTTGACATAGACCCTCATAAATCACCCATTTCTGCGACACAACTATAATCTAGCAGATTAACACACTAGGATTCTCCTAAGATTCTAGTGACAAAATCCATCCCGGCTTTGGGGTTAGGTTGAAGGAAAACTTTGCCAATCATGGATCGGTGAGACGAAAAACCTTCCGGAACGTAGATCATCACTTAGAAAATTAAGTCCACCTAGGCAATTTACATACATTACTCATATCTGCTAAGATTATTTACAATTTATACATGCAGACTGGGTTTACAACATAGATTGATCAAGCTGTCGATCACTGTCGAATGGCACGGACATGTCGATCAAGCGCTACCCTTTTTTGCAAAGAAAAGGGGGGGTACTGCTATGGGCAGTTGACCGGTAGTGGTCAACACTCCCCGAAATTTCTTCAAGGGAATTAGCTCAAGACCACCTTATGGTAATAGATTTACCTCAAGAAGTGTAGGAGCAAGAGCTCCCATGGTAGTTAATACTATAGCTGTTGAATCATCAAACACAAGTCCATTGAAATCTCGTGGAACTGCTAATAGAGAAAGAGGGCGAAGCTTTTCATCTAGAAATTCACATTATGATTCAAGAGGACCGACCCAGGTTAATTGTTGGGGATGTGGAGGACCGCATTTTCAACGTGATTGTCCAGAAGCTTCATCAAGTATATTGCATAGGACAGGAAAAGAACCAATACCAAATACCCAAGGCAATCATAGAATCCATGCATTAGTCAACAACAATCAAGCAGCACATCAATCCACTGTAGTGGAATCTTCAGGTATTATTAATGGTATAAAATTCAAAATCTTATTTGATACTGGTGCCACAAATAGTTTTATTTCATTATATGCATTAAATAAATGTGGGTTGGCAGCTTGCAAACAAAATGATTTCAGACAAGTAGAAATGGCCTCAGGAGAACTCCAATCCGTAGACTTAAGTGTGGATCAATGCAAAATTGATCTAGGGGTCTGTTCGACTAAATTGAAAGTTTATGTCACAACCCTAGGAACTTATGATCTTGTCATAGGTATGGATTGGTTAGAAGCTCATCAAGCTTGGGTAGACTGTCATGGAAAAAGAATTCTCGGTATAAATGATAAAGGAGAGGTGATCCAAATTCAAGGTATCAAGAGAAAAGTATCTTTATGCTACATATCAGCAATGAAAATGAAGCATTGCTTAAGGAAAGGTTGTCAGGCATATGTAATTCAAGAAGTAAGTAAAGAAAAAGGACCATCCTTAGAACAATATCCGGTGTTAGCCGAATTTCCAGATGTATTTCCAAAGGAACTACCAGGATTACCCCCGAAAGAGAGCTAGATCTCACAGTAGAATTGAAACCTGGTACTCAACCAATCTCTAAAACACCTTATAGAATGTCAGCTCCAAAACTTCAAGAATTGCAAATTCAATTGAAAGAACTATTGGATATAGGACACATTCGACCCAATATATCACCTTGGGGTGCTCCTGTAATTTTTGTCAAGAAGAAAGACAGTTCTTTAAGATTATGCATAGATTACCGAGACTTGAATCGAGCTACAGTAAATAATCGGTATCTAATGCCTCGAATTGATGACCTCTTTGACCAAATGAAAGGCGCTGCTGTCTTTTCAAAAATTGATCTACGATCAGGCTATCATCAGCTAAGGATTTCGAAAAGCGATATTTCTAAGACAGCATTCCAAACACGCTTTGGGCATTATAAATTCACAGTGGTACCATTTGGGTTAACTAATGCGCCAGTTTTTCGCAAATATCTTGATCAATTTGTACAAGTTTTCTTAGATGATATTATTATCTATTCTAAGAATGAGAAAGCATGAAGACCATTTACAGATAGTATTATCTTGCCTCAAAAAACACCAGTTATATGGAAAGTTATCAAAGCGTTCTTTCTTTCAGAAAAAATTCATTACTTAGGTCATATCATATCAGGTGAAGGAATCTCAGTAGATCATGAGAAGGTAAAGGCAATCATGGAATGACCAATATCGAAAAATGCACATGAAATGCAAAGCTTTATGGGTTTAGCCGGTTACTACTGAAGATTTGTGGAAGGGTTCTCCAAAATCGCAAAGCCAATTACAACTCTTCAACGTAAAGGTGTTAAGTATGAATGGATTGAGGAATGTAATAAAGCATTCTCTGTACTCAAAAGACTGTTGACCAGTGCACCAATCTTAAGAGTCTCGGATATGGACAAAGATTTTACTGTATGTACTGATGCATCCAAGAAAGGATTAGTTGCAATATTAATGCAGGATAGAGGAGTAATAGCATATGCCTCAAGGAAATTAAAGCCTCATAAAGAACTCTACGCCACTCACGATTTAGAGTTAGCCGTTGTAGTACTAGCTTTAAAGATATGGAGACACTGTCTAGTACGGCAAAGCTTTATGCTTAAAAGTGACCATCAAAGTCTATAGTATTTGTTCACCCAAAGAGACTTGAATGCTAGACAAAGACGATGGAGTGAATTCCTAAGTGAATATGACTTTGAAATATCATATATTAAAGGAAAAGAGAATGTAGTGGCAGATGCTTTAAGCAGAAGACCCTGAATATTTTCCCTCATACTTATCAAAGTAGACTTAAGGCAACGAGTAGTAGAACATCTCATAAGAGATAGCTGGTATTTAAAGGTAAGATCTAGTCTTGATAGTAAAAAGCCAAAAGAACTTAAGTTCGAAGGATATGAACTAGAACATGATAGAATCTTGCGATTTCATGAAAGGATGTATATTCCTGATAATAAGGATCTTCGAGACACCATCCTTAAGGAAGCCCACAGAGCAGTATATTGTGCACATCCCGGAGTCAAGAAGATATATACTGATACCAAGAAATTCTTTTTCTGAACAGGCATGAAGCGCGATATTGTTCAATTCGTTGCAAAATGTTTGGAATGTCAGGAAGTAAAAGCTAATCATTGTCATCCAACATGTTTCTTACAACCTCATAACATTCCTATGACCAAATGGAAGATCATTTCTATGGATTTTATCACCAGACTACCTCTTCTCAAAGACACAACGTTATTCTGGTGATAGTGGATAAATTAACGAAAAGCGCCCATTTCATTCCCGTAAGAGATACTTACGAAGTTGCTAACGTAGCTCGAGTATTCATAAATGAAATTATCAGATTTCATGGAGTACCTAAGAAGATCATATCAGATAGAGACTCACGATTCACTTCAAGATTCTGGACTTGCATGCAATCAGCCTTAGGAACTCAACTAAATTTGAGTACAGCTTATCATCCCGAGACTGATGGGCAAACAGAAAGGGTAAATCAAGTACTAGAAGATATGTTGAGGATGTATGTTATGGATCAGCAATCGCACTGGGAAAAGTACTTAGTCAAATTTGCATACAATAACAGTTACCACAGTTCAATCGGAATGCCTCCATTTGAATCATTATACGGCAGACCTTGCAGAACACCGTGAAGTGGGACAAGTTAGAAGATTGGGTGATAGTAGGGCCAGAATTAATCCAAGAGATGGAGGAACAGGTAAAACAAATTAGACAACAGTTAAAAGAAGCACAGGATAGACAAAAGAGTTATGTTGATGCCCACAGAACTGACAGAAAGTATGAAGTAGGGGATCAGGTTTTCGTATGCATCAAACCAAATAAAAGCACTATCCGATTCGGAAAAGGGACAAAGTTGTCACCCCGATTTATCGAACCATTTAAAGTCATGGAAAGAGTTGGACCTGTCGCCTATCGTCTTGCACTGCCACCTCACTTGCATAAAGTTCATAATGTATTTCATGTATCTGTATTAAGGCATTACATAGCTGACAAATCTCATAACCTTTAATGGAAGGAACTACAGATATCGAACGAAGGAATCATATCGGTCGAAGCATTATGTATACTAGAACATAGAGTTCGACAGCTCAGGAATCGTCTGGTAGACCAAGTTAAGGTCTAATGGGACAAGTATAGTCCTGGATCGACTACTTAGGAAGATGCGAAAATCATATGTCAAAAATACCCCAACTTGTGTCAATTTTGAATAACTTTAAGCCATATTTTGTATATATTTACTTTATTTTGAATCAGATCCTCAAAACCATTTAGGAAGAAATTTTTATATTACTAAAATATGATATATGTTACCTGCTTAATTCTACTGGTACGTGAATACCAAGATGAAATATGTTATTTAAATTTACCTTACTGAGTTATGGATACCAAGATGAAGTTCAATATTTGATTAACTTTGTTATAAAATCTAAATCCTAAATTATGCTATGAATTAAGATATTATAAATTTTGCTTCATTCATGCATATTGATATGATTAATGAGATAGAAATGAAAGAATGATTACAATTTCAATATGCAAGCCAATAACATAAGCAAGACATGACCAAGTATGTTATACAGTAAATAACAATATGTATGAGCTATACATAAACTGTTTATTTTATAAATATTGATACATATGTTATAATATATGGACAAGTGTTTACATTGCAAGTTATCAAAATAGCCACGTGATGACAAAAACTTCATTACAATTAAAGCTCCATGCAGTTCCATGAAAGAGTATTGACTTAGGTCCCACTAGGAACGGTGGAGGTATTTCCCACCGTTTATCCTCCAAAAATTGGAGTCATGGGAGGATTGTGCGAATCACGCTCCCCTAGACATGTGATGATGACTGCCAGATGCCTACTGGGCAATCAGGTTGATATAATCGACGCTGATACCCTTGAGAGCCTATGAATGGTTAGTCAGTATAGTTGATACCATGGCACACTCTAGTAGAGGACGGATAGGATGGAAGCGGAAGAGATTAGGAAGGATAGGATGATTCTAGAGTAGCTAAGGAACCAACTGGGGCAGAACATGAATATTATAGTTGTAAAATTTTAAAATATTGAAGAAAACAAATTTTAAGTACCCATATAAAATGAATTCAATCTTGAAATATAAAGGCTTATATACTCACATTAATCATTAATATATTTTAGAAACCCTAACTTCGGGACGAAGTTTTTGGAAGGAGGGATGTATGTAATGACCCACCTATAACTATAAATAAAATACAAGTATTAGCATACATACGAGACCTCCATACGATAGCTACGTATGCATGGACCTGCATGTATCGCACTATATATATGATAAATCCTTAAACTAACAAAAAATGTTAATTTTAATTTACAAATTAAAATTTAAAATTTAAAATTAATAAAATAATAAAAATAATTAATTAAAATTATAAATTAAATTAATTCATTAAAATAATAAATAAACTTTATCAAATCAAATCTCCATATTCGAATAAAATCAACAAAAATCAAATAAGATTTGGTTTTATAAAAATTACACGTATCAAAATAATGACACGGAGATGGGAGGAAGGCAGTGGACGGGGAATTAAAAGGAGGAAGGAAATCTTGAGAAGGGGGAGGAGGAAAAACAAAGAAAAATTTCAATTTTAACACAGAGATACAGACACTCTGGAGTTTTGAGTTTTGATTGTACTGGAGTTTTTGGGCACAGGGGATCAGATTGCTTCGACTGGAAAGCATTCTGAAACTGTGTAGCCATGTTGAACTCAGTTTGGCAGGGTGGTTTTTGGTCGTTTTGGTAACACAGCCAGACAAGAATTGCAGCAGAGCACACAGATTTTCAGCAAAGCAGACAATCGGACAAGAATTGCAGCAGAGTAGACAGATTTTCAGCAAAGCAGAAAGGTTGGTATTCATTAGATTAATTTTTTTTTAATTCTGTATTTAAAATTTCATGTTCTGCTATTTTGAAATTAGCTTGAGATTAAGGTTCTTACATTTTACAAATTTTAACTACCCAATTTTGTTATATTAACACACTGATAATACAACGGTCTATGGCTCTTGTACCAAGGATAATGGCCCTCATACATTCATTGATACAAAGATATACAATTGCGACTTGGTGTCACCTCAACAAGATACACTGACCATTTAACATGCTACCCACGATCTCATGGGTGATATCCCTAGGAGAAAAAATTTCTCTAAGATGGTCCTCAGTCTGCAGCCCCTTGTAGCCACTAGATAGCTCAATGTGCCATCTTCTCTGCCACCTGAGCCAGCCATGTGGTCCCTCGCCCATCTGTTATGATCGTATGTTTGAAGGTGGGCCTCCCAACCCCGAAGGTATGGCTTATCATTATGTGATTGAGTATTATGGTTTACTTACCATGGACACTTTTGGGCATGGATTAGTGGGGGGATTCAACGGAAAGAGTGGAATAGGCTTGTACTCTTGTCTCCTCTGTCCCTTTGGGTGGCTAACCTTGTATTCTAGTCATGTGGGGTCTCTTTTATTGGCCACTAGGCTTTAGGGATGGCACTACATGGGAAACCCTGATTTCAGTTGCGTTGTCCCACTTCCCCAAAACTATATATATCACTGTCTTCTGCTCATTACAAACCCATTCATCATTTCTCCCATCTAGGTCCACATTTGTCCACTGGGTCCACAAGGGCTTAGCCACCCCTTCCCTTTGCCCACACCTTAGGTCTGTGAAAATTCTAAACTGGAACCCTATTGCAGCACCTGGAAATTATTCTCCTAATTGTTAATTTAATTTAACAATTTATTTACTCTTTGCTACAACAAATACTGAATAAGTCACACTGCAATCAACACAAATAAAACTATGGAAGAATAAACGTTGAAAGAAATGCTAACACACATAAAATAACACAGTTATTTTTGGACCAATGTCCCTGGAAAACCCGACTTGGGAAAACCGATGCAACAGATGAGGGTTTTAATATTAAGCAACAGTGAAATAATCTAATTACAACTAGATGCTGAAACTGGCAATCCTACAAAGAAATACTGACAAGAAAAATCTAGTGAGGAAAATCCCTCACTCCACATGCAAATCCGGGCTCTGACCTCATAGCTCAAATTGAACCGTCCAAACTGGTTTTGCTGCATCACCCTAGCGTAGTCCCTTCTGCACTCGATTCGAACCAGCTTCTCCTCAAGTCGTCTGGTCTGTTACTATTTGGGAAAATGTCTCTCCTGGCCTCTGGAACCTCTGCCCGACTTCTGGCACTGAAACTCGTCTTTCCCCAGCAGATTCGAAATTGCCTCTAAAGGCTATTGTGCTGCTCTGCATCAGCCTCACTGTGGTTCACTTGCCTCTCTGCAAATGCACTCACCGGATCTGGAATCCTTCCTCCGACTTCACTATCTCTGCCCCTCTCTCACTGCTTCGATCTCACTGGCTCTCTCTCTGGCAACTGACTGCTACTACTCTGGAAATCGATCTGCCAAGAAATCGAACTGCTCAAGTGTTTTCCCCAAGTGCCCATCGACTTCTTATGATCCTCTGTTGAGACACCAACAGCTAAGATTAAATCTTAATTGATGGCTAGGATTAACTTGAAGTAGAACCGTGTGAGTTTCTGGATCATTCATGCCTTGACTTAATTAACATTGATTAATTAACCATATTCCCTAAGTTTAGACTTAGGAAATATTTAAAAACAGGTTAATAATCTAATGAAGTCATTTCTAGGTGGAATTTCCAGAAACGATTTATGGGTTTTGGATATCTCATGTATTCTAGCCTCTCCACATTATTTCATGGCTAGAACATATCTGATGCTACAAAAACTAACACTCTCTCTTAGCAAGGAATGTGTTACAGTGCTCCACTGCACATCCTGTAGTAGCACTCTGCCTTTGCATCATCTCCTGTCACGTTGTTGATGCCTAGCTACTGCTGCCCACCAACCACTGCGCAACTCTGATATTGGTTGCATCTATGCTGCTGACATTGCCATACTGCTGCCAACCTTGCATCTACACTACAATTCCCTCTCATCTATTGTTGTTGCAACTGAGAAGTATCCTAAATACTGAATCAACTGTGATCAGTATAATGCATCTGTAACCCGAGTCTCTGACTGCTGCTAGCCTCTGCACTGTCCACTAAAGACTCTGCGCTGCTGCTGACTCTGCACTGCACTCCCCAGCATATGACTGCTACTAGTCTTTGCAACTGTCGCTGTGGCATCTAACTGCATCAACTATCACCAATCCATCCTGGTACTGAATACTGTGGCCCCCGTAGCAAGGTATTGATCCATGAGGTGGACTCCTCAAGGATCCTGCCCATTTGTAGCGCTCTAGGGCTACAACTCCAAATCACCCCACCTCACTCCTGGAGGTATGTCGACGATCATAGCGAAGTCTTCCTCCAACCTAGAGGATAGCCTATCGATCTCAGCATGTGCTGCAGTCTGGTCTTGCTTCTCCTCTTTGAAATTCTTTCTAAGAGGACACTGTGTACTGTAGTGACTGAGTTCACCACACCTGAAGCACTTGACCTTCGACAGGTCCTTCTTCTTCTTCCTTTGCTCCCCCTGTCCCTGACTGGGACCCTTAGATGCGAGGGCCACATTCTCCTCCTCCTTCACCTGCTTTTGTCCATTGTTGTTACCATAGATGGAGCTCTTTAGAAGAGCTCACCTCAATTCCTCCTGCTGCAAGTCAACCCACATTCTATCCCATTCTGGTAACTTGTCTCTGCCCAATATGCTTTGGACAAAGACCTACCAGTCCTCGAGGACATTGTTGAGCGCCAATCTCACAAGCTCTCTAGGTTGAGGCATTGCCCCAACAGTTGACAACTGATCCAGACCTCCTGAACCCTGGTGAGGAAGGGGTCTATGCCTTCCCATTTCTGCATCCCAATGCACCTCCGCTTCTCCTCTAAGTACATCTTTCACTGCTCAGAAGTGCCTTGGTATAGCGTGGACAGACTCTTTGGTCATTCCCTTGGCCGCTATATGTGAGACGATATGATCCCAAACTCCGTCTAGGATCAACCTCTTCGCTCGTGCCATCTCCTTCTTGTACCCCTTTAGCTGATCTACATCCATGGGAACTGCTACCACTGCATCAATATATGTCTTCAGGCCATATTCATATAGAAGGAAGGACATCCTTTCCTTTCAAATGACATAGTTGGAAGCTCCATCCAACCTGTCCTAATCATGAAGCCCAGCAACGACCATCTCAACAAATGTCGAAAATCTTCTCTTCCCTTCTGCTCAGCTGCTACTCAACTATTCGCACTCCCTTCTGGGGTGAGAAACTCTGCACACAACGACCGCTACTCTGCAAGGAAAATCGAACATCTTGAGACTAGAAGTTCCCTGAAGAAAATTTTCCCTTAGTGCATGCTCTTCTTCCTTCTAACCGACGCTAGCTCTGCTCTAGCAAACCGCTGCAAAACTACTGTGTCTAGCTAGAGATCTGCTCTGCGAAAATATTGGCCTGCTCCCTCTGCCTCTGGAATCACTCGATTTGGAGAGATCGAATTCTTTTGTCCCTCACTCAGAAAAATTGAATCTCCTCAAGTAACTCAACCTCTCGGCAAAGTGACTGCGCTTCCTCTGGGGTTTCGATCTGCTGCCCACACTAAATAGCGAAACTCCCTCTATCTTCGCTACTGAGCTCTCCAGCTGATCAACTGCGCTCTGATACTATGTGAAAATTCCAAACTAGAACCCTATTTCAGCAACTAAAAATTATTCTCCTAATTGTTAATTTAATTTAACAATTTATTTACTGTTTGCTACAGCAAATACTGAATAAATCACAGTGCAATCTACACAAATAAAACTGCGGAAGAATAAAGGCTGGAAGAAATGCTAGCACACATAAATAACACGGTATTTTTGGACCAATGTCCCCAAAAAAACCCAACTTGGGAAAATTGGTGCAGCAGTTGAGGGTTTTAATATTAAGCAGCAGTGAAATAATTTGAGTACAACTAGATGTCGAAACTGGCAATCCTATAGAGAAATACTGGCAAGAAAAATCTAGTGAAGAAAATTCCTCACTCCACAAGAAAATCCGGGCTCTGACCTCAACTCAAATTGAGTCATCCAAACTGCCTTTGTGCAACTACTGCATCACCCTAGCGCAGTCCCTTCTGCACTCAATTTGAACCAACATCTCCTCAAGCCGTCTGGTCTGTTGTTGTCTAGGAAAATGTCTCTCCTAGCCTCCGGAACCTCTGTCAGCTTCTGGCATTGAAACTCATCCTTCCCCAACAAATTCGAAATTGCCTCTAGAGGCTACTGCGTTGCTCCATGTCAGCCTCACTATGGCTCACTTGCCTCTCTGCAAATGCACTCACCAGATCTAGAATCCTTCCTCCGGCTTCACTGTCTCTACCCCTCTCTCACTGCTTTGATATCACCTGCTCTCTCTCCGACAACTGACTGCTGCTACTCTGGAAATCAATCTGCCAAGAAATCAAACTGCTCAAGTGTTTTCTCCAAGTGCCCATCGACTTCTTCTTATAATACTTTGTTGGGACTCCAACGACCAAGATTAAGTTTGAATTTGTGGCTAGGATTAACTTGAAGTCGATCCGTGTGAGTTTCTAGATCATTCACGTCTTGACTTAATTAATATTAATTAATTAACCATATTCCCTAAGTTTAGACTTAGGAAATATTTAACAATAGGTTAATAATCTAATTAAGTCATTTCTAGGCAGAATTTCCAGAAACGATTTCTGGGTTTTGGAGATCTCATGTATTCTAGCCTCTCCACAAAATTTCATGGCTAGAAAAGATTTGATGCTACAAAAACTAACAGAGTCAAGTCTAGAATAATGCCCCAGAGGTTGATGCAGCTAAAAAGAAAAGAAAAAGCATCACTCTCAACAAGAAATTATACCATAAAATATAAAAGATGGTTGGGACATAGTATGTCCACAATCCTGGAGTAGGGCTGAAAAGCATTGCCCTAGAGGTTGACAGAACTAAAAAATTGAAAAAGCATAACATGGCCACAACGAATGAAAAAAGAAGAAAATCAAAACGCAAAAGATGGTCAGGACATAAAATAATGCGTGGGCAAAAGCCTAGCATGAGCTCTACCCTCCTCATTTGGCCATTACCTGGTTTTTGACCACATGATGGTCCATTTACATCAAAACGAACACTTGCACGTCCCAACCCTGATGAGTGATGAAATGTCTCATCTCAAGAGGTGATATAAAATGCTGCATCATAAAGAGCAAGCTCTAAACCCCAAAGCTATGCACCATAATACAAAACATTATCAAGAAAAAATAAAAGGCACATTAGAGGGGTGGAAAAAGCAAGCTGAGCGGAGTAACTCATGCCTCCACTTATGCTCCCTCCTTTACATCTATACACTCAGGACACAGACTCCCCATCAATTGGTCCCCTTGACCATGGCACTTGGCCATGAAGCCTTTCCCCTCCATTGCCACACATTTACACTAACACCTATTTATTTAAGGGTGTACCTTGGAAACACCACTTCCCCTTGAGGGTTGGAGGCACCTAATAGGATTGACCATTAGCCACCTCTATCAAGGTAGGGAACACCTTTATGGGACATGGTTTATTCAGATAGCGGAAGGTGATCCAAATTTCAAGTATTAATATGCCTTTAACATCCAAGTTTGGTCCACCTAGATGCCCATATGATCTTAGTCTCTAATGGATAGTTTCTTTCACTTGAGTTCATGTTGGTCTTGTCAGGTGGTCCACATCATCCTAGGCCTTTAGAGCACCCATTCCATAGGCACTCGAGCCTTTCAGAGAGATAGATGCCTTAGCAGATGCAACATTGAGAGAAATGGGCCTCATGATGACCTGAGCAAATGAAACATGTCCCAGAGTATCCTCAGGACCTAGGACACTGATCTTCTTTACCCAATACAAAGGATTCTTGATGATTGCACCATTAGACCCAATTTGCCTCCAGGCTAGCCTTGACACTACCTGATGGGTAGGCCATGATTCAAAGCCCAAATGAGGATGGTCTTCCATGAGAGACTAGAGAGGGCTTGTTGCCCCTGATGAAGCCTTAACATTGTGTTGCCTCAAAATTTAGCAGGTCTTGTGAGGGGAGCTCACAAGACAATGGCTAAACCAAGTGACAACATTATGAGGTGTGGCCCACTGTCACCACAATAACTACCTTCTGCTCTTTAATGTATTTTCACCACAAGGGAAGCTTCCCTATGTAGATCACCTAATTAGACATATCAAGTCTAAGGCTTGGAGGTGACAATGAAAGGCCTAGGATGGATACTCAGCTTAAGAACAAGGCTCAAGCTAACTCAAACAAGGCAATGTGTACCCTCCAAAAGGCCTATTTAGGGCACAAGTGACCTAGGGTTTTAGAATAGGCAAGGTCAATAGGTGTACCTGGGTGCAAAAAGCCAAGAAAATGCTTGAATAAGTAGATATGATCAACTTTCAGGAACACGAAGCCCCAAGTTGAAGCCTAGGGCTAGATTAGGGATTAACTAGGGCAAAATTACCCAATGAAAATGACATCAGCCCTAAGATAGAATAATTAGCCACAAGAATGGAATGATTTTGAGGCAATGACTTAGCAACCACATGTTGAATCCTTCCACAAGCCAACGCATCAACTCTAGTTGAATTTTAACCCTAACCCTAGCCTAGTAGCTTTCCTTAAGAGACTGAAAATCAAAATTACGAGAGAGAAAGTGAATTTGTGAATGTTTTATGGTGTGATAAGCAATGTGAATAAGGTTAGTACTTTACCTTGGGTGATGGAGTCTATGGGAAATATACTTAGGAGAAAAGACAACCTTAGGATGGAATAAGGGAATATGAAAACCTTAGCTTCACACCATAGCTATCATTTTATGAGGGAACAAAGTCAATGAGGAGAGCTTAACATGAAGAATCACTCATGATATTGTTACACAAATTCTAAATAGGGTAATGCACACAATACCATTGCCAAGATTTCATTGAAATATTTTTCAATAATAACTAGAACATAAAAACCCTAACAATATTCATTCCATGCAATAGCCATTAAAAATATCCAAATATAAAGAATACTTATAAGAAAGATGCATGAATCAATCTTTTATTGTTCCAAAATGACATCTCCAAAACAAGAGAATAGCTCAATAAGCAAAATCTTCACAATAGATCACATCTCCACAAGATACAAGACAAATTTCAGCTAGGCCGAAATCTCTAAGAGGGTCGAATTGATTCACAAGCGATGATCAAATTGAAATGGATGTGACCTTTATTTATAAAGTCTACCTCAAGTAATTTTAACCTAATCAAGCACCTAATAACAAGTTTGACATAAAATGAACTTGGGTTACAAGCCAAGCCACTAGTTTAATGACAAATTAGACATAAATACCCACACGTGTGAATTGTAGCCTGTCAAAATGCTAACGTCATGCCCAATTAGGGCTCAAATTGCCATGCTAAGGTATGCTAAGGTGTCCAAAGGTTTCAAAGTGCCTAGATCATCCAAAATTTGAGGGAAGGCCCTCAAATCCTCCTTCGATGTCCCATGTGTAGCTAGGGTGCCCTCATGTGGTCTCCATGAGTATCCAACTTTCAAACTGAGGTCTCCTCTCCAGCATAGGGCTTCTCCTTGTGCAACAAGCCCTCCCTAGTCTCTCAATGGGAGACCACCTCATCTAGGCTCTGAATCAAATCCTGCCCATCAAGTTGTGTCAAGACCAGCTTGAGGGCACACTAGGTCCAATGGTGTCATCATGAAGAAATCCTTTGAGCCAAGTCAAAGTAGATGAACATCATGGGTTTTGAGGGTGCTCGGGGACATGTATCAACTGTTACTGCAATCAAGAGGCTCAACTCTCTTCAACATTGCATCTGTTAAACCATCTCTCTTTGAAAAGGCCTGGGTACCTGTGGAGTGGGTGCCCCCAAGGCCTAGGTTGTTGTGGACCACTTAACATAAACAACATGAACTCAAGTGAAAGCAACCATCCATTAGAGACTATGATCATGTATGCATCCAAGTGGGTGAAACTTGTATGTTAAGAGGTGTTAATACTTCAAACAAGGATCGCCTTCTTCTATTTGGACTAGGTCCTTGCAAAGTTGCTTTCTCCCTTAGTAGAGGTGGCTAATGGTCAACCCTATTAGGTGCTTCTAGCCCTATTGTCCACTTTTTTGTAAAAGTCCAACAAAGCAGTGTACAAAAAAAATTCACAAATCAAAGTCATCAACCAGCGCTATTCTATCATTGTAAACCCAATTTCTGCATCTTGTATTGTAAATGATGCTAGTATGACCACTTAATTATGTAACAACACCTAGGTAAGCCTCTGATTTTGGGAAAGAATTTCATCCTAGGAAGTTTTTTAACCTCCCTGTATTGTGTGTGTTTCTGAACATGCATAATCGGCAAAATTATTCTTCCTAGATATAACCCCAAAGCTAGGGTGGAATTCACTAACAAGGTCTTAGGTAAGTCATAGTGTTATATCGAGTCCTTGTAAAAGTGGTTTGGAAATAATTTAATCTATTTGGCTAAATTATTTTATTACAGATCACTTGATCTATACTAGATCGTAATGTGTCGCAGAATTGGGTAATTATTTGAGGGTCTATAACGAATGTGTATTCCCCCTTTGAGGGTTTAATTAATTGTAATATCTTGATGTAAAAATATTTTAACACATGGTCTCTCATACTTAGACAACATGGCTAAAATATTTGAGGATGGAAAGATTATTAATTCCCTCTAATGTCAATTAATTACTTTTTCTGATTAAAATAAAATTAAATCCTAAGTCAGAAAATTCATTAATTTAGAGTAAAAAATAATTATAGAGAAATTAAAATTTCTCTAAGTGGAAAATAATAATAAAAAATCATAGGTCAAAAAGAAATTAATTTTTGGAGGTCCCCCACCATGGGAAAAATGGATATTTTAAGAAAAATTGAGTCCTTGGACCTTGGTGGTTAAGTCAAAGTGAAGATTTTGAGGAAAATAATAAAAAATATTAATTTTCCGATTAATAAAAAATGGGTTTTAAGTGAAATTCGAAATTTTCCTCAAAATAAAAATATTTGATGGTGGAGATTAAAAGATGATCAAATTTTTATCAACGGTCGAGATTATTTTGACAAAGATCAAGCCAACTAGCCGATATTTTCCACTTTGAGGATTTCTCTGTATATTGAAGTCATTTTTGCTTCTCAAGTGATTATGATCTTGTTCTATTTTTGGATAATGTAAATTTGTAATGCTAGTATTGAGCCATTGCTCTACTGGGAACGTTTTAATATCATAATAGAAAGACTTTGGAGTTCAGTTCATGGTGTTATTGTTCCATTGATCTGTGGTACGTGCTAGTTATGTGCTAATCCTATATTGTATTTCATTGTTATATAAATTATTATTTCATTTGTCAATGATAGGAAATTCTATTGGTAAAATTAATTTTTACCTTAGGTGATCCAATTCATTATATGATCTAACAATTTCGTTTGAGAAAAAATTATAGAGATCTGTAGGTACACTAGCCCTTAGGCTCCAAGTTCACAGACTGTGGGAAGGAGCTGACCTTGTTTGGGCTCTAGGAAGTTTTATATGGTGTTCTTACTTCACTAAAGGGTGTGGCCAATATTCTAACTTTTTCAAAAATACATTGATCCATTGCCATTATTCAGATTCCAGAATTTATTTTCTCAAACAAACAAAAAATATTTTACAAAAAATTTGTTTGTAAATATTTTGTATATAATTTTTTGCATAGTAATTTTGTAAAATAATTTCTAACCCTTGTTTGCAGCTATTGGGGTTTTGGGTTTATTTCAAATTTTTGTAGATATTGGGGTTCTTGGGAAATTTTTGTTTCATTTGTGCAGGTGATTTC
Organism: Pinus tabuliformis; assembly: GCA_031772625.1. Classification (NCBI taxonomy): domain Eukaryota; kingdom Viridiplantae; phylum Streptophyta; class Pinopsida; order Pinales; family Pinaceae; genus Pinus; species Pinus tabuliformis. The sequence goes on from CM062804.1 coordinate 1,556,224,256, forward strand.
TAAAACCAAATTCGAAATTTTGGAAGGGTTTCAAAAGTTTCTAGCCTTCGGAAAAATTCTTTGGGGTTTTTAGAGGCAAATATAGGTCTAGGAAGGCAAGATCTGGCCTCCAGCTACCCTCCAAACTCAACGCTCAAGCAGAGAAAGAAGTTGCAGCCGCTATCGTCACCTCTTAGCCTTGGCCATGAGCCCTCAAGCCCTTGCCATCAGCCTTTAGGAGTTGTGAAGTCTAGCCATAGGCCTTCCCAAGGCCTTAAGCCCCTTCATTGCCCTCTCTTCTTCCTCTGCTAGCCCTCCGTGAGCCTCTCCCTCCTTCGCTTCCCTCCTTTCAGCCTTCCTTCCCCTTCACAGCAAGCCTACAAGGCCTCTAGCCCAAGCCGCTACCTTTCTTTGGCCTTTCCCTTGAACTTCGCCCCATCCTAGTGTTGAAGTTTCTAGTTTTACTAGTTTAGAAACCCTTCATGCACTTTTTTTTATTTATTCCTACCGACTTGTTATTTTTTTTTAACAAGTTATTTACAAAGTAAATATTGAAAATAAACACCAGTGCATGCTCAACATATTACAAATCAACAACTAAAAGAAACAAGAACAAACACACCACATGACACCATTATTTTTGGACCAATGTCCCCGGAAAAACCCAATGCGGGAAAACCAGTGCAGCTATCTGAGGGTTTTCTTATTAAGCAATATCAGAGTACAATCTGGGTGCCGAAACTGGCCTACCCAATAGAGAATTTCCTTAGCAACTATACCTCACAGTTTCAGATAAATCTCCTGGCTGAAACCCCAGAAAATTCTTCTGGCAGCTCAGCACAAAACTGCTCTGCAACCCCAGTCTTCGCCCAAATTGGACTATGTTAGCCCCTCTCTGTCTCACGCTAGTCCTGCGTCAACCTTTCTTGGCCTGCGTCAGCTCTGGGAGCCTCTGCATTAACTGCGCTAGCCCCTCTGGTGCTCTACGCAGCACTTGGTTGCCTCTACGTGAGCCCTTGTTGGCTCTGTGTCACTCTCCTTGGCTGCTGCGCTACTCTCTCAGCACACTCTCTGCCTTCTATGTTTCTTTGTACTCAATGTCCCTTAGCTGCTCTCCCGATCACTGATTCTACCTCTCTTAGCAAACCCCGTTCTAGAGAATAGAATGACTGATCACTCTGGTGTTTTCTCCAAGTGACCCTCAAGCCTCCTCTTATACTTTTCTTGTTGACATCTCAACGGCCGAAATTAAGTCCCTAATCAACAGTTAAGATTAGGTCTAGCTTGATCCATGTTTTTTGGACCATTCTAACACATATTCATATTAATACACATTAATATTTTATTTTCCCTAAGTTTAGACTTAGGAACTCCATTAAAAATATTAATTATTTTAATATCTCCTGATCTGTTTAGAATTTGCCCAAACCTTTTTTGGGTATTGGAGATCTCATGTGCCCCAACCTCTCCACCAAATTTCATGGCTGGAGGACATCCGATGCTACCCCAAATCAACACTTCCTCTTAGCGAGGACTGTGCTCTAGTAATACTCCTCACTGAGTATTACTCTGATCATCCAGCATCAGTACCTATGCTGATGCTAGGCCTTCCTGCCCAACATCCTCTGCACTGCTGCCTCATGTACTGCTGCCCATGGTTTTGCCACTACCACCACTGCATCTGTACGACAGCTCCCTCTGCATCCGTGCTAATGTTGTTCCTTCCTCCCAACACTACATCTACACTGCAACTCCCTCTGCATCTGTGTTGTTGCTGGTCCTTTCTCCCAACACTGCATCTGCATTGCATATCCTCTCATCATGTTGCATCATGCTTTCCACTGTTGCATTGCAACTCAGTTACTGAGAAGTAAGTAACTGATCTCTCGAGTCCCAACTGACCTCCCTGTTGGGCTAGAAACACCCTTTGATGCTGAAGCTCCCTCTGCTGCTGACAAGTGCTCCCTCTCTGACCTCTGCGCTGTTGCAACAACTCCTTGCATCTCGCACCGTTGCACACCTCTCTGTGCCATCCTGCACTGGTGCAACACTCCTGTGCCTCTCGCACTATTGTAGCCTGCTAGCTCTGCGTTGTCTCGGGACTCCTGCACTGTAGCTCTCTCTGCCGCTCCATCTGCATCCGTCTCTACCCACTCAGCGAGTCCTGCTACTCCTTGTCGGGGCTCCCGTAGCAAGGTCTAATCCAAGAGGCTGGGTACCTCAAGGATCCTGCCCCTCATCGCCTGTAGTCCATCTGACTACAGCTCAATGTCTCCCCACTTTCGCTCAAGTGGTCCATGTGCACTCATGGCACAATCATCGTCTGTCAAAACTTCCTTCTCTGCCCGTGCTGGCATTGCCTTAGTCTTGGAAGACTCTCCCTTACTCTTCTTCCTTGGGCACTGGTTTGCATAATGACCCATCTCCCCACAATGGAAGCACTTGATCTTGGAGAGATCTTTCTTATTCTGCTTCTCCTGCTTTCCCTTAGATGCTAGGGCACATCCTCCTCCTCCTGCTGAACCTTGATCCCTTTGCTGTTGCTACCTGTCTTTGACTGTCGTCTGATCTCTTCCTGGTGAAGAGCTGTCCACATCTCGTCCCAAGGTAGGAGAGTCCCTTTGCCCAGGATACTCTAGACAAACACTTCCTAATCTTCTAAGACAACATTCAGGGCTGCCATCACCATAAGCTCCTGATCTGGTGTCTCTCCTATAGCAGTCAACTGGTCTCGGATCTTATTCAATCCTCCAAGGAAGGTGTCAATCGATTGACCCTTCTTCATTTGATACAACCTCATCTGGTTTTCAAGCAGCATTCTTCTTTGCATAGAAGTATGTTGGTACAGGTTCTTGAGAGCCTCCCACATCTCAACCGTCGTTTCCTTCTCAGCTATATGTGGTACCACATGATCCTTGACTCCGTTAAAGATAATGCACTTGGCCCTCGCCATTGCCTCTTCGTACTTGTTGTTATCATTGGGGTCGACTGGGATAGCTATAACCTTCAAGGCGAAGTTCTTGACACAATTCCTGTCAAGCACTGATAAGATTCTAGCCTTCCAAACTGCAAAGTTCAATGCTCCATCCAGTCTATCCTGGTCTCTTAGCCTGTGTAGTGCCATGACGCTCCTCTACTTCTCTCCTGGAAGTTCTCTGTTCGACTCCTCTGAGTCTACTTCCCGTCTGGAAGTTCTCTTCTGGACTCCCTCTGAGTCCTGATTTCCCTCCTGGAAATCCTTCTGTTGCTTGTCGAGATGCCCCCTACTCTGATCGTCTTGTGCAACTGCACTACTGATCCAGGTTCCTTGGCTAGAAACCCTCGGTAACAACTCCTCTGGCCCTGCTCTATCAGGTACTATTCTGACTACAGTACCTCACTAGCTCCACTCTGCAATATTTCTGCAGCCTTCTAGACTCCAGCAACTGCCTCTCTGTGAGCTGCGTCAACCCCTCTTTGCCTCACGTTGGCTCTGCGTCACACCAGATGCGTCTGCGTCAGCCCTAAGATGCCCTGCGTCAGCTCTCTGGCCTTCTGCGTCAGCAACGCTGGCCTCTCTAAGGCTCTGCGCAGCTCTCAACTTCTTCTGCGTGGCTCTGGCTGGCTCTGCGTCACACTTCTTGGCTTTTTTGCTGCTAGAAACAAAGTCTGTCACCTCGGGACAAATGTTTTCTGCTGCTATTGCTCCGCTCGGCTAATGTCTTTTAGATCTCCTGTGATCTGCAATCACCCTCTGATACCATGTTGAAGTTTCTAGTTTTACTAGTTTAGAAACCCTTCATGCACTTTTTCTCATTTATTCCTACCTACTTGTTATTTTTCTTTAGCAAGTTATTTACAAAGTAAACACTGAAAATAAACACTAGTGCATGCTTAACATATTACAAATCAGCAACTAAAAGAAACAAGAACAAACACACCACATGACACCATTATTTTTGGACCAATGTCCTCGGAAAAACCCAATGCCGAAAAATCGGTGCAACTATCTGAGGGTTTTCTTATTAAGCAATATCATAGTACAATCTAGGTGCCAAAACTAGCCTACCCAACAGAGAATTTCTTTAGCAACTATACCTCACAGTATAAGAGAAATCTCCTAGCTGAAACCCCGGAAAATCCTTCCAGCAGCTCCTCAGCACAAAATTGCTCTGCAACCCCAACGTTTGCCCAAACTGGACTGCGTCAACCCCTCTCTTTCTCACACTAGCCCTGTGTCAGCCCCAGGAGGCCCTGCGTCAACTCTGGGAGCCTTTGCGTCAGCTGCGTTGGCCCCTCTGGTGCTTTGCACAGCACTTGGCTGCCTCTGTGTGGCCCTGCATGAGCCCTTGTTGGCTCTGCGTCACTCCCCTTGGATTGTGCGCTACTCTCCCGGCACACTCTCTGCCTTCTTTGTTTCTCTGTACTCAATGCCCCTCAACTGCTCTCTCGATCACTGATTCTACCTCTCTTAGCAAAGCCCGCTCTAGAGAATAGAATGACTGATCACTCTGGTGTTTTCTCCAAGTGACCCTCAAGCCTCCTCTTATGCTTTTCCTATTGACATCTCAACGGTCGAGATTAAGTCCCTAATCAACGGCTAAGATTAGATCTGGCTTGATCCATGTCTTTTGGACCATTCTAACACAGATTCATATTAATACACATTAATATTTTATTTTCCTTAAGTTTAGACTTAGGGACTCCATTAAAAATATTAATTAGTTTAATATCTCATGATCTGTTTAGAATATTCCCAAACCCTTTCTGGGTATTGGAGATCTCATATTCCCCAACCTCTCCACCAAATTTCGTGGCTAGAGCACATCCGATGCTACCCCAAATCAACACCTAGGCCTATCATTGCCCTAATCTAGCCCTATTTGCCTCACTTTAGTCATTTGTTTGGGTTATTGTTTGACTTTGTCACTAATTCTCTGTGGCTGCAGCATTATTTGCTTTTGTTTTTCCACCCTTCTTCATATTCCTTTTGCCTTTTATTGGTTTTTCTTTCTTTTAACTAGTCGGGGCTGCAGGGATTGAAAGCATGATGCATATGATAAAGTAGTGATTACTCCCTTAAGGTTGGGAAGTTCATCGCCCACCAAGGGTTGGGACAATCATGGGTTCCTTAATGATGCAAGAGGCACACATAGGGCCCTAGGAACCAGGGCGATGGCCATAATGATAGGGGCGTGGAGCTCATGTTTGGCTTTTTCCCAGGCGCTAAAGTTTTATGTCCCTACCATCTTTTGCATTTTATGGTACTTTCCTATTGTAAGTGACCAAATTATGCTTTAATTTTCTTTTTAGCTGCATCAACCTCTGGGGCATAGTTCCAGGCTCGACCCAAAGTATGGAGAAGGGAAGGGGGGGGCTAACTTTTTGTGGACCTAATAGACAAATGTGGAACCAAATGGGAAAGTGTGAAAATGGGTTATAATGAGTAGAGAGGAAACAATATGTCTCGTGTCAGGAAGCAAGACCACGCAACAAAAATTAGGGTCTCCCATGTAGTGCCACTCCTAAAGCTAGTAGCTAATAGAGGAAATCCCATGGGACTAGGATACAAGATGAACTGCCAGGTTGGGACTAGGGAACAAGAGTACAATCCAAGCCCATTCTTTCCGCCGAATCCTCTCACTAATCCATGTCCAATTGTGCCCAACAACCTGGTTAATTATTTCCTAGAAGATGAAAATCTACTAAATAAAATACACAACAAAGAATTTAACACATAAAAATAGATAACAATGGAAGCAAATTAAAAATACCAATCTTAATCACATGCACACAAGATTTCTTCCCTTCAAAATTTGTTGTTTCATTAGCAATAATCGACAACACACAAGTGTTCCCTTCATCAAAATATTTCACTTTATCTTATAAAAGTAGAAGTTTAATAACTAATGTAATTGTTAAGGTTAAGGATCAATTAGGCCTATGCGGAAGTACTTTCCTGAACTACTCTCATCAACAAGGAGAAACCCTCAATAAGGGCTAGTCTAAAAATCATATTTTAATAACCCTAGTCCAACAAAGAGAAGGTGAGGCCTAGCAACCTAAACTTTCTCTTCCATGTGACCATGTAGACCCTCAATGGATCGATCCAATAGTGTAACTTGGAAAAACCTACAAAATATCTTATGAATGCACAATATCTAACCAAAGCCAAGAAGAAAGGGAACATAAAAACCAATCCACAAAGCAATTTGTTTGCACCAAGTGAATATCTTATTTTGGAATGATCTCACATTATTTCACAACACACAAATGAGGTGAGAGGCTAGCCTTACATAATTTTTGCTTCTAACGGCTACTTTGAAACCCTCCCTCAAAATAATGTGAAGAATTGTCATCCACAACCCGAAGACTAAGCTTCTATGATGAGAAATATTTTTTTACAATGAAATCTTCCCACAAAAGGGGACCAATTTGGTACAAAATCTAAACAGCTAGCTCAAGAGAGGCTTGTCATGCTTTGAAATAGGCAATATTTGACTTGATTTGAGGTAGAAATGACTAATTTAATGTTGAAATGACTTGAAGCAACCTTCCAACAGCCAGATAAGGTTTAGCATTTTCTTAATTTGCCTTCAAACCCTCCACATCTTGCTCTAGAAGGTTCAACGTCTCTTTTGACTAGTTCAACATGGTCCTTTTGCTCAATTAAGATGCCCTTTTTTCTTTTTCTTTAATGACTCGCCTTTTACTTTGAGTGAATTTGAGCATTTCCACCCTTGACTTGGACCTTCGTCTTGTTACCTACCAAAAGTGGTTGATCCCTAGGAGAAACTTTTCTCCTATTCATCTCTTCCAGCCGGCAGCCAGTAGCCTTTGAGAGCCACCAGTACCCGATGATGATATGCCATTTATGTCTCTGCCACCTACATTAGTCATATGTTTCCTCACCCATTTTCCAAGAGCATATGTTGGAAGGTGGGCTTCAGATCAAAAGGTACTTTATTCATTTCGTAATCGAGTGCTTATGCTTGTTTGTATTAGGGCATTTTGAGATGGATTATGGGGTAACTTGGTGTTGGAAAATATGGAGACTTGATGATTATAACTTAATTTCCTTATTTTGATAATGACTTGTGATGTTAGATGGCATTTTATTACTTCTTTAAATTTGTTCAACAACCAATTACCAAATACAATGAAGATCACAAAGAGACAGAGTACAAAAGATATAGGCTCCAAGCCAGGGAAAAACCCCTCCAAGGGGAAAACCCAGAAAAGTGCTTCTCTTCTTCTTCAAAATATGCTTACAAAAGAGACTTCCAAGACCCAAAGACCCAAGCCAACAAACCCTCCAAGCCCCAAGCTAGTTCGTAGCAAGATCTTCCTTGAGACAACTTCCAGAACTTCGACACTGCTACATTGCTACTACAACTTCAACCCCTGCAACAAATTTTCAGCCCTACAATTTCGGCCCCCTTACAACTAAAACAGAAACTTGACCTCCTGCAACTAGCAGCTTCACAAACCCCTAGCGAGACAAGAGAGAAAGACTTCTTTGGAAAATTTCGACTTCATCTTCTCTTCTTTGTCCTCCAAACTACTCTTCTCCTTCACTATTACAAATCGAACTTGCTTCAAATGAGCATCCAAATGAGTCGAATTGCAACTTGTTTATATAGCCTTTCTTGAGGGTCGAATAGCACTCCTTTAGGCTGACTTGGTCTTGGGCTTATCCATGGCTTTTTCTTGATAAAATAAATATTTTCCTTCATTACAATGAGTCCAAATGGGACTATGACATATGACCAATATTGTTCTTTATCTTAGAAAGATCTAGAAAGACCTAAAAGCATGAAGAACATGCTTTTAACTCAAACTTGAGTATGAAATCTATACTCCAAAAATAAAATATAATTTCTTTTTCTTTCATTTTTCTTTCTTTATAAAGAATACACAATGTCATGATTACAATTACATCATAGTGAAGACCGAACCTAATTACAATTTTCAACACTTGGAAGAAAGAAGGGTCTCGATTGTGACCTTGTTCCCTCACCTTAAATGGGGAGTTAATTTTCAATCCTAATCCAGTGGAACCACCCCTAATGTCCCAGTGGGTATACAAGGGCCACTAATTGGGAAGCCATGATTGAGATAGCATAGCCCCATCTCTCCCTTTTCCATACCTACCACTTTCCATCTTACATTACAAGCCCCTATTCCAACTCCATTCTTTGGGTTCAATTGACCACTAGTTAATTGGGATTTGACATTGTTATCGTTTAATTTAGCAGGGATTCTAGGAGGGGTTCCAAAGGGACTACTACTAGATCAAGTGGCAACAGTGGAACAAGGACCCACTGTCACCTCAACCAATGTCCCCTGCTCTTTACGGACTTTCACCGACGGGATGAGTCCCGGTATAGGAAATCACTAGAATGATGAGGTCAATAATGATTCATAATGTGATTTCCAATGCCCAGTCACAGGAGAGGCTCAGATAATAGGTTGCTTGTTTTAGAAGCAAAAGAAGGGCTCTCCAAGAAAGGTTTGAGGGAAGGATGACTTCAAGTTTAGGAATATTCAAAACCGATGAATGCCTAAGATCAAAACTTCCAAAATCTCTCATTTGTGATTGTTGTGTTTATACTAGGGTTCAATGTGAGGCAAGGATGGCTCATTCAATGGAAAGATTCAATTAAAGTGTGAGCTTTGCGAGAAGCTAGGGTGACTTTCCACGAAAATCCCCTTGAGAGAAGTATTATAAGAGACCAAGGGTTGAGAGATATATCGTGGTAAAGGCTCATCCAAGAGAAAAGGTTTTGAATGATGAACTACAAAGTGCAAACCTTGAAGAAATCCCCAAGTCAAAGCAGCATCAAGGGTTCCCTCTTGGCGTGATAGCTAGGGCATCAATTTATTTGAAATTCCACCATTGGAATTCGTTCAAAACTGAAGGATGCCTAGAGGAGACAAAAATGAAGAAACTTGTCAAGACAGAATCCTAAAATTCCTCCTCCCTAAAATGTCGCACCAAGCCCTAGAAAATCTCCTTATCCTTGGGGGATGAAGAAAAGAGGTGAAAGAATCATATTTCGTTAAGTTGATATGATCACCAAGGATCTAGGACCAGTGCCTAGTCTATTGGGAGAATGGAGTCAAGAATGAGATTGATTTAGAGTTTTGTTCTATCAAGGAGCCTAATTGTAGCTCTGCATGCCCTAATGAAGTAGCTACCCAACGACAACAAGGATTTATACTCCAACTTGTCAAATAATGAAGTTTTAGGGTTAGGTTTTCAAAGACAACCCTTGGGAAATTCGTTTTTTCTTGCCTAATGAATAACACATGCAATAGATCAAGATTACCAAAGTGATTCAAGATTTCCACATAATTTAGAGCACAAACAACATCACGATGCAATATTCCATACATTAAACATATAATGAAAAATTTGCATAAAACAGAAACTTACATGGCAGAAAAAGTATTTCCATCCATCACATTTGTAAGAGAGAAGCTCCAAAATAGAATAGCATTAACCCAAACATCAAAATTCATAAAAGAATCTCCAATTCATCCTCCAATAGCTATAGCAAAATTCCAGAAGAAACAATGGTCCAAATTCAAGTGATGATGAGTTACAAATGAGGCCTCACTTGTATTTATATGAGCCTCTAATAGTTCAATGGGTATAATTAGCCTAACAAACCCCTAAAAATGTCTCTAATGTTTGAAATAACACCCTAATTGGTGATTAGCCCACCAAATAGCTCCATAACATGAAATAAGCCTCTCAAGAGGGCCAAAATGATAATACAATAGCTAGGAGGGCCACTGGAAGGCCTAGTGAAGTCCAACATGTGCCAAATTGGATGGAAGGGCTCCAAAAATAGTGATGAAGAAGAAGGTGCCCCCTTGATATCCAAGTGGGTATGGGGACACAAAACATCCTCATGGGTCTCCAAATGCATCGAGCTGGAAGAAGTTTACATTCCATATGTAAGGCTTGTAAGAATGATGTAAGCCCTACTATTGTCTCTCATGGCGAGACACATCCTCATCTAAGCCCTGGATCAGCTACCAAGTGTGTGGTGCAAGAGTGGAGCCGACTAGACAAGGTGGTTCAGATGCATCATCATCCTCCAATAGGTGGAACACGAGCAAGCCATGAGTTAAACTGAAGGATCCCATGGAATGGCAATCTGCTCTCTGTTATGGTGGAGACCCATGACTCTCAACGCTCACCCTACAAATGCCAATATGACCCTCTGGAGGGCTTGGACCTTGTATAAGGAGACCAAACCCCAAATGAAGATCGACCTACAATCCTGTATAAGATCCAATGTGTCCCCTCACCTTCCAATACAACCAACATCAGTGCAATTGAGTAGATGAGCTTACAAATCATGGAACCAAGTGAACACTTCATAGTGGCATGCCCTTCCATAATAGGCTTCAAAATGTACAAGTATCTCGATTCTCCAAGTTCAAGAAGAAGGTTAACCAAGGACCATATTAGGCGGTTTCAGCCTCTAAGGGGGGAACATGTCCATGGTACATCCATCAAATGGCAGGTGGCATGTAGAATAATGATGGAGTAAAGTGGGGCATTAGGGGAAGGCTCCAAGCTACATGCCACAGTACAAGATTAGCTAAAATAGAGGAAACCCACACTGGGGTATATGAGTCTAGGAGGGAGAAATTGTGTTACATTGTTTTTCCACCCTTCTTCATACACCTTTTTCCTTTTATAGATTTTCCTTTGTAACTGCTCGGGGCTCTAGGGGATGAGAGCATGATATATAGGATATAGTAGTGAATACCCCCTTTAGGTGGGGCAGTTCATATGGGTTCCTTAATGATGAAAGGGGTTTGTTGTCGCTCAGATTATACAGGCACTGCGACAACGCCTCAGGGTGGGGGTTGTCACTCTGATCCCTGCCCACTCCGTTCTAGCTCTCTCCCAACAGCAGGCTATGGGTGTTAGTCCCTATGGAAATGTGAAGGTGGAAGGCAAGTTGGAAACCAACAACCCTAGGAGACACGAATGAGTCGACTAGTTACCTGGTTAAATTTAGCAAAACTCAAAGATTAGATTAGATTCAGATATGAGACCAATGCCTTATGGAATCAAAATTCTTTCTTATTGTTGATTTATGGTAGCATCGGATGTGCTCTAGCCATAAAAATTAGTGGAGAGGCTAAAGCACATGAGATCTCCAAAACCCAGAAATTGTTTGGAGAAATTCTACCCAGATGAGGAGATATTAAAATAATTAATATTTTTAATGGGGTCCTAAGTATAAACTTAGGAAAATTAAAATATTAATGTGTATTAATATAATTTTTGGTTAGAAGGTTCCAAGAGATGAGGATCAAGCCAAATCTAATCTTAGCCATTGATTAGGAACTTAATCTTGGTCATTGAAGACTCAACAGAAAAAGTATAAGAGGAGGCTTGAGGGTCAGTTGGAGATACATCAAGTTTGATCAATCAGTTCGTTTTTCTGGAGCGAGGTTTGCTGAGAAAATTCGAACAAGTGATCTGTTGCAGCGAGGAGCAGTGAGTACATAGTAGAGAGGCAGAGATAGTGCCAGAGGGTCAGCACAGTGACTGAAGAAGCTGACGCAGAGGCAGAAGGAGCCACGTAGAGGCAGCTAGAGGCTACGCAGAAGCTGAGGGGCCTGTGTGGGTGACGCAGAAGGCCAGAGAGCTGACGTAGAGGGTTCTAGAGCTACGCTGAGGCTAGCAGGGCTGACGCAGAGCCTTGGAGAAGTGTCGGAAGGATTTTCGTGGGGCAAACTTACTGAATATCTGTCTCTGAGAAGAGGTAGTATTGTCTGTAAAAATCTCTGTTGGGTGAGCCAGTTTGGCACCCTAGTTATACTCAAGAAATATGCATAATAATAAAACCCTCAGAACTGCTGCACCGGTTTTCTTGTATTGGGTTTTTCCAGGGATGATTGTCCAACAAATAATGGTGTCCCTAGTGTGTTTGTCTAGTATTTTAGTTGCTAATCTGTATATGAATTAAGGCTGCAGTTGTGTTTATTTTCAGTATTTATATGTATAAATAATTGTTAATGGAATAAACAAGTAGGTGAAATAAACCAGATAATGCAGTAGGAATTTCTGACGTGTCAGACTTAGAAATTTCAACACTTATTATAATTTAAGACCAAGTAACCGAATGGAAAACCGCTGCTTAGATGATTCACTAACTTATATGAGATGCAAGTCCTAAGATCTAGATGAAATGCAAGGATCTTGGTCACTTTTAAGTTATATGCCTAGTCTAAATGGAACCTTCCTCTTAACTGTTTTGAGACCAGTCTTTAGAGTAGGTTGTGGGATGGAAGCCAACGGAAGCAAGCAGAGGCTTGATTAACGATACCTCCCCCTGTGTTCCAACCACCTAGTGCCTCCGGCGCTGCAGAGACTGTGGCTCTGACGACTGCAAGGTCATTGTGTTAACCACTAGAAAGGTGTTGAATCCCTCAAGCTAGGTGAGAAAGGGTGGCCCTAGAGGTCTATCAACCAAGCTTATGCTTGGAGGTAAATTATTAGTGCAAGCTACACGTAGAATGCTTATGCAATGATTATGAGTGAATCTTGGAGTAAGATTGTTTAGTTGTTTAAGTACTTCAGTTATGATTAATCTTCAATAGTACTTATTAATAAATGAAAAGACAATCTTATTGCCAAGAGTGTGTCAAATTATCAAGTGCCAATAAACTTCTCCAATGATAGCAAGATTGCAATACATAGCCCACAATCACAATTTAAGATGCCAATGATCAATAAGAGATACCAATGTGTTTAAGATACACAGATTAATGTGTTTAGCAATTATCCAATACTTTCCTTATCAATGTTCCAAACACAATAATGTCAATCACAAATATTCCAATGATGATTAGTGATCTTATTCCTTGATGCCACTAAGAGGTAAAATGCCCACAAAATATTATAGCTTATATGAGTGATTTTCGTGCCAAATTAACAATTTTTAGATATAACACAAGACAAGTAATTGTTAGACTTCAAAAGCATGAAACACAATGAGCCAATTAGATCATGAAACCTCTTATGAAATAGATAGGACAGCATCAAATATATCACTTCAAACCAAGAAATTATCAAGCATATAAAACTGAATATGACTAATAATTTGCCTAATGAATTGCCAATGTAAATTGATTGAACTTTTAGCCCTCTTAAGATGTGTTATTCAAAAAATATCAGATCTGATCATACATTTTATGCAGAGATATCAGTCACCATAAAATGAAGATTTATGCCAAAAGATTGATGCCCAAGATACTTAGATGTTAAGACAATATGCTAGATATCACATCAACCAATTTTATGCCTTTTAAAGTGTTCTTTTCAGATTATATCAGATCTGATCTATCTGGTTATGCAGAGAATTCCCAGCCAACCAACAATTAGATCTAGGCCTAATGAACAATGCTCAAGAAGCCAAAACACAAGTAGAATTTTACAATGAAATTATTAGTGTGTTTGGACTATTTAGAGGTGATCTTTAGGACATTTAATCATGAATTTCACCACTGTTATGAATGATTCAGAAAGTTGTAGCAAAACAGTGACAAAGTAAGGGTTTAGAGCAGTGTTGAAAATATCGGTATCGGCAAAATATCGGCGAGGATCCAGAAAACATCTTATCGACAATATCAGCAAAATATCGGCAAGCATAAAAAATGCATAATATATTCATTTTTTTCAGATTTTTAAACATATAAAGCAATAACAACATGAAATAAACACATTGGCACATAAATATGAAGAAAGCACTGATATATATGATGTCAAATAGAAATGATACATCAAAGGCGATACCAAATCCTACTAATCCCTGATAATTGTCCATTCAAAGACTAAAATGTGGAGAACCAATACAAAATAACATCACATATATAAAAGTATATCATCATCATGAGTTATATGTAGCATAACAAATAAAACTAGCGGCTATCTATCTGAAATCACTGCCCTCTCCCCCTTTTACAGGAAAACATGATGGGCTGTTTGCTAGGCCTACCCCTAGTAGTAGAAGGCCCTAACCCTACCTCTGCACCTAATGTCAAATAATGAGTGCAAGGTATGGAGCTATGCTCTCCTATATCTATAGCAGATGGTGTTGATACTGATGCTCCCACAGTGTCCTCCTCCTCCTCCAAGTCCTCCTCCTCTTGCTGCCCTGTTCTAATGGATCATCTAGCTCTAAACATGAAGGTTACTCCTCCAAGATGGGCTCCTCAGACTCCACCCTCCACTGAGACAATACATCAATATTGTCTAAAGAAATGGCATCTGGATCCATTGGTGCTTCTATTTGCCTCACTTGAAGTCGGATGTTGTAATGCACATACACTAAACCATTGAGGCGTGTGAACTCCAACCTGTAAGAGTGTCAAAAAAACTAATGAGTCTTGACTCTTGACTCTTGACACTTGAAGGTCATAAATTAAAAATTAAAAATTACAATAAGTGTAATTGCTCAACTGAAGGCTGGAGCTCAAAGTTATACCTGTTGCACTTTTTTGCGTGTATTTTCTCAAATACACTCCAATTGCGCTCACACCCTGAAGAGATACATGTTTGACTCAAGATTCTTATGGCCAATTTCTGCAAATTTGGTGCCCTTGCACCATAGCTTCACCACCAAATATCTACAACAAAATAAAGAAATAAAAAATTCAAAAACTTAAAACATAATTAAACTTTCAAATAAAAGTTACATAACTGAATTTAAAAAATAATAGAATTATAAGGAAGGAAATTCTAAATTGAAAATTCTAATTTCTAATGAGTGATGACTTGTCACTTACGTGGCATGAAGAGGGTCCTTTCCCTAATAGCATCATCAAAGCCAAATAGGCCAACACAATCCCGATAAAACTGTATCTCACGATTGATTTTGCTATGAAGCTCAGGATCAGGTACCATCCTATGAATACAGGAATGGAGCCCTTCCATCACCTCGCCATCAAAATCAAAGCCGCATTTGTATGAAAATGCGGGGTTGAAGAAGAGTGTTGCTTCATGAATGGGTCAATGAAGCATCCTTGTCCACCGACTATCAATCACATCCCATAACATCATATGCCAATCAAGGCCAACAGAACCCTTGTCTACATAATAAGAACGAATGGCCTCCTTGGCCCTATCCATGGCCTCATACAAATAAGCCATTGCAGGCTTCTCCCCAATCTACCAATCTGAGAACCTTTACTATAAGTTCACTAACTGAGCATGCTTCTTCTACTCCATGCTAAAACATCTCAGAGTACACCATTTTTGCAATGGCTTTCTCGTCCTGTCTCCTATTGTATCTACAATTACGCCAGTCATCAGACACAAACATTTGCTTCAACTCGAACTGACATCGAAGCAAAGACTGAAAAGTAATAAAGTTTGTGGCAAAACGTGTGATCGCAGGACGCCGCAACTCCTTGTTTCTAGTGAACTTCCTCATGGGGCTAAGAACAAAAGCATGGTTATAAATAAACTTGGGGACGCTCCTAGCCATATCAACCGCCTCCTTGATGAAGGAGAGTTTCCCCATATCCTCAAGCAACAAATCGAGACAATGTGTTGCACACGGAGTCCAGAACAATGTGTGATGCCTCTCCATAAGCATCTTGTCAGTAGACACATAATTAGTTGCATTGTCTATTATGACTTGCACCACATTCTGCACACCAATCTCCCAAATGAACCCATCTAACAACTCACATATCGTTGTTGCATCTTTGATATGTTTTGATGCATCTACCGATTTAATAAACATGGTACCTTTAGGACAATGTACCAAGAAATTTAGAAGGTTCCTACCCTTCCTATCTGTCCAACCATCAGACATCACTATGCATCCAGTAACTTCCCATGTTTTTTTCAACTCTGCCAATCTAGAGTTGATGTTCTGCATTTCTGATTGAAGAATTGGCCCCCGCAACTCCTCATATGTAGCACTTTTGTACCTTGGGCCCACAATAGCAATAGCATCACACATTGGCTGCCAAAATGGATTGGTTTTGGTGATGTTGAGAGGTAAGTCGCTCCAGAAAAGACACCTTCCTCCATCTGCTTCTTGCTTCTCCTTTTTTTAACAAGTGATTTTATGCCAGGTTGTGATCCATGTCCTGTTTGTGGAACAAAAAATGATGACCTCGCACTAGCAGTAGCAGGTGATGTTGTGCCAGATATGGAGCCCCTCCCACTACCCTCAACATCAAAATCAGGAGAAGATATCTCGAAAGATCTACCTGCACATTCAGCCTCGTTTCTTTCCGTCTCTTCCTTCTTTCTGTCTTTTTCATCAATTGCCTCGAGAGCTTTTTGTATAAGCTCTGGACTAGAAACTATACAAATCCTAACATCATGTCCAATGAGTCTAGTCAAGATGATATTTCAGTCGTGTAACCCCTCCTGTCATCCTGGTCCCACACAATTTGCATGTAAGATATGCCCGATTTGTCCCACCATCAGGGTCCCCATACTCCCAAAATGGGTCCAAGGCTTTTGGCATATTTGAATTTTGTAGTGAGCTAACTCAAACCTAGGGCACCAAAAAAAAAATTTGGAATTAATAAGTAATAACCACATCATTTTACAAAATAATTTTTTTGCTACATTATTTGCAATGTGAATTCAATGAAAAACCATAAATGACAATAAGAGGGTGTATTTGAAAGTTAAAAAAAAAATGGAGTTTGCTCTCCAAATATGGAGAAAACCCTTGCATTTGCTCATGGGCATGAAAATCATAGCAAATGGAAAAAAAAAAAAAGCAAAATGATTGTAGGCAAATAGGCAAGCAAGAATAATCCTAAAACTATCAAAAAATTCATTAACATAGGGGTTTATTTGAACATACCTGTTAATGGAAGAAATGAAATTGTCTCACTGTTCTTCAAGCTTAGATCAACAAAATCTTCGTTGTTGGTGGCGATAATAGCTATTCAACACTCAAACCCTCCTTGGCAGCAAGCACATAGCTCTCCCCTTCCTTCTCCAGCAATCAAAAATGAAAATGATTAAAAACAAAAAAACAAAATTTCACTTTTATAGCCGCGGCGGCATTTTTCTCTGTCTCCCGGCGATATTTTAGCTCGTCGCGCGATATTTCCCTGAGATATCGCCGATATTTCTGAAATATCACGATATTTTTGGGGAGACAAAATATCGCGATATTTTCTCGGCGATATCTCGTGTCCACGAAAATATCGTGATATTTCCGAATATTGGCGATATTATATAGACTGGTTTAGAGAGAAAACCCTAGGCCTAAGGCCTTGTAGATCACTTGCCCAAATTGCCAAAGAATTCTCCAAGGTACTTGGCACCTGCAAACACCAACTTAGAGCCAATTTCACCTGCAAAACTCACCAATATTCAGTTCAAAAAATTTAGAGGCCAACCAAGGATGAAGGAGAGGCAAACTAAGGCTAAGAAGAGGCAACGTTAAGCCTAATAGGGCTAGCGTTGGGGAAAGGAAGGCCCTAAAGGCCTAGTGGATAAGGGAAGAGGTCGAATAGGCCTTCAGTTGAGGGGATGGATCAACGTTGCACGAAGCGGGGACAAAGCAGGGACGTGGAAGCGTCATTTCCCAAAAATCTAGGAAGCGAATCGTCTCAGAAGCGTCTACTATATATATATATATATATATATATATATATATATATAATATATATATATATATATATATATATATATATACTGTATTTATATAGAAAAAAAGCATCTAAAATATCAAATTAGTTGTAGAAGACATGAAAACATGCATATTTTGACATAAATCAAGATAGATATGGCATCCATTGTACATCAATGATTAATTATTCCAGCATCAACCATCTAGAATCTAGATTCCTCTTCTCTTGTCTAGCCTTTGCCTCTACTTCAATTCTATAGGGATATTTACTAACAAGTTATAAGCACATTTTATGTGACAGAAATTAGAGACTCCTAATGTAAATTCATTGAATATTACCTCTAGCAGCCTCCCCAAACCATGAATTCAAATAACACCTTTTATTTTACCCCTCCAAAGTACAAAACTTTAAAATTGCATCACTTCAGAATTTTTCTGAATTTTTCAAAAGCTATTTGAGTGAAGATTGCATATGGATGAACTACTATCCACCAGATCACCTGAGTAACCAGTTGTGGACCCATTCTTTTTCTAGAAAAGTCACTTGGGTACATGACATATCTTCAATGCAACAACTGCATCTTCTCAGATGCTTCTCCTCCATAACCCATTACTGGTACTCTTTCAGATTGCAATCACCCTCATTTGGATGTTGAAGGTAGAAATCACCTATACAACCATCCATATTTAGCATTGCTTACCTAGAGATTTTAATTCAACAATACACCCCTTTTCTTCTTCATTTCAATGGGGTGAACATTTTATTTACTGCTTTCAACTGTCTTTAGGAGTAATCTTCTCTATAAACTCACCTATTTTTTCTTTTCAAATTATTTGGGGCATCTATCGTGAATCCAAAAAATATGTCCATTAGGTATCAGAATCTCTCTGGTTCAAATATTCAAATATTCAATAACCTAAACAAAGGGAATAACTACCATTTATAAACACTATAAGAAGATGATTGGGAACATAAAAATCTTTATTCGTATGAGCAATTGAAACTATACAGATCACAAAATGGTATTTGGCTAAACCTGTGAAAACAGCTGTTCTGCACGAACAATATTTCCAGATTCAAACAATTTATTTCCTTGCTCCTTAAGTGAAAGTGCTATCAAATTATTTTCAGGATCTGAAGCTCCACATTGAATGGCCAATAAATGGGCAGCATGTGATGCAGTACTGCAGTGGCTGACAAAAATCTCTGCCGGAAGCACCACTAAGTTTGGGCCAGAACCACAATGACCTGCATATGAAAAACTAAGGTTATTAAAAGTTTGCAAAGATTTTCATTAGATTGAAAATTGCAAAATAAATTGCACAATTTGACTAAAAATCACACACTGCCTACAGCCAATGAAACAAACATGACAAGATTCTGGTGGAGGATTTTCTGGAATTAAACTTTGTTTAAGTTTGTAGTTTTCCCATTGTCTCATGTGGACACTCCACCTATCATCAGGGGATGCAAGGCTTAGAATAATGATGGGTGGAGTGTCCACTTGAAAGTTTGAAACATGGTGAAATTTACAAGCTTAAACACAGTTTAATTTCAGAAAATCCACCACAATCATGAGTAACTGTGAACACCTTCATTCTCAAATATGCCGAGATTCTATTCTCCATTGCATTCTACCAAATTTGATGAATTCTACCAATATTCAAGTGTACATCCTGAATCTCCTTTACTCCAATTCTGCATGATCTCAGCAAAACATAAGGTTGGATATACAAAAGTGGCAAAAGTTTAGTGAAATTCATCAAGTTGCTTGAGTTGGACAATAATTAAACAAGAAAGGAGGCACTATCTTGTGCATCACTTAAATTTTAACAAAGTTCAAGGACAGGGACAACAGGATGAGTTTTGGATTTTGCGAACAACTAGAAAAGACCCCTTTAAATTTTTAGGGACGACAAAAATGGACAGTTCTCTAGCCAAGGATCCTTCTTAGATTCAAAGCATGTTAAGTTCTCACTTTCAGTCTATTTCTGCTCCCTATAATCTGATGGATGGGGTGCTTCCTGCTCAGGATGCTTGTTGCAATGTTGTGCCTCAAAAAGTTTCTAGTGGTGAAATGGATAGGTTGGATTCAGACTTTTCAAGGACAAATCTTTTCACGGCTTTGGCTTCTATGCAGAATGGCAAGTCCCCCCAGCCTAGGTGTTCATGTGAACTCTACAAGTCTTGTGGGACTCCATTGGTGATGACTTCGCTTCCAGTCATCATATTAAGTTTCTTAATCTGGGTTCTTTTAAGCTCATCCACAAGAGTGTAGCAGGAAATTCCATTAGGGGTTGGAAACCTATAACCTTGCTCATAGTTGGTTAAAAAATCATGTCTAAGGCTTTAGCTATGAGGATCTCTTAGGTTACTAGATATGTGGTGGCTGGAGCAAACTACCTTTATCCAAGTAAGGGTCATTCTTGATACTTTGGTTTCGGCGTAGGGGACTATGGTGTAGGCTAAGGAGATTAGTTGTTAGTTTTTGTAGCATCGGATGTGTTCTAACCACGAATTTTGTGGAAAAGCTAGAATACATGAGATCTCCAAAACCCAGAAATTGTTTCTAGAAATTCCACCTAGAAGTGTCTCAATTAGATTATTAGCCGATTTTTAAATATTTCCTAAGTTTAAACTTAGGTAATATGGTTAATTAATTGGTATTGATTGAGATTAGGTGTGAATCATCTAACAACTCACACGGATCGATCCAAAAATGATCCTAGCCATTGATTAAGTTTTAATATTGGTCGTTGGTGCTCCAACAGTGGATTATAAAAAAAAGTTGATGTGGTGATGGAGATCATCTAGTGCAGATACTCAGTTGCCCAGGCAGTTCAATTTTCTCAGTAGCAGCAGCTCAGTAGAGAAGATAGAGCCACAGGGTGAGTGGCAGGTGGAAGAGAAAAGCAGCAGCATTTCGGGAGGGAGTTTTCACTTCCTGGAAGAGTCAAAGGAAGGAAAGCCGAAATCTTCAGAGGGCCAACGTAGGGACTACACAAAGCCTAATGCAATCATCTCAATGCAGAGGTCAGGGAAGTTATTACGCGAACAAAAAATAGTTGTGGGGTGACAGAAAATTCTCACAATATTTTTTCCAGTGTTTTCTTTAAATTAGATTGCCAGTTGGGCATCTAAATCAAGATTACTTGGAAGCGGGAGTAGAAGCGGGAGCGGGAGCAACATTTTCAGAAGCTCCCACTTTGGGAGCAGTGCCGAGAGCGTTTTTTATATAATATATATTTGTTTATATTTTGATGCATGTTATTGATTTGGGGTAGCATCGGATGTGCTCTAACCACGAAAATCGGTGGAGAGGTTAAGGCACATGAGATCTCCAATACCCAGAAATGGTTTGGGCAGATTCTAAACAGTTTGGGAGATATTAAAATAAATAATATTTTTAATGGAGTCCCTAAGTCTAAACTTAGGGAAAATAAAATATTAATGTGAATTAATATAAAACTGTGTTAGAAGGGTCCAAAAGTCATGGATCAAACCAAATCCAATCTTAGCTATTGATTAGGGACTTAATCTCGACCATTGAAATTTCAATGAGAAAAGTATAAGAGGAGGCTTGAGGGTCACTTGGAGAAGACACTGAGTTGATCAAGATTTCGATTTTCTGGGGCAGGGTTTGTTGAGGAAGTCAAAAGAGTGATCAGAGTTGCCGCTGAGGGGCAGTGAATACAGAAGCAGAGAGGCAGAGATAGCACCGGGAAGATTAGCGCAGAAGCTGGGAGAGAGGGATGCAAATCCAGCCAGAGGTTCACGCAGAGCCAGCCAGGGCTCACGCAGAGCTGGCCAGGAGTTGCGCAATGCCTCAGAGAGCCATCGTGGATGACGCAGAGGCTCTAAGGGTTGACGCAATGCCTCCAGAGGCTGACGTAGGGAGAGCTAGGGTGACGTTGGGCAGACGTTGGGCCAGAAAGGGCTAACGCATTCCCTAAAGGCTGACGCTGGGGTTTTTGTGGGGCAGGGAGGAGCTGTCGGAGTGTTTATCCGGGGTTCAGCCGAAATATCTGTCTCTGAAGGAGAAGTAATATTGCCGAGATTTTTCTCTATTGGGTGAGCCAGTTTTGGCACCCAGATTTTATTCTGAAACTGCTTAATAATTAAAACCCTCAAATAGTTGCACCGGTTTTCCTGCATTGGGTTTTTACGGGGACATTGGTCCAAAAACAACGGTGTTACTTGTGTGTTTGTTTTGTTTCCTTCAGTTGATGATCTGTAATGTGTTGAGCATGTACTTGTATTTATTTTCAGTATTTACATGGTAAATAACTTGTTAATTAATCAAAACAAGTAGGTAGAAATAAATCAAAAAGTACATGAAGGGTTTCTAACAGTCTGACTTAGAAATTCCAACACATATATGTCAACAAAAGCTTGTAGAATGATGAATTAGATATAAAAAACATAAAAAAACATAGATTGAACCATATAACAACAATCATCTAGAAGTTATAATCTTCATCAACCGCATCCACAAGTTAGTAACATAGTAACATACAACATATTGAGTCTCATGATTCATCAATCTTAAAGTTTCAAGCTTTCAAAATTCAATATATAACATTTATCATCATTGATCACCAAAGTTGTACTTGTAAGCTAAGTGTAACCATTACAACAAATAATATCTAACATGAAATGAAATGTTATTAAATGAAATGAAATGAAACAACTTTCAACTTTCATGAAGCATCATATTCATAATTCATTACTGATGAGTTATAATTGCCAACTTCAAACTTAAAACTTAAATTATCATATATTGTTTACAAAAAATATCATAATAAATATGAAAGAGTCAATAGTTATAAAAACTACTAGAAACTAGAAAAGACAAGTAAATCTATTATCTATTGCTAATGCTTGGGCCTCTTGCCACCACGAGAAATGTCTAATTTTTTAGTCTTGTTGGAAAATCAGGATCTTTGTCATTAATATCACCCTCTGAGCATTAATATCCAGAGGTATCTTTTTCACTATATCTGGATATATATAGGGATATTTTTCATCAATATCACCCTCTAAGCATTAACATAAGATAGAAAAAGCATAGCATGTCAAATCAAGATTTTGTTTGAGTGATTGTTAGGCCCCTATACTACTAGTGTAACCCCTTATTGTTATTAGTACAACCCACTTATTATATTGATGTACCCATGTAGTGCCCATATTGTTACTATTGTGCCCCATAGAAGCCCACTATTGTTAGTATTGTGCCCTTACATTATTATTGTTATGTCGGCTCAGTTGGTTTCATAACAGTGATGCGTACATTTTTAGGAGGGTCATGACAGAGGAGTTCGACAACCAATGTCACTAACATCAAGGTACATAGAGGGATTGGTGATCTTGATTAAATACGAGTTCCATACCCTAATACGTGACAAAATCCAATGGAAACATTGAAAACCCCCCAATCCTGAAATCCTGAAAAACTGATAAGTCTACTGGATTTTGAATGAGACCTAAAATTCTACTTTCTCCATATGAAATGCAATGAGGTCAGAACCACTCTCAAACATCCTGAATCATTTCATGGTAATGTTAAAAATTTAAGTAAAAATATGAAAATAAAGATTAAGGAGAATGTCACTTTTGCTTTAAGAATTTAACATTACCATGAATCGCATATCAAAACTAAGGCCATAGGCTTGATCATTAGGCTGCCCACTCAAAAATTATTTGTTTCTTTGAAAAAAAATTGCATTTGGAATATTACTACAAAAAAAATTTGCAAAAAAGACTAAATGCTCCCGAAAAACCAAGGAGAAGTTTTTTTTTGCAGGGAGCACGTTTCTGAAATCGCTCCCTCTTCAAGAACGATTTCGGGAGCGCACTCCCGACTAGCTCCCAAATACCTCCCGATCGGAGCACAAATTTGGAGCAAGGACGTAAGGGGGGGGGCGCTCCCCCGCAACCCTGATCTAAATTATTGTACTCAGAATTGTTGTTGAACATTAATAATAAAACCCTCATCTGCTGCACCAGTTTTCCCAAGTTGGGTTTTTCCAGGGACAATTGTCCAAAATAACTGTGTCAATTTTATTGTGTGTGCTAGAATTTCTTTGTTTCCAGTATTTTATTTTCCGCAGTATTTTTATGGTGAAAATTGCAGCTATGATTTTATTCATTATTTGTTGTCAGCAAATACACTGCAGAATTAATTTTTGAGTTAGAAGAATAATCTCCAGTAGTTGCAATAGATAAAATTTTCACATGGTATCAGAGCTTAATTGATCAACAGGTAAGGTCGGAAGCAGAAAGGAATTTCGTTGTTCAATAGGAGTAGCAGATCAAAATTCCCAGAGAGGCTGCGCAGAGCCCAGAACAGGCAGTTAGAGGTACTAGGGTAGCAGTTCAATTTTTCAGTTGAAGGCAGGCAGGAAAATCGAATTACCCAGATTAGTGATTCCAGCAGTCAGAGGGAGAAGTTGTAGCTCAGATTTCCACTGAGTGGAATCCTGATTGGACGCAGAGAGGTTTTGTTGCAGGTTGCAAAGCAGAATCCGCGTCGGGAGAAAAAGAGAAATAGCATGCCAAAATTGTTCCAGTATAGTCATGGACAGAAGTAACATTCACGAGACTTCAAATTTGTCTTCTAGATTGGAAGATGAATTCGCTTGCTTAGCAGGATCAGCTTCACAGGGAGTCTAGTATAAAGACAATGGAGCTTCAACTCACATGACAAGGGTTAGAGAATATTTCTCTAACTACAAAGAGTGTTGAAATTTCTAAGTATTACCCGTTAGAAATTTTATTTGTATTCTCTGGTTTATTTCACCTACTTGTTTAATTACTAACAAGTTATTTAACCATATAAACACTGAAATAAACACAATACAGTCTCAACCATCTACAGATCAACCACTGAAAGAAATAGGCAAACACACAAGGGACACTATTAAATTTGGACAATCATCCCCGGAAAAAACCCAATTTGCGAAAACTGGTGCAGCAGTTCTGAGAGCTTTATTATTAAGAAGCTCCCTTGAGTACAACTAGGGTGCCAAACTGGCTCACCCAACAGAGATTTCTATCTGGCAGTAATACCTCTCTTCGGAAGCAGATATTCAGCAAGTCTGCCCCATGAAAATCCTTCCAACGCTTCTCTGAGGCTCTACGTCAACCCTCTAGCCTTCTGTGTAGCTCTGGAACCCCCTGCGTTAGCCCTCCGCTCCTCTGCGTCAGCTCTCTGGCCTTCTGCGTCACCCACGCAGGCCTTGCTAGCCTCTACACAGTCCCTTTGGCCTTCTGCGTGGCTCCTGTTGGCTCTGTGTAGCCTCCTCAATCACTGCATTGGCCCTCTGGCATTATCTCTACCTCTCTGTTATGTACTCACTGCCCCTCCCTACAACTCAGAGCACTTGTTCGAATTTTCTCAGCAAACCCCACTCCAGAAAATCGAACTGACTGATCAATCTTGGTGTGTCTCCAACTGACCCTCAAGCCTCCTCTTATACTTTTCCTGTTGATGATTCAACGACCGAGATTAAGTCCCTAATCAATGGTTAAGATTAGAACTGGCTTGATCCTCGTCACTTAGAACTTTCTCACCCATTTTATATTAATACACATTAATATTTTTATTTTCCTAAGTTTAGACTTAGGAACCCATTAAAAATATTAATTATTTTAATATCTCTTCATCGGGTGGAATTTCTCCAAACAATTTCTGGGTCTTGGAGATCTCATGTGCCTTAGCCTCTCCACCAAATTTCATGGCTAGAGCACATCCGATGCTACCCAAAATCAACAAAGAGGAGCAGACGGATTTCTAGATTACTATGGGAAACAGAATGAAATGTACTCCAGCAGGGAGAGGTACCATAGATTTTCAAGGGGAGTCCGGAGCAAGCACCAGTGCCTCAGATGTATTGCATGTGCCAGGATTGGGTATGAACCTGATGTGAAGAATCGATGACCTGATTCCTACTACAACAAACTGATGATGTTTTTTCTATTTGTTAAAATTACTTTAAACAAATTACTTGCAGTTTTCTACAGCAAATATGGAAATACATACACTGTAACCTACACAAAATAAATACTCCGGGACTAAATACTACGCATAAGAGAAATAAACACACACACAAATACACCATTATTTTTGGACAAACGTCCCCAGAAAAAACAAATGTGGTAAACCCGGTGCAGCAGCTGAGGGTTTTATTATTATGCAATAGTTTCTGAGTACAAATCTCTAGATGCCCAAACTGGGAATTTGGTACAGAGAATAAACTGGCAAGGAGGTAGTGAGAAAAAACTCACACTGTCACTAGCAATCTAAATCTAATCCAGGCTCTGGATGGCTAGCCCCATGCTACCTCTGCATCAGCGTACACAGATCTGCATCACAACCTCTAGGCTCTGCGTCACCTCCTCCTCTGATCCTCTACTGACTGGAACTTCGACCCTCTGGCCCTCCGATCTCACACCATGGCTTCTGGCTCTAGATCTCGATTTCTCCCAGCAAAATTTCGAACTCCCTCTGAAGCTTTGTGTTGCCTCTCTGAACCTCTCT
This sequence comes from Pinus tabuliformis, assembly GCA_031772625.1. NCBI lineage: Eukaryota > Viridiplantae > Streptophyta > Pinopsida > Pinales > Pinaceae > Pinus > Pinus tabuliformis. The sequence goes on from CM062804.1 coordinate 1,556,250,402, forward strand.
GTGCCTTCTTTGCCTTGCACTCTCCAGATCTAGAAAACTCTCCTCCGGTCTACTATCCCTACCCCTCACTGCAAGAAGATCACGCGATCTCTCTCCAGCAACTCAATGTTGCTACTCTTGAGAAATTCGATCTCTTGATCTCACTATCTTGGTGCCTCCAGTGTGTTCTTTAAGTGCCCATCAAGCTCCTTCTTATAATCTCTTGTTGGAGCACTAACGATCAAGATTAAAACATAATCAAAGGTTGAGATTAACTAGGAGTTGATCCTCGTCTTGTTCTAGAAGATTCACACCAGATTTAATCAATACCCTTTAATTAATCACATTTCCTATGTTTAGACTTAGGAATACATTGAAAAATGATTATTATTTTAATTAAACCATCTCTAGGTGGAATTTTCTCAAACGATTTCTAGGTATTGGAGAATGCATGTGTCTTAACCTCTCTGCAAAATCTCGAGGCTATAGCACATCCGATGGTACAAAAATCAACACTCCCACTTAGTGAGGAATGTGCTCTAGTGCCGCAACCCACTAAAGCATCACTCTATCTCTACACCATCTCCTATTGCGCTACTGCTGCCCAGCAACCACTGTGCAACTCTGATTGTTGCACCTGTGCTACTGCTGGCCCTGCTGAACTGCTACCAACACTGCATCTGCACTGCAACCTTCTCCATCTATTTTTGTTGCAACTGCAACAACTACAATGGAAAAGCATCAAAAATATTGAACCAACTGTGGTCAGTATGATGCATCCTTCGTCCGAGTTCTGACTGCTGCTAGCCTCTACGCTGTCACTGAAGCCTCTACGTTGTTGCTAACTCTGCACTATGCAAACTGCACTGTTGCCAACTCTGCTTTGCGCTGCTCAATCTCTGACCTACTACTAGCTACTGCATCTGTCACTCTGGTACCTGACTGCACCAACTGTCACTGATCCATCCTGCTACTGCATGTCTTGGGTTCTCATAGCAAGTTATTGCTTCATGAGGTGGACATCCTCAAGAATCCTGCCATCGTGTAGCTCTCTGGGGCTACAACTCCATATCACCCCACCTCAACCTTGGAGGTAACTTAGCGATCATGGCAAACTCTTCCTCCACTCTAGAGGGCAGCTTGTCGATCTCAACGGATGCAGCCTGTTGATCCTGCTTCTCCTCTTTGTGCTTCTTTTTTAGAGAACATTGAGTGTTGTAGTGGCCAAGCTCACCACACCTGAACACTTGATCTTCGAAATGTCCTTTTTTTGCGCTACTCCTGCTACCTCTTTGATGCAAGGGCCACGTCCTCCTCTTCCTTCACTTGCTTTGTCCCACTGTTGCTACTACCACTGATGGTGGCCTTCACCAGATCACGCCTCATCTCCTCCTACTGCAAATCAGCCCACACATGCTCCCAATCTGGCAGTTTTTCTCTGCCCAGGATACTCTAGACGACAACTTGCCAATTTTCACAAATGTTGTTCAATGCTAATCATACAAACTCTGTAGGCAGGGGTGTTGATCCTACTACTGAAGCCAGTTGATCCCGGACATCCTAAAGCCTAGTAAGGAAGGGGTCTACACACTCCCCTTTCTGCATCCTCGTGTGTCTCAGCTTCTCCTCAAGATACATCTTTCGTTGCTCGGAAGATCCTTTGTATAACGTAGCTAGTGCCTCCCACATCTATCAGGCAGTATCTTTGCCAGCTATGTGAGATACCATGTGATCTCGAACCCCATCGAAAATAAACCTCTTAGCTCTCTCCATCTCCTTCTTGAGCAGATTTGCATCTGTGGGTACAGCTACCACACTATCGACATAAGTTTTGAGATCATGCTCATCTAGAAGGCAGGAAATTCTAGCCTTCCAGATCGCATAGTTGGAAGCTTTGTCCAACCGATCTTGATCTCTCAACCGAGTTGATGCTATCTCTCTAATAAAATTCAAATTCCTCCTCTTCTCCTCTATGCAGCTGTTGCCCAGCTATTCGCACTCCCTTTTGGAATGAGAAATCCTGCACACAGCTACTCTGCGATGCTGGGAAAATTCGAACTTCTTGGCTAGAAGTCCCCTGAGGAAATAATTCCCTCAATATGTGCTCTTCTCTCCTTCTGACGCTATTCTGCCAACAACTGCTACAAAATAATTGTGTCCCAGCTGAAGATCTGCTTTGCGTGGAAACTATTGTGCTCCTCCCTTTGCAAATCTTCAATCCGGAAAATTTACTCTCTGTCAACTCACTTAGAAAAGTAATTTTCCACGAAAATTAGCCCTCGACAGTGTGATGCTTCTATTGGGAAGTATTGCTAGAACACATTCCTCGCTAAGAGCGAGTGTTGATTTTGGGTAGCATCAGATGTGCTCTAGCTACGGAATTTTGTGGAGGGGCTAGAATACATAAGATCTCCAAGACCCAAAAATGGTTTGGAGAAATTCCACCCAGATTGTGAGTTATTAAAATAATTAATATTTTTAATGGGGTTCCTAAGTCTAAACTTTTGAAAATAAAAATATTAATGGGTATTAATAAAAATTTGGGTGAGAAGCTTCTAAGAGACAAGGATCAAGTTTGTTCTAATCTTAGTCGTTGATTAGGGACTTAATCTCGGTCGTTGATTCATCAACAGGAAAAGTATAAGAGGAGGCTTGAGGGTCAATTGGAGACACACCGAGTGATCAAATCAATTCGATTTTTCTAGGGCGAGGTTTGCTGAGAAAATCGAATAGGTGATCTGAGTTGCAGTGAGAGGCAAAAGAAAAGATTTGGGTCGGAAAGGAGTTACAAGCCAAAGAGTACCAGACAAAGAGGCAACAGTAGCATCAGAGAGGCAACGTAGAGGCCTATGCAACCCAAGAAGGGGCTCACGCAGAGCTGACTCATCCCAAGAGGGTCTCTTGTAGTGGCAGTGCAATATAATCGTCAGAAGTTCGAGATTTTGTCGGAGAAGCGAGGTTCTGAGCCGGGAGGGCTGAACAACAGTCTTCCTCCAGCAAATTGATTCAGCAGAAGGAGTGACACAGTCTCCCAGAGGCAAGATGCTGGCCCAAGCAGAGATTGCGTTGGGATTTTCGCAGTGCTTGCCGAAGTCAGGCCACTCAGTGGATCAGTTGTGACTTGGAGAACAAGGTAAACACTCGTATGTATTTTTTGCTGCCGAGATTTCTCTGAAAGGTTAACCGGTTTTGAGAGGTAACCTGTTGTACTCAGATTTTGCTTCCTTAATAATACAAACCCTCTATATGTTGCACCGTTTTTCCTGCATTTGGTTTTTCCGGGGACGTGTTGTCCAAAAATAACGGTGTCCCTTGTGTGTTTGTCTCATATATTTTCAGTTTATGATCTGTATGTCAGTGTAGTTTGTAGTAGTTTGTTTCATCACTGTTTATAAATTAAATAAATTGTTGAATGTAATAACAAGTAGGAGAAGATAAACCAGTGATTGCAGTAGGATTTCTGATGTGTAGATTCAGAAATTTCACAGCATCCCTCGACATCCTAATCATGTCGCAGAAAGGATGGTACGTGGGGTGCTCATAATTGATGGTGATCCACTCTTTGCAATTGACCACATAGAAAGATTTTATGCACATGCTTCAAGAGAGAAGATTTTCTACCAAGATGTCCTTATGTTGTTGTTCATGGGGTCGCACGGTGGTCATAACTCATGGTTGCATGATCATGAACCTAGGAGCATTTCATCTATTGAAGAGTTCGTTGAGGGCTTTCTTAGACATTTTCAAGTACACCCTGTTGTCGCGCAGATTGACACGACAACGCTCAGACCGGGGGCTGTCACCCTGATCCCCGATCCCTCCGTTTAAGCCTGTCTCCCGTGGCTAAGGGGGGTAGACCCTACGAGGTGAAGGAGACCAACTGTCGACCAGTTGGTTTGGGAGACACGAAGCACTAAAATGATTTTATTAATTTAGCGGACCAGTGCCTTATGAGATTGATGTTTAAACGATTACTTGCTAGACGATGTAAAAATATAAACCATGAACAACAATCATTTATCATCAAATAACTAGAACAGTGCAAGAAATCTGCTAAAACCACAAAGTTCTTATAATGACCGATGCTCAATAATGATACCCAGTAACTAAAAGAGATGAATGCTTTAAACAACCACACAGTTATAAATCATTGACCAGATACCATATGCAGCTAATCTTTAAGATGTGCAGACTTGTTTAAGTCTCAGCATAAGAATATAGCATAATAATTTCCCGAGAAAGACAACTGACACTGGCAAATTTTTTTTTTTTTTTTTTTTTTGAAAAACTAAAATTTTAAAACTAAAAAATCTAAACTAAAACACAATTTAAAATTTTAAAATCTAAATCTAAAGCTAAAACCCTAAAAAAAAGAAATTTAAACTATATATAAAAAATATTATTTCTAAATTTAAAATCTAAATCAAAACTAAAAAAAAAAAAATTAACTAAATCGACAAAAATCAAATCCTAAATGAAAACCTTTTCATTTTATATTTTAAAACAAAATCAAAATTTTATATAAAAAAAATAAATAAATAAACTAAATTTTCTTTAAATCTAATTATAACTAAAATCTATTGAACCAAATGGAAAATCCCCTTTTTATTAAAAAAATACAAAATTCGAAATTACAACCAAAACCTAATATTAATGTCCTAGAGCTAATACGAAACTAACGTAATAAATCTAAGATTTAATTAGAACTAAAAAAAGAAAACTGAAATAAAATTAAATCAAAACCTAATGCCAACTACCATTTACGCAGACGTATGTAGAGACAGCCAACTTAAAAAAAAAAGGAACGTTGATACTGACCCTAACAAAAAAGTGACGGAAGCCTATAGAACACGCTGGCAGCGATACGCAAAGGTTCTGAAAACAATACCTGGCCCGAGATTGCAGATGACGAGCGATTTACGATTGCAGCCTGGTAAAACTGAAGCTTCTACGCAAAATACCAACCGTTGTTTCACTTGAAGCCCCTCACGCTGGACACAGTGACAGTCACGAGCAGTTTTGCAGTCGATTTTGATGAGGAAAAACGGCTCCAGCTTTTTTTGTGCATGCATACGGCAAGGATCTGAGAAGATGGAAGCCCGAATTTGCTAAACCACCATACGCGTGTGCTCTTTTGGCTACGGTTGTGTGGGAATTTGAAGGCAAGAAGCTGGGTCGAATATTGTCAAACAAAGATACGATGCAAGGGGGAAAGCAAACAGCTTCACGTTGCTAAGATTTTTAATGGCTCAGTAATTTTGCAATCATGGGTTTTGAATAATGAAATGTATCTTCAATGGTGGCTGAATATTGCTGGTCAATTCAGGGCTTTCAGCAACCATGCAGAACCATGCTGATCAAAACCACGACACTTGACTGCCAGATGATTTATTTAGCTATGGAGTCTGGAAGGATAGAGCACACAAGTATGAAAAGGCTGACTGAGGACAGAGGTGAAAACTTGGATGGAAAATGTGCTTTGTGACTGCGCCTCTGAAAAATAATTTATATCTGAAACCCTTAAATGACTGAGATAGGAATCCTGCAAAATTTCCTTTTCCAGCTCTTATCTGTAGCCTGCAAGATAGAAAAATAAAAGCCCGCAGATATATGCAAAATTTTAAAGTAAGACCCTTCAAAATTAACCTAGAATCACAAAAATTTGCAGCTCTAGAACAGCCAAATTTAACAATAGCAGCAGCAATATTTTCAGAATATCAGAAACTTCAAATTTACTGTGAAAAGGCTTGAAAAATCTCTCATGCAAACCAAAAAAGTAAATTTAAATGATTAACCCAGGGCAAAATCAGCTGGGCTCTGCAAGGAAGAGCCTGTGGGAGTTGGCTGGTTCAGCCTAGAACTTCCCCAAACGCCCACCAACATTCTTCAGTAAGGGTTTTCTGCACAGCTCAAAACAACCATCAGTAAAGAGGGCAAAAATGCTGCTAGATCTCAAAAAGTAATGGAGATACTGTCATTACTTCAGAAACCCAACACCACTCAAACCCTAGCAAGTGAACAAGATACCTGTGCTCACAATACTCTAAAAATAAGTTGTTATTAATGGCTGAAAAATAGAATATGCAGAAAATTAAACATCTCACAGCACTTCCAGAGAGTAACACCAGCAAGATTTGAACCCCAAAGTCTTCTTTTATTAACCCAAAACAGATTACAAGAGAGCTTTTTCAATACAAGACTCACAGATCCAATGATCTGAAATGACCCCTAGCACCCTATTTAAAGGAAATGATCCCAACGGCTAGTTCGAGTGATCCATGTCGAAATGATCTCGACCGTCGATGAGGATCAAGACATCTCTTAATCTCATCCGTCGAAATTGTTAACTTATTATTAAAAATAATATTTTGCATGCATTCACTCAAAATATTATTTATTTTATTATTTAGGGTTTTTGCTTTATTTTATAATTTTTTATTATTTTTTTATTTATTTCATTTTTTAATAATTTTTTTTTTTATTTTTTTTTTATTTTATTATTTTATTATTTTATTTATTTTCTTAAATGGATCATCGAACTAAGCCTTTGGAAACATCACCTAGGACCTAGGACCTAGGACTCATGAGGGGATTTAAAACATTTTCGAACCCTCAAGACACATGACTTTTACAATTTACATCTTAAGGGGGGAAAACCCCTTTATCATAGACCCTCAATAACCACCCAGTTCTGTGACACAACTATAATCTAGCAGATTAACACACTAGGATTCTCCTAAAATTCGAATGACAAAATCAATCCCGGCTTTGGGGTCAGGCTGAAGGAAAACTCTGCCGATCATAGATCGGTGAGACGAAAAACCTTCCGGGACGTAGATTATCATTGGAAAGTTAGGTCCACCTAGGCAATTTACATACACGACTCATATCTGCTAAGATTATTTACAATTCATACATGCAGACTGAGTTTACAATTAAAATGATCAAGCTGCTGATGACTGCAGGATGGCACGGACATGTTGATCAGGTGCTACCCCTTTCTGCCAAGAAAAGGGGGTGTACTGCATGGGTAGTTGACCAGTAGTGGTCAACATCTGGCTCTACTTGGGGACACGTTGCTGCTCTGTAGGAATGTGAGAATCCAGAATAATACAGAAGATGCCCCATGGCATCAGATATCATCTCTGAAGAACAGCTTGAGCATTTGGCCGTTCGCTGGTAGATCAAGTGGTTCGCCATCCAATCTGCTCAAGTAGAATGAGTTTGGCCCAGCGATATCTCTAATGATGTATGGTCCCAACCACAAACTGTCAAACTTCTTATGTTTTCCCGGTTTTTCATTCTTACAATCCCAAAGTAAAACCATATCTCCAACCTGCAAAGATCTAGATCGAGAGCATTTATCAAAGCTTTTCTTAATATTAGATTGATTTTTACATATAGCGTCGAAAGCTGTCCTACGAGCTTCATCTAACTCGACAATCTGATCTATTCTATTCTGAACAACATCTTTATTAGTAGAAAATTTTTGGAGAAGCTGATAAGCTGGCAACTTCAGGTGCACAGGTAAAGTAACATCCAAGCCATAAACTAACTCAATGGGAGACTTACCGTAGCCTTCTTCTTAGTGATTCTATCTGCCCATAAAGCATATTTGATTTTGTTGTCCCATGATTTCTTGTTATCTCCTACTATCTTCTTGATAATGGTTATGAGATTTTTGTTACTTGATTCAGCCAAACCATTACCTTGAGGATAGTAATTTGAGGAATGAGATAAGACAATGCCATACTTGAAACAAAAAGATGAAAACTCTAAGGAACTAAAAACCTTGGCATTGTCGGTAGTGATCTTAGCAGGGACACCAAATCTAGTAATGATGTTATTTTCAATGAAATCCATAATAACCTTTTCAGTGGCATTCTTAGCAGGAATGGCTTCAACCCATTTAGTAAAATAATCCGTAGCAGTCAAAATCCATGAATAGCCATTGCTAGAATTTTCATGGAACTTCCCTATGAAGTCCAGACCCCAATGCTGAAAAGGTGCCTCTACAATGACAGGTTGTAGAGGAAGGGCAGCAAGCTTCTGTTTCCCAGTGAATAGTTGACAGGCTTGACACGCTCTAACAAACTTGTGCACATCAGAAAAAATCGAAGGCCAATAATAGCCAGCTCTCAGGATTTTGTGGGCGGTAGTTCTAGCGGCATAATGACCACCACAAAATCCTGAATGAAACTCGGAGATTAATTTCTTGGACTCAACATCATCAACACACCTAAGCACTAAGCCTTCAGGATTTCTCCATCCAAGGCCATCCTTCATAAGGCAATACTTAGTGGCTTTTAGTCTAAGAGCCCTTCTCTTATGAGCAACTAAATGGTTAGGACATGCTAGATTGGTTAAGTAATAAACTATGTCCTTATACCATTCATGCTCTGCTAATCTTTTCAATTCTGGCGAAGATAGATCGCTAAGACAGAACAAACCAAGAGTCTTTTCATTACTTTCAGTTAACATCTGAGCTAAACCTTGGCCTTTGATCAGCTTGGTGGGTGTGATTTCCAAATCATACTCTTGTATCTTAGTAACCCACCTAGCACGAGTCCCTAAGCAATCGGTTTGAGTCAATATGTCCTTAACAGCAGAATGTGGGACGAAAGCAATGATCTTAGAATAACCCACATAAGTTTTAAAATGCTTAAGAGACTTGACCAGGGCATAAGCCTGCTTTTCCATGGTATTGTACTTCAATTCGGAGTTTTGAAGTGCTCTACTCATGAAAGCAATAGGCTGCTCGTGACCATCTCTATTCTTTTGAAGCAAGACACCGGCAATGGTATCTTCGGAAGCGAAAGAAAAAATCATGAAATCCTTGGAATAATCAGGACTCACTAAGACAGGAGCTTTTGCGATAGCAGATTTGATTTCTTGGAAAGCCCTTTTGCCGTCTTCTTGCCAAACAAATTTTGCATCTTTTTTCAGAAGACTTTGAATAGGCTTGGCTATTTCTGCGTAATTTGGGATGAATCTTCTAATAAAATTTATCTTTCCAAGGAAAGACTGAAGGGACTTAAGATTATGTGGGAGAGGAATCTTTTGGATTGCTTCGATTCTTTCAGGATCAATCTTGATTCCTTCCTTAGAAATAATATGGCCCAATAATTTCCCTTCCGTTACCCCAAAAACAGACTTAGCCGGGTTCAAAGAAATCCCATATTCTCTACATCTATCGAAGACTTGCCTAAGATGATCTATATGACTGATACCATCTTTAGAGAAAACAGTAAGATCATCTTGGTAAATTTCAATAATTTTTCCGATTAACCCTTTGAAGGCATAATCCATAGCCCTCTGGAAAGTAGCCCCAGCGTTTGTTAATCCAAATGGCATTCTAATGTATTCAAAAGTACCCCATGGCGTTGTGAAAGTGGTTTTATGTCGATCTTCCTTCTTAACCCAAACTTGATTATACCCAGAAAAACCATCTAGCAGCGACATCATTCCAGAGCCGGTTACTCTTTGCAACAAAGTTTCCATGTTTGGCAAAGGGTAATTATCTTTTTTGCATGCTAGATTAAGGTTTCTAAAATCGACACAAAGTCTTATTGTACCGTTCTTTTTCCTAACAATCACCAAATTCGAACACCATGTCGAATGCCTAGTTTGAGCAATGATCCCTGCTGCAAGCATTTTTGCAAGTTCTTTCTGGACCAAGGGGGCTAATTTAGGATTAATTTGCCTAAGTTTCTGCCGAAAGGGTTTAGCGTTTTCGTCTTTTAAGGGAATAGTATGCTCCATAACATCTTCCCTATAGCCCTTTAATTCGTCATAAGAAAAAGCTAAAACATCTCGATATTCGTGAAGTAAATCAGTTAACTTTTTCCTTTCTTCCAAACTAGTACCTCTACCAATTTTAACCATTTTCGGGTTTTCAGAAGTACCAATGTTAATCTCAAGGTACTCGCCTGGGTCCATCTTGTTTTCTTCTCTCAGCTTCGTGGCATCATGCCGATCAAAATGTTGCTCTAAGGCAACCACATTTCTAGGAGTAGGATTTATGATATGTTCATGATCTAAAGATCCATCCTCCTCAGAAACTATCCGGAAATCTTCAAACTCATCCAAGCTATTAAGGAAACGAATGACTTGTTTTTCATCATTCAAAACTTGCCAATACTCTGAGTTGTCTGGCACAGATGGTCTGAATATTACTTCCATTTTAATCTTATCGTTAATTAATTTATCAGTCAACTGGAAAGTAGTAGCAGCTACAGCAAGTTCATCTGCCAGGCTATTTTGCTCTCTCGGAATTGCTTCGAGCTCAAGGGCATCAAAATGCCCCATAGTATCCCACACAGCATTTCTGTAGTTTCTTAATCTTTGATTTCTGCATGTGAATTTATTCTTAAGATGCATGATAACTAAATCAGAATCTCCTTTAATGCTAAGCAATCTAACCCTCAAGGACTTGGCCAATTCAAGACCCAACAATATAGCCTCATATTCAGCGACAATGTTGGTTGCCTGAAATTCTAATCGATAGGCAAACTTGAAAATGTGACCAAGGGGAGATTTAAGCACTATTCCCGCACCTTTACCAGCCCTAGATGATGCACCATCAAAGTACATATACCAAACTTTATCCTTGAGACCCTTAATCTTATCATCGGGAGGAATTATAAAATTAGACATGATGGCGCAGTTCCCAATGTCAGATTGCACTTTAATTATTTCGTTATGAGGTCTCCTAGGATCTTCAACATGAAACTTTCTTTCGGGCTCTCCATTTAGTCTTACAAAACCATCACCACTAGGAGAAGGAATCATGGCATATGACCAATTCATTTGAATGCTTCCTCCTAGATCAGAGGCCCACTTTCTAGACAACAGCATACCCCAGGCATCAGGCACATCCACAACAACAATATCCATGACAACCATGATGTCTGGGTAAATTGAAAGATGAACTTGCAAATCTTTGATTAAACCATGTACTTCGATTTTCTTAGAATCCATGGCGCATATGTTATAATAGGGTCTAGAAACTCTTAAGTTAAGCTGCTCCATGACCCTTTTAGTCATTACACAAGCGGATGCACCAGAATCCAACATGCAATTATTCAATTTATACCCATTAACTAATAAGGTGATGAAAAAAGGCTGGTGATCTTTGTTATCAGCATCTTAGCTTTGCAAATATATGGGAGCATCATGATAGCCAACTTCCCGGGTCTTCTGTTGAGAAGTATTGACTTGGGGACCTTGAATCGCTTTTAGTAACTTGTCTCTTTGGGAAGGGATTTTAGCAATCTCGGAGACAGGAACCCAGATTTTAGCATTGTTATACCAATTTCCCAAATCGACATCCATACCAGGGTTAAAAGTTCGAAGGGGTATTTGATTCCCGCTTTGATCTTTATCCTTTCTCTGATAGGTCAAACCCTTATCTCTAGCAATTTCCAAGATTTTTTCAGGAGAGGGTTTTTCACCATATAACCTAGCCAAAATATCATCTTCGTTTTCGAGGTTATTTATACTAAAAGCTGATGAAAGATTCTCAACATCACAACTCCTTTCCTTAACCTCTATCCAATCATCCAAAGACAAAGGAAACTTGCTGCCTACTACATTTATTTGATCGCCTGTTCCAAACATTCCACTATCTAAAATTCTTCTAACAATGGGACAAGTGGCCTCTTCATGAAGAGCATCACAAACCCGACAATAAGGAGGAGCATTATCAACCAAGTTAGTCAGTGGATTAGGAGGTCTCTGCTCACTAGTTTGACCCTTTCTTTGCCAATTGTTATTTCTATTATTATTGTTTCGAGGTTGAAAATTTTGCGTTTGCGATCTTTCCATTTGAATCAACCTATTCTGCAAAGTGGTTATCTCCTTATTATGATTAATTTCCATAGTTTCAATTTTTTGAAGCAATTTTAGAACAAGCTCACTTTCAGGTTCTTGGGCTGCTTTTCCCTTAGGTTCCTTTAGTTTCGTAGCAGCCCTATTGAAACCTGGGATCTCAGACTTTCCAGACGCGGCCTTGTCCTTTTCAAGCTCTATAGCTAAGGATTGGCAATCTCTATAATCATTAAGTTTAGCACGCCTTAATTCATAAGATGGTTCAAGACTAAAGGCATCAATGTAAAAATCTTGGAGAGTTTTATCTGTAGGTTTATAATCTTGAGGTAATTCTCTAACAATTCCGTTAAACCTTTTATTAAATTCTTCAACATTTTCATCCTCTCTCTTTTTTATTAGGCTAAGAGCTTTTACTAAGTGTCTTCCTTCTCTCTTATCTCCATATTTTTCTTTAAATGCATTAATGATTGACTGTAAAGAGTTAAATGAATTCTGAGGTTTTTCTGCAAACCAATCATAAGCATCGCCTCCTAGAGTTAAGATGAAAAGAGTCATTCTGACATCCTCATGATCAAAATCAGCAGATCTTGCGTATTTAGCCATCCATATGCTAAAATCTCGCAAATGAGAGTTAGCACTAATCGCATTATTCCCTTGAAAATTAGGCAATTTATCGATCCCAACAGATGGAATATCGTTGGGATATCCTGGAATATTAGAAAAATCACAAGGGGCATACATATCCATGATGTTGTGTCTAGCTTGCCCTTTAAATAACAAATGAATATCAGGGAGGGTTTCTTGTCCAAGGTTTTCAAGAAGTGTACGAGAGGCGAGTTTGTGTAATCGTACCCTGAGGACCTTTTCAGGATCAGAAGTAGGTTGCACAGACTGCTTGGATGTCTTCTAGTGTACACTCTTGAAGATAATATATGAAGTGGAGTCGCCACTTGAACAAGAAATAAAGCAAGGAAAAGCTTGAGATGAAAGAACCAAGGACAGAAAAAACTCTATCCCCGGCAACGGCGCCAAAAAATGTTGTCGCGCAGATTGACACGACAACGCTCAGACTGGGGGCTGTCACCCTGATCCCTGATCCCTCCTTTTAAGCATGTCTCCCGCGGCTAAGGGGGCTAGACCCTACGAGGTGAAGGAGACCAACTGTCGACCAGTTGGTTTGGGAGACACGAAGCACTAAAATGATTTTATTAATTTAGCGGACCAGTGCCTTATGAGATTGATGTTTAAACGATTACTTGCTAGACGATGTAAAAATATAAAACATGAACATCAATCATTTATCATCAAATAACTAGAACAGTGCAAGAAATCTGCTAAAACCACAAAGTTCTTATAATGACCGATGCTCAATAATGATACCCAGCAACTAAAAGAGATGAATGCTTTAAACAACTGACACTAGCAAATTTTTATTTTTATTTTTATTTTTGAAAAAAAACTAAAATTTTAAAACTAAAAAAAAATCTAAACTAAAACACAATTTAAAATTTTAAAATCTAAATCTAAAGCTAAAACCCTAAAAAAAAGAAATTTAAACTATATATAAAAAATATTATTTCTAAATTTAAAATCTAAATCAAAACTAAAAAAAAAAAATAAACTAAATCGACAAAAATCAAATCCTAAATGAAAACCTTTTCATTTTATATTTTAAAACAAAATCAAAATTTTATAAAAAAAAATAAAAAAAATTAAACTAAATTTTCTTGAAATCTAATTATAACTAAAATCTATTGAACCAAATGGAAAATCCCCTTTTTATTAAAAAAATACAAAATTCGAAATTACAACCAAAACCTAATATTAATGTCCTAGAGCTAATACGAAACTTAACGTAATAAATCTAAGATTTAATTAGAACTAAAAAAAGAAAACTGAAATAAAATTAAATCAAAACCTAATGCCAACTACCATTTACGCAAACGTATGTAGAGACAGCCAACTTAAAAAAAAAAGGAACGTTGATACTGACCCTGACAAAAAATTGACGGAAGCCTATAGAACACGCTGGCAGCGATACGCAGAGGTTCTGAAAACAATACCTGGCCCGAGATTGCAGATGACGAGCGATTTACGATTGCAGCCTGGAAAAACTGAAGCTTCTACGCAAAATACCAACCGTTGTTTCACTTGAAGCCCCTCACGCTGGACACAGTGACAGTCACGAGCAGTTTTGCAGTCGATTTTGATGAGGAAAAACGGCTCCAGCGTTTTTGTGCATGCATACGGCAAGGATTTGAGAAGATGGAAGCCCGAATTTGCTAAACCACCATACGCGTGTGCTCTTTTGGCTACAGTTTTGTGGGAATTTGAAGGCAAGAAGCTGGGTCGAATATTGTCAAACAAAGATACGATGCAAGGGGAAAGAAAAAAGCTTCACGTTGCTAAGATTTTTAATGGCTCAGTAATTTTGCGATCATGGGTTTTGAATAATGAAACGTATCTTCAATGGTGGCTGAATATTGTTGGTCAGTTCAGGGCTTTCAGCAACCATGCAGAACCATGCTGATCAAAACCACGACACTTGACTGCCAGATGATTTATTTAGCTGTGGAGTCTGGAAGGATAGAGCGCACAGGTATGAAAAGGCTGACTGAGGACAGAGGTGAAAACTTGGATGGAAAATGTGCTTTGTGACTGCGCCTCTGAAAAATAATTTATATCTGAAACCCTTAAATGACTGAGATAGGAATCCTGCAAAATTTCCTTTTCCAGCTCTTATCTGTAGCCTGCAAGATAGAAAAATAAAAGCCCGCAGATATATGCAAAATTTTAAAGTAAGACCCTTCAAAATTAACCTAGAATCACAAAAATTTGCAGCTCTAGAACAACCAAATTTAACAATAGCAACAGCAATATTTTCAGAATATCAGAAACTTCAAATTTACTGTGAAAAGGCTTGAAAAATCTCTCATGCAAACCAGAAAAGTAAATTTAAATGATTAACCCAGGGCAAAATCAGCTGGGCTCTGCAAGGAAGAGCCTGTGGGAGTTGGCTGGTTCAGCCTAGAACTTCCCCAAACGCCCACCAATCTTCTTCAGTAAGGGTTTTCTGCACAGCTCAAAACAACCATCAGTAAAGAGGGCAAAAATGCTGCTAGATCTCAAAAAGTAATGGAGATACCTGCCATTACTTCAGAAACCCTAACACCACTCAAACCCTAGCAAGTGAACAAGATACCTGTGCTCACAATACTCTAAAAATAAGCTGTTATTAATGGCTGAAAAATAGAATATGCAGAAAATTAAACATCTCACAGCACTTCCAGAGAGTAACACCAGCAAGATTTGAACCCCAAAGTCTTCTTTTATTAACCAGAAAACAGATTACAAGAGAGCTTTTTCAGTACAAGACTCACAGATCCAATGATCTGAAATGACCCCTAGCACCCTATTTAAAGGAAATGATCCCAACGGCTAGTTCGAGTGATCCATGTCGAAATGATCTCGACCGTCGATGAGGATCAAGACATCTCTTAATCTCATCCGTCGAAATTGTTAACTTATTATTAAAAATAATATTTTGCATGCATTCACTCAAAATATTATTATTTTATTATTTAGGGTTTTTGCTTTATTTTATAATTTTTTATTATTTTTTATTTATTTCATTTTTTTAATATATATATATATATATATTTTTTTATTTTTTTTATTATTTTATTTATTTTCTTATATGGATCATCGAACTAAGCCTTTGGAAACATCACCTAGGACCTAGGACCTAAGACTCATGAGGGGATTTAAAACATTTTCCAACCCTCAAGACACATGACTTTTACAATTTACATCTTAAGGGGGGAAACCCCTTTATCATAGACCCTCAATAACCACCCAGTTCTGCGACACAACTATAATCTAGCAGATTAACACACTAGGATTCTCCTAAAATTCGAATGACAAAATCAATCCCGGCTTTGGGGTCAGGCTGAAGGAAAACTCTGCCGATCATAGATCGGTGAGACGAAAAACCTTCCGGGACGTAGATTATCATTAGAAAGTTACGTCCACCTAGGCAATTTACGTACACGACTCATATCTGCTAAGATTATTTACAATTCATACATGCAGACTGGGTTTACAATTAAAATGATCAAGCTGCTGATGACTGCAGGATGGCACGGACATGTTGATCAGGTGCTACCCCTTTCTGCCAAGAAAAGGGGGTGTACTGCATGGGTAGTTGACCAGTAGTGGTCAACACACCCTACATTAAGCATCCATTTTCATTGATCATCATCAAGACATTAAGAATTTAGGTAATGAGCAAGAAGACAGGTCCTCCTTGGGTCCACATGATGAAAATGATGATTTTGAGGAAACATGTGCTAGGAAAGATGAATTTATGGAAAGTCAAATTGAGACCAACCCTACCTTGCCCAAGGATATTATTCCCGATGAATCCTCTTTTGAAAACCTTGAGAGAGATGATCCCATTAGCCCCTTGAAAGATGACATTGAAGATTATTTCCGCATTGAAAAGGAGAAATGGGAAATTGTTGGTCCTCAATTTGATTGTGCTCCCATTTACGACACCCACAAGGAGGATGAGGATGAGATTGATCTTCCCTTCCCCTCAAGCACTATTTATGATGACATATCCATTGATACCCTTTGCATAAAGAGGGGCAGTTGGAAGTGATCAATTTTATGTTTAGGAGAGACCGGATATTTAATTCTAAGGAAATTGATAAGGCTCCCACTTCTCCTGAGTATGATTCTATGTTAAAATCACTTGAGCCTTTAGATTATGATTTTGGGAAAGCACAACTCGTTGAATGCAATATTTCTTTCTCCCTTTTTCCTATTGGTCATCATCTTGAGTCTTCGTCAAGTGATTCCCTCACCCCTGGTCATATGATGTCAAGTAACTATGAGCCCTTCCCCCCACCCGAGTATAGTGTCAAGGAAAAGCCCTTCATCGATTATACTTTTCCTCCTTGGACGCACCCTCAGGGTTTTGATCACTCCATAGTCTCCCCTCTCCAGTGTAATCATCATGTGCAACCTACTTGTGTTTCTCCATCTTGTTGGCCTCCCTTTCCCACTAATCATAACCCAATGAAGGCCATAAGCCATGATGTAAATAATAAGCACAATGGTGGAAGTGATATGTTGGAGGTTGCCATCCATCGAAAGTTTATGAGCTTGGTTGTTGACATCTCTATATTTTGGTTGCAAGAGAAGATCTCACGTACTAGATCACATCCTTTTCTCACATATTCATCCATATGTGGGCATCATATTTTCCCACCCTCGCTCACAACATCCTCCATGTATTTGGGTTTGCATTCACTTTGGGATTTGCTACATGATTTGTCATACTGGAAGGCATATGTATATTGATATGATGATATGTTGGTTGCACTAACTTTATGATTATACTTAGCATCAACATTACCACATGCATGTTGGGGTAGGAAGCATAGCATGTTGATTTCCGCATTAGAAATAATATCATATGATATTTCTCATGGTAGATAGGTGCATATCTGCATATTTTATTTTCTATTGACTTTATGGCCTAACATATAGCATGTGCAATCATGAGACGCCGTGAAAGCATGTTGCCATGTATTTTTCCATCTATTATATGTGCAGGTGACAGATCTACGGTAACCAAGAGATTGTTGGAGTTCTCGTGACCTCCCGTTTGAGTAGCTTCGCCCACTTCTTCGAGAGATCACGTCCCAGTTGGAGCCAGATGTTACCCACCATTTTGTGGGTAATATCGCTAACACAATTTTTTTCTCCAAGATGTTCCTCAGCCGACAGGCCCTTGCAGCCACTAGCTAGCTCATTGCGCCATTTCTCTGCCACCTGAGCTAGCCATGTGGTCCCTTGCCTATCTATTATGATCATATGTTTGAAGGTGGGCCTCTCGAACCTAAAGGTATGCTTTGTCATTTGGAAATTGAGTATTATATTTTGCTTATCACAGACAATTCTGGGCATGGATTAATTGGGGGATTCGGCGGAAAGAATGGGCTAGGTCTGTGCTCTTGTCCCCTAGACCCCTTTTAGGTATTAACCTTGGATTCTAGTCTTGTGGGATCTCTTTTACTGACCATTTGGCTCTAGGGATGGTATTTCATGGAAAATCCTGATTTTGGTTGCGTGGTCCCGCTCCCTTATCCGCTTATATTACCCTCCTTTCATTCATTATCACCCCATTCATCATTTCTCCTATCCGGGTCCACATAGAGTTAACATGCCCTTTCCCCTTGCCCACACCTTAGGTCGTGGCTCGGAATGAAGCTCGAAGGTTGATGCAGCTAAAAAGAAAGATAAAAGCATATATGGCCACGTCCAACAAGAAAATATACCACAAATTGCAAAAGATGGCCGGGACAAACACATTTAGCACGTGGGCAAAAGCCAATACATGAGCTCTCCCCCATCATCATGGCCATCACCCTGGTTCCTACAGGTCCTATGAACCTCCTTCATCATATAGGAACCTATGATTGTCCCAACCCCTAGTGGGCGATGAATCGCTCCACATTAAGAGGGGGAATTCATTGCTACATCTTATGCATCAAGCTCTAACCCCTTGAGCCCCGAGCAGTTAATCAAACAAAATCATAAAAAGGCAAAAGCCATATAAAGAAGGGTGGAAAATTAAGGTCGAGGCACCTCATGTACTACGATTTCTCCCTCCTACACATTATAAACCCAATTGTGAGCTTCCCTCTTATTAGCTACCCTTGTACCCCAGCGTGTGACCCAGGGCTACCCCTTCTCATTCCCTACTTCATTCACCTATCTATCACATACCATCACCTTTTGAAGGATGTACCTTGACTATATTATCAACTTTAGAAGTAGAAACCACCTAATAGGATTATTGGTTAACCCCATTTGGAGTTTAGCAGACATTGGCACATCCCAAAGCCCATTATGGAAGGGCAAGCCATTATGAAGTCCCCCCCTGTGGTCCATGATTAGGTAAGCTCATTTATTTGATTTCTCTAATGGCTTCTTGTACTGGAAGGCTAGGGAACGCATTGATCTTATGCAGGATTGCAAATGGTTTCCATCTTGGGTTTGGTCTCCCTATACGAGGTCCTAATCCTCTAAAGGGCTACAATGGCACTTGTAGGGTGAGCATTGAGAGTCATGGGCCTCCACAGCCGCAGATTGCACTCCATGAATCCCCACATCCATTCAAAGATTGCTCATGGTTCACTTATTGGACAAGCAAGATGCACCTGATCCATCATGCCCAACTGGCCCCAGATCTACAACATACACTTGACAGATGATCCAAGACTTGCACGATGATGTGGCATCACCTATACCATCATCCTAGCCCTTGCAGGCAATCTAAAAGCATCTTTGATTTGTTTAGAGACCCATGAGGACACTTGTGTGCCCCCACATGTCATTTGGAGCACCACAAGTTATTACAAGGGGCCAACCCCTTGTCCATTGCTTTTGAGGGTCCTATTCTTCATTGTGGCACCCATGGACCTCATTAGGCCTCTTAGAGGGCCCTACGATATGCATAGATTATTATTTGACCTCTTGAGAGGCTTATGTTTTCATTTATGAGCTAGAATGGTGGGCTTGTCCCCAAAAGTTGAATTATTATAACATTATTTTATTTTTGGGGCTTATGTAGGCCAAGGAGGCTAATTCGAACTACTAAGTTGTGTATAAATACAAGTGAGATGAGGTCATTTTCTCTTCATCACTTTGGTTTGGATCTCTCTCTTCTTTAGAGAATTTCACACTTTTTCAGGAGGATGAATTGGAGCTTTTATGGATGAATTTTGATGTGTGGATATTGGTCTATCTTCTCTTGGAGCTTCTCTCTTGTCTATTGTGAATGGTTGGATATATTATGTTACATGTAAGTACATGCTTTCAATGTTATTCTTGTTTTACTTTGCCATATACAATGGACTGGGATTTTCGTTGTTCTTGGGCTGATTGTTGCATGCATTTACTGCTTAAAATTGTGGAATTTTGTCTCTATTATAGCATCTCCCAATGTATGGGCCATGTAACAGCAACAAGAGATTTTCGCACTTCTTCCCAGCTACAAGAGAATTCGAACTTGATGAGAGAGTGATGTTGCAAATGAATTCGATCTCCTTTCTTTTATATGCTTCTTGTGGGGTCGAATAGGGTCCTTAGGCCGACTTGATATTCCTTAGGCAGACATGTTGTGGAGGTTACATAATTCATATTTGACTCAATACTTAACCTTTTTACATGATTCAAAAGCCTAAGAAGGGTCTCTTTAAATGTACAATAATTCTATAGACTTAGACTAAATCATAGAAGTCCTCAATGGGGATTTTGACCTAAAACATGGTGGTCCAAGCATGAAACCCATGCTTTAATAAGTCACAATAATAATAATAAAAAATTATTTTCCTTATTCTTTTGACAAGTACAATACATAATGACTCAAGTACATTATTGAAGACTAGACATAGTTACATTTTCCAACAGTAGGAACAAAGGTGATGGCCATGATGATGGGGAAGAGATCATGTATTGCCTTTTGCCCACGTGCTAAATGTGTTTGTCCCGGCCATCTTTTGCATTTTGTGGTACATTTCCCTGTTGAATGTGGCCATATATGCTTTTATCTTTCTTTTTAGTTGCATCAACCTTCAAGCTTCATTCTAGGCCATGACCCAAAGTGTGCACAAGGGGAAGAGGCATGCTATTGTTGATCAATGGTTGTCATTGATGTCAACCCAAACAGCACTAGGGGCTACCCCGATCTTGCATGGGCATTTTGACTTGACAACTCATATTATTTTGCATCAAAGATCTTCTCGATGGATTCTACTCGTCAAGATGTTTCCGTTGATATATGGTACGCCTCCCAATTCTTCACAGTTTGAGAGTTATCTGCATTTGAAGTCGGAAACCCCCATTAGTGGGCTAAAACCCCAGGGGTTGAGACATCACCTTATTCCCCAACGATTGTCAATATATGATAGGGATTCTCACCGTAATCTCACCTCGTATAAGTTGAATAAATTGAAAATCCAAAGATAGTAAACCAATCATTGACTTTACTCTCAGGTAAGACCATATGCACTAAGCCAATCATTGACTTTAAAAATTTTAGTGGAATTGAAATTTTTTCTATATAAATATTAACAAGGGCTAGTAATTAATTAAATTAAGGATATTTATTATAATTTAAGTCAACAAGTATTAATACAAATATTAAGAAGAATATTAAAATGATTCACTTAACTTAGAATTATTTAACATTCTAAAATATTATGAATTTATCCTCTAACGTACATTAAGAAGCCCTCCTCAACACCAAACGATCAAATGATCATGGTTTATTGTCACATAAGGAAGTTATGTCTCCTACAAATAAGGAGCCCTATCCAACGTCTAATTAAGAACCTTATACTATATATATGTTGTGAAACTTTGGCATAGAGTAGATCATGCACTTGAATGAAAATTTTAAAAGGCTAGCTCTGAAATATTGTTTCGCTAAACTTTGGGCTACTAACGCAGATATCTGTTGTGGACAGCAAAGAATTAAAGGACCTCATATTTCTGTTGTGGACAGTGAAGAATTAAAGGACTTCATTTTTTTTGTTGTGGACAGCGAAGAATTAAAGGACTTCATTTTTTTTTGGTTGTGGACAGCAAAGAATTAAAGGACTTCATTTTCTGTTGTGGACAGCGAAGAATTAAAGGACCTCATTTTTCTATGAGCCAATTAAGTGTATTTTGAAATTGATAAAGTCACTACAAAAGTAGGACCAGATGGAACATTACCATGGTTAATTCTGTGTGTGATCTGGGGTTCAATATAATATATTTATGAGCATCAAAATTCTGAAGCAGAGTATTGCTTGTTAGTCTAGCAAGGGTCTCATGATCTCATGCTGATACGGAGACAAAAGAGAGAAGCACAGTAAGGAAGTCTAATTCCACAGTAAGGTGGAAGACAGTTAAGGAAGCCTAATTCCACAGATCTGGTAAGGCTTGTCTAGGGCTAACGTTAAGGTCTGTTTAGCATAATTCAAGCTTATGATAAATGTTGAGGTAAGTCAAGAATTGGTATTGTGTTATGTCTGGTTAGGTCTCTATTGTAAGTAATTTCATAAATGTATAAAAGTTATAAGCCTGATAAATCACCATTTTAGGACAGTGTATGGGACTGTTTAGGTTCAGTTTTATTAGGCCTGTCTAGGGTCTGTTTTAGGAATAATTTGCACAAGTATCAAGGTTGGATAATATTACAAGCAGAATATCACAGGTATGTTTTATATTGCAATATAATTGTAGTCAATTTTATTATTCTTGCACTAATCCTCTTTGCAGGCAAAGGTAAGTGTTTTGGTTAAGGGGTTATACACTTTTATTTTCTTTTGGATATTGGGGCTTCACTTGGGCATTTCAGGTCTCATCTGAGTTCAGGCATCCTCATCTATGACAGTACAGCAGCACTGAACAGTGGTGACAAAGTTGTGAAAGGGTAGCCAAAGATAGGTGGTTGTACAGTCTGATTATGTTAAGTTGTGTCTAGGGGGATTGTTTGTGTTAGGTGATAGGATTGTCATAGTTGTATGGTAGTGTCACAGTATGCATTCAAAAGATCACTGCAGCTAGCAAGGACCACACATCCACAGTCAATGGTAAGTCCGCTACAGCAAGGTATGTTCAACCAGTATTTACATTTTGAATTTTGAATTTTTCTCTGACATATATTTTGCAGGAGAGTATAAGTATTTTGTTTGTGTATTGGTTTGGGTCTTGTTCATTAATGCATGTGCAGGAAGGAGGACACTTTAAGACAACTCGGACACATACTAGAAGGACATGCAGCGCCAAAGTATCATTACTTGAAGCAAGCACGACAGTACCTCAGCAGCTGCAAGTGATCCAAGAAGCTGTGTCAAGTCAAGAGTCAGTTCCTGTCAAGAGTCAATATTGTAAGAGATCATCATTGTAAAATTGTAAAAGAGTCATTATTGTAAAAGAGTCAATCTGCCTAGAGTTGAAGAGGCATTATTGGGAGGTATAGGAGTCATTGTTGGATGATGTCATGGTTAGGTTTCAGTCATAGTGTGATTGGGTAATTGGTCAAGTACAAGAAAATCATTGTAATGTGGATCATTGTCCCTGGTACGGGAGTCCACACTTTTGTATTTACTTTTGTCTTTATAGGATGGCAAGGAGGTGCTAGGCAAGTGCATGAAGTCGCCTATAGGTTGGAGCCTGTGAACACTTCAAGGTGGTAGGTTGGTCTAGGGTGTTGGGGCATCCATTCAGTTGATTACTGAAAAAACCAGGGCATTGGGGCATCCTTCCAGTGGGAGCTGGAGAAGAATGTTTTTCTAGAATTCTAGGAAGTTGTTGCTTTCATTTCAGTTGGGGCTAAAGATTAAAGAATTTATTAGAAAAGCGTTCGGTGGTTTTTGACCCGGAGGGGGTTTTCCACCTAAAATTTTTGTGCCTACTGTGTTCTTTTATTTACTGTTATTACTGCATAAACATTAATAATAATTGAAGATTAACTAATGCTCTGAAAAGATTTAAAAGTGCTAATTGCTAAGGAATACTGATTCACCTCCCCTCTCAGTATTTCCAATAGCTAACCCTATGTGGAACTAGTGGAGGAATGTGGACCCAGGTGGGAGAAATGATGAATGGGGTAATAATGAATGAAAAGAGGGTAATATAAGCAGATAAGGGAGCAAGACCACGCAACCAAAATCGGAATTTTCCATGAAATACCATCCCTAGAGCCAAATGGTTAGTAAAAGAAATCCCACGAGACTAGAATCCAAGGTTAATACCTAAAAGGGGTCTAGGGGACAAGAGCACAGACCTAGCCCATTATTTCTGCCGAATCCCCCCATTAATCCATGCCCAGAAGTGTCTGTGATAAGTAAACTACAACCCTCAATTTCCAAATGACAAGGCATACATTTAGGTTAGGGAGGCCCACCTTCAAACATACGATCATGGCAGATGGGCGAGGAACCATATGGCTGGCTCAGGTGGCGGAGAAATGGCGCGATGAGCTAGCTGGTGGTTGCAAAGGGCTGTTGGTTTTTGGCTGAGGACCATGTTGGAGAAAAAAAAATCTCATAGGGATATTACCCACAAAATGGTTGGTAACAGGGCCTATAGTGATTCACTGCAATAATCAAAGTTGCATCAAGCTTTTGAATAATCCATCATTTCATGACAGGTCCAAGAACACAGAGATAGATACCACTTCGTCAGAGACAAGGTTCAAAGAGGTCTTATAAGATTGCAGTACATTTCCACAGGGGAGCAGGTGTTGAACTGAGATTTGATGAAGATTTGCCTAAAAACCCTCCAACATCTAAATATGTATAAGTGAACAGTTGTTATGTTTGAACATTTCCATTGAATAATTGAAATGATTGTATATTTTCTATTGAGGAGACCAGTTGCTATGTTGGAATTCCCAATTGTTGACTTAATGTTGATTGAGATATGACTGATAAGACTATGAAACTTGAAGCCTAATATTTGATATTCCCCTCTGTCAGGTGCAAGGTGAGAATTTTTTTAATAGTTCATTATGAAAAGGATCCAAGCCAGAGCTTTAGATTCTTTAGGTGGTGGTTTTTTGGTTGACCACTAACCCATCTTCCATGGAAACTGGTGGCAGTTTACCACTAACTTATTTGCTTTGAATAATGCAGTGGTTTTTGGATGACCACTAATCATCTTCACTTGAATAATATGGTGGTTGTGGATGACCAGTAATCAATTTGAATTCATCAATTTACTCCCCCCCAAAAGGTGTAGGAGAGTTTCTTTTATTATTGTGCTCCCCCCCAGGTGTGGACAGTACCATCTTTGACTCCTCTTCTTTCTTTTTGTCCTTACCTCTGTTTTGACTAGGCAGTAAGACCGATGCAATTGTTTTACCTATTGATTCCATCCCCACGAATTTATCCACCCATAATTGATTGTCTTTGTATCCTGCTTTTGCTTTCGACATTTTGATGATAAGTGATTTGTCTTCCCATAATGAAGACAAGGATGGAGATCAAAACAATGACTCTCCATGTGACCTTCTCTTTGGCAATGTTGGCACTTTTTATCAATACGCTTAACTTCATCGAGAAATTTTGCACTAACAAAATGAACTGGTTTGGAGTAACCTAGAATATGCAAATTTTTTCCTTTGTCATATCCCAAGTGTAATATCCCGTTTCCGAGATATCCCTCAAACCCAAGCAAACTCCAACCAAACACGTTCAAATGATATAGTGACCGGGAAACTCAAAGTGATAAAAATAACAGTAGTACAACATATAATAATGTGAACATGAAATATAAGCAGATACTCAAGAAATGCAGAGAGAAATGCTAAGCCATTTTATTATACTGAGTAATGGAATGAGTACAGGAGGTGATCAGAAAGATGGCACCTCGACTTACACAAGGCAAGTGAAGAAATACACTCAGAATAGCAAAGGAATGGCCTCTCTCTGAACTGCGTCCAAGCTGCTGGAGAATTGCCGTGCTGCTACTACTACTGGAAATCAAATGAGGATTTGGGGTTGTTCCCCTCCTCAGAAAATGTTGAAACTTTGGAATCAGACTCTACTCAAGAAACCTAGAAAAACCCAGAAAGCTTTTCTGAAATAGCCGACCCCCGAAAATCACCCCCTTGGGGATCTACGTTGTCCCTCAAGGCTCTACACTGCCACTGAATAGAATCCACCAAAACTCAGCCCAAAACTCTACCAAAATCCTCCAGTATGCAAGAGCTAATCTCTTGCTCAATCTCCCAACTCTAATCCTCCAGAAACCCCCAATCCAGAACTCCCACCAAAAGAACTGCGTCCCTCTCTCCCCGGACTGCGGAGTCCTCAAATGCTCAACTCCTCCACAATGCCAAAGATCAATCCTACTGCAAAAGAATGTTGGAAACTACCTTGCCCGAGTAGGCACTCGAAGTCCCCCAGGGCTAAGGGTGAGATCTCCGAACAAAGACACTCGATGCACTAAACAATGTTGCAGACCAGCTAAACAGCCAGTGTGCTCTAAGTCGAAGTGACTAGCTCAAATGCACATAATCGAATGACAAAATGAGGAGGCTCCCCTCTCCTTTATAGCGTTGGCCTCTCTCAATCCCAAGGCCCACCTCCTCCAACGCAGTCCCTCTCTTGCCACGTGTTCCTTTCCATCTGCGCAATCCCTCCAAGTGTCTGCATGGGCCCCATCTCTGCGTGGTCCTTTGGCCCCCTTAGCTCCCCTTTAAGTCACAACGTTGTGCTACTAGGGAGTGACTTTATTCTAAAGGTGAGTTATGTCCCCCTTTTCTTCACCTTTTTATTTATAAATAACTATAGAAGGCAAAATTGAGCAAAATCGAATATTCCAATTAGCCATGGCTAATTAGGAATATTACAGTCTCCCCGGCAAAATGTTGCTTGTCCTCAAGCAACTGAAGTGATGGATGCTGCAAAATTTTCTCACTCTCCCAAGTGGCATCCTCATCCGGTAAATTTCCACCTCACCAAGAATTTCCGGACCGTCTTGTTCCGTAGCTGCCTCTCCCTAGTATCAATAATAGCTTCTGGCTGCAACACCAAATGCCCCTCATCATCCGTGGGCGGTATCTCATCTGTCACTGTCACATGTTGTCCCAATGCCTTCTTCAGGCACGTTACATGAAAGACGTTATGAATCTTGCTACCTTGGGGCAGCTCCAACTCATACACAACCTGTCCAATCCTACGTATCACCCTGTATGGCCCATAAAAGCGGGGCTTGAGCTTTTCAGCCCCCTTCTGCTTCAGTGACGACTGTCAGTATGGCTGTAATCGTAGGTAGACCAAGTCCCCTACCTCAAACTGTCTCTTCACCTGACCCCTGTCAGCATACAACTTCTGTTGGTTCTACGTTGTAGCCACATTATCCTTGACAGCTCGAAGAATATCCTGACTCTCTTGGATCCAAATCTTGGCTCTCGAAACCTTGTTAGCACCAAACATCACGTCAACAAAAGATAAAGGATGATATCCATACAAAGCATAAAATGGTGACATACCGATGGACATGTGATGTGTAGTGTTGTAGCAGTACTCCCCCAGATGTAGCCACTTCAGCCATGCTCTCTGCTGCCCACTGACATAATTATGCAAGTATCCCTCCAGCCACTTGTTAACTATCTATGTCTGCCCGTCTGTCTGTGGGTGATAACTAGTACTCGATGTCAACTCCGTCCCCACCAACCGGAAAAGCTCCTGCCAAAACCCGCCCATAAAACAATTGTCCCTGTCACTAATGATGGTCTTAAGAAGACCACATAGCCTGAAGACCTCTCTGAAGAACAGCTCGGCCACCTGTGTTGTTGTGTAGTGTGCGGTTATGGCGAAAAAATGTGCGTACTTTGTTAGTCGATCAACGACGACAAAGATACAATCCTTGCCCTGCACCATGGGCAACCCTGTGATGAAGTCCATCGAAATACTCTCCCATTTCCCCTCCGGAATGGGAAGAGGCTGCAATAATCCTGTGGGATGGCTCATCTCCCCCTTGTTC
The DNA here is from genome assembly GCA_031772625.1 of Pinus tabuliformis. Classification (NCBI taxonomy): domain Eukaryota; kingdom Viridiplantae; phylum Streptophyta; class Pinopsida; order Pinales; family Pinaceae; genus Pinus; species Pinus tabuliformis. The sequence continues at coordinate 1,556,277,768 of CM062804.1, forward strand.
CTCTGGAAAACGTCGCACTCCCGGACATGCTAGAGTATGTCCTCCTTGAGGCCCTTCCATGAGGACCTCTCTCTAATGGCCCTGTAGGTTTTGGTAAACCCCTAATGGCCTGCCAATGGTGAATCATGTGATGCCTGAAGTATCTTCTTCTTGAGCTGAGATCTCTCAGTCAAGAAGATTCGGTCCTTGTAGTAGATGATCTCATCAACCACCCTGTACCTATCATCCACCACCTGCCCATCCAGAACCTCACATGCAAATCTGTCCTTGGAGTACTCTACTAAGAGTCGAGCCCTCCAGTCTGCGTCCAAGCTCATAAGAGACAACGTGGCTGGTCTACGTGAAAGGGCATCTGCTACCACATTGTTCTTACCCTTGACATACTCAATGTCAAAGTCATATGCTTGGATCTTACTGATCCACTTCTGCTGCCTCTCCTGTAGCTGCTTCTACTCCAAAAAGAACCTGAGGCTGTTGTGATCAGTCCTCACCTTGAACCTGTTACCCACTAGATACTGCCGGAACTTGGCCAATGCATGCATGATGGCCAGCGTCTCCTTGTCGTATATAGAATACAACCTCTCGTGCAGAAGGAGCTTCCGGCTCTCAAAGGCTATAGGGTGACCTCCCTGCATCAATAGTGTGTCGATCCCCTCTCCCGACACATCACACTCCAGAACAAATGGCTACGAAAAATCTGGCAATACAAGCACTGGGCAGCTACTCATCACCTCCTTGAGCCTATCACAGGCTCGTTGCGCTGTATCCAACCAACTGAATGCCCCCTTCCTCGTCAAATCTGACAGGGTTGCAGCAAGCTGTGAGAAACTCTTGACGAACTTTCAGTAGTAAGTACAAATACCAATGAATCCCCGAAGTTCCGTCACGTTCCTCGGCTCCGGCCAATCTCTAATGGCCCTAATCTTCTCCTCGTGAACTCTCACTCCGTCCACCCCTATGATGTGTCCCAAGTACAACATCTCCATCAATCCAAACTCACATTTGGAGAGTTTGGCATAGAACTGCTGCTCCTTCAAGATGCGCAACACTATCTCAATGTGTTGGAGATGCTCCTCCCAAGTCCTGCTGTAAATGAGTATATCATCAAAGAATACCAACACAAACTTCCTCAAGTGACTGCGGAAGATGTGATTCATGCAAGACTAGAATGTAGCTGGGGCATTGGTTAGCCCGAAGGGCATCACCAAAAACTCAAAGTGCCCATAGTGACACTTGAAGGCGGTCTTGGGAATGTCCTGTTCCCTCACGCGAATCTGATGGTACCCAGATCTCAAATCAATCTTTAAGAAGAATCGGGCTCCTCTCAACTCATCCATCAACTCATCGATCCTGGGTATGGGGTACCTGTTCTTCAGGGTCTTCTTGTTCAGGGCCCTGTGGTCAATGCACATCCTCAATGTGTCGTCCTTCTTCTTCGCCAACACCACGGAAGAAGCAAAAGGACTTGTGCTCGGCCGAATGTGCCCAAGGGCCAGCAACTCCTAAATGGCCCGCTCAATCTCATCCCGATAGGCCTTGGGATGCCTATAGGGGGTAGTAATCACTGCCTATATGCCCTGCTCAAGCTCAATGGTGTGCTCAAAGCCCCTGTCCGGTGGTTGTCCTGGCGGAATCTCCCCAAATACTGTGGCATACCTGTCAAGGATGGACTGTATCTCTGGGTGCATGGTCTGCCCTATAGTCCCTGCCTCTAATGCACGCAACTCTACTGCCCACTCTACATCTCCCTTCCAGAAGACTGCCTCCATCTGATGAGTTGAAATAGTCTGAGGCAGATATGTGTATTGTCCCCGTATCTTCTCATGCCTCCCTGTCTTCTCATCATCCCACTCCATCTCTAGGGTCTTCCAATCTGTCGTGACCTTCCCTAGAGTGATGAGCCACTGAACACCCAATATCATGTTGGTGTCCGGAATATCGACCACGAAAAAGTGGTCAATCAATGTGTAGGTGCCCATCGTCACTGATAACTCTGGAACATAACGAGCACACACCATGGTCTGATTTCCTGGGACCAAAACAGAAAGTCCATCGAAGCTCTCTGTCTGTATACCTCTCCGCTCAACGATCTGTGCATCGATGAAGTTGTGGGTTGCCCCACTATCAACCAAAACCGATACTCGCTGGCCATGTACTATCCCCTGTACGCGCAGCGTCAAATACTTGGGAACTCCTCGCAATGCTGCAAGGGCCCCTCCGGTAGGTGCAAAAGCTGCACCACTTGCTGTTGCTGGTGGAGGTGGCAAACGATCCTGCGCGGCATGACTACCTCCTGCCTCCACATCATCCTCCTCATCCTCTTCCCCGCTGCTCTCGGAGAAGACCTCAATAAAATGTGCTTTGCCAGCAGCACATCTATGTCCCAGTGCCCACGACTCCTGACAGGTAAAGCACAACCGCTTCTTCTTCAACTCCCTCCTGGCATCATCATCAATCTGTGCTCGTCTTGGATTCCCCTTTGGAGGCAGAATCCTCACATCCTTCCCCTTAGGCTGGAAAGCCTGTCTCTGGGGGTAAGGTGTCCGGGTCCTGGGTAAGGCATCCTGTAAGTCCCGGGTCCTACTAATAGCATCCTGGAGTGTGGCTGGTCTAGTGGACCTGACTAGACCCCGAAGTGGCTCTGCTAACCCCTCAACATACATGTAGATCCTCCATGTCGTGGATAGATCTGGCACCATCACTGAAACCCTCAAGAAGTCTGCAATGTAGGTCTCTGGGCTCCCTGTCTGCTTGAGCCTCGTCAACTCAACAAAGTGTTGTTCCGAATCCCTCTGGTCAAACCTCTCCATCAATCTCCTGGTAAACTTGGCATATGTCGTCACTGTGGAATGCCCGAGTGTAACCATCCCATGGAACCACCAATCCTAGACCTCACCATCCAAATGTAATGTCGCCACCTTGATGGCCTCTGCCTCTGACATCTGGTTAAGCTGGAAATAGATGTCCAGTTTCTCCACCCAAGACCTTGCCGAACTGTTTGATGAACCATCAAATGTAGGCAAGTGGAATCTACTAGCTGTGCAGTGGGTGTCTCCATCGTGATAATGCCGATGTCCTCTGTGATGGTCACGGGGTCTACTATCCCATTGGAGCTGAACAAAGTCTCTGAGTGAGAGAGCGTCCCTGAACTCCTGCCCATAGGCCTGGTACTCCGCAAAATAATCGCCCATATGACCGGGCTCTGCCTCCTGCTGTGCTCCGGCCCCCGTATCTGCTCCTAGAAAAGTGGGCATGGTAGAGCGTATAAGGGCATGTGAGGCCACCTGCTGAGTAGTATCACGTTGAGTGGCACCCTGTTCTGGAAAATGGTGAGATGCACCCAATCCCTCTACAACATGGAAAACTCGTGGGCTCTCACGCTGTCTAGCCTCCACCGCCATGAATCTCTTCCCCATCACCTCAATCTGCCTCGACAGATCCTGCACTGATTTGAGGAGCATGTCTGCAAATTTCTTCCCGTCATCATCCGCCATCAGTTCCTCCTGCTCTATGTCCACCACAGGCTCCTCCTGTTCTGTGTCCACCACCCGAACACAGTCTCCCTCTCCGTAGGTGTTCTCCATCCTATGCCCATGTCTCTGTATTTCCTACCTCTGTAACAGATGTAGGGCCTTTCCCCCAGTGTCATAGATTGCTAGCTCCACAGGCTAAGCCAGATCTATGCTCTGATACCACTGTAATATCCCGTTTCCAAGATATCCCTCAAACCCAAGCAAACTCCAACCAAAGACATCCAAATAATATAGTGATCGGGAAACTCAAAGTGATAAAAATAACAGTGGTACAACATATAATAATGTGAACATGAAATATAAGAAGATACTCAAGAAATGCAAAGAGAAATGCTAAGCCATTTTATTATACTGAGTAATGGAATGAGTACAGGAGGTGATCAGAAAGATGGCACCTCGACTTGCACAAGGCAAGTGAAGAAATACACTCAGAATAGCAAAGGAATGGCCTCTCTCTGAACTGCATCCAAGCTGCTGGAGAATTGTCGTGCTGCTGCTACTACTGGAAATCAAATGAGGATTTGAGACTGTTCCCCTCCTTAGAAAATGCTGAAACTCTGGAATCAGACTCTACTCAAGAAACCCAGAAAAACCCAAAAAGCTTTTCTGAAATAGCCGACCCCTGAAAATCACCCCCTTGGGGATCTACGCTATCCCTCAAGGCTCTGCGCTGCCACTGAATAGAATCCACCAAAACTCAGCCCGAAACTCTGCCAAAATCCTCCAATATGCAAGAGCTGATCTCTTACTCAATCTCCCAGCTCTAATCCTCCACAAACCCCCAATCCGAAACTCCCACCAAAAGAACTGCGTCCCTCTCTCCCCAGACTGCACAGTCCTCAAATGCTCAACTCTTCCACAACGTTAAAGATCATTCCTACTGCAAAAGACTGCTAGAAACTACCTTGCCCAAGTAGGCACTCGAAGTCACCCAGGGCTAAGGGTGAGATCTTCGAACGGAGACACTCGATGCACTAAACAGTGTTGCAGACCAGCTAAACAGCCAGCGTGCTCTAAGTCGAAGTGACTAGCTCAAATGCACATAATCGAATGACAAAATGAGGAGGCTCCCCTCTCCTTTATAGTGTTGGCCTCTCTCAATCCCAAGGCCCACCTCCTCTAACGTAGTCCCTCTCTTGCCACGTGTTCCTTTCCATCTGCGCAGTCCCTCCAAGAGTTTGGGCCCCATCTCTGCGTGGTCCTTTGGCCCCACTGGCTCCCCTTTAAGTCACAACGTTGTGCTACTAGGGAGTGACTTTATTCTAAAGGTGAGTTATGTCCCCCATTTCCTCACCTTTTTATTTATAAATAACTATAGAAGGCAAAATTGAGCAGAATCAAGTATTCCAATTAGCCATGGCTAATTAGGAATATTACACCAAGCCATGTCGATTTCTGTTGAATGATATCTCTTCCCTAGGTCAAACAAACATCCTAGAAAGACCATTTTGTTGTTCTTTTTCTCCTTCACATTTGCTTTTACTACTGCTATTATTGTTATTTTGTGCTTCATGCATTGATTCCATCAAGTCTTTTGTATCACACCGAGGATCAATCACTTGTACTATGTCTTGGGTATCACAAGTTGCATCAAAATTTTGTTATTATTTCATATGTATCACATGCTACATGAAACCTTTTACATAAGGTCCTCTATATCACATGTTGCATCAATTTTCTCTAGTACCGCCATTGTGTCACAACTTTCATTAACATGCTAGATGAGTTCATATGTATCAACAATTGCATTTATTGTTTGGATAAGATCTTCTATGTCGCAAATTGCAACTACCTTGTTGTCGATTTTGCATCAAGCATAATATCAAGTTGATCTTGATTTTCTCTTAATTTTATTTGGAGTGTATCAATCAATTGATCCTTCATATCTAGATTACTTTGAAGATTATTTGTTGATAATAGTGTATCAGCCATTTGATCAAATATGATTTGTTTGTTGTGTAAATTCCACTCAAGTACTTTAATTTGATCTTGCAATTCTTGGTTGTATTCTTGCAAATCCTTGACTTCCTAAGATGCATTTTGTAATCGTTTCCCCCCTTTAGCCATTTTGCACTTGACACGCTCACTTGTCATGCTTGCTTGCACTTTCTTACTTGTACTAATTATCTTTATGTGTCACGCTAACTTGACATTATGCTACTTTAGGGTGTTGAGTACTACCAATCATGCATCCTAAAGGAGTGATTACAATGATTGACTCTCGTGTCCTTATTCAATTTCAGGTAAGTTGTTTTAAAATTCATTTTGACTTAAAAGAGTTTACAATTGTACCCTTTTTAATACTCAAAATTCAATTTCTATCCTTCAATGTTTACAATGTAATGCTTCAAAAGACTATTATCTTTGATGTTGCTAATGCTCCAAGCAAATTTGTGACCTCTTCTTACATAAGATTACATGTGAATGATCAATTTGATTTTTAACTTTTCTTGCTCCATGTGTGTGTTGTGACAAATTGTAAGTTAATCCCAAAAAGAGACACAAATTAATGTGTCACACATCCAAAAATTGTACACAATGACAAATGTCCTAAGACCCCCTTATTCCATTTCAAGGTGGCTTAGGTCGAAGAGAAAAAATAAAAGCTTGACCTTATTCTGATATCTTTTTGAGATTATAATACCATTTGTGGTGAGGAGATCCTTTGCGCAACCAAAATTGTATGACCAAATACACTTAGCTCTTAGCAATGAAGCAAAATCAGCCATATTTTCAATTACATAATCTTTTCTCCCATCTTTGCTCCCCACATTCTTTTTTTTTAAATAATACCAATATCATGCATTATATTGATCCTAGGATATGAATTTATAATACATCAATTTGAACTTCTACATCTAGATCTCACTGACAACTCATCAATTGATCATGACAACATCTCATCAAGTTAAGGATTACAACTCATGACAATATGGTCTCAGACCTAGGTTGCACGACACGCCTAAACGTTTCGGAGTTTCTGAAACGGGTACATTTAAAAATGTTACCTTTTGTGGTACATTTTCCTGTTGAATCTAGCCATACATGCTTTTATCTTTATTTTTAGTTGCATCAACCTCCGAGCTTCATTTTGGGCCATGACCCAAGGTGTGCACAAGGAGAAGGGGCATGCTATTGTTGATCAGTGGTTGTCATTGATGTCAAGCCAAGCAACACCAAGGGCTACCTCGATCTTGCATGGTCATTTTGACTTGACAACTCATATTATTTTGCATCAAAGATCTTCTCGATGGATTCTACTCGTCAAGATGTTTCCGTTGATATATGGTACGCCTCCCAATTCTTCACAGTTTGAGAGTTATCTGCATTTGAAGTCGGAAACCCCCATTAGTGGGCTAAAACCCCAGGAGTTGAGACATCACCTTATTCCCCAACGATTGTCAATATATGATAGGGATTCTCACCGTAATCTCACATCGTATAAGTTGAATAAATTGAAAATCCAAAAATAATAAACCAATCATTCACTTTACTCTCAGGTAAGACCATATGCACTAAGTCAATCATTGACTTTAAAAATTTTAGTGGAATTGAAATTTTTTCTATATAAATATTAACAAGGGCTAGTAATTAATTAAATTAAGGATATTTATTATAATTTAAGTCAACAAGTATTAATACAAATATTAAGAAGAATATTAAAATGATTCACTTAACTTAGAATTATTTAACATTCTAAAATATTATGAATTTATCCTCTAACGTACATTAAGAAGCCCTCCTCCTTAACACCAAACGATCAAATGATCATGGTTTATTGTCACATAAGGAAGTTATGTCTCCTACAAATAAGGAGCCCTATCCAACGTCTAATTAAGAACCTTATACTATATATATGTTGTGAAACTTTGGCATAGAGTAGATCATGCACTTGAACGAAAATTTTAAAAGGCTAGCTCTGAAATATTTTTTCGCTAAACTTTGGGCTACTAACGCAGAATTATGTTGTGTACAGCAAAGAATTAAAGGACCTCATCTTTCTGTTGTGGACAGCGAAGAATTAAAGGACTACATTCTTTTGTTGTGGACAGCAAAGAATTAAAAGACTTCATTTTCTGTTGTGGACAGCGAAGAATTAAAGGACCTCATTTTTCTATGAGCCAATTAAGTGTATTTTGAAATTGATAAAGTCACTACAAAAGTAGGACCAGATGGAACGTTACCATGGTCAATTCTGTGTGTGATCTGGGGTTCAATATAGTATATTTCTGAGCATCAAAATTCTGAAGCAGAGTATTTCTTGTTAGTCTAGCAAGGGTCTCATGATCTCATGCTGATAAGGAGACAAAAGAGAGAAGCACAGTAAGGAAGTCTCTCAAAGGTGGAAGACAGTTAAGGAAGCCTAATTCCACAGATCTGGTAAGGCTTGTCTAGGGCTAGCGTTAAGGTCTGTTTAGCATAATTCAAGCTTATGATAAATGTTGAGGTAAGTCAAGAATTGGTATTGTGTTATGTCTGGTTAGGTCTCTATTGTAAGTAATTTCATAAATGTATAAAAGTTATAAGCCTGATAAATCACCATTTTAGGACAGTGTATTGGACTGTTTAGGTTCAGTTTTATTAGGCCTGTCTAGGGTCTGTTTTAAGAATAATTTGCACAAGTATCAAGGTTGGATAATATTACAAGCAGAATATCACAGGTATGTTTTATATTGCAATATTATTGTAGTCAATTTTATTATTCTTGCACTAATCTTCTTTGCAGGCAAAGGTAAGTGTTTTGGTTAAGGGGTTATACACTTTTGATGATGATGATGATGGTTAACGTCCGCTGAGACCAAATAATGGTCTATCGGACCTAAATAAACAAATTATCTATTTTGATTTAAGATTTTATTCATATGCTCAAAAAGCTTGGAGAGAAGCCTCCCGAGCTCACTATAATTTTGACATTGTAAAAGGTTAGGAAGGTCAGTATTGTAACAAAGATTGTGAAACTGAGATCTAATGTGGTTATACGCGGGGCACTCTAAGAGGAAGTGGTTTTCATCCTCGATGTTCCTATTTTCACATATATGGCAGATCCTTTCCGTCCATGGCGTTTTAGGAACTGCCCAACGACCTGTTTCACTATGGAGCTCATGAGAATTCGTTCTCATCTTTGCTATATTAATTTTCTTCTTTGAGCTAGTTAAAATAGAGAGATACTTTTGATCTTCTAGGGTGGGGTTGATGACCTTCTTATAATAACTTAATTTTCTTTTAGCCGCTAAGTCTTTCTCACACCACATTTTTTCTTTGAACTTAGAAGTAACAATATCTTTAATGTTATTTATGTTTTGCAATGCATCATTTTCGTTGATCTCCCAATAGTTTAACCAGGCCCTTGTGTCTTTATGCCACCCTCGATTGAGCCTTAGGTGGTTTTGGCTAGAATTTAAAGCTAGCTTAGGAAGTCTATGATCGTCTATGTTACTGATTTTGTGCTTTTACAATAGAAACCTAAGCATAGCTAGGCTCTCAATAGGGGAAAGACCTGCTTCTATAAGGAGAATAGGATAGGGTGTATTACTTTTAATTTTCAGGTTATAAGTTATAAAACGCTTCTGGATTTGCTCAATCTTTCTCCATGATTCTCTAGAGATGTTGCAACCCCAAACCTCACAGCCATATAAGATAACAAGAGTGACTAAAGTTTCAAAGAGGAACTTCTTTTTATCCCACATTACAAGGTTTGGTATTTTACAATTATTTTCAAGACCAAAGTAAGCTTTCCACCCCCCATTAATCCTTTTCTCAATGCTATGGTTCCAGTTGAGCTTGTGATGAATATCAATTCCTAGGTACTTGTAAGAATACACTTCCTCCAAGTTATTATTGTCATACATAAAATTAGCGTAAGTGTCCTTCTTGGATTTGATAATCATAAATTTTGTTTTGTCAGTGTTAACAGTCATACCCATGGTAGAGCAGAAATCCTTAAGAAGCCTGAGTTGCTTATTAAGATCAGATGGGCACCTTGCCAAAAGAACAATATCGTCAGCATAAAGAAGAAGGATGACGACTATCCCAGCTAAGATCGTGCCATCACATCCTGCTTCCTCTAAATAGCCTTCGAGCTTATCGATGTAAATGCCAAATAGGGTAGGGGAGAGGGGGCAACCTTGTTTAACTCCGATGTTACACTTAATATCTTTCGACCACCCTTCATTGCTCTTTAGCTTGGCAATTACATTCTCATATAACCTTATAGCGGCAGCTCTCAACTCGAGAGGAACCTTTAGCTCTTCTAATCTATTCCAAAGGTTGTATCTAGGAACCGTATCGAAAGCCTTTCTAAAGTCCACAAAGCAACAAAATAAATTGGATTTATCATTACGACATTCCTCCGCAATGATCCTAAGCGTAACAAGGTGGTCTATTGTTGAGTGATGCCTTCTGAAACCTGCTTGGCCTTTAGCCCGCTTACCTTCACTTTCAAGCCATATGCTTAACTTCTTTTCCAAAATACTACCATATAACTTGGCTAAGAGAGGGCTGATCATAATTGTTCGATAATTAGAGGGGTTATTTGTATCCCCACTTTTAAAAATAGGGATAATGAGGCTCTCAGTCCAAGGTTTAGGGAACCCTTGCTTGACTGCTTGATTGAAAAGCTTGTGGATGTGGGGGATGAGGACAGGACCTCCAATTTTTAATATTTCTGCTTGGTAACCTTCAATGTCCTTAGCTTTCCCATTAGCGAGGCGATTAACCCCAAACTTAATGTCTTCTAAAGAGAAAACTTCTTTCGTTGTGAGAAGGGTTTCTAAATTATCCATGACATTTGGAGATTCATAAAGCTTTTTAAGATAAGAATTCCAATCGTGAAGAGCAATTTTATTATTATCCTTAGTCTTCCTAGTTAGAATCTGCCTCCAAAATTTCTTAGGAGCTACCTTAGAGAGGTGTAAGAGATTCTCCTGTCTTTGACGAATGTACTGCCTCTTTTTCCTTTTAGTTAGGGCTTTGTATATTTTTATCTTGTCCATTTTAAGAGATTCATCAACAGCTTCCTTAATTGCTCTCCTTGCACTTTTACAATCTTTGTCATACCATGGATTGGTTTTGCTATTTCTTTTATTATTTGAAACTTCAATTGAGAACTTGTTAATAGAATATGAGAGGGTTGTAGTAAAATTATGATAGAGGTCTTCTATGTTGTCTATATTAGATAAAGGAAGCAAATTAGTTTTTAATTCATTTAGAAAGAGATCATTTTTATTTCTATCAAATATTAAGTTCTTTTGGTTATAAGTATTATTTTCTATGGGAACTCTATGCATGACAAAATTGAGAGTTATAAGTAAAGGCCTATGATCAGAGTCAGGTTCATGGTCGTTTAAGATGTCAAAATTTATTATTTCGTTGTATAATGGGAGATCGGAAATAACGTAGTCTACCACACTGCTACCAAGTCCATGGATGCAGGTCATCTTGCTAGAATTGGGCCACTTCTTTAGACCGTTGCAAATTATGAGATCCTGAGCACTACAGAGCTTGACTAGCTCCGACCCAAACAAATTTTCCCCGAGATCTTCAGAGTTCCTTTTGTACCTGCTAGCCAGAGTAGGGTCTTCGTCTAACCAAAGAGGATTAGGGTTGGAATGATTGCTTAGAGTAATAGCTTGGTTGTTTGAAGTTCGAGCATTAAAGTCACCTATTAAAAGGATATTACCGTCATTCCTTAGGCTAGAAATATCATTCTCTAAACCATTATAAAGGTTAGTTTTATCTAGATTCTTCTTCTTATAGAAGTTAGAATTAATGGGGGAAAATAACATATTGCTATGTAGGACTTTTTATTATTAGTGTCTTTGATCTCTATCCAACTATATTGGTTGTGAGGGTCGTTTTTATAAATCCTAACATGGGGGGAGATGTTCTTCTTAATGTAACAAGCTATTCCCCCAATGCCTCTACGGGAGGATCGCTTGTTCCAAGTAGACCATAGCGTAAAGCCATCTATGTTAGGGACCTTAGATTCTTCGTGCTCCCAAGTTTCAACAAGCAAAATAATATCAACATCATTTGAAATCCAACTTAGCTTGGGGCCTTTGTTCCATGGGAAGCCCCGACAATTCCAAGAAAGGATCCGGAGCATGTTTAATTGCTATTGATTACTATCTTTTTGGTTTCTATCTCGAATAAAGGCTTTTCTATTTCTGATTACTGCCCATTTTCCTTCCTTTCTAGCTTCTTTTACCTTTTGAACCTCCTTTCTTAATTCTGCTTGGTCTTCTGGAATGAGATCTTCATTTATGAATATTCCCGTTCCTTTTAGACTTGAGGTTTTACTAAGTATGTCGTGCTTATGATCAGTGGAGCTCACCTTTATGCGGATTAGTCTTCCTTTATTCTCGGTTAATTTCCCCAACCTTGTTGCTTCTGTGAGACACAATGTTTCAATTTGTAATCTATTATGTGGTTCTGTCTGGGCTAAGGCTAAAGTATCCTCATCTACTTCCTCTTTTAAACCGAATATTATAAGGTTTAAGGCCCTTTTGTTACGTTCGTGGTCTAATTCTATTAATTTTTTCATTTCATCTTTAATTGGTTTGATATCTAACTTATCTACCACATTATTTAGGGTGAGGCGGCTATTAACTTTTTCTTCTAGTTCTTTAATCATGTCTTTCATTTTAAGACTCTCTAAAGTATCAGCATCTCCTTGCTGGGATGGTTGGTTAGTATCTTGGTTATGTTTTTCTATAACCTGCAGTCTAGTCTCCATTGCCTCCATTTTATTCTCTAGCAGTTCTATTTTATTTTCTATTTGTTTTTGGATCGTGTCTTCAAGAGATGCAAATTTATTTTCCAGCATGGCTTCTAACTCTTTTTGTAGCTTGGCTTCTCTTTCTTCTCTACGTTTCTCTAAAGACTCTATATACTCATAAAGGCCTTGTAGAGTAACTGTGCTAGGTCTTCCCTTGGTAATCTTTGGTAACTGTGGTGAAATATTCATACTTGAAATTATATGAGCAAATATGTATTAGAAAAAGAAAAAGATAACGAATGTGTGCACCTGATATCAGAAAACTTGACTGCAGATCGCCCGTCTGCCCTTGGTAATCTTTGGTAACTGACTGCAGATCGCCCGTGCCCACCGCAACCCGCAGACTCTTTCACCGAGCCTCAGAACACTTTCACCGAAGAATACATAGAGTATGTTTTTAACTCTTTCACCGAGCCTCAGAACTCTTTTGGATATTGGGGTTTCACTTGGGCATTGCAGGTCTCATCTGAGTTCAGGCAACCTCATCTATGACAGTACAGCAGCACTGAACAGTGGTGACAAAGTTGTGAAAGGGTAGCCAAAGATAAGTGGTTGTACAGTCTATTTTTGTTAAGTTGTGCCTAGGGGGATTGTTTGTGTTAGGTGATAGGATTGTCATAGTTGTATGGTAGTGTCACAATATGCATTCAAAAGATCACTGCAGCTAGCAAGCACCACACATCCACAGTCAATGGTAAGTCTGCTACAGCAAGGTGTGTTCAATCAGTATTTACATTTTGAATTTTGAATTTTTCTCTGACATATGTTTTGCAGGACAGTATAAGTATTTTGTTTGTGTATTGGTTTGGGTCTTGTTCATTAATGCATGTGCAGGAACGAGGACACTTTAAGACAACTCGGACACATACTAGAAGGACGTGCAGCGCCAAAGTATCATTACTTGAAGCAAGCATGACAGTACCTCAGCAGCTGCAAGTGATCCAAGAAGCCATGTCAAGTCAAGCATCAATTCCTGTCAAGAGTCAATATTGTAAAAGATCATCATTGTAAAATTGTGAAAGAGTCATTATTGTAAAAGAGTCAATCTGCCTAGAGTTGAAGAGGCATTATTGGGAGATAAAGGAGTCATTGTTGGATGATGTCATGGTTAGGTTGCAGTCATAGTGTGATTGGACGAATAGACGTTGAGGATGAATAGACGTGACTGTTGGGCTTCTGAGCCTACATAAATTTGTTGGCCAACCTTGACAATTTGTCCATAATCAAAATAAATTCATAACTTCATTTGTACATGTCGGAATTGAATGATCTCTAAATCAATCCTACACCTCTCAGAGAGAGGAATCCAAGAAAAATATTAGTTGTCATAAATAAGATGACCCATGTGGAGTTTGGCCCTAGTTGTCAATTTTAACACTCCCTCTCAACTAGGGAGAACTCCATCTGCTGATCTGTACTATCTCTGCCATCAATGCACTGCACTGCTCTACTCTGCTGAACTATGAAGAAGAAGTGATCGAGAATGTATCATACCATTCTCTACTGAGCCGAAGTCAGTTCCAAATAAAAAGAGTGTCCCATACCACTCTTACTGACCTGAAGTCAGTTCCAATCAAAAGAGAGTGTCTCATACCACTCTTACTAACTCGAAGTCAGTTCCTATTGATCCCAAATCAATATCTGTCATCCTAGCATAGGGAGTACAGTAGTACATGATGCGTCCATCAGTAGTACGATGGTCCCTATCCTCATTTCCCTACTCATTGGCCAGATGAGAGGTACTTCCCATGAGTCCCAGACTGCATGGGTAGGATGTCTCAGTAGGAGAAGGATGAACCACTCATCCGGCCTACATGTCGCAAAGGGGTATCACAGGGGAAGGCTGAACCACTCACCCTATGGTTGCTCATTGCTCCAAGAAGTATGACAAGCCCCTCGGAGCTCCCAGAACTCAATGTCCATCTCATACAGGACCCTCTTAAGAGGGTCTCTCCATGACTCCAAGTCGTTCTCAAAAGGCCAAGAACTTGACCTTCCCCAGGGGCTTTGTTAGAATATTGGCGACCTGCTAATCAATCTCAATGTGATGGAGCCTTATTGCTCCTCGTTGTACCATATCCCGAATAAAGTGGTACCTGATATCTATATGCTTGGAGCAATCATGAAACATGGGATTCTCTGATAATCAGATCCCACTATGGTTGTCGCAAAGGAGCATGGTGGTATCCAGCACATGTCCAAACAACTCCTTGAAGAGCTTCCTCAACCAGACAGCTTCACAGGAGGCCATATGCTAGCAGCTATGTACTCGGCTTCAGCGGTGCTCAAGGCAATCGATTTCTGCTTCCTGCTCATCCAGGATATCAAAGCATAACCCAAAGAAAAATAGCATCCATAAGTGCTCTTGCGATCCACAACACTGCCAGCCCAATCAGTATCAAAATAACCATGCAGCCTCACATCTCTAGCAGTGTATCTCAGTCCATGAGTGATTGTGCTCCGAAGATATCTCAGAAGATTCTTGGCACCAATCCAATGTATATGAGGAGGCTCAACCATATATTGGCTCAATGTGTTAACTGCAAAACATATGTTTGGACAGGAGTTCACCAAGAACATCAGTGCTCTTATGAGTTGACGATACTTAGAAGCATTTCCCAATTCAAGTCCAGCAGCACTACCACATAACTTCTTAAAGTTAAGTTCCATCAAAGTAGTCACAGGCTTGCAATCCACCATCCCAAATCTTTCCAATATCTTCACAACATATTTTCCTTGAGAGAGGAAAATTTCACCTGGCTTTCGCCAAACCTCCAACCCTAGGAAATAGTGCATTGGTCCTAGGGCCTTCATCTCAACTTCAGAAGCCATCTCCCTCTTACATTTGTGAATGAGAGGGTTTGCACCTGTCAGAAAGAGGTCGTCCACATAAAGTACCAGAATGAGAGGTTTATCATTTTCAACCTTAAAGTAAAGGTTCAGATCGGCTTCACTTCTAGTGAATCCCAACTTCATCAGATAGCTATCGATCTTCTCATACCAAGCCCGAGGTGCTTGCTTCAATCCATAGAGAGCTTTCTTCAACCTGCATACATGAGATTCTCAATCATGAACCTCAAACCCCTCAGGTTGTTTCACATAGACTTCCTCTTTGATTGAACCATGCAAGAAAGTGGTCTTAACATCCCATCTGAAGTAGGTTCTATCCTTGTGACGCAGCAAGGACTATGATTGAGAGGATGGTGGTGTATCGGGCAACAGGTGCAAATATCTCATCGTAATCTACACCTTCCTTTTGAGAGAAGCCTCGAGTGTAAAGACTCTCCTAAGTTAAAGAAGTTCTTACCGAAACTGTAAAGATTACTGAACTGTGAAACTGTATGAATTGGTGAAATGGAGTACTTACCTGATCTGCTACGGCTGTTGCGGTGATCTGCTGTAGAACTTCTCCCGTTACCGAATGACCAAACCACCCAGCCGAACCGAGTATACCTGGATACTCAATCCAGTATGCCTCTCAACCGAAGCATATCGTTCCCCCGTGCCCAGAGACTTCAAAACAAGTAAGGCTCATAGTTCCGAATTATAAGTAGTATGGATAAATTTCCTCTCCTTCTTCCTTCAACAGCACTCTCCTTCGTCCTTCAACAGCCCCCGGTTCAGTTTTTCCCCTCACAGTCAATCCAACCTCCCTCCCCCCTTGAGACATAGAACACCCCCCCTTTTATAGCAGAGGTTCCTCCCTCTCTACGCATCAGTTAACCGCCTCTATGAAAGGATCAGATTTTCTTTAGGCGGTGACTGCTTTGTCATGATATCTGCCTTTAATAGAATCAGATCTTCATATATCGAATGGTGTCACAACACTTTAATTATGATAGATGGTACTTTAATTTAAATAATATAAAACCGTGATGATTTTAAATATTACATATTACTTTATGTCTAATAAAATATCAAGTTTAAACATAAGGTTTATGGATTTAGTTTTATTAGTACACAATTTGGGTTATAGATGTAGATATATGAATAAACTCAACTATATTTCTTACTGAGTGTATTTTTCTTCTATTTACGAGAATTAGGTGTTTAATTTACCCCTTGATAATTAATTCATTTATCTTATATTTAGACATTCTCCATGAATAGTCGATATATAGTCGATGTATATATATATATACATATACTAGTGCAATGTATATGATGCATGCATATGTAGCTATCATATGCATGCCTCACATGCATGCTAATATTGCTATGTTGTTCGTGATTTGAGATGGGTTGTTACATACACCCCTCCTTCAAAAGAACTTCGTCCCGAAGTTAAGGGTTTATAAGGTATATTGATAATTCCTTTAAGGTATGTAAGGATTGTATTATGTGATTGAATTTTCATTTATGATCGTGAGGACACTTTAAACTTTGTGATTTTGAACGCTGATAGATTTCCAATTTTAATAGTCATGCCTTGCCCAAACCAGGTTCCCAAGCTATTCTAAAATCATCCTATCCTTCCTAATCTCTTCCGCTCCCATCCTATCCGTCCTCTACTGGAGTATGCCATGGCGTCAGCTATACTGACCTAACCATGCATAAACTCTATGGATGGCAGCGTCGACTATATCGACCTGATTTCCCAGTAGGCATCCGGCAATCATCATCACACGTCTAGGGGAGCGTGACTCGCACAATCCTCCCATGATCCCAGGTTTTCAGAGGATAAACGGTGGGCAACACCTCCACCCCTCCCAGTAGAATCAGGGTTAATACCCTATCATGGAATCTCTTTGAGCCTTAATTGTTCTGAAGTTTCTGTCATCACGTGGTCATTTGGTAACGGATTTTATCTGCAATCATAAACACTTGTCCATGCATTTATAACATGTGCATTAAAAAAAAACACATAGCTTATGTATATTTCATACATGTCATCTAAAGTATAACATACCTTGCCATAATCTATTCATGTCATTAGCTTTCATATTTACAATATAATCATTCTTTCGTGTATTGCTTGTGCATAAAACTCATGACTTTAAATTGCTAACTGACACTTGATATTGATCTTATGAGCACAAATCGTTATGTTCCAAACTTTCATTGATCTGCATGTGTTTGCTCAGTAACAACTAACTGGGTTATTGTCTTACTTGGTAACGAAATGCATCATATGGACAGTCATTAGCAAGGACAATTCTCTATTCCTTCTTTTTAACAATACTGTTAATTGTTGGGTTCTTCTATATATAAATTGATTGAAATACCTAGCTCAAAAGTATGGTATGCAACATATTTGGGGAACATATTTTGAACTCAACATTTCCTTTAACAATAATACACCGAACATTGCTCTATGTTTAAATGGTAGAACTCTTTCAATACCCTGGCCCTATGGTTGAATTTATGCTCATGGAACCTTTGCTCAGGTTGTATTCATCACTTATCTTATCGCTAAGTTAGGTCTGAATGTTGCGTAGTATCCGATCCTATTGACTGTTCCACTACCAAGGACTTGATATTCATGCCAAGTGAACTACTGTTTCCAGATCTTTTGCCAGCGCACATTCCAGGGTCCGAACTTAAGTTCTATGCATTATACCAGTTATTTTTATGCCTCTATATAAATGAGTTAATGACTGTTGCAATTCTTAGTTAGTTCCTCATCACACGGCGTTTAATAGCAGTGTATTCCTTGTGAGGCATGCATGTAACAACAGAACTAGCCTTCAAACAATTGTTAAAAATGATCCTAAATTGCATCAATCCAACAGTGAAGAATATATCATTACATAGCACCATTGATTATAAAGGCGAGAGCAGATTCTAACCATTCAACAACTTGTGGTTTTTATGTAAGATAGAAGAAGACAGTTTGAGGAGTGGGTCCCCTAGTAATTATAAAGGAGGATGACTAAACAAAATGAGTATCTAGAAGTTTGTAAGAATTTAAACATCATTTACCACTTGTGTGTTACTGGAGCATAAATAGTAATAAAACGAACTCATCCAAGCAAAATTTACAATTTACAAGAGACTAATATAATTAAAAGCATAATATCAAAATATTTAAGAAAGTACTTATCTCTAGAGAATACGTCAACTCCTTTTCGTTCAACTCTTCAAGGAGTTAATCTCGTGCATACTATCCTCATCAGGAAGTCCATATCATCATCGGCAGGAAAGGCCAGTTTGTATCATCAGGTGGAATATCCTTCAACCACTCTAGGTCAATGCTGCCAATGTCTGTGTGAAGCATCTCAAGAAACCGTTTTATTCTCCCTGCAAGAACATTGTTCATCCCTCGGTCCTTGATGGCATCTGCAGTATCTTCAAGATCAGCATATCTGACTGCATCCCAATTCACAGCATCCTCGGTATTTGAGTCCCTTTCTCTTTTAATCTACAATCTTCTACATTTGTATTCTTCGTTATAGTTTCCCAATCAAATTTGTTCTTTCTACAGTTCCCGTCAATGTGATAATGGTTTATGTGATTGCTATTGCAAATGAAATGGAACTGTTAATTGGGATAATATGGAACATCGAAGTAATTGTCCTAACAAAGAACATAACTAAAATTAACAGAATGCCTATCATAGAGATATGTTATAACTTGGATCATCACTAATATAGTTGAAATTGAGGTATATAAGAAGGAAAGGTCGAACTCGTCATATAAACTTCAGAATGATAGAAGTTTCATGGTAGCATGATCTTGATTGCAAACCTACAGAGATGCCCTTGCCAACCAATAGATCTTTCCAGAAAAATACCTCAGATTTAAAATGCCACAAAGATTATAACTTGGCTACAGAGGCAGATACGAGCTCATCAGAGAGACTTTGCTTATTGGGTCCAGGGACTTGATTTTGATTGCAGAGATTCAAGAGAACCAATACCACGACTTCTTGATATCGATTCTTCTTACTCATATATATTTGGACCATACCCTAGAGAGGTTAAATCACCGAAATAAAAACCAATTCGGATTCCCATAAGATGCCAAGAAGTACAATAACAAGGATGATATATGATGTTAATACTTTGCTCAATTTGATCTCTGGCTTTTTAAAGGATCAATAATATCAGTACAATTTCAGGAGCCATAGATACATTACTTAGAGATCACTGAGTATTAGAAAGGTTAGAATCAGATAGGTGATCATACCTTTAACCATTCTTTCACTGGTACCTTCCAAGATTGAAACTTCTGAGAAATACCGCTGATGATTCCAAGTGCAAGGATTGATACTCCAACTGCCACTTCAGGAACCAAGTAATCTTCGACTTTCTTCCTTAACCTAGCTCGGGTTCCTTGTTAGAAAACCAAATATAGTGTAGTACAAGCAATATTTTCTAAACTTCAGATATTATTTGTGAGGTTAACAGTACTTCTTTTAGATTTATTCTTCTATCAACAAATAATTGTACCTCAGAAATTAACCACAGTAGTAAGGAGAAAGCAGAGATCACAATACACAATAAGAGATACCAGAAATTAGGTCCAAGACCAGGGCAAAACCCAACCAAATCCTTCTTAGAGAGATCCTTCAAAATATGTAAAGACAAGGACTATACTGACCCAAGAAGACTTCCACAAGTGCAAGGTTTCCACAATTGAATGTCCTATAAAGATCACAAAGGAAAGGTTGATTCTCTCACAAGACTGGAATGTACCCTTCCTATACAACATTAGATCCAGATCTTCAGGTTCTAAAGCTCGAAGAAACTGGTGGAGTGTTGAATTCCCCAGCAAATCAGAAACCCCTGGGTAAAGCATTTAATTTGCTCTGCAACAGGTGTCACAAAATGACATTGAACCAGCAGTTTAACATATCGATGTCGATTCTTACTGTTTACAACCAAGTCCCTGACTTATGAAGTCATTATAAAATGAGAATAGAAACATCAAATACGGAAGAAACATTGATAACTTGGTGAGCATTGAGATGAAAGACAAGAAAAGTTCTGTTCTGTAGAATGTAAAAAAAATTTTTTTTTGTACCACAGGAGATTTATACAAGTTGTTGTAGAGCTTGTTCTTTACCAACAGATGAATCTTATAGGAAAACGAGTAGCTAGTTTTATAAAAAAAAACACGTCAGTGAGATGCCACATTGACAATGAACTATACTGACACGAGGAGGAACATATTTTATTTATCATAGATATAAGTTTGCAATCACCTGAATCTTGAGAACCCCTTTGAATCTATTGTATACCTGCAATATATGCATTGAAATTCCTTTTGAAAACCATACACTATAACTTCACTTCATAAATATTAAACATGAATGATATAAATTCTCCTAGGAATGAATAATGTCAATTCAGAGAAATACTGAGTTACTTGATAGTTCATTCCTCGGGGATGTGAAAGAAGTGAAATTGGAATAATCAGGTATCTCCTACAATAATAATATAGTTTGAAAATTTCTGGTCTTCTTGTTATTGTAGAAACATCAGACTCGGTGAGAATACAAACAAGAACAGTTGTGTAATAATAATTGTGCAAAGTGTGAATTTTTGTGATACGAGTCATTGCATTAGACTAACAATATACCAATAGTTATGCACTTGGAACTTGTCAAGGCCAGCTTCAAGTTAAAAGGTCCACAACTAATAATTCCGATTGTGAATGCAAGTGCATGCTTGTGATATGACCCAACGCTTATATGCAGCTACTGTGTTCATTGTTAATCATTTGCATGCACGTAATATAATTCTCAAGCCCCAATAGCAGAATACATTAATTATGTGATAATGTGCATTGAACACAATCAATGAGTCTCTGGTACCAACAACTAAAATTGTTTGTTTAGACCCAACAACAATAGCCGTCTAGATCAGAAATCACTCGAACAATAGTAAATACATATATTTATGTTTTTCTATAGTACCTCTTCTTAGAATCAAAACCGAAACTGAATAGTTAATTAAGAAGAAGTTCTAAGGCCAACACTTTGACAGAATGCTTATGTGCATCCAGAAATCCTAACTATAAACACAAATTAACGGTGACATACCCACCAACAATAGCAGTCTGTTTGAGAAACCATAACAATCATTCATATCATATAATTGAAAATTCTAATGAACACTTTGACAAACTGATTATGCTCATACAGAGCCCCTAAGTCCTAATTATAACAACATACATGAGCCAGTAACTTGGCTCAGATTCAAGCCACAGGTTTTTTTTTTTTTTTTTTTTTTTTTTTTTTAACTGATCCTCAATTATTGTTGGGTCTGAAATCAATGCAGGCATGTTAAGATATAGTCTTTAATGATCAGGCATCATGTTGATGCTTGGGTCAACTATTACTTTCAAATGTCATTTTTTTTGTAATTCATGTTACTTACCTCCCTAGAGTTTGTCCTTTGCCCAGATGGATCATACTTTCGTGGAGGTGAGGGTGATCTTGTAGCTTCATCATCGTCAATCTCCAGATTACCCGACTCCAGCAATACAACAATTTGCTCCACACGAGTCTGCTCAAAATTTGTACCACCACACAGGCAGTAATATCACTTAATGCCACCTGGAATCGGAAGGCTTCCATGTGAGAAATTCACAGGGAAATACTACAGTTTCATGGCCCACTAGAGAACATAAGTTCGGTGTATCCTGGGGAGAGTTCTTTTTATTTTATTGATCAGAGAAATGGGTAAAAAGTCATGGGAAGAAGGGTTCTTCAAGATTAACAAACTAAAACTAGATATTGTAAAATACAAAAGAAAGATAAGAATACGAACAAAACCAAGATCACGCATGTCGAATTGTAAACTAGAGCATCAGAAATTAAAATAAGCACTGCCGTCTCTGTTTAATCAATTCATCACAAGCTGTACCAATCACTTTGAAATATTTAAAGAAAGTTATTAATCAGCAATAAAATGTCAAGGATTGACCAAACAATTTGATAGATTGAATCGCCACAGGTTTTTTTTTTTTTTTTTTTTTTTTAAATAAAGCGTTGACTGTAATTATAAGCAGTAACTCCGTAACGTACATGCTCATTTTTCCGGGCTCTCTGGGCTTAAATAACCCTTTCTTCTTACTCATAGTATTGAATATATAAAAACCCGTTTCCGCGATTTTCTTATGGTTTTCTCCAGAAACCCTGCTGCGGACCGCTCGATTTTGTGTTTAACACAACAACACGCTAAGCTGTTGTCACTGGACGGACGGCTCGAGCTTCGATTTTGTGTTTGACACAACAACACACTCAAAGCAGCGTGAGCATAAACCTACTTTGCTATTGATTCCGTTGCCGGGATTTGAAGACTCTCACCTCGAATCCACCCAAAATCCTCTGTTTTTTCATGTCTGCGAGTGATTCGATCCCGAGGAAACTATGCGTCCTAAGCCGGCCATCGGACTTGTGGCAATTCATATAAATACCATTGAGGATGTCGCGAGTTCGACCAGCCGCACGCTGAAGCTAAAAATAAGCTAAGGCGGTGCTCTACAGCACTCCAAAGTTACTTTTGAAATATCGGCGCCTAATGACTCATAAGAGCCCACGGGGCACGTAATTCTTTACGCGTCCATTAACTACCAAACTCACGCTTTATTTTAACACGCAATCGATTAGCTGGCATCAAATTTATGTAATCTGGCGTGTTAATACACCAGTGGTTGAGATACAATGGATTTCGATTTTTTTTTTAAATCTAACCGAACGCAGGGCCAGTGCCAATGTTAATTCTTTCCAGAATTTATCCCCATGTGAAAGCTTTGTGTGCTCTACCACACTACATTAATCTCTTTCATTAACAGTCCTATTTTTTTTATTTTTTTATTTTTTTTTTTTATCCAGCGACTCTGTTAAATGACTGAAGTGCTCTTTTCATTGATGCAAATTTCTCTCAAATTCTTTACCGTCGATGATTTCTTGATATAATATGCTTTTTTTTTTTTTTTTTATCTCAGATGCTGAAGCATCAACGCTCACTCCTAGAACTTCGTAATACTCTGCGTCCTTGGCCATTCTTTAACTAACGAAAGAACGAGATATCACAACAGAGTATTGTTGAATTATCATTGTATGCTTGCCCAACTATGAGATTTCTTTACTAGCATTGATGCCTATCATCATGTGCTACTGTTAAAGGTTTTCACGGGCTGAATTGTGCAGGAGGAGCTTAGTAAGATTTGTCTGGCATAAAACCAGCATGTAACATCTCCTGGACTACTTGCATTGCTGCCTGTATATTTCTTCCTTTCTTTACTAGTGCTACAGCAGCAGCTTTTTCCTTTTAAAGTGACCTCAAGTGCTGGACATCTCTTTCAAGACATCAACCTCATCGTAAGTCAAGCATGAGAGCAATCCATATACTTTGATATCTCATTGAGAAACCATTTCTGAACAATTTGGTACTTTGTCCATTGATCATACTAGCACACAGGCATTCCATTTGACACTGCACATGCTTAAAAAATTCTTCATGCGGGCTTCCTTATTAGGCACACAGTGCTGAAACACACTCACCCTAATAGTTCTGATGTCCTCTTTCAATGGTGAGGAATTTCCTAAGCCAAAGTGCTTCTCAAATTAGGCTATATCTCTACACTTGAAATCAGCCTCTTAGCATCATGTGTTACTGCTTAGATTCAATAAATGATTGCCAGAAATATGGGACATAATGCCCTCCTTTAGATAGATTTATTGTTGTGCCTCAATTTCTGTGATAATTTTTCCAATCTGCTGTATGCTGAAGGGACAAACACTGGTTATAGCAATGGTTTGTTTGCTGCCTGGTCACCACATATTTATATGTACTTGCATTAGGCTTGCAGTTATCATCCTTCCTCTCTTTGAATTTCAGCAAAGCAGCATTTGTCAGGCCTGCTCTACCATACTGAGTTATAATGATAGTCCATGTATTAGCTGTAATAGGGCAACTTTCGCTCCTCATATATGCTAACAGGCCTCTCATATACCTGAAATCTTTTGCACTGCCTGTGATTTTGATGGCCATGTTGTATGTGTCAGTAGTATGGCAGTAGCCAGACTGCTGCCCGACCCAGGAGAAAAATCTTAGCGCAATATATCCATGTTTCTGGCAGCTGTGCAAAACAGCAATCACAAGAGATGGGGTGAAGGTCACCTCACTTTCTTGTAGAGCTTCTTCTATTTAACTCCTTCCAATACCAGAACTGTCATAAAAAAAATTCCAGAATTCTGAAAACTTCAATTGCATAAGCAGTCAGTGCCTTATTTTAGGAGATATAAGCTTTGGGACTGTCCTGGCACTAATTTGCATCATATTAAATTGTCTGAAACATAACTACTGCAGCATTGTCAAGGAGATGAATTTTGCACCACCTTATTTTGGTAAATTTAAATCTTTTAACAAACTTAACAGGTCCGAAAGTTGAACCAGCTCTGATACCATATGTAAAGACTCTCCTAAGTTAAAGAAGTTCTTACCGAAACTGTAAAGATTACTGAACTGTGAAACTGTATGAATTGGTGAAATGGAGTACTTACCTGATCTGCTATGGCTGTTGCGGTGATCTGCTGCAGAACTTCTCCCGTTACCGAATGACCAAACCACCCAGCCGAACCGAGTATACCTGGATACTCAATCCAGTATGCCTCTCAACCGAAGCATACCGTTCCCCCGTGCCCAGAGACTTCAAAACAAGTAAGGCTCATAGTTCCGAATTATAAGTAGTATGGATAAATTTCCTCTCCTTCTTCCTTCAACAGCACTCTCCTTCGTCCTTCAACAGCCCCCGGTTCAGTTTTTCCCCTCACAGTCAATCCAACCTCCCTCCCCCCTTGAGACATAGAACACCCCCCCCTTTTATAGCAGAGGTTCCTCCCTCTCTACGCATCAGTTAACCGCCTCTATGAAAGGATCAGATTTTCTTTAGGCGGTGACTGCTTTGTCATGATATCTGCCTTTAATAGAATCAGATCTTCATATATCGAATGGTGTCACAACACTTTAATTATGACAGATGGTACTTTAATTTAAATAATATAAAACCGTGATGATTTTAAATATTACATATTACTTTATGTCTAATAAAATATCAAGTTTAAACATAAGGTTTATGGGTTTAGTTTTATTAGTACACAATTTGGGTTATACATGTAGATATATGAATAAACTCAACTATATTTCTTACTGAGTGTATTTTTCTTCTATTTACGAGAATTAGGTGTTTAATTTACCCCTTGATAATTAATTCATTTATCTTATATTTAGACATTCTCCATGAATAGTCGATATATAGTCGATGTATATATATATATATACATATACTAGTGCAATGTATATGATGCATGCATATGTAGCTATCATATGCATGCCTCACATGCATGCTAATATTGCTATGCTGTTCGTGATTTGAGATGGGTTGTTACATCGAGCAACAAAGCGAGCCTTGAACTTTTATGCACTTCCATCAGCTCCATGCTTGATTTTGTAGAGCCACTTAGGTGACAACCGATTTGTCCTGGGATCTAGGGACCACATCCCAGACATCGTTCTTCATAATTGACTCGTATTCTTCATTCATAGCATCCTTCCATACTTGATGCTTCATGGCTTCTTCGAATGATGAAGGCTCATTTTGAATGATAGTGCTCATGGCAATGAAATATCCTTGATACCAATTCGGCTTCTTGCTTTCACGGAAAGTCCCCCTTGGTGTAATGTGTCTCTCGGCATCTTCGAGAGTCTCCCTAAGCCATGAGGGTCTCCTTTTGGAAGAGGAGGATCAATAAGATCCATAGGTTCATCAACATCAGGCATCGTTTCATCTTCTTTTGCACCCTGATTTCCGGTGTCAGCTTCTTTGTCCTTCCTTAGGATAGGATGGTTGTTGATCTTCCTGAGGGCCATAGCTTCGTCAAAAGTGAGATCATGAATTATCTCAACTTTCTTTTGACCAGCCACATAAATTCTATATCCCTTAGAATTTTCACTATAGCCCACAAAGATTCATTTCTTCCCAAATGAACCCAATTTGCTTCTTTTCTCTTTTGGCACATGAAAATATATGGGACTTCAAAAATTCTAAAATGAGAGACATCGAGTTTCTTAACAGTGAACATTTCTTCGGAAACCTTGGAGTCCAATGCTTGATGAGGGCATTGGTTTTGAACATACACGGCAGTATTTGCAACTTCGGCCCATAGGAACTTCAGAAGGCCTTAATCATGAAGCATGGCACGAACTGCTTCTACAATAGAGCGATTATTCCTTTCAGCCACACCATTCTACTCAGGAGTGTATGGTGTTGTAGTCTCCCTCTTAATGGCATCTTCTCTATAATAATCTTGGAATTCATTGGATTTGTACTCGATCGCATTATCATTCCTCAATATCTTGATTTTCTTCTCGGATTGGTTTTCGATCAAGGCTTTGAAGTGTCGGAACCGGGTGAACACTTCATCCTTCTTCTTCAAGAAGTAGATCCAAGACTTGCGAGAATAATCATCCGTAAAGGTGAGATAATATAACTATCCTCCCAAAGAGTTTACGGGCATCATACCAGATATGTCGAAGTGGATCATTTTCCTTCGACACATCCTGGACATACACCTTCATGCTCTACTTTTAACTCAGGCATACCTGTCACCATCTATCTCACATCGGGTAGGGCCTTATAATGAAGATGGGCAAACCTCCGGTGCCATAGTTCAGATTGTAGAGATGTGTCGCAAGACATGACTCCAAATGGACTTCCTCCAACTTGATACAAAGTGTCAACCCTGAACCCAAAAGCATCTTTAAATTTTTTTTTCCAAACACGTATGTTTCCATCGATGAATGCCACCTTGAATCCTTTGTCCTCCATGGTTGAAATGGACACCAGGTTCTTCTTGAGATCAGGTACATATAGTACTTCTTGCAAATGAATAGTGTATTTGGACACTCCCTTGCATAGTGGCCAAACTTATTGCAAACAAAGCATCTTCCATTCCTTCCATTTTTGAATCTTGATCTTCCTTGACTTTGCTTCTTTGAACCTGCATTGTTCTTCCTCTTGGCATGAGCGGAGAATGCAATGGGGTTGCTTCTATTAGAAGGAATTTCTTGCTCCACCATTCTAGTTTCTTCTTGAATGCATCTCGACATCAATTCTTCAAACCCTGGAATTCGATCATTGTTGAGTATAGTGGTTCTAAATACATACCACTCAGGTGGAAGTCCTCCAAGGGTGGTGAGAGTAAGTTCCTTGTTAGGAATGACTTCTCCAATCAAGAGCAGATCATTCTTGATCTCAGTAATCCTCAAGAAATAGGATTGAATATCCTCGTCTTTTCCCTTCTTAATATCCTTCAACTTTTTCTTGACAAATAAGAATTTGATTAGCATTACTAACCTTGAACATGTCGACCAACCTGTTGTAGATCTCCTTGAAGGTCTTCAATTCAAAGATGTAGGCCACCAGATGCTTGTTAATGGAATCCCTGATAATCTTCTTTGCTTTGACTTCAGCGCTATTGTATTTGGTCTGCACAACAGCTGGTGCATTTGAAAGAGGTTCAGGGATTTTACCCTGCACATAGTCCATCACTTCTTTTTCTTCCAAGGTCAAATCAAGAGGCATCTTCCATCCATGATACTCAGATTTATCATGGAGCTTGTCTTCAGCCGAGAAGTAGGATGAGGAACCCATTGAACCTTTTTTCCTTGTTCAACTGTCTTTGGTGATTGTTCTTTCACTCTTGATTGGGCTTTGTCTTCACCTCAGCTCTGGTACCATGTTAATTTTAGGCAACAATGGTATGTTCTATGCTTTAGAGCAATTTTACTTCAATTTCTTTATTAGCCCAATATCAATATCCAGTTTAGCAATCACATCAACATGATAGTAAAATGCAGATAGAACATAAACATAAACAATAGAAGACAAGCCAAGACAAGAGAACACAAGATGTGGCACCAGCCAGAGACAAACCCCAATGTGGGGAAACCCTTGATCAAATCTTCTTTTAGTCTTCAATAGTTCAGCACAGAGAGAGTACAATTTACAAATCTGATAATTTATAACAGCAGCAAAAGAGCCCTAACCAGAAAAGTCAACACTGGTCAACAGGGCAGATTTGACCCTCAGCAAATCGGTCAACTTCAGTCAACTTCAGCCTCCAAATAGCAAGATAAAACAGCCCTCAAAACAGTCAAACAGCCCACCTGCGGTCAGCCCTAGCTACAGTCAACGTTGGTCAATAGTCAACGTTTAACCTCGATTTATGTGCCCATAAATGCAGCCTGCCCAAACAGAGATAGCCCTCACAAAAATGCAGTCATAGGAGGTCAACGCATGCTGGTCAACGCTTGGTCAAACTGTCCAGAAATTCGATCTCCTGAAATTTCGGCCTCCTGAAATTTCGCTCTCCTGAAATTCGTACCCAACAAATGAGGGGAGAGAGAGAGAAGTGTAAAGATGAGTGTGTCCAAATGAGGCTATGGCATCATGTATTTATAGCAAACGTTGAGGATGAATAGACATGACTGCTGGGCTTCTGAGCCTACATAATTTTGCTGGCCAACCTTGATAATTTGTCCATAATCAAAATAAATTCATAACTTTTCATTTGTACATGTCGGAATCGGATGATCTCTAGATCAATCCTACACCTCTCGGAGACAGGAATCCAAGAAAAATATTAGCAGTCATAAATAAGATGACCCATCTGGAGTTTGGCCCTAGTTGTCAATTTTAACAAATATTCTCACCAAGCCCCTATTGAATGAGAAGTTTGTGTTCTACAAGGACAAGTTGTGGGTAGTGGAGAATCCCTTCCTTGCTATGAGGGAGTGTTGATTGTATAGCTTTGGAAGGTCTTCTGAATAGGTTGGTGTCTTGCATGTAGGAGAAGAAGTCCTATTTATGTGGTTGCTGAGAGGAGCATCTAATATGACCTCCTTCCTACGTTTTAACTTCATAAAAAGTACATTGATTAATTATTTAATTAATGGGCTAGTGTTTATCTAAGGATAAATATTGATCTAAGAAGGATGGCTTTTAATCTTAGCCATCTATCACTTTGAAGATTAGGGATTTGGCCAATGGAGAAATTATAAATAGAACCTATGGGGGAGGAAGAAGACACATTACATCACTATAGTTGAGAGAAGGATTTTTTCAAGGAGTGAGAGACTCTGGGACTGAAGAGAAGGGAAAAGGATTTAATCTTAGCCATCTACCACTTTGGAGATTAGGGATTTGGCCCATGGAGAAATTATAAATAGAACCTATGGGGGAGGAAGAAGACACATTACATTACTATTGTTGAGAGAGGGGTTTTTTCAAGGAGTGAGAGACTCCAGGACTGAAGAGAAGGGAAAATGATTGTAGCAAGGATATTTCAGGAACAAAATTTAGGGAGGCCGAGTCTGGGAGAGAAAGGCCAAATTGTTGAAGAAATTGTAATTGTGAAGGTGAAATGGATGAAATTGTATGCATGATGAATTCATGTATTACTTGTCTCAACAATGGTCCTTCCAAAGAGAACAAGATAGCAAGTCAAGTTGTCTTGGATATGGAAAACTTGTCAAGAAACCAAGTGTAATGAAGATAACACTTGATTTCTCTTAACTTGATAATTACTTGGGAATATTAGTTGGCTTCTTATTACTTATATTATCTTCTTTATCAGGGAATTTTACAAATGCAAAACATAAAGATCACAAGAGAACAAGAGGCACCAAGATTTAGGCTCCAAGCCAGGGAAAAACCCCACAAAGGGGAAAACCCCACAATCCTTCTCTTAGAGAATTAGATCAAAAATGAGGAATCCAAGACCCAAGACCAAGACCAAAACTGCCACAAAGATCCCAATTCAACCCTCCTCCAAGTCATCTCCAATCAAGTCAAAGTCAACGAAAGTCAACATTGGTCAAACCCTCTGAAATCTAGCCAAAACACGGAAAATTTTAGCCCTACAATAGAGGTTGAGGCCCTGTAGTGACCTCAGAAAACCACTAGGTAGAAAACTCCTCTTCTCTATCTCCTTTGACTTCCTTCTCTCTCCTTTGACTTTGGTTGTCTTATCTTCTTGTTTTGGCATAGAAATCGATGTGTATGTGATGATGAATGAATGATCTCCCAAGAGGTCGTGTTTACTTGTATATATCATTATCTAGGAGGGTTGAATAGGTGCCACATAGGTCGACTTGTCCAAGGAGGGTTGCCTTGGTCTTTGTTTGACTTTGACTCAAAATAAAAATTATTTTTCTTTTCTTACAAAAAATCCAAATGGCACTTGACTCAAAAACATTTCTTTTGAACACATAATAAATTTTTTTTGACTCTTTGGTCCCCACAGATCTCATGATCCAATCTCGCGCAAGATAGTGTACACCTGACAGTTGCTCTAGGCGTGACTTCTTTAAGTGAAAAAAAGCATGAAGAACGTGCTTTGACCAAAAATAAAATGAAAACAATAAATATGTCAATGATAAAAATTACATTTTAATACGTTATGAAGACCGACACTAGTTACATTTTCAACACTCCCTCTTAACTAGGGAGGTATTCATAATGAAACAACGGGATATTCTCAAGTTGAAATATTCATATGAAAAAGGATCTAGATTTATAAGCATCAATGATGATAGCATCATAACCAGCATTGTCAAACTACCAAGGCCCTGAAAAGTAAGCTCTATCTCTCCACTAGATCAGAGCACAATATTGGGAGGCATAAATTTGGACACCAGTGCATCTCAAGGAACATACCCCACTCGAATGTTTACAAAGGTATGTCCTCACATGACCATTTCCTAATACATTATCACAATACTTGACAGAAGGAAATGCCAGTCCTCAGGACTATTCTTATCTTTAGATCAATGTACTTGACTTACGGTAGTTAGTCTTGGTCATAGTACAGATGTTCAAAGAATATTGGTCCCTGATGTTTATCCAATCCACCGTTCTCCCTACCAGTGTTCATGCATTAGGATTACAATTGTTAGTCTTGGCCATATTATGTGACACAGAACATGGTGTCCACCCTTGCTCCCTCTCAACCAGGGAGGAGATCCTCACTCTCTCTCAACCAGGGAGGAGCCATCCACAAGCCTAAGCTTGTCTCAAAAATACTCATCATTTCCAAAACATCATTAATGCATCGGCTACTTGTTCTTTCATGGAGGTCTGTTGTGGCTTCTCGAATCTCGACTCCTATCTGCATCATACTCTCCGTCAAGCACCGGAATTGTCGTGCGTAATTCACATTTTCGCCCTATGCTTACTCATGATTTTCATTGTTATTACTATCATTTTGCACAATTGTTGGGCTATTACCTTAAACCTGGAACATGATCAAATAAGTGTTCATTATTTAACCTATTTCCTTTATTTCGATAAGATTTGCATCAAAATTGTTATTAATGATGGTGCTTGTGTTGTTTTAGGTTTTCAAGAAGGCGTATAAAATCCCAGTCAAAGATACACATGCATCAACAGTTAATTGCACCAAGTTTTGTCCCTGCACCAGTCTTGGATTCCTGCACCAATTTGGGGCTTCGATAGATTGGAACATTTCAGGGAAAGCCGAAGATGGTTTTTGTCTAAAATAATGTTTGAACACCTCCACATGAGTGAGAATGCACCCAAATCGCACGTGTGAGTTTCTAGAAGCAAATTGACAAATCAGCGCCAAAATTTGCACAATTTTCAAACTTCCAACTTCCTCCTTGATTTGCATGCAAATGAAGGTGAATCTTGAAATTCCGGAACATGGGTTTTTCTCCCAACATAGGAAATTGAGTTAATTTAAGGCGGTTTTCCAAAAATTCACCATCATTTGGGAGATGCAGAGGGTTCCTTCAGGCATATTTTGTAAAAAAAACAAGCAAAACCCAGATTTGCAAAAGTAGCCAAATAGTGAACTTGGGGCATGATTTCCGAGGCAATGGAATTGAATTAGAAAATTCCATGGGATTTATTTGTTGACAACATGGCAAATTGGGTTTCCTCCAAACATATTTCCAAAATTCGCAACGGTTTGGGAGATACACTGGGTTCTTTGAGGCAGTTTTGATAAAAATGCAATTTTTCCAAAATTCTAGGTTCTTGCCCAGATTTGGAGAAAATGGAATTTTTCAGTTTCCCATGCAGCAGATCTCGATTTCTTGGTTTGTAATATGGCTACAACAGACTTCCATCAATGGAAAACTGATTGGATATTCATTTATTTTATTTTGTATTCAGTTCGTATATATATATATATATAAACAGAGTTAAGGCTTCAAGCCTAGGACAGCAAGCCATTTCTTTGTACCCTGATGTTGTTGAGCTGAGCGTTGGGGGTTCTACCCCCCTTCCCTCTAATCAATTGGAGGCTGGACTGCTGAAGACGTTGTAAAAGACTGAGATTTTAATTAATAAAACAGAACTTGATGCCAGGTTCACTATGTTCTTTCATTATTCTCTATGATCGGTCATTGAAACATTGTAGTTAATCTCTTTCTTGTACAAGGAAACAAGCTGGTTGGCTAGGGCCCAGCCAACCCAGCTCATTATCCCATAGTCAGTTCACTATATGTATTGTTTTTCATATCGTTTTGTTGTTGTGGTGTGCGTACTTATGCATTCTAGAAACAATCTCAGATCATTGTGATTTTCTTCGTTATGCTATTAGTGAGGGTTGTGATTCCAGGGTTCCAACATTTTCAAGACTTGGAAGCATTGGTATTAAGATTCAATATTTTAGGTTGTAATAATTCAGATCTGGGGTCATATATGCGTTTTGTAGGATTATGGTGAAAGAACTTACAGTGATTCTTCGTTAGCTCAGATCTGAAAGATTTAATTTGTGCGTGGAAGTATTACAACTTTGTTTCATTTATATCTTCCTTTGAAGCGAATGACATCCGAGACTTCAATCTTTTTTATTGTGTGATTATACTGCTGAGAGTTCAAAAGCGTGTGGAGGTTTGGGGTTATTGTTGAGTGGTTTTCTCTCAGATTAAGACTATAACTTAAGCTCGTGTGCTGTGCGGACATGATATTGTGTGTCTTTTATTAATTTATTGCCATATATTTAATGACCCCTTAAGTTTCAAGGTATAGTATTGTGAGGATAGATAAAATAAGAATACTTTGGTCTTGATTAAATATAATCACGTTTTGAAATACTTGTAATCTTGAAGATTTAAGGGCAGGAAAAGAGTCCCTTGTCTGCTTTTCTATTGTTGAAAGCGTTGAGTGATTCGGTGACCTTTTTCCTCTCGACTTTGAAAATCAATGGTGTTTATTATAAAGTATATTAAGCACTGAGATTTGGCTTGGGTGATTTCCTTTTCTTGTTTCAAATACACAGTAGAAAGGATGGTGTGTTTATCAGGAATTTATTTTGCCTGCGCTTAAGTGAGAATAAGTCTTCTCTGAACTTTTGAGTACAGTTTACAATAGTTACCTTCACAGCTTGAGATTCGATTGATTATTTGAACTTGTTAGTCTTCTTGTCATAAGGCTTGAGTGTTTCTTTCACTTGGTTTGAGATTGAGCAAAGTTTTATTTGCTTCTATGATTTGTTAATGATTTGAAATACATTGGAACAACACTATTTCTCATCACACAGTGAATAGAAAGTGACAGTGAAATAGACCATAGTGCTCAAGTGTGACAGTGCAGGAACGAGACAGAGTGATTTACTCAGTGCAGGAACGAGAGAGAGTGATTTACCTTATGCAGGAATGATTGAAGATTTGTTTGATTGATTTTAAGCACTCTTTTGAAATAAATGGATTGAGACTTTTAATCATTTATCTAGTTTGTAATCTCAGTTAATGAGTGAAGCAGTTAGTGTCCAGATTGATCAAGGTATTTGTTTTTCTTCTAATAAAGTTGCCAAACCTAGTATAGGAATTTATGCATTGTTTTCAAGAACTTGGAAGATTGCTATTGTAAGTTGTGATTTTATTTTATCTTTTTCAATTGCCAATAACTAGGGTTTGCTCACAATTGTTGATAGATTGCAAGATTGGTGTTTATGGTTTTATTTGTAAAGACTTTTTTGAGTGCAAGATTAGAATAAGGATTAATTCGTGCAGGAATCCAAAGATGTGAGCAATTTCTACACAAACTAGGATTTTGTTTTGCAGGTTGCTAGAGTCTTTCTCTAGCATTTCCAATGCTGTGTCTCGAAGTCAATGGACCCCGAATTGACATTAAATGTTGGTCCATTAATGTACCATATACTACACCCAACCCTCTCGAATCATAAAGTACTTAGACCTTCTTGGTTTTCTGACAATCTTCATGCAGCTTTGATCAATATCATATTTAACATGTTATCAAAAGTCCATCAAACATTCTACGGAGCCAGACTGTCTAACAACTAATTGTACCAACTGCTACATCTTCTACTTCTATAGTGTACATAATTCTGCTACATATTCTTTTAGGAAACTATACCAGATCTCAATCATCAATAATATATCTCCTTATTATCAGCACTGCCAATTTCAATCGATATAACCTCAAGTCCTAAGTTGTAAATTCTTACATGTCAAATTCTGCTTCTAGCTCCCTCTAAAGTCAATACTACTTACTTTGCATTGTGACAGAATCTATCTTCACATTCTTTCAAGATATTACATTAAATTCTAAGTAGAAACAGCCATCAACAGTATCAGTTCTGTCAATCAAAATAATGTGTTTAAAACTCGAACCAATCCATTGTTACATCAAAATTCTTCAGTGATGTTGCCATATATTTGTGAACTGTTAACCAACCCTCCAAAAGAATCTTGATAATAAGTATCTTTTGAATTTCATCCCAACTATCTAGTGTAGAAAAATTATGATCTACACCCTTAACCCAGTTTACAAGTTTGCATTTGTTTGTTTAGGCCCAACCCACATGTTTTGTCATGCTAATATAAATTTCAGTATGCATTTATTGTAAACATTCAAAGAGTACTTCTACTATTTTTCACTTTCCTATCAGCTGCAAATTAACACATAATTTTAGCAAGCATTCACACAAGTGAGAAACTTATTTTTGGTCAAGTTGACCATGGAAAATCCTGTAATGAACCATCTCGAAATGCAGATAGATTAGGAGTATTAGCATGCATACAAGGAATGTTTATGATAGTTACATAGCCATGCATCGCATGTACTGCACTAGTATACCTACTAACCGATTACGAAAATGTCCAAGTATAAGTTAAATAAAATGATTATTGAAATATGAATTAAATACCTAACTCACCTGGATATAATGATCACTTGGGGTACCTAATATGTGTACCACCATCATAGCATTTAACTATAATATATTATACCAAATAAAAGGTAAATGCAATGCATTGTACGAAATGGCATTATAATATATATTATACAAGACAAAAGGGAACTATAATATAAATATTAATTATTATTAATTGTTAATTATATTAATGAAAATTATATATGTTAACAGTTATATTATAATATAAAAGAACTAAAGGAAATAAAAGGGATATTAGCTAAAAGAAATATAAACATATATTATATCAGCTAAAGGAACCAAAAAAAAGTAATAAAATTAAGAAATTAAGAAATTAAATTGTAACAAAAATAAACTATGATCCGCATGAACTAAATAAATATAACACAAGTCTGTCACTCTTTATTTAATTAAACATGATCGCCTCTAAGAAATAAAAGAGCAATGTGGGAGCTGAAATTCGCTCCACCTGTGACCAACAAAGAACCAGGAAGAAAACATTTATTAATCGAGAACCTGAAACGGTGGGGAAAAAGGCGATGGAAGGATGAGTGTTATAAGAAGAAGGGAGTTGAGAATCTCAGGGGAAGAGTGTTTTTTTTTTAAGTTTTGCAGAGACAAATTAGGAAGCTCTAGCAGAGTCACAGAAAGAGAGAGATTGAGCTTGATTGTTCTTGGAGTTTTGGGCACAAGGGCCAGAAGACTTGTCTTCTGGATCTGGGGACCATATAGGTAGACCCCAGATAGGATGGGAGGAAAAGGGTAGTTTGGTAACGGGAGTGGGAACCACATCAGGTAAGAAACATCTTCAAACACAGAATTCCAAGTAAGTACTCAAAAGTGAATTGATAAATTTTGCTTCAAAATTTCACTGTCTAGACTCTGAGTACAAGTTTTGTTAAAAACTATTAATTTCCGAAATTAAGGCTTCACAAAACCCCACAGCCTCTTAGGGAAAACCGGTCTTCAAGGAGGATTTTACTGCTTGAGAAATTTATTCTAAGTACATATAATAAACACAGTACTTATCTCCCTTTTCAGCTGAAGCATTAAATGCAAATTTTGGAAATTTGTGCCCACTATAATTTACAGATTTCACAAATTCTCATGCCCATATATCCAGCATTTTCTCACAGCCTAGCTCCTCTAAAAACATGCCCAAAAATTATCTGTGTTGAAGCTGCCTCAATTTCTGTGTTGAAG
This sequence comes from Pinus tabuliformis, assembly GCA_031772625.1. NCBI lineage: Eukaryota > Viridiplantae > Streptophyta > Pinopsida > Pinales > Pinaceae > Pinus > Pinus tabuliformis. Next base: position 1,556,314,438 of record CM062804.1, read on the forward strand.
GTGACTCTTGTGCCTCGAAAATCATGCCAAACAGTTGTTGAACAATGCCTCCATTTTTGCATTGCCTCTAATAGCTACCTCAAAATTCATGCCTTGAATTTTGGGCCTAATAGTTGTTGTAACCTCGAATTTCATGCCTAGAAATCCTTGAAATTCGTGTTGTTGTCTCCTCGAAAATTGTGCAACCTACTTGAAATTTATGCCTCTACCTTGAATTTCGTGCCTATTGTAGCTGCCTTTCTCCTCGATTTTCGTGTTGTTGTGGCTACCTCCTCCTCCTTGGATTTGAGCCCTCCTGTAGCTGCAAGCTCTCTCCTCCTTCATGAAGTTTTCCTCTCCTCTCTTCTCCTCATCTCTTTCTCTCAAGTGTGAAGTGAAGAATGAGATAACTTTTCCCTCTTTTGTCTCCTTGGAAAAGATTAAATCCCTAAACCTAGGATCCAATGGTTGAGATTTAATCTCCAAATCTCAAGATGTGTGGTTGAGATCAACTCTCTCAAATGACCCCCCTCACACATTGGCCCCATCACTTAAAAGCCTCCTAGTACCTTTTTCAAGTTGTGTACATTTTTCTATTTTTCTCATAAAGTGATTTTTCAACTCACTTTAATATTAGAAAAGTACACTTAGTACTTTACACATAAAGTCACTTTATAAAGTACAAGTGACTTTAATATTAGAAAAAGTACATGGTACAACACTTTTAGTACCTTTTCCACCCATGACATTAATATAACTCATAAATGTCACCAAGACAAAAGTAATTGATGTGTTCACTAGGTTAAAAGGGATAAATGACTAGTAACATCTCTCCTTGGTACTATTTCCAACACTCCCTCTTCCGAGTAAGGTGATGCTCACCACATCTTGTCTCTGAAGAAAACATGCTTGCCTCTTGGCAAAGACTTGGTGAGAATGTCTGCTATCTGCTCATCAGTGGATATATATTCAAGCTTCACTATCCCTTGCTAGACCCAGTCTCTGATGAAGTGGTATTTGATCTCTATATGCTTTCACTGATCGTGAAAGACAGGATTCTCATAGAGTTTAATACAACTCTGATTATCACAGTAAATCATAGTTGGTCTCAACATCTGACCAAATAATCCATGAAGCATCTTGCGAAGCCATAATGCCTCACACCATACTTGACTAGCTGCCATATACTCAGCCTCTATGCTACTCAATGCCACTGACTTTTGTTTCATGTTGAACCATGACACAATTGTCAAGCCCAATGAGAAACAACATCTGAAAGTACTCTTTCGGTCACTGACAATGCCAGCACAATCTGATTTTGTACAACCAATCAATCTGACTCCACCACATCTGACATAGTCCAAACCATGATCCACTGTGCACTGTAAGTATCTCAACACATATTTTGCAGCCACCTAGTGTAAGCTCCTGGGAACCATCATAAACTAACTCAATGTGTTGACTGCAAAACAAATATCCGGTCTAGTGTTGACTAGATACATCAATGAACCTACGTTACCAGATCCAACAAAGGGAGGGGCAAGATCCCCGAATCCACCGGAATATGGTGAAAATACGACAGGTGGCGTATCGACTTTTTTGAAAATGAATCCTCGTTGCAATAAACGGATCCAATGAAGTTTTCCAAAACCCGTAGAAATTAAAAGCCCTTGCCAAAACATACGAAAGTTAAAAGCTCGAAAATTTTAGGTTTTTCGCTACTCGTAAAAGTTAAAAGCTCATGTCAGTGGTCCCTCTTTCTCGGCAATGCACCCTACACAGGTGAAACACATAAGGAAGGCAAGGAAGTTAGGAATTGTTCAGCATTATTCGACATTCAAACAATGCACCCTATTCAACTCACTACTCGACTATTATTCGGCGTTCAGACAGTGCACCCATTCAGCTCGTTGCTCGACTGTTCATCGTTCGGACCAAGGTATAACCATATAACATGTAAAAAAACCTGTCATATTATTTTTGTTACTGTCGTTTTACCATCGATATAATTTATTATGTCGTAATGCTTGAACAAGCGCTAGAAGACGAACACGAATACATGGGTGTTCAAGCATTATTCCATCGTAATGCTTGAATAATGGGTGTCAGTTAACCTCTCGTGGCTCACCCTTGTCTAAAAACCATTAGCAGTTTTGTATTCCACAATGGCTTAGCCATTTCACCTAGGCTTGTTGAGCTTGGTTTGAAGTTCAAACCAAGCTCAACAAGCCTAGGTGAAATGGCTAAGCCATTGTGGAATACAGAACTGCATTGATATCTGCGCATCGTAATACCAAAATATAATTTCAGTCTTTAGCCTTTAATACCCGCATATATGTATTATAATTATGAAGACTGAAACCAATATACAGAACTTTGAACCCACTTTAATACCCTGCATATTGTAATATAAAAATCTTGTAGTAGTGCTCCAAAGCCAAGACATAATGGAATGGAACTTCAAAATTTTCTATTACTATCAACTAGTCCATTTTCGAATCTCCACTTCTAAAGAGTGTTAACTAGCCATGGTCTTACCATCTCTATAATGGCTGAATAGTTCTCAAATCTGAAACAATACCTTGGCTAGACAATTTCTTATTAATGAAAAAACAAAACCTATTCGTGAAACTCCTATACTTATTTAGTATTAAGTATCACACCCTATTTTTATTAAGTATCAAATTGGACTCTTATTAGACATTCCCAACAGTGACAGATACATTGTGGTTTTTCATCAAAAATGCAGAGAACATTTTAACTTTTGTGTATTAAATGAAGTGTATTTTAATTTTTAATTGTGTATTGATTATATATTATAATTTGAATTTTATATGCAGTAAGGTAACCTATAGACCATTATCATTATGGAACCATCACAACATGAGTAGAGCGAAGGGGAAATCATCAAAACAAACCCAAAATCTCCTCTATGGCAGTATGTGTAGATTATTGGAAAAATTCACAGAGGTGGTTCATGTTGATTTATGGGGTAGCATCGGATGTCCTCTAGCTCCGAAATTTTGCGGAGGGGCTAGAACAAACGAGATCTCCAAGACCCAGAAATTGTTTGGAGAAATTCTACCCTGAGTGCATATAATTCAAATAATTAATTATTTTTAATAGTGCCTAAGTTAAAACTTAGGAAATTAAAATAATTAAAGTGAATTAATGTAAATATGGGTGAGAAGCTTCTAGGTGATGAGGATCAAATCTAATTTAATCTTAGCTATTGATTAGAGATTAGATCATGGTCGTTGATTTCTCAACAAGAAAAGTATAAAAGAAGGCTTGGGGTCAGTTGGAGAACACACACACAGAGCATCACTTGAGCTGGTTCGAAATTCTGGGTCGTGGCTTACTGAGAATTTCGGAGTGAGTTTCTAGTGCAAAGAGGGGCAGTTCAGCAGAGGGACTTCAGTCCAAGGCCAAGAATACATAGCAGAGAGGCAGAGCAGCACCAGGGAGAGACAGCGCAGCTCAAGAAAGGGTGACATAGAGGCTAGAGGGGCTAAAGCAATCACTTAGAGGCAGCGTTGGGGTTTCTATGAGGCAAAGAGAGCAGTAGTTCAACAAATTGATTTCTGAGCCAGGAAGGATCACTGGGAGGGTGACGCAACTCCTAGAGGAGGTGACCCAGTTCCAGCGAAGAGCTTGGAGCAGCCATCGCTACACAGCACTGGGGACAACGTAGTCACCTGTGGGGTTTGTTCATCCAGTCGCTGGATTCGCCAAAATATTTGTCTCTGGATAGAGGTAATTCTGCCAGGTTTATTCTCTGTTGGGTGAGCTAGATTTGGCACCATAGTTATATTCAGAAATCTACTTAATAATAAAACCCTCATGTCTATTGCATCGGTTTTCCCGCATTGGGTTTTTCCGGGGACGTTTAGTCCAAAAATAAGTGTGTCCTTTGTGTGGTTGTCTCATTTATTTTTCAGTACTTGATCTGAATAGTGGTGTAGGTTGCAGTGTATTTGCATTAATATTTTCTAAATATTTCTGAAAATAACTTGTTAAAATGAAGAACACAAGTAGGTAATGCAAATCAGTTTACTGCAATAGGATTTCTGGCTTGTTAGGTTCAAGAATTTTCACATGGTATCCGAGTGATTGCAGATCAAGGAGGACAGAAGCCATCGGCGAAAGGACAGAGGAAAATCTGTGTGAAGACAATTGTCCTGAGAGATAGAGTAGTTTGTAGCTGAGAGAGCAAAGGAGGGGTGATGCAATCACCAAGGGAGGCTCACGTAGAGCCTGCATCAGCCTTGTTGATCAATGGTTATCATTGATGTCAACCCAAGCAGCGCCAAGGGCTACCTCGATCTTGCATGGGCTTTTTGACTTAACTCATTATTTTGCGTCAAAGATCTTCTCGATGGATTCTACTCATCGAGATGTTTCCATTGATATATGGTACACCTCCCAGTTCTTCACGGTTTGAGAGTTATTTGCGTTTGAAGTCGGAAACCCCCATTAGTGGGCTAAAACCCCAAGGGTTGAGACATCACCTTATTCCCCAACGATTGTCAATATATGACAGGGATTCTCACCGTAATCTCACCTTGTATAAGTTGAATAAATTGAAAATCCAAAGATAGTAAACCAATCATTGACTTTACACTCGAGTAGGACCATATGCACTAAGCCAATCATTGATTTCAAATTTTTAATGGAATTGAAATTTTTTCTATATAAATATTAATAAGGGGTAGTAATTAATTAAATTAAGGATATTTATTATTATTTAAGTAATAAGTATTAAGAGTTTTATTAAAGTTGTTTTTTAAAGTATTTAGTATTTATTAAGAATCACTAAGTTATTAAAATATGAGACCTTTGGATAACATGGCACATTTAAAATAAATTTTTATGTTGAAATTTGGTACCGGAGGACAGGTAGTTCCCTTAGGCTTTGATCTTTGGCCTAGGGAAAAGTGTCCAAAAGAATTTAATTTTTCTCCTAAAGTGACTTTATAATTTTATAAAGTTAAATCTAATTTAAAAGTGACTTTAAGTGATAAAGTTACTAAGTCTAATTTTAAAGTGACTTTTATAAAGTCAATGAAAAATTAGAAATGAAAAGTGACTTTGGAAATAAATGACTAAGTGGGTCTTTATTAAAGTGGGGTGAATTAAAAAATAAAAAGTGAGATTTAAATGAGCATTTAATCTCAGCCATTGATCTAAATCTATTTCAGCCATTGGATTTAGAGATCACCCAAAAGTCACTTGGGTCACCCAAAAGTCATTTGGAGTTATATTAAGGGAGGAAAATGAGGCAAAAATCACATTTGATTCAATTCTTTCATGAGTAGATTGATAGAAGGAGAGCAAGAGAGCAAGAGAGATTTCTGAGCAGGGAGGAGAAGGAGACAGCAGCTTGGCACACATTCCAAGGCAGCAGTTGAGCAGATTTGTACAGCTGATTTAGCACACAGTGAAAGGCAGATTTTGGCACGATTTTCGAGGAGAGGTTTGCACAAAAATCGAGGAGCAGTTTGCTGGTTTTTCTGCACGCAAAACAAGGGCCATACAGCAGCATTTAATGCTGAAAGTGGGCACGAAAATCAAGGAGACCGTACAGCATTTATTGCTGTCCTGTTTGCTGTAATTTCCAGTTTGCTATGAAGCATGGGAAAAGAGATAAGTTGTAAATTTGCTTGCTGATTTTTTTCTGAAAATTTCTCACTGTAAAAGGCAATTTTTATAAATAAAGAAGAGCTCTCAAACTGGTTTTCCCCAAGAGTTGTAGGGGGTTTTTCCAGGGTCACATTGACCAAAAATCTCAGTGTTTAAATGTGTTTTAATGGCTGTTTATTACTGCTGATTTTTATTTCTACAATTTCCAGCATTCTGTAAAATTTCCAGAATTTGTGTTTTCAGCAAAATTTATTTTTTCCAGCTTGTTAAATGTATGGTTATGGGAAAGGGCATTTAACTATATGGGAGAAATAAGGAGAAACTGAAAACCGGAGTGGGAAATGAGAAATTTCTACATGGTATCAGAGCTTGAGTGCTGAAGGGCAGTTTGGGACAGCAAAAGGAAAAATTACAGTTGCTGATTTTTCACTCAGAAAATTCCAGCAAGCTGATTTTTTCATAAACAGCAGTTTTATCTTTACTACAGCAGTGCTATTTTTCAGTTTTAGGACAGCAGGATGTCATTGGAATTGAGGGTGGAGGATAGGCTGGATGGGCATATAAATTACAGTGTTTGGAAGGAGAGAATGCAGAGTATCTTTGAGGAGGCAGAAGTTTGGGATATCATGGTGCATACCACACAGAACCCTGTTGTTGTGCCTACTGATGCTACTCAGTTGACAACTTATGATAAAAAGAACAACAAGGGTAAGAGGCTGATTCTAGACGAAATCAAAGACCATTGCATTCCTCATGTGAGAGGAAAGAGCAATGCCCATGAGATGTGGACAGCATTGTCCAATCTCTACCAGAGTATCAATGAAAACCGGAAGATGGTCCTGAAGGAGAAGCTGAAGAACATTAAGATGGGTAATGATAGTGTAGCTGGATATCTCACAAAGATTACTAATGTGAGAGATGAGTTGGCAGCGATTGGAGAGGCCATTCCACCCACTGAGTTGGTGCGGATTGCAGTGAATGGCCTCCCCCGTTCATGGTTGAACTTTGCTGATGGGGTTTGTGCACGTGAGACCCTTCCCACATGGGAGAGGTTTTGGGATGATTGCATTCAGACAGAGATCAAGAAAGGTCAGCTTGGGGCAGCCAAGCCAGTTGAGCAGGATGAGGATGTAGCACTGGTGGCAGGAGGCAAGAAAGGCAAAGGGAAGAAGCAGGCTTCCACAAGCAGTGGTGGGGGCAAAGGCAAAGGTAAAGGTAAACAGGGTGTTAGGATATTCTGACACATAGGATATAGTTAAGTTCAACTTGGTCTAGTATAGAATTAGGTTAGAGTTAGGTAAAGTGTGTTTCTTTACCGTTGTACATTTTGTAACTTACAATCCGACGGTTCACTCTCACCTCGGTATTACCGACACTTGATCCGTGGCTTGACACCCGATTGGTCCATGAGTTCTATTTAAAGCGCATGGAGGGTCATTGTTCGGGTAATCCGTGCATGAGAGAAGCTTATGTAAATTTTCATTCTTTGATTAATAAATTGCCTGTAGTACCCACGTTGGGACAGGCCGTGGACTGTTTCCCTCCTTGCACTCTGAGGGTTTTAACCACGTCAAAAATACTGGTGTATTGATTTGAGATCTGGTTGTGAGCGGTGTCCTTTTGGTATTCTTTCTGTGGAACTTACCCTGTAAATTCCTACATGGTATCGGAGCTATTTGAGGGCCGCGTCCGTTGGTGATCCAAATCTGAAGCCGATAGAACTGCATGCGGCTGTCGTTTCCTAGATCTGCTGTTTCTGACTGCTTTCGGGCCGAGAGGACTGCTCTGTTGCGCTCGGAGCATCTGTTCCAGTGAGGAACCCCTTTCGTTTCACGCGAAAAGGTTTCCGGTAGCCCTAGCTGTGTCATTTTTCAGATCGGGAGGTATACAGTGTTTTTTTTTGCAGTTTACTGTTATTTTCTCTCTGCTTATTTCGGTCTCAGTTTATTTAGCCTTTTTTTTAACCGGATCTATACCTTTCATTTCTGCGTATGCTCTTTGCCCTGCGACTCTGTGCGATCTGTGCAAATCAGAAACAGAAAGGAAGGATTTTTTTCATGCATATGCTCTTTTCCCTGCACCTTAGTGTGATCTCGGAAAATCAGAAACATTGAGAAAAATATTTAGTTTTTCGGCTAAAGCTAACTTTGAGATTTTTTTTTTTAGAAATTTATAGTTTTTTGGCTAAAGCTAACTTCGAGCCGCAAGGTTCGTTTTTCTTTGCATATTCGTGTTGGGTTTTGTGTTTTGTGTTTTGTAGGGAAAAAGAGCTTTCTCAAGGCAAGCACGCAAACCGAGGCCCCCCCCCCTCTCTCTCTCTCTCTCTCTCTCTCTCTCTCTCAAATTTTTTGTATAGATCAATTGGTTCAAAGCTATTTTAAGAGAGTAGAGGTCTTGGGTTCAAGTCTCCATTTTGTGGGGGCGGATTTTTTTTCATTCCCGCACATTCGCGCACTTTGCCGGCTACTTCAACAATTATTTTTCAAAAAGCCATAACTTCTTCATCCGGAAGCCTTTTTCAGAGCCGTTTTTTTTAAAACCGCCTATTTTTTCGAGATCTATCCATTGGAACACCTACTTTCAGCATCCTCAGCTTCAGTTTTTTTTAAAAAATGGAAAGCCCATGCCAAGTCATTCTTGACAGCACTAACTACTTCCAATGGGTAGCCTACATCGAAGATTTACTTAGAAGTAAAGGTCTCTTCAGAATAGCCACAGACCAAGAGAAGAAACCAAAAGATGAAGACAAGGCGGCAAAATGGGAAAATAGACAAGATCAAGCACGTGGTTTGATAGGGATGTTTATTTCTCCTGATCTTAGATTCCACATTGCGGAACTTGAGACTCCTCATGAAGCATTAGAAAAACTTGCTAAAGTTTTTGGGATTAAAAATGAAATTAGAGCCCATCAACTTGAAAATGAGCTGCTTACTTTGGATCCTAATAATTTTTCTTGCATTGAAGATTTCTTGTCCAAATTCAAGAACCTTAGATATCTCCTGGAAGGTGTTAAAGTTAAGAAAGACGATGGTAACCTTATTTATTCCATCCTTACTAAGTTGGGACCAGCCTACTCTGTATTTGTTTCCACTTTCCATTCTACAAGAGAAGCTTTCATTTGTCAAGGACAAGACTACAAGCCCCCTTCCTTTGACTCCTTTTGTGATTCCTTAATAAGAGAACAAGAAAAACTCTTACACCTTGGTCTTCTTAATCTTGGAAACTCTTCCACGAAAACGTTAGCCGCCCAGCAGCTACCAAATTCAAAGAATCCTAAGAAGTCATATCCTCAAAAGAATGGTCCTAAACCATTTCAGCCTCAAAATGAAAGATCATTTCAGCAAAATGATAAGACCAATAAAAACAAATGGAAGAAGACTGATAGACATTGTAACTTTTGTAATCGAGATGGCCACTTAGAATCTAAATGCTTTAAGAAGATGGAAGCCTTGGAAGCCGCAATGAAGAAACATAACATCCATGTGGAGCCTACTTCAACTTCAACTTCCGGAATGGCACTTTCTGCATCTCATTGTCAATCATCTCAGTCTGGTTATGCATTAAATGTATCTTCTTCTTCTTCTCATTCTCATGAGTGGCTCATTGACTCTGGAGCCTCTTGTCACATGGCCAAAAACCAAGCCATGTTTTCTTCTTTAAATGATTGTAACACCAAAAATATATATATTGGTGATGATAGATCTCTTAATGTTGTAGGGACTGGAACTGTTCATCTAGACAATGGTCAGTTTAATGATGTATTATGTGTTCCAACCTTATCCTGCAACCTTCTATCTGTCTATCAGATAACTCATTCAGGTGAAGGTAAAATTGTTGAATTTTCACCTCATGATGTTGTAATCAAGGATCTAAAAGATCCTAAACAGATTCTAGCTACTGGTCTTGTTGATGATTCCAAAAGGTTGTATAAGTTTCACAACTTTGGGTCATCCAATCTTCCCTCAGTATTTGTTGCTCATAATGATGAAGTGAGCAAACTTTGGCATGAGCGATTTGGTCACTTAAACTATCGCTCCCTTCAGCATCTATGTAAAGAAAATATGGTGACAGGTCTTCCTATGGTATCTTGCAGAGATGGTGTTTGTTCCGGATGTGTACTCGGAAAACATCATCGGGACAGTTTTGACAAACGTGCCTCTTGGCACGCCTCAGCCCCTTTACAGCTTGTGCACAGTGATTTATGTGGTCCTCTTCCTGTTGCTTCATTCTCTGGCTGCAAGTACTTCTTAACTTTCATTGATGATTTCTCCAGACGCACTTGGGTATACTTCTTAAAACTCAAGAGCGAAGTATTTACCACTTTTTTGGCCTTCAAAGCATTTGTTGAAAAACAATCTGGACATCAAATTCTTAAGCTAAGAACTGATAATGGTGGAGAATATGTTAAAAACACATTCATCAACTTTTGCACCGAAAATGGAATTCAAATGCAACATACTGTTCCATACACTCCACAACAAAATGGTGTAGCTGAAAGGAAAAACCGCACCTTAAAGGAAATGGCTAATTGTATGCTGCAATCTAAAGGACTCAGTCTTAGTTTTTGGGCCGAAGCAATTAATTGTGCAAATTATATAATCAATCGCACTCCTACTAAGGTTCTAGAGAATATCACTCCAGAAGAAGCTTGGAGTTCCATTAAACCAGATGTAAGTCACTTTCGTGTGTTTGGAAGTGAAGCATGGGCCCATATTCCAGATGAAAAGCATAAAGCTTTAGAACCTAAAAGTGAGAAATGTACTTTTTTTGGATATTCTGAAGATGTAAAAGGTTATAGACTTATTCCATTTAAGTCCAAAAATGTTATCATTAGAAGAGATGTAAAATTTGATGAAAATAAATCGGCCTGCGAGCCTAGTCCGGCGGATGTGCCACCTCTTCCTATCTCTTCTATCTTTGAAAACATTTCTTCTTCAGATGATGAAAGCGAGGATGATAATCCTCCCCCACCCCTCAGGATCCTCAACTTCCAAGATGGGTCCGTGCCACTCGGGATGCAGCAGGTGATCTTGCCGGTGATCCTACAGATCAGCGACGTACACATTCTCAGTTTGAAAGAGCCTCTTCTTTACTGGCTCAAGCTCCAGTAAATCATGATCCTGACACTTTTGCAGAAGCTTCAGGCCATCCACATTGGGAAGCAGCTATGAATGAAGAATCTCATTCATTGATGACAAATGATACATGGGATCTTGTTCCTCTACCAAAGGGACGCAAACTTGTTAGATGTAAATGGGTTTACAGAACCAAGTATGGACCAGATGGGAAAGTTGATAAACATAAAGCTCGTCTCGTTGCTAAGGGCTTTTCACAGGTTGAAGGCATTGACTACACTGAAACCTTTTCTCCTGTTGCCAAAATGAACTCCATCCGCCTTGTTCTTTCCCTTGCTGCCTCTTTAAAATGGGAAGTCCATCAGATGGATATTAAATCTGCCTTCTTGCATGGGGACTTGCAGGAAGAAATCTATATGGAACAACTCATTGGCTTCATACAAACAGACTCCAACCTTGTTTGTCGACTTAAGAAATCCCTTTATGGCCTCAAGCAAGCTCCTCGGGCTTGGTATGCCAAAATGGATAGCTTTCTTTTAGAATCTGGCTTTTCTAGGTGTCATTCTGACAATACTGTCTACACCAAGAAAGAGGGCAACTCTCTTATCATCCTTGTTCTTTATGTTGATGATCTTATTCTTACTAGTAGTGATCCCAACCTTATAAACCATGTGAAGTCCAGCCTTAAAAAGAAATTTGAAATGACAGACTTAGGACATTTACACTATTTTCTCGGTCTTCAAGTCTTGCAATCCCAAGAGGGTATTTTCCTTTCCCAGTCCAAGTATGCTTGTGATATTCTTCGTCATTTTCACATGGAAGACTGTAAGCCAGCCCCTTCTCCCTTTCAGTCTGGAGTCAAACTTTCAGTCTCTTGTACCTCTCCTGAAGTTGATGCTACCTTATACCGTCAACTTGTCGGAAAACTCCTGTATTTAACCCATACTCGTCCTGATCTTTCCTTTGCTGTTGGCCTTGTTGCGCGTTTTATGCAAAACCCCCATGAAAGTCATTGGAAAGCAGCTAAAAGAATACTTCGTTATGTTCGAGGTACAGTACAGTTTGGGATTCATTACAGTGCCAAAGCAGCTCCTCTGTTAGTTGGTTTCACTGATTCTGATTGGGCTGGTGACCCTGATGATCGGAAGTCTACTTCCGGTTATGTCTTCACTCTTGGTTCAGGACCTATTACATGGGCTTGTAAGAAACAGGCTACCATTTCTCTTTCGTCAGCAGAAGCAGAGTATCGTGGTGTCGTGGAAGCTAGTAAGGAAGCCTTGTGGCTTCGTCAGATCCTATCAGAGTTTGGCTTTGAGCAGCAGCATTCAACCACACTTTGGTGTGATAATCAAAGTGCCATTCAGCTATGCAAAGATCCAGTCCAGCATCAGCGCAGCAAACACATTGAACTACACATGCACTTCATCAGAAAGCTCATTCATGACCATGTTCTTGAAGTGCAATATTGTCCAACAGATGATCAGGTTGCAGACATCTTCACAAAGGCTCTCACAGAGGCGAAGTTCACTAAACTTCGATATATGCTTGGAGTTCAGGAAGTTGTCACTAAGGGGGGATAGGCTCTAGTGCCTCCTTCCTTCTCCTATTGTGTCATATTTGTAAATCCTTCAATCCTATCCCAAGTTGTTCTTAAGGGGGGATGTTAGGATATTCCGACACATAGGATATAGTTAAGTTCAACTTGGTCTAGTATAGAGTTAGGTTAGAGTTAGGTAAAGTGTGTTTCTTTACCGTTGTACATTTTGTAACTTACAATCCGACGGTCACGATATGTAGTGATCCGACGGTTCACTCTCACCTCGGTATTACCGACACTTGATCCGTGGCTTGACACCCGATTGGTCCATGAGTTCTATTTAAAGCGCATGGAGGGTCATTGTTCGGGTAATCCGTGCATGAGAGAAGCTTATGTAAATTTTCATTCTTTGATTAATAAATTGCCTGTAGTACCCACGTTGGGACAGGCCGTGGACTGTTTCCCTCCTTGCACTCTGAGGGTTTTAACCACGTCAAAAATACTGGTGTATTGATTTGAGATCTGGTTGTGAGCGGTGTCCTTTTGGTATTCTTTCTGTGGAACTTACCCTGTAAATTCCTACACAGGGGAACACACAGAAGGACTATTCTAAGGTGAAGTGTTGGAATTGTCAAAAGATGGGACACTATGCAGCTGTGTGTCCTGAGAAGAAGAAGAAGAAGGGGAAGAACCAGGACGTGGCAGCTTCAGTAGAGATTGAGGACTTTGCTGGTCGTTTTGACCGAGAGTTTGCATTCACTACGTGTGAGTCCTCTAGTGCAGGATCACCTGCCACACAGGTTCAGAGGGAGCATGCTTTTCCCTCGATTAGCGGAGCATCTTCAGGGATCTGGTATGTGGACAGTGGGGCTTCACGTCATATGACAGGAGTCCGTGAGTACTTCTCAGAGCTTTCAGAGAGTGGCACTGATATTGAGGTAGTACTCGGTGATGACAGAGTTGCTAGAGCAGTCGGGGTGGGGACAGTGACATTTCAGAGGGAGTCCAAACCTCCCTTGAAGGTGTCAGAGGTTCTTTATGTGCCAGGGATGAGGAAGAACCTCATATCCGTCTCAGCTTTGGAGGACGGAGGATATGAGGTACTGTTCAGGGGAGGACAGGTGTTGATGTATCCCAGGGGCACTCCAACTGATTCAGCTAGAGTGATAGGTGTACGCCATGCAAAGGTGTACAAGTTTGCATTCCAGCCCCTTTTGGCATTGAGCAGTTGTACCGACAGCAGAGCTAGCAGTTCTGAGCTGTGTGAGATTTGGCGCCGCAGGATGGGACATATGTATCATGGAGCCTTGAGGACATTGCGAGAGATTACTACAGGTGTGCCAGATTTCAGTACTGATCACTTTGATACTTGCAGAGGTTGTGCGATGGGCAAATTTGCCAAATCCCCTTTTCCCAGCAGTGACAGCAGAGCGACGGGGATACTTGATTTGATTCATTCCGATGTGAGCTGTCGGATGTCTCATGTTTCCTTGAGTGGATATGAGTACTATGTTTTATTCATTGATGATCACTCTAGGAGGACCTAGATTTATTTTTTGAAGACCAAGAGTGAGGTCTTCAAGCGGTTTCAGGAGTTCAGAGCTCTTGTGGAGACTCAAACAGGTCGAAAGATCAAGTCCTTGAGGTCGGACAATGAAGGAGAGTACACCCTTGGAGATTTTGTTGACTATGGTGCGGAGGCAGGCATTAGGAGGGAGTTCATTGTTCCTTACAACCCCCAGCAGAACGGGGTTGCGGAGAGGAAGAACAGATCCATCATAGGGGCTACCAAAGCCATGTTACATGATCAGGGGTTGCCATTGTTCTTGTGGGTAGAGGCCTGCAACACAGCTGTTTACTTGCAGAACAGGAGTCCGCATCGTGCCTTGAGGCACATGACTCCGGAGGAGGCTTTCTCTGGGAAGAAGCCTGATATTGATCATCTTCATATCTTTGGATGCATTACATACTCCTATATACCCAAGGAGAAGAGGACCAAACTAGAGCCCACCGCAGAGAAGGGTATCTTTGTGGGCTACAGTGAGACCTCAAAGGCCTTTCGGATTTACATTCCTGCACAGAGGAGAGTTGTTGTCAGACGGGATGTGAAGTTCGAGGAGAACAGGGCCTTTAGGAGGTCACGGGAGTTAGAGTATCTGGATCAGCCAGACCCTTAGCAGCAGTTGAGTCAGTCGCAGGGATCCAGTGGGCAGGGATCAGGAGGATCCGGAGGTACATCTATGAGGATGTCAGGTCCGTCAGTGAGCAGTGGCTCGCCGAGCCAGAGGGGTGGTGCTCCGGGCAGCATGCAGAGCAGTTCACTAGGGAGTCCATTGATGGACAGTTCACACGGTGCCTCAGCTTCTACAGGTTCAGGTGCAGGCAGGAGGACAGCAGACAGACAGTCAGGAGTTCAGGCTACTGATGGTGATGAGGAGGAGGAGTTTCATTCTCCTATGGGAGAAGCATGCTCAGGGAAGAGAAAGCCCAAGTGGCTTCAGGACACCTTGAGAGATGCCACATCCGTTGCTGAGCCGAAGAGTCCGGTCAGAGAGAGTAGACCACCTGAGAGGTTTTGTCGCTATATGGCGATGGTTACCAGCATCCTTGAATCTGAGCCTTCTAGCTATGAGGAGGCAGCTAGCCAGCAGGTCTGGAGAGAGGCCATGCAGGAGGAGTATTCTTCTATCATGAAGAATGATGTTTGGGAGGTGGTGCCGAGGCCTAAGGGCAAATCCGTGGTTACTTCCAGATGGCTTTACAAGGTAAAGCATGCTGCAGATAGCAGCATTGAGAAATTCAAAGCGAAGTTTGTGGCTAGAGGGTTCTCCCAGGTAGAGGGAGTTGATTATCAGGAGACCTTCGCTCCTGTGGCTCGATATACTTCGATCCGCTCCATTATATCGATAGCAGCAGAGATGGGTTGGAAGATCCACCAGATGGATGTGAAGACCGCATTTCTCAATGGCTTCATACAGGAGGAGGTGTACATTGAGCAGCCACAGGGCTTTGAGGTGCATGGGAAGGAGTCCCATGTGTGCAGACTGAAGAAGGCCCTTTATGGCCTGAAGCAAGCTCCCAGAGCTTGGTACTCCAGGATAGATACATATTTGCAGGGGATGGGTTTCACAAAGAGTGAGGCAGATCCAAACCTTTACTTTATTGTGATTGGTGAGGAGCCTCTCATTCTGGTGCTGTATGTGGATGACTTGATCATTACAGGTGCAGAGAGACTCATAGAGCACTGCAAGAGAGATCTTGCGACGGAGTTTGAGATGAAGGACATCGGCTTGATGCATTACTTTTTGGGTTTGGAGGTGTGGCAGGAGGACGGGCATTTCTTCCTGGGGCAGGGGAAGTATATTGTGGACATCCTTAGCAAATTCCACATGGAGGATTGTAGACCCATGTCGACACCGATGATCACCAACTGGAAGAAGCTTCATGCTTCGGATTCCGAGTTGGTGGATCCCACATTGTACAGGCAGCTGATTGGTTCCTTGATGTATTTGGTCAACACTAGACCAGATATCTGTTTTGCACTCAACACGATGAGTCAGTTTATGTGTGAACCTAGGAAGGTTCACTGGGTGGCTGCAAAACACATTTTGCGATACTTGCAGGGGACAATGGATTATGGTCTGGACTACAGGCAGGGAGATGGAGTGAGATTGGCATGATACACTGATTCTGATTGGGCAGGTTGTGCTTCTGATAAGAAGAGCACTTCAGGGTGCTGTTTTGGGTTGGGTTCAGCAGTAGTGTCATGGTTCAGCCGGAAGCAGCAGTCAGTAGCACTGAGTTCAGCGGAAGCAGAGTATATGGCAGCCAGTCTAGCTAGTTGTGAGGCTATTTGGCTTCGCAAGATGTTGTTTGGCTTATTTGGTCAGCCTTTGAGACCTTCAGTGATTTACTGTGATAATCAAAGTTGCATTAAACTCACGGAGAATCCAGTATTTCATGACAGGTCAAAGCATATCGGGATCAGATATCATTTCATCAGAGACTATGTTAAGAAGGGAGTTGTGAAGCTTGAGTATATTTCCACTGATGAGCAGGTTGCAAATATCCTTACCAAAGCCTTACCACGGGGCAAGCATGTCTACTTCAGAGACAAGATGGGTGTGGTGAGGAACACCTTTCTTAGTAAGAGGGAGTGTTGAAATTTGGTACCGGAGGACAGGTGGTTCCCTTAGGCTTTGATCTTTGGCCTAGGGAAAAGTGTCCAAAAGAATTTAATTTTTCTCCTAAAGTGACTTTACAATTTTATAAAGTTAAATCTAATTTAAAAGTGACTTTAAGTAATAAAGTTACTAAGTCTAATTTTAAAGTGACTTTTATAAAGTCAATGAAAAATTAGAAAGGAAAAGTGACTTTGGAAATAAATGACTAAGTGGATCTTTATTAAAGTGGGGTGAATTAAAAAATAAAAAGTGAGATTTAAATGAGCATTTAATCTCAGCCATTGATCTAAATCTATTTCAGCCATTGGATTTAGAAATCACCCAAAAGTCACTTGGGTCACCCAAAAGTCATTTTGAGTTATATTAAGGGAGGAAAAGGAGGAAAAGATCACATTCGATTCAATTCTTTCATGAGCAGATTGATAGAAGGAGAGCAAGAGAGCAAGAGAGATTTCTGAGCAGGGAGGAGAAGGAGACAGCAGCTTGGCACACATTCCAAGGCAACAGTTGAGCAGATTTGTACAGCTGATTCAGCACACAGTGAAAGGCAGATTTTGGCACGATTTTCGAGGAGAGGTTTGCACAAAAATCGAGGAGCAGTTTGCTGGTTTTTCTGCACGCAAAACGAGGGCCATACAGCAGCATTTAATGCTGAAAGTGGGCACGAAAATCGAGGAGACCGTACAGCATTTATTGCTGTCTTGTTTGCCGTAATTTCCAGTTTGTTGTGAAGCATGGGAAAAGAGATAAGTTGTAAATTTGATTGCTGATTTTTTGCTGAAAATTTCTCACTGTAAAAGGCAATTTTCAGAAATAAAGAAGAGCTCTCAAACTGGTTTTCCCCAAGAGTTGTAAGGGGTTTTTCCAGGGTCACATTGACCAAAAATCTCAGTGTTTAAATGTGTTTTAATGGCTGTTTATTACTGCTGATTTTTATTTCTGCAATTTCCAGCATTCTGTAAAATTTCTAGAATTTGTGTTTTCAGCAAAATTTATTTTTTCAGCTTGTTAAATGTATGGTTATGGGAAAGGGTATTTAACTATATGGGAGAAATAAGGAGAAACTGAAATCCGGGGTGGGAAATGAGAAATTTCTACATGGTATCAGAGCTTGAGTGCTGAAGGGCAATTTGGGACAGCAAAAGGAAAAATTACAATTGTTGATTTTTCACTCATAAAATTCCAGCAAGTTGATTTTTTCATAAACAGCAGTTTTATCTTTACTACAGCAGTGCTATTTTTCAGTTTTAGGACAGCAAGATGTCATTGGGATTGAGGGTGGAGGATAGGCTGGATGGGCATATAAATTACAGTGTTTGGAAGGAGAGAATGCAGAGTATCTTTGAGAAGGCAGAAGTCTGGGATATGACGGTGCATACCACACAGAACCCTGTTGTTGTGCCTACTGTTGCTACTCAGTTGACAGCTTATAATAAAAAGAACAACAAGGGTAAGAGGTTGATTCTAGACGGAATCAAAGACCATTGCATTCCTCATGTGAGAGGAAAGAGCAATGCCCATGAGATGTAGACAGCATTGTCCAATCTGTACCAGAGTACCAATGAAAACCGGAAGATGGTCCTGAAGGAGAAGCTGAAGAACATTAAGATTGGTAATGATAGTGCAGCTGGATATCTCACAAAGATTACTAATGTGAGAGATGAGTTGGCAGCGATTGGAGAGGCCATTCCACCCACTGAGTTGGTGCGGATTGCAGTGAATGGCCTCCCCCGTTTATGGTTGAACTTTGCTGATGGGGTTTGTGCACGTGAGACCCTTCCCACATGGGAGAGGTTTTGGGATGATTGCATTCAGACAGAGATCAGGAAAGGTCAGCTTAGGGCAGCCAAGCCAGTTGAGCAGGATGAGGATGTAGCACTGGTGGCAGGAGGCAAGAAAGGCAAAGGGAAGAAGCAGGCTTCCACAAAAAGTGGTGGGGGAAAAGGCAAAGGTAAAGGTAAACAGGGGAACACACAGAAGGACTATTCCAAGGTGAAGTGTTGGAATTGTCAAAAGATGGGACACTATGCAGTTGTTTGTCAAGAGAAGAAGAAGAAGAAGGGGAAGAATCAGGACGTGGCAGCTTCAGCAGAGATTGAGGACTTTGCTGGTCGTTTTGACCGAGAGTTTGCGTTCACTACGTGTGAGTCCTCTAGTGCAGGATCACCTGCCACACAGGTTCAGAGGGAGCATGCTTTTTCCTCGATTAACGGAGCATCTTCAGGTATCTGGTATGTGGACAGTGGGGCTTCACATCATATGACAGGAGTCCGTCAGTACTTCTCAGAGCTTTCAGAGAGTGGCACTGATATTGAGGTAGTACTCGGTGATGACAAAGTTGTTAGAGCAGTCGGGGTGGGGACAGTGACATTTCAGAGGGAGTCCAAACTTCCCTTGAAGGTGTCAGAGGTTCTTTATGTGCCAGGGATGAGGAAGAACCTCATACCCGTCTCAGCTTTGGAGGACAGAGGATATGAGGTACTGTTCAGGGGAGGACAGGTGTTGATGTATCCCAGGGGCACTCCAGCTGATTTAGCTAGAGTGATAGGTGTACGCCATGCAAAGGTGTACAAGTTTGCATTCTAGCCCCTTTTGGCATTGAGCAGTAGTACCGACAGCAGAGCTAGCAGTTCTGAGCTATGTGAGATTTGGCACCGCAGGATGGGACATATGTATCATGGAGCCTTGAGGACATTTCGGGAGATCACTACAGGTGTGCCAGATTTCAGTACTGATCACTTTGATACTTGCAGAGGTTGTGCGATGGGCAAATTTGCCAAATCCCCTTTTCCCAGCAGTGACAGCAAAGCGACGGGGATACTTGATTTGATTCATTCCGATGTGAGCAGTCAGATGTCTCATGTTTCCTTGAGTGGATATGAGTACTATGTTTTATTCATTGATGATCACTCTAGGAGGACCTGGATTTATTTTTTGAAGACCAAGAGTGAGGTCTTCAAGCGGTTTCAGGAGTTCAGAGCTCTTGTGGAGACTCAGACAGGTCGAAAGATCAAGTCCTTGAGGTCGGACAATGGAGGAGAGTACACCCTTGGAGAGTTTGTTGACTATTGTGCGGAGGCAGGCATTAGGAGGTAGTTCATTGTTCCTTACAACCCCCAGCAGAACGGGGTTGCGGAGAGGAAGAACAGATCCATCATAGGGGCTGCCAAAGCCATGTTACATGATCAGGGGTTGCCATTGTTCTTGTGGGCAGAGGCCTGCAACACAGCTGTTTACTTGCAGAACAGGAGTCCGCATCGTGCCTTGGGGCACATGACTCCGGAGGAGGCTTTCTCTGGGAAGAAGCCTGATATTGGTCATCTTCATATCTTTGGATGCATTACATACTCCTATATACCCAAGGAGAATAGGACCAAACTAGAGCCCACCGCAGAGAAGGGTATCTTTGTGGGCTACAGTGAGACCTCAAAGGCCTTTCGGATTTACATTCCTGCACAGAGAAGAGTTGTTGTCAGACGGGATGTGAAGTTCGAGGAGGACAGGGCCTTTAGTAGGTCACGGGAGTTAGAGTATCTGGATCAGACAGACCCTCAGCAGCAGTTGAGTCAGTCGCAGGGATCCAGTGGGCAGGGATCAGGAGGATCCGGAGGTACATCTATGAGGATGTCAGGTCCGTTAGTGAGCAGTGGCTCGCCGAGCCAGAGGGGTGGTGCTCCGGGCAGCATGCAGAGTAGTTCACAGAGCAGTTCACTAGGGAGTCCATTGATGGACAGTTCACATGGTGCCTCAGCTTCTACAAGTTCAGGTGCAGGCAGGAGGACAGCAGACAGACAGTCAGGAGTTCAGGCTACTGATGGTGATGAGGAGGAGGAGTTTCATTCTCCTATGGGAGAAGCATGCTCAGGGAAGAGAAAGCCCAAGTGGCTTCAGGACACCTTGAGAGATGCCACATCTGTTGTTGAGCCGAAGAGGCCGGTCAGAGAGAGTAGACCACCTGAGAGGTTTTGTAGCTATATGGCGATGGTTACCAGCATCCTTGACTCTGAGCCTTCTAGCTATGAGGAGGCAACTAGCCAGCAGGTCTGGAGAGAGGCCATGCAGGAGGAGTATTCTTCTATCATGAAGAATGATGTTTGGGAGGTGGTGCCGAGGCCTGAGGGCAAATCCGTGGTTACTTCCAGATGGATTTACAAGGTAAAGCATGCTGCAGATGGCAGCATTGAGAAATTCAAAGCGAGGTTTGTGGCTAGAGGGTTCTCCCAGGTAGAGGGAGTTGATTATGAGGAGACCTTCGCTCCCGTGGCTCGATATACTTCGATCCGTTCCATTATATCGATAGCAGCAGAGATGGGTTGGAAGATCCACCAGATGGATGTGAAGACCGCATTTCTCAATGGCTTCATACAGGAGGAGGTGTACATTAAGCAGCCACAGGGCTTTGAGGTGCATGGGAAGGAGTCCCACGTGTGCAGACTGAAGAAGGCCCTTTATGGCCTGAAGCAAGCTCCCAGAGCTTGGTACTCCATGATAGATACATATTTGCAGGGGATGGGTTTCACAAAGAGTGAGGCAGATCCGAACCTTTACTTTATTGTGATTGGTGAGGAGCCTCTCATTCTGGTGTTGTATGTGGATGACTTGATCATTACAGGTGCAGAGAGACTCATAGAGCACTGCAAGAGAGATCTTGCGACGAAGTTTGAGATGAAGGACATCGCCTTGATGCATTACTTTTTGGGTTTGGAGGTGTGGCAGGAGGAGGGGCATTTCTTCCTGGGGCAGGGGAAGTATATTGTGGACATCCTCAGCAGATTCCACATGGAGGATTGTAGACCCATGTCGACACCGATGATCACCAACTGGAAGAAGCTTCATGCTTTGGATTCCGAGTTGGTGGATCCCACATTGTACAGGCAGCTGATTGGTTCCTTGATGTATTTGGTCAACACTAGACCAGATATCTGTTTTGCAGTCAACACGATGAGTCAGTTTATGTGTGAGCCTAGGAAGGTTCACTGGGTGGCTGCAAAACACATTTTGCGATACTTGCAGGGGACAGTGGATTATGGTCTGGACTACAGGCAGGGAGATGGAGTGAGATTGGCAGGATACACTGATTCTGATTGGGCAGGTTGTGCTTCTGATAAGAAGAGCACTTCAAGGTGCTGTTTTGGGTTGGGTTCAGCAGTAGTGTCATGGTTCAGCCGGAAGCAGCAGTCAGTAGCACTGAGTTCAACGGAAGCAGAGTATATGGCAGCCAGTCTAGCTAGTTGTGAGGCTATCTGGCTTCGCAAGATGTTGTTTGGCTTATTTGGTCAGCCGTTGAGACCTTCAGTGATTTACTGTGATAATCAGAGTTGCATTAAACTCACGGAGAATCCAGTATTTCATGACAGGTCAAAACATATTGGGATCAGATATCATTTCATCAGAGACTATGTTAAGAAGGGAGTTGTGAAGCTTGAGTATATTTCCACTGATGAGCAGGTTGCAGATATCCTTACCAAAGCCTTAACACGGGGCAAGCATGTCTACTTCAGAGACAAGATGGGTGTGGTGAGGAACACCTTCCTTGGTAAGAGGGAGTGTTGAAATTTGGTACCGGAGGACAGGTGGTTCCCTCAGGCTTTGATCTTTGGCCTAGGGAAAAGTGTCCAAAAGAATTTAATTTTTCCCCTAAAGTGACTTTATAATTTTATAAAGTTAAATCTAATTTAAAAGTGACTTTAAGTGATAAAGTTACTAAGTCTAATTTTAAAGTGTCTTTTATAAAGTTAATGAAAAATTAGAAAGGAAAAGTGACTTTGGAAATAAATGACTAAGTGGGTCTTTATTAAAGTGGGGTGAATTAAAAAATAAAAAGTGAGATTTAAATGAGCATTTAATCTTAGCCATTGATCTAAATCTATTTCAGCCATTGGATTTACAGATCACCCAAAAGTCACTTGGGTCACCCAAAAGTCATTTGGAATTATATTAAGGGAAGAAAAGGAGGAAAAGATCACATTCGATTCAATTCTTTCATGAGCAGATTGATAGAAGGAGAGCAAGAGAGCAAGAGAGATTTCTGAGTAGGGAGGAGAAGGAGACAGCAGCTTGGCACATATTCCAAGGCAACAGTTGAGCAAATTTGTACAACTGATTCAACACACAGTGAAAGGCAGATTTTGGCACAATTTTCTAGGAGAGGTTTGCACAAAAATCGAGCAGTTTGCTGGTTTTTCTGCACGCAAAACGAGGGCCATACAGCAGCATTTAATGCTGAAAGTGGGCACAAAAATCGAGGAGACCGTACAGCATTTATTGTTGTCCTGTTTGCTGTAATTTCCAATTCGCTGTGAAGCATGGGAAAAGAGATAAGTTGTAAATTTGTTCGCTGATATTTTGCTGAAAATTTCTCACTGTAAAAGGCAGTTTTCAGAAATAAAGAAAAGCTCTCAAACTGGTTTTCCCCAAGAGTTGTAGGGGGTTTTTTCCAGGGTCACATTGACCAAAAATCTCAGTGTTTAAATGTGTTTTAATGGCTGTTTATTACTGCTGATTTTTATTTCTGCAATTTCCAGCATTCTGTAAAATTTCCAGAATTTTTGTTTTCAGCAAAATTTATTTTTTCCAGCGTGTTAAATGTATGGTTATGGGAAAGGGCATTTAACTATATGGGAGAAATAAGGAGAAACTAAAAACCAAGGTGGGAAATGAGAAATTTCTACATTTTAAACTCCTTAATTCCTAACTAACGTCTACCACATAAAGCCCTCCTAACCTCCAATGTTCAACTTATTGAAGTTAGTCTAAAGTTAAACTTATGTCTATAAATATAGACCTAATATCCCTCACAAGTATTGCAAGAAAAGGATTATCTTTGAACGATATACTCTCTGAATTGTTTCGGCCAGCCTGTGGAAGTCAACGCAGAAATCAGAGGGCTAGGTTTTGGTCAGAATTTTGTTTGATAATAGTTTGGACAAGGTGCTTCGTCATTATTCAAGTTTGTGCAGGACCAGCGAGGGTTTATTTAGGCACACTCTTGTGAAGGATTCGTAGTCCTAATTGCAGATCTGAATCCTAATTGCAGATATGTGTGGTAACAATTAGAAGAGAGTGACGATCATTTGGTTCTGTTTGGGTTTGATGATTTGATTTAGTGCAGGTCTGCCTATTAAAGAAAAGCGAAGGTTATGTGGAAGTATATATAGAGTATTGGCACACAAAAAAAAAAATCAAGCTTTGCTGTACCTTTCAGCCCTGTCATATAGACCTGTAGCAAGTATTCTACTTCGGATCTGTGGTGGAGGTGGCTCACACAACGCAACGTGAAAGGTTTGGTAAAGGAGATCAAATCTGAAGATTTTTATTGAGAAAATATCCAAGTCAAGGTAAGTCATGTGTTCTGTTTGTTCTTAGTTTTTAAACTCACTGTATGTCTTTTATTACAGGTGGAAGAGTGCATATTTCAGGTCAGTTTTGTAATTTTGTGTATTTATTTAAATGAACTATTCAAGATTGTCAATTTAATATTTTCTCTTGGGTTCATAAGATTCGTATAAGATTAGATTTAGTTAAATATATATATTGCAGGTATAGGTCTATTGGATCAAATCATACTCGGTCAAGTCAAGGGTTCTCCTGGATACTCTTTTGGGATTGGTATGGGCACATTTGATTTTTGCAGGTGGAAGACTTGAACAATTTGTGGCAGCAAGGTTAAAAGGAACTACAAGTCATGGCAAGCAACAGTAGTATCATTCAGTAACATCTTCATATAGTATGCACTAGAGCAGTGAAGGTCTGAAGCAACAGCAGTTCACCTAAAGCAGGCAGAGTTTCAACATAGTTCAAACACTGATGCAAGAACAGTGATAGCAAATAAGGATGCTAGCCACAAGCAACACAATTGTGAAAATTGAAGAAGAGATCAAGCAGTGAAAGGACAAGCAAGCAAGTGACCAAGAGCAGAAGCAATTCAACAATATACACATATATATCTATTGTCTTGTAAAAGGTCTGTCCAAGAGTCAGTGTCATTTGTCAAATATTATATATCATTGTAATTGGGCCATTATCCCTTGTAAGGGAGCCCACATTTATAAAGAGTTTGGGTCATTGCCTCGAGTTGAAGAAGGCAAATTTATTTTGGGAAGGTTCTTGGTTTGTCGGGACAAGGGTTTAGGTCTTAGTGTTATTGATCAGTGAAAGAAAATCATTGTAATATCATTGTAACGTGGATCATTGTCCCTGGTATGGGAGTCCACACATTTGTATTTAACTTTTGTCTTTATATGGTGATAGGGTGGTGCTAGGTAGGTGAATGAAGTCACCTACAGGGTGGGGCTTGTAAACACTTCAGGGTGGTAGGGTGTGCTAAGTTGAGTTGTGGCTCACTTGGGTGTTGGGGCATCCATTCAGCGGATTGCTGATAAAACCGGGGCATTAGGGCATCCTTCCAATGGGAGCTAGAGAAGAATGTTTTTCTAGAATTCTAAGAAGTTCTAACTTTCATTTCAGTTGGGGCTGGAGATTAAAGAATTTATTAGAAAAGCGTTCAGTGGTTTTTGACCTAGAGGGGTTTTTCCACCTAAAATTCTTGTGCCTACCGTGTTCTATTGTTTATTTTTTTACTGCATAAACATTAATAATAATTGAAGATAAACTAATGCTCTGAAAGATTTAAAAAGTGCTAATTGCTAAGAAACATTGATTAACCCCCCCCCTCTTAATATTTCCAACAACCCTGATTGGGTGACGCTTTTCCTGCAGAAGGCATTGCAGTGGTTACTGGGCCAACGCAGAGACTTTTGAGTCTCGTTTTTCCGGTTTTCATGGCTAGAGGTGCAGTGCAGATTTCATCTAGAGTTAATGGTGGGGTGTTGATTCTGTTGGTGCAGAACATTACCTAGTGGGGCAGAAGCAAAGTAGAGGGAATCAGTTCCTCAGAAGACTTATTGCCAAGAAATCTAGATCCAATGTTGAGTAGCAGCAAAGAGAGATCAAAGAGGAGTGGTTAGACAGTGGTTGGCAGAAGGATTTTGTTGATTTTGGGTAGCATCGGATGTGCTCTAGCCACGAAATTTGGAGAGGTTGGGGCACATGAGATCTCCAATACCCAGAAAGGATTTGGGCAAATCCTAAATAGATCAGGAGAAATTTAAAATAATTAATATTTTTAATGGAGTCCCTAAGTCTAAACTTAGGGAAAATAAAATATTAATGTGTATTAGAATGGTCCAAAAGACATGGATCAAGTCAAATCTAATCTTAGCCGTTGATTAGAGACTTAATCTCGGCCGTTGAGATGTCAACAGGAAAAGTATAAGAGGAGGCTTGAGGGTCACATGGAGAAGACACCAGAGTGATCAATCATTCTATTCTCTAGAGCGGGGTTTGCTAAGAGAGATAGAATCAGTGATCAGGAGAGCAGCTGAGGGCATTGAGTACAGAGAAACAGAGAAGGCAGAGATTGTGTCGGGAAAGCAGCGCAGCAGCGAAGGAGAGTGACGCAGAGCCAGCAAGGGCTCACACAGGGCCACGAAG
Source organism: Pinus tabuliformis (assembly GCA_031772625.1). NCBI lineage: Eukaryota > Viridiplantae > Streptophyta > Pinopsida > Pinales > Pinaceae > Pinus > Pinus tabuliformis. The sequence continues at coordinate 1,556,340,348 of CM062804.1, forward strand.
AGGCAGCCAAGTGCTGCGCAGAGCACTAGAGAGGCCAGTGTGTCTAACGCAGAGGCCCAAAAAGCTGACGTAGGGCCTCTTGGGACTGACGCGGGGCCAATGTGAGATAGAGAGGGGCTGACGCAGTCCAGATTGGGTAGACGCTGGGGTTGCAGAGCAGTTTTGTGTTAAGGAGCTGCCTGAAAGATTTTCCGGGGATTCAGCCAGGAGATTTCTCTCAAACTGTGAGGTATAGCTACTAAGGAAATTCTCTGTTGGGTAGGCCAGTTTTGGCACCCAAATTGTACTCTGATATTGCTTAATAATAAAACCCTCAGATAGCTGCATCGGTTTTCCCGCATTGGGTTTTTCCAGGGACATTGGTCCAAAAATAATGGTGTCATGTGGTGTGTTTGTTCTTGTTTCTTTTAGTTGTTGATTTGTAATATGTTGAGCATGCACTGGTGTTTATTTTCAGTATTTACTTTGTAAATAACTTGTTAAAGAAAAATAACAAGTAGGTAGGAATAAATCAGAAAAAGTGCATGAAGGGTTTCTAAACTAAGTAAACTTAGAAACTTCAACATGGTATCAGAGCGTGATTGTAGATCACAGGAGGACTAAAAGACATCAGCCGAGCGGAGCAATAGCAGCAGAAAACAGTTGTCCCGAGGTGACAGAAGTTGTTTCTAGCAGCACAGAAGCCAAGAAGTGTGACGCAGAGCCAGCCAAAGCCACACAGAAGAAGCCGAGAGTTGCGCAGAGCCTCAGAGAGGCTAGCGTTGCTGACGCAGAGGGCCAGAGGACTGACACAGGGCATCCCAGGGCTGACGCAGACCCATCTGGGGTGACGCAGACCCATCTAGGGTGAGGCGAAGAGGCGTTGACGTAGTTCACAGAGAGGCAGTTGTTGGAGTCTAGAAGGCTGCAGAAATATTGCAGAGTGGAACTGGTGAGGTACTACTGTAGTCAAAACAGTACCTGACAAAGCAGGGCCAGAGGAGTTGTTATCGAGGGAATCTAGCCGAGGAACCTGGATCAACAATGCAGTTGCACAAGACGATCAGAATAGGGGGCATCACGACAAGCAGTAGAAGAATTTCCAGGAGGGAAATCAGGACTCTGAGGGAATCCAGAAGAGAACTTCCAGACGGGAAGTAGAGACTCAAAGGAGTCGAACAGAGAACTTCCAGGAGGAAAGTAGAGGAGCGTCATGGCACTACACGGGGTAAGAGACCAGGATAGACTGGACAGACCATCGAACTTCGCAGTCTGGAAGGCCAGAATCTTATCAGTGCTTGACAGAAATCGTGTCAAGAACTTTGGCTTGAAGGTTATAGCTATCCCAGTCGACCCCAATGATAACGACAAGTACGAAGAGGCAATGACGAGGGCCAAGTGCATTCTCCTTGACGGGGTCAAGGATCATGTGGTACCACATATAATTGAGAAGGAAATGGCAGTTGAGATGTGGGAGGCTCTCAAGAACCTGTACCAACATACTTCTGTGCAAAGAAGAATGCTGCTCGAGAACCAGATAAGGTCGTATCAGATGAAGAAGGGTCAATAGATTGACACCTTCCTCGGAGGACTGAATGAGATCCGAGACTAGTTGACTGCTATAGGAACGACACCGGATCAGGAGCTTATGGTGAGGACAACCCTGAATGCTGTCTCAAAAGATATCCTAAGCAGAGGGACTCTCCCACCTTGGGACAAGATGTGGGTAGCTCTTCGCCAGGAAGAGATCAGACGGTAGTCAAAGACAGGTAGCAGCAGCAAAGGGATCAAGGTCAAGCAGGAGGAGGAGGATGTGGCCCTAGCATTTGAGGGAAACCAGGAGAAGCGGAAGAAGAAATAAGCGCTTCCACTGTGGGGAGATGGATCATTATGCGACCCAGTGCCCAAGGAAGAAGAGTAAGGGAGAGTCTTTCGAAACTAACGCAGTGCCAGCACAGGCAGAGAAAGAAGTTTTGACAGACGATGACTGTGCCATGAGTGCACACGCACCACTTGAGCAGAAGTGGGGAGACATCGAGTTGTAGTCAAATGGACTACAGGCGATGAGGGGCAGGATCCTTGAGGTACGCAACCTCTTAGATTAGACCTTGCTACGGGAGCCCCAACGAGGAGTAGCAGCACTGGCTGAGTGGGTACAGATGGATGTAGATGGAGCGACAAAGAGAGCTACAGTGCAGGAGTCCCAAGATAGCGCAAAGCTAGCAAGCTGCAGCAGTGCGAGAGGCACAGGAGTGTTGCACCAGTGCAGGAAGGCACAAAGAGGTGTGCAATGGTGCGAGATGCAGGGAGTTGTTGCAGCAGCGCAGAGGTCAGAGAGAGGGAGCACTTGTTAGCAGTAGAGGGAGCTTCAGCATCAGTGGGTGTTTCTAGCCCAACAGGGAGGTCAGTTGGGAGATCAATTACTTACTTCTCAGTAACTGAGTTGCAGTGCAGCAGTGGGCAGCACGATGCAACATGATGAGAGGAGGTGCAATGCGGATGCAGTGCTGGGAGAAAGGACCAGCAGCAACACGAATGCAGAGCTGTCGTACAGATGTAGTAGTGGCAGTGACAGAACCATTGGCAGCAGTACAGTTGGCAACAATGCAGAGGATGGTGGGCAGGAAGTCTTAGCATCAGCGTAGGAACCGATGTCGAATGATCAGAGTAATACTCAGTGAGGGGTATTGCTAGAGCACAGTCCTCGCTAAGAGGGAGTGTTGATTTGGGGTAGCATCGGATGTGCTCTAGCCACGAAATTTGGTGGAAAGGTTGGGACACATGAGATCTCCAATACCCAGAAAGGGTTTGGGAAAATTCTAAACAGATCAGGAGATATTAAAATAATTAGGGAAAATAAAATATTAATGTGTATTAATATGAATCTGTGTTAGAATGGTCCAAAAGACATGGATCAAGCCAGATCTAATTTTAGTCGTTGATTAGGGACTTAATCTCGGCTGTTGAGATGTCAACAAGAAAAGTATAAGAGGAGGCTTGAGGGTCACTTGGAGAAGACACCAGAGTGATCAGTGATTTTATTCTCTAGCAGTGTTGCGGGGGAGCGCCCCCCCCTTCGAACCCACTCCCGAAGCGCGCTCCGGGCGGGAGCGGCTCGGGAGCGGGTCGGGAGCGCGCTCCCAAAATCGCTCCCGGACGGGAGCGATTTTCGAGAGCGCGCTCCCAAAATCGCTCCCGGACGGGAGCGATTTTCGAGAGCGCGCTCCCTTAAAAAAATTTATGCTCCCTGCTCTGATAGGGAGCGTTTCAGGGAGCGATCGCTCCCGAGCTCCCAGAGCGTTTTTTAATGCCCGGGAGCGATCGGGGAGCGATCGCTCCCTGATCGCTCCCGGGCATTAAAAAACGCTCCGGGAGCGATTTTTAACCGTCCGGGAGCGGTTCGGCGGAAAAAAATTCCGCCGGACCCGAAAAATTAAAAAAATTTAGCTAATTTTTTTTGTTTTATAAGCCCAATGGGCCAAAAACTTGTCATTACAACTTTGTTGAGCAAGTGATTGAGAGCTTGAGCAAGAGATTGAGAGCTGGAGCAAGAGCTGAGGAGCAAGGAGCCAGAGCTGAGGAGCGAGGAGCAAGTGCCAAGGAGCGAGGAGCAAGCTTGCAGAGGTAAGTAACTTAATCATTTAGTTAGTTTAGCTGGTTAGGTAGTTAATTTGGTTAGTTTAATTTACCTGTTTGAGTTTAAAGATCATTAATTTAAATTAAATTAATAAATTAAATGAATTAATCCCAATAAACTAAATTAATTTGCAGATTCAAGACTCAAACCCTACAAACATCAAACACGATGGACCTGGGGATATTTATTGGCATTTTCCTCTTCCTGGTCCCTTTTCTGGTTATTATGGTGGTGGAAAGTAGGAAACGGAGGGGGCCTGAAACTGAAGAGGTGGATGAAGAAGCCGGAGGAAGTCAAATGGGTGAAAACCCCAGTGAGGAGGATGTGGAGGAGGGTGAACATGAGGGTCAAAAAACTAAACAAGACCAAACTCCATTGTGGAAATATGTTCACAGGGCTGAAACAAGGAGAGGGGGTGGAACCACTAAATTTCATTGCCCCCATTGCAACACTGATTACACAGGCTCATACACCCGTGCTAGAAGACACCTCTGCGGGAAAAGGCCATGGGATGGAGAGAAACAAATAGGAATCAAAACTTGTGCAGCGGTGTCAACAGCAGATAGAGCCAAATACATAAAGGAAGAGGAGGACGCCCAATACAGAGCAAAAAGATCAAGGGTTTCTTTGAACCAAGCTCACAAAGAACTCCTTCAGCATCCTCCCAAGGCAGTGGATATGGACATGGAGGCACAGGGTCATCATCTTTACGCCGTAGAACCATATCAGATTTCCTTGATGAGGGGTGTAGGAATGATGTGGATTCAAAAGTTTACAGGTTCCTCTATGCATGTGGGATACCATTCAATGTTCTACGCTCACCTTATTGGCACGAAATGGTTTCTGCCATAAATGATGCCCCTAAAGGATACAAGAGCCCTGGGTATGACAAGGCAAGAACTGTTGGCCTTGATCATGAAAAAGCAAAAATATCACATTCTTTGAATAAAATGACAAGTTCTTGGACTGACAATGGGGTGTCCATTGTATCTGATGGATGGACAAATGTAAAAGGCAAGCCATTGATAAGTGTTCTTGCTGTGTCCCGAAGTGGTCCCATCTTTCTAGCTGCACATGATTACTCAGACAAGTTCAAGACCGCTATCAACATTGCAGAAGCATTGCTTGAAACAATTGAGCGTATTGGCCCATACAATGTCATCCAAGTCATCACTGATAATGCTCCTAATTGTAAGGCAGCGGGAGCAATTATTGAGGATAAATACCCGAACATATTTTGGTCTGGATGTTTGGTTCACACATTGAACCTTTTGTTGCATGATATTGTCAAAAACAAAAATGAACAATACCAATGGATTGGTGATTTGTACAAGAAAGGAAAAAAAATGATAAAATTTATTACAAATCATAGCAATACCCATGGCCTTTTCCGCAGTCACTCGAGATTGGAGTTGCTGAAGATTGTGAGGACTAGATTTGCTAGCTATTACCTCACCTTCAGGCGCCTTTTGAAGGTAAGAGAGGCATTAGCTAGCATGGTATCAAGTCCACATTGGCAGGTGTTAAAGGAAAGGGCTACAAATGTAGCTGACATTGCAGGTTTTGAAACGGTGGAGGAGGCCGCTCTTGATGGGCAGTTTTGGACAACTGTGAGACAGGTATTGGATTTCACCAAACCAATTTATAACATGATTCGGTTTGCAGATACAGACAAACCAGTGATTGGCGAGGTGTATGAGCAAATGGATACCATGTTGGGGGAAATAAAAGACATTGTTCATAACAGAGATCCCGACTTGTACAAACTGATTCACGATTGTGTGTGTGAACGGTGGAATAGGCTTAACCTTCCACTACATTGCTTGGCGTATATCCTTACGCCAAAATACTACTCAGATTCTTGGTTGGGCAAACCTGCAGCAGGGGGTGGTGTTAGGACCAAACCCCATTTAGATCGAGAGGTAACTAGAGGATATCTGGAAGCATTAGAAAAGTTGGTGCCTGACAGGGAGGAATGTGCAGCTGTGCGCCTTGAAATAGGCAGATACTTCACTGGCAGTGGTTTGTATGGTAACTTCCATGCAATGGACGACAAAGATAAATTTGATTCTCTCACATGGTGGGAAACATATGGCGGCCACGGACTTTTGCCAAAATTGGCAAAAAAAGTTCTTTCACAGGTTGTAAATTCTTCTTCTGCAGAGAGGTGTTGGAGCACCTACAGTTATATACATAATGTGAAAAGAAACAGGCTCAACGAAAACCGAGCAGAAAGCTTGGTTTATGTGCACTACAATTTGAGGTTGTTGAGCCATTACTGTGATCGGGCTAATGAAGATCCCACATATAAAATTTGGGACAATCACCCTGACGACGACAATTTGGAGGATGGCATTGTACATATGGAAGAACTAGAAGAGGAGCTTGTACGGGATGAAGCTGAAGCAGCTGCAGCAGCCATGCCACCTCCACCTCCACCATCCAGTAGCAGTTCTCGGGGCCCGAGTCTTGTTCCATTGCTGTCGCCACCTCCATCGACACCCTCGCGTGGAGGCTCTAGTTCTGGTCGTCGGTCTGTGCGGGAGACTCCTAGAAGACCACCACGACCTACTTATACTCCTGGAGACTCTCGTGGCAAGGGCCACTTGTAGATTTACAGTTTACTTGTCTTTTTTAGTTTCTATTAGACTTTAGTTTTCATAACTGTTGAGTTTTGAGTCCTTGACTCTTGACTCTTGACTCTTTCATATCATTATGACATTATGATATTTTTTGTAAACATTATATCACTGTGACAATGAAAATTTGAAGTTTGAAGTTGGGCCTTGGCAATTATAACTCATTGGTAATGATTGTGAATTATGAATATGATGCTTTGTGAAAGACTAAAGTTGTTTCATTTCATCTCATTATTCATGTTTCATTTTATAAATTTTTAACATTTCATATCATGTTAACAGTTAGAAGTTAGGACTTAGAAATATCTTCGATATTACTTCTTGTAATGGTTAAACTTGGCTTACAAGTACAACTTGTTACTTTGGTGATCAATGATGATAAATGTTATTGAATTTTCAATTCTGAAAGCTTGAAGTTGAAACTTTAATATTGAATTTGATGAATCATGATTTATAAGACTCAATATGTTGCAGTTGTAATATGTATTTTAATTTTACTAAGGTTGATGACGATTATAATTTCTAGATGATTGATGTGATATGGTTCAATGATCAATTTATGTTTTTTTATGTTTTTTATGTCTATTTCATCATTCTACATGTTTTTGTTGACATATATGTATCAAAAATTAAAAAATATAAAAAATATATATATTTTTAAAAAATCGCTCCGGGATTCGCTCCCAAACCGGGAGCTTCTGAAAATGGTCGCTCTCGCTCCCGCTTCCGCTCCCGCTCCCCGCTTCCGCTCCCGCTCCCAAGTAACATTGTTCTCTAGAGTGGGGTTTGCTAAGAGAGATAGAATCAATGATCAGAAGAGCAGCTGAGGGGCATTGAGTGTAGAGAAACAAAGAAGGCAGAGATTGTGCCAAGAGAGCAGCGCAACAGCCAAGGAGAGTGACGCAGAGCCAGCAAGGGCTTACACAGGGCCATGCAGAGGCAGCCAAGTGCTGCGCAAAGCACCAAAGAGGCCAGCGTGTCTGACGCAGGGCCTCCTGGGGCTGACGTAGGGCCAATGTGCGACAAAGAGGGGCTGACGTAGTCCAGATTGGGCAGACGCTAGGGTTACAGAGCAATTTTGTGTTGAGGAGCTGCCAAAAGGATTTTCCGAGGTTTCAGCGAGGAGATTTCTCTCAAACTATGAAGTATAGCTGCTAAGGAAATTCTCTGTTGGGTAGGCCAGTTTCGGCACCCAGATTGTACTCTGATATTGCTTAATAAGAAAACCCTCAGATAGTTGCACCGGTTTTCCCGTATTGGGTTTTTCCGGGGACATTGGTCCAAAAATAATGCTGTCATGTGGTGTGTTTGTTCTTGTTTCTTTTAGTTTCTGATCTGTAATATGTTGAGCATGCATTGGTGTTTATTTTCAGTATTTACTTTGTAAATAACTCGTTAAAGAAAAATAACAAGTAGGTAGGAATAAATCAGAAAAAATGCATGAAGGGTTTCTAAACTAAGTAAACTTAGAAACTTCAACAGATTTCTGTGAAAGAAATCGAAATTCAGAGGGAGCTTGTTCCTTAGAGGATTTCTAGCGCCAAAGAAATCCAGATCTGAGTTTTGCGAGGGTGGCAGCGAAAGAGGGAGAAGAGAACCAATTCGAGATACATTTTAGCAAAGATGGTCGTTAACGGACTGAGGGATCAGGACAAGTTGGATGGAGCATCTGTTGAAGAATCTAGGGCAATCATAATTAAAATGATTATTTTTAGCATGATAACAATTTGTGAAGTTCTTTTGCAATTTTTCTTAGCTTGATCTTATTATTATTATTAGTGTGTGTGATTACTTCATCAAACTGCTATCAAAAACAAAGAGACAAGAACACAAGATATTTGGCTTTCTGCCAGGGCCAAAACCTCTCCCTCTTGGAGAGGAAAACCGCACAAAATTCTTCTTATAGAGATTCTAATTGACGAATACCAAGACCATGACCCTTGACCTATTCTGCCACACCAGGACGAAGACACCAATCCTCTTCTTTGTCACTGCTGAGATCATCCTCATTGCTACACCATTGAGGCCATCACTACTGCATCACTGAGATTTTCATCACTGCTTCTTCACGAGGTCTCTTGTCTTCATTAAGGTCTTCCCTGTGACTTTGATTCTATCATTTTATTAATGCACCAAGACCTTCATTATGACAATCACCATGATGATTATTTCACCATATCTCCATTTGTACTTAGATCATCACTGTACTCTTGCTGAGATCATCATCACATTGACTGTGAGCATGCTGAGAGTGTATTCCAAGACTGTGATGATCCTTATCACCTTTTTCTCTTTATGTCGAGACTATAATCCTTGTCACTGCTTCTCATTATGTCGAAACTGTAACCCTTGTCACTGTCATTAAGGCTTCTTCTCATTATGTCGAGACTGCTACAGAGATACCACTTAGATTCTCTTCATTATTAGTATGTCGAGACTATAGCAGTGCTTAGAGAGTATGCGGAGGTTACTAGAGACAAATCCGAACCCTTTACTCTGATATCCTCCAAGACTTTTAATCATGCCGAGACTATTAGTGCTCCTGTAGGATTCTGGAGATCTTCTTCACCACCGAAAGATAATGACTATGCTTCCTTTCGCTGAGATGTACACCACCGAGGAGGAGAGGACTATCATCTTTCTTCATTGTGATCATCACTGAGGTTGATGAGGCTTTCCGAGATCCTATACCCAACCGAGATCTTCTTCCTGCACCTCATACCCATCCAAAATTTCAGAGGAGAATGTGAGTTTTATACTTGTGTCTTGCGAATACCCTAGCCACACATTTGTAGTGGTTTGTGCTAAAAAATAAGCCGACTTGACAAGTGAAACGTTGTGTCTATTTCTTTGAGCCGACATGACTGTCTTTTATACATTTAATTCAATTTTAAAGCCGGCATGGTGATCTCCTTGTCATTTTGCTTGCAAATTTCATTGTGCTTGCTCTTGGAGGATTGATCTTGGTCTTGGAGGGTTGCTCTAGGCTTGAATATATTTTACATAGGCTCATGAGGAGCTCCTTCATACATGACTTGACTCTTTGATATATTAATAAATCCTAAAGACATCAAGAAGAAGTCTTTGACCTAATTACACTTCTTGCTCATGAAACCCATGCAGCAAGGCATACAAAATAAATTTATTTTCTTTTATTACATCATTTACAAAGATCAAACCATTATGAAGACCGAACCTAGCTACACTTTCTTCAACAGCATCCAACTTCGTCATCTGGAAGGCCAGGATCCTGGCAGTTTTGGATAAAAATCACATCAACGATTATGCCTTGAGGACAGTTGTTGTTCCAGTTAATGTTGATCCTCTCAAGAAGTACGAGGAGGCTCAAGCGAAAGCAAAGTGCATGATCTTGAACGGGGTCAAAAATCATGTGATCCCACATATTGCTGAGAAAGACACAGCAAGGGAAATGTGGGAGACCTTGACCACATTGTACGAGGGAACTTCCGTTCTGCAGAAGATGTTGCTTGAGAGTCAACTGAGACAGTTTCGGATGCAGAAGGGAGAAGAAATCGATCCCTTCTTCTCAGGCTGCAGAGGATCCGTGACCAACTTCCGTAGGGTCTACACTAGATGCTAAATTCATGGTCAGGACTACCCTGAACGCAGTCACTGAAGACTAGGAATCCTTTGTCCAAAGCATCTTGGGCAGGGCTTCTCTTCCCAGTTGGGAGGAGATGCAGGTAGCTCTTCGACAGGAAGAGATCAGACAGTTGACCAAGACAGGAAGCAGCAACAAAGGGATCAGAGTCAAGAAGGAGGAAGCGAAGGATGCGGCTCTCGCATCAACGGGACAACAAGGGCATATGAAACAAAAGAAAAAGGACATAGCCAAAGTCAGATGCTTCAGATTTGGAGAAATGGGTCACATCGCCACGTAGTGCCCTCGAAAGAAGGGCAAAGAAGACGAGTCTAACGCAAAGGCTGCTCCAGTGAAAGCTGATGGAGAGGACGATGATGATTGCGCCGTGCGTGCTCATGCACCTCTAGAGAAGAGGAGGGGCGATATTGAGCTGTAGTCAGGAGGACTATACTAAAAGGGCAGGATCTTGAGGTGCCCAAACTCTTGGATCACATACGGCTACGGGAACCCTTAATGATAGTAGCAGAATGACGGGAGTCGGTGCGAGGGATGATGGAGCAACAATGGCAGAGCTAGTATGCCAAAGTCTGAAGCAGCGCAGTGGAGTGTTGCAGCAATGCGAGAGGCACAGAGCAGATACAACAACAGCGAAATATCATCAAAGGGTCAACATAAATTAGCAGCAGAGGTAGCTTCAGCATCAAGGGGTATCCAGACTGACCAACATGTCAGCTTTTGGGTGGCTTTTCAGTTGCTTACTTCTCAGCAACTGAGTTGCAGTGCAGCAGTTAGCAGTGGTAGTGCTATGGGCAGCATGATGCAACATATTGAGAGGGAGTTGCAGTACGGATGCAGCAGTGACAGTGGCAATGTCATGGGCAGCAGTATAGATTGCAGCAACGCAGTGGATGAGGGGCAGCAGGCCGAGCGTCAGCAGCACAGTGGATGAGGGGCAGCATGCCGAGCGTCAGCATCGCAGAGGACCAATGTCATGGTTCAGTGTGATACCTCTGTTGGGAAGTATTGCTAAAGCACATTCCTGGCTAAGAGGGAATGTTGATTTTTGGGGGTAGCAATGGATGTGCTCTAACTTCGAAATTTTATGGAGGGGCTAGAACACACTAGATCTCCAAGACCCAAAAATCGTTTGGAGAAATTCCACCCAGAGTGCATATTATTCAAATAATTAATTATTTTTAATGGTGCCTAAGTTAAAACTTAGGACATTAAAATAATTAAAGTGAATTAATGTAAATATGGGTGAGAAGCTTCTAAGTGACGAGCATCAAGTCTAATTTAATCTTAGTCATTGATTAGAGATTAGATTGTTGATTTGGGGTAGCATCTGATGTGCTCTAGCCATGAAAATTGGTGGAGAGACTAAAGCACATGAGATCTCCAAGACCCAGAAATGGTTTGAGGAAATTCTACCCGGTGAAGGAGATATTAAAATAATTAATATTTTTAATAGGTTCCTAATTCTAAACTTAGGAAAATAAAATATTAATGGGTATTAATATAAAATTGGGTTAGAAGGTTCTAAATGACATGGATCAAGCCAAATCTAATCTTAGTTGTTGATTGGAGATGTAATCTCATCCGTTGAAGACTCAACAGAAAAAGTATAAGAGGAGGTTTGAAGGTCAGTTGGAGATACACTAGAGTGATCAGTCAGTTCGATTTTCTAGAGTGGGGTTTGCTAAGAGAAATTGAACCAGTGATCAGAGTCGTAGCGAGGGGCATTGAGTGCAAGGCAGAGATAGTGCCGGGAGACCAGCGCAGGCGCAGAGAGGCGGACGCAGAGCCAAAGAGAGTCATGCAGAGGCCAGCAGTGGCTGCACAGAGGCATAGAGGCAGTTGCAGAGCCAGAGAGAGCCACGCAGAGGCTAGCAATGGCTGCACAGAGGCCCAAAGGGCCTGCGTGATTGACGTAGAGGCTGCAGAAGTGACGCAGAGGGAGAGGGAGGCTACGCAGAGCCTCGGAGCGCTGATGCAAAGGGATTTAGGCTGACGCAGAGGCCAAGAGGGCGGACATAGTGCCTCAAAGAGGTGTTGGAGAGGGTTTCGTGGCGCAGACTTTCAGAATATTTGCTTCCGAAGAGAAATATGACTGCCAAATTATTTTCTCTGTCGGGTGAGCCAGTTTGACCCAGTGCACTCAAGAAAAGCTGCTTAATAATAAAACCCTCAGAACTGTTGCACCAGTTTTTCCAGGGACGATTGTCCAAAAATAACGGTGTCCCTTGTGTGTTTGTCTATTTCTTCCGGTTGTTGATCTGTAGATGGTTGAGACTGTATTGTGTTTATTTTAGTATTTATATGGTTAAATAACTTCTTAGTAATTAAAACAAGTAGGCGAAATAAACCAGAGAATATAGAAAAATTTCTAATGGGTAATACTCAGAAATTTCAACATGGTATCAGAGGGTTGCAGATCACAAGAGAGCTGAAGGCACCAGCTAAATCAAAGAATTTGCAGCAGAAATAATTGTCCCAAGTGACAGAAGTTGTTCCTAAGCAGAAAGTAGCAGAGAAGGGTTGATGCAGAGGGCCTGCGTCATCAGTTCGAGTCAGAGAAGGGGCCATCGCAGAAGCAAAGAGAGGCAGAAGAGGTTCACGAAGAGCCACATCATCTTGCTCAGCCACACAGGAGTGACGCAGTTGGCTAGTAGAGTGATTCAATCACTGTCGGGATTGCGCAAAGCCAAGAGGCTCAGTCCTTCAATTGCTGGGGCATAGGAAGCTGTGGGCAGATTGTGGAGTGTGAAGCTGGTGGGGTGTTGTTGCTGTTGAGGCAGGACAATACCTAACGAGATAGAACCAAGGTAGAAGGGAGTCGCTACCTAGGCGGATTTCTAGCCAAGAAATCCAGATCAGTTTTGCAGGAGCAAAGGAGATCACAGGTGTGATTCCACAGTTGACAGAAGGATTTCCAGGAGGGAAATCAAGACTCAAAGGGAGTCTAGAAGTGGACTTCCAGGAGGGAAGTAGAGACTCAAAGGGAGTCTAGCAGAGAACTTCCAAAAGAGAAGTAGAGACTCAGAGGAGTCGAAAAGAAGAGCAAAGATGGCCATGAACAGACTGAGGGATCAGGACAGGCTGGACAGGGAGTCCAACTTTGTCATCTGGAAGGCCACGATCCTGTCTGTTCTAGATAGACATCGCATCAAGGCCTTCGCCTTGAGAACCATGGCTATCCCAGTCGACCCAATTGATGACGAAAGGTATGAGGATGCGATGAACAAGGCAAAGTGCATAATCCTTGATGGGGTCAAGGATCATGCAGTCCATCATATTGCCAAGAAGAATACGGCAAAGGAAATGTGGGACACCTTGACGACATTGTATCAGAGAATTTTCGTGTAGAGGAAGATGCTACTGGAGAATCAGCTGCGGTCGTATCAGATGCAGAAGGGGGGGCAGGTAGATCACTTCCTCAATAGGTTCAAGGAGATTCGGGACCAATTGACTTCCATAAGGGCCACGCCAGATCAGGAGTTAATGGTGAGGACCGCCCTAAACGCAGTCTCCGAGGAGTGGGAGACATTTGTCCAAAGCATTTTGGGCAGAGAGAATCTTCCAGATTGGGAAGAACTGTGGGCAGCTCTTCGCCAAGAAGAGATCAGACGGCTGACCAAGGCGGGAAGTAGTAGAAAAGGAGCTCGGGGCAAGAAAAAGGAGGAAGAGGATGCAACTCTGGCATCTGCGAGGCAGTAGGGGAAGAGGAAGAAAAAGGACCTCTCCAAGATAAAGTGCTTCAACTGTGGGGAACTGGGCCATTATGCAAACCAGTGTCCTAGGAAGAAGAATAAGGGAGAGGCGTCTGACTCCAAGGTAGTGCCAGCGAAGGCAGAGGAGGTAGAGGATGATAATGATTGTGCCATGAGTGCTCATGTACCTCTAGAGAAGAGGTGGGGAGACATTAAGCTGTAGTCAGAAGGACTATAGGTGATGAGGGGCAAGATCCTTGAGGTATCCAAACTCTTGGATCATACTTGGCTATGGGAGCCCCAAAGTGAGAGTAGAAAGATGGCGGATGTCGGTAGAAGTGGATGCAGATGAAGCGGCAGAGAGTGCGAGAGTGCAATAGTCTCAGGGAGCGCAGAGAGGGTTGCAGTAGTGTGAGAGGCACAAAGTAGGTTGCAGCAGTGCAGGATGGCACAGAGAGGTTTGCAGCGGTGCGAGAGGCACATAGCTGTTGCAGTAACGCACAGGCAGCAGAGGGAGCACAGGATAGCGGCAAAGAGAGCTTCAGCATCGGGAGGGATTCTAGCTTGACAAGGAAGTTAGTAGTTGGTAGATCAGTTACTTACTTCTCAGTAACTGAGTTGCAATGCAGTAGTAGCAGTGGTAGTGCTATGGGAAGCACGATGCAGCATGATGAGAGAGAACTACAGTGCAGATGCAGTGTTGGGAGAAAGGACTAGCAGCAGCATGGATGTAGAGGGAGCTGCAGTACACATGTAGCAGTGGCAATGGTAGGGCCATGGGCATCAGTACAGGATGCAGCAGTGCAGAGGATGTTGGGTGGGAAGGCCTAGCATCAGCACAGGTACCAGTGTCGTATAATCAGGGTGATGCTCAGTGGTGGAGTATTACTAGAGCACATTCCTCGCTAAGAGGGAGTGTTGATTTGGGGTAGCACCAGATGTGCTCTAGCCATGAAAATTGGAGAGGCTAAAGCACATGATATCTCCAAGACCCAAAAATGGTTTGGGAAAATTCTGCCTGGTGAAGGAGATATTAAAATAATTAATATGTTTAATGGGTTCCTAAGTCTAAACTTATGAAAATAAATATATTAATGGGTATTAATATGACACTGGGTTAGAAGATTCTAAATGACATGGATCAAGCCAAATCTAATCTTAGCTGTTGATTAGAGATGTAATCTCGATCGTTGAAGACTCAACAGAAAAAGTATAGAGGAGGCTTGAGGGTCAGTTGGAGATACACCAGAGTGATCAGTCAGTTCGATTTTCTAGAGCGGGGTTTGCTAAGAGAAATCAAACCAGTGATTAGAGTCGCAGCGAGGAGCAGTGAGTGCAAGGCAGAGATAGTGTCAAGAGACCAGCATAGAGGCAGACGCGGAGCCAAAGAAAGCCACACATAGGCAGACGCAGAGCCACGCAGAGGCCAGCAGTGGCTACGCAGAGGCCCAGAGGGCCTGCGTGATTGACGTAGAGGCTACAGAAGTGACGTAGAGGGCCAAGGAGGCTGGCAGAGCCTTAGAGGGCTGATACAAAGGGTTTCAGGCTGACGCAGAGGCCAGGAGGGCTGACGCAGTGCCTCAGAGAGGTGTTGGAGAGGGTTTCGTGGAGCAGACTTTCAGAATATCTGCTTCCAAAGAGAGGTATTACTACTAGATTATTTTCTCTGTTGGGTGAGCCAGTTTGGCACCCAATGTACTCAAGAAAAGTTGCTTAATAATAAAACCCTCAGAACTATTGCACCGATTTTCCCAAGTTGGGTTTTTCCAGGGACGATTGTCCAAAAATAACGGTGTCCCTTGTGTGTTTGTCTATTTCTTTCAGTTGTTGATCTATAGATGGTTGAGACTATATTGTGTTTATTTCAGTATTTATATGGTTAAATAACTTGTTAGTAATTAAAACAAGTAGGGGAAATAAACTAGAGAATACAAAAAATTTCTAATGGGTAATACTTAGAAATTTCAACATAGATCACAGTCGTTGATTTCTCAACAGGAAAAGTATAAAGGAAGGCTTGTGGTTAGTTGGAGAACGCACACAAAGAGAGCAACACTTGAGCTAGTTCAATATTCTAGGGCGTGGCTCGCTGAGAATTTTGGAGTGAGTTTCTAGCGCAGAGATGGGCAGTTCGGCAGAGGGACTTCAGTCCAAGGCCGAGAATACATAGCAGAGAGGCAGAGCAGCACCAGGGAGAGGCAAAGCAGCACCAGGGAGAGACAAAGCAGCTCCAGAAAGGGTGACGCAGAGGCTAGAGGAGCTGACGCAGTCACTTAGAGGCAGGGTTGGGGTTTCCATGAGGCAGAGAGAGCAGTACTGCAGCAAATCATTTTCTGAACTAGGAAGGCTCGCTGGAAGGGTGACGCAGCTCCTAGAGGAGGTGACACAGTTCTAGCAAAGAGATTGGAGCAGCCATCGCTGCACAACACTGGGGACAGCGCAGTCACCTGTGGGGTTTGTTCATTCAGTTGCTGGATTCGCCAAAATATTTGTCTCTGGATAGAGGTACTTCTTCCAGGTTTATTCTCTGTTGGGTGAGCCGGATTTGGCACCCTAGTTGTATTCAAAAATCTGCTTAATAATAAAACCCTCATAACTGTTGCACCAGTTTTCCCACATTGGTTTTTTCCGAGGATGTTTAGTCCAAAAATAAGTGTGTTCTTTGGGTGGTAGTCTCATTTATTTTTCAGTACTTGATCTGTATAGTGGTGTGGGCTGTAGTGTATATGCATTAATATTTCTGAAAGTAACTTGTTAAAATGAAGAACACAAGTATGTAATGCAAATCAGTTTACTGCAGTAGGATTTCTGGCTTGTTAGATTCAGAAATTTCCACAGTTCAT
Organism: Pinus tabuliformis; assembly: GCA_031772625.1. Taxonomy (NCBI): domain Eukaryota; kingdom Viridiplantae; phylum Streptophyta; class Pinopsida; order Pinales; family Pinaceae; genus Pinus; species Pinus tabuliformis. Next base: position 1,556,356,760 of record CM062804.1, read on the forward strand.
TTAAATGGAAGTGCAATGAATGCCAAGATATCAAAAATGGCTCATATACTAGAGTGAAGACCCATCCCATTGGTCAAACTAACACAGGGGTGCAAATATGCACTGGGCCAAAAGATGCAAATGGCAAATCTGGTCAAGGTTTGAGTCCTGGGAAAATGAAATTCTATGCATCTTTGCAAGAAGTTGCTGATAGGAAGCTTGCTAAGGGAAAACACCCTATGCAAAGCTCTACAACTAGGCCTCCATTGCCATCTAGGCCTGTTGCCACAACTAATAAAAGGCCCACTCTAGGCCCTCTTGAAGCAGCTTTCAATAATCAAGGTAGAGACATAGCCGATGAACATGTAGCTCGTTGCATTAATGCAAATGGGCTAGCATTCAATTTGGTGTCTTCCCCTTATTGGCAACAAATAATTAAGGTAGTTAATGAAGCGCCAAAAGAGTACAAAAGCACTGGATATGAAAAGGTTTGCACTTCTTTGTTGGCATCAAAGAGACAATCTGTGGATAGACAACTACAGGCAATCTGGGATACATGGCAGAAATAGGGGCGTCCATCATTTTTTATGGATGGAGAGACCAAAGAAACCGTCCATTAATTAATGTTGTTGCAGTATGCCCCCAAGGGGCAATGTTTTTGAAGGTTGTTGCTTGCAGTGGAATAGAGAAAATGCATCTTTCATATCTACAATTCTTATTGATGCAATAGAAAGTGTGGGGTCACATAATGTTGTCCAAGTCATTATAGACAACGCACAGGTTTGTAATGCTACAGGTTTGATTGTGGAGGATAGATATGAACACATCTTTTGGACTCCCTATGTAGTCATTCATTGAACATTATGCTTTTCAAGATTTGTGAGACTGAATGGATTAATGAAATATATGTAGCAGCAAAAGAAATTGAAATGTTCATAACCAATCATTCAATGTACCAAGCCATATATCGAGATTTTGCAAAGTTGGAGCTACTGAATGTACTCTTTTTTTAATCAATGTTATTTGTATTAGAAATTCTTAATTTTAATTACAAATTTATATATGATTTCTCATTTGAGATTTGACTTTTTGAAACTCGTAGGTTGTTGAAACTTGTTTTGCCTCCCACACTCTTGTCATAAAGAGGTTTTTGGAGGTGAGACAAGCATTACAAACAATGGTCATTGACCCTCTTTGGGAATCATGGAGGACTTCCACTTCTGATAGAGGGCAAAAAATCAAGTCCATCATTCTTGATGATGCATGGTGGGACAAAGTCCAACACCTTCTGCGGTTTATTGAACCAATTTTGACCTTGATCAGGGCATTTGACACAGATATATCTTTCTTGGGGGAAGTTTATGAAAACATTGATAGTATGTTGGAGAGGATAAGGGAAATTAAGGCAAGTAAAAATGACCATTTTGAAACATTCTATTATGAAGTGAAGGACAGAGTTATAAAAAGGTGGAACAAAATGACTACACAATTACACCTTTTGGCCTATGCATTGCACCCTAAATATATTATTCCAAAATTTTGTGTTTACCTAGTAGAACAATGCCAAACAAGGATTCTGAAGTGGTACAAGGATACACGACAGCTTTAAGGAAAATTTATAGAGATATGGGAGTTGCAATGGAAGTACAACAAGAATTTGGAGGATTTCTACAATCTACTGGTAGCTTTTCAGATCCAGTAGCTATGGATGATCAAGGGCATCTTGATCCTATTACTTGGTGGGGATAGCATTCATCTCTCCACTCTAGCCACCAGGTTATTATCACAAGTTGCTAGTTCCTCATCAGCTAAGAGGAATTGGAGTACATATGGCTTCATTCATTCAGTGAAGCAAAAGAAGCTGGGAGTGGCAAAGGCTAAGGATCTTGTGTATGTTCATTCCAACCTCTGTCTTCTATCACATGTTCAACCGGAGTATAAGAAAGGTCCGAGCAAGATGTGGGATGTGAAGCCTGAGATCTCTGACTTGAACCTGACACTGAATGCCATGACTCACCTCAACCTACTTGAGGATATTGTTCCACCACCAATCCAGCCTACTGATACAACTTCCTACATTCCAAGACCCCCGTCATCTATTCATGATGTAGAGTTGCAATATGCAAAAGATAATGCAGATCCATTTGAGGATATGTAAATGTATTTACTATTATCATTTATGATATTATCCTTTTTGTTACTTTGTATGAGGGAGGATGCATCATTTCAATGTTTCAGTCTTCATATTTATAATATATCTAATGGTTTCAGTTCTAAAAGTGTTTGATGGTTTCAGGGAGTATTTCATTTTTGAACTCTAAAGTGTTTTTTTAAATTTAAAAAATATTAATATATTTTAATTTTTTTGTACTTGACGTATCCTTGTCGTATCCGAATCCTGGATTTTCAAAATACTATCGAATCCAAATTTGGATCCATATCCGTATCCGAATCCTGGTAACTTAGCAATAGCAATGAACCAATAAGCTGATGATACAAAGTGGGATCCACCAACTCGGAATTAGCATCATGCAGCTTCTTCCAGTTGGTGATCATAGGAGTAGCCATAGGCCTGCAACCATCCATACAAAATCTCCTCAAGATATCTCCTGCATAACTGCCCTGGCCCACATAGATGTGCCCATCCTCCTACCAGACCTCCAACCCCAAAAAGTAATGCATCAACCCCATATCAGTCATATCAACCTCTGAAGCAAGATCTCTCTTGCAGTGTTGGATGAGATTGTCCTCCCCTGTAATAAACAAGTCATCCACATACAGTACCGGAATGAGTGGATTGTCACCTACCAGAACAAAGTATAGGTTCGGATCTACATCTCTCTTCTAGAAACCCATCTGCTGCAATTAGGCATCTATCCTCTCGTACCATGCCCTTGGTGTTTGCTTCAATCCATACAAGGCTTTCTTCAACCTACACACATGAGACTCCCTCCCATGCAACTTAAATGCCTCGAGCTGCTCAATTTACACCTCGTCTTGTATAACACCATTGAGAAAGGCGGTCTTCACATCCATCTAGTGAAGCCTCCAACCCATCTTAGCTGCTATAGATATCACTGCTCTAATGAAAGTATAACGAGCAAGTGGTGCAAAGGTCTCTTCATAGTCAACTATGTTGATTTCTGGTAACATCGGATGAGCTCTAAGCCTCAAAATTTGCATGGAGGCTAGGACACATGTATTCTAGAATCTCATAAATCATTTTGGGAAATTCCATCCAGAGATAGTTTTATTAAAATAATTAATTATTTTTAATAATTGCCTAAATCTAAACTTAGGAAATTAAAATAATTAAAGGGTATTAATTAAACTAGGGGTGAAACTTCTAGAAGACAAGGATCAAGTCAAAATTATCTGAGCCATCAATTAGAATCTAATCTGGGTCATTGATTGATCAACGAGAGGATTATAAGAAGAGGCTTGATGGGCATTTGGAAAATACATCGAGTGAGAGACCAAGAGATTGATTTCTAAAGAGAGCAGCGCAGCAGTTGTCGGAGAAGTGATTGAGGTGATTTCTTGTAGTGAGGGGCAGGGATAGTTTCCAGAAGAAAATTTCCTGATCTAGGGATACATTGCAGAGGAGAAAGAGAGAGATCCACAAGAGGCAGCGCAGAGCCACGCTGGATAGCGTAGGGCCATGTTGAGGCAGCGCATAGCCTGAGAGGAGATATGAAATTTGTTGGAGAATCAAGTTCCAGAGCCAGAAGCCAGGGTGAGAGACTGAAAAGGCAGAAAGTCGACGTTCCAGAGGCATATCGATCAACCTGAAGGAGTGACGCAGTTCCCAGAAGCTTGACGCAGAGCAGCGGAGTGATTGCACAGAAACTATGCAGAGGCAGCTAGGGGCTAGCCATTCAGTGGCTGGACAGTATTCGATCGCCAGCGATGGTGTGAGGTGTTGATTTTTTTGGTAGCATTAGATGTGCTCTAGCTCCAAAATTTTGTGGAAGGGCTAGAACACACTAGATCTCCAAGACCCATAAATCGTTTGGTGAAATTCCAACAGGATTGTATTTTATTAAAATAATTAATATTTTTAATGGGGTTCCTAAGTCTAAACTTAGGAAAATTAAAATATTAATGGGTATTAATGAAAATATGGGTGACAAGCTTCTAAGAGACGAGGATCAAGTCTAATTGAATATTAGTCGTTGATTAGAGATTAGATCATAATCGTTGATTTCTCAATAGGAAAAGTAGAAAGGAAGGCTTGGGGTCAGTTGGAGAATACACACAGAGAGAGCAGCACTTGAGCTAGTTCGAAATTCTGGAGCGTGGTTTGCTCAGAACTTCAGAGTAAGTTTCTAGTGTAAAGAGGCGAAATTCAGCAGAGGGACTTTGATCCAAGGCTGAGAATACATAGCAGAGAGGCAGAGCAGCACCAGGGAGAGACAGCGCAGCTCTAGAAAGGATGACGTCGAGGCTAGAGGAGCTCACCCAGTCACGTAGAGGCAGTGCTAGGTTTCTGTGGGCAAAGAGAGCAGTGGTTCGGCAAATCGATTTCTGAGCTGGGAAGGCTCACTGGGAGGGCGACATAGCTCCCAGAGGAGGTGATGCAGTTCCAGTGCAGAGCTTGGACCAACCATCACTACACAGCACTGGGGACAGCGCAATCACCTATGGGGTTTGTTCATCCAGTTGCTGGATTCGCCAAAATATTTGTCTTCGGATAGAGGTACTTCTGCCAGGTTTATTCTCTGTTGGGTGAGCCGGATTTGGCACCCTAGTTGTATTCAAAAATCTGCTTAATAATAAAACCCTCATATTTGTTGCACTGGTTTTCCCACATTGGGTTTTTCCGGGGACGTTTAGTCCAAAAATAAGTGTGTCCTTTGTGTGGTTGTCTCATTTATTTTTCAGTACTTAATCTGTATAGTGGTGTAGGCTGCAATGTATTTGCACTAATATTTTCTGAATATTTCTGAAAATAACTTGTTAAAATGAAGAACAGAAGAAGGTAATGCAAATCGGTTTACTGCAATAGAATTTCTGGCTTGTTAGATTCAAGAATTTTCACATGGTATCCGAGCAATTGCAGATCAAGGAGGACTGAAGCCATCGGCGAAAGGACAGAGGAAAATCTGTGTGAAGACAATTGTCCCGAGAGACAACACAGTTTCTGGCCAAGAGAGCAGAGGAGGGTGACGCAATCACCAAGGGAGGCTCACACAGAGCCTGTGTCAGCCTGATTGGGTGACGCTTTTCCTGCAGAAGGCATCGCAGCGGTTACTGGGCTAGCGCAGAGACTGTTGAGTCTCGTTTTTCTGGTTGTCGTGGCTAGAGGTGCAGCGCAGATTTCATCTAGAGTTGTTGGTGGGGTGTTGATTCTGTTGGTGCAGAACAGTACCTAGTGGGGCAGAAGCAAAGTAGAGGGAATTAGTTCCTCAGAAGATTTATTGCCAAGAAATCTAGATACAGTGTTGGGCAGCAGCAAAGAAAGATCAAACAGGGATGGTTCGACAGTGGTTGGCAGAAGGATTTCCGTGAAGGAAATCGAAATTCAGAGGGAGCTTGTTCCATAGAGGATTTCTAGCGACAAAGAAATTCAGCTCCGAGTTTTGTTGGGGCAGCAGCGAAAGAGGGATAAGAGAACCAATTTGACATTCATTTGAGCAAAGATGGTCATTAACGGACTAAGGGATCAGGACAGCTTGGATGGAGCATCCAACTTCGTCATCTGGAAGGCCAGGATCCTGGCAGTTTTGGATAAAAATCGCATCAAGGATTATGCCTTGAGGACGGTTGTTGTTCCTGTTGATGTTGATCCTCTTAAGAAGTATGAGGAGGTTCAGGCAAAAGCAAAGTGCGTGCTCTTGGATGGAGTCAAGGATCATGTGATCCCACATATTACTGAGAAGGACACAACAAGGGAAATGTGGGAGGCCTTGACCACATTGTAAGAGGGAACTTCCGTTCAGCGAAAGATGTTGTTTGAGATTCAGCGGAGACAGTTTCAGATGCAGAAGGGAGAAGAAATCGATCCCTTCTCAGGTTGCAAAGAACTTGTGACCAACTAACTTCCGTAAGGTCTACACCAGATCTTGAATTTATGACCAGGACTGCCCTGAATGCAGTCACTGAAGACTGGGAAACCTTTTTTCAAAGCATCTTAGGCAAGGCTTCTCTTCCCAGTTGGGAGGAGATATTGGCAACTCTTCGACAGGAAGAGATCAGACAGTTGACCAAGGCAGGAAGCAGTAGCAAAGGGATCAGAGTTAAGAAAGAGGAAGAGGAGGATGTGGCTCTCGCATCAACGGGACAATGAGGTGTTAAGTTATGGTATGTTCTATGCTTATAACAGTTTACTTCTTTTTCTTATTATATTCCACCGATTAGCAATCGCATGTACATAAAGTAAAGTGCAGATAGAACATTAAACGATCGACAGAAAACAAGCCAAGACAAGAGACACAAGATGTGGCGGCTAGCCTGGGACAAACCCCACAATGTGTGGGGAAACCCTTTGATCAAATCTTCTTTTATCTTCAATAATTCAGCAGAGAGAAATAGTACAATAAATCTGATTCATATCAGCAGTAGCAAACCCTAGATCAGTAGCATCAGCATTAGTGGCTTCATTATCAAACTAGGGCAGACCATATCTCACAAACCGACAGTCGGATTGACTTCATTCCACCACCAAAAGTTTCGGCTTCTAGAGGAGGTTCAGATGAACCTACAGCGCAGTTCAGATGAGGAGATCTTCTAGGCGACGCAAGTCAATCTTTACTTCTGCAGTTGCAGCTTCAGTTTCAGCAGTTTCCGGCTTCAAACTAGGGCAGTCGATATCTTGCAAACCATTCGTCGGATTGACTTCATTCCACCACCAAAAGCTGCGACTTTCAAAGGAGGTTCAGATGAACCTACAGCGCAGTTCCAAAGAGGAGATCTTCTAGGCCACGCAAGTCAATCTTTACTTCTGTAGTTGCAGCTTCAGTTTCAGCAGTTTCCGGCTTCAAACTAGGGCAGTCGATATCTTGCAAACCGTTCGTCGGATTGACTTCATTCCACCACCAAAAGTTGCAGCTTTCAAAGGAGGTTCAGATGAACCTACAGCGCAGTTCCAAAGAGGAGATCTTCTAGGCCACGCAAGTCAATCTTTACTTCTGCAGTTGCAGCTTCAAATTCAACAGCTTCCGGTTTCACATGTGTGAGAGAGAGAGACCCAATTCAGTGCAGTAGAGAAGAGACTCATATCTGCGCAGTAGAGAGAGAGAGATGTGATGAGATGAGTGAGACTAAATGAGGAAAAGTCCTCTTATATTTATACACAACGTTGGTGGGTGAATAGATGCGACTGTTGGGCTTCTGAGCCTACATGAGTTGTAGGTCGGCTTGATAATAATTCCATAATCAAAATAAATTCATATCTCCATGAATACTTATCGGAATCGGATGATCTTTATATCAATCCTACACCTCTCGACGAGAGGAATCTAATAAAAATATTATTAGCCATGAATAAGATGACCCACATGAAGTTTTGCCCTGGTTGCCAATTTTAACACTCCCTCTCAACCATGGAGAACTTCATCTGCAATCTGTCTATCGGTCGTTACTATTCATCCATCAAATGCACTGCCTTGTACAGCCTGACCCTTGCCCTGCTCTGCTCTATTTTGCCTATTCTGCTTTGTCTTGTTCTGCCCTGCACTAATCTGTACTGTTTTGTTCTGTTCTGCTCTGCTCTTGCATTGTTCTGTTCTGCTCTGCTCTTGCATTGTTCTGTTCTACTCTGCTTTTGTCCGAATTATGAAGAAGAAGAAATGATCGAGGATGTATCATACTGACTCAAAGTCAGTCTCAGAGTATGTACCACAGGTCCCAGACCAGTCTCAACCAACCCAAAGTCAGCGTCATAGTGAGTACAACTCCAATGGTCCCAGACCAATATCATCCTCCACTGACTCAAAGTCAGTCTCAGAGTATGTACCACTGATCCCAGACCAGTCTCAACCGACCCGAAGTCAGCGTCATAGTATGGTACAACTCCTACCACTGGTCCCAGACCAGTATCATTGATCCCAGATCAATGGAGGTCATCCTAGCGTAGGGAGTACAGTAGTTACAACGATGCGTCCATCGGTACTACTATGGTCCCTAACTTCATTTCCCTGCTCATTGATCAGATGAGAGGTACTTCCCATGAGTCCCAGACTGCATGGGTAGGATGCCTCGACAGGAGAACTAATCAATCCTGTCCTCACAGGAGAACACATCAATCCTGCTACAATTGCCATGGAGAACACATCAATCCTGCTACAATTGCCATGGAGAACACATCAATCCAGGCTGCCATGGAGAACACATCAATCCAGGCCTCACAGGAGAACACATCAATCCTGCTACAATCGCCATGGAGAACACATCAATCCAGGCCTCACAGGAGAACACATCAATCCTGCTACACAGGAGAGCGAATCATCATGTTCCACAAGAGAGCGAATCATCTTGTTCCAGTGCGCACCACCAGGGGAGGGTGAGTCACCCTGTGGTCGTATGTTGCTCCAGTAAGAACCGCAAGCCCTCAGAGCTCCCAGAGCTCAATGTATGCAACATGCAGGACCCTTGTACAAGGGTTTCTTGACGACTCCAAGTCGTTTGGGAAAATCACAGATTAGATCTTTCCTCGGGGCTTTTACAAGGTGTATCGACCTGTACATCATCTTAATGCGATGGAGCCTCCTTGCTCATCGTCTTACCATATCCTAGATGATGTCTATCTGCTAGAGCAATCGACGAATACGGGATTCCTCAATAATCGAATCCCACCTCTGGTTGTTACAGAGAATCACAGTGGTATGTGTTCAAACAGCTCACTGAAGAGCTTCCCCAACCAGGTAGGTTCATACGAGATCATACTCGTAGATATGTATATGGTCTCGGCGGTGCTTATGGCAACCGACTTCTGCTTCCTGCTCATCCATTATATCGAAGCAGAACCCAAGGAGAAACAACACCCGGAAGTGCTCTTACGGTCCTCCACATTGCCTGCCCAGTCAGCATCTGTGTATCCAAATAGTCTCACATCTCTGGCAATGTATCTTAACCCATAAGTGATAGTGCCACGAAGATATCTCAGCAGATTCTTGGCACCAATCCAGTGTATGTGGTGGGGTTCAACCATATGCTGGCTCAACGTGTTGACTGCAAGGCATATATCTGGACGGGAGTTCACTAAGAACATTAATGCTCCGACGAGTTGCCGATACTCGGTATCATTTCGTAAAACAGGTCCAGCAGCACTACCGCTTAACTTCTTGAAGTCAAGCTCCATCGGAGTAGTTACAGGCTTGCAGTCCACCATTTCGAATCTTTCCAATATCTTCACCACATATTTTCCTTGAGATAGGAAAATTTCTCCTGGCTTTTGCCACACTTCAAGTCCTAGGAAGTAGTGCATCAGTCCTAGGTCTTTCATTTCAAATTCAGAGGCCAGCTCCCTCTTACATTTGTGAATGAGAGGGTCTGCACCTGTTAGAAAGAGGTCATCCACATACAATACCAGTATGAGAGGCTTGTCATCTTCAACCTTAAAGTAAAGGTTAGGATCGGCTTCACTCCTAGTGAATCCCAGCTTCATCAAGTAGCTATCGATCCTCTCTTACCATGCTCGGGTGCTTGCTTCAGCCCATAGAGAGCTTTCTTCAACCTGCATACATGAGATTTTCGATCATAAATCTCAAATCCTTCGGGTTGCTCCACGTAGACCTCTTCTTTGATCGAGCCATGCAAGAACGCAGTCTTGACATCCATCTGATGTAGGTTCCATCCTTGTGAAGCGGCAAGGGCTATGATCGAGCGGATGGTCGTATATCTGGCAACAGGTGCAAATATCTCATCATAGTCTATACCTTCCTTTTGGGAGAAACCTCGAGCAACAAAACGAGCCTTATACTTTTCCGTGCTTCCATCTGCTGCATGCTTTATCTTGTAAAGCCATTTTGAAGTAACAATTGTCTTGTCCAGGGTCTGGGAACTACTTCCCAGACATCATTCTCCATAATAGACTCATATTCTACGGTCATAGCATCCTTCCATACTTGATGCTTGACGGCATCTGAGAATGACGAAAGCTCATTTTGTATGATCGTGCTCATGATGGTCAGGTATCCTAGATACCTATTAAGTTTCTTACTTTGACGGAAGGTTCCTCAAGGTGCAGCATGTCCTTTAGCATCATCAAGTATCCCCCTAAGCCATGAAGGCCTATTCCTAGAAGAGGAAGGCTCATGTGGATGAGAATCTATCAGATCCATGGGTTCTTCTACATCAGGCATTGATTCATCATCCTTTTCTTTCGGTTCCCTGGTGTTGGCTTCTTGAGAGCTCCTCAAAGTCGAAAGATTGTTCACCTTGCGGTGAACTTTTCTTTAGGAGTCTTGGAACCCAATGCTTGATGAGGGCATCAATTTTGTACATATACGACGGTGATTGTAGTTTCAGCCCATAGAAACATCAGAAGTCTTTGATCATGTAGCATGGCCCAAACAGCTTTCATCATCGTGTGGTTCTTCCTTCCCACCACACCATTCTGCTCAGGAGTATGTGGTGTAGTAGTCTCCCTCTTAATGCCAACCTCAGGTATGCCTGAGTGAACCAATTGTAATATATCAGAGGTCTTGCTTTGCCTTGAGGGGAATGGTCCCCTTTTGAGCTTTCCTTCAGCACATCCTGGACATACACCTTCATTCTCTATTCAGAATTCGGGCATCCCTATCACCATTTGTCTTACACCGAGTATAGCTTTATAATGAAGGGGGGAAAACCTCTAATGCCAAAGTTCGGACTGAAGACATGACACCTAGCAGACTTCCATCGACCTGATATAATGAATCAACACTAAACCCAAGAGTAAAGGCATCTTTAACATTATTTTTCCATATACATACCTTGCCATCGCTGAAGGTTACCTTGTAGCCTTTGTCTTTCGTTCCCGAGATGGACACTAGGTTCTTTTTGAGGTCAGGTGCATTTAATACATCCTGGAATTTCTGGCCTTCTTGAATGCTTGTCCTCTTCCTTGATTCCCAGCTCTCCTCTTACCTTTGCTGTTGAATTTGTCATTCATTTGATTTGCGATCAGAGGGATTTTGATCATCGTCTTGGTGTGAGTCCTTTCTATCAGGGCACTCCCTTGCATAGTGACCTGCTTTATCACAGATGTAACATCGTCCTTTTCTTCCACCCTTAGGTCCAGCCTTTCCTTATGATAAACGAAGCAGGAGGACCTTTAGGCATGGGCATTTCTTGCTCTTCTTCCCTTGTTTCTTCTTGAATGCATCTAGCCATTAATTCCTCAAAACCAGGAATTACATTATAGTTCAGAATAGTAATCCTAAACACGTACCATTTAGATGGTAATCCTCCAAGAGTCGTGAGTGCCATTTCCCAGTCTATTGTAGATTTCCTTGGAGGTGTCCAGTTCAGAGATGTAGGCCACCAAGTGCTAGTCGATAGAGTCCCGGATGATCTTCTATTTTGACTTCTCCATTTTTCCATTTGTTCCACGCAACAGCAGATGCATTTGATGAAGGCTCAACAATATTGCCTCTTACATGGTCCAGCACTCCTTGATCTTCAAGGGTTAGATCGATAGACATCTTTCATCCGTGATAGTCAGCTTTCTCACGGAGCTTGTCTTTGGCAGGAAAGAGTGTTGAGGACCCCATAGTTCTTTTAGGATAGCCTTGCCAATCTTCTCTTCAATGATTGCTCTTGCTCTTGCTCGGGCTTTGTCTTCACCTCAGCTCTGATACCATGTTAAGTTATGGTATGTTCTATGCTTATAAAAGTTTACTTCTTTTTCTTATTATATTCCACCGATTAGCAATCACATGTACATAAAGTAAAGTGCAGATAGAACATTAAACGATCGACAGAAAACAAGCCAAGACAAGAGACACAAGATGTGGCGGCTAGCCAGGGACAAACCCCACAATGTGTGGAGAAACCCTTTGATCAAATCTTCTTTTATCTTCAATAATTCAGCAGAGAGAAATAGTACAATAAATCTGATTCATATCAGCAGTAGCAAACCCTAGATCAGTAGCATCAGCATTAGCGGCTTCATTATCAAACTATGGCAGACCATATCTCACAAACCGACAGTCGGATTGACTTCATTCCACCACCAAAAGTTTTGGCTTCCAGAGGAGGTTCAGATGAACCTACAGCGCAGTTCAGATGAGGAGATCTTCTAGGCGACGCAAGTCAATCTTTACTTCTGCAGTTGCAGCTTCAGTTTCAGCAGTTTCCGGCTTCAAACTAGGGCAGTCGATATTTTGCAAACCGTTCGTCGGATTGACTTCATTCCACCACCAAAAGTTGCGGCTTTCAAAGGAGGTTCAGATGAACCTACAGCGCAGTTCCAAAGAGGAGATCTTCTAGGCCACGCAAGTCAATCTTTACTTCTGTAGTTGTAGCTTCAGTTTCAACAGTTTCCGGCTTCAAACTAGGGCAGTCGATATCTTGCAAACCGTTCGTCGGATTGACTTCATTCCACCACCAAAAGTTGCGGCTTTCAAAAGAGGTTCAGATGAACCTACAGCGCAGTTCCAAAGAGGAGATATTCTAGGCCATGCAAGTCAATCTTTACTTCTGCAGTTGCAGCTTCAAATTCAACAGCTTCCGGCTTCACATGTGTGAGAGAGAGAGACCCATTTCAGCGCAGTAGAGAATAGACTCATATCTGCGCAGTAGAGAGAGAGATGTGATGAGATGAGTGAGACTAAATGAGGAAAAGTCCTCTTATATTTATACACAACGTTGGTGGGTGAATAGATGCGACTGTTGGGCTTCTGAGCCTACATGAGTTGTAGGTCGGCTTGATAATAATTCTATAATCAAAATAAATTCATATCTCCATGAATACTTATCGGAATCGGATGATCTTTATATCAATCCTACACCTCTCGATGAGAGGAATCTAATAAAAATATTATTAGCCATGAATAAGATGACCCACATGAAGTTTTGCCCTGGTTGCCAATTTTAACATGAGGTTAGCAGAAGAGAAAGAAAAAGGACATATCCAAAGTCAGATGCTTCAGATGTGGAGAAATGCATCACTTCGCCACACAGTGCCCTCGGAAGAAGGGCAAAGAAGAGAAGTCTAACTCAAAGGCTACTCCAGCGAAAGCTGACGGAGAGGATGATGATGATTGCGCCATGAGTCCTCATGCACCTCTAGAGAAGAGGTGGGGCGATATTGAACTGTAGTTGGGAGGACTATAGTAAAAGGGCAGGATCCTTGAGGTGCCCAAACTCTTGGATCAAATATGGCTACGGGAGCCCTTAATGACAGTAGCAGAATGACGAGGATGATGATGATTGCGCCATGAGTCCTCATGCACCTCTAGAGAAGAGGTGGGGCGATATTGAACTGTAGTTGGGAGGACTATAGTAAAAGGGCAGGATCCTTGAGGTGCCCAAACTCTTGGATCAAATATGGCTACGGGAGCCCTTAATGACAGTAGCAGAATGACAAGAGTCAGTTGGTGCAAGGGATGATGGAGCAACAGTGGTAGAGCTAGTGTACCAAAGGCTGAAGCAACGCAGCAGAGTGTTGCAGCAGTGCGAGAGGCACAGAGCAGATACAACAGCAACGCAATAGCATCAAAGGGTCAGCACAGATTAGCAGCAGAGGTAGCTTTAGCATCAAGGGGTATCCAGACTGACCAGCGTGTCAGCTTTTTGGTGGATTTTCAGTTGCTTACTTCTCAGCAACTGAGTTGCAGTGCAGCAATTAGCAATTGCAGTGCTATGGGCAGCGAGATGCAACATATTGAGAGGTAGTTGCAGTACGGATGTAGCAGTAACAGTGGCGGTGTCATGGGCAGCAGAACAGATTCCAGCAGCGCAATGGATGAGGGGCAGCAGGCCGAGCATCAGCAGCGCAGAGGACTGATGTTATGGATCAGTGTGATACTTCTGTTGGGAAGTATTGCTAGAGCACATTCCTTGCTAAGAGGGAGTGTTGATTTTTGGGGGTAGCATCGGATATGCTCTAGCTCCGAAATTTTGTGGAGGGACTAGAACACATGAGATCTCCAAGGCCCAGAAATCATTTGGAGAAATTCCACCTGGAGTGCATATTATTCAAATAATTAATTATTTTTAATGGTGCCTAAGTTAAAACTTAGGAAATTAAAATAATTAAAGTGAATTAATGTAAATATGGGTGAAAAGCTTCTAAGTGACGAGGATCAAGTCTAATTTAATCTTAGTCTTTGATTAGACATTAGATCACGGCTGTTGATTTCTCAACAAGAAAAGTATAAAGGAATGCTTGGGGTCAGTTGGAGAATACACTCAGAGAGAGCAGCACTTGAGCTAGTTCGAAATTCTGGGGCATGGTTTGCTAAGAATTTCAGAGTGAGTTTCTAGTAAAGAGGGGCAGTTCGACAGAAGGACTTTAGTCCAAGGCCGAGAATACAAAGCAGAGAGGTAGAGCAGCACCAAGGAGAGACAGCACAGCTCTAGAAAGGGTGACGCAAAGGCTAGAGGAGCTGACGCAGTCACTTAAAGGCAGTGCTAGGGTTTCTAGTAGGCAAAGAGACCAACAGTTCAGCAAATCGATTTCTAAGCCGAGAAGGCTCACTGGGAGGGTGACGCAGCTCCTATAGGAGGTGACATAGTTCCAGCGTAGAGCTTGGAGTAGCCATCGCTGCACAGCACGAGGGACAGCGCAGTCACCTGTGGGATTTGTTCATCCACTTGCTGGATTCGCCAAAATATCTATCTCCGAATAGAGGTACTTCTGCCGAGTTTATTCTCTGTTCGATGAGCCAGATTTGGCACTTTACTTGTATTCAGAAATCTGCTTAATAATAAAACCCTCATATCTGTTGCATTGGTTTTCCCAAATTGGGTTTTACTAAGGACGTTTATTCCAAAAATAAGTGTGTTCTTTGTGTGGTTGTCTCATTTATTTTTCAATACTTGATCTTTATGGTGGTGTAGGATGCAGTGTATTTGCATTAATATTTTCTGAATATTTCTGAAAATAACTTGTTAAAATGAAGAACACAAGTAGGTAATGCAAATTAGTTCACTGCAGTAGGATTTTTGGTTTGTTAGATTTAGAAATATTCACATGAGGTATATCTCACTCATCTCTCTGTCAGTGAAATTCTCTATATTGGATAGCCAATAAGGCATCCAAATATTGTATTTAGAAACTACTGCATAATAATACAAACCCTCAGTTGTTACACCGGTTTTCCCGCATTGGGTTTTTCCGGGGACATTGGTCCAAAAACACCGATGTCACTTGTGTGTGTTATTTCTTTCTTGCTCAGATTCTTGTTTCCGCATATTATTTAAAGTTGTGAAGATTGCAATTGTATTTACTTCGATATTTACAATATAACTTGCATGGATTAACAAGTAGAAGTAATATCAGTTTGTTGCAGTAGTGATTTGGTAATTTCTGAAATTTCACATGGTATAAGAGCGCAGGTGAAGCAAGAGAGCAGACCGGAAGAGCCCAGTGTTGAAGAGGAGGGACATCGAAGTGTTGTGTAGGCAGTAGATCGAATCCCCAGAGGGATTGCGCAGTCCAAGCTGGGAGGGCAAGATTCTCAAGGAAAATCTCTCTCTGAGTGAGTTGACAAAGAGGTAAGATTTCTAGATCGAGATTTGTCAGCGGTAGAGGAAGCAACGTAGCAACAGATTCAGCACAAAGCAGTTTTCTGGTGAGACACAGTTTTTTGCAGCAGTTGTTGGGGCGAAAAAATGTCAGAAGAAGGAAGGAGACACTATTTGAGGGAATTTCTTCCTCAGAGAATTCCTAGCCAAGGAATTCGATTTCTCATTTGTTGAGCAGTAGTAGAGAGGAGAAGATCTACTAACTCCAACAGGGAGTGTGTAGGCCAGCCCAACAGTAGCGCAGAGGAGAGAGGAGGCAATTCGACATTTTGTTGGCAGAGATGGCAGCTAACGGGCTGAGAGATCAAGATCAGTTGGATGGAGCATCCAACTATGTGATCTGGAAGGCTAGGATCTCCTGCCTTCTGGATGAGCATAATCTCAAAGCCTATGTCGATAGTGTGGTAGCTGAACCTGCAGATGCAGATCCACTCAAGAAGTACAAGGCTGAAATGGCGAAGGCCAAGCGGTTGATCCTCAATGGAGTGAGGGATCATGTTGTATGTCACATTGCTGGCAAAGGGACTGCCAAGGAGATGTGGGATGCCTTGGCTACGTTGTATCAGGGATCTTCCGAGCAGCGGAAGATGTACTTGGAGGAGAAAATGAGATCCACAAGGATGCAGAAGGGGGAACGCATTGATCTATTCCTATCGAAGTTTCAGGAGGTCTGAGACTCGTTGGCAGTTGTAGGATCAATGCCTCAACCCACCGAGATGGTGAGGTTGGCCCTGAATTCAGTCTCAGAAGAATGGCAAGTGTTTGTCCAAAGTATCCTGGGCAAAGAGAGATTGTCAGATTGGGAAGGGATGTGGGCTGCTCTTCAGCAGGAAGAGATGAGGCGAGACTTAGTCAAGTGCAAACTTGATGGAAGCAGTAGCAGTGGGACGAAGCCCAAGGAGGAGGAGGAGAATGCAGCCCTTGCATCAAAGGGGCAGCAGGAGCAGCAGAGACAAAAGAAGGACGTCTCAAAGATCAAATGTTTCCGGTGTGGTGAATTTGGTCACTACGCTACTGTTAAACACACATGGACAGCAAGAGAGAATATGAAAGATAAAACATGCAATACAATTTTATTAACAAATGGTTTACATTTATAGTACATGTAGTGACCGTTGGGTTTCACATCCCAAGGTCTCTTGGACTGCTTTGGTCTATTCGGCTTCCACACTAACCCATTAAGGATTAGGTGTCCAACATTCCCCCCCTTAATCCGAAGGGTTATGTATGAGTCCAAGAAGAGAGCTGTAATACAAAATGTGCAAAAAATGCATGGCAGCAATAGGTTGAATGTGCTCTATGAAATGTTGGTATAAAGGGCAGTGGTTTAAGGATGACCACCAACACTGGAACGCTTAGTGCAGTTCCCGGAACCCTTCCAAAACTGGCAAGAAACTGAAGTTTTCTGCTAGAGGAAGTGATCCTATTGTTTTAAAGAGGGAAACCTTCAACCATAAAAGGGGGGTCTCACCCCGCATAAAAGGTAAAACTTCAACCTAAAAAGGGAAGTCTCAACCTGTGATGGTTTAAGGAAAACCAACAACTCTGGAATGCTTAATGCAATTCCTTGAACTCTTCCAAAACTGGCAAGAAGCTGGAGTCTTCTGCTAGAGGAAGTGTTCTCAATTTTGTTCCTGGAATTCTTCCAAAACTGGCAAGAAGCTGAAGTCTTCTGCTAGAGGAAGTGTCCCAGATTGCCAACTGAAGGCATGTTCCCGGGCATCTTTGTCTCTCGCTACAACTCTGAAACTGGTGTGGCAGGTTGTGGCTCAGGCTCGCTTGATGTGACTTTGAAGCTTGTAGATGACCATCATTTCCCCCCCTGTCAGATGCAAGGTGAGATGATGGAGGAAACTCAACTGCAAGACTATTCAATATTCTGGAACAAGTTCTCACATGTGTTTGGAATATCTTCTTGGCTGTTGATGCCCATTGCCAAGAAGCGATCCATCCAAGATGAATCTTTGTTCTTGCAGGACGTTTGTTTCTGAAGCATCTGTGTGAAGAATGACTGGTTTTATGACAGTGCTTACATGGATGAAGATCAAAACAGTGATCTTTCAGATGGCCAACTCGGTCACAGTGTTGGCATTTTACGATCTGTTGTTGTTGTTGTTGTTGTTGCGGTGGAAGAGGAGTAGAATCTGGAACAGCTGGAGGTGAACTGTCATGAGGAGCAGGTGAACTGTCATGAATAAATCCAGCACTCTGAAACAGAATGGGCTTGGCATAGTCTGGAATATGAAAGGACAAGTCCTTGTCATATCCAAGACCAGTTCTGTGCTTGTTGTGGACAAGCTGTTCCCAAGGTCTGATGATGGGCTTGGGAAGTGCAGACTGAGTTTCTGCATCTGCATATACAACTACTGCTTTATTTGAATGAACTGTAACATTATTGTCTTGCTGTTTATGGGAGTTTGTTTTAATCTTCTGAACAAAAACAGGTTCAGAATGATGACTCCACTTGTGTAATTCTTCCTGCTGTAGCTTTGTCTCAAGCTGCAAAAACTCTATCTTTTCTTGTGCATTTTGTATACATTTTTGAATGTCAGCAATAATGTCTTTATTGATTATGATTGCACTGTCAGCAGTGGATACGATTAGAGTTCTCAATAACTCTAATATTCTTTCAAGCTTAGCCATTTTTCTACACCTTAAAAATCCTCCAAATCCCACAGAAAAATGTAAGCTGCTAAATATCTTCAAGCTACACAAAGAAAATCCCGTAGATTAAAGAAAAACGCAGGGCAAGCGCTGGTGGCTTAATGAGCAGACTATTGCAACTGTGGCACTTTTCATTGCATCCACAACAAATATTTTAGTTCCAAAATATGGCGGCAAGATTATTGATATTGTCAGCAGAGATTTGAGAACGGAAGAAGAGAAAGCAGATGCTTTTAATACCATCAAAAACACTCTTGTGGAAATTCTTCTTATAATCTTAATTGGTTCATTTGCTACTGCACTGCGTGGATGGTGGTTTGCATCATCAAGTGAGCGTGTTGTTGCTCGACTGAGAAAAGATTTATTTCGACATCTTATTAACCAAGAGATCGCATTCTTTGATGTCACACGAACTGGGGAACTTCTTAGTCGTCTTTCAGAAGATACAAATTATTAAAAATGCAGCAACGACGAATCTCTCAGAGGCTCTCCGCAATCTCACAACTGCATTGATAGGCCTTGGCTTTATGTTTCAAAAATATAACTGAACCATCCATTAAACTGCTGCAACAACGATATACTATGATTGTGCCATATCAGAGAGCGAGTAACTTGTCAAAAAACAAGTGTCGTAAAACTGACTATCAAACCAAGAGTAATGAGGGCTATCATGAAGCAATATTCTCCTGGCTTGACCAGATTCAAGGCTTTCGGAATAATTAAAACAAATTTTAAGCTCCAGCCCTGGGATTATTGAACATGATTAACCAAATATTAAAAGCCTTGTAAATGCCCGCATCAACATTTGAGGATAGCCAGCAGTGATGATGCACATTGATCGTGGATTGAAGGCCTTTCTGGGTACCGAAATCACATTTGAAGACCAATCACAATTACAGTCTAAATTCTTAACAATTTCATGGACCTTTACAGTACCAAAATCAGACCCTAAGGGCTCTGACAATGTAAATACTTGATCAGAGATTGAAGTCCTTTTAATTACGAAAACAAAATATTCGGGATACCCAAAAAAGATTCAAGTTCTTCCAACTTAACAATATGTGATTTCTGGGGATTGAACACTGCACAAACTGATTTCAAATGTACAACAACATCGAATAATGTCTGGAATAATTCTTATGTATAATGATAACTCAGCAGATCAAATCAATACATATCTTCCTTTGATCTGTATGCCTTCTCTAGCGCTACCAAACCATTTCACTGTTCTGCAAACTAGACAAGTCGCTCTCTATTGCTGAAGAGCAGTTTTCGTTTTCCGCCGAACGGGAGGAACTCCACGCTTTTACCCAAATCGCAATTACTGGCAAATTCACACTTTCCCTTTTATATGCAGAAGCTATCTTTCAGATTATGATTATAAAACCATTTCACAATCAATCAATCACTGTATATGAGAGTTTCCTCTTTCATGGCAAATTTAGAACTTCTGAAATCTTCAATCAAATCCAATGACTCAATTCATGCATATATGACTTGAACCCATGAAACAATGCGCCCATATTCCATTCGACATTATTAATCGACCCAACCAGCACAAAACTCTGTATTTTCGACCCAATATCAATCATGTATATATTAGCAGATTCAACTCGAATCTGTTCAAGAATAAACGCCCACCAGACACCTTGAATTCACATTCATATAACCCAATACAGCAATGGTTCCCTTCAGACAGAGTAGGCCTACACTATCTGACTCTCCCAGGAAGATCTCACACCTGCGACAACATTACCTTAATATTGGCATTTTGCAATTATCCTGGTTCGATTCAGCTGTATATATAACATTGTTTCGATTTTCATGAAGAATTATGCGTAGATTCAGAACAACACAAACAGGAGCTCTGCATTGCCTCGTCATCAAGTAAGGGTGGCGAATCTTGAAGCTGGTTAATGGCAAGACTTACCTTCCATTTATTGTGAAAGTATATGGGCACATCAAATTTTGAGGACATTGGGACCTTTCAGAATATATACCATCCTGCATTTTCCTTTTGGAGCATGTTTTCATGTTTCATTCAGTGGATAATAGGTGAAGCCCTATGACATGGTTTTGGATGATCATATGAAAAATACGAGTAAAGGTCAGCTTTTGGGATTGTTTATTACACTTGGTGTGGTCACATTTATCATCTCGAAGACTGTTCTTGCTTATTTTCTCTACAGGAGATGGTCCAGACACCGCGTTTCTCAAGAAACCAAAACAGGTAGTAAAATGGTTCTGTTCCAGTCATCAGGAAAGAGCTCCATTACCTCTGAAATTTTGTTAAAGAAGACACTGAATCTGACCAATAAGGACATTATTGGAACTGGTGGTTATGGAACAGTCTACAAACTGGTCATAGATGAACATACAGCTTTTGCCATAAAAAGACTTACTAGAAGCAGCATTGATCAACAGCGTGGCTTTGAAAGAGAGCTTGGTGCAATGGGTGACATAAAGCAGATTAAATATTCAACTTTGAAATATGCGTTAAATACAATCAATCATCACAGCGAAGGATCGAAACTTGTATCGATTGCCACGGCAAAGAATCGATGCTCCAAATTTATATGGAATCCTTTACCCAACTTACAATCAACCACAGTTCTTCACAAGGTTTCAACACGCATTACCTTTGCTGTGTCTGGCAATTCATGCCACTGTCAAGACTGATCAATACGCCGTCCAAATGCCTTTCAATACCATGTTATCTCCAGCTGTACAAGGTTAACCGAACCAGCAACCACAAAGACCCGTTCAGACCGTTCAAAGCCTCATTCAGCTCCGCGACAGCTTCTGGGACAAGTCTTTCCCAAAAAGACTCGAAATATTCAGTTTTCACCGTCGAATAGCTCAGAATCGCCAGTTTTCTGCTAGAGGGTATAATGAAAAGAGCAGCGTTCAACAGTGACCGTTAAAGAGGGTATAATAAAAAGAGCAGCGTTCAACAGTGATGCTACTGACGGACAGGCGGGGGCAGCACATTATGGACAGAAACGTTTATGCACAGTTTCTGAGATTCTGCGCCCTCTTCAGTTGAATAGGCTCAGAGTCCATAGATAGAATATGTCAGGGCAGCGCAGGTGTGGCAGAGACGCAGGTATGGCAGAATAGAAGGGAATAAAGCAGAGGCAGAGGTCAGGTAACGCAGAACTGACATATATATATATATATAGACCACAAAACAAGTGGCCAAATTGGAGCAGGACCAGCAATCGCCTGCTCTGATACCATGTTAAACACACATGGACAGCAAGAGAGAATATGAAAGATAAAACATGCAATACAATTTTATTAACAAATGGTTTACATTTATAGTACATGTAGTGACCGTTGGGTTTCACATCCCAAGGTCTCTTGGACTGCTTTGGTCTATTCGGCTTCCACACTAACCCATTAAGGATTAGGTGTCCAACAGCTACACAGTGTCCTCTCAAGAAAAAGGACAAGGACGAGAAACATGATCAACAGGCTGCAACCGCAAAGATCGGGGAGGAATTTGCCATGATTACCTAGATTCCTCCAAGGGAGAGGTGGGGTGATCTAGTACTATAGTTCGAAAGAACTGCAAATGGGAAGGATCCTTGAGGAGTCCACCACTTAGATCAATACCTTGCTACGGGAGCCCATATCAAAAGTAGCAGGATGGACTAGTGTCAGTTGGTGCATAGGAATGTCGGAGCGACACTTGCAGTGGCTAGGAGTGCTAGAAACTGAGCAACGCAGAGCAGAGTTGGAAGCAATGCAGTTGGCATAGTGCAGAGTCAGCAGCAACAGAGAGGCTTCAGAGGGTCAGGGCAAAGACTAGCAGCAGTCAGAACTCCAGCAACAAATGCATCATGTTGAACACCTATTCAGTATTTTGGATGTTTTTCCATTGCAGTTGTTGCAGTTACAGCAACAGTAGATGGAGAAGGTTGCAGTACAGATGCAGTTGGCAACAATATGCAGAGTCAGCAGCAGTACAGATGCAGCATTTGCGCAGTAGTTGGTGGGTAGTGATGTCAGAGATCAGCAGCGCAAAGGAAGATGTGACAGAGTCAGGGTGATGCTTCAGCAAGTTGCATTACTAGAGCACATTCCTCGCTAAGAGGGAGTGTTGATTTCTGGTAGCATTGGATGTGCTCTAAGCCTCAAAATTTGCAAGGAGGCTAGGACACATGTATTCCAGAATACCCAGAAATCGTTTTGGGAAATTCCACCCAGAGACAGTTTTATTAAAATAATTAATTATTTTTAATGGATGCCTAAGTCTAAACTTAGGAAATTAAAATAATTAAAGGATATTAATTAAACCGGGGGTGAAACTTCTAGAAGAAGACGAGGATCAAGTCAAAATGATTTGAAACAATGATTAGAATCTAATCTGGGTGGTTGATTGATCAATAAGAGGATTATAAGAAGAGGCTTGATGGGCATTTGGAAAATACATCGAGTGGGAGATCAAGAGATCGATTTTTGAAGAGAGCAGCGCAGCGATTGCTAGAGAAGTGATTGAGGTGATTTCTTGCAATGAGGGGCAGGGATAGTTTCGAAGGAAGATTTCCTGATTCGAGGATACATTGCAAAGGAGGTAGAGAGAGATCCCAAAGAGGCAGCGCAGAGCCACGCTGGGCAGCGTAGGGCCATGCTGAGGCAGCGCAGAGCCTGAGAGGAGATCCGAAATTTGCTGGAGAATCGAGTTCCAAAGCCAGAAGCGGGGGTGTGAGACCGGAATTACAGAAAGTCGAAAATCCAGAGGCAAATCGATCAACCTGAAGGAGTGACACAGTTCCAAGAAGCTGTGATGTAGAGCAGCACAGTGATTGTGCAGAAACTATGCAGAGGCAGCTAGGGGCTAGCCATTCAATCGCTTGATCAGTAATGGATCGCTAGTGATAGTGTGAGGTATATCTCACTCATCTCTGTAAGTCAGATTCTTTGTATTGGATAGCCAGTAAGGCATCCAAAGATTGTATTTAGAAACTACGGCATAATAATACAAACCCTCAACTGTTGCACCAGTTTTCTCGCATTGGGTTTTTCCGAGGACATTGGTCCAAAAACAACGGTGTCACTTGTGTGTGTTATTTCTTTCTTGCTCAGATTCTTGTTTTCGCATATTATTTAAAGTTGTGAAGGTTGCAGTTGTATTGACTTCGATATTTACAGTGGAACACAGTAAATAACTTGCATGGATTAGCAAGTAGAAGAAGTAATATCAATTTGCTACAGTAGTGATTCGGGGATTTCCGAATTTTCACAAACTCCCTCTACCTGTGAGAACCCTCGCGCCATAAACCGAGCTTTGAACTTCTCCACGCTGCCATCCATAGCATGTTTGATCTTGTAGAGCCACTTGGAAGTCGATTTCCCATCAAGATGTGGCACTACCTCCCAAACATTATTCTTCATGATAGAGGCATACTCCTCTACCATGGCATCCCTCCAGATCTATTGTCTAGTGGCCTCCTCAAAACTAGCTGGCTTTGTCTCCACAACATCTGCCACAAAGCCACCCAACCTCTCTGGTGGTATGCTCTCCCTCATTGACCACTTGGGTCTCCCCACTGCCTCATGAGCCTCCTTTAGGATCTCCCAAAGCCATCTTGGCTTCCTCTTCCCTGCAGTAGTCTCATGTGGTGGTACGGGAAACTCCTCAACTAGTGCCTCTTCTCCAGGCAAGGAAGGCTCTGAAATAACCAAAGGAGATCCTGAACTCTAAGATATTGTTTGATGAATCTACACCAGGTGATCATGTATCAGGCTAAACTGTGCCCTGTGAACCTGTCACCCCTGAAGAAGGTGGACCTCCTAATCCTGATGTACCACCTAATGCACTTGAAATCTGTGGTGTGGCCCCCTGCTAAAGAGCCTGTTGCTGTACCTGATCAACCTCTTGAGACCTCCTCAAAGCCCTCTCCTCCTCAAATGTCACATCCCTCCTCAGGACTATCTTCCTCTGTGCAGGAAGATACATATGGCAAGCTCTGTTGGTCTCACTATAATCCATTAGGATACCCCTCTTTGCGGTGGGTTCCAACTTCGTCCTCTTCTCCTTGTCGAAATTTCTAAGTCTAACTATTAGAAGCCCTTCATGTACTTTTTTTGTTTTATTTATGCCTACTTGTTCTGTTTAATTAACAAGTTATTTACCATGTAAATACTGAAAATAAATACAAGTACATGCTCAACACATTACAGATCATCAACTGAAGGAAACAAAACAAGCACACAAGTGATACCATTGTTTTTGGACCAATGTCCCCGGAAAATCTAATGTGGGAAAACTGGTGCAGCTATCTGAGGGTTTTATTATTATGCAGTTTTTTAATACAATCTGGGTGCCAAAACTGACTCACCCAACAAACAATAATCTTGGCAGTAGTGCCTCTCTATTTGGAAGCAGATATTCCATCTGAAACCTCGAATAAACACTCCAACAGCTCCCAACTCCAATTTGCCACACGAAAAACCCCAGCATCAACCTCTAGGAACTGAGTCAACCTCTAGGAACTGCGTCAACCCTTTCTGGCCCAGCGTCTGCCTGTCGTCACTCTGGCTCGCCCTGCGTCAGCCTCTAGAGGCACTGTGTCAGCCCTTAGAGCCTCTACGTCACCCACGCTGGCTCTCTGAGGCACTGCGCAGTTCCTGGTTGCCTCTGCGTGAACCCTGGCTGCATCTGCATGAACCTCTAGCTAGCTCTGCTTCCCTCTCTCCGGCTTCTGCGTTGATCCTCCCGGTACTATCTCTACCTCTCTGCTTCTATATTCACTGCCCCTCAGTTGCAACTCTGATCACTCTTTCGACTTCCTCAACAAACCCTGCCCCAGAAAATCGAAATCTTGATCAACTCAGTGTGTTCTCCAAGTGACCCTCAAGCCTCCTCTTATACTTTTCTCGTTGACAATTCAACAGCTGAAATTAAGTCCCTAATCAACGGCTAAGATTAGATCTGGCTTGATCCATGACTTTTGGATCCTTCTAACACAGTTTTATATTAATGCACATTAATATTTTATTTTCCTTAAGTTTAGACTTAAGGACTCCATTAAAAAATATTAATTATTTTAATATCTCCCAAACTGTTTAGAATCTGCCCAAACCATTTTTGGGTATTGGATATCTCATGTGCCTTAGCCTCTCCACTAATTTTCGTGGCTAGAGCATATCCGATGCTACCCTAAATCAACACTCCCTCTTAGCGAGGACTGTGCTCTAATAATACTCCTCACTAAGTATCACCCTGATCATCCGGCATCGGTCCCTGTGCCGATGCTAGGCCTGTTGCCCATCATCTACACTACTGCATCATGTACTGCTACCCATGGCCCTACCACTACCACTGCTGCATCCATACGGTAGCTCCCTCTCATCCTGTTGCATCGTGCTACCCATAGCACTGCCACTACTAACTGTTGCACTACAACTCAGTTATTGAGAAGTAAGTAACTGATTTCCCAACTCTGACATCTCTGTCAAGGTAGAGACACCCACGAAGCTGAAACTCCCTCTTTCGCTGACAAGTGCTCCCTCTCTGACTTTTGCCCTGCTGCAACCACTCCATGCATCTCGCACTACTGCCTCACGCTGTCCTGGGAATCCTGCATTGTAGCTCCCTCTGTCACTCCATCCTTATCTATCTCTACTGACATCTGCCAGCACTGCTACTCCTCTTCAGGGCTCCCGTAGGCAAGTATAATCCAAAAGGTTAGGTACCTCAAGGATCCTACCCCTCATCGCCTGTAGTCCGGCTGACTACAGCTCGATGTCTCCCCACTTCCGCTCAAGTGGCATGCGACCACCCATGGCACAGTCATAATCTTTCTCCACTTCCTTCTTCGCCCTCGCTGGCGCAACCTTGGTCTCGAAGGCCTCTCCCTTGCTCTTCTTCCTTGGACACCGGGTCGCATAGTGACCTAGTTCCCCACAGTGGAAGCATTTGACCTTGGAGAGATCCTTCTTCTTCCATTTCTCCTGCTTTCCCTTAGATGCTAGGGTCGCATCTACCTCATCCTCCTTGATTTTGACCCCATTGTCACTGCTTCCCGCCTTGGTCAGCCTTCTAATCTCTTCTTGGCTAAGAGTCGCCCACAGTACCTCCCAATCTGGAAGGGTTGCCCTGCCCAGTATGCTCTGGACAAACACCTCCCAGTTTTCTGAGACTGTTCAGGACTGTTCTCACCATCAATTCTTGATCTGGCATGGCCTCTATGGAAGTCAGTTGATCCCGAATCTCCTTCAATCGCCTGAGGAATGTGTCGATCGGTTCTTCCTTCTGCATCCGGTATGACTGTAGTTGATTTTCTAGTAACATCTTCCTCTGCACGGAAGTATGTTGATACAACTTTGTTTGGGCCTCCCACATCTCATTTGTCGTACTCCTCTCAGCAATATGTGGTACTACATGGTCCTTGACCCCATCAAGGATGATGTTGTTAGCCCTCGCCATTGCATCTTCGTACTTAACATTATCATTCGGGTCAACTGGGATCGCTATTGTCCTCAAGGCGAATTGCTTGAGACGGTTCCTATCTAGAACGGATAACATTCTAGCCTTCCAGACTACGAAGTTTGAGGCTCCGTCCAGTCTGTCCTTGTCTCTTACCCCTTTCACTGCCATCTCACTGCTCCTCTACTTCCCTCCTGGAAGTTCTCAGTGTGACTCCCTCTGATCCTCAATTTCCCTCCTGGAAACCCCTCTGCCAATGTCGAGATGCCCCTACTCCGATCGTTAGTGCAGTTGCACTACTGATCCGGATTTCTTGGCTAGAAATCTTTGGCAGCAACTCCCTCCTCCTTAGTCTTGCCCTGTTAGGTATTGTTCTGACCACAGTACCCCACCAGCTTCACTCTGCAACTTACCCACAGCCTCCTATGCCCCAGCAACTGAAGGATTGAGCCACTTGGCTCTGCACAATCCCGGCTAGGAATAACTTTTGTCACTCGGGACAACTGTTTTCTATTGTTGCTGCTCTGCTTGGCTGATGTCCTCAGTTCTCCTATGATCTGCAACCACGCTCTGATACCATGTCGGAATTTCTAAGTCTAACTGTTAGAAACCCTTCATGTACTTTTTCTTATTTATTTCTGCCAACTTGTTCTGATTAATTAACAAGCTATTTACCATGTAAATACTGAAAATAAATACAAGTACGTGCTCAACACATTACAGATCATCAACTGAAGGAAACAAAACAAGCACACAAGTGACACCGTTGTTTTTGGACAAATGTCCCTAGAAAAACCCAATGCGGGAAAATCGGTGCAGGTATCTGAGGGTTTTATTTTATGCAGTTTCTAAATATAATCTAGGTGCTAAAACCGACTCACCCAACAGAGAATAATCTCGGCAGTAGTACCTCTCTATTTGGAAGCAGATATTCCGACTAAAACCCCAGATAAACACTCCAACAGCTCCCAGAACCAATCTGCCCCACAAGAAACCCCAACGTCAGCCTCTAGGGACTGCGTCAACCCTTTCTGGCCCAGCGTCACCCTAGCTCGCCCTGCATCAGCCTCTGGAGGCACTGTGTCAGCCCTTAGAGCCTCTACGTCACCCACGCTGGCTCTCAGAGGCACTACGCAGCGCCTGGTTGCCTTTGCGTGAACCCTGACTGCCTCTGCGTGAACCTCTAGCTGGCTCTGCTTCCCTATTTGGTTCTCCACAAGAGCCTTAAACTCTTGGAATTATCGTCAGACCTCATCCTTGGTGTTCAAGAAGTAAATCCAAGTCCTCTTGGAGTGGTCATCAATGAATGTCACATAGTACTCATATTCACTCAATGAAACATGGGACATAAGACCACACGTCAAAATGAATCAAATCAAGGATACCTACAGCTCTGTTGTCACTACTCTGGAAAGGTGTCTTGGTGTACTTTGCCAAAGCACACCCCCTGCACACATCATGATGCTCTGTGCTGAAGTTAGGCAACCCTCAACATCCTCTTGTGCCACAACTCACATAGCTCACTGCTACTAGTCTACGCTACCATAGCTCTAAGAGGCTGAAATAAAAGTTTGTATAGTCTCCCACTACGAGCTCCAATCACACGAGCAGACTCGATACTAGATCCCCTGGGATATATCAACACTTGTCCCTTTCAAAACAATACCTCATAACCCCTGTCCTCCAAGCTAAAGACTGATATCAAACTCTTCTTCAACCCTGGAACATAAAGAACATCTATCACCTTCAAAGGTGATGACTCCCTCTGAAATGAAACTGTCGCCAAGCACAATCTCCAAGTCAATGTCATCCGCCAAAAGGCTCGTGAAGTGCTCTCTAACTCCGGTCATATGGCAGGATGCTCCACTGTCTATGAACCAAGCATAGGAATATGTGACATGAGTGGCTAAACTTACCACCAAAGCACACTTTGAATCAAACACAACCGCAAAATCATCCACATTTGTTGAAGTTGCAACTCCTTGATTCTTCTTACCCTTCTTGTTGGGACACTGAACAGCATAGTGACCCATCTTTCCACAAGGAAAGCATTTCACTTTGCTCATGTCCTTCTCCTCAGCCTTTTGCTTCCCTCTCTCCTGCTTTTCTCCACTAGAAAACCCCTTCTTGATCTTCTTTCCCTTCTTGCCCTTTGTCACAAGAGCAACATTCTCCTCTTCACCTCCCCCACCACTCTTGTTGCCACCCCTCACACTCCTCCTGGATGAAATCGTCCCACATCCTCCTCCAACCAGGAAAGTGCTCTCTGGCCACCAAGTCGTGGATAAATCCATCCCACTTCTCGATGAACCCATCTAAGGAAATCCTAACCAACTGCTCCTCTAGAACAGCCTCTCCAACAGTAGCTAACTCATCCTTCACCTGTGAAACTCTAGTGAGGAAAGAAGTGACATTGTCAGTCTTGGTCATCTTGGTGTTGCGTAGTTTTTGTCTCAACACCATCTTCCTATTCTCATTAGAACTCTGGTGCAAAGAGACCAAGGACTCCCACATCTGATATGCATATCTCATCCCTGAAACATGAGGGAATAAATGGTCCTTGATGGCATCTAGAAGGATCCTCTTTGCCTTCACATTTTTCTTGTTGAACTCCACCAACTGAGCTGGATCAGTGGGTGCTTGCACAACTGCTTCAACAACATCCCACACTTCCACCTCCTCTAGTAAAAGCATAATCCTCTCCTTCCATGGGCCAAAGTTTTCAGCCCCCATCAATCTGTCCTCTACTCTCAACCCAGTAGCCATGACCCCACAACCAACAAAATGAAGCAAATCTGGAAGCTAGAACCTTCCTCCCTCTGAACTGCTAAAGTCTTTGGGTTTCTAGCAAAGTTTCAAAGGTATGGTTCATTGTTTGAAGACTTTAGATGCTTGTTGCCCTCTTTATCAGCTGATTGAAATTGAATATTTAAGCCTCAACTTGGCTCAACTCAGCTATGATACCATGTAAAAAAATTATGATTTGCGCCCTTAACCCAGTTTACAAGTTTGCATGTGTTTGTTTAGGCCCAACCCACATGTTTTGTCATGCTGATATAAATTTCAGTGTGCATTTATTGTAAACATTCAAAGAGTACTTCTATTATTTTTCACTTTCCTATCAGCTGAAAATTAACACATAATTTTAGCAAGCACTCATAAGTGAGACACTTATTTTTGGTCAAGTTGACCCCAAAAAAACCCCACAGCCTCTTGTAGGAATTTACAAGGTAAGTTCCTCAAACAGAACACCAAAGGACACCGCTCACAAACAGATCACAGTTCAATACACCAGTATTCTTGACGTGGTTAAAACCCTCAAAGAGGGAAACAGTCCACGGCCTGAGCCAACGCGGCCACTTCAGGCAATTTATTAATAAAAGAATGAAAATTTACATAAGCTTCTCTCATGAACGATTACCCTACAAATGACCCTCCATGCTCTTTAAATAAAGATCATGGACCAATCGGGTGTTAAGCCACGGATCAAGTGTCAGTAATACCGAGGAGAGAATCAACCGTCAGATCACTAAATATCGTGACCATCGGATTGTAGGTTACAAAAGTACATAGTAAAGAAACACACTTTACCTAACTCTACACTGGACCAAGTTATACTTAACTATTTCCTATGTGTCGGAATATCCTAACATCCCCCCTTAAGAACAACATGAGATAGGATTGAAAGATGTATAAATATGACACAATAGGAGAAGGAATGAGGCATTAGAGCCATCGCCCCTTAGTGACATCTTCTTGAACTCCAACCATAAATCGAAGTTTACTTCGCCTCTGTGAGAGCCTTTGTAAAGATGTTTGCAACTTGATCATCTGTTGAACAATATTGCACTTCAAGAACATGGTCATGAATGAGCTTTCTGATGAAGTGCATGTGCAGTTCAATGTGTTTGATGCGC
This sequence comes from Pinus tabuliformis, assembly GCA_031772625.1. Taxonomy (NCBI): domain Eukaryota; kingdom Viridiplantae; phylum Streptophyta; class Pinopsida; order Pinales; family Pinaceae; genus Pinus; species Pinus tabuliformis. The sequence continues at coordinate 1,556,387,432 of CM062804.1, forward strand.
TGATGTTGGACTAGATCTTTGCATAGTTGAATGGCACTTTGATTATCACACCAAAGTGTAGTCGGATGCTGCTGCTGAAAGCCAAACTCTGACAGGATCTGACAAAGCCACAGGGATTCCTTACTAGATTCTATGGCACCACAATACTCTGCTTCTGCTGAAGAAAGAGAAATGGCACTTTGTTTCTTGCAAGCCCATGTAATAGGTCCTGAACCAAGAGTGAACACATAACCTGCAGTAGACTTCCGATCATCAGGGTCACCAGCCCAATCGGAATCAGTGAAACCAACCAATAGAGGAGATGCTTCTGCACTGTAATGAATCCCAAACTGAACTGTACCTCGAACATAACGAAGTATTCTTTTAGTTGCTTTCCAATGACTTTCATGTGGGTTTTGCATAAACCGAGCAATAAGGCCAACAACAAAGGAAAGGTCGGGACGAGTATGGGTCAGATACAAAAGTTTTCCTACAAGTTGACGGTATAAGGTAGCATCAACTTCAGGGGAAGTACAAGTGACTGAATGTTTGGCTCTAGACTGAAAAGGAGAAGGGGCTGGCTTACAGTCTTTCATGTGAAAATGGCGTAGAAGATCACAGGCATACTTGGACTGGGAAAGGGAAATACCTTCCTTGGATTGCAAGACTTGAAGACCAAGAAAATAATGCAAGTGTCCTAAGTTTGTCATTTCAAACTTCTTTTTAAGGCTGGACTTCACATGGTTTATAAGGTTGGTACCACTACCAGTAAAGATAAAATCATCAACATAAAGAACAAGAATGATAAGAGACTTGCCCACTTTCTTGGTGTAGACAGTATTGTCAGAATGACACCTAGAAAAGCCAGTTTCTAAAAGAAAGCTATCCATTTTAGCATACCAAGCCCGAGGGGCTTGCTTGAGACCATAAAGGGATTTCTTAAGCCGGCATACAAGGCTAGAGTCTATTTGTAAAAAGCCAATAGGTTGTTCCATATAGATTTCTTCATGCAAGTCCCCATGCAAGAAGGCAGATTTAACATCCATCTGATGGACTTCCCATTTGAAAGAGGCAACAAGGGAAAGAACAAGGCAAATAGAGTTCATTTTGGCAACAGGGGAGAAGGTTTCAGTATAGTCAATGCCTTCAACTTGTGAAAAACCCTTAGCAACAAGACGAGCTTTATGTTTATCAACTTTTCCATCTGGTCCATACTTGGTTCTATAAACCCATTTGCATCTAACAAGTTTTTGTCCCTTTGGAAGAGGAACAAGATCCCATGTATCATTTGCCAATAATGAATGATATTCTTCATTCATAGCTGCATCCTAATCTAGATGACCTGACGCTTCTGCAAAGGTGTCGGGATCATAATTCGCTGAAGCTTGAGCTAGTAAAGAAGAGGCTCTATCGAATTGAGAACATGTACATCGCTGATTTGTAGGATCACCGGCAAGAGCACCCGCTGCATCCCAAGTAGCACAGACCCATTTTGGAAGCTGAGGAGCTGAAGGAGGATCCTGAGAAGGCTGGGGAGGATTGTCATTCTCGCTATCATCATCCGAAGAAGAAATATTTTCAGAAGTAGAAGGGATAGAGAGAATTGGCACATCCGTCGAACTAGGCTCGTAGGTCGATATATTTTCACCAAACTTTACATCTCTTCTAATGATAACATTTTTGGACTTAAGTGGAATAAGTCTATATCCTTTGACATCTTTAGAATATCCAACAAAAATACATTTTTCACTCTTAGTTTCTGAAGCTTTATGTTTCTCATCTAGAATATGGGCCCATGCTTCACTTCCAAAAACACGTAAGTGACTTACATCTGATTTAATTGAGCTCCATGCTTCTTTTAGAGTGATATTCTTTAAAACCTTAGTAGGAGTGCGATTTACTATCTAATTTGCATAGTTAATTGCTTCTGCTCGAAAATTAAGACTAAGTCCTTTAGATTGAAGCATACAATTAGCCAATTCCTTTAAGGTGCGATTCTTCCTTTCAGCTACACCATTTTGTTGTGGAGTATATGGAACAGTATGTTGCATTTGAATTCCATTCTCAATGCAAAAGTTGATGAATTTTTTGTTAACGTATTCTCCGCCATTATCAGATCTTAGCTTAAGAATTTGATATCCAGATTGTTTTTCAAAAAGGCCTTAAAGGTAAAGAACATGTTAAATACTTCACTCTTGAGTTTTAAGAAAGTATACCGAAGTGCTTCTGGAGAAATCATCAATGAAAGTTAAGAAATACTTGTAGCCAGAGAATGAAACAACTGGAAGTGGACCACATAAATCACTATGCACAAGCTGTAAAGGGGTTAAGCCGTGCCAAGAGGCACATTTTTCAAAACTATCTCGATGATGTTTTCTGACTACACATCCGGAACAAACACCATCTCTAGAAGATACCATTGGAAGACCTGTCACCATATTTTCTTTACACAAATTTTGAAGGCAGCGATAGTTTAAGTGACCAAATCGCTCATGCCAAGTTTGCTCACTTCATCATTATGAGCAACAAATACCGAGGGAAGATTTGATGACCCAAAGTTGTTAAACTTATACAACCTTGTAGAATCATCAGCAATGCCAGTAGCTAAAATCTGTCTAGGATCTCTTAGGTCCTTAATGACAACATTGTGAGGTGAAAATTCAACAATTTTACCTTCACCTAAATGAGTTATCTGATATACAGATAGAAGGTTGTAGGATAGGGTTGGAACACATAATACATCATTAAATTGACCATTGTCTAGATGAACAGTTCCAGTCCCTACAACACTAAGAGATCTATCATCACCAACATATATATTTTTGGTGTTACAATAATTTAAAGAAGAAAACATGGCTTTGTTTTTGGCCATGTGATAAGAAGCTCCAAAATCAATGAGCCACTCATGAGAAAGAGAAGAAGAAGATACATTTAGTGCATAAGCAGACCAAGATGCTTGACCAATGACAACCACATGCAGAAAGTGTTATTCCTGAAGATGAAGTTGAAGTTGAAGAGTGCTCCAAATGGATGTTATGCTTCTTCATTGTTGCTTCCAAGGCTTCCATCTTCTTAAAGCATTTGGATTCTAAGTGGTCATCTCAATTACAAAAGTGGCAATGTCTATCAGTCTTCTTCCCTTTGTTTTTATTTGCCTCATCATTTTGTTGAAATGATTTTTCATTTTGAGACAAAATTATTTAGGACCCTTGTTTGGTTTAGGACCATTCTTTTTAGGATATTGCTTCTTAGGATTCTTTGAATTTGGTTGCTGCTAAGCGGCTAAGGCTTTCTTAGAAGAGTTTTTAAGATTAAGAAGACCAAGATATAAGAGTTTTTCTTGTTCTCTTATTAAAGAATCACAAAAGGCATCGAAAGAGGGGGACTTGTAGTCTTGTCCTTGAGAAATAAAGGCTTCTCTAGTAGAATGGAAGGTGGAAACAAACACAAAGTACGCTGGTCCCAACTTAGTAAAAATGGAATAAATAAGGCTACCATCTTCTTTTTTAACCATAACACCTTCCAAGAGAAGTCTAAGGGTCTTGAACTTGGACAAAAAATCTTCAATGGAAGAAAAATTATTGGGGTCCAATGTAAGCAACTCATTTTCGAGTTGATGGGCTCTAATTTCATTTTTAATTCCAAAAACTTTAGTGAGTTGTTTCATTGCTTCATTGGGAGTATCAAGTTCTGCGATATGGAATTTAAGGTCTGGAGAAATAGACATCCCTATCAACCCACATGCTTGATCTTGCCTATTCTCCCATTTGGCTACCTTATCTTCTCTTGAAGTTTGGTTTCTTGGCCTGAGGCTATTCTGTAAAGACCTTCACTTCTAAGTAAATCCACAATGTAGGACCACCATTGGAAGTAGTTGGTGCTGTCAAGAATAACTTGTCATGGACTTCCCATTTTAACAGAAACTGAAGTTGTAAATGCTGAAACTAAGTGTTCCAATGGAAAGATCTTGAAAAATTAGGTTGATTCAAAAAAAAAACGGCTCTGAAAACGGCTTCCAAATGAAGAAGTTATGGCTTTTTGAAGAAAAGTTGTTGAAGATGCCGACGAAGTGCGTGAATGTGCGAAAATGAATGATAATGTTATATTAAAAAAAAAAATCCCCCCCTTTCCAAACTTAATCTAATTAGCTCACTTTAAAAAAAAAATTATGTGACTCACTTTTATAAATAAGTGAAAGTGTTGGAAATACTAAGAGGAGGGGGGGTGAATCAATATTTCTTTTCAACTGTTATTTTACCATTTAAAACATTTATATTTAGAACACAAGATGAACAACAAGAATAAATTCTTTTATTAATGTAATCATTGCAATAAATAGGCACAATATATATGGTTCCAATCTGTTGCCAAGCACCAACTTGGACTTTTGTGAGGTTCCAACCTCCAAAGCACCAACTTTGTTTTGTCAAGGCACCAACCTTGGACTTAGGAGCACCAACTCCCAGGACACCAATCCTTCTAGTTCTGAGGCACCAACCTCAAGGGCTCCAACCCTCTGCTATCAAGGCGCCAACTTTGGATATAGGAGCACCAACCCCAAGGACACCAATCCTTCCAATTCTGAGGCTCCAACCCCAAGGGCTCCGACCCAATCTTGTCAAGGCATGTTTGATAGTGACTCTCTGCTCCCAAAACTCTTCTTTACTAAATTCTGTCTGTTTACAGCTTCACTGTAGTCTCCATGCTACAGCATCAATGGCAACCAGTCTTCATATGAAGAAGTCTTTACAACTCTTCATACTATCCACACAGAGTCTGCAAAAGTTATCTCATGATGATATCAAATAGCCATCATAATCTCTGATAATGTCTCCACACAGCTTTAGTGAGTCTACTATTAGCTGTACTAAGCTCTGCACGAGAACCAACTCTCTGTTTCAAGCCTCTGTTCTACTAATCACAGTAAATGCTTCAGGCGTAACTGCTTCTCACTATTCTCTTACTTTCCAGAAACAAAATCACATATGCTCCAATGCCAGTGCTGGCTACTACTCCCTTCAAACGATGTGAGATAAAACTTTATTTATTATATCACAGAATTGTTCTTCAGAATGCATTGTGTACCTGATTAATTCATCACAGGTCTGAGTCTTCAACAGGGTAACACAATCAACAGAGTTGCTCATCCTTTGACTGCCTCCTGTCCGGCTGGACCTTCGTCTTCCTTCTGTCCTGCTGGACCTTCGGCTTCCTTCTTTCTTCCAGTGTGCCAACAACACTAAACTTTCCTTGTTCTCTGTTTTATATGCCTGATACACCTGACCTTTGGCTTCCTCCTTGCTCGCTTGAGCTTCGGCTTCCTCAACACTCGCTTGATCTTTCAGCTTCCTCTGCGCTCACTCTTCAGCTTCCTCTGTCTCTTCGAATTCATCAATACTCACAGGACATGTTAATTAGGAAGAGAGGCCATCTTTATTATTATTCAAACAATAGACTTATTCTTTACGGCAATCACAACATTCATGAACAGTCAGAGTTATTCCTTTAAATCCACAATCGCAATCGCAACATTCTGGAGGTCTTTATAAGTCGTGCCCATAGTATAGTCGATTCCCCTGTTGCCGACGGAGCGGATGTGATTATGTTATTAACTAGTTGTTAATAACTCCATCGGGTCCATCGCCTTATCGCAATCAGCAGTTTATATCGTTACACTCCTTCAAGACTTGCGATTGAACCAGATGCGATATTACATTAAACAGAAGTTAATACACCCGTCGGGTCCGTATATATATATATATATATATATATATATATATATATATATATCGCAATCGCAGGTTTGCATCCCTTTGAGACTTGCGATATCGCAATCAGAGCTTTAATATGACAAGGCCTTAAACACTTGCGATACATAACTCCCGACGTGGCGGACACGATATAACATTAGGGCATATTACAATGGTGCAGTCAGGTCCATTCTCCACTGTAGATTTCAACCCCCAAAATCCGACGATCTACAGCGATTTCGGGTGGACTACTTGCACGAGAGTTACCTACCCGAAATGAGCGGTTTTTCTCTCTCCTCTAGTTGCTACGTGTCAACCATTGAATGGAATCGGGCGCTCTCCTCTAAATACCACTTACCATTTTGCATCCGCCCGAAATCCCACTTATAGCTTTAAATCCGCCCTTCGTCTTGGTTAACGCCCCGAATTGATTCGCTTCCGATGACCGTAGATCTTCTACCATCGATGGCTCCACGGCTCTCCTCCAGATTCCTTTTCCACTAGAACAAAAACTCATCTCCGCCGTTCATCTCTTAACGCCATCCAATACGACTCCACGGCTGACAACTTCCAATATTCTCTGCTCTGATATGTTCCTCTTTGCTTCCAATGACCTCTTCCTCTTACGCTTTGGCTTCATGATGGCTTCCGATAACCTGTTTCCGATGAACTCTTCCGATATGCTTCTCTTGATAGCTCCTGTGACTTCCGATATTCTCTGCTCTGATATTCTGCAATACTCCTCTAATGTGTTCCTCTTCTAATGGCTTCCCTGATGGCTTTGCTCCTTGGCTTCTTGCTCCTATTTCTTCATGGATCCGCTCTGCTTGGCTTCACATCATTGTTTACTCATCCAGAATATTGCCATATTGACATCAATGACAATCTAGGTCAACAATCTCCCCCTTTGTCATTGATGGCAATATTCTTCTTCTCTCCCCCTTTGACATCAATGGCAAAGGAGTGCACAAGGACTCCCCCTGTCGAACTACTTATGTTCTTTATGAATAGTAGATCTTTATGGGTATGTTACTCCCCCTGTAATAGTGCTCTTCTTTTTACTCAATATAGAAGGATTGATGCTTTATCATCAATTAGCACATTATCCCCTCTTCATGTCTCAGAACTACTTTATCATGGCTTCAACAATGCTTAAAGATGCTCCACTTCAATGCTTTCAAACAGATTGCAAATAGCCACACACCAAATGTTCAAGTCCAAGTTTTTATGCTTCAATCCATATTATATTGTTTCCACAGTTAGAATTAAGAGGCCTTCATAGTCCGAATCAAAAGAAAAAAATGCCACTGAAATTGCTATCTTTCTTCAGATCCAAGTTCCTTTGTATCTTTATGCTTCTCACAACATTCTCCTTTCTATAGTCTTTTAATGAGCCATCTTTTCCTTGAGTTCTTGTAAAAGTCTCTGCAAGTTATCTCCACTAGCAGATTTTGATATCCAAACTGTGACTGACTTTCAAATTCTTTTTGCTGATTTGCATCTTTTTGCAATGCTTCAGTTTTGTTTTATGCTGCCAGCTACTCTTACTTCAAGCTTCATTCCCAGATGTATCTGTTTGTTTGAAGGTTGCCTCTATTTGTGTCCATAATTTACCTGTTCTCACATTGGAACCCTGAGTCGAGACATTTTTGTAGTAACAACAACATAGTTATATGCCCTATTTCTCTAGTATTAGATGACCTTCTATGTTGCTCCAATTTCTACTTAGTGATCAAGTGGAAAACATCTTAAACAACAATCCAAAGAATGGTTACAAGATCGTGTTCTTCAATAGAGTACTCCTGAGAAATGATCTTTATCAAAGAATGATTGTTAATATAGATCAACAAGGATTTTATAAGGACCATTTCACGAATAGCTTCTGCAATAATGATCAAGAATCACAGGCTCCCCTTGACTGTATGCATCATCTCTTTTGGCAGAGTCTTCCCATCAAATGCTAAGATTGTCGAACGTCAAGTCAACAACATGTGTTGTTGGTTGGAGAGTTCAAGGGACTTTCGGATTTTATTTGCTTCCTTCTCCATACTTGTGTAACTTTCTTCTTTTGCATGGTTCTAGCTTGTGTAAGAGCCCAAGTTAAGTTACAATCACGTGCCATATGACCAATGTTATGACAATTGAAGCATTCTACATTGTTCATGAATAACAATTCATGATTTCTTCCTGCAAAATTGTTCCTTGGAGATTTTTGGGGACCATAATATCTATCTTTATGATATGGTTGGGGGCCATAACATCTATCTTTAGGATATACTTTACAATCTTTTGCCATGTGACCAAAGTTTGTACAAGAATAACAATAACCAATAAATAAACTTTGGTACCTAGGAGATGGAGATTTCCTTGATGTCTTCTGAAGTCTTTCTGTCTTGAGATCCTTTGATAATAACCATTGCTTATAGCATCCTCAACATTATCTACATTTCTTCTTGGAGCAGGATTTCTTCCATTGTTGCCTTGATTTTTCTCCTTGCCTTTGCTGGAACTGGGAGCATCACCATTTCTTTCTGGCTTCTTCACATCCCTTTTGTTTGAAGCATTTTCATTCTTGTTTGAGGATTCACCTGCATACACGAGACCTGATTTATCAAATGGACATCTTTGATGGCTGAGCATGTCATCCAAGGCTTGAGAGCTCTTCAAGGTTTTGTTCATCCCTTCAAACTTTTTCCTGAAGAAGACAATCTCTTCTTCCAATCTTTCACACTCATTATTCTTCTTAGCAAGTTGTTCCTCAGTTTCTTCCTTGATATGAGCACCTTCATGTGCTTCTATTTTAAGGGAGATGATATCTAACTTCGTTTTGAAGATTTCTTCATTTTCCTTTGCTAGACTGCTCTCCATTTCTTCCTTGCTCCTTGTAGCTTTACATGTTTCGGCCTTGAGAAGTCTGATGTTAGATTTTAACTTGAAGATTTCTTCATCCTTTGCTTTTAGTTGACATATCATGGTGTTTCTCTCCTTTTCTGCTTCATCGACCTGTTCTTCTATGATTGCTAATGCTTCCATTGTCTTCTCAGCTCCTTGTGCTAACTTTCTTGCTTCTTGTAGTTGAGATTTGAGAGAGGAGGCCTCTACCTTGTACTGACCAATCTCTTCTTCAAGTTTGTTCAAGCTCTTGTGCCTTTGTTCAAGTTGACTTGACAAGGCATCTTCCCGTTTCTTTGCTTTATCCAATTGATTTGTCATGGATATGACTTCTTCATGATGCTTTCTTTTGTTTTGATGAAATTCCTTCTTAAGCTTGACAAGCTCTTCATCCCTTTCTTGTATTTGAAGCTGGACAAGGTCAACTTTCTTCCTTGTTTGGTCTTGGTCACTAGCTAGTGCTTTCTTCTTAAGTTCCTTGTTTTCCTTTTTCAAATTGATAATCTCTTCCATGGCAGCTGTAAGTTGAGCGAGGAGATCTTCTACAAAATCTTTTTCATTCTCTTCATCTTCTAGGTCTGCTTTAGCCTTGATGTCATCATTCTCATTTTCAACTTCTATGATGGGTTCTGGATTTCCTTCTTGATTTCCATCATCTTCTTGACTGATGGTCATGGTCAATGCTCCTTTTGAGTGAAGGTCATGAAGTTTGTCCCATATACCCTTTGTTGATGAATATTTTCCTACATTGTTCTTTATAGAATCAGGTAGCCCATTCAAGATTGCCTTCATTGCTTTTTCATTGTACTCCTTGGATTCTCCATCCATCATGCTATCAACAATTACTGATTTCCAGATTTCAATGCCTTGAGTCTTTAAGAAATTCCTCATTCTTGCTTCCCATATATTAAAGTTCCCATTGAACCATGGAGCCTCCTCAAATTGATTGTCTTCTATTTTAGTGGTAGAGGGAGACACATCCTTAGGAGGATTGGAGACTTTCTTCCTTGACTTTGCCATTTGTGTTCTAAATATCAACCTTCAAGCTGTTAGGCTTTGAATGAAGGTACTGGCTTTGATACCAATTGTTGGAAATACTGGGGGTGAATCAGTATTTATTTTCAACTGTTATTTTACCAGTTAAAACATTTATATTCAGAACACAAGATGAACAACAAAAATAAATGCTTTTATTAATGTAATCTTTGCAATAAATAGATACAATATATATATATATGGTTCCAATCTGTTGCCAAGCACCAACTTGGACTTTTGTGAGGCTCCAACCTCCAGAGCACCAACTCTGTTTTGTCAAGGCACCATCCTTGGACTTAGGAGCACCAACTCCCAGGACACCAATCCTTCCAGTTCTGAGGCACCAACCCCAAGGGTTCCAACCCTCTACTATCAAGGCACCAACCTTGGATATAGGAGCACCAACTCCAAGGACACCAATCCTTCCAACTTCTAAGGCACCAACCCCAAGGACACTAATCCTTCCAATTCTTAGGCTCCAACCCCAAGGGCTCCGACCCAATCTTTTCAAGGCATGTTTGATAGTGATTCTCTGCTCCCAAAACTCTTCTTTACTGAATTCTATTTGTTTACAGCTTCACTGTAGTCTCCATGCTACAGCATCAACGGAAACTAGTCTTCATACGAAGAAGTCTTCACAACTCTTCATACTATCCACACAGAGTCTGCAGAAGTTATGTCATGATGATATCAAATAGCCATCATAATCTCTGATAATGTCTCCACACAGCTTTAGTGAGTCTACTATTAGTTGTACTAAGCTCTGCACGAGAACCAACTCTCTGTTTCAAGCCTCTGTTCTACCAGTCACAGTAAATGCTTCAGGCGTGACTGCTTCTCACTGTTCTCTTACTTCCCAGAAACAAAATCACATATGCTTCAATGCCAGTGCTGGCTACTGCTCCCTTCAAACGATGTCAGATAAAAATTTATTTATTATAACACGGAATTGTTCTTGAGAATGCATTATGTACTTGATTAATTCATCACAGGTCCGAGTCTTTCACAGGGTAACATGATCAACAGAGTTGCTCATCCTTCGACTGCCTCCTGTCCGGCTGGACCTTCGTCTTCCTTCTATCCTACTGGACCTTCGGCTTCCTTCTATCCTGTTGGACCTTCAGATTCCTTCTTTCTTCCAGTTCGCCAACAACACTAAACTTTCCTTGTTCTCTGTTTTATATGCCTGATATGCCTAACCTTTGGTTTCCTCCTTGCTTGCTTGAGCTTCGGCTTCCTCAACGCTCGCTTGATCTTTCAATGTCCTCTGCGCTCACTCTTCAGCTTCCTCTATCTTTTCGAATTCATCAATATGCACAGGACACGCCCCGAATTGATTCGCTTCCGATGACCGTAGATCTTCTACCATCGACAGCTCCACGACTCTCCTCCAGATTCCTTTTCCACTAGAACAAAAACTTTGTCGTTCATCTCTTAACGCCATCCAATACGACTCCACGACTGACAACTTCCAATATTCTCTGCTCTGATATGTTCCTCTTTGCTTCCAATGACCTCTTCCTCTTATGCTTTGGCTTCATGATGGCTTCCGATAACCTATTTCCGATGAACTCTTCCGATATGCTTCTCTTGATAGCTCCTGTGACTTCCGATATTCTTTGCTCTGATATTCTGCAATACTCCTCTGATGTGTTCCTCTTCTGATGGCTTCCCTGATGGCTTTGCTCCTTGGCTTCTTGCTCCTGTTTCTTCATGGATTTGCACTGCTTGGCTTCACATCATTGTTTACTCATCCAGAATATTTCAATATTGACATCAATGACAATCTAGGTCAACAGAAAGTCACTTTTACAATGGTACTTTATGAGCTACCCACTAAATTGTAACTTAAATAAAAGATAAAGAGACTTTAGAATTATAAGTGACTCACTTTTTATAATGGGTGAGAACACTTTTACATAAAGTAACTTTAAAACATAAGTTATATGTGCTTTTTGAAAAAGTAACTCAACAAAAAGAATGGCTTGAACTCAAGACCTCTATTCTCATAAAGTAACTTTGGACCAAGTGAGCTAGTTTAAAAGGTTAGTAATTTTTGGAGAAGAGGAAAGGGGGGGGTTTAGGTCACTGAAGCTTTGGGGTGCGTGCTTACTTGAAAAAGCTCTTTTTTGCCTACAAAACAAAAACCACAAAACCCAACACGAACATACAAAAAAAAACAAACCTTACGGCTTGAAGTTAGCTTTACCCGAAACCAAATATTTTCCTCCATGTTTATGATTTTCCGGGATCACACCAAGGCATGGTGGAAAAGAGCATACGCGCGAGAAAAATCTTTCCTTTCTGTTTCTAATTTGCCTAGATCGCATAGTTGCGGGGCAAAGAGCATACGCAAAAATGAAAGGTATTGATCCGGTAATAAAAAATAGAGAGCTAAATAAACCAAAATAAACAGAGAGATGAATAGCTAGAACTGCAAATAAAGACTTTATACCTCCAGATCTTAAAAATGACTTAGCTAGGGCTTCTGGAAACCTTTTCGTGTGAAACGAAAGGGGTTCCTCACTGGAACAGATGCTCCTAACACAATGGAGCAGTCCTCTCGGCCCGAAAGCACTCAGAAATAGTAGATCTAGGAAACAATAGTCGGATGCAATTGTACCGGCTTCAGATTTGGATCACCAATGGATGCGGCCCTCAAATAGCTCTGATACCATGTAGGAATTTACAGAGTAAGTTCCTTAGACAGAACAACAAAGGACACCACCGCTCACAAATAGATCACAAATCAATACACCAGTATTCTTGACGTGGTTAAAACCCTCAAAGAGGGAAACAGTCTACGACCTGAACCAACGCGGCCACTTCAGGGAATTTATTAATAAAAGAATGAAAATTTACATAAGCTTCTCTCATGAACAGTTACCCTACAAATGACCCTCCATGCTCTTTAAATAGAGATCATGGACCAATCGGGTGTTAAGCCACGGATCAAGTGTCGGTAATATCGAGGAGAGAATCAACCATCGGATTGTAAGTTACAAAAGTACATAGTAAAGAAACACACTTTACCTAACTCTACACTAGACCAAGTTATACTTAACTATTTCCTATGTGTTGGAATATGCTAACACCTCTTAGGGAAAACCGGTCTTCAAAGGAGGATTTTATTGGTTGAGAAATTTAGTCTAAGTAAATAAAATAAAAATAGTACTTATCTCCCTTTTCAGTTGAAGCATTAAATGCAAATTCTAGAAATGTGTGCCCACTGTAATTTTCAGATTTCACAAATTCTCATGCCCAGATTTTTAGCGTTTTCTCACAGCCCAGCTCCTCGAAAAATGTGCCTAGAATTCTACCTTGAAATCTATGCTGAAGTTGCCTCGATTTCTGTGCTAAAGGTGTTTGTTGTGCCTCGAAAATTGTGCCAGACAGTCGTTGAACAGTGCCTCAATTTTTGCGTTGCCTCTCACAGCTATCTTGAAATTCGTGCCTCAAATTTCAGGCTTGACAATTGTTGTAATGTCCTCGAATTTTATGCCCAGAAACCTTTGAAATTTGTGTTGTTGTCTCCTTGAAAATTGCGTAGCTTGCTCCTCAAAATTTGTGCCTCTTTGCCTCGAATTTCGTGCCTACTATAGTTTCCTTCCTCCTCGATTTTCATGTTGTTGTGGCTGCCTCCTTGGAATTCGAGCCCTCCTCTAGCTGCAAACTCTCTCCTCCTTCATGAAGTTTTCCTCTCCTCTCTTTTCCTCATCTCTTTCTCTCAAGTGTGAAGTGAAGAATGAGATCCATTTTCCCTCTTTTGTCTCCTTGGAAAAGATTGAATCCCTAAACCTAGGATCCAATGGTTGAGATTTAAACTCCAAATCTCAAGATGTGTAGTTGGGATCAACTCTCTCAAATGACCCCCCTCACACATTGGCCTCATCACTTAAAAGTCTCCTAGTGCCTTTTTCAAGTTGTGTACATTTTTCTATTTTTCTCATAAAGTGATTTTTCAACTCACTTTAATATTAGAAAAGTATACTTACTACTTTACACATAAAATAACTTTATAAAGTACAAGTGACTTTAATATTAGAAAAAGTACATGGTACAACACTTCTAAGTACCTTTTCCACCCATGACATTAATATAACTCATAAATGTCACCAAGACAAAAGTAATTAATGTGTTCACTAGGCTAAAAGGGATAAATGCCTAGTAACACCTCTCCTTGGTACGATTTCCAACATCTAAAAGTAATATATCTAACATATATTATGTTTTTCCTTCAACTCCTTTTGAAGATAATAACTCTAATCCATGAGTCCCCTTTTGATTTCTAATTGCAAGGTCTTCTATGAGACTCCTTCTTTATGATAAGAGTGAATTTCTTCCTTTAGTAGATAGAGACCTCTTTTAAAGCTTGCTTCCTTGCTGCTAATCAATTTAATGCCTTCAATGTATATTATTAAACTACATGCTCCTCTTTGTTATGTCCTTTTAAAATTTCATCAGAAATTAGTCTACTTCTGAAATGCTTTGTATTGGTTGTATCGCTTGACTTATACTATGATGCATGAGATCAACTTATCTTTATAGAAATTGAAACGAATATCATGCTAGATAAATTTTTATAATGTTGCATACTGACCTTGACTTTGTTATTGTTCTGCTTCTATTGTCAGCTTTGTGAAAATTCCACAACAGGAATCCCTACTGCACCAACTAATGATATTACTCCTATTTGTTAAATTCCTTTAAACAAATTACTTGTTGTTTCCTACAGCGGATATCGTAATACATACACTGCATCCTTCACTTAATTGATTTATATGTGGAAACAAGAGGCTGAGCAAGAAAGAAAATATAACACAATCGACATTGTTATTTTTGGACAAATGTCCCCAGCAAACCGAATGCGGGAAAACCGATGCAGCAACTCTGAGGGTTTTATATTATTAAGCAGTAGTTTTGAATACAACTCTAGATGCCCTCCTAGCAATCCAGTTATAGAGAAATACAACTGGTAGAGAAGAATTGTGAGAATACCTCACTCTACCCAGCAAATCCCGATTGATCCGGCAGTTGAACTGACTGTCCCCAGCTACAACTATGTTGGCCCTTCGCAGTGGGCCTGCGTGGATCTCTCTGAGGCTCTGCGTCAACTCTATGTTGGGTCTCCTTGCCTCCTGGAGCTCTGACGTCAACCCTCCCGGCTGATCGGCAGCTCCCCGACAAATTTCGGACTTCTGTTGGAAGACAACTCTGCCTCTGTGTTGGCCCTTCTGGCTCTGCGTCAAGCACTGCGTGGGCCCTCCTGGCCTAGTGTCAGTCCTTCTTGGGTCTGCGTTGCCTCCACTGGTGCTTCTCTGCCTCTCTACTGAGTATTCGGGGTCTTGGAGAAGATACTCCAACCCAACTATCCCTGCCCCTCAACTGCAAGAAATCTACTCGATCAGAATTTCCTCCTGAGAACTTCTCACTTCAGAAATTTGATCTCTTGATCTCTCGGTGTATTTTCCAAATGACCCTCAAGCCCCTTCTTATATCTTTCTATTGGACAACCAACAGCCTAGATTAACTCCTAATGAAAGGCTCGGATCATTTTGGCTTGATCTCCGTCTTCTTTTAGAAGTTACACCCACAATTAGATTAATATCCATTAATATTTTAAATTTCCTAAGTTTAGACTAAGGGTCCCATTAAAAAATATTAATTATTTTAATAAAATCATTTATGGGTGGAATTTCCCAAAACGCTTTTTGGATTCTTTGGAATACATGTGCCCAAGACTCCCTGCAAAATTTGAGGCCTAGAGCACATCCGATGCTACCCCAAATCAACACTCCCTCTTATCGAGGAATGCACTCTAACAATATACACTGCTGCATATTGCTCTGAGTCTGAAGCATCATCCTCTGCGTTGCTGATGTTTGACATGTTGTCCACCAACTACTGCATTGGAGCTACAACTGTACTATTGCTAACACTACCACTGTCAACACTGCATCCGTACGACAGCTCCCTCTCAAGTGTTGCATCTATGTTGCTACTAGCACTACCACTGCCAACTACCAACTGCCACTGCACTGCAAACTGTTGCTTATAGTAACGAAAAAACATCCAAAATTACTGAACTCACTGTGTTCAGTATGATACCACGTGAATGTTGGAGCCTGACTGTTGCTAGTCTCTGCGTTGACCCTTTGAATCTACTGCGTTACTGCTAACCTCTGCTCTATGCCATCTGCACTGCTGTCAACTCTGCTCTGCGCTGCTCAGACTCTGGCGCTCCTAACCATTGCAGCTATCTCCCTGACACTCCTCGACACCATCTGACACTAGTCCATCCTGCTACTGCAAAACTGGGCTCCCGTAGCAAGGTATTGATCCAAGAGGTGGACTCCTCAAGGATCCTGCCCATCTGTAGCTCTTTCAAACTACAACTCCAAATCAACCCACCTCCCTCCTAGAGGTATCTCGACTGTCATGGCGAACTCCTCTTCGATCTTCGCAGGTGCAGCCTTTGGATCGTGTTTCTCATCTTTGTCCTTCTTCTTGAGAGGACACTGAGTAGCGTAGTGACCCATCTCACCACACCTGAAACACTTGATGCTCTTACTGTCCCTTCGATGCAAAGGCTGCATTATCCTCCTCCTCCTTGGGCTTCGACCCACTGCTACTGCTGCTTCCGTCAAGTTTGACCTTGACTAAGTCTCTCCTCAGCTCCTCTTGTTTTAGAGCTGCCCACATCTCATCCCAATTCAGCAGTGTTGCTTTGCCCAGGATACTCTAGACAAAGACTTGCCACTCATCTGAGACAGAATTGACGGCCATTCTAACCAACTCTGAACCCTAAGGTGTATACCCCACAGCAAACAACTCATCACGGGTTTCCTTCAGCTTCGTGAGGAATGGATCCACACGCTCTCCCTTCTGCATCTAAGCAGATCTCAGCTTCTGCTCCAAGTACATCTTTCGCTGCTCAGAAGATCCTTGATATAACGTGGCCAAGGCATCCCACATCTCCTTAGCAGTCCCTCTACTAGCAACGTGACACACCACGTGATCCGTGACTCCATCCAGGATCATCCTCTTGGCCTTTTCCATCTCAGCTTTGTACTTTAGCAGATCTGCATCCACAAGCTCAGCCACCACGTTGTCAACATATGTCTTGAGGGCATGCTCATCTAGAAGGAATGACATTCTTGCCTTCCAGATGACATAGTTAGATGCTCCGTCCAATCTGTCCTGATCCCTCAAGCCACTAGTTGCCATTTCTGCCAAAAATAAAAAGTCGAATGACCTCCTCTCTCCTCTGTGCTGCTGTTGGGCTAGCCTATGCACTCCCTGTTGGAGCTAGTAAAACTGCTGCCCCTTGCTGCTGCTCAACTCTAGATAATTCGAATTCCTTGGCTAGGAATTCTCTGAGGAAGAAATTCCCTCAATCGTGCTTCTCCTCTTCCTTCTAACGATTTTCTGCCTAGCAAACTGGCTGCAGAAAAATCTGTGTCCCACCAGTTCTCCTCATGTTCAGGCTTCTGTGCTACTCCCTCTGCCCCGACAAAAATTCGATCTGGAAACTTTCTCCGTCGACTCTCTCGGAGAGAGACTGCCTCGAAATTTCAGCCCTCCGGCTAAGAACTATGCAAACCCTCTAGGGTTTCGAACTACTGCCTCCTGCAGCTTTTTGATTTCCCTTTTCTGCTCAGCGCTGGATCTACCGGCTCTGCTCTTCTTGCTTCACCTGCAGCTCCGATACCATGTGAAAATTCCACAACATGAATCCCTACTACACCAACTCATGATATTACTCCTATTTGTTAAATTCCTTTAAACAAATTACTTCTTGTTTCCTATGGAAAATATCGTAATACATACACTGCAACCTTCACTTAATTAATTTATATGTGGAAATAAGAGACTGAGCAAGAAAGAAAATATAACACAATCGACATCGTTATTTTTTGACAAATGTCCCCAGAAAAACCCAATGCGGGAAAACTGGTGCAGCAGCTCTGAGGGTTTTATATTATTAAGCAATAGTTCTGAATACAACTCTGGATTCCCTCCCGACAATCCAGTTACAAAGAAATACAACTGGCAGAGAAGAATTGTAAGATTACCTCACTCTACCCGGCAAATCCCGGCTGGTCCGGCAACTGAACTGACTATCCCCAGCTAGAAGTGCCTGCCCCTTTGCAGTGGGCCTGCGTGGAGCTCTCTAAGGCTCTGCGTCAGCTCTACGTTGGGTCTCCTTGCCTCCTAGAGCTCTGACGTCAACCCTCCCGGCTGATCTGGCAGCTCCCCGGCAAATTTTGAACTTCTAAAATATAAAAATTAGAACGATTACTAATTTTGAAATTCAAATTACAACATAAAATACTAATAGTCTAATACTAATACTATCTAATCATCATTGTGCATCACAAAAACAGATTTTGTTATCATTGCCCATTATCAAGAACTTAAGTACTATTAATCTGCTACAGCACAATCTACTATTCTCTACATAATCATTCTATGATGTTGCAATGCATGATGAATCATTTCAAAATTTAAATAGTAGCTAAACTTTAAAGCCTTCGTCGTCTCAAAGTTTTGTGTTCAATGTTTACTTCACCTGCCATTTAGACCCACAAGCTCGAGTTCTCTGTTCTCACCACCATGAATGTTCTCTATGAACTCGCTGATGTGTTATGCTCAACTTGTCGCCGTCTTGCGATAGGTTTAGTTTGCAATAGGTTTCGTATGAGTGGTGCGGTAGGTAGGTTTAGGTTTAGGTATGAGTAGTGTTTAGGTTTTTAAATTTCAAAATTGTTTTTTAAATTTTACCATTTAGACTTTATAACTTAGTTTCATTTTTAATTTAAATTTTTTTAACGTTTAAGGAGCACGATATCAGGGGACGTCCTAAAGTCCCTGATTTATCAAGGGACATTTGGGAAGTCCCCTAAAAGTCCCCGTTTTTTCAAGGGACGCTTGGGGACGGCCTAGAAGTCCCGAAGTCCCCGATGGAATCTCTGGCCAATTGAGGACGTTTTCGACAAGTTCCAAAGTACCTGAATTGTCAGGACAAAGGAAATGCCATGAATTTTGGTGGGGACGGGTCTCTGTGCAACATAGCTTCCTTCTCTCTCCTTTAACTTCGGCTGTCTTATCTTCTTGTTTTGGCATCAAAATCGATGTGTGCGTGATGATGAATGAATGATCTCCCAAGAGGTCAAGTTGAATTGTATATATAGTTGTCCAAGAGGGTCAAATAGGTGCCACATAGGCCAACTTGTCCAAGGACAGTCGACTTGGTCTTTGTTTGACTCTTCGACTCAAAATAAAAATTATTTTTCTTTTCTTACAAAATTTCCAAATGGGAGTTGACTCAAATACATTTCTTTTTGACACATAATAAATTATGACTCTTTTGACTTTATAAGCATGAAGAACATGCTTTGACTAAAAATAAAATGAATATAATAAATATGTCATTGATAAAAATTACATTTTACTACATTATGAAAACCGACGCTAGTTACATTTTCAACAAAACTTGAGTAAACACTAGTTTACTACAACTTGTAAAAGCTAATTGTGATGCAAGGCTCTCATTTTGATGAATCTAATTATTGTAAAAGAAAGATAGGGAATGTGATTGAGAGTTTAATGATGATATCTCATGGTAACTATGTTTATGATATAAGTGAGATAATTGATATATCTAGTGAGGACAAAGTGTGAGTTTGAGGAGTAACTCCAAACTTGACCTATCTTACATTAACGTGAATTGGTGTTTAATACAATGGAATCAGCCTTCAGTTTCATCTTGCAAGTTTTGGGTGGCTCTTTCTATCCACCTATGACTCTTCATATTTCATTTATACAATTTATTTACAAACACAGAATCCCGAAGTATTATGTGTCTAACATTTTCCCCTTTAAGCTGAAGGGGTGTTCGTGAGACCAAGTATCATTTTGAACTTTTCAAAGTTTTCTCTTTCGAGCACTTTGGTGAAGATGTTTGCAATTTTATCATTTGTGAAACAATGTCACAAATGAATAGTCTTGGCCTCTACATGATATTCGATCACATGATACTTTTTGTTGATATGATTGGTTTGATCATGGAATCTAGGATTCTTGGCCAACTTGATTCCAAAAATATTGTCAACCAGAAAAGGAGTTGACTGCAGTATTCAAGTTTTTTCCTTAGACACACAATTTCTTTTATTGCTTCTATAGTTGCCACATATTCTGCCTCTGTTGTGGAACTTCTAGCGCTGACTATTTGCATGACTTCGAAGAGAAACTATTGATCCAAGACTCATGAGATAGCCTAAAGTTGAAACTCCATTTGCTTCATCCAAATCAATATCTAAATTAGAATATCCAATTAGATTGAATTATCCACCTTAGAATACTTAACTCCAAAATATTAAGTTCCTTTTAAATATCTTAGAACCCTTTTTGCATAAGACCAATGTCCTTCACAAGGTTTTTGCATGAAGCTGAAAAGGATGCCAACAACAAATGACATATTTGTTCTAGTGTTGGTAAGGTAGATGAGACTTCCCACAAGTTGATTGTATCCTCAAACTCATTCCCTTCTTTTGATGTGAGATTCAGTTCTATTTCATTGGAGTAGAGAGAGGGTTGCATTCAACCATGCAAAATTTGTTCAACAAGCTCCCCATGTACTTATTCTGGGAGACGAATATGTACTTTCCATTTTGAATCACTTCAACGCCCAAGTAGTAGTGAAGATGTCCCAAATCTGTCATTTCAAAGCTTTTCTTCAATTCTTTCTTTATCGATGCAATATAACCTTCATTGTTCCCTATTATCAACAGGTCATCCACACACACTACAAGATATACAACAATTTTGCCAACTTTCTTGACAAACAAATTTGCATCATCAAGGTTAAAGTGCTTGAAATTTAACTTCAAAATATGCCCAATTAATTTTTCATACGAGGCTCGCAATGCTTGTTTCAAGCCATATAAGGATTGATGAGTTTGCATACCTTTTGTTCTTCTCCGTTCATAACAAAACCTTCAGCCTAAGCCATGAAGACATTCTCTTTCAAGTCTTTGTTCAAGAAAGCAATATTCACATCCATTTGATGAACTTTCCATTCATTCTATGTTGCTAAGTAAAAGAGTGCAGATGGTGGGCCCATTTTGTTGGGGGGGAAGTCTCCTCATAGTCAATGCCTTCTCTTTGTGCAAATCCTTTTGCCATGAGCCTTGTTTTGTGCTTGTCAAGTGAGCCATCTGATTTGTACTTGTTCGTATAGACCCACCTACATCCAATTAGTTTGGTTCCGAGGGTCGACCAACTTCCATGTCCCAATCTTGATGAGAGCACCAAACTTCTACATTACTTCTTTCCACTCATCATTAGAAGTAGATTCTTCAAAGATAATTGGTTCAAAGTTCGTAGATAAATTCAATTCAAAATCACCTAAATCAAAATTATCTACATCACCTCCATATTGTTTGGTGGAACCTCTAGTTCCTATCTTTCTGACCTCATTGGGATAAACACATTCAAGTATTTTGATGAGCCACTTTGGTGGGCCTTTCTGAGATGGTCTAGGTTGCTCCACTGATTGAGATGGTACTATATTTCAATCAAGGTTCATCCTTTCAATCCTCTCAATCACATCTTCCAATGGACCTTCCTAATCTGGTGAAATGGTTGGAACGTCATGAGGGGAGACAATGCTACCAAAAGAGATTTTAAAAAGTCATAATACAATACAACTTCAATACGTCAAATACACACAGGGTATAAAAAATTCATAATACCATTCATGGATTTCAAATTTGGAAATAAATCCAAAAATAGGGTTAAGTCATTAAGAGAGCCCCAATCCTTCTGTTTATAACTTAACACGTAAGAAATTTATGTTAGTATTTTTTAAAATTATTTTAGCATTTGAAATGTCACTGTTGATATGACCAATACATCAGCCATAACAGTCAAAGCTCTGGTTGAAATGGTCAATACAGCGTTTCGAAAATATGAAAAACCATTGAATCATTTCAATTGTGTTTCAAAGGAGTTTCGTACAAGGAACCTTTTCATAACATGGAAATATGTTTTTGGTACCATGACGTGGAGTTTCCGATAACACAGCATTCGACAAGTAAGCATTCCACTCTATTCCCATTCTTCACTATGCATGTCCATGTTACAAAAAAGAACCCATATGGTTCCAATCACTGTTAGGAGAAGGGACCATGGTTCTGAGATGAAGAACCATGGCTATATTGTCCATGAATATTGGAGCAATCTGCGACCCTGTAGTAGTGCCAAGAATTACCATGATTGAACCAAAGGTTTGTTGGAATTTCTAAGTCTAACTGTTAAAAACCCTTCATGTACTTTTCTGATTTATTTATGCCTACTTGTTCTGATTAATTAACAAGTTATTTACCATGTAAATACTGAAAATAAATACAAGTACATGCTCAACACATTACAGATCATCAACTGAAGGAAACAAAACAAGCACACAAGTGACATCGTTGTTTTTGGACCAATGTCCCCGGAAAAACCCAATGCGGGAAAATCGGTGCAGCTATCTGAGGGTTTTAATTATTAAGCAGTTTCAGAATACAATCTGGGTGCCAAAACTGGCTCACCCAACAGAGAATAATCTTAGCAGTAGTACCTCTCAGTCGGAGACAGATGTTCCGGCTGAAACCCCGGATAAACACTCCGACAGCTCCCAGCTCCAATCTGCCCCACGAAAACCCCAGCGTCAGCCTCTAGGGATTGCGTCAGCCCTTTCTGGCCCAGCATCACCCTAGCTTGCCCTGCATCAACCTCTGGAGGCACTGCAGTAGCCCTTAGAGCCTTTGTGTCACCCACGCTGGCTCTCTAAGGCACTGCGCAACTCCTGGGCTGCCTCTGCATGAGCCCTGGCTGGCTCTGCGTGAACCTCTGGCTGGCTCTGCGTCCCTCTCTCCCGGCTTCTGCGTTGATCCTCCTGGTACTATCTCTGCCTCTCTGCTTCTGTATTCACTACCCCTTAGCTGCAACTCTGATCACTCTTTCGACTTCCTCAGCAAACCCTGCCCCAGAAAATCGAAATCTTGATCAACTCGGTGTGTTCTCCAAGTGACCCTCAAGCCTCCTCTTATACTTTTCTCGTTGACAATTCAATGGCCGAGATTAAGTCCCTAATCAACGGTTAAGATTAGATCTGGCTTGATCCATGACTTTTGGACCATTCTAACTCAGTTTTATATTAATTCACATTAATATTTTATTTTCCCTAAGTTTAGACTTAGGGACTCCATTAAAAATATTAATTATTTTAATATCTCCCAAACTGGTTAGATTCTGCCCAAACCATTTCTGGGTATTGGAGATCTCATGTGTTTTAGCCTCTCCACCAATTTTCGTGGCTAGAGCACATTCGATGCTACCCCAAATCAACAAGGTTCACCTTATAGGTTCTCAAAGAACAATGGTCAAGCCAAATTCTTCCTTGCCCACAATGAGGCAAAAATTTCTAATGGACTGTTTAGGAGAGAGGGGAAAGTCCTTCCCTTGTGTTGTGTTTAACCAAAAGGAAGAAGATCCCGGTTGACTGGAGGATATGTGAGTGGCCTGGAGGAGAGTAGTGATGGTAAGTGTCTCATTCTGTCTGAGTTCTTGAGCAATTTGGGTGGGGTTAAGTGAAATTAGAGCCCATAAGTATATTCTTCATTATGGTGATCGCATGAGAGGGCGTGGGTCAGAGTCCAGAGCTGATTCCCATAGTTGGTGAATCGCTCCTTTTCAACCTGTTTGGTGAACAAATTCATGAGAAAGATGAGTATTGTTCTCTATCTATGTACAGTTTATCGCTGAGTTTTTTACTCCTATCATTGGTTTCTTGAATTCTGTTGGTTATGGGAATTGTGTAAAAAGTCATGGTTTAAATGATGAGGAATCTACATATAATCATACTTGAAATTTTATTTGGATTTCTACTCATGATTTGGGCCTCGCAATGGTAATTCTGCACTTGTTTATTGCTTGGAAGTCTGTTATGTGGTTGTTGGAGACCAAGGTGCTCACAGCGGGGCAATATGACTTGTAGATGAAGAAGGAAACTTGTTTAGAGTGCCCCAATGGTCAATGGAGGTAGTCTAGGTATGCCACATTCACTAATTACTAGACAGTTGTTGGGATGAGACCCACATTTGGAGGGGGGTCATCTTTGTCATGGGGAATGAGCCCCCAACCATCATTTACCAGCTCTAGATCTGGAAAAGTTAGCTCCCACCCAGTAAAATCTCTTATCTCTAATTAATAAAAATAATAGAAAAATACTCCCTTGACACTTCTGAGATAATACTTAAGCCTTATTCTCTACACTTGATATCCAACTTGGTCACATTTAATCCTATTTATCTTGCGCTAGTCATAAGCTGCAACTCCTGGTCATTCAAAATGACCTTGTACTTTTTGATCCTTAAAGTTTAATTAAACAGCATTTCATTCCTTCAACATAACAGAGCATTTCATGTTGAATATTAATGTACATTAAAAAAAAGACTCTGAACACCTTTCTTTACAATTCCTAAACTTTGATACTAGTCAAGGCTTTGGGGCACTGAATCAATCCTCAAAGTGCTTTGGACAAAACTTTGTGATCCTTCTATGCTCTTACCCACACTCTTAGCACTGCGGTCCATGCCTCTGCCATATCAGCACACACTGGATGGTTTGATCTATGATTCTATAGTGCTAATCCAGACTATCATACGGTCATTGGCAATGTTTCATGAAGTGCATTCATTGTTCAACCTGTGTTCTCTTCACCTCATATTGCACTGCTTTTTTCTGAAAGTGCTTCCTTTAAATCTAAGAGAAGTATTACAACCATCCCAAAGGTCAACTCACCCAAAGAAGTTAGGCACCATAGGCAGCCCACTTTCTAAATGTGCTTCCTGTTACTGCCTAAATTTTGTCTGTGATAAAACCAATCCACAATGCACAATCTGGCAGGAACCTTTTAGGAAGGTCATTCACTGTCACCTCAACAACTTGTCCTCACGCTTTAAGCCAGCTCCCCTCTAACTCATGGGGCGCTTCCCTACTAGGATCACTAAGGTTTAGTCAAATGAGCACAAGGTGATGTCTATAGTAGCCATAGTAAAATGACTTTTTGGAGTTTTTTGAAAAAAGGAAAGGAAAAGGTGATGGAGGGATATGAAGATCAGTGCCAATATCCTTCTAGGACTATGGAGTCAAGAGGACTCAAGTGGCAAGATGACATCAAGAAGAAAACCCTCTTCGGTCGGTTATCCAGTGCTTGTGGATTAGGGTAAAATATTAGAACCCAATAGCCAAATCAACCCCTTTACTAATCAAGGAAAATCATGAAATCATGGCCCCACTAGAAGGGATCCCTCCATGAGGAAAGCCTTCAACTACTAGATCGACTATGTCATGAAATAGAATCAAAACCCTTACTAAGAAACTTTAGAGTATGGCCTAGCAAGGAGGATTAAAACTTACCCCAAACCAACAAATGAGAGCATGTGAGAAGAGCCTCTAGACGTCCTCCTTCCAAGTGACAAAGTTTCCCTTCAAATAGTCTCATGGTGGTCTTGAATAATCACAATAATGCATTTAATGATGTAGAAAAAATAACCAAGAAAGAACAACTTCTAAATCAAAAACATTCACCACATAAATAAGCCCTTAACACCAGAAATACTTTATAAACATATTTCCATTAAGCTCCAAGGAGAAAAGTGCTCTCACAATCCAACCAAGAGTACAAATGAGTAAGCTTTCTCTTATGTATAGAGTGAGATCTAATTTCCTTTAGAGTAAAATATCATTATTTGATTTAATTCCTTAGATCTAGCTAAAGCAAACTAAATCTAACTCACTTCTAAAATCAAGTAAACTAACACATCATTAAAATAAAGTGCTCAAGCCACTTGTACAATGATTTGATGAGTAAATGCCCCATAAAAAGGAGGGTCGATCCTCCCAAGAAAGAGAAGAAATGGTCCAAACCACCACATCTACCCTTTGAATGGTCCAAGGTGGTTGTAGATAGTCAATGGTCCTCCACGGTTTAAGCCCCAACATATGATGAAGCAATGCCCAAGTCAAAATCTACCCAACGTCTATCCTTGATTGATGCCTGATCCAACTTTAAAGATGTTTACAAGGTGGACAAGTCTCCAACATTCGTCTCCAAGGCTCCAATATTCCCCTTCTTTGATGCAACATCCTCATTTGAATTTGATTTGACCCTCATTGGATGGACGTCACCTTTGAAACAGCTCTATAGAACATTGAAATTGTGGTCCAATGCCTCTAAATGATGGCTCAAAACAAGGTCCATGTCCATACCTTGGACCAAGGGATGTCCATAAAGTGGGTGGATGACATTTTTAAGTTTTAAAGTGGGTCATAGAACCACCATCCAGCCAACTAATGTCAAATTATAATGAAATTGATCCTCATTTCCAGCTCATCATCCTTCAAGATATTTCATCCAAACTATGTTCACATCATAACACCAACTCCAAGAGAGTGACATGTCATCCACGTCACCCTTCCAACTCGCCAAACAGCCCCAACAGCTGCCACAAGTGCTGTAGGTGTAAATCGACCCTCAAATGATGTTCTAATCAGTACATAAAGTGACAAATAAGGATAGTGTTTCATGTCCTTCCATGTAGCATGCTAGGGAGAGGTCCAGGTGTCCATAAATAGCCTCAAAATTGCCTGGGGAGGTGTGATCAATACCCCAGAATACGTGAAGTGCCTCAAATAACGCAAGCTGCCTTGTAAAACATGTAAGTATCCCAAAATCAGAATGCAACCAGATCATAAAGGAGAGCTATGCCATGCCCTAAACTGCTCTATTCATCACAAGGTTTACTAGGAGTATCCTGAGAAGCATTAGAACCAACCCAAAGGTAATACAATTGACCCAAAGAGGTCGGGCCCCACAAGCGGCCCATTTCTTTTAGTTAAGCTGCTGCAGAAGGGATTACTGTTCTGTAAAATTCACCCAGGACTTGCACCTGACCCCAAATTCCTTTTTATCTGGGGAATTGAACCTTGGTGACCGATGCCATGATGCCACCAACTTCACCACTGAACCATGACCCCAATGTAACTGGCACCATCCATTTATTTTCTGGCATTGTTAAGTTTTCATTTAATTCGCTACTGGTTTTAGCTGCCTATCAATTCAGTTGCCACCCAAAGTAGCTGGATTAAACCTAACCATCAATCCAAACCCCACATATATTATAGGATGTATATTTTTCTTGGTTGATATTATCCAACAAGTTCTCCAGTTTTCCAAGAAAAGATAAAACTGATAGAAAACATTAGAGAACCGAGAACCGACAGCATTGCATATTGATAATGGACTCCCATGGAAGGTATCTTAAAACTCTAAACGATACTTAGATGATAGATAATTCTCTGAAAATACATAAAGAGTGAGGAGAGTACCAAGACAGCCACAGGATTCGACTTTAACATTGGGAGGAGCAAGACCTGTAATGAAAGTGAGAGTCTCCCTCGACCCACTTCTGGTGCAAGCTTTGTTTACACACACCCTTATCTCCCTGCAGGAAGAAGCTCCCTGATCTGCCTTCTTGTCCTCTTCACTTGACGACGCCTTCACTATTCTCCATTTCCATTCTCTCCTCCGCCATGGATTTTGTGAAAGAACTGGTGTTCTACTTCTGTCATCAATTATGGTGTGTGGGAAGAATAGTTTGTTGCATCGGTAGAATTGAGTTGTTGCAGCCACGCTGCATCCCAT
Source organism: Pinus tabuliformis (assembly GCA_031772625.1). NCBI lineage: Eukaryota > Viridiplantae > Streptophyta > Pinopsida > Pinales > Pinaceae > Pinus > Pinus tabuliformis. Next base: position 1,556,414,843 of record CM062804.1, read on the forward strand.
GCCTCCACTTCTCATTTTCCTCAATTAACACAACCTATCGTCAGTCTTTTTACATGAACGCATCCGCAAGCATTAGCCGTTAGTTATCCAAATGAAGGAATTTAAGTGGGGTGACTAATTAAGTGGCATTTACAATTTTGATAATTGTTCCATAACGTTGAATCACATCAAATGCCATAAACATTAAAATGATCCCAGACAAGATCGACATCAACCCCTTTATGGTCAATAGGATCTTGTTTATTGACACCACCAAAGTATGAAATTCGTTTTTATCTCGATAACCAGATAAAATACAAACTCCTTCATGGTTAATAGGATCTTCTTCATTTGCAAGGTTTTCGACTTCGACGGTTTCATTCTCATGACATCACATTCGGTTTAAGAAAGATAAGGCTTATGGTCAAGGCAATAGAAATTTCATAAATAATTATTTTTACATTTTATATTTAAAGCGAATAATAGGTTATATTTAAAAAAAAATTATTTGTATACGGCGTAGTTTAATTTATAGATGAAATGGCTTTTTTCAGAATATATTTTCTGGTTAATTTTAATCAAAATCCAATATAGATTTAAATAACTTGAGTTTAAAAAAAGGTCGGGAAGAAGCATGTGGAGCTGAGCGGCGAACTTAGGGTTTTCTCGGTTCTGGCTACTGCCTGAGCCTGCGGCGGCAGGGTTTTCCGCTGGTGGGGGTGCTGGTCGCCCTTCCGGCTTCATAGTGCCGGGGCTCGACATCTGGTGGTTCCTGCGGTTCCGGGTTTCGCTGCTGCTTGGGGTTCTCCGGACCAGTTTTGGCGTGATTTCGGCCTCGGCTCCCCTATTTCCTGCGGTTTCCCTTGTGCAGTGATCATCTTCCTCTGCGGGGCTCGGGCTTTGAGCTGAGCGGCGGCGGCGTTTCGTTTTTCTTCCTCTGGTACCTGGGGCTTCACAGCGCACCAACAGTCCCTCTGATTTGGCGGTTTAAGTAAGGGGTATTTTGTGTTCTGTGCTTCGCCGCAGCGCGGGGACTTGGGATTTGGGCTTCCTGACTCTCTTCTTGGGGGCGAGGTGGCTCTCCTAGCCGCCTCTGCCCCCGGAACCGACCCGCCTCAGCTCGTTTCAGGACCTGTTGGGCTCCTTTGCTGATGCTGGGCACATTTTTGGACCTTTGCTAGCCACCGTTGCAGCTATGGAGAGTGTTGAGGGATCTGAGGTGTAGAGTCTGTCTCTGCATCGATTCGTGCCGCTCTTCTATGGCTGTTGCTGGTTAGTCTTTTTCCTGGCTTCTCTGGATATATGGGTGGTCTTCATTCACTGGATCCTGCGGGCTTTGGTGGAGAGTTGAGGGGATGGGAGCGGGTGCCCATTTCGTGCCTCTCCCCTCTGTTTTTTGGCTGCCATCTGAATTATTTCTGCACAATCTACAGGAGCTTTCGGTTTTTTTTTTTTTTTTCTAGCTTGTAAGGGTAGGAGTATACTCCTGTTGGGGTTTACATACCCTGTTTCTGGAGGCCCTGTCTGAGGGCTGTATCTGCATACTTCCCAGAAGTATTGGTTATTGTAAGTGGTTTTTTACCACACTACTGCATATGCTTTGGCATCTACAACATGTAATCTCTATTATTTTCTTTTTAATAGAAATTACGAACTCTATTTTCCCCGGAAAAAAACTTGAGTTTAAATTATTTCATCTATAGAAGTTGAGTTCCCCAATAGTTTTTCAGGTGCTAATCCATTTATGCATTCTAAACAACAAAATATCACATTTTTTCTTGAAATTGTTTTGGTGGGTGAAAAACTTTGTTTGATCTAAAAGTTCGACTACGACCTTTTATATTGTTGATATAATATATTTAGATAAATTCATGAGGTGTTAATTAGTTGGGTTATGGGGAGTTTAGTTTTCTCTACATTATTGGTTTGAATTTCATGGGGAGGTGTTGAGGGTAGAAGCCACTTGTAAAGGATCAAAATTTGTCCTATGGGTGTCCAGGCTCAACCAAGCCTTGCACAACCTTGGTGATAGCATCCCAAAGGTGGGTAAATCGTTCTTCTATCCAACATTAGGGTCGGCCCAAGCGTAGGCTCGGTCTAATTGGAAAAAGAAATAAAAATAGCATACTTGTATAAGAGTATTTTATCCAAATGTTGACATCTTTAATAAACAAGCACCTCTAAAGATTGTGGATGGCATCTTTTAACTTCCTAAAAAATTTACAACTATTACATTTTTGTGGTAGCTTGGACATGTACCACCGCGTTGCCAGTGCCTAGCATGTGGAAATGTGTGAGCAACACTATCTAGATGGTGACTTTATAAAGTGATTTTATAAAATGTTTTTATATTAATGACTTATAAATTGATTTTATACAGTGTCTTTATATTAATAATTTTATAAGTGATTTTTTATATTAATGACCAAAAAATGTTTTTTATAAAATTGAGTGACTTAAGTGATGTAATTCATCTCAACAAGAGATTAAATCACAACAATTGATCTTGGGAGGGAAATATCTAATCTTGACCATTAAAGATCTGAGCGTCAGTTACAATTGTTTTAATGAGACATAAAAAGAGATTTTGGAGAGTGAAGAGGCACATATTTTTAAAGAAAGAGATTATGGAGAGTTAAAGGAGAAAAGGGGTAGTAGGAGGGATGGCACATTTCCCAAGGCAAGAAATGGGCACGGATTCCAAGGACAAGACAGTATAAATGGCAGATTATACAATCAGTTTTGCACAAGTCATGCAACAATTTTGAAGGTCATACAATATCGTACAACAATTCTAGGCATGTTTTCCGAGGTGTTGGAACAACAAGGGGTGGGTTCGTACAGGCCATACATAGTGTTTGACACAAAAAACAAGGAAGGTAAACTGCATTTATTGATGGATTTTTTGTTGTTGTAAACTTAGAATTTTTCTTGTGAGCTCAATAAAATCTCTCTTTTTACTAGTTTTCCCTTCAAGGTTTTTCCATGGCCTTTGCCCAAAAATCCCATGTGTCAAATATGTATGATAAATGTGTGTCTATTGTGCATTTTCATATTTGTTAGTTGAATGTATTTTTGCTCATAAATTTCATATTTGAATGCTAGCTAGTTTACTTGCATTATCTATGTTAAGTAATTTATTGAAGGTTGAAATCAAGATTTGGGTTAACTAGAAATTTCAACAAGGTATCAGAGCTAGGACTATGAGTTTCAATGGACAAGGATAATAAGGGATTGCAAGGCTTTTTTTAGAAAAGAGAAGGGAAGTCATTTTTGGTCAGTGAGACAGGGATAGTGACCAATTTGGGGTTTGAGGATAGGTTGGTTTGGGTAGCTAATTTTAGTCCTTGGAAAGAGAGGATAGTTTTGTTGTTGGGGGAACAAGAGTTGTGGGACAGTGTTGAGAAATCTATAGTTGTTCGTACAGATCTGGTACTTTTAACAAAATACAAGAAGAATAATGTTAAAGCTAAGAGGATTCTTCTTGATTCCATTAAAGACGATGACATTCCTCATGTTACAAGTAAGGCAAATGCTTTTGATATATCAGTAGCCTTAACTAAGTTATACCAAAGTTCCAATGAAAAAAAATATGGTATTACAAGAAAAACTAAGAAGTATCAATTTTTCTGAAATAAACACAATTGCATCATACCTGACAAAGATCCTACAGATTAGAGATGAGTAGGCGTCAATGGGGAAAACTATTCAAAGTTTAGAGTTGGTGAGATCAACATGGTTTTCCTCATAAATGGGATGTCTTCTGTTGATGGGATTGTTGCATAGGGAAATCTTCCTATTTGGAAAATATTATGTGATGATTTCATATAAGAAGAGACAACAAGAGGTTCCAAAAATGTAGGCCAACATGATGGAGATGATGAGGAGAACGCTTCTCTTATTGTAAATGGAAAAGGTGAGGTTAAGGGAAGTAGGGGATCTACTCCTGAGAAAGATGTGAGCAAAGTGGAATGATTTGCATGTCACAAGACTAGTTACTATGCAAGCCAATGTCCATATAAGAAGAAGAAGAAGAAAGAGACTCAAGCAATAGAAGCAACATCAACTAAGATTGATGACTTTGCTAAGAGATTTGAGAAAGAGTTTTCTCTTTCCACTTATATTTCGAGTAGTGGTATTGTTGTGTATCATGATGGTGGGTTATGCCTAGTGGACAATGGAGCATCCAGTCACATGACAAGGACGAGGTTAGTGCTCCGCAATGCATTAAAGACAAACTCAAATTGTAGTGTGATTTGTGGGACTAGTACCAATCATGTAGTAAAGAGGGTTGGATGTGTGATATTCCAGCTAGAGTCAAGAGGCTTTCTAGAGGTGGTAGGGATGTTGTTTGCTCCAGGGTTGATGGTAAACTTGCTCTTAGTGTTAGCTTTTGGAGGATGGTGGATATAGAGTTTTGTTCCAAGATGTACAAGTGCTTCTATGTTCAGATGGCGCGACCTTGGATGAAACAATAGTGCTTGGCATCAGACATGTAGCCTTATAGGTTCTCGGGACAATTTGTCGATGGATCTAAGGAGATCTTGGATTCAGTATCAGTTTCAGGGATAGGTGGTAGTGAGGCTTCTTCTAGTACTATCAAAGTACCTAGTTGGTATGAGATAACATTGATGGATGTTTGGGAGTGTTAGAGATTCCTTAGAGCATGGGTTTATGAAACGGGCTTCAACACAAATTCTAGGGCAAGTAGCAGGGATGTTTCTTTATTCTAAGGGAGCAGAGGCAACAACAATGGATAGTGTATTGGGTTTGGAGACATATCTAGGTGGAGGTTTTGAAGTACCATCATCGCTAAGAGGGAGTGCTAGAATTTTGTGGTAGCTCAGACAGGTACTTCTGCATTCGCAATGCCTAGCATGTGGAAGTGTCCGAACAACACTCTCTAGATGGTGACTTTATAAAGTGATTTTGAAAAGTGTTTTTTTATTTTAATGACTTTATAAAGAGGTTTTTGTATTAATGACTTTATAAAGTAATTTTATGAATATTTTTTTATATTAATGACTTTATAAAGTGATTTTTATATTGATAAATTTATAAAGTGATTTTTTTATTATTAATGACTAAAAAGAGATTTTTATAAAGTGGAATAGCTTAAGTGATTTAAATCATTTCAACGAGAGATTAAATCACAACAATTGATCTTAGGAGGGCAAGGTCTAATCTTGACCATTGAAGATCTTAGGGTTAGTTACAACCTTTTTAATGAGACATAAAAATAGATTTTGGAGAGTTAAGAGGAAAAAAATTTGAGAGAAAGAGATTTTGGAGAGTTGAATGATCCGGATTTAAACGGGAATGCAACAAATTACATATATAACCATACATACAGAGATGCAGTAGAAAAAATACTTCATTTCATTACTGTAAAATACTGAAATATGCTTATAAACAGAAATGGAAATAAACTAGCTAGGGTGATGGTAGCTTATCTCTGAGAAGAGATGTGGTGGCTACATGCCTCTGAATTGTCTTACAATGAGGCTCGAAGGCCTATTTATTGTTGAGAAACAATGGAGAACCCTAAACATCCAAAAAACTAACCCTAGGAGATGAAGCACCAAACTATGGGCCCCGTTTTGGGTAAATTGGTACATCAACTTCCCGGGGTCGTAACTTTGGCATATGATCTCTGTTTGACGCACACAATACCTCATTAGAAAGATCTATCCGAGGACTACAACTTTGGGTAGAGTGACATCAATTTAATAACTCATGTTGCTCCCACTTTTCCCAAAAAAAATGTCATTTAGGGCCTCAAAACGGCTCTGGAAGTTTAGGACCCGAAAAACTGCTAAAAACAGTAAACTGTGCTACAATTACGAAAACGAAAAAACTGGAAGAGACAATGGTGGGGGTCCAAGTGGAATTGGTGGGTGGCCACCAATATCCACCTGGATCATTCATCCCCCCTTAGGAAGCAATGGTCCCCATTGTGTTGAGTTCCTCCATGAGATGAGGAAACTTCTGTTGAACTTGGTCCCTAGTGAGCCACTTGCCCTGGTGAAGGAGTTGGCCTGATTTGACAACTCGATACAGTTGGATCTTCTGCTGGCGAGTGTGCTTGATCTATGTGTCCATGATCCGACCAATTGCAGCTTGTTCCATGCAATCTGGATTTAACTTTGTGGGTGTGAGCTATTCTACAATGTCAAATGTGTCTAGTAATGGTGGAAAGTATGGTCGAAGGCAGTCCACATTGAACACTGGGTGCAGGCCAAGGAATGGGGGAATGCTGAGCTCAAATGCATTGTCTCCCACAGCCTTGGTAATGGTGTAAGGACCATATCGGAGTGGCCTGAGTTTCCAATAGGCTTCGGTAAGGCGTTCCTTTTGCAAATGGAACCAGACTTTGTCGCCCACCTGAAACTTGTGTGGCACCCGATGTTGGTCATGTCGCTGCTTGTACTTGGAATTTGATTTCTCCAGAATGTCGTGCACCTACTAGCGAGTATGTTGGATGTGCTCAATGAAGTTGTTTTCCTTATATGTTTCGGACTGGACATGAGCCGAATCTGCCTGAGTAGCTGCAAATGGCATGGCCACATCAATGGGACATAGTGGTTGGAATCCCAAGCCCACTTGAAAAGGGTTGTGGCCAATTGAGCTATGGAGAGACCGGTTATAGCTATGTTGAACATAGGGAAGGCTCTCATTCCATGTCCGTGGATGCTTTGAGTTGTACATGCACATAATGTGTACGATCATCCTGTTGACAACCTTTGTCTGGCCATCAGTTTGGGGATGGAAGGTTGTGGACTTGGTGAGTTTGGTGTCTAGCCTCGACCAGAGACTAGACCAAAATGTACTGAGGAACCTGTTGTCCCGATCTGAGATGATAGAATGTGGGATCCCAAAGTGTACCCACACTCGTTCAAAGAAGAGTTGAGTAGTGGCTTCTGCTGTGATATTCTTCTTGCAGGCCACCATAATGGCCATCTTCGAGAACCTGTCGACGACCACAAAAACACAGTCGTTTCCATGCTTATTAGAAGGAAGGCCCGACATGTAATCCATGGAGATGGATTCCCAAGGTCGACTAGGGGTAGGCAACAGGGTATAGAGGCCTTGCTTCTTGATGGTTAGTTTGGCAATGGAGTAAGCAGTGCATGATCTAATGTACTTCCCAACATCCTGTCGAAGATTCAGCCAATAGAAATACTTCTGCAGTACTGCCACCGTTTTCTCGACCCCGCAATGCCCAACAGCCCGACTGTAGTGTGCTTCCCAAATCATTTGGTGTGCTCGCTTGAAGGAACACAAAGGTGACCCAGGTGGCATAACAGGGCATCTTGGAGGTGAAAATCTGGAACATGCTAACCCTCCAAGAGTGTCTGGTATGTGTGGCTGAATTCTAGGTCGCTTTTGTAGAGAAGTGGCCAATCAGAAGTCTCATGCCCACAAGAGTTGAGCACGGTGGTTAACACCATGATTGGTGGTTGACTGGGGCAATTTGCAACATTATTGGTGCTGCCCTTCTTATACTTGATATTCAAATGGAACTATTGCAGGTATGTGGACCACTTCTGATGGCGATCATTCTACAATTTTCCTTAGGTCTGTATGAACTACAGGGGTCGATGGTTTGTGTGGATGATCCTTTCCTTCCCCAAAATGTAATGCTTCCATTGTTGACAGGCCTACACAATGGAATACATCTCTTTGTCATAAGTGGGATACTTCTGGACTGTGTATGAAAGTGTCTCACTGTGATATGCCACTGGATGCCTGTGTTGAGTAAGGACTGCCCCAATAACATAGTCAGAGGCATTTGTCTCGACCTCAAATGGTTGTTACAAGTCTGGTAATGCGAGCACTGGTGCCGAGCAGAGGCGATGTTTCAACTTTGTGAATGCCTTCTGTTGAGATTCATACCAAAATAATTTTGCTTTTGCTCCTCCCTTGGTGACTTGACTCAAGGGCCAAGTGATATGAGAAAATCCCAACATGAACCTGCGGTAGAAGTTGGCAAGACCCAGAAAGCTACAGAGCTCTATCAGAGTGGTTGGAGATGGCCAATCCCGAATGACTTGGATCTTGGTTGGATCCACATGCACCCCCCGTTCATCAATAATGTATCCCAAATATTGAACCTGGGTCATGCCAAAATTGAATTTCTCCAAATTGGCACATAACTTGTGTTGTCGTAGTGTTTGGAGAGCTTGTCGGATGTGGTGGAGGTGCTCTTCCCAACTCTGGCTGAAGATCAGGATGTCATCCAAGTATGCCACTACAAATGAGTTGGTGAATGGCCACAAGATGTCATCCATCAGCCTCATGAAGGTTGCAGGAGCATTCATCAACCTGAAAGGCATAACCAACCTTTCGAAAAGGCCCTCCTTGGCTTTGAAGGCAGTCTTCCACACATCGGAGGGTTTGATTGGTACTTGGTGATATCCTGACTTCAAATCGATCTTGCTAGAATATTTCACCCCCTTCAGTTGGTCCAGGAGGTCATCAATCTGTGGGATCGGGTACCTATTACGGACAGTGATCATATTCAGTGCCCGATATTCAAAGCAGAGTCTCCAAGTCCCATCCTTCTTCTATACCAACACGATCAGGCTCCCACATGGTGATGAACTCGAGCGGATGTGACCTTTCTGCAGCAGCTCCTGAATCTACCTCTTGATTTCATCGTTCTCTAGAATGGAGTGCCGATAGATTGGTCCATTGGGTAGCGGCGCACATGGGGTTATATCAATGGGGTGCTTGACCTAACGGTGCATAGGAACCCCTACAAGGGAGGTGAAGATGTCTTCGTACTCCTCCATGACCTTGTCCATCTGTAGTTGTCGTGCGGAGGGGCCCTGTCTAGTGGCCGTGGCCACCGTCTTCTACTTTCCTTGAGGGCGTATCATTAAGAAAACAAATTTCCTAGTTTTGGAAATGAGCTTACTGCATTGTTTTATAGTAACCAAAGAGATGGCGGTAGGCGGTGCTACCTCCAATACCCTGTACAACTTATTTCCCAAAGTAACAATAACAGCACGAGACCTTGATTCATACACAACATGTCGCTTCCACAAGTATGGTTGGCCTAATAATACATCACAAACATCAAGGGGAGCAATGTCACACGATACCTCATCCATGAAGGGCTTAATGTTGTATGGAAGGTGACATTGCTAGCTCACGTGAAGATACCGTCCTTGGTGAAGCCACTCGATGGTGTATGCTTGTGGATGTGTTGTGGTCGGTAAGCCCAACCACTTCATGACCTTTGTCGAAATGAGGTTCCTTTGGCTCTCGTTGTTGATAATGAACTGTAGCAGGGAGCCCTTTACCCACATTTGGGAGTGGAAGAGGCGCTCCTCCTCCTCTGGATCTTCAGGTTCCTCCTTCTGGATCTTCATGGTGGCAACGGTGACGTTGGGCTCCACATCGATAATCTGCTTCCCTTTTTCATTCCCCTTGTCGGGTTCTGACTTAGAGTCGGAACATGCATCTGATTTTGAAACCTTTAGCTCAGCCACCAGTGGATTTTTGGCCTGACACTCACTTGTGTTGTGAGTGGAGCTCTTATGGAACTCACACCACTTTCCCGTGTCCTTTTTCGGCTTCGCAGCGTTGTTCTTTGCTTGTAGATTTGGCGGGTTGTCTTGGGCCACCCCGCCTTGGCTTTGTCCTTTGTTCTATGGTTTGGGGGCACCTTTCCCTTGCTTCAGATTCGCAGATCCAAAGTCTCGCTTCTTCTATTTAAACTTTTGCTCGATCTTGATGGCATATCGATATGTCGTGCCGAGCGAGGAGATGTTCAGGAATTCTATTTTGTCGTGGATGTACCTGTGCAGGAAGTCGTCGTATTTGAGTACCAAATGCTACTCTAAATCCTTGATACCCAACTTTGTGCGAAGGGTTTGAACATATTGGTAAACTCAGGCATGTCTTAGTCCCTTCCCTGCCGCAGTGTGGTCCACTTTATGTATTGGTCCTCATAGCTTCCGATAGGGTAGTACTACTCCTTGATGGCAGCCCAAAATGAATTCCAAGTGGGTGCGGCTGAAAATAGTGAGGCCGTACTTTCATCCTTCTGCTTGCAGTAGGTTTCCCACCAGTCCTTGACATGGGGGGCGGCTTTGAGAAGAGCGAAAGTAATATTTTCTCGGCCAAAAAAATCGTGAACAGAAAAATACCCTTCTAGCAGATTTAACCATTTATCTATGACGTCTACATCTATCTGACCCTCAAATATGGGAATGTCAAAGTTAACTTGTACCTTAAAGGGTGTGGCAATTCTAGAGTAGCTGTTGGAAGTAGATGTGTCGCCCCTGGGTAGCCGTTGAAGAATCTGGGCAAAGTTGTCCATCATCGCATTCCTTTGTCACTTGAGGGCCTCTTCAAGCAAGATTTTGATAGGATCTCCTACCCCCTCATCTTTCTTTTCATCCTCCATGGGAGGTTGGCAGGATTTGCGAAGCTGGTCTTGCAAAGTTTCGACCAGTTCAAGCCCTAACTCCTTATATCCCGACCTCATTGGTGACATGCAAAGAAAGATAGAGATAGAGCAAACCGCTCTGATATTACTGATCCGGATTTAAATGGGAACGCAACAAATTACATATATAACCATATAGACAGAGATGCAACAGAAATAATACTTCATTTCAATACTCTAAAACACTGAAATATGCTTACAAATAGAAATGGAAATAAACTATCTAGGGCGATGGTAGCTTATCTCTTAGAAGAGATGTGGTGGTACATGCCTCTGAACTGTCTTACAATGAGGTTCGAAAGCCTATTTATTGTTGAGAAACAATGGAAAACCCTAAACATCCAAAAACCTAACCCTAGGAGATGAAGCGCCAAACTATGGGCCCCGTTTTGGGTATATTGGTACATCAACTTCCCCGGGTCGTAACTTTGGCATATGATCTCCATTTGACACGCACAATACCTCCTTAGAAATATCTATCTGAGGAATACAACTTTGGGAAGAGAAACATTGGGCCATGAACCCCAATTTTCCCAAAAAACGTCGTTTATGGCCTCAAAAAGGCTCCGGAAGTTCAGGACCCGAAAAACTGCTAAAAATAGTAAACTGTGTTACAATTACAGAAACAGAAAAACTGAAAGAGACAATGGTGGGGGTCCAAGTAGAATTGGCGGTTGGCCACCAATATCCACCTGGATCATTGAAGGGGGAGTAAAAGGGAGGGCACATTTCCCAGGAAAGAAAAGGGGCACACGTTCCAAGGAGAGGAAAATATTAATGTGAGACTGTACAGTGAGCTTCCTAAAAGTCGTGCAGTAGTTTTGAAAGTCGTATAGTACCATACAACAATTTTAGGCATGTTTTTCGAGGTGCTAAAACAGGAAGGTACAAGGTCGTACAGGTCGTGTAGGAAGAGTTGAGCACAAAGATTAATGTTAGGCATAAAAAACAAAGAAAGTATAGTGCATTTATTGTTGGTTTTTATTGCTATTGGAAACTTAGAATGTTAGGATCATTATTGTCGTTAGACCAAAACCCATAGGTGTTAGTCAATGATCACAACGCCATAGATAAGGATCCATGAGAGGCAGTTATTCCATGTCATGAAACACACAAGGAGCATTGGTTTATCCAATGTCCAACAATCTCCCCCTCAATATGATTCAGTGTGTATCGAACTCGTGATCTGTGCTTTGATACCACTTGTTAGGATCACGATTATCGTTAGACAAAAACCTACAGGTGTTAGTCAATGATCGCATCACCAGAGATAAGGATCCACGAGATGTGGCTATTTTATGTTGCAAAACACATGGGGAGTGTTGGTTTATCCAATTTCCAACATATAATTTTTCCTACGAGCTCATTAATAAAATTTCTCTCTCTAAGCCCTAAGGGTTCGCTCAATCGGTCAAGTCCTCATCATTAAAGCACCTCTGTTATTGAGAGGTCATAGGTTCAATTCTCTTGACACTGTCGTTTTAGGCCGTGTTGGCAGGAAGTGATATTTTTGAGTAGATTTTCCCTGTACAATTATTTCATGGATGTAGTGGTCATCAATCTCTAGGGACCATGAACCACATAGAAAATAAAATAAAATATCTCTCTTGACTGGTTTTCCCTTCAAGGTATTTCCAGGGGCTTTGCCCAAAAATTTCATGTGTCAAATATGTATGATAAATGTGTGTCTACTATTCATTTTCGTTGTGAATTTTCAGGTATGTTAGCTCAATGTATTTTTTCTCATAAATATCATATTTAAACGCTAGCCAATTTACTTGCAATAATATGTGTTCAGTAATTTATTGAATGTTGAAATCAAAATTTGTGTTAAGTGGAAATTTCAAGAAGAAATTCCTTTGTTAATATTGTTTCACAAAGTTTTCCTATAATCAAGCATCAAGAAAAACAATGAACTAAATAAGGAACATTATAAGAGTATTGATTTTATATGAAGAGAACATATATTTAAGTTAAAAAGGATGAAGTGTACCTTGTATAGCAAAAATAAGGCCCAAAATTGTAGGTGGAATTCCTTGTATGACGGGTAGTTGTCCCAAAAATGTAGGTAAGCTTGCACATCTATTAGTGTCAAGTTTCCAAACTTGAGGAATATATATTTTGAGAGACTTGAGGGACATGTGCAACACAAAGGTCGATCAAACATGTGGCCAATTGAATCTAGACAGGGAGAATGGAACATTATGACAACTTAAAGACTCATTAATAATAATAAGTATTTATTGTATTGAGAGTAGGTGTTATAAATAAGAATACCATTAACTATGTTATTATTTTTGAGGAATTTGAAAAGCGTTTTATAATGCATGTTAAACCAATCTTTGTTCTACACATATTCATAAATTTTACTTGGAATATATCTTCCTTGAGTTTAGAAACTTAACATTAATAAACATGAAAGTCCACTTGCAATGTTGGGACAAATATACAACTCCCAAGCAAATCCATTTGCAACATTGAGACAAAACCATAATACCTACGCAAGTCCACCTACAATGCTAGTTAAGACATCTTAAAACAATGTAATGCTAGTTAAAACATATTCCAAGTTGATTAAAGGCATGTCCAAATATTCCCTAGTTGCATGTGCTTGCATGTATAAAACAATGCAACTTACCTTGAATAACACGTCTATGTAGTACTTACAAAAACATGTTATCATGTGCAAATTATGAGGACCAAGAATGTCTTCATCTCTATGCTCTACTTTTTTAACATTTGTTGTCAAATTCAAGAGCTTTGACCTCATTAGAAAAATGGAGCATAGAGATGAATAATGCCAAGTTGGATAATTTGTAAATGGGTACATGTTAATTATAAGTTCTACCTAGGAATGAGTGATCAATGATGAGTTTCCTGTTGTGGTGTTCTTTATTGTTCATGGTATGATGATTTTTATTAGAATATTAAAAGATATAAAGCATAAATAACAAATTTACCTAGATTTACTGCATAAAATACATATTGCAACCATAATAACCAAATAAAATACCAAAATAGCCCCGAAATGTTACACCTTTATTTGAAGTAATGTTCACTTGTCTCTTCAAGGGGAAAACATCCAATTGAGAAAAGCTTTGATTACAAATAACTTTACAAGACATCCCATTACATTTTTGCTACATCTTTATGTAGTACTTTCTACTTCCTAGGAATATTCTAGAGAGAATTTTCTAGCGGGTGAAACCTTTTAGTAAGCTTTCTTACATATATTGCTTTCACACTACTATTGGACCTTAATCACTAGACATCTCCATACATAGAAATACATAGAAAAATATTTATCTACCTAGGAAGTTGGGGAGGTTATAACCCTAACATGCCCTCCCATTTATAAAACAAGATTCTCCTCAAGGTTATAATTGAAGGAATTGTTGAAGGATCGCTACTAGGTCATGCTGCCCACCAAAAGTGGGTACCCCTAGGAGAAATTTCTCCTATTCATATTTGTCCATCCAACAAGCCCTGAGAGCCACCCATAGTCGATGTTATGTACCACTTTATCTCTGCTCCCTTCTTTAGTTGTATGTTTCCTAGCCCATATGTCAAGAGCATATGTTAGAAGGTGGGAAACCTGACCCAAATGGTATGCTTTTCATTGTGCAATCAGGTGCTTATGCTTGTTTTTCATTAAGAATTTTGGGCATGGATTATTCAATAACATGGAAGAAAGAATGGATTTTATCATAGTTTTGTTCCCTCACCTTAAATGGGGGGCTATTCCTCTACCCTAGTCACATGGGACCTCCCCTATTGGCATATGGCTTTAAGAAGGGCACTACTTAGGAAACCCCAATTTTGGTAGCGTGGTCTCATTTTCTCGTTCCAAATTTTTCACTCCCCTCCACATATTAAAAGCCTTATTCCATAATTTTCCTTCTTTGGGTCCACATGACCACTAGGTCCACAAGGCACTAGCACTCCCCCTCCCCTTGTCCACATATTTGTGTCAGGCCTAGAAACGTTGCCCCAGAGGTTGATGCAGCTAAAATAAAGTTAAAAGCATATCATGGCCACAAGAAGGAAACAAAGGAAAAAAAAGAACATACAATGCAAAAGATGGTTGGGACATCTTAGCACTAGGTTTGTACCTTCACAAAAGGTCCAAATGTTTTGGGATTCAACTGACAACTTCATTTAGGAAGAGTGAAGGGTTAAGTATTGGGCTATAGAGAAAAAATATGAAAGGGTAACATAAAACTTAGAAAACATTTCAAAATAGTTTATTTATGCTATACCTAAGTTTTCCCTAAGTTTTGTAGCAAATTGGAGCTAAAAGAATGCAAACAGGTAGCGCTACAAAATATTTTTGTAGCGCCTACAGTTGGCGGTACGAAAATATTTCGTAGGGCGGAAAAATATTTGGCAGCACCTACAAGGCATGCTACGAAATATTTTCATAGCGCCTACATGAATTGCAAAAATAAAATCTTTTTAACCACCCTTTGGATCATTTTAAGCGCTCATTTTTCAAGAATATTAACACTTGTTATGAGTTAATGTGACATTTGGAGGAGTTTCCAAGCATTAGAGGAGGATTTTAGAGCTGAAAGTTAAAAACTGTAGTTATTTGTAAAAGAGTCATTTCCAACGTTTCCAAGTAACCAGTTTGCAATGTATAGAGGATTTTTAAGCAGTGTTTATAGTGTGTGACCAGGTTGAGTGTAGTTGCAGTTGAGAAATGGGAAAGTCCAGCCATATAAAGCGGTATGATCTAAATAGCATAGAATGGTTCCAAGCCTATGAAGAACTCATACCAGTTTTCACCAATGCAGGATGGGCGTTGATTTTTCATTGCTTTAATGGACACAATTTCAGCTAGTGTTACAATTTCATTCATTCCTTTGATGGAAGCACAACTAGGGTTGGGGACATGCAATTTCAAGTGACAAAATTTGCAGAGGCAATAGGGTTTACCAACTAAAGGAGAGAAGTGGTTTAAGAAGGAATGACAACACTATGTTTTTTCTTGTTATAGTCACCGTGTTCAAACAGATATTCCAAACAGGTGGTGATGAATTTTTAAAAACCAAAAGAGGTTTTTTTTGGGAATGGGTTGATTTACAAAAAAAAAAAAAAAAACTCTTTCAATTTTTACCCATTTATCATGGTTTGGAAAATACAAACGAACCTTTGAGGCTTGTTTTTCCATATTTTGTAATTCTAATTTTTCATGTTTTATCAAACACAGTTTCTAAACAGATGGAGATGAATTTTTAAAAACCAAAAGAGGTGTTTGTTGGTAACATAATCATTTACAAAAACCTCTCTCATTTTTCTAACATCTATCATGTTTTGAGAGATTCAAATGGATATTTGAGGCTTATTTTTCCATATTTTTCAAAATTATGTTTCCTATAAAAATGCCAAGTCAACAGCTAAAGGCCACCTCATCAATTCAACTTGGGGATCAAATATTATCTCCTCCTTGATTATTTCAAACAAAAAACTAAAGATGGGTGAAGAGGTTTTTAGATCCATTTCTTTTGGATCTTGATGATTATTGTAATTAAGAGTTCACAGATTGTGGATCTAAAACCTATGTAGTGTTTCTATAAATTAAATGTAAAAGGAGGACCAAGGGTTGGATTTTGAAACACAAGAGGAATTTTTGTCACATGTTTATAAAATTACATGATTTTTGCAAGTGCCAATACTATAAGATTATGATCAATGATACAAAGATTCTTGTGATGATGTACTTAGTGTGTGTTTCTTAAGTGACAGTTTTCCTTTTCTATGTGATGTCCATTTATGGTTTGTCTTCTGATGTTTAAATAAGGTAATGTGAAAAAATTCATTATTTTAATGCTTTGGTTCATATATTTTAAACATTTACACTCTTTCTTCTAAAGCTTGTGAGATTCATGTTTCATGCCTTGCTGTAGTGGATTGTTATCTCTTTATTATACTGGAATCTCAAATGATATTTTGATAGGTAAGTTTGTTATCTACCCTGCCTCTGTCCATATTAATTCATACAACCAATGTCTTGGTAATTACATCTAAAAACTAATTTGTTGACCCCATTGCTCAATGGACTAATTGCTTCATACCCAACAAAACCATATTTAAACACAACTCAATTGAAGATCTAGCCATTATTAAAAGACCCAACCAATTGCTAAGCATTTAGTGATTAGGTTGTCAGAAAGAGTCCTCTCTGGATCAAAGAGGCTAGCCTTCAATCCACAAGATTGGTTTGAAAAGGTTACCTTAGGAATTTATCTTTCACAGCCAATAGGAACTCTTGACTGCTAACATCTTGGTGGCCATACTGGGGATAGTAAAGGTTTATTTTCCCCATAATTGTTTTTACTAATGAGATCTAATTTCTAAGGGCAAACAGAAATCTAGATAACAAAATTAGTTGTTCGATTTGTCTTGGCGACTCCATTGTCAAATGATCCAGAGCTCGAAACACGAATGATGACTCCATTGTCTGATGAATCCAGATCATAATTATAGATCCAGTTGCCTAATTAATCAAGATGAAAAGGTATGCTCTGATGAATCGTGTACATATACCAGGTTTTCCAAATTGTATTTTTTGCATAGATTGGAAATGATATTTGCCAAAATTTAGAGATCATAATGGGGATGATGCTACTTTTCATTTGATTAAATTTCACATGCATGTATGTAGACTTGGGGTTAAATTGCATGAGAATTATTTGATGAAAATATTCATGGTATGTTTGGAGGGAAATTCTAGGTCTTGGTATGAAAAGTTGTCGCTTGGTAGCTTGTATTCTCTTAAGGATTTTCATTCAGTACTCCTTGAGTATTATGGAGAATCTTATCCTTCCATGTTGTTGGATAAAAAATGTTGTGAATATTGTGAAAAATTCACTCAGTACCTCGAAATTTGTTATGGTGATGAAGAATGTATGGATGATGAAATCAATGAAGCCCTTTATAAGTATTCTTCTCAATAGGAAATCGTAGATGATAGCCATCAAGCCCAGGGAAAATTCCAGCAAACAGTAGTTTCTTCCTTGGCTAAAATGAAATAGATTAGGATCTTACATTTGAAATTCACGTTCCTTCCCTTGAAAGTGACGAAGATGTTCAAATTTCAAGTGACCAAGAGAGGGATTATGATAGTCAATCAATAGTTTCTGCAGTTTATTTACCTTATGTTTTAGCCACAGAAGAAGAGAAAATTCTTTTAGACTCCTTGGAAAATGGAGAAAGCATTTATGATTTTACATTTTTTTAAAACACAAAGTCAGAAACTTCAAAAATTAAAGATGATGTTTTTGTTGAATCATGTGAAGGATCATCTTTAGTCACTCTTGTTTTACGAGAGATGGTTGTTCCATTTGTAATTTTTCATAAATATACAAAATCTTTCTCTGATGTAAATGAAGATGATGAAGAATTAGTGTTGCAGTCATCAATGTTTTCTTGTCCAAAAAGTTTTTTTTGTAGATTATGACAACTATCAGATGGAGGTGTATAAAATGGAGAATGTAGTTGGAGGAGTTTCATATCAAAGTGACAAGACCTTGCAAAATTGTGATACCAGATTTGATTCTTTTGAGGATCCTTTTGCGGTGTTTCTCGAAGAAATAGGCAAGCCTAAGTTTTTAAATTTTGTCAATATTGAATTTGTTTCCAAGTTTTAATTTTGCCTCTGAAAAAAGATATGAAAGGACTTAAACCAATGGACAAGATGCTTGCATGGTTGCATTGGGATTTTGATTTCACCGGATTAAGCAACTCATAGTTTAGCTTAGTAGGTAGGAGTGCTTGCAAATAAGCTTACAATGAAAGCTTCCTTTCAACAGTTTGGTTTTCAGTTTTAGGGCGTTTTCAACTGAAGATTCGACTCAGTCACAAAGTAGGTCAATTAAATCACAGGTCAGAGATCTGCAAATGAGGTGGTTGTCAGAGTTTGAAAATATTTCAGTTTCATTTTACTTGAGTTCAGTTGATTAGTTTCAAAATACGCCTACTTTTCAATAAAACATCATAAAATTTTCAGCCCTTTGAAGAAAATTTTAAAGCAAATATTCAATCCAATGGATCAAGCACATGGTCAACGAGTTCTTTACTGCCTACTAGGGAGACAATAGCCGCATTGGAGCCAATTGTTTGCACTAATTTTGTACCTTCACAAAGGGTACAAATGTTTTGAGAATAATTGACAACTTCATTTAGAAAGAGTGAAAAGTTAAGTATTGGGCTATGTAATTTATTATTATTATTATTATTTATTTTATTTTTATGAAAGGGTAGCATAAAGCTTAGAAACATTTCAAAAGAGTTTATTTATTTTATACCTTAGTTTTGCAGCAAATTAGAGCCAATTGAACGTAAACATGTAGCACTAGGAAATATTTTTCTAGCGCCTACATGTCACGCTACAAAATATTTTCATAATGCCTACATGAATTGCAAAAATAAAAGCTTTTTAACCTCCCTTTGGATCATTTTAAGCGCCCAAACTGTTTTTCAAGAAGCCTAACTCTTGTTATGAGTTGATGTGACATTTGGAGGAGTTTCCAAGCATTAGAGGAGGATTTTAGAGCTGAAAGTTAAAAACTGCAGTTATTTGTAAAAAAGTCATTTCCAATGTTTCCAAGTAACCAATTTGCAATGCACAGAGGATTTTTAAGCAGTGTTTACAACACATGACCAGGTTTAGTGTAGTTGCAGTTGAAAAATGGGAAAGTATAACCATACAAATTAGTATGAGCCAAAGGGCATAGAATGGTTACAGGCCTCTGAAGAAATCATACTAGTTTTCACCAACACAAGATGGGAGTCGATTTTTCATCGTTTTAATGGATACAATTTGAGTTGGTGTCATGATTTCATTCATTCCTTTGATGGCATCACAACTAGGGTCGGGGAGATGCAATTTCAAGTGACAAAATTTGCAGACGAAACATGTTTCCAAACCAAAGGAGAGAAGTAGTTTAAGAAGGAATGTCAACACTCTGTTTTTTCTTGTTTTAGCCACCGTGTTCAAACAGAGATTCCAAACTGGTGGAGATGAATTTTTAAAAACAAAAAGAGGTTTTTGTTTGGAATGGGCTGATTTAAAAATTTTCTTTTCATTTTTTACCCAGTTATTATGGTTTGGAAAATACAAAGGAATCTTTGAGGCCTATTTTTCCATATTTTGTAATTTTGTTTATTCATGTTTTAGCCATTGTTTTCAAACATAGTTTCCGAACATATGGAGATGAATTTTTAAAAGAAAAATGAGGTTTTTTTTATGACATACTCATTTACAAAGACCTCTCTCAATTTTATAACATATATCATTTTTTGAGAGATTCGAATGGATATTTGAAGCCTATTTTTCCCGATTTTCAAGATTTTGTTTCCTATAAAAAATCCAAGTCAACAGTTGAAGGCCACCTCATCAATTCAACTTGGGGACAAGATATTATCTCCTCCTTGATTATTTAAAACAACAAACTAAATATGGGTGAAGATGTTTTAGATCCATTTCTTTTGGATCTTGATGATTATTGTAATTAAGACTTTCCACAGCTTGTGGATCTGAAACTTATGCAGTGTTTCTATAAATTAAATGTAAAAGGAGGAACAAGGGTTGGATTTTGAAACAAAATAGGTTTTTTTGTTGTTTGTTTATAAAGTTACATGATTTTCTACAAGTGCCAAGACTAGAAGATTATGATCAATGATACAAATATTCTTGTGATGGTGTACTCAGTTTGTGTTTCTTCAGTGACAATTTTCCTTTTCTATGTGATGTTCATTTATAGTTTGTCTTCTAATGTTTAAATAAAGTAATGTGACATAATTCATTATTTTAATGCTCTGGTTCATATATTTTAAACATATACACTCTTTCGTCTAAAGCCTGCAAGATTCATGTTTCATGCCCTTTTGTAGTGGATTGTTATGTCTTTATTCTACTGCCATCTCAAATGATATTTTGATAGGTTTACAGTGTGTTATCTACCCTGCTTTGTTCATATTGATTCATATAGCTAACGTCTTGGTAATTACATCTAAAAATTAATTTGTTGACCCCATTTCCCAATGGAATAATTGCTTCATACCCAACCAAACCCTATTTATACACAACGCAACTGAAGATCTAGCCATTGTTTAAAGACATATCCAGTGGCTAAGCATTTAGTGATTAGGTTGTCAAAGAGAGTTCTCTTTGGATTGAAGGGGCTAGCCTTCAATCTACAAGATTGGTTTGAAAAGGTTACCTTAGGAATTTCTCTTTCACATCCAAGAGGAACTCTTGAGTGATAGCAGGACATTCAATATAGCGCATGGGCAAAAGCCAAACATGAACTCTACCCCTTATCATTATGGCCATCACCTTGGTTCCTAAGGCCCATGAGTGCCCCTCACATCATTATAGGAACCAATGCATGGCCCAACCCTTGGCGGGTGATGAACTACCCCACCTCAAGGGGTAATAATTGTTATACATCATTCAAATCATGCTCTCATTTCCTGGAGCCCTAAGCAATAATACAAAGAAAAATCAAGAAAAGGAAAAAGGAAAATAAATAGGGGTGGAAAAATAAAGGTTGGGTAACTCATGTAACCATGAATGCTCCCTCCTCACATCAATATGCCTAAGATGTGGACATACCCCATCATTGTTATCTTTGTACCCATGCCATTTGGCCTTGAAACCCCTATGACCCCATCCATTTCATTGTCAGTCACATGCCACCTATTGATTGAAGGATGTACCAGGGACATGTTTTTCCCCTTAAGGGTTGGCAACTCCTAATAGGATCATCTATTAGCCATCCTACCTAGGGAGGTGTTGTACCCTCCTCTTCTTTCAGTTATTCTTCATATAACAAAGGGGTCAAGATGCAAAGGATAACATAGTTTGGAGTCGTTTTCAGAGTTGTTGATGACCTCAAAGACCACATTAGAGCCACTCAATCAGAAATTTCTATGGAAGAGCTTTCCAATGGTATAAAGAAGTACGAAAATGTCCTATTGAATCAAAAGATAGGGGTAGTCCAATTTGGGCCCATAAAAATCAAAATCCCAGAGACCCTGCGACCCTGAAATCTTGTAACTCACTAGAAAATAAATTTCAAAAGCTTCGGGGACCAGGGGAATAGGGGACCAGGAATCAGTCAACTACTAGAAGTTGGGGCCATCAACTGACGAAACCTTGTAACAGAAATTGGAGGCTTAAATCTCGCAACCTCGGAGCCCCCGAACCTTTGGTTGAATGAATTTTCGAAGGCGTCGAGATTGAACCACTTACAAAGAAATCAATCGCAAAACAAAGGATCGGGAACCCTTTTATCTCTCCTCCGGCAGGACAGGTGGCAACATATCATTGGGCAAGGGTGACGTCAACAGTCGTCCAGTAGGAGGTTGACATGTGGCAAGCAGTTTTGGATTTTTTGGGTACCCAAGTGGCCCATTTATGGATGACACATGGACCAATCACAGGTCAACACATGGTTTGACTGGCGTCAGTGTGATGTCATCCCGGCAACATACCCCAGAGGGTCAGAACTCTGTAACAATTTCCACTTACATTTCAAAAGGAGTTGGGTTCCGAGGACTAGGGAACCAAAACACCAGGGCATCCGAGTTACAGCTCAGTAGTGAGGAAGTCCTAGGCAACACCATTTTCGGCACACATGAGCTCCCAAGTGCTAGTGGGCCTTTCCCCCACTTTCCAAATGTAAGCGGTTAAATAAAAACCACCAATGGGGTGGGTCATCGTCCATATTGAAGAGGCCTCACTCGGGAGAAGCCCTGACAGATAAACAAGTGTGGCAGTTATGCCGACGCTTGTCCCTGGAAAGTCATAGTCAATAAAGTGAATCTAGAAAATTGAATATTGTGATTAATTCTAAGGGGTCGAACCTTGCCTCCAAGTCTGCCCATACACCCCACCAGAGGAGGAAATTCAGGCCTACCACCTATTAGGCTAATGTGGTGACCACGTCAGTGGTTGGGACCAGGCGAGCATGGCAAGCGAGCGCAAGATCGTTTGATGCATTACCTCCTCCCTTGACCTCCACCCAATCTGACTCTGCCACATGTCTCTCGCCACGCCATATATTCCTTTTCCTTCCTAAAAAATCCCCTCAAACCGACCGTTTCACCCCGCGTGCTGACCGTTGCAATTTAAACTTGATTATTTTAAATTGTTCTGTGTCTTTGCAGCTCAGTCTATTCGCAACTACCTCCGCTCGACCGTCCACCAGCTTAAGGACCTCCTCGCACCCACAACTTCCATTTCCCTCTCCTTACCAGGGGAGCCTCCATCACTCTCATCAAGAAGAAATGAAGAAAGACAAGGGGAAATCAAAGGCGCTCATGTAGCAACCAACTAACCCATTTAGGGAAACTATTGATTAAAAATTACCAAGAGCGAGATTGTTTATGAATACAGTCTACACCAGGGATTTAGGGCATTCCTTGTGGGAGGTGATTTACAAATATTTTGAAGATGAAGGTCCCAAGGTGACAGTCAAAACAGTTGTAGTCGATGATGATACTCCCACCTTAGAGGCAACTCCACATGACATGGCAAATTCCTTTCTACATAGAATTTAAGAGAGGCCCCATATTTTTCTCCATATGTATATGGTCAGATGGGTCATTAAAACAATGGATATTATGGAAAGAAAGTTCCACTCACAGAAAAGAACTGTTAGCCTTGTCGGAAAATGGCCCAAAAATGGATCCAAATATGCCCCAAAGTCTCCAAATTTGCTTAAAATCATGCCAAGGATAAAAACCATCGCATGCCAAGAGCCCTTGGAAGGGTGGAAATGCACTATCAGGAGGCTAAAACACTCAAAAACCATGAAAAACCATGTATCGCAGGCTTAAATAGTCCAACGCATAACAGCCGTTAGATCTGGCCAATCAACGGCCCAGATCTAAGCGATAAATCGCAATCGGCATAGACAGGCAGTGGCAATTGGCGCAAGACACCCCCGATCAGTGATCTTCGATGATCGGATTGGCGGGTCGCAATCGGCGAAGGCAAATAGGCGCAGACAGTATGGAATTGGCGATTGTGATCAGTGATGCAATGTGGACCATCGATTAAGCGCACAGATCGACGGCCCACATCGCGTCGCAGGATCGATATCAGAGATAATCAATGGGCAGGGCCTTTACATATATGTGGGTGTGACCTGATGACCAGACCCGACAATTATATATATGATATTTCATAAAATTT
The DNA here is from genome assembly GCA_031772625.1 of Pinus tabuliformis. Classification (NCBI taxonomy): domain Eukaryota; kingdom Viridiplantae; phylum Streptophyta; class Pinopsida; order Pinales; family Pinaceae; genus Pinus; species Pinus tabuliformis. The sequence goes on from CM062804.1 coordinate 1,556,438,488, forward strand.
GAAGTCCGCGAGAAGGCCGTTTTTAATGCATTTTCATGTATTTTCGTTATATAACGAAATACAAAGGGAACCTGTGACTTGCGATATGCGATAAGGCCCGGACCCGAAAGGGTTTGGGAATGAAAATACATAATATTTTCATGTCCACCAAAGGCCATTTTTATGTGTTTTCAGTGTTTTGTGCGTATTTCAGAATACAAGGAAAATACATAGGGACAGGCCATCTTTGATATGCGATAGCAACCCTAAGGGTGGACCTAATAGATGAATAGGCCATGTTTAAGGACTTTTTAAGTCTGAAATGTGTAGAGCTTGGCGGGATTTACAGTATTACAACGTTTTTCTGTATTAAATACAAAACAGTCATTAGAAACATTTAAAGGGATTACAAAGGCCCGAAGACCCATTCCACCACATAACAGAGGTCGAGAGATGGATTGCCGGGACACAGAGGCCGGAAAGGGAACAAAAGGGCCACAACACGATGCAGCCTGATACAGAGACATCATGGAGCATCGACAACGCAACAAACATACCAGAAAGCAGTTACTCTTCTGTCAGAAGAAGGAACATCCGAGCCCATGCTTGCCTAGTCAGGGCATTGTTAGCTCTGCTACAATCTTCATTATTTGGAGGACCAAATAGCAGCTTCACAGTGTGTTTGCGCTCAGAAGGGAGCTCGCAGTGACCATTTACCTTCCTCTCCTTCAGTTTCCTCATACCCTCTTAGCCCCGTTGTCTCTGTTTTTCCTCTGAAAATCTCTTCATTTCCCGCTTTCCCGTCTCCTACAAAACTCTCCATAACCCTTTTTCTTAAGCCCGGGCGCTTAACCAATGAACCCGCGCCCATACGACCCTTCGCGATTGTATGACCCCATGATTGTCTGCCCTTCATCCTTCGTTAAATCCCCACTGTTGATCGTCATGATCCAACGGTCCCTGTCGTCGCAGTCCTTTTTCCCGCGCATTAAACCCTATGTGTTTCCCCACCATTGATCGCATTTACCGTGGGATCGAACGATGATCGCCCCCCCCCCCCCCCCCTGCTCCCGCAAATTGCTCGCGATTTAGCCCGTGGGGAAAGCGATTTCCCTGATGTCACATATGCCACGTGTTGAAATATTATTGCATCACGCCCCCACATACGGAAACCACCGCAACTCCAAAGGCGGTGCGGGGAATACCGCCCGCCCACGAAACCACTATCCCCCGGCCGTTAATCTCCGCGCACCTTTCGCGCCCGAGCGCCATCGGATCTGCCCGACCACGATCCGACGGCTCATAGTGGTCTCCGCCCGCTTCCTCCCAATAGCTCCCTCCGATGCAATCTTGGCCATTCATCTATGCAATCCGACAGCCCACGTTTGCCCGTCCACGCTACCTCCTGATACTCCTCATCAGACGATCTCTGTCGTTGATATGTGCGATCCGACGGTTGAGCTTCGTTCTTCTGTTCAGTCTGCTCCCGCCATACTGTCTGTACTACCCACGGCTGTTCTTTAATCCTCAACAACTGTATTTAAGGAAGGGGATGGCCGAGAAGAAAAAGGACGGCCTCGAGCAGTCAAAGGCATTTACCAGTTATGGAGTTTCACTCATACAACACTCCACCTGCCCGAGAAGGACTGCAAAACATCAGAGAAAGTCGAATTCATGCGCAGACACAGTCAGATCGTAGCAGAGACTCCATCAGAGAGTTAAGGTGGTTGGTGGTCCATTATGACCCCTCCACGCATAGCACAGCAGAATATCTTTGTAAACAAACTCTATATATACCCAGAAAACAAATGTAATCAGGGTTGATGGATATTGTTTTGATGTAAAGTTCAACTTCTGGAGACTGTAACTACTGTGATACCTGCAGCGTATGGTCTTCATTTTCAGCTAATGCAAGCTTCTGGGGTTAAGCATAGTAGAAGTGGTTATCTAGCTTGAATATGCATCATTCCTTCCATTCATCTACCATTTTCCAACATTTTTGTTGAGTTTGTAATGTTCTCGAACATCTTTGAGATACAACCTAGGAGAGTTTCTTAGTGTGATAACAGGCATCAAACAGTTAAGGGACAGAGAGGATAGATTAAGACTCTGAGCCTTTGAGAGCTCAGGAGCATTGTACAAGGCCTATAAATGGCTGAAAGTTAGATGTAATAAGGGTTCAACTTCTGGAGACTGTAGAGACTTTGCTACTCAAGCGTCTCATCTTCATTCATTAGCAATATAAGCTTCTTTTGTTGTTATATGTTGTCCATTTTCTCTTCTGTTCTAAGCTTGCACTTGAACAGGTTGTTCATGTTTCTTTTGTATCTAATGCCAGATAATTGTCATCTTATCTCTGCGTTGATAAATTAGATTGGCAAGCTTCTTTTATTGCCTATAGCTAGCCATTCATATGTGTTTATATATGCATCTACCGATACAGTCAGTATTCATCATTTACTGCCTGTAGCTATCCATTCATATGTGTTTATATATGCGCCTGTCGGTATAGTCAGTATTCTCCATCTATTCATTGAAACTACAAACTATTGAACATTAGTGGTCTAAAGCCTTGTAAAGCTGAGGGTGTTCATGCATGTCTTGAGTAAAAACAGAGTTGAAATGGTTATCTGGCTTGATCCAAACCATCATTCATTCCAATAGTTCAAAAAACAATATTGAAGATTATATGTTACCAGGCATCTCCGAGCTACAACTTAGGATAGTTTCCTGGAGTGATAACAGGAACCACAATTGGTTTTTTCATAGCAAATGCCTTTTAGGAGATATATCACTTTCCAGACCCTCAATGCATCTATGGAAAAAAATATGTTGAGGACTTCTTTAAAAAGCATAGGGCTCTGGCTGATTCTATTGAAGACTGGAGGAGTGACCTGAACAGACATAAAAAGGAGTTGTTAATTAATGTTGTCATTGATGTTAATATGGCATTGGCCAAGATGGAAAATATTCTTGATATTCCTAATGAATATCATGAAACCTTAGAATGAGATGATAAGGTTGAAGACAATAGATGCCTAGTTCCATATGATGATGTCGTAACTCTTGTTTGATAAGAATGTCATCAATTAATATGTCAAGTTACTAATGAAGAAGTCTTAAGAAGTGCCAAGTGCCAAGTATTTAGAAGCCCTTGATGACATATGGAGGACTACATTTGATGATGTCATATTCTTGATGAATGACCACAATTGATGATGGCACTTGATGAGGTCTTGATAACATGGTTGGAGATAATTTGATGGTTGGAAGATTATTTTGGAGTTCTCCTAATGATGTTGCACTATGACTGCACTAGTATATGATGACATTGTTCATGCGTCATGCTACATGGATGTTGCACTCCTACATAATGACTCTTTGATCCTATGATTACATTGATAACAATGAAGAAGTCACGCTAGACCAAACATTCCTCATGTTGTCCCAAACTTTTTATGCATAAAATTTAAGTACAGTCACAAAGAAAAAATATTTTGGGCACCTTGGAGGCATCATTTCAAAATGGATCCTAAACCATCTTAAAGAGGATTTTTTCCTCGTTCTAACGAGCGTTTATTTGCCCTGAAACTCCCAATAGTTTGTGAGATATTGAATTTTTAAGTTAAGGAAATTATTCCTAGCAGTGAGCCAACCTACACTCAATCATACAAGTCAGCCTCACTTCGAATAGATGTGTTCCTTCAGTTATAAATGAAATCTCTATAAATAGATGTCTAAACACTTCATTTTTATCACCAATTTGGGCAAGAATTTAGAGATACGAAGTACAAAAGAAGATAGAAGGCCAAGGAGACTATTGTTTAGGATGAAAAAAGGATAATTTTGTTTGCGCATAAAATCTTGGTCGAAGCTGCCATAATTGTCGTGGTCGAAGCTGTCATATTTGTCGTGGTAGAAACTTCCATAGTTGTCGTAGTCGAAGTTGTCGTAGTTGTTGTGGTCGAAGCTGCTATAGTTTTCGTGGTCGAAGAGCTGCCATAGTTGCCATGATAGAAGTTGTCGTAGTTGCCATAGTTGAAGCTGCCATAGTTGACGTGGTCAAAACTGCCGTAGTTGTCGTGGTTGAAGCTGTCATAGTTTCCGTGGTCAAAGCTACCGTAGTTGCCATGGTCAAAGCTGTTGTGGTTGCCATGGTCAAAGCTTCAGTAGTTTCCGTCGTTGGAGCTTCTGAGGGGTATATTTTCCACTGGGCCACTATACTATCCAACAATTTGGCCAGACACATCCTAGCTTGTCGTTATGCTCACATTGTCTTCGAAAATAAAATCCCTTCGTTTTATATGTCAGCCTATGTTATGGACTCCCTCTATTATTCTCTTGATTTTCCAGCCATGGGATGGAAGTGGACCATCTTTGATCCCACACCAATTCACATTTACCACAATGTACTTTGGGAGACCAATTATTTTGGTCATTTCTATCTGATTTTTCATAAGGTCATGATCTTAATTTATGAATCTATATTCGAAACCAAGCCCCATAAAATGTCTCAAGAAACTATGGAAAACCTTAGGAGAATTGGGAATTGGTTTGGTGAAGAGTCATTCACATATATTAGAGTCTTAGGCAGCCATACACACCCACATGTCTTGCCACTCTATGTTCCAGATAAGTTGCTATGCAAAGAAGTGGCATACCAAACAGTTGGTCATGGGATTACCAAAGCCTTAAAAGATTCCAACAATAAGGTTTGGCCTCAATTCCCTCTACCTTTTGGAATATTCTCTTTGCCCAATTATGGACATGCTAAAAAGGAGCCAAAGCCTATTGAGATGTTAAAGTTAGTCACCATTCCAGCTAGGCTCTATGACCCAGATGGACAAGTGAAACAAGTGCCCCTAACATCTGGAGTTAGAAGATTCCGCCATGAAGAAAACAAGTTTGATGACTTATTCATCAAAGCGGCTTCTTATGATTCAATTTTGAAAAAGGTAAATGAGGAGTTGTCAGTTCAAGAGCAAGAATAGTTCCTCACCTTTAGAAATGCAAGACTGCGCCCCTTGCCATTAGATTTGTTGTAACTTCCTCTATAAAAACAAATATCTTTAAAGGACACCACAACATCTACTCAACGAGGGAGTTCCTCCCAACCAATGTTTCCTCCTCAACAACAGAAAACAACAACAATTGGTTCTTCAAATCCTGGAGGAGAGGTACATAATATAGACCAAAGCATGGAACAAGTATGGGACCAATTTGATCAGGCCTTAAAGCAATCCAAGCAAGGTGAACAAGGAAAAGAGGTCTTAGGGGGAGAAATTGTTTTTTAGAAGCATACCCATTCAAAGATCCCCCTTCTGAGCGGTACATCGTGCCAGAGCAATCTACAACTGAGAAGATGCCATTGGTTACCCAACCTAAAGTAGAGATTATTCCAGTCAATCCTACTTCAAAGGTCTTTCTCCATGTTGAAGAGATCCCTCCAATGGATATTTTTTACAACCCTATGCACAAAGCAGTGGTAAAAAGAGGAAGGAAGAAAAATAAGATAGATGATTCCCAGGACTTAGTTCTTGGGAAAACCTCACAATTTTCTCCTCTTGAAGTTCTCTAGAAAGGTACTTCAGCTACCCCTGTTGATGAACTTGGAAAGTTAACTCAATTCATAGGTGCATATGCTTCTGCCACCATGGAAAAAGCCATTGAAGTACACGAATTGCTAAGGGAGAAGGATGATAAAATTGCCTCTCTGGAACAAGCACTCATCAATAAGGAAGAAACATTGACAGCACAGTGGCAAGCTCAATTATATCAAAAGGAGATTTCATTGGTAGCGCTGCAAAAACAATTCAATTCCCTTTAGATTTAACATGCAAAGGAGATCAAGGCGAAAGATAAACAACTCCGAGAATCTTAGTAGGAGATAAAAGATTTATAGGTCGGGACCTTTCAGTTGGAGGATTTCAAACAACAAGCTCATAATTTAAATGTGCAACTACAGAGGCGCCAACAATTTTTTTGTGAGAAATTGAATTTGATCAGGAACAATGCAGACTGGGAAATGCTTTGATTGATGAGTTAGTAGAAATGATCTCGTGTTTTGATGAAGCCAAGAAGGATCTAAATGAAATGTTAGAATGGCAAGAAACTGCTGAGGGGAGGAAATTTGACTTCCCAAAATCGATGCAATACATAAATCATTCATTCTTAAGTAATGGAAGGCCAAGATATGATCAATTAAGAAACTCATCAGTGATGCTCATGAAATGTCTAATGCTCTAGTTGAATCCATTAATGATTCCTTATTCAAATCAAATTTCATCTCCAGTTGTCTAGAGGATTCCCTTCCGGATATGGAGGTCTTGCTCAAGAATTGGCTTGAACAGGGGGTCAATTTCGCCAAGAGTGTTAACGAACTGAGTAACGTTGATCTCGAATCGAATTGCCATTTCTTGGTCAAACCCTATACCAATTGGTTGGTTTTAAAGTCACTTACCAACGTCTCCACTCAGATGTTGCCACCACTATGAGAGGCTATCTTCAGCAGGGAAACACAAATCAAGCCTCATTCCCCTCTAAATATGGACATATTTCTATAAAAAATAATGGCAAAGATGGATAGTGGATCATGGGTCCACTTCTAAGGATCAAGCGAGCCAACGGTGAAGATTTTTTCTGATTTAGAATCATGACATATCTTTGTCATTTTGGAAATTTTGTAAATATTTTATTTTCAAGAAGGAATCAAGTTTGTTATGTAATAATTAGGACAACTAGGCCATTGGCACGCTCACACAATTGACTAGTTTAGACAGTTGTAGCTCTTCACGATATTTTCGTAACCATTTTTGTTAAGACTCTCCCTATAAAAGGGAAGACAAACTCACTTGTAGGGGTTCAATTTTTCCATTTGAGGCTATAGATTTATGCAAATTTTGCAAGTCCTAAAAGCTTTATGACATGTATGTTATTCCTGAAGATTAATGAAAATGTTTCTGGTGATTCCAAGCATTGATATGTGGAGTATGTGATTATATCTGTGTTTATCATTTTCATATGTGTTTCTTTCCTCTTAGAGATTATGTACTTGTAGTTGTTGTAATTTATTGTTTATTGTTCTATCTATAATTGCTTCATTGTTACTGGGGTGATTGGCATTGGAAGAAATTGTTTAAGTGATTATAACAACATAGAACACTATATAAAATTAACAAAGGAGATGTTGGAAAATGGCTACATAAGGTCAGATGTGTCTCCATGAGAGCACTGGTTCTATTCGTGAAGAAAAACGATGGCACACTCAGGCTATGCATTGACTATAAACAATTAAATAAGGTGACCATCAAGAACAAATATCCCTTGCCACGAATGGATGATCTATTCGATCAGTTAAAGGGAGAAACAATCTTCTTTAAGTTGAACCTAAGATCATGTTATCATCAAGTGTGCATTAGGGACGAGGATATCCATAAAACAACCTTCAGAATAAGGTATGGGCATTACAAGTTCTGTAGGTTTTAACCCTGTACAAAAATTACCTGCATACGAATTCTAAAACACAAAAAATAAACAATGTGAGAGCATAACACATAAAACAAATATACACAGAGATTTTCCCCTGGATCCCAAAACCAGGACTACCAGCTTGATTTTTCATTATGTTCCTTTCAATGTTATAATACATATTTATACATGCCGAAGCATCCAATACCATGGACCGAAAACCATCGCGTCCAAAAAACATGTGTGAAAATCATGCACAAAACCATAGGTGGGTCCGCCCAACCTAACATAGGGTACAAAACCAAAATTTTCCAAGGCACTACCCCGGACCCCATAAAGTGGGGTTACGGGTATGCCTCAAACCCCCTGTGACCTCCCCCCTTCCCGCCACACAATCGGCGCAATGAAGGGGGGCTCCGCCCCCCCTCTAACCCCCCGGTTAACTACATGGGGTAGTCGTGGAAAGTATATAACACAACCCAATATTCTCCCACTTGTTGTATTCATTCCACAGGGGGGCCACAAGAGAGCTTAGTCATTCTTCTAGCTCTGAAACGCCCATTGTCTCTCTACACCAAGAGAACTTCTTAGAGCTCACAGATTTTGTCAATGCATCTGCAGTATTCTTCAAAGTGTCCACCTTTACCAGCAACACCTTTTTGTCTTCTATCATATCCCTCAAAAAGTGATACTGAACATCAATGTGCTTTGTATTTGAATGATATGCGTGGTTCTTTGCCAAGAAAAATGCACTTTGGTTGTCACAGTTTATCCTTATAGCTCCTTGTACTAACCCCATACTTGAACACAATTTCTGCAACCAAACTGCTTCCTTGCTTGCATGAGTGGCTGCCATGTATTCTGCCTCTGTAGTTGATAGTGCCACTACATATTGTTTCTTACTCATCCAACTGACGGCACCTCCAAATAGGTTAAACACATACCCACTTGTAGATCTTCTCTGATCTAGATCTCTAGCCCAGTTTGCATCAACAAAGCCACGAATATTCAACATTATGTCCAATCCTAATCTTCCTTGGTGGCACAAACCATAATCACTAGTGCCATGCAAGTGCCTGAAAACTCGTTTCACTATTGTCCAGTTCTCCTTCCCTGGTTTTGACATAAACCTGCTCAATACTCCCACTGCATGTGCAATATCTGGTCTAGTACAGACCATTGCATACATCAAGCTACCGACTGCACTTGCATATGGAACACAGGACATGTCCTCTTCCTCTTCTTGTGTCTTGGGACACTGTTCAGCAGATAACCTCACACCTACAGGAATAGGAACCTTCACCGGTTTACTATCCTGCATATTAAACCTCTGCAGTATTGTCTCGACATACTTTCTCTGGTTTAACCAGAGCTTCCTCTTTGCCCGATCTCTTTTAATTTCCATGCCCAAAATATAGTTTGCAGCACCAAGATCTTTTATGTCGAATTTGGAGGACAATTGGGTCTTCAAATCCTCGATAATTTCTTTGTCAATTCCAACCAGCAACATATCATCCACATACAAGACCAGATAAATAACACAGTCACCAAGGAAAGGTGGAGAATACAAAGCTCGGTTGGTAAATGTACTTCTGGATAAATGGCCAAGTCCCCGTATAAATGTATCAAATTTTTGATACCACATCCTTGGTGACTGTTTTAACCCATACATAGACTTCTTTAACTTGCATACCAGTTCTTTCTTACCCTTCACCGCAAAGCCTTCAGGTTGCTTCATGTATATTTCCTCTTCTAGATCTCTGTGAAGAAATGTTGTCTTCACATCCATTTGTTCTACCTCAAAATCAAAAGCAGCAGCAACAGATAAAAGTAATATAATAGAATTTACTTTGGCAACAGGAAAAAATATATCACCAAAATCAATTCCCAGCACCTGGGAATAACCTTTTTCTACCAACCGAGCTTTGTATTTCTCCACCTTTCCTTCTCCATTTGTCTTCTTCTTGAACACCCATTTGCTGCCAATGGATTTCCTTTCAGCCGGCAACTCCACCAGATCCCAAGCCTTATTTTTGTGCAAAGATGCCATTTCATTAACCATGGCCTCTTTCCAGAGTTTTCCATCCTCTGAATCTACTGCTTCCTTCACAGTTCTGGGATCATCGTCAGTAATAGATAAAGAAAAATTTGAACAGAAAGCAGATGGACTATACCTTTCTGGCTGCCTTCTTTCTCGAATTGATCTTCTCACACCCGAAGTTTATGGCTCTTCATCTTCTAATTCCTCCTCTGCTCTAGAGTATGATTCTTTCTCCTTAAGCTCAAACTCTATCTTCACAGGTTGCTTTGGTTGGACTTCATGTTTAATAACATCTTTTACCTTTCTGAACACCACATCTCGGTTGTACACAACCTTCTGTGTGACTGGTTCCAAAGCTTATAACCCTTTAAACCATCCTTATACCCAATAAATATGCACTTTTTCAGATTTACTATCCAACTTGGTTCATTTCTCCTTTGGAACATGTACATATGCATCACATTCAAATACCCTTAGATGTGAAAGAGAGGGTTTCTTACCAGTCCATACCTCTTATGGAGTCTTATCCTCCAACGTCGACAAAGGTGACCTGTTGACCAGGTAACATGCAGTATCCACCGCCTCTGCCCAGAATTCTTGTCCTAACCCGGCACCACTAAGCATGCTTCTTGCCATTTCCATCAACGTCTTATTCATTCTTTCTGCAACTCCACTTTGCTGAGGTGTGTATGAAGTAGTCTTCTGTCGTGCTATACCACACTTCTTACAGAATTTTCAAATTCCTTGCTGCAAAACTTTCCACCATTATCTGTCATCAGCACCTTTATCTTCTTCCCTATCTAATTTTCCACGAGAGCCTTAAATTCTTTAAACCTGTCAAAGGCTTCATATTTCTTCTTAAGGAAATATATCCATGTGTTCCTTGAGAAGTCATCTATAAATGATACATAGTACACAGACTTACCCAGTGATGCAACCTTCACAGGTCCAAACACATCACTGTGCACAAGTTCTAATATCTGTTTCGCCCTTTTACTACCAGAGGGGGAACTCACTCGATTCTGCTTCCCATATACACAATTTTCACAGAAATCAAAATCTAGAGAGCTATTACTCATACCTTCTATTAAACACACATGGACAGCAAACAATATGAAAGATAAATCATGTGAGTTCATTTTTTTTTATTAACAGGAGATGTACATTTATAATACAATGTTGTGACTCTTGGGTTTCAGATCCCAAGGTCTCTTGGACTGCTTAATCTTTTCGGCTTCCACACTAACCCTTTAGGATTAGGTGTCCAACATTCCCCCCTTAATCCGAAGGGTTATGTATGAGTCCAAGAAGAGAGCTGTAATACAACATGTGCAAAAAATGCATGGCAGCACTAGGCTGAATGTGCTCTATGAAATGTTGGTAAAAAAGGGCGGTGGTTTAAGGATGACCACCAACACTGGAACGCTTAGTGCAGTTCCCGGAACTCTTCCAAAACTGGCAAGAAGCTGGAGTCTTCTGCTAGAGGAAGTGTTCTTAATCTGTGATGGTTTAAGGATGACCAACAACTCTGGAATGCTTAATGCAATTCCTGGAACTCTTCCAAAACTGGCAAGAAGCTGGTGTCTTCTGCTAGAGGAAGTGTTCTCAAACTGTGATGGTTTAAGGATGACCAACAACTCTGTAATTCCTGGAACTCTTCCAAAACTGGCAAGAAGCTGGAGTCTTCTGCTAGAGGAAGTGTCCCAGATTGCCAACTGAAGGCATGTTCAGGCATCTTGTCTCTGGCTACAACTCTGAAACTGGTGTGGCAGGTTGTGGCTCAGGCTCGCTTGATGTGACTTTGAAGCTTGTAGATGACCATCATTTCCCCCCTGTCAGATACAAGGTGAGAAGATGGAGAAAACTCAACTGCAAGACTGTTCAATATTCTGGAACAAGTTCTGACATGTGTTTGGAATATCTTCTTGGCTGTTGATGCCCATTGCCAAGAAGCGATCCATCCAAGATGAATCTTTGTTCTTGTAGGACGTTTGTTTCTGAAGCATCTGTTTGAAGAATGACTGGTTTTATGATAGTGCTCACATGGATGAATATCAAAACAGTGATCTTTCAGATGGCCAACTCGGTCACAGTGTTGGCATTTCACGATCTGATGTTGTTGTTGTTGTTGTTGCTGTGGAAGAGGGGCAAAATCTGGAACAGCTGGAGGTGAGCTGTCATGAGGAGCAGGTGAACTGTCATAAATGAAACCAGCACTCTGAAACTGAATGGGCTTGGCATAGTCTGGAATATGAAAGGACAAGTCCTTGTCATATCCAAGACCAGTTCTGTGCTTGTTGTGGACAAGCTGTTCCCAAGGTCTGATAATGGGCTTGGGAAGTGCAGACTGAGTTTCTGCATCTGCATATACAACTGCTGCTTTATTTGAATGAACTGTACCATTATTAACATGCTGCTGATGGGTGGTTGTCTCAATGTTCTGAACAAAAACAGGTTCAGAATGGTGTCTATTTTGATGTAGCTCTTCTTGTTGTAGCTGTGATTCAAGCTGCAAAAAATCGATCTTTTCCTGTGCATTTTGTAAACATGTCTGAATTTCTGAGAGAGATCCTTTGCTGATTTGTAATGTGTCATCAACAGTAGATAATATCAGAGTTTTAAGGAACTGTAATACTTCACTGGTTCTGACCATTTTTCCTTTAATGTCTGATTTACACCTTTTAAAAACTGATCATAACTATGAACAAATGAATAAGCAGTACCCACTCACAATACTATGTCAAGAATCTTTTCCTTATCGCTGAAAATGCATTGCTAGAGTAATCCTGTTTGAGGCAGCCGCTGAAATTCCATTTTGCAGTAGAATACTTTGAAAACAATGCTAGGTTACGGTACAGGAGATTTAGTCTAATAGTGCCCTACAGTGACCATCATTTAAAAACAGCGCTCATTCAAAATTAAAACAGCGCATTCAATATATATATCACTGTATGCTACCAATATATATCACCGTATATATATCACTTTAAAACAGTTCAAATTCGATATCAGGTAGCTTGTCTAGTTTTATGGCGCCCACTTACATCCATCCATTAAATTCAACCTCAAATCAAAGAGGCTTCTTTATCAATAATAACTGAAGGCTGGGTTGCTCTGACACCATAGAACAACGGCATATGAATTCTTAGCATACCCAGTGAATCATTTCTCTGCAGTCCACACTGCCTAGTAGGATATAAGAAGGAAAGAAAGTCTATGAATTCTATATCTGGCCAGGAAGAAAGTCTATCAATATACCCCTAATGCATACAATTTTATAACAATGGGACTGACCCAGAGTATACACAGAACCCAGCTTGTACAAAAGCCCAGAATCCCTTGCGGCCCAATCATTCTCACCATGAAGAATGAAATTCTCAAGAATCAGAATAACTCAAATGAAACACTGCCAAAATGGATTGAGAATAACCTCCTGGACCCAATACAGGCTGTTATAAAAAAATCCGCATAACGATCATTTTATCTCAACCCTTTTTCTGGTAATATTTAAAAGAAAGGAATATATATGTAAAATTATACATACGTCTTGCAAATTTACCATGAGGATCCTTCTTTTTCCTTTGACTGTAAGTTGGAACGAAGCATTTTTATCTGTTTGCGTTGAATAAACTTCTATATGATGGCGTGGGGTCCTGGCAAGCTTTCCGCCATGAAAATAGAACAGAGTGAGGATTTAAGACAAACTTTGGTTCTTTGATGCTTGAGCCCAGACTTTAGGCCGCAAAAAGTTTCAACGTGGATCACAAACCTCGAACGCTATAGCACGAGTGAACAAAATTTGGAGGAAAGGTATCCGAAGAACATTCAGTATGAAGAAAAGGAAATCACCACCAGATCCAAAACAAATGCCAACTAATGGCAAACATCATCCTGCTAAGAAGGCGGCTATATCTGAAGCTGCATGGCTAAGACGGCCTTCACATCGTTTTCATGAATCTGAAGTAGAATGCCTGATTGCTGCTGTTGAAGAATTTGGAACCGGAAGGTGGAAGGATGTCAATATATACTTTTCATTTTTCCGTCATTTCGTCTGAGGGTTTGTAGCGATGCGTGTAGAGGAACTCGGAGGAATTCTGAAACCTGCCTCAGACTTGGAGGCCGCTTCAACATATTCACGATCTCCAGCTCCAGGTCCGTCAGAAGACGCACAATCTTAACCGTCTTGAAGCCCAGCGAAACGATCTTAATTCCAAAGTGAGAGCGCTGAGGGAGGAATTACAGTTGCTCCAGGAACCGGGATCGTATGTTGGTTCTCACGCAACTGGAAACGCAAATTTCAAACGCACCAGGATATTAAAACGATTTTCAGCGGCATAAGTCCAGTGCAAGAGATGAAAGGGCGACAGAATGAGGCATGGGTATTCATGTGCAGAGAGGTGTATTCATGGGCAGAGAGGCAGCAAATAAAAAACTGATGCGCAGGGATTCAATGAGGTACAGGGAATCACGCAGAGAACATTATGGAATATGGAGAAACGCACATTAATTACTTATGATCTGAGGGCGCAGTCTTCAGAGGCGCTCAGGACAGAGGGCGCAGTCTACAGCAGTGGCAGCGCTATATGCTCAGAGAATCGCTCAGGGAATCGCTCATTCAGCAGGGCAGAGGGCGCAGTGTCAGGGCAGAGAATGAAACGCATGACAGAGGCAGCGCTCAGGTATGAGCAGCTCAGACACAGAATTATGAGCAGAGGTGCAGGACTGACGTGCACATAACAGGCCACAGAAAAACAAGTGGCTCTGATACCATGTTAAACACACATGGACAGCAAACAATATGAAAGATAAATCATGTGAGTTCATTTTTTTTATTAATAGGAGATGTACATTTATAATACAATGTTGTGACTCTTGGGTTTCAGATCCCAAGGTCTCTTGGACTGCTTAGTCTTTTCGGCTTCCTCACTAACCCTTTAGGATTAGGTGTCCAACACCTTCTATCATACCTTTACCATGAAGTATTCGAAGGCCCTTCTCTCCAATATGTCCAAGCCTTTGATGCCACAACATGGTCTTCTCTGCAGAGACCACTAGATTTTCTAATCCACTTTCAGGAACCACAGAACTATTGCACCCATCAATAAGAGTGCTACCTTGCAGCTTGTATAGACTTCCAATTCGAACTCCCCGCATCAATACCAGTGCTCCCCGAACCATTTTGCAGGTATCCTTCTCGAACATTGTTTTTACACCTGCATCATCCAGCTTACTTACAGAAATCAGATTTCTAGCCAATGTAGGAATATGCAGAACACCCGAAAGTGTTCTAACCCTTCCACCTTGCAACTTCAACTTTACTTTTCTGCGACCAATGATTCTAACATTCCTATCATCCCCTAAGAAGGCATCACCTCCATCGTATTTCTCATACTCGCAGAACCACTCTCTATGGGGAGTGAAGTGAAAGAATGCACCTGAGTCAATCAACCATGCCTCATGATCTACATGTGTACTTGAAGAAACCAACTACACATCCCCACCTTCATCTGAGGTGGTTTTCGCCTCTACAGAAGGAGCATCATCAGATCCCTTTCCTTTATCAAGAGCTTTAGATTTACAGTCCCTTTTGTAGTGCCCTTCCTTTCCCCATTTCCAGCACACCACCTTTACAGGTTTTCCTGGAGATTTAGATCTCCCTCTAAATTTAGATCTCCCACCCGATGACTTATTTTTGCTTCTGTTCTGGGACCGTCCTCGTACAGACAGGGCATCACCATTCTGGCTCTCCATATTTTTCTGTCTCATCTCCTCTGTCAGCAAGGATGAGACTATTTCATCAAACTGCAAGGCAGTTGCGTTTCTACCTATTGCAATAACCAGACTATCCCATGAATCTGGTAGAGAACACAACCGATGCACTTATCTTCATCTGAAATTTTAATATCAACAGATGCTAACTGACTTACCACAGTATTAAATGCGTTCATATTCTTTGTCACCGAGTCTCCATCTTTCTTCCTCAGGTTATACAACTTTTTCCGCAGGAACAATTTATTCACCAGAGACTTAGATTGGTACAAAGTCCCTAACTTGTCCCACAAAGCCTTCGTCGTAGCTTCCCTTGATACATTCAACAATACTGAATCTGAGACACACAATCATATTGTTCTCTTTGCCTTCCAATCCAACTTCTTCCGTTCTTCATCGGTCACTCTTGTTGGTTTAGTACCCAAATCTACCGCGATCCACTGATCTTTATCCACCAACAGATCCTCCATCTTGAGTTTCCACAACTCAAAACTCTGACCATTAAACTTTTCGGTCTCTATATTTCCACTTCTCGCCATCTTCTTTCACCACCAGAATCGATCTCGTAGATCTCCCACTAAACAGGGTCTACCACAGGCCTGAGCGAAACCCCTCAGCAACAAAGACATCCCCTTGAAGCCAAAACAGCGTTGATACCAAATGTAGGTTTTAACCCCATACAGAAATTACCTGCATATGAATTCTAAAACAGAGAAAATAAACAATGCGAGAGCATAACACATAAAACACATATACACAAAGATTTTCCCCTGGATCCCAAAACCGGGACTACCAGCTTGATTTTTCATTATGTTCCTTTCAATGTTATAATACATATTTATACATGCCAAAGCATCCAATACCATGGACCGAAAACCATCGCGTCCAAAAAACATGTGCGAAAATCATGCACAAAACCATAGGTGGGTCCGCCCAACCTAACATAGGGTCCAAAACCAACATTTTCCGAGGCGCTGCCCTGGACCCCATAAAGTGGGGTTACGGGTATGCCTCAAACCCCCTATGACCTCCCCCCCCCCCCGCTACATAATCGGCGCAACGAAGGGGGGCTCCGGCCCCCCTCTAACCCCCCGGTTAACTACGTGGGCTAGTCATGGAAAGAACATAACACAACCCAACAAGTTCGTGGTAGTGCCCTTTAGACTTACTAATGCATCTGGAACTTTTATGTGCCTTATGAACAATGTGTTGCACCCTTACTTAGATAAGTTTGTAGTAGTTTAGTTGATGACATTTTGGTCTATTCAAAGATCAAGGAGGAACATGAAGAGCATTTGGATGCAGTGCTACAGTTGCTAAGAGAAAGTAAGATTTATGAAAAACTCAATAAATGTGATTTCTTTCAATCACAAATCCATTATTGGGGCAGATTGTCTCAAAGGAGGGAGTAGTAGTTGATCCAAAGAAGGTTAAGGCCATCATGGAATGGACAACACCTAAAAATGTAACTAAAATTAGGTCCTTTATGGGGTTGGTTGACTATTACAGCAGAGTCATCAAGAAATTCTCCAAGATTAGCTATCTGATTACTATATTGCAAAAGAAGGGAAAGAAGTTTGAGTGGACAAATAATTGTGGTGCAAGCTTTGATTAGTTAAACTAATTGTTAATTAATGCACCAATGCTAAGATTAGCATATCCTGGAAAGGATTTTGTTGTATGCACAAATGCTTACAAGGAGGGACTTGGTGGAATATTGATACAGGAAGGTCAAGTGGTTTGTTACAAATCTCGGAAATTAAATGAACATGAGCAAAATTATGTGACTCATGACCTTGAATTGGCTGCCATCATCCATGCATTGATGACCTTCTTGGCATAATATTTACTCTAATAATTGATCATGGAGAACTGAAATATTTGTTCGATCAACCTAAATTAAATGCAAGGCAATCTAGATGACTAGCCCGACTTAGTGAGTTTGATTTCGAGATGAAATACATTAAAGGCAAGAAGAACAGAGTGGCGGATGCACTCAACAGGTGAATGCAAATAAACCATTTAGCAGACATAAGTTCCTATGGAACTAATCTTGAAGAAAGGATCATAGATGTTGGATAACAAGATGAAAGATATTAGCAGTTGAAAGAGAAATTGCAATAAGAGTCTGAAGCTGATCAAGAAAAGGAATATGTCTCTCAGAAAATGGGTTGATTAGATTCAAGAATAGAATCTATGTGCCAATTAAGGGCACCTTAAAGAAGTTGATACTGAAATAATTTCATGTTAAACCATACTTTGGTCATCTTGGTTATCAAAAGACTCCAATAACCATCGAGAAATTTTATTTTAGCCCGATTTAAAAAGGGAGGTGGATGATTTCATTTCCAAGTGCATAGACTTCCAACAAGTAAAGGTTGAGTGCAAGCACCCTGCTAGTCTATTGCAGCCTATTCCCATAAAGGAATGGAAGTGGAAAGTGATTTCTAGGACTTTATTACAAGGATGCCAAAGACTTATAAACAACTTGATGCAACCATGGTAATGGTTGACAAATCGAACAACGTGACTCACTTTGTAGCTTTTAAGTCTATGAATTCAACCAGTGATGTAGCTCAAATTTTTATAAAGGAAATAGTGAGATTGCATGTTCCCAAGAAAATCATCTTAGATAGAGACGCCAAATTTACTTCAAAATTTTGGAAAGAGCTATTCGTAGGATTTGGAACAAAGTTGGCCTTTAGTAAAACTTACCATCCACAGACAGATGGGCAAACATAAAAGATTAAAAAAATTCTTAAGAACATGTTAAGAATGTATGGAATGCGCCATCCAAGGAAGTGGGAAGAATATCTTCCACTTTTAGAATTTGCATATAGCAAAGCCAGGTACCAATAATCTCTAAGAATGAGCCCATTTAAAGCACTTTATGGGAGGAGTTATAATACCCCTATTAGCTGGAATGATCCAGTGAATAGGGTCTTTATTGGGCCTGATATGTTAAAGGAAATGGAACAAGAGATGAAAATCATCAAAGGGAATTTAAAGATGGAACAAGAAAGAGAAAAGAGCTATGCGGACTAGCATAGAGTGCACAAAGAGTTCCAAGATGGGGAACACGTTTACTTGTGCGTTAGACCTAAGAAGAGCCCCTTGAAATTTTGGTCATGTGCCAAGTTGACACCATGGTTTTATGGGCCATTCGGAGTGCTTGAAAGAATAGGGCCAATAGCCTGTAATTTGACCTTGCCACCATTAGCGAAAATTCATAATGTCTTTCATGTTTCCTTGCTTAAATGATAAGTACAAGATGCTAGTCATGTGACTGATTGGTCCATGTTATAGGTAGAACCAGAGGGAGAGTTCCAATCGAAACCTCTATGCATCTTAGATCAAAGGAAGTTCACACTCTGGAATTGAGCAATAAAGAAAGTAAAAGTGTAATGGAAGCAATTTGGGCCTGAGGAAGCCACGTGGGAAATGGTTCACCAAATGAGAGCATCATATCCTTTTTGCTTGTCAGTTGAGGCAAATGTAAATAAATCTATAAATGTTGTATAGGTTGTGAATATAAAGCCCCAAATATCGTGTGCTTGGTTTAAAGCAAGTTTTTGTTTTGTGCTCAGTTACAAAACACCGAGGACAATGTTCCTCCAAGGGGGAGAGGTTCGTGATAGCCCTAGGCTAATTTTCCCTTCATTGTAAATATTTCATATATTTTGATTAAAAATTAAAAGGCCTAAGAATTGGGGGACAGATTCCAGAGTTTGAGGAAGGAGGTTGTGTGGGTTTTGAAGGAAGCTTGAATTATTTCATGACAGCCATTCAAGGTTGGAAAGTGTGCCTTAAATGGACTAGTTTTTCCCATTTTACTGAGATAGAAAGAAGGACAACATAACCATGCCTACCTTGGATAAATCCACAAGGCAGAAAAGACAAAATTAAATAGAGAATGGGTTGCATTTGCAATTGGGGGACAAAGAATTCAACCAAGAGGATGTTGGGTGGAAGGATGTGTTGACACATAACATTCTCACCACTAGTCAGTTGTGATAGAACCATCGTAGCTGAGAAGAAAGAGGGGTGACAACAATACCTGCCCATGCAACAAAAAATAGTTGCAATGATGTAATGGAGGACAAGTGTTAAATTTAGGAAACAGTGGTATGTTCTATGCTTTAGAGCATTTTTACTTCAATTTCTCTATTAGCCCAATATCCATATCCAGATTAGCAATCACATCAACATGATAGTAAAATGCAGATAGAACATAAACATAAACATAAACATAAACAGTAGAAGACAAGCCAAGACAAGAGGACACAAGATGTGGCACCAGCCAGGGACAAACCCCAATGTGGGGAAACCCTTGATCAATTCTTCTTATATATATTCTTCAATAGTTCAGCAGAGAGAGATAGAGTACAATGATTTAAAGTCAATACTGATTTGCCAAATAGGAGATCTGACATCAAAGTTCTTAACCATGAAGTTGACTCAATGAAATTGCAATTCTGGCACCAAGGGTTGAAGATTTCTATATTGCAATTCTGAATACTTGTCATTGTTGTTCATGGACTGAGTTTTGATTACTGGTTAGGGCTTCTACTGAAACCTACAACAGCCCACTAACCCAACCAAAACTCACATAATCTGTTGCGGCTTCCTTCCCTTTATCACATCTGGGAACTCACTCTCCTAGATGACTACTCTTGCACTCCTTTTAAGCTTGTTTAGACCTCTAAACAACTGCTACAGGACTGCGGCAAGTTCACCATAGGTATGTCCCCTATTTGGAAGAATTCCCAGCCATAACTATCCCAGAACAACCCTCTTTTATTGCAGCCTCCCTTTTATAAGCTCCTATCCTCCACGCTGATTGACCTGGGCACTTCTTGCCCTCAAACAGACCCACGCAACCCTGCAATAAGGTGATTAAGGCCTGCGGCCTACCCACATCTCCTTTCTGTGTTGCAGCCTACATGAGACAATGGATACTCACCTACAAATATGCCCCAACAGATTTGCGGTTATACCTCTCCTTCTCGGCCTTCCTGTAGGTGCAACTGCCCTTCAAACAATCATGAGAAGGCTCCAACCACAGCCTCTCTACCTCGTTGAAGTACCTGTCTTCTTACAACCCAAACAGAAGTATGAATGCCCTAATCCGAGTTTCTCCAACGAGCTCCTTTTTCTCCCTTGTATTACTACTAATGGATGAGTACTTGGATATGTCAAATGAGGGAGAAAGTACCTCTATATATACCAATCGATCAAGAGATGTGACTATTGGATTAGGTGAGCCGACATATAGAAGAGGTCGACCTTGATAATTTGACAATAATCAAAATAAATTCATAGCTTCAATTGTACATGTCAGAAACGGATGACCTTTAGATCAATCCTACACCTCTCAGAGAGAGGAATCCAAGAAAATGATCAACTGTCATAAATAAGATAACCCATGTGGAGTTTGGCCCTAGTTTCCAATTTTAACACTCCCTCTCAACTAGGGAGAACTCCATCTGCTAATCCATCTTCTAGTCAATACTATCTCTGCCATCAATGCATTGCTTTGCTCTGCTCTGATGAACTATGAAGACAAAGAAGTGATCGAGAATGTATCATACCATTCTATACTGACCCGAAGTCAGTCCCAGATAAAAGAGAGTGTCTCATACCACTCTTACTGACCTGAAGTCAGTTCTTATCAAAAGAGAGTGTCTCATACCACTCTTACTGGCCCAAATTCAATTCCAATCAAAAGAGAGTGTCTCATACCACTCTTACTGACCCAAAGTTAGTTCCAATCAAAAGAGAGAGTCTCATACCACTCTTACTGACCCGAAGTCAGTTCCAATCAAAAGAGAGTGTTTCACACCACTTTTACTGACCCGAAGTCAGTTCCAATTAATCCTAGATCAATATCGGTCATTGTAGCATAGGGAGTACGGTAATACACCATGCATCCATCGGTAATACTATGGTCCCTGTCCTCATTTCCCTATTCATTGGCCAGATGACAGGTACTTCCCATGAGTCCTAGACTCCATGGGTAGGATGTCTCAACTGGAGAAGGATGAACCACTCATCCTGCCTACATGTCGCCATGGGGTATCACAGGGGAAGGCTGAACCATTCACCTTGTATACGACAAACCACTAGGGGAAGGTTGAACCACTCCCCCTATGGTTGCTCATCACTCCAAGAAGCACCCCATGCCCCCCGGAGCTCCCAAAGCTCAATGTCCATATCATACAGGGCCCTCACAAGAGGGTCTCTCCACAACTCCAAGTCGTTCTCAGAAGGCCAAGAACTTGACCTTCCCCAGGGGCTTTGCCAGAATAATGGCGACCTGCTCATCATTCCTAATGTGATGGAGCCTTATTGCTCCTCCTTTTACCGTATCCCGGATAAAGTGGTACCTAATATCTATATGCTTGGAGCGATCATGAAATACGAGATTCTCTGATAATCAAATCCCATGCTGGTTTTCACAGAGGATCACGGTGGTATCCAGCACATGTCCAAACAGCTCATTGAATAGCTTCCTCAACCAGACATCTTCATAGGAGGCCATACTAGCAACTATGTATTTGGCCTCGGCGGTGCTCAAGGTAACCGATTTATGCTTCCTGCTCATCCAAGATATCGAAGCAGAACCCAAAGAAAAAACAACATCCATAAGTGCTCTTACGATCCACCACACTGCCAGCCGAATCAGTATCAGAATAACCATGCAGCCTCACATCTCCGACAATGTATCTCAGTCCATGAGTGATTGTGCCTCGAAATATCTCAGAAGATTCTTGGCACCAATTGAGATGAGGCTCAACCATATATTGCCTCAGTGTGATAACGACAAAACATATGTCCGGATTGGAGTTCACCAAGAACATCAATGCTCCTATGAGTTGACAATACTCAGAATCATTTCCCAATTCAGGTCTGACAGCACTACCACATAACTTCTTAAAGTTAAGTTCCATCGGGGTAGTCACAGGCTTGTAGTCCACCATCCCAAATCTTTCCAATATCTTTACAACATATTTTCCTTGAGATAGGAAAATCTCTCCTCGCTTTTGCCAGACCTCCAATCCTGGGAAGTAGTGCCTAGGTCCTTCATCTCAAATTCAGAAGCCAACTCCCTCTTGCATGAGAGGATCTCAATAAACATCATGGCTTCCTTTAAACATTGGAAATGTATGCTTGTTCAGAGTATATCCATCAAGCCATCTACACCCTGCTATTCATCCTTCGGTTTATACATCAAATTCAGCCAATCATGCTTCCTCTTAAGTAACAAGGATATCATTTTAGAGCTATCAGATACCATATTATAATCAGCTATCATGAATCAACACCCTTTGACATGGTTATCTTTCTTGAAAAACTCTATGGCTCCCTCTGAGGCCATACGTTAGATGGTCATTTAGCTTTCAACGATGAAATTGCTAAATGATTTCTCCATGTGCATGAAACTACTCAATAAGGATGTTTTTCTCATCCAGCCATTTGTATCCTACGACCATGATAAGTGACTTTTCTCTGACTTCTGAATTTCATCATCTTCCTTTGAATTGAGGAAGTATAACATCAACTACTGCACAAAAAATAAATAGTGTTGCTATATCAAGGATATCCAGTTTTAAATCATCTGTTGAGATGAGTGATATGTTGAAGTTGTTCCTAACCAGGATATTCCTTTATGTTGTATTCCTCCCAAAACTTGTCACACAGCTACTTTGTACTCCATTAAAAGATGTCAAGGACAAAGAATTAGATCTGTCCTTAAGTTCATCAGAGTATTTCGAACTTACACATCTTGTTCACAACTTCGATTGTGAACAAGATACATTGCCAATCCTCCTGTCATTGATGACCTTCCATGCTTAATGTTGAGTTTCTGAATATAATTGCGAATGTACTGAGTAACACCTGTCATACCTAGAGTGGGGCCACATGGAGGGTGACGTCACCCTACTAGAAGTGGTTGTTGACGTCACCTCGGTGCCTTGTCCCTAACGATTTATAATGGAGACACAACCCCGTTGGGAATTAATATCCAGTGTGATGTGGTGCAATGGATCTCACCTACATAGGTATAAGGGAGACGTGTTTGGGTTCAATTTCATTGAGGTGGCGGTAGATGTGGTGGCAAGACGTGGCAAGCTCCATGTAGTCCAGAAGGTAGTCCCTAACAGTTTCAACGAGGAATTGTATTGGAACCTGCTAGGATTCTATTTGTAAGGTGATGTGGTCATCATTACCCTATGCATGTGTACATTGACTATATATATTATGTATTATGTTTGGGAATTGAGAGTTGTAGAGAGGGTGAATACGTGGCTTGACATGAACGGGTCCATAACTAAGGTAACACTGCCATATGGAAGTGAGGTGGATGACTCAGATAGCCACGTGAGTGAAATGTGGGGATCACGTGGGCGCCACATGGCAATTCAAGATGACATGGCACTATTCGATAGGCATACCTTTGAATGGACATATATTTTGATCCGAGAGTTGGATTGGGAAAAATTTGGCATCGTTGGAAAGGTCTCGATGAGACGAACACAATGATGTTATCCATTTTAAGTTTTAAGAAAGTCGAAAAGGGTTGAAAAATTTAAACCCCATTTCCATAGCTGGACTCTGGAAGTTGGGTCAGCGTAATAACTGCCTCCTTCTATCCTTGGTTGGGGCTAGAGATAGTAGGGGTTTTATTACACTTGTTCCAACAATATGCAATTAATTTATTACAAATCATATCTCAAAATTCCTTGTATTTTTGTAGATTTGTAGTTAGCATTAAATA
Source organism: Pinus tabuliformis (assembly GCA_031772625.1). Lineage (NCBI taxonomy): Eukaryota > Viridiplantae > Streptophyta > Pinopsida > Pinales > Pinaceae > Pinus > Pinus tabuliformis. The sequence goes on from CM062804.1 coordinate 1,556,462,523, forward strand.
TGAAAAACCATATATATATATATATATATATATATATATATATATATATATATATATATATATATATTTATATAGATATATATATATATATATTATTTTTCAAAAAATAAAAACTATTTCTAACAAAAAATCCCAAAAACTTTTTCAAATAGTGAATATCTTGACTAAATTATGGTTTATATTGCATTTCTTGATCACTTCATTGGATAATCACCATAAAAAAATTGTATTTAAGGAAGCCCTAAATCCCTAAGGTTGTACACCCTCCTTCCCACCTTCATTTATTTCATATTGTTGTCTTAATAGTATTTTTGAGTGTTTTTAAGCCAATTACAAGTCCTCGAAGCATTTTACAACAATCGGAAGTGATTGAAGGCAAACCATTGTCTTGGGATATGTGAAATCCAATATTAAATACTTAGTATTCATCACATTTGATCTAAAGAAGGTTTTCATTAATTATTATTTACTTTTAGATCACATATTGGTTTCCCAAAACGATTTGTAGATTTGATCATTATTTTTGGTCAAGTCAATTTTAGGGCCTCATAGTTGTCGACTACTTTCAGGTAGTTGAATCACAGATTGGATCTTTCATAATATTTACCCAAATTTAGTTTTCTTGTGCTCATTGGAAAGATCTTTTATAGTACTAACATCTCCAATTAAGTCATTTGAGTTTCATGTCCACTAAAATCCATTTTCAAGTCTCTGAAGTGGCCTTTTGCTTTATGGCCTGGTGCACTCTACAAAAATACAAAAGTTACACATCTAATAAAAAAGCATATTATCTTCTTACAACCATATAGAATAGGTATAACAACGCTATTTCATCTTCTATTGTGGTAAGAAGCTCTCATACTCAATTTGTGGCATTTTCAAACTTATTTTCTTGACATATTGAGTATTTTCCTTTGTTGGTCTGCAATATTAGTTTGTTGTTACATTATTAATCAACTCATAATTTGGTTATTTAGCTAACTCCTACCTCTTCCATGTACTTCATCTAGGCATTGGTCTATTATTTCTTTGGTTGAGTTGTTGTGTATGGATATCGCCTGTGACATTTAGTGGGAGTTGACCTAAAGCGAGAGGAATACATTGAGATGACATTGGGTGTACTCCTAATAATTCTTACAACATAGCAATCTTGGTTGAACCTTGCCAACACTGCTAGTTTGAGTAGTAACATGACCTATTCTGCGAATCACTAGAAACAACGTATCAAATTCAAATTGGGAGGAAGAAAATATAAATTGTTCAGATCCACCCTCCACCAACTCAAATTCTATCTTAGCAAATGATGAAAATAATTATGAAAGGGGCACCAATGTACATCACACAATACCATCAAATGAAGACAGTAGCACCAAACGTAGTGCATTCTCAACATCCAGAGATTGAAGCATCGATCCACAAATACAAGTTATTACAAGACTTACCGATGAAGCTACCTCGAGAGAAAATGATAGAAAATATAATTGAAAATATCAAACCATATCAATATCCTCACCATAATAAAACCAAAATAAAAAGATTAATTCAATACCTATTTAGGTGTGGAGTTATTACAACAATTAAGAGCCCACATTCAACCCAGTAGTGTTGGTTTGGTAGACTATTCATAGATTATTGAGGCCTAAACAAGATAATTATAAAAAACATGTTTCATATCCCAGTAATACATGAAACGTTGGACGGGTTTCATGGAGCACAATATTTCTCAAAATTAGATCTAAAATGGATATATTATCAAATTCGTGTATCGCTAGAAGATGTGACAAAAATTGCTCTCAAAACTCAAGGTCATTACAAATTTAAGGCTACGTCATTCAACCTCACCAATGCCCCTGCCACCTTCTAGGAAACCATGATTGAGCTCTTCTAAACCTATCTAAGAAAGTTTGTACTAGTCTTTTTTATGACATTCTTATCTACAACAAGACATGGAAGAAACATCGTCAAAATTCGGAGCAAGTACTTTCTCTCCTAGAAGAAAACCAATTCTATGTAAAAATATAGAAATGTGTTTTTGGTAAGGATCAAGTTGGATACCATGGCCATGTCATATCCAAAGAAGTTCAGGTGGATTCAAATAAAATCAAAGCAATCATGGAATGGCCAAGGCCAAATAACGTATCAAAACTAAGAGGATTCTTGGATTAGTAGGTTATTACAGAAGATGCATCAAGAATCATGCTCAATTAACAACACCACTATCTCACTTGTGGAAGAAAAATTCCTTCCAATGGAGTAACCAAGTAGAAGAATATTTCGAAGCATTGAAAAAATTTATGTTATCTGCGCTTATGCTAGCAACATTGGATTTCACAAAACCATTCATGGTAGAATGTGATGCTTCAAGAGTTGACATAGGTGCAGTTTTAATGCAAAATGATATTCAGATAACTTTTGAGAGCCAAAAAATCAACATGAGGGAATGCCTAAAGAGATAAATAGATGTTGGCCATAATCCATGTGCTAGCCAAGTGGCAAAAATACCTTTAAGGGAGTAAATTCTCAATATGTACAGATCACAATAGTCTTCAATTCTTATCACAATAAAAAACATTCTTAACCAAACAACAAAAATGGTTGGAAAAACCTCCCACCTTTGATATGGAAATATTACATTAAAAAAGGGTAAAAAAACTGTAGTTTTTTATGCATTGTAAGAAATAAAAAATGAGAATATCATGATACCGGGGTTGTTTCACCCCTTGCACATTCTTGACCAAAAATGGAAAGAGATATCAATGGATTTCATTGAAGGATTACCTATTTTATGGCAATAAAAAAAATGGATTCAACAAAACAAATTGTTAATGTTTTCTGTAGAAACATCTATAAATTGCATGGTTTTTTGAAGGTCATTATGAGTAATAAGGATCCAAAATTTATGGGGAACTTTTGGAAGGAATTTTGCACACAAACCAAAATATCCCTTAATATGAGTTCAATTTACCAGTTGCAAACACATGGACAAGCATACATTGTTAATAATCATCTGAAAACATACTAATGAAAATGTTTAATGATATTAAAGGGAAAGATATGAGAGCGTTGCGGAGCTCCAGTGCGGTGATGGCTAGGGTTCGACCCTAGTCGACCTTCTCCATTGATTTTGCTCAATATTATGATGCTTGGACTTTGATTCAGATCCTTGTCATCATCGCCCTTAGTTGATTTTCTCCAAAAGGGGGAAAAAAATCTCCATGTCACTTTGTTGCTTCGTTGTCTTTAGTGTTTGAAACAAAACCATTGGTTTCGGTTGAAATCCCTCTTGTTGCAGTCGATCCTCATTCCTTTGTTGTTGTTCTTGGGAATGATGGGTAGAGTTTTTCTATCCCCCGTGGTGTCTAATTCATTGGCTATTTCGAATACATTTGGTTCTATTGTTGTTGCCCCTTCTTCCTCAGTCTTGGGCTCCTCCAAAGCGCCATCAAAGTCTAGTTAAAGAAACAAATTTCAACCTCCCTCCTGTCTTTAAAATGATCCATGTCAATGAGGCTCTTACAATGGAAGTTGCTATGGGAGAAGAAGCTCCCAATGAAGTTGAGTTTTTCTCTAAAGTGGGTTTGATTTGTAGGTTAATTGGGCTTTGTCCAAATCTTTTTGATCTACATTCATGGATTAACGAGCATTGTAAACCCCTCATCTCTGTTGAGCTTAACATTTTCCCTTTGGATAGAGGTTTATTTACCATAGTTTTCAATAAAGTTGGTAATCGAGTGTGGATTCTGGAAGTTGGTCCTTCGTTTTGGGGTTGTGCTGGTCTTTCTTTGCAGCCTAGAAATCAACAATTTTCAATCTAACTTCCTGCAATTTTCAAAATATTGAGACCCATATTCAAGTAACTTGCCATTGAAGGAGTAACCTTTACTTTCAATATTGTTTTTCCTTTCTTCAAATGATAGCCAAAAAAGTTATCTTCAACCTTCTTCCACCTTAGCTCTGATACCATGTTGAGAAATCAATGCTTATGGGAATTAGGGTTTGATTCCTCTTTCTTGATAATTACTTGTGAGTTATGTTGGCTTTTTTTACTTCTTTATTAGTTTATCTTTCATCAAGCAATTACCAAATTAAATTTATATGAATACCACAAGAACAAAAGGCACAAGATGTAGGCACTCAGCTAAGGAAAAACCCCTATAAGGGGAAAACCCAATCCAACTCTTCAACTAGTAGATTCAAATCAAGATGAGACAATCCAAGACCCTTTAGATCTAGACAAATACCTCCAATCACCAAGTTGTAGGAATTTACAGGGCAAGTTCCTCAGAAAGAATACCAAAAGGACACCGCTCACAACCAGATCTCAAATCAATACACCAGTATTTTTGACGTGGTTAAAACCCTCAGAGTGCAAGGAGGGAAACAGTCCACGGCCTGTCCCAACGTGGGTACAGACAATTTATTAATCAAAGAATGAAAATTTACATAAGCTTCTCTCATGCACGGATTACCCGAACAATGACCCTCCATGCGCTTTAAATAGAACTCATGGACCAATCGGGTGTCAAGCCACGGATCAAGTGTCGATAATACCGAGGTGAGAGTGAACCGTCGGATCACTACATATCGTGACCGTCGGATTGTAAGTTACAATATGTACAACGGTAAAGAAAGACACTTTACCTAACTCTATACCTAACTCTAAACTAGACCAAGTTGATCTTAACTATATCCTATGTGTCGGAATATCCTAACATCCCCCCTTAAGAACAACTTGGGATAGGATTGAAGGATTTACAAATATGACACAATAGGAGAAGGAAGGAGGCACTAGAGCCTATCCCCCCTTAGTGACAACTTCCTGAACTCTAAGCATATATCGAAGTTTAGTGAACTTCGCCTCTGTGAGAGCCTTTGTGAAGATGTCTGCAATCTGATCATCTGTTGGACAATATTGTACTTCAAGAGCATGGTCATGAATGAGTTTTCTGATGAAGTGCATGTGTAGTTCGATGTGTTTGCTGCGCTGATGCTGGACTGGATCTTTGCATAGCTGAATGGCACTTTGATTATCACACCAAAGGGAGGTTGGATGCTGCTGCTCAAAGCCAAACTCTGATAGGATCTGACGAAGCCACAAGGCTTCCTTACTAGCTTCCACGGCACCACGATACTCTGCTTCTGCTGACGAAAGAGAAATGGCAGCCTGTTTCTTACAAGCCCATGTAATAGGTCCTGAACCAAGAGTGAAGACATAACCGGCAGTAGACTTCCGATCATCAGGGTCACCAGCCCAATCAGAATCAGTGAAACCAACTAACAGAGGAGCTGCTTTGGCACTGTAATGAATCCCAAACTGTACTGTACCTCGAACATAACGAAGTATTCTTTTGGCTGCTTTCCATGACTTTCACGGGGTTTTGCATAAAACGAGCAACAAGGCCAACAGCAAAGGAAAGATCAGGACGAGTATGGGTTAAGTACAAGAGTTTTCCTACAAGTTGACGGTATAAGGTAGCATCAACTTCAGGAGAAGAACAAGAGACTGAAAGTTTGACTCCAGACTGAAAGGGAGAAGGGGCTGGCTTACAGTCTTCCATGTGAAAATGACGAAGAATATCACAAGCATACTTGGACTGGGAAAGGGAAATACCCTCCTTGGATTGCAAGACTTGAAGACCGAGAAAATAGTGTAAGTGTCCTAAGTCTGTCATTTCAAATTTCTTTTTAAGGATAGACTTCACATGGTTTATAAGGTTGGGATCACTACCAGTAAGGATAAGATCATCAACATAAAGAACAAGGATGATAAGAGAGTCACCCACTTTCTTGGTGTAGACAGTATTGTCAGAATGACACCTAGAAAAGCCAGATTCTAAAAGAAAGCTATCCATTTTGGCATACCAGCCCGAGGAGCCTGCTTGAGACCATAAAGGGATTTCTTAAGTCGACACACAAGGCTGGAGTCTGTTTGTATGAAGCCAATGGGTTGTTCCATATAGATTTCTTCCTGCAAGTCCCCATGCAAGAAGGCAGATTTAACATCCATTTGATGGACTTCCCATTTTAAAGAGGCAGCAAGGGAAAGAACAAGGCGGATAGAGTTCATTTTGGCAACAGGGGCGAAGGTTTCAGTGTATTCAATTCCTTCAACCTGTGAAAAGCCCTTAGCAACAAGACGAGCTTTATGTTTATCAATTTTGCCATCTGGTCCATACTTGGTTCTGTAAACCCATTTACATCTTACAAGTTTTCGTCCCGTTGGTAGAGGAACAAGATCCCATGTATCATTTGTCATCAATGACTGATATTCTTCATTCATAGCTGCTTCCCAATGTGGATGGCCTGAAGCTTCTGCAAAAGTGTCAGGATCATGATTTACTGGAGCTTGAGCCAGTAAAGAAGAGGCTCTTTCAAACTGAGAACGTGTACGTCGCTGATCTGTAGGATCACCGGCAAGATCACCTGCTGCATCTCGAGTAGCACGGACCCATCTTGGAAGTTGAGGATCCTGAGAAGGTGGGGGAGGATTGTCATCCTCACTTTCATCATCTGAAGAAGAAATGTTTTCAAAAGTAGAAGAGATAGGAAGAGGTGGCACATCCGCCGGACTAGGCTCGCAGGCCGATTTATTTTCATCAAATTTTACATCTCTTCTAATGATAACATTTTTGGACTTAAATGGAATAAGTCTGTAACCTTTTACATCTTCAGAATATCCAACAAAAGTGCATTTCTCACTCTTAGGTTCTAAAGCTTTATGCTTTTCATCTGGAATATGGGCCCATGCTTCACTTCCAAACACACGAAAGTGACTTACATCTGGTTTAATGGAACTCCAAGCTTCTTCTGGAGTGATATTCTCTAGAACCTTAGTAGGAGTGCGATTGATTATATAATTTGCACAATTAATTGCTTCGGCCCAAAAACTAAGACTGAGTCCTTTAGATTGCAGCATACAATTAGCCATTTCCTTTAAGGTGCGATTTTTCCTTTCAGCTACACCATTTTGTTGTGGAGTGTATGGAACAGTATGTTGCATTTGAATTCCATTTTCAGTGCAAAAGTTGATGAATGTGTTTTTAACATATTCTCCACCATTATCAGTTCTTAGCTTAAGAATTTGATGTCCAGATTGTTTTTCAACAAAGGCTTTGAAGGCCAAAAAAGTGTTAAATACTTCGCTTTTGAGTTTTAAGAAGTATACCCAAGTGCGTCTGGAGAAATCATCAATGAAGTTAAGAAGTACTTGCAACCAGAGAATGAAGCAACATGAAGAGGACCACATAAATCACTGTGCACAAGCTGTAAAGGGGCTGAGGCGTGCCAAGAGGCACGTTTGTCAAAACTGTCCCGATGATGTTTTCCGAGTACACATCCGGAACAAACACCATCTCTGCAAGATATCATAGGAAGACCTGTCACCATATTTTCTTTACATAGATGCTGAAGGGAGCGATAGTTTAAGTGACCAAATCGCTCATGCCAAAGTTTGCTCACTTCATCATTATGAGCAACAAATACTGAGGGAAGATTTGATGACCCAAAGTTGTGAAACTTATACAACCTTGTGGAATCATCAGCAAGACCAGTAGCTAGAATCTGTTTAGGATCTTTTAGATCCTTGATTACAACATCATGAGGTGAAAATTCAACAATTTTGCCTTCACCTGAATGAGTTATCTGATAGACAGATAGAAGGTTGGAGGATAAGGTTGGAACACATAATACATCATTAAACTGACCATTGTCTAGATGAACAGTTCCAGTCCCTACAACACTAAGAGATCTATCATCACCAACATATATATATTTGGTGTTACAATCATTTAAAGAAGAAAACATGGCTTGGTTTTTGGCCATGTGATAAGAGGCTCCAGAATCAATGAGCCACTCATGAGAATGAGAAGAAGAAGAAGATACATTTAAAGCATAACCAGACTGAGATGATTGACAACGACATGCAGAAAGTGCCATTCCGGAAGTTGAAGTTGAAGTAGGCTCCACATGGATGTTATGTTTCTTCATTGCGGCTTCCAAGGCTTCCATCTTCTTAAAGCATTTAGATTCTAAGTGGCCATCTCGATTACAAAAGTTACAATGTCTGTCAGTCCTCTTCCATTTGTTTTTATTGGTCTTGTCATTTTGCTGAAATGATCTTTCATCTTGAGGCTGAGTTGGTTTAGGACCATTCCTTTGAGGATAAGACTTCTTAGGATTCTTTGAATTTGGTTGTTGCTGGGCGGCTAACGCTTTCGAGGAAGAGTTTCCAAGATTAAGAAGACCAAGGTGTAAGAGTTTTTCTTGTTCTCTTATTAAGGAATCACAAAAGGAGTCAAAGGAAGGGGGTTTGTAGTCTTTGCCTTGACAAATGAAAGCTTCCCTTGTAGAATGGAAAGTGGAAACAAATACAGAGTAGGCTGGTCCCAACTTAGTAAGGATGGAATAAATAAGGTTACCATCTTCTTTCTTAACTTTAACACATTCCAAGAGATATCTAAGGGTCTTGAATTTGGACAAGAAATCTTCAATGCAAGAAAAATTATTAGGATCCAAAGTAAGCAACTCATTCTCAAGTTGATGGGCTCTAATTTCATTTTTAATCCCAAAAACTTTAGCAAGTTTTTCTAATGCTTCATGAGGAGTTTCAATTTCTGCAATGTGGAATCTAAGATCAGGAGAAACAGACATTCCTATCAAACCACGTGCTTGATCTTGTCTATTTTCCCATTTTTCGGCCTTGTCTTCATCTTTGGGTTTCTTCTCTTGGTCTGTGGCTATTCTGAAGAGACCTTTACTTCTAAGTAAATCTCCCATGTAGGCTACCCATTGGAAGTAGTTAGTGCTGTCAAGAATGACTTGGCATGGACTTTCCATTTTTTGAAAAATCCTGAAGCTGAAGATGCTGAAAGTAAGTGGTCCAATGGATAGATCTCGAAAAAATAGGCGGTTTTAAAAAAAACGGCTCTGAAAAAGGCTTCCGGATGAAGAAGTTATGGCTTTTTGAAAAAAAATTGTTGACGTTCCGGCAAAGTGCGCGAATGTGCGGGAATGAAAAAATCCGCCCCCACAAAATGGAGACTTGAACCCAAGACCTCTACTCTCTTAAAAAGTCTTTGAACCAATTGATCTATACAAAATATTTGAGAGAGAGAGAGAGAGAGAGAGAGAGAGGGGGGGGGGGGGCCTCGATTTGCGTGCTTGCCTTGGGAAGGCTCTTTTCCCCTACAAAACACAAAACACAAAACCCAACACGAATATGCAAAGAAAAACGAACCTTACGGCTCGAAGTTAGCTTTAGCCAAAAAACTAGAATTTTAAAAAAAATCTCAAAGTTAGCTTTTAACTGAAAAAACTAAATATTTTTCTCAATGTTTCTGATTTTCCAAGATCACACTAAGGTGCAGGGAAAAGAGCATACGCATGAGAAAAATCCTTTCTTTCTGTTTCTGATTTGCCCAGATCGCACAGAGTCGCAGGGCAAAGAGCATACGCAGAAATGAAAGGTATAGATCCGGGAAAAAAAAAGGCTAAATAAACCGAAACCGAAATAAGCAGAGAGAAAATGACAGTAAACTGCAAAAAACACTGTATACCTCCCGATCTGAAAAATGACGCAGCTAGGGCTACCGGAAACCTTTTCGCGTGAAACGAAAGGGGTTCCTCACTGAAACAGATGCTCCGAACGCAACAGAGCAGTCCTCTCGGCCCGAAAGCAGTCAGAAACAGCAGATCTAGGAAACGACAGCCGCATGCAGTTCTACCGGCTTCAGATTTGGATCACCAACGGACGCGGCCCTCAAATAGCTCTGATACCATGTAGGAATTTACAGGGCAAGTTCCTCAGAAAGAATACCAAAAGGACACCGCTCACAACCAGATCTCAAATCAATACACCAGTATTTTTGACGTGGTTAAAACCCTCAGAGTGCAAGGAGGGAAACAGTCCACGGCCTGTCCCAACGTGGGTACAGACAATTTATTAATCAAAGAATGAAAATTTACATAAGCTTCTCTCATGCACGGATTACCCGAACAATGACCCTCCATGCGCTTTAAATAGAACTCATGGACCAATCGGGTGTCAAGCCACGGATCAAGTGTCGATAATACCGAGGTGAGAGTGAACCGTCGGATCACTACATATCGTGACCGTCGGATTGTAAGTTACAATATGTACAACGGTAAAGAAAGACACTTTACCTAACTCTATACCTAACTCTAAACTAGACCAAGTTGATCTTAACTATATCCTATGTGTCGGAATATCCTAACACAAGTCAACTCTTCCTCCTTGTCGATGACCCCTGCCAAAGTCTCTAAGTGTTAGCATCCCAATTGCAGCTACAATCTAGAATTTTTACCCCCAACAACAAAATTCCGTCCCCCCACAACAAAATTTCAACCCTGCAGTAGACTCAGAATTTCGACCCCAGAAACTTCGCACGTGTGGGAGAGATAGCCCAATAAGTTGTTCTAGGTCTTCCCAGCTTCTTCCTTCCTTCTCCAGCTACTTCATTCTTCTTTTATTCTTCTTCTTCTTGTAGATCGAACTTGATGAGTGTGTGTGCCAAATAAATTGAGTTGCCTCTCTCTATATAGCCTTTCTGCTAGGTTGAATTCCCCTAGTTCAACCCCACTTCATGAGGACAGGGCTGACTTGGCGTGGAGGTGACAAATGACCTTTTTTTACTAAAAAATATTTCTTTTTACATGATACAAAAGCCCAAGAAGGGTCTAATAAAAGCGATAATGACTTTATTGACTCAAGACAAACGCTAGGAGCCTCCAATGGAGGCTTTGACCTAGAAAATATTGACCCAAGCATGAAACCCATGCTTTAATAAGTGATTTTCATTAACAATAAAATTTATTTTGACAAATACAATTATGGAAACCGACACTAGTTACATTTTTCAACATGAACCACCAAAATGGAAGGAAATTTGCACTAATTGATACTAAGGTCCAAGTTGTGAAGAATCATCCTGACAAAAAGAAAAAGATCATCAAAATATTAAAAGAAAATTAGTTGCAACTAATAATAGAATGAAACAACATAGATCAAAAAGCAGGTTTGAAGAATATGATTGTGGGTTTGTAAGAGTTCAACCTTACTTGCAACTATCACTTAAACATCAAGGGAAAAACAAATTGGCTCCAAAATCCCATGTCCCTTTTTAAATCAACAAAAAAAATTAGCGAAGTAGCATAGGAATTGAAGTTACAAGACAACTATCACACTCATAATGTCTTCCATGTGTCTTTCCTCAAGAAGGCGTTGGAACAAGCCCAACCTAATCAAATAGAGATTTCCAACTTTGACGATGAAGGAAGAATTATTTTAGAACAAGAATAAATTCTTGCAACTAAAGAAAAGGTGTTACATTTGAGAACATTCCAAGAATACCTTGTTAAATGTAAAAACTTTCCAAAAGAAGATACATCATGGGAAACATAGAATTTTCAGCCAATAATATCCCTCATTACCCTTGCTTTGAGGTCAAAGCAATTTTAAAGTAAGTGGAAATCTTATGAACATAATTATAAGTATAAATAATAATTAATTAATTAAATTAACTGAAAAGTCAACAGAAAAAGGACCCTTTCACTTGGGGACCAGTCAATGCTATAAGTAAACCATCAAGAGGATTTATTGTATCATCATTATTATTCATTCTATCAATAAATACATATTTTTGTACACTTCTATTTACACATCTACAACAGAGATAATTGTGATAGTTTCCCTTTCCTACTTTCCTTCCTACTCACACTATCCATCTTCTTATTCCTCTCCAATTTACCAACACATTTCACTATGTCCTTTCCTATGTTTCCTCCTTGTTTACTCCCCTTTCATAAAAGAGCTCACTTATCTCTCCATGGCTCGAATTCCTAAAAATAAGCTAAAACAAATTTGCTAAAAATTAATTGAGGAAAATAACCTAATTTGAATTGTTTGGGGATAATAATAGCCATGTTTACCTTTGCCAAAATTGCTTGAAGAATATTTTTATAAGAATAGAATTGAAATATTCCAAGAAGTTTTTTACCAAGTTGAATTAACTAAAGTTAGCCTTAAGGATGTTTTTATGTCACGACAACTCAAAGATACTCTCCAGTTAAACTCAAACATGTGCCACTGCACTTGATTTTATTCTTCAATTCAAGTTTAGTTGACTTAGCAAGCTTTTTTCCGAAGCACATTGATTGCCAATTATGGAAAATTCAACCCCCTCTTCTCACTAATACGAATTGGGAATTGGGAGGGGGAAAACATTATAAATCTATTTGTCTTGAAACAACAAGCAACATTACTCTCGTCTTCACTATTCTTTCTTCTCTCTTACAGAATTAAACTCAGCTTTGATCCAATAAATCTCTCTAGGTTTGTTTGATGTTTCAATGATAGTTTATGCAGTTTATTAAAAGTTATTTATCATTCATATATGCTTTCTATCTATTCTATTTTTCCATACAAAAGGCTGATTTGCTAAAGATTATTTCACATATCAAACATTAACAATTTTGCAAACTTGTAAGGTCAATAACTTGCTGGCCGAGCAGCAATCACTTTGCTGTTTTTTCTATGATATATCACAGATTTACAGGTTAGAACAAGTACCAATACTATGGACACCCCCGAGGTTGGCAAGCACTAGCCCAAATGAAGAGTAAGACTTGGTAGTGATACTTAGGGTAGATTTTCCTATTTGCTTGCTGATTTCCACTACCGATTTTCAAGGTCATATTATTCGGTGTAGAAATTAGTGCTAACACATCCCATTTGGCATATCTACGATCTCTAGTAGATCATAATGTGGCCTATCTCAACCTCTATGTGAAAGTACTTTCATTGACTCTCTTAGCAGTATGGAAACCAAGGTACTCTTCCCTCTATGACCTCTTCAATGTCAATCGAGTGTCCAGATACCCGACATTTTGTGTCGATTGAAGCCCCTTCTATAGAAGCCTTCCATGCAACCATGGACATAAATGTCAACATGGAAAACAAAGCACTAGAATCTCAAGTGGATGTATGCCTTTGGCATGACTCTGAATATTATTTTGTGTATAAATTTACCATGTTTTGTCATAGTGTCTTATTATTATATCAGTTTATAAAGTAGTATATTTGCGAAACTTTACATGGATGCCACTGGAAAGGCAAGCCAATTGTTTTTTGGCAGGACAGGTCTTAATTTTGTGACTCTAACAAAAGCCAAATAGATATAAAAAATTTGTATCGCAATGTTGTAAAGTTTGGCCACAATTTTTTCCTGAATATAAAATCTAAATAGTTAGATTAAGAAAAGGGATGCACTCCAATGATCAAGTCAATTATATTAAACAAGGGGCAACTCAATTGCAAAGTCACTTGAAACAAAGAATCACAAACATGATAATCCAATGGATTTTAGATTTGAGAAATACAAGTAGACAACATCTCTAATGAAAAATAATTATATTCAATGGGCTCATACAAAAAAACCAGTATGCACAAAAAAAAACTATTTTCTCACATGCTCTTTATTCACAAATATGATACAAATATATAGTTGGATTGAGATCCAATAGAAGCTAAACATGGACAAGGAGGTTGATATATTCTCTCAACAAAAAACCAAACCAACTCTAAATTTACCATGTAAGCATTATCTCCAAGTGCCTCCCTTAATGCTTACATGTCAAAATTAAACACAAATTACAATATAGAAAATACATATTACAACAAGAAACTGATCTTTGTCTAGCTGGTCTTCATTAGCACTCATATCCACTCTGGAATCTCGCAAACACTACTCTTTCTTCACCACCTCATCTTTGAGTTGTCACTTCAACTCCATTTAAAACATAAACGCCTCTAACCATCTTTAATGAACTTTGTATAATTGACGCTTCTCGATCTCCTGAAGGACAATCTCGATATTAGACTGTATCCAACAGTGAATTATGCAATTGACCTTTCTACATACAAGAATCTCATAAATTTTCCTATAACTAATGTTCTTGAAGCCCGAAGCACAACAAGACCCATCAGCATATAACAGACTCACACAATCAAACTAGCCATATGCTCTCGACAATGAAGAACCTGAGAACCACTAATTTAATTATATTCCTTTGTTCATTAATTGGTCTTTTACACACTCAATCAATACTATATTCATATCACTACTAATAACTCTAAAATAAAGAAATCACTCCAGCCCAGAATTTTACAGTCAGTAAATGCCCAACAATTAAAAACTCTCCATACGTGGATGCAGTAGCAGTAAAGGATTTTAGCCATTTATTGCTTCTTTGATGGATGTCGGGGTCAATTCCCAATTATGTTCGGTCGGTCCTCCCTAATTACGTCCACGATAATAGTCGTGGCTAGGTTGTTCGCTTGATGTTGGTGCAACACTACAACAAAGCACCAACTTTGTCACATGCGACCCTCAAATTTACGTGCCTGCACCAGGGCTTAACCTCTTCATGGATATGACAACAGTTGTGGCCCTCTCCGCTCCAAAGGTGCTAGGGTATTTTATTCCCCGTGACCAAGAGTATAAGGCTTCAAGTCTTGAAATGACCTTTCCAGAATTAATTCCTTAAATCGTATTAGGTTTTAACAATTGTAATTTAAACAAGATTTTATCAGCATAATTCACTCACACATACCTGCTTTCCGTGTTTTTGTAATCGATCCTCATCTTTTGAAGCTCCAACTTCGCTCCCGATACCAAATGACCAATTCCTCCCTGCTAAACTGGGCACAACCTCAGTACCCAGCTCCAAAATACTCAAAAATTCAATACTTTGGCCCCTGAGCCCAAAAACTTCAAGAACAACCAAGGCTTAGTGTCATGCTATTAATAACTCTCCTTGAAATTCTTTCTTCTAACTCCAAAGTGATAACCTTCCATTTCTTCCACCCCGCCCAACCCCTCACAAAATCCCCTTTCCTCTCTTAAATAGCGGAGGGTCCTTCCTTTCTACGCATTCACCCACCGTCTTATGAAAGGATAATATATTTTGTTAAACAGTGGTTGCCTTGTCATGGTTTGCATTAAATTGAATTGAATGACACCTTACATGGAGTGACATCACCTTACTTTTGATTTAGTAAATTAGTATATATAATGATTGATTAATATTTATTTTATAACGTATAAGATTTAACAATAAAGTTTGGATTTAGCTTATTAAATTATTTAAATTATATCTAGGGTTATAAGTTTATTTGCATACTAGCGTATAGTCATATTTACGACGTAGTAAATGTATGGAGAACTCAATATATTCATTATCTCTTAATATATATTTTCATTCTATTTAAGAGGGTCAGGTGTTTAATTAGCGTCTTTGACAATTAAATTATTTACTCTATATTTAGACATTCTTCAAGAGTAATTAACGCATATACTAGTGTCATGTATGTGGTGCATGCATATGTAGCTATCATATGCATGCCTCACATGTAGGGTAATATTATCATGCTACTCGTGATTTGGAATGGGTTGATACATACACGCTCCCTTCAAAAAATTGTCTCGAAGTTAAGAGTTTATATAGTATATCGATAATTATTTTAGGGTATGTAAGGATTGTGAAAATTGTGAGGACACTTAAAATTTGTATTTTGAATATTTATTGATTATAATTTTAACAGTCAAGCTATGCTCACTCGAGCTCTCGAGCTGTTCTAAAATCATCCTATCCTTCCTAACATCTTCCGCTCTCATCCTATCTGTCCTCTACTGGAATATGCCATGGCGTCAACTATACTAATCTACCCATTCATACATCTCAAGGGTGACAATGTCGATTATATCGACATGATTATCCAATAGACATCCGACAGTCATCATCACGCGTCTAGAGGAGCGTGATTCATATAGTTCTCCCATGACTCTAGATTTTGGAGGATAAACGGTGGGCAACACCTCCACCCCTCCTAATAGGACCAGGGTCAACACCCTATCATGGGATCTTATTGAGTCTTAGTTGTTCTTGGAGTTTTTGTTACCACATGGTCATTTTGGTAACGATGTTATCTGCAATGTCAACACTTGTCCATACATTGTAACATAGGTATCAATATATTCAAAATAAATTGTATTTAAATAACATTATAATGTTATCTTTGTATTTACATAACATATTTGGCCTTACCAAGCCCATATATTTGTAAGTTAACTTTCATATTAAAATGTAGCTATTCTTTTATTTCTATCTCATCAATCATGTCAATATACAAAAATGAAATAAACTTACAGCTCTTTCATCCATAACATAATTCATAATTTAGATTTCATAACAAGGTTAATCAATTACTAAACTTCATATTGGTATCCACGTACCAATATAATTAAGCGAATAACATATATCATGTTCTAGTAACCTAAAAATTGCATTCTTACATGTGATCATCTCAAAATAGTTTTATGTATCTGATTTAAAGTTAAGTAAATATATACAAAATGTGGTTTTAAGTTCTTCAAATTTAACACAAGTTGGAATATTTCTGACATATGATCTATGTATCTTCCCAGGTAGGCGATCGAGGGCTATGCTTGTCCCATTAGACCTTAACTTGGTCTACCGAGCTGTTCCTGAGTTGTCGAACCCTACATTCCAATATACGTAATGATTCGACCAAAATGGTTCCTTTGTCTAACACCTGCAATTCCTTCTATTAAAGGTTATGAGATTTGTCAGCTATGTAATGCCTTAATACATATATATGAAATACATTATGAACTTTATGCAAGTGGGGTGGCAGTGCATGGTGATATGCAACAGGTCCAACTTTTTCCAGGACTTTGAATGGCCCAATAAATTAGGGTGAACTTCGTCCCTTTTCTGAATTGAATAGTGCTTTTATTTGTTCTATTGCGGATGAAAACCTTACTTCATAACAACTATCTATTCTGTGAGCATCGGCATAGCTCTTTTGTTTATCATGTGTCTCTTTTAATTGTTGTCTAATTTGTTTTACATGTTCCTCCATCTCTTGAATTAATTTTGGCCCCATTATCGTTCGATCTTCTAACCTCTCCCAACTTAACTCTTTGTTGGCTTGAAGGGGCCTGACCCAGGTTCAATGTTAATTAGCCAAACAAATCCCTACACCACTGGCCCTTTCGGCATCACCCCGCGGGACGCAGACCGAAGTCTCACCCGAAGCAGTGTTGGGGGATGCTGGAACCAAGTTTCTGCACCCTTGAGATGGTTGTGATGTCTGTTTATTCCAGCTATACCTGCCTTCGCGCATGTTGCTTAGCCCTCTGTTCCACTCTTCAGTACCTTCGCGAAAGGGTACAATTGGCTTTCAAGCAACCCTAACCTGCGGCTCAGGAACTTTCGCGCTGCTAGGACAACGAACTGCAATATCTCCCAAACTAGGCTAAGTGTCTTACTTATCTTATTAACTAATCTTAGTTAGCTTCACGTAAGCAGATGTTCTTACTTGTGTTCACTTATTCAACACATTTACATATATTCGTGCATCATATAAGCATTATAAGTGAAATTCATACCCAACATAACAAGATGTATAAACAAGAAATAAAGACGTAGAAATTGTAGAATACTTCTCTTTATTGATAATTCTGGATGATTACAGACTCGACCTCCCTGCGCACTCAGCGGCAGGGGTCCATGCACTCAGCTGCAGACTTCTACCCTAGGCCTCTGCGCACTCAGCTGCAGAGCCTCTACCTACGCTACGACCCAAAACTTAGACTTCTACTTAAGAGCTATCTCTCATACATCATATCTTCTTGCTTGCCTTTAAACTACTTAGAGCTTAGCTCTATTTATACAATCCCATGGTCCGCGGACCATAGGTAGATATTTTACAGCCGACATTACATTTCCAAAATAAGGGCAGGAAACCCTATGACTCTTTAACACCTATGCCCTCCGCGACCACAAAATGTGAGTCTTTACACTTGGATTACAAAATTTGACCAAAATATGGGCTTTTAGCCCCAAAACTACCCTTGGGGGATCCCGCACCCAACAGGCCCCCAACACAAACATCGTGACTCGCCCTCGAGTCACTCTGCAGGCGTGGAGATCTTAGCGCAAAGACCTCCTAGCTCCGTTTGGATGACCGCAACCTCGGCAGCGCACTGAGCGGCTGCCTGCTAGACTTCTTCCACTCTCTGCTCGGTGACTGCCACTGAACTACCACCCTGAATCTTCTGTTGAGTTGCCTGCAGTGTCGTGAGCTTTCCTTCAATGGAAGTTGTGATCGTATATGCCTCGTCTATCCATGGTTGTAGGCACGCTTTTAGGACCACTTCTTTGTGCCAAGCGGCATCCATCTGTTCCTTAAGTGCCTTTGCCACTTGCATCTGTGCAAGCCTCTGTGTAAGGGCGACTGTCAGCGCGGTCCCTTTGACCTTGTCATATCTTTGTTGTAGCTCGTGCACCTCTTTCTACAGGCGCTCTACATTCGGGTCCTCCTGCAGGGTGGTCAAAACCTCAAATGATTGTTCAAAAAGTCGCATGCAGTCTGCTACTGAATTGTCGACCGCCGCTATTGTTGTGGTAACAGCGGTGGCACGTTGTTCCCTGACTTCCGGAGGAGTTGAAGGTTGAGCCCTCAACTGCAATTCTGTGATCTGCAGGTTCAACTCCAACTAATCCTAGCCATCTTTGTCCGGACGTCGCGCACCCCTGTGGCCAACTTGTGGACGTGTGCCTCAACCGGTTCTTCTGCCTGAATGTCCAACTTTGGGACCATTCGGCAGGCTTCCTCCACTACTTGCATGATTTGCTTATTCTATTCCACTGCCTCATTGCGCTGCAAGCCCAACTGCTTGATATTGATGCGCTGCTCGCTCATCACCTATAGAGCATGACTCTCCCAGGCCCTAAGTTCTGCGATGACTCCATCCTGCAAGAGGTGGAGCATCTCTCGAGGGAGCGCAACCATATTCAATCCCACCCCTTTCAGGCTACTGACTGTGGGCCTGTCGGCCTCATTTTCTGTAGTAAGTGCCCCATCTGGTAGCAGTATCGCGTTGGTCACCCTTGTGCGCAACATCTCCGCGGCAGCTAAAGTGCCGATCATGAGGCTGGTGGACACTGTGCTAGCCTGTGGAGTGCGAGCCTGCAACTCCTGCAGCTCTATCCAGAGAGCCGCTAATACCAATTGTTGCTGCTCTTCGAACTGTTGGAGGGCCTCCGCGGTGACATCCCTCACCGTTTCTCCAATATCATGCAAATCCCCCTCAGTGAGGGTGATTGGGTCCAAGGATGTCTTTGAAGCCTTGGTTTTCTTCCGTGGCACTACCTTCTCTTACGGTCGTTGACGCTTGAGTTGGGTGGACGTCGTCTATGGGTCCATGCCACCTTATTCTGTCGGCTCCTCTGTTTCTGCCTCAGTCCCAGGCGAAGGTGACTTCTGTCCTTTGCGCTCTTCTCCTCCTATCTCCTGTTGTTCGGCCAATTTCGCGGCATTGCGCACTGCCTGGGTCTTAGCCTCCGCTTCCTCTTTTCTACGCTTCTCAGCCAGCTGCGCCATTTTGAGTTTTGTTTCTTCCTTCTTACATTGCGCGGCAGACTTGTCTGTTTCCACCGCGGAGCCTGTTGCAGCGTGCCACTCTGGCGGCCAAGACTCGAGGACTGCAAAGATAACATCATCTGTTGCCAAATAAGGTAAGTTATGCCATGTCTTCATGGGGTCCTTCTGTGCCCTAATAAAGACATGGTGGAAATCCGCTTTGAACTCTGCAAAGCTCTGCAAACTAGCATATATTGTGGGCGACAACCGCGACTTGCGATTGATCCCCATCTGAATACTCATCTCCATCAAGATCCAAAAGATCTTGCTTTCTTTTACGTGTTGCGCGTCCTTGGTCACCCACAACGAAGCATACTTCGCTGCCTCTGGAAGGTCTGGTGCGACCGAAGGGAATTGGCTATCTTCCGACAGCTCCCATGCCATAAGTACAATCGACAGCAAGAGCCATGCGTAGTGGATCATCTTGCCTTGCGACAACTCACAAGGAACTCGTCGCATAGATAATTCGCCCAGTTGAACTGGACTCCTTCAGCGCATTGTGCTGCTAGTACAATCACAAGCGCGGGCACCTCATCTACGCGGCACTTCTGCATCACCTTTCCTGCTAATATTTGCGTTGCTACCTTGACTGCAGGGTTGTTAATGTTGGAGATGGCATATCCCCGCTTCTTCTTCTCCAATTTGAATTTCTTCTTCATAGCTTCCGCGAGGGCCAACTCACCACCTTTTCCTTCTGATATATTGGCTAGATCCTCCCCTTAGTAAGACAGCGGTGTGATCCGATGGATAAAGTGGTCTGTGATGGGAATGGGTTCCTCCAACCACAAACACCCATCATGCACCAAGCAGAACAGCTACCTGATGACGAAAACGGTCACTGGGGCATGGTGGTAATGTGGTACCCAGAGCAGGTTGAGCAGCCCAGCTTTCTCTACACCCTTGAGCCATGTCCGCGGCTCTAATTTGATCATTCCAGCAGTCATTTCAATCAGTGGGCGCATTCACTGTTTAGTCGCTAAATGCTAGAATTTCTCGTGATCTGCGAGGTCCCAATCTTCGAATTTTAGTACAAGAACCCACCCTAAGCGCGGCCCCTCAAAAACAATGTCATCCGGGAGCAACGGAGTTTACAGGGAGCTCTTGCTCTCGTCTATGTCCTTTGGCACCTTGGTTTTGCCCTTACACGGAGAAACATATTCTGGTAACCTGGTAATAGGGTCCGTACCCTGGGTTTCAACTTCCATTTCCAAATCCTTCTCACCCGCCAAGATTTCTTCAGATTCTTCCTCGTCTGCTTCCAGATTAATGGCCTTCCCCTTTTCCTGCAAAGTGAGCTTGGTCCTTTGTGGGTTTCTTGGTGAGATGCGCACCAGTAGCATAGTCTGCTTATCCTTCTTTGGTCTCGATGTCCTGGGTGATTTAGGGACTTCTACTACCACTTCAGCACTCTCTGGGGCAGCTTCCACTACCTCAATTTCTTGTGCGGCTTCCTCGGCTATCACCGCTTCTGTGTCCATGGCTTTCATGGTTGTCAACATCATTCTATTCAGGAGGTCTTGCATCTCCTTCGGCAATCTCTCAAATGCTAAACTTGCTCTCAAAGCCTCAAAATTTGCACGGTCCATACACAGCTGATAGCACGACAACTGAATTTTCAAAATGCCAAGTGTTTTTCACTGGACAACCACTTGTAATTTATAGGGCCTTTTGAATTCAAATCTGACTGTTCCCCCCACATTCGGCCCATTAATGCTAGATTGGCGACATATTTTCAAGAATCTAACCCATAAATTTCGCCTTAAATACCTGTCGCCCACTCCATTTGGCCACAATCTGACCATCAAATCGTGAACAGTGACTTTCCGGCGGACATGCGTGCTATTTCCACGAGTAGCGCAACTGCCTTCGCGTAGTCGTGGACCTTGTGACACTTCCCTGCTTGCGCAGTCCTGAAATCGCACAGCTCCTCAACCCAGGCAGTGTAGTTTATAGTCTCGCGCCTCCTTTCAGCTACCTAGAGCGTTAAGAATATGCTTCTGTCGCAAAGTCAGATGGTCGAGCAACCTGTGTATGGCTTCAATCGACTACCATTCACCTTTCCTAAAAAGGGATCTCCATTCAACTTAACCAACTGGACCGCGCCACCGTCGGTAATCTCCTTAATAACATAAGGCCCTAACCAGTGCATTCTGAATTTTCCGGGGAATTTATCAAACTTACTATCATACAACAAAACCAGATCATTTACCTTAAATGTGTGTAGCTTGACGTGTCAATCATGCCATGCATTTTCACGCTGCTTTTGGACCTGTTGGTGAAACCCAGCCAAAAATCTTTCTTCTTCAAGCTCATCTAGCTGCGCGAGCCTCTCTTCCAGGACTTCGCGATCTGTCATACCTGTGAGCGCTGCTATGCACAGACTAGGCACAATGTATTCCATAGCCATTACAGCTTCCACACCATAGACAAGCCTAAAAGGGGTTTGTCCCGTCAGCTTTTTGCATGTTGTTCGATAAGCTCATAATACTGCAGGTATGCGTAGGTCCTAATCACTTCGCTGAGCATTGCAAACCTTGGTCAGCGCGTTTTCAAACACTTTGTTGAACGCCTCCACTGTCCCATTACCCTGTGGGTGATAAGGTGTGCTCCTCTGGTGATATCCCTAAAATTCCTCCGTTAGTGCGCTGATTGTCTCATTCAGGAAGTGCGTACCACGATCACTCATCAAGATTCATGGACATCCAAATCGCATTAGTACATGCTCAAATAGGAACTTCGCAGCCATTGCGCCCATGCAATCCTTCACCGGCTACGCTTCTACCCAACGAGTCAAATATTTCGTCACAGTGATAACGTACCTCGCCCTTGTCTTCCCTTGTGGCTAAATGGATCCTACAAAATCGATTGCCCACTTCTCAAAAGGTTGCAACGTCATTTGTGGATTCAAAGGCATTTCATCCCTCCGCGATGGCCTGCCTGTTCTTTGACATACATCACACGCCTTGCAATATGCTTTTGAATCCTGATGAAGGGTTGGC
Source organism: Pinus tabuliformis (assembly GCA_031772625.1). Lineage (NCBI taxonomy): Eukaryota > Viridiplantae > Streptophyta > Pinopsida > Pinales > Pinaceae > Pinus > Pinus tabuliformis. Next base: position 1,556,485,047 of record CM062804.1, read on the forward strand.
CACCACAACCCTGCGTGTAGAATCTTTTGTGTGGTTTCTCTCCCTGCATTATGTCTTCCCGTGGCACCTCCATGAGCATCTACGAGGATGTTGCGTCGTTCAAACTCAGGTACATACCGTCACAATATCTCATCAGTCCCCATCTTCTATAGATTCCCAGCAATTCTGTCGTGTGCACTACTAATTCCTTCTTTTGCTAGACAGAGTATCATTTTGGTGCAGTTCCTATTGTTAGGAAGTGTATTATATCCTCGAAATGACCATCCACGACACGCACTGCAAATAGTTGCGCGTCAAGCAATCCTTCTTCCAAGTTAGTAGGTTCCTCCCCTGTTTCGATGCGCGACAGATGATTTGGTCCCGCGTTTAATCGTCCAGGCTTCACAACTTCAAAATAGTACTCCTGGAACAATAAGAGCCATTTGCAGATGCGCTCCCCCAACACTGGCTTATTGACCAGGTACTTCAGTGCAGAGTGATCCGTATACATCTTAAAATGGCCTCCTAGCAAGTAGTGTCGGTACTTCTAGAGCACATACACCATAGCTAGCCCCTCGCGTTCAGTGGTAGAATAGTTCTTCTCTGCTTTGGATAATTTGCGGCTTGTGAACGCGATAGGGTGGTCCAAGCCTTCTCCACCATCCTGTGTTAGTACTGCCCCCAACATTATACATGACGCGTCGACATGTACATGAAACTCTTTCTTCCAGTCCAAGAAGACTAGAATCGGTGCGGTAACCATCTTTTCTTTCAATATATCCAAGCTTTTCTTACAGTCATCATTCCAGCAGAATGTGACATCCTTCTTCAAAAAATTTTCCATCAGTGCGGTGATCTAGGCATAGTTGTAGTGATTCCAGCTAGGGTACTACACTGGACTCTATATTTAATATCGACCGAGGTGCGTAAGCTTAGAGGCGTGGTCTAAAATATATAGACATAAAGAATTACCGCCCAGGTGACTATGAGGTAAATTGCAAGGCTTCTTTACGGAAGACCGTGATATGCAGCCTATCCTTCACACACCTAGATTGCCCTACTGATGTACTTGACTACAATGCTGGTTATGAAATGCATCTATCAAAGCAACCCATGAATCTAAGTCCTGTGTATGACTGTGGCAATGATTCTAACCTCCTTACAGAGGTATCACTCAGAAAACCTTTGCTTGGTAAACACACACAGCATGCAAGATATTTACACTATTAAACTATATAAAAAGAGCATAAATGATCTATAAACTGAAACAGATTTTATGAGCATGCATCTATAAGTCGCACAAGGACCAAATCCCTTACAAGATTCTCGTTCCAGATCTTAGTGCTGACCATTCAACATAACAATAAACCCTTCAGATGCGCACACCATATACATGTAATGAAACTCAAAACATAAAGGAATCGAAAGCTTATATGACTGCAACCCGTATGCTATGTGAATCAACAGTTATGTAAATCAAAACTATGATGCAACCTGTGTGATACATAAATCGAATCCAATACAACGTTGTGCAAACATATAAATCGAATCTAATACAACGCTGTGCAAATATATATATGTGAACTGAAATGTAACAAAACGAAGAGTAGTATACCAAACGAAGAACGCAGGGCCCGTCCGCGCCTAAGGGTATACTGACTACCACCGTTCAGCAATCAACCAATGCAAAAGGGTATACACACGTTGTGACTGTAAATGGTTCTGTGTATTAACTAAAACTCTGTTCTGAGCAAATGTTTCAACAACTGATTAACCTTCAAAACATTGAACTAACTGTATTTACACATGCGTACATACAGCCATGTCATCGATGCAGTGAATGTACATAGTGCTGTTGCCGCGTTTATTACATAGCTTTTTCAAAATGTTTCCATACCATAAGTTTCAAAAAGAACAAAAATCAAAATGAAAATAGAATGATGATGTTGCTGCTTTTATGCGCCAGAGTACCCTGCTTTGACTGAAGTTGACCGCATGCATAGGAGGCTCGATTTGGATGGGAGATAGGTGTTTGTCCATCCTTGGACATTCCAATTTTCGCCCATGCTTTTCGTTCTCGCTCATCCGCTGCGCCACATGTCAAACGGTAAACTCATTACAGGTTGTGGGTACTTCCTGTAGTCATGTCATCAAAAACCTCTAATTCTGGAACATAAAACCCCTAAATTAATTTCTATGCAATTTAATAACTATAGAACAATTAATAATCAATATTCAAGGATTTTGAGGGATAAATGATGAAAATGTATGGATAAATGATGTGTTTCTGGGAAGGAAAAAGGGTCTTAGGATGATACCAACATTTCTCCCCGACTTAAGGACTTAGCACGTCCTCATGCTACCCCAGAAGTACTTCCTTTGAACTCTGTGCCTGCATGGATCTCTGTTGCCTTGAGCAGGGTATCTACATTCTTCTTCACCTGTTGATCCTTCTGTCCCTTGAGCTCCTGCTTTAACTTTTTATATTTCTCTTTAAGAGCCTTCTTCTGGTTGTACCACTTAGTGGCCCAGTTGGAAATCTCAGATTGCTCAGTCTCTAACTCACTGATCCTTTCCTTTAGCTTTTCATTTGTCTTCTGTGTTTCTTTGCTTTGCGCTCTGAGCATTTCATTTTCTCTTTTAATAACCTTTTCCAACATGTTAGCTTCCATGAGCTCTTCTTTCAATTCCTCAATTTGCTTTTCTAACTTCTTCTGTCTTTTGGTAGGAGGTGGTGAACATTTCTCCTGTTGGTTATGGCTTTCCACCTCTATGTCAACTTCTGGTGCTGGTGGTGAATGATCACCACTTTCAACATCCAAATGGGCAGGGGCATGAGATTCAAATTGGTCTTCTTGCAGCTGAGTTTTTGGTGTCCTTCTTGATCTTCGGGAGTAGGTGGTGAAGATTTTGTCTTTCTCAGCCCTCTTGACATCCTCTTTTTGCATGTTTCTGGTCCTTATGCTGCCCTCAGGTTGAGGTGCTCTGCTGGCCTTGGACACTGGAATTTCCTCATCTATGTCCTTCATGAACCTAGAATCTTCTTGCACTTCTTCTTTTTCTTCCTCATCTCTGATTTGGTTGACAGTTAAGAATTCTTTCCATGGCTTCCCTCGCTTCTGCAACTCATGTTCAATGAGGATTTTAATCAGGCCAAAATGGTACAGGCTTTTATCCTCATTCCCTTTTTGTTTCTGGATAGTTTTGGCCATCTTTGTTAAACTTTGCAGCAGAAAATATGGCACACTGATTACACATTGTTTCTTTAAATGGAGGAGTAGCTTGATGTGATAGAGATAAACAATGTTGTATCTACCTTCACATGTTATAAACTTTTGGATAATGTAAACCATTTCATCCCAAGGATGAACTAACCAGCTTCTTGGAACTCCCTTTTTCCAGTTTACTGAGGAAACTCTAGACCTGGACATGCAGTGTGTCCATGATTTCTCCTTGAATTGTTTAGTTTTAAAGTACTTTTCTCCCTCAGGGCTGAGTCCAATTGCCTGAGCTATGGTATCCTCTGAGATTCTGAAGGAGAAGGTGCCTATTAGGGCCTTTTCTCCATTAAAGGTAAAGGCAAATTGTTTTGTGACTTCTTCATTACTCCCATGGAATTTTTCCAGAAAAGGTAGCCACTGTGTTTCTCTAAGAATCTCAATACAGTCTTCATGGTACTGTGAGCTATCAAATGTACTAGGTTCAACCCTATTAGTCATGGTGATGGCAGAGGGTTGTGCCTCTAACCCCTCTCTGTCTATACTTTTAGAATTTAAACACAGAGATGTCAAGTCGGTTACCTGGGATATATAGTTTCCTTCAGTCTTTAATTATGGTGCTTAGCTGGTCGATATGACTGTTGTGGGTGTTAGAAGTAGAATGGTGATGCTTCCCCTTTTGGCGCTCACCGGTTTCACTGTGCAAACCGACCCCGAACAGTGATATTCTCCTCTGCGCTCCTTGCTTCACTCTTTTACTTTGTAACTCTACCCGAATGATGACAATCTCCTCGCGTTCCTTGCTTCAAACTTTCACTTTGTAAGTTATGGGAACCGAGGATGTAAAATACCCTGTACTCGCCTTACAATGTAATCATACAATTTAAAAACAGAGGGTTGTACGCTTGTATGCATGTTAGCATAAGAACGCTGAGAGCGTACCCATAGTGCTGAGCTATAACGCTGGGTGGCAATGCTAGGTGGCGAGGTTATGATTCGGGTGTGCGTGTGATGTAAAACATATAGGCCGCTTGTTATGATTCGACTGTATGGAGTAAAGAATATATATAGGCCGCTTCTATCTCATCCTTTATATTTTTTAAAACAAACACACAGCTCACCACGTGCCCTTTTCAATTATATTCAGTCATGTAGAGAATGTTGGTATGCCTGGAGGGTATATGACATGGTGAATGTGTTGGTGATGGGTGTTAGGGATAGGTGGATGTAGGGAAATGATGAAACTTGGTGGGATAAAGGGTGATAAGTGGATGTATGAAGGTGTCCTTGAAATTAATTACAACAGCTTATAGTCACTAAAATTACATTAAAAACTAATCTAGGAAATTAAATGTCCAAGAACAGAAATACATTACTCTCTTGTTGATCATTTGACATGCTGAGTTGCTAATCCTTTTGACTGTTCTTTTTGACAGGTCCTCTGAGGGAGGTTGAATACACAGGTCCTTTGAGAAAAGTTTTGAAGATGTAACAGGTCCCTTTGAAAAGTTTGAATGTACAGGTCCCTTCTTGAAGACTGAAAATGTAATAGGTCCCTTGAGAAAACTGAAGATGCAATAGATCCCTTAAGAAGATTTGAAGATACAGGTCCCTTGAGAAAGCTGTAACAGGTCCCTTAAAAAAACTGAAGATGTTCATGCAGCTCTTTGTATTGTTACAGGTTCACTGAGCTTGCAATTTGCTGGAGTGTTGGCGGAAGTCTGTTGAAGTAGCCTTTGATGCCAAAAAAAAAAAAAAATTAACAGGTCCCAACTGAATGTTTTAAACAGGTCCCTTACTGCTGGTTGGAATGTCTCAAACAGGTGTCAATTGCTTTAAACAGGTCCCTTCTGAATATCTTAAACAGGTCCCATTGCACTGATGGTGTTGATAGCATAGGTGTCTGAACAAAACAGGTCCCCCTGCAAACTATTTATAACCAGGTCCCTCTGAAAATCATGACAGAACAGCTTATTTGTTAAAGTCTAGAATGCTGGTAACAAGCTGCTGTTGAAAATTTACAGTGAAATATAGGATAAGAAATCTGAAGAATTTACAAGGGAGAGATAAAAGTAACAGAACAGATGTCTCCCTCTCCCCGACTGAAAGTTTGACTTGTCCTCAAGTCATGATGCAACTGAGAAATGAAACAATGAACAACAGAAATAGAATTCATACCCGCCAATAAATTGGTTTTCAGGTAGGAATTCGGGGTTAGATTGTGCCAGATACTGGTTTTCACATCTAACCCATTATTATTTTTTGAGTTTTTGTTTTATTTAATTTTTATTTTTATTTTTTATTATGATGTACTTGACTACAATGCTGGTTATGAAATGCATCTATCAAAGCAACCCATGAATCTAAGTCCTGTGTATGATTGTGGCAATGATTCTAACCTCCTTACAGAGGTATCACTCAGAAAACCTTTGCTTGGTAACACACACAGCATGCAAGATATTTACACTATTAAACTATATAAAAAGAGCATAAATGATCTATAAACTGAAACAGAGTTTATGAGCATGCATCTATAAGTCGCACAAGGACCAAATCCCTTACAAGATTCTCGTTCTAGATCTTAGTGCTGACCATTCAACATAACAATAAACCCTTCAGATGCGCACACCATATACATGTAATGAAACTCAAAACATAAAGGAATCGAAAGCTTATATGACTGCAACCCGTATGCTATGTGAATCAACAGTTATGTAAATCGAAACTATGATGCAACCTGTGTGATACATAAATCGAATCCAATACAACGTTGTGCAAACATATAAATCGAATCTAATACAACGTTGTGCAAATATATATATGTGAACTGAAATGTAACAAAACGAAGAGCAGTATACCAAACGAAGAACGCAGGGCCCGTCCGCGCCTAAGGGTATACTGACTACCACCGTTCAGCAATCAACCAATGCAAAAGGGTATACACACGTTGTGACTATAAATGGTTTTGTGTATTAACTAAAACTCTGTTCTGAGCAAATGTTTCAACAACTGATTAACCTTCAAAACATTGAACTCACTGTATTTACACATGCGTACATACAGCCATGTCATCGATGCAGTAAATGTACAGTGTTGTTGCCGCGTTTATTACATAGCTTTTTCAAAATGTTTCCATACCATAAGTTTCAAAAAGAACAAAAATCAAAATGAAAATAGAATGATGCTGTTGCTGCTTTTATGCGCCAGAGTACCTTGCTTTGACTGAAGTTGACCGCATGCATAGGAGGCTCGATTTGGATGGGAGATAGGTGTTTGTCCATCCTTGGACATTCCAATTTTCGCCCATGCTTTTCGTTCTCGTTCATCCGCTGCGCCACATGTCAAACGGTAAACTCATTACAGGTTGTGGGTACTTCCTGTAGTCATGTCATCAAAAACCTCTAATTCTGGAACATAAAACCCCTAAATTAATTTCTATGCAATTTAATAACTATAGAACAATTAATAATCAATATTCAAGGATTTTGAGGGATAAATGATGAAAATGTATGGATAAATGATGTGTTTCTGGGAAGGAAAAAGGGTCTTAGGATGATACCAACAATAGCCATTGATAAACTTTCTGTAATATCTCGTATGTCCCAGAGTAAGCGCAGCTGTTTCACAATCCTTGGCGCTTCCAAGGTCAGTATCACCGCGATCTTCACAGGGTCTACCATCAGTCCTTATCTGCAAACCACATGCCCCAATAGGTTCCCAAAAGGAACGCAAAACAGACACTTCTTGAAGTTGAGCGCGATCTGGTATCTTAGACAGGTGTCCAGCATCAAGCGCAAGCTTGCTACATAGCGCTTAACCAGACCAAATACAGTCCAGTCATCAAAATATACTTCCAGGAACTTATGAATAAATTCCTTAAATGCCGCAACAACCACACGCGAAAAGATTGCAGGCGCATTCTTCAATCCAAACGGCATTACAGTGTATTGAAAACAACCTCACTCAGTCACGAAGGTTGTCTTACTCCTATCCTCTGGCGCAATTTTGATTTGGTGGTACCCATAGAACCCATCAGTGAAGGAGTATGCTTTCTGGCCACCTACATTATCCAACACTTCATCCGTAAACGGAGTCGGGAAAGGATCATGCACACAAGCGTCATTCAATTTTTTGAGATCCACGCGTATCCTTAGCTCATCCTTCTGCTTCTTCTCTTGCACCACCATTGGGCTTACCCAATCGGATTCTTTCACATGCTCAATGATGCGTGCCGCTATCATCTTGTCTAACTCTAAGTAGACCTTCTCCTTGTATTTCGGATTGAGGCGGTAAGGCCTCTGCTTAACTGGCCTCGCATCGGGTTTTAACGTGATCTTCATCACTCCTAGGTCTTCGATTATTCCTTTCAGATCCGTAAACTTGGTAAGGAATAAGTCCTGGTATTCGCGGAGCAATTCAGCGACCTTATCCACCATCGCGTCATCCCAGTAGTCTCCAATCTTCGCGAATTTGGGTTTTGCCTCCGTACCAATGTTCACTTGTTTTGTTTTCACTGGCACGATTATATCAGGGTTCTCAATCTGCGGTCCTTGAACCTCGCAGTGGCCTTCTGTTTCCAGAATGTTAATCTTCCGCGGATCCTCATCCTCATCTTCAGCAGTTACATTATAACATTCGAGCGTGTGACTCAGCTAAGTAACCCATTCAGGCTGAATTAGGTCTAAAGGATCCTGCGGTATCCTAAAGGTTGCTTTCACCTCTTGTAGCGCTTCATCAATACTGTCAAACTCGTCCTTAAAACTGAATGTCATCATGAATCCTTCGTGTAGGATATCCCAATTGCATGTCCCATGGCGGAGCTTTGTTTCTATATACCAATTCATTGGGATAACATCCAGGGTATGATAGAACATGTGCACCCACTCAAGTTGGGGCTTTTCTCCATAAGCCTGTGTCCATTTGGCCAGATGCACGCGCGGAGCATTCTACCCATCGTACTTGTCTGTTAATCGCATCTTAGGCTTCTCAAATCGTGTTCTCATCATCTTCCTACATTCGCGCCAATCATCAAAGCTTCCCTTGTGCGTACCCCACCATCTTATGGTCGTAAGGCGCAGTGCCCAGTGCAAGGCCTGGAAGCGCTGATTTTCTGGTATTTCCCTTTCAAATGCATCCAAAAATATATCTACCTCATTTAGACCATCATAAATAGGCAGATTTCTTGCCTCTGATGACACACAACGCAGCGACTGGGTCATCCTGTTGCAATTCAACGTAATTACTTCGTGTAACCGATTCTGCGAGCACTCTATTTCTTCGTCGGAGTCCGAAGTGCAAGAACTCTCGCGATCCCATGTAATCCGTCCATCCGCGGTGGGATTCACCCAATCTTGGTCTTGCGTTGTTATCTTATAAATGCAGTCCAGATCATCATCACTCTCATAATCGTGGATTGATTCCGTATAGCGCGATCCTTCAGCAGGATCCAGGGGTATTATTACGCGCAGTGATTTCTTCTCAAAGATCATCTTTCGTTTCTTCAGATTGATTAGCCCGTCCATATCAGTAGCCCAGTGAATTCCCAAGATTGCAGGGTAGGGATTGCTATCATCCACTATCTCTATTACTTCAAAATCCAACAGCACACTCGCTCCCTCAATGTCCACGATCACCCCCTACAGCCGGCCCATGGGGATGATTTTCTGTTGATTCGCCATCCTTAGCTGAATCGGAGACCATTGCAGCGTAGGTCTCCCCATTCGTTCCCAAATCTGCTTTGATAGGACATTCGCATCTGACCCCAAGTCCAAAATGACCTGATCCATTTCATACTCTCCTATTTGTGCAATCAGTCTCATCTCTCGTCCCGTCCTCGTTTTATGCTTGCCAATTTTTCGTACTACGCGCAGCTCACCTAGTACGGTCCCAACACATCTATTGATGAGTTCTTGTAACCCTTTCACAGCCTTACTGTCGCGTAGTAACTTCATACAAGTTTCCAGGAAAGTTGTGAGCATAGAAGGGTCCATCTCCGGCTCAGGCTTATCCTTGCTTCCTGAGGTGGAGGCCTCAGCGAAGCTCTTCTTAGCTTCCATGAAGGCTTCACGAGCGTGCTCCAAGTCGAATTCAACCTCTTTTGTCGAGGCTTTGCGAACCCATGTACTATCTTCTAGTTGTTTCCCCTTGTCATCCCTTGTCGCGATCCCACTCCTGAGCACTATATTTACATTCAGATCCTCCTCGTGCGGCTCAAACCTCATCATCTGCAGGTTTTGAGTCGGTGGAGGTGGTAGCGCCCCTTTGTCTCGTATCCTAGCTATTAGCGTAGGATAGTCTTCTATTTCATGATCAAACAACGTGCAATACTTGCACGATGGACGTGTTGGATTAGTGCAATCGTGGGCATAGTGTCCTGGTCCTCCGCAATTGTAGCAAATCAACTGTCCTCGACCTCTACCGGTCCTCCTCCGCCTCGACCTCGTTTGCGCCGCTGAAATCCCGTCCGTGCCGTTCCTGCATTCTGGTCGAGGGGTCGCGTTTTGGCCCGAACCTTGTAGGTAAGAGTTCTATCCTTCATCAATTCATAGCTCCTGCAAGTACGCTCATCATGTCCTACTGACCTACAAAAGTTGCAGAAGTGGTTGCGATGCTTGTACATACTTTTGTAGCAAGTGACAACTATTTGCGGCATGTTTTTCAACTACCTGACAAATAACGCACCATAATGCAGGCCCCGCGTTAGGTCCTGCTTGAGCTTTCGGCCTTAAAGGCATCGGTCCTCCCCCTGCAAGGTAATTCGCAAAGACCGGGCAATGGTCTTTGTCATGACCCTGACTCTTGCATTTCAAGCACCATACTTCCTCGCGTACCTCTGGTCGAACCGTCCTGTCCTACTTCAGACCTTGCATCTCAAGGCACAGATTCTTCAGCTGCGCATGGATCTGCTGAACTCCTAGATTAAGATCTTGCATTGGAATCTCATGTAGTCTCATGGCAATCTCCAAGGCCTCTGCTTGAGTTGTTACCTTCTGTTGCAACAGCGCACTTCTTAAGTGTGGTAGTAGCGAAAGCCACAGACCACTCACGATGTTGTCCATCTGTCAAATTCATGTTGGCTTCATGGATTGTACATTTCAATCTCTGATCTAGTTCCCAAGGCATCTCATCTGGTCACATCGCGATCTCTTTGAATCCCACAATCGACTGCACCTCAGATTTAGACCTGCTGAATTCCCTATTTAGTGTTGCCTAGATGTCTGCTATTCCAGCATTTGGGTTATTGTTAAAGTACTTAATATACCAGGTTAGAGCGCGATCTTGCAGAGCACAAACCAGTGTCTCCTTTATGTGATCATTTCTAACACCTTGAGCTTCCCATACAGCCCTCACAACAAACCATAATTGGTCTGGGTCCTCATTTCCCAAGCCTTTGAACAAAGGCAACTTCACTGTATTCGCCATACTGAACCGCGGTGGAGGTGGAGGTGGTATGGGTGAAGTTGGAGGCGATGGTGGTGAAGACGGAGGTGGTGTAGGCGGAGGTTGTATTCGCGGGAATCCTTGTCTTATTAACTGAATAGCGCTTCGCGGAGAAACCTTCACTATCACTTCTTTGTCCCTTCGTAGAGGTGAAATCAAAGGGCTATACTCTGGACCCTTATTTCTTTCGTTTCTGTAAATTTTTCCGCTTCACGTAGTCCCGAACATCAAGGTAGTTGCATAACCCATTTTTCGTACAACAACATTTTAATCCAAGTATTCAAAGATTTTACATACTCACCTCGCGGTCCTTTGAAGAAGCGTCACTCCGCTTCGCTATAGTTGACTGAGGTGTTGACCGCAAAATTCAGTAACAAATCCTCCTACAACGCGATCAAGCCAATGATTGAAAGCGCGGGTGATCTTATCCTCCGATGCTTCCAACCTTCGCACTAGCTCTAGGGTCCACACAATAGGACCGTCAAGTTTCCACCTTCCTTGGCTATCTGCTAGCTTCGCGATCCACTCGTATAGCTCAATAGGGAAAGAGCAGAAAAAGATCTCGTGGATCTCTGTATACAGGTACCGGTCCAACCATTGTTCCTTTGTCAGTCGTGGGTTTCTATTCTCCTGTGTCGCGAATTCGTGGATTTTTCTATCCAACCAGTCTCCAATCTCCTTCTTAGTTGGATTCTAGTGATACGACATCACACATCTCTTATGCAGATTCCAGTCCCGGCAACGGAACCATTTGTTGGCTTAAGGGGGCCTGACCCAGGTTTAGCGTTAATTAGCCAAACAAATCTCTACACTACTGACCCTTTAGGCATCAGCCCATGGGGCGCGAACCGAAGTCTCACCCGAAGCAATATGGGGGGATGTTGGAACCAAGTTTCCGCACCCTTGAGATGGTTGTGATGTTGGTTTATTCCAGTTATACCTGCCTTCGTGCAGGTTGCTTAGCCCTCTATTCCATCTTTCTGTACCTTCGCGAAAGGGTACAATTGGCTTTTACGCAGCCCTAACCTTCGGCTCAGAGACTTTCGGGTTGCTAGGTCAGCGCACTGCGATATCTCCCAAACTAGGCTAAGTGTCTTACTTATCTTATTAACCGATCTTAGTTAGCTTCGCGTAAACAAATATTCTTACTTGCGTTCACTTAACCAACACATTTACTTACATTCCGCATCATATAAGCATTATAAGTGAAATTCATACGCAACATAACAAAATGTATAAACAGGAAATAAAGATGCAGAAATTGTAGAATACTTCTCTTTATTGATAATTCAGGATGATTACAGACTTGACCCGCCCTGCGCACTCAGCTGTGGACTTATACCTTAGGCCTCTGCGCACTCAACTGCAGAGCCTCTACCTACGCTACGACCCAAAACTTAAACTTCTACTTCAGAGTATCTCTCATACATCATATCTTCTTGCTTGCCTTTAAACTGCTTAAAGCTTATCTCTATTTATACAATCCATGGTCCGCGGACCATGAGTAGATCTTTTACAATCAACATTACATTTCCAAAATAAGGGCAGACAATCCTATGACTCTTTAACACCTACGCGCTCCGCGACCACAAAATGTGGAGTCTTTACACTTGGATTACAAAATTTGACAAAAATATGTGCTTTTAGCCCCAAAACTACCCTGGGGGATCCTGCACCCAACAATCTTATTGTATGCAAATTCAACAAAGGACAAGTACTTTTCCCAGTGTGTTTGTTGGTCCATAACATACATTCTTAACATATCTTCTAGTACTAGATTCACCCTTTCTGTTTGTCCATTAGTGTCAGAATGATAATTTGTACTTAAATTTAATTGAGTTCCTAAGGCTGACTACATACAAGTCCAAAATCTTGAAGTAAATCGTGAATATCTATCTGATATGATCTTCTTAACTACTCCATGAAATCTGATAATTTCATTTATGAATACCCGAGCTACGTCAAAAACATCATAAGTATCTTTTACGGGAATAAAATGGACATTTTCTGTTAATTTATCCACCACAACTAGAATGGAATTTACGTCTTTGTGGAGTAAGACGTAACCCAACGATAAAATCCATGAAAATTATCTCCCATTTTGTCAGAGGAATGTCCTGAGGTTATAAGAGACCTGCTAGATAACAATGGTTAGCGTTTACTTGCTGACATTTGAGACATTTTGCAAGGAATTGGATAATATCACGTTTCATACCTGTCCAAAAGAAGAGTTTCTTTGTATCCGCATACATTTTCTTTACACCAAAATGTGCACAATACAATGTTATGTGGGCTTCCTTAAAGATGGTGTCTCGGAGATCCCCAGTGTCAGGAATGTACATCCTTCCATGGAATCGAAAAATTCCATCATTTTCTAGTTCATATCCCTCAAACTTAGATTCTTTTAGATTTTTACTATTGAGATCGGATTTTACTTTTAAATACCAATTGTTTCTCAAAAGATGTTCTAGCACTCGTTGTCTTAAGTCAACCTTAATAGGTATGAGGGAAAATATCTGAGGTCTTCTACTTAAAGCATCTGCCACTATATTCTCTTATCCTTTAATGTATGAAATTCCAAAGTCATACTCACTTAGGAATTCACTCCATCGTCTTTGCCTAGCATTCAAGTCCCTCTGAGTAAACATATATTGTAAACTTTGATGGTCGTTTTTTAGCATAAAGCTTCTCCCTACTAGATAGTCTCCATATCTTTAAAGTTAGGACTACAGTGGCTAACTCTAAATCGTGTGTGGCGTAGATTTCTTCATGAGGCTTTAATTTCCTTGAGGCATATGATATTACGCCTCTATCTTGCATTAATATTGCACCTAATCATTGCTTAGATACATCAATACATACAATAAAATCTTTGTCCATATCAAGTACTTGCGAGATTGGTGCACTAGTCAACAATCTTTTAAGTTCAGAGAATGCTCTATAACATTCTTGAGTCCATTAATACCAAACTCCTTTACGCTGAAGGGTTGTGATAGGTTTTGCAATTTTGGAGAATCCTTGTACAAACCTTCGTAGCCAGCTAAACCCATAAAGCTTCGTACTTCATGTACATTTTTCAATATTGGCCATTCCATGATTGCCTTTACATTTTCAAGATCTATTGAAATCCTTTCACCAAATATAATATGACCCAAGTAATGGTTTTTTTTTTTAAAGAAAGAACATTTGGATAACTTTCCATATAACTGGTGTTCTTTGAGGCAAGATAATACCATCTGCAAATGTTCTTCATGTTCTTTCTCATTCATGAATATTGTTGGTACATTGGTCAACCCAAATGGTACCACAATGAACTCATAATGCTCGAAACGTGTTTGGAATGCAGTCTTAGACATATTGCTTTCCTTAATCCTTAGTTGATGATAACCTCATCGTAGATCGATTTTTGAAAAGACAACAACTCCCTTCATGTAGTTGAAGAGGTCATCAATTTGAGGCATAAGATCACTGTTCTTTATTGTGGCTCGATTCAAGTCTCGATAGTTTATGCATAACTGCAAGGAACCATCCTTCTTCTTAACAAAAATTACAAAAGCACCCCAAGGTGAAATACTTGGTCGAATGTGTCCTATATCCAATAGTTCTTTCAATTGAATTTGTAATTCTTGAAGTTCTGGAACTGTCATTATAGAAGGAGCAACCTCAACTTGAAGAAAGAAATCCAGCGAAGCCTAGCGGTTCCGATTATAGATAATCAAAGAAAGATATTTCTAGGGAGCTGCAAAAGATTAAACTCCTCAAATTTTCAGGAGGACGAGCTGGAGAACGTGTTGAAGCATGGTTAGAAGGAACGAATAGATGTTTTGCGCTAAGAGAATACTCTTATACTTCTAAGACAAAAATTGTCGTATTTTAGTTAAAGGAAAGTGCTTTGATTTGGTGGGGAAATCTGGAAAAACAATTACACCTCACAACGGATAATGTTCCCTGGGAGTTGTTCGAGTAAAGATTCTTAGCCAAGTACTTACCTCCATATTTTCAAGAGCAACAAGTCAGAGCCTTTCATACGCTAGTCCAAGGTAACAAAACAGTGGAAGAATATGAGATAAGGTTTATGGAGCTTGTGAAATATATTCATTATCTAGATACTAATGAACATCAAGTTGAACGCTTCGTATATGGATTAAATCCTCACATAAAGGTCATGGTTAGGATGTGGAAGCCATCATCAGTAGCCGAGGCAGTTGAATGTGGTCGTTATGCAAAGGAGCATCTAGAGATAAAAAGGGATGTCAAACCAACAAAACCCCTACAACCAAGATTTCCAAGAAAGACTCCCCAAAAATTCTTCAGGGAAAGTAGCTCGAGACCACCTCCTTATGGTAATAGATTTACCCCAAGAGGAGTAGGAACAAGACCTCCCATGACAGTTAATACTATAGTTGTTGAATCATCAAACACAAATCCATGGAAATCTCGAAGAACTTCTAATAGAGGAAGAAACATGAGAGGAAGTAGCACAAGAAGACAAAGTTCCTTGTCTAGAAACTCACAATCTGACTCAAGAGGACCGTTCCAGGTTAATTGTTGGGGATGTGAAGGATCATACTTTCAACGTGATTATCCAGAAGCCTCGGCAAATGTAATGCATAGAGTTGAAAAAGAACCATTATCAAATAACCAAGGTAGTCATAGAATCCATGCAGTAGTTAACAATAACCAAGCAAAACATCAATCCATTGTACTGGAATCCTCCGGTACTATTAACGGTATAAAACTCAAAATTTTATTTGATACTGGTGCGACTGATAGTTTCATTTCATTATATGCATTAAATAAATATGAGTTGGCAGCCTGCAAGCAAAACAATTTCAGACAAGTAGAAATGGCTTCAGGAGAAATTCAATCTATAGATTTAAGTATTGAGGAATGTAAAAATGATCTAGGGATCTATTCGACTAAGTTAAAAGTTTATGTCACAGCCCTAGGAACTTATGACCTCGTCATAGGTATGGATTGGTTAGAAGCTTATCAACTTGGGTAGAGTGTTATGGGAAAAGAATTATTTTTATAAAAGATGAAGGAAAGACGATCCAAAACCAAGGTATCAAGAGAAAGGTATATTTATGCTTCATCTCAGCAATGCAAATGAAGCATTGCTTAAGGAAAAGTTGTCAAGCATATGCAGTTCAAGAGGTAAGTAAAGAGAAAGGATTGTCCTTAGAACAATATCTGGCATTAGCCGAATTTCCGGATGTTTTTCCAAAGGAACTACCAGGATTACCTCCTGAAAGAACACTGGATCTCACAATAGAATTGAAACCTGGTAGGATTTAAGGAATTAATTCTGGAAAGGTCATTACAGGTCTGGGTACGTAGCTCCGGCTATAGAAGTTTGATCAGTGGTTGTCGTCACCCATTGCGCGCCATATCACAAGCAAGGAGTCTTCGTGCATACCAACAAAGAAATCAGAATGCACACCAATTTAATAGTCTTGTGCTCGGTCTTTAACTGCAGGGACTTGAGGCACAAAAACAACATGGTTTTATAGGCAAAAAAGTCCCAATATGAATAAATGACAAATTCTGAAATATCCATCTTACTAGAAAACTAAGCAGACAGACTATCCATATCATGACACAATTTGTCGATCGATGACCCTGATCCCACTCCCGACACCTTCTCGCTTATCACTCCTGTCTTGACACAAAAATATGACTTGTCGACTTCTCTATGACCAGAACAAATTTCTCCAACAAACTTTTCAAAGCAAATTTTGTTCATAGCCAAGAACAGCTTTGCAAGGGACTTAGAGAAGCAGGTGATGAAAAAAGTCAGGATGGTATCCCTTACTTCTGGAAACGGCGTCACATAAAAGGTGTTCAATAGACATAACAACACCTTGTACAACTTCTTCTAATACTCCACACAAAACGATTACTCTTGCATATCACGAGCCCTCCCTTACAGGAGTGAAGCCCAAAAGGGCTATGATACCAACAAAGAAACCAGTATACAAACGAAAAAACTATTTTTTCACATACTCTTCATTCACAAATATGATACAAATATATAGTTGGATTGAGATCCAACCGAAACTAAACCTGGACAAGGATGTTGGGATATTCTCTCAACGAAAAACCAAACCAACTCTGAATTTACCATGCAAGCATTATCTCCAAGTCTAATCATAGATTCATAGACAATATACAAGAACTGAAGTACATAAGGAAAGTATTGATTTCAAGGAAGAACTCCATTGTCATAGCCTTTTGTTTGTTTAACATATTTCACAACCTAGAAAATTTTGCTTCTCAAACTTGCGAAATGCCAATTTTTCTCATCTTAGGAAACATCGACAAACTGAATAGAAATTTTGAATATCAATGCCAGTCAAGTATAATATCTGAAACCCAAGGTGGTTCCTTGATGCCCTAATACTACCTATGACTCATTGCCCGAGTCCTAACCTTCAAAAGTTGCATATGTTCAAAAGCAATAACTCATTCACTTTTGCATAAAATGTGAATGATCCAGCTCAAGCCTACTTTTCCATATTAGACATGTATACACTTAAATGTTTCATAATTTACACACAAAAATGGATATGACACTGGTTTAGTTGTCCCTCATGAAGCCTTTGGTTTTGATTTCAGCATCATAAATCCAATAAAAACCATCAAGAAACTAAGGACAGCAACCCCAGTTACTGTCGGTATTATAATTGCATATTCCTTGGGAAGAAAATATTTATGAACAAAGTGATCACCATCCATAAAAGGCTGCATAGAGGACACAGAAAGATGGTTAGGCAAATCTTTCATATTAACCTCGTTGAATATCCAATATATAATACAATAATTTAGGATTTTTATTACCAGAATGATAACCCAGAATGTGTAGTATGCAAATAGGGAGAAACTAAAAGTCAGCAAAAAGAAGCCAATTGCCTTGTCTCCAAACTCCATCTTCAATATTACAAGTCAAGCAAACCTTGGAATTGTTTCACCTGCCAAGATAGTTATATAGTTATATCTGTCACGTCATGACTCATAAGCAAATATTTTATTTTTACAAAGGAAAATGTGCATGTCATATTGGAGCCAAAAAATAACAACAAAAATAAGAAGTTGAATAAAACAAATCTACGAAGATAATGTATCTACAACACCAGAAAGTGCATAACAGGAGTAGAAAACATGGAATAGCGACAATTCTAGTCAGAAGACATTATAAAAAAAAAAAAAAAAAATTATGCTTCCTTATCGAATGATTGGATTAATGTTTTTTCATTATGGTTTTTTTTTTCACACTCAGGACTTGTGTGGGACTTGATGACTCATCTTCAGTTGAAAATGGTGAGCAGTATAAATATGAATGACAATTTTTCAAAGTATTTTTGGGTGGATTCCAAAGAGTAGTTTGTGAAAATTGTTGCTCACTTGACAACTAGATACACCAGTACAAATCTGGCTGCAGTTGTGAAGAAGCTGGCCTAGAAATAGTTGCAGTTCCATTTGGTTGTGAACCAACCCCTAGAAATAATTGCAGTTCCATTTGGTTGTGAACCAACTATTTCAGCTGGGAGTTGATGGTATATTGTGGAGATGCATCCTTCCCGTTGGAAGTACAATAAGTGTTGCAAGAAGCCCATAAACCAGTGGCTAGTCAACATGCTGCCTGAGAACAAGCCACCATGCATATACTCTTGGTAGGTTTATGGTGGTCAACATGGTTTAAATATTCTTACCATGTGCACAAATTCTGCCAGGGAGTTATCAAATTTTTACTTGAAAATATTATTGCACAGATTGGTTGTCAGTTGGAGATCATCAATAACAGGGGCCATTAGGGGACTTTTGAGGTCTAAAATGGGCTTCCTAAGGAAATTATAAAATAATAGTGGAAATAATAAAAGAAGATTAGATTACATCATCAAATTTTAGAGGGAAAAAATAAAATTAACTCGTATTTTCAACTTATCTCCTTATGGTTTTACTCAAATTTTGAGTGGAAACACTCGTTGAATGAAAATTTTGATTCCTCATCCAAGAAGTATCGATGGATCCTTCTACACAAAAAATGAAAAATACATGAAAAATGTGATTGCAATCACATTTTTTCATATATTTCTTATTTTTCGTGTCGCAAGGTCCATCAAAAGTATGCAACATGGGTACTCCTTGGATGAGGAACTAAATTTTGCATCCAACAAATACTCCCGCTCAAAATTTGAATAAAAACATAAGGAGATAAGTTCAAAATACAAGTTGAAAAAGTAGTTCTATTATTTTATTATTTTTTAATATTTATACTTTTTTACTCCAAAAATGGTGAATCATCCCCCATGGTTGACATCATCAAGTTGAATGTTATTGGTTCTTATAAAGTTTATTTTGGTTGTACATTTTTCTTAGGAGGCCCATTTTAGACCTCAAAATTCCCCTAATGACTCATTTCCTAAATAAGGTGGTGCATGCTTTAACCACCTAGTATATGATCTAGCTGACACAAGTACTCCATATTATCTGCATGCAAATGGACTAGTGCAATCTACAGTAAAGATTATTTAAAATGTAATATTGAATACATAGATTGGAACTCGATTACCACCAGCTTTGTAGACCTTTCATACAATGAAACAGGAATCGCCGAGTATGCCGATTACTCGCGATTCATACTCTGCTCGTTCACCAAAAGAGGCAACTCGAAACTCTGCGAGTCAAACTCGCGTTGACCAAGTTTGACTCGTGGTCAACGCGAGTTTGACTCGCAGAGTGCCCGAGTTAGCCGACTTTGCCGCGTTTGCCGAGTGTGCGTTAAAAATCTCTAGGCGCGATTTTGATTTAGTTTTAAAGTTTTAACTTTTAGGTTAGTTTGTCTGTCCACTGACAAACTAAGGCTAAGGCTAACCTTTTCGGATATCTTGGAACGTTTGAAATCACCCACAGGAAAACGATAAGTTCTTTGCTTCGCTTCTGGCTTTGGATTAAGCACAGGATAGTTTAAATCACTCACAGAGAGAAAAACTAATGAAAATATTTCTTCAATCTATTTACTATTGTAATTTAAAACTGGTATGAACTAAAAATTTAAGATTAAAGTTTAAAAACATTATTTAATTTTATTATTGTTTAATAGGTAAAAATATAATATTAAGTTTATATTGAATTTTACAGTTTTATTTAATAGTGGTTCAAGGATATTGGGTTGTAGTTATATTTATTGAAAATCTGAGCAGATCAATCTGTAGGAATCACAATTTTGGCTGGCTAAATTAGTAATCCTAATGAGATAAAAAAAGAATTGACATTATAACTTCCTGTCAACAAAATCATAAAAAATCTACTAATTAAACTAACCCTTAAGATCATAAAAAATCAACTAATTAAATTAAACTAACCCTTAAAATCATAAAAAATCAACTAATTAAACTAACCCTTAGGCTTTAAACATAATATTACATTATATTAAATTTTAAAGTTATTAAAATAAAAAGACATCAGTTCCCTTTGCATTGTCCCCGAAGTCCATATAGATTTCATTGTCCGCATTGTCCCCAACGTCCACATAAATTCTCCTTTCTTCTTCTTTCGATATTCATTTACAATTCTCATTTATTTCCTAAGGTAGCCTGTAGCTAGATAATTTTCTTTTATTCTTCTGAAGTAAGTTCGTCCCTATTGATGTTTGGTCTGAGGCAATTCAGCGAACGCATACCACAACTTTTTCTACCGCGTGTTAATATAAATTTTTTACTCTGTAGTCACTGGTTAGGAGTCAGGACTCAGTGCTTTGGATCATGTTTGGACTCATAACATATATGAGATACTTATTCATTCATGATATGTTGGACATCTATTGAAGATAGATATTATGCATTGTTTGAACATGGCTTTACTGAATATCAATGAAAAAAGTTTTTTTTTTTAATTCAATATATGTGTATATTTTGATTTATTGAATTCCCCGATTTTTTCCCAATTTTTTCCCGAGCCGATTAAAACTCTTCGCTCTTTTGCCTCGCCGATTTATTGCCGATTCCAAGTCTGGTAACATTGCTTTCATACCTCATATAAGAATACCACAAGTGTAACTGATTAAGGTGATCTATGGGAAGGAAGTTGAGGTACCAATGGAATTTGTAGTGCCTTATGAATTGTTGTGGAGGATGAATGGGCAAAGAAGCAGCGTCTCAAAGAAAGAATGCAGACATTGTAGACGATTGATGGAAAAAACTGAATATGTAGTAGCATAACAGATGATGAAAGAGAGACATGATAACTGGTTAAACCTAAATGTCCAAGGGATGATGATCTGCGTTGTTTTTGATAGTAAGTACAAGGACAAGCCTGGAAAGATGAAATTTCATTGTTTGGGAACCTACATCTTGACTCATTTGTGAGGACAGCTTAGCGAAACTTGCAAAAACTAATCAAGTGAAGCAATTCTAGGGAAAGGGTGGTATTTGCCTGCTAAAATTATTCCATTTGTAGATGCTTGGCAATTGAGGCTGCCGCAGGAGCACAGATCATTGAGGTATAATCAGAGTTTTTTACAGTGTACATAAAACTTCTGCTGCATTGCCATTTATTTCTTTCACACCTAGTATAGCCTAAATTCATAATCATCATAATGTCATTTTTGTCTAAACTTATTTCACCATTGGCAATTTTCAGCAACACCATTACTTGCAATGCCCATACAAAGCTACGATTAAGGAATCCAGCCAATGTAAAAATGAAGATCAGTTATTGGAAATTTCCGAAGTCAAGGTTTTATCTTGTCTTGATTCCCAGGTTATAAAATTCAAAGAAATATGGTGTAGAAAGCTATGAAAATTTAATATATGCATTTAGCCCATGGGTGTGTGGTCTAGCAACAAGCAGCAAGGTAATTGAGCTAGTATTAATGCAAAGACCCAGGTTCAAAAACTCACGTGGGTACAGATGAGGCCAAGCACAATCTTGGGTGAATTTGACAGTATAGAAACACCTCTCATAGCACAGAATACGGTGTATTAGTCATTAAAAATAATATTCATTTAGCCAACAGGTGTGGTTTAGTGGCAACAACAGCAAGGTGATTGATCTTGTACTAATATAGGGACCCGGGTTCAAAAGCCACTAAATGTGTGCAGCTGAGATCAGTTGCAAGTCCTGGGTTATTTTGACAGCATAGAAATGGTTCTTGTAGTGTGGAAGCTTAGCCAAAGGGGCAGCTATAAGCAGTATATCCAAAAAAAATTAATAATAATATGCATTTCAAGCAACAAATGGAGATGTTACTGTTTTTTCTGCTAAGATGTTGGAACAATTGTTCATGTTACATGAGTTGAGGGTGATCATAGTCACATGTGTCAAACTTGATGATGACTCAACATCACCAAAGAATAAGAAATGACTCAGACATGAAAAATCTTGAGAAAAGCTCAAAATTTTAAGAACTTCAGAAAATCGTTAAAAAGGGCCCTTCATTTTCATGGGTCAAATTCTTTGAAAGATTTTTCTAGAAAGCTTTTGTGGGCTTTAGCATTTTGGACAACTCAAGAGTAGTCCAAAAGGTCACAATTGATGTGAAATCCAACACAAGTTTTCTAGAAAATTCTTTGAAATAGTTGAAATGGGAAAAACTTTGTCAAAAACAGTCAATCCTGGTCAAGCTTTCCTAGTAACTTGGTCAAACTCATTCAGTCTTGGTCACAATCTTCAAATCTTGCATATTTTACTAGAGTTGATCATATTTGACCCAAACAAGCAAACATTATTCATTTTAGAGGTGCTACATCCTAAATTCTCACTTATATTTGTAGAAGTCCCAAGCACAAAGTGAAAACCCAAGGGCAACTTAGAAGGGCTACCCATTGTCACCACAGTAGTAGCTCCATCTCACACTTCAGGTTTACTCTTCCCGAACACATGGGGGGCTTCCCTAAAATAGGATTGCTAAGATTATGACAACGAGGGTCAAGGTGATTTGAAGGGATTGCTTAGCAGAAGAAGTAAGTTGTAGGCATAGAAAATAAATGGGGTGATGGAGGATAAGGGACTAGTGCCTATATAATATTGGGGAAAATGGATTCAAAAGGTCACACTAAAGAGAGCACATTTGTAAATGGTAAAGACAAATAGAGTCATGCCACATTAAACCTTAACTTGTTAAATGATGTAGGAATAAACTTGGATGGTCCTTTAAAGTGCCACATTCAAATAATACTACGAGCGTGTAGCCTACAATGAAGTATTTGACTAGCAACAAGTATTTGATAGAAGCAAGTTAATACATTTATAAGCAAAACAACAAACAGAAAAAGATAGAAAAATTCTCCACGTGAATCCCTTCCAATGTGGTAGATGCACCCTTCACAAATGGGACAATGGTCCTATTACCTTAAATCTAGTAGGTCTTGTGAAAGGGCTCACAGACCAAGGGACATCACTATGAGTTGGAGGCCCATTATCACTATGAGGTATTACGGTGCATAGCTCAAGGGTTAGAGCTTGCTCTTTATGATGTAGCATTTTATATTGCCTCTTAAGATGATACGGTTCATTTCTCATCAGGGTTGGGACATGCAAGGATTCCCCTTTGATGTAAATTAGCATCATGTGCTCAAGAACCGGGTGATGACCATATGAGGAGGGTAGAGCTCATGCTAGGCTTTTGCCCATGTGCTAACTTATGTCCCGAACATCTTTTGCATTTTGATTTTCTTCCTTTTATTTTATTGTGGACATGATATGCTTTTTCATCAATATGGACACGAGGGGGGTGCCAAATCCCAGTGAACCAATGACAAGTCAGACCCAAAGAATGGAGGTGGTATATGGAGCTTGTAATGTGGCATGGAAAGTGTCAAGTATGGTATAGGGGATAATGAACACGCTATTTCAATCCAGGTTTTCCAAGTAGTGCCCCTTCTATAACCCTAGGGCCTCAAAAGAGGCCCACTAGACTAGGATTAAGGATTAAACCCCCTGGTTGTTAAATTTTGTAGCTATGGTCAATCTTCAAAATTATTATTTTAGTCATTGATGTATTTGTAAAAGTATGTTATTCATGCTATTGTCAAAAGAAAAAATTATAAGATATGTTCTTCATGTCGGTTCTCAAAAAGAGAAAATTTTGAATTTTTAATATTGAATTTTTGGCTCCAAGAAGCCAAGTCGACCCCAATGAAGAGACACCCATCCAACCAGCTGATCTTCTATTTATGAGGCATTCGACCTCCTTCAAAAGCACAATCCAGATCTCCTCTATACAAGAGCATTTACGAATCATCTGAGGCATGAAGAAAAGACAAATCTGAGGCACATTCCTAATGAAGAAGGAAGAGTTTTTGAGAGATGAATTTTTGATAAAGGACAAGTTCCTGAGGCAGATAAGGACAAAATTTTGTGACACAATTAGGTCAAAATCTCTGAGGCAAGCTGTAGGACCAAAATCTTTGAGGCCAGGTTGTAGGACCGAAATCTTTGAGGCAAGGTGTATGACCGAATTTCTAAGGCCAAGTTGCAGGACTGAATTCTTGATATGGTACAGAACCAAACCTCTAAGGAAAGGCAGCAGATCAGATCAAGATTGTTGGGCAGACTTATGACTTGACTAGGAGGCAGTGGAACAGGTTTGACCAAGCATTCTTAATGACTAGATGATCTAGATGTGTCTCTTGTTGAATTGAAGAATTTCTCCAAGGAAAAGGTTGTTGGGTTTTTCCCCCATGTAGGTTTTCCCAGGGTAAATGTTTGTGATCATGTGTGGTTGTCTCTTTATGATCTTATTGGCATTTTTGTTCTACTATTGATATCGTATGTGTAATTGCTTTATGATGAATAAGAATGCATGAAAGAATTAACCTAAGAAGAAATCATAAGAAGTAATTATGAGTTTAGAGAATATTTGAAAAATTAGCATGGTTTCAAAGCCATGGTTAAAGAGCAACTTCAAAGTTGCAAGGATAAAGAGAAGCCAAGTTAGCACAAGAAACTAGAAGAGAAACCAAGTTTACAATTTGGTTTGACCCTGACTTAGATCATTAATGCATACCCTGTTCGTCAAACAAAATTCTTAGAGCATAAGCAAAGTACAGGATGTCACCAAAATATTGTGTATAATTCATACCCTGACAAGGATCAAACCAGACCATGACACCACAGATATTGAAGAGGTCAAAATTATCTGAAGTAGACAAAGCAACCTTGACAAGTTATCTATCTCAGTCCAAGATTCAAGAAGTTTTGTTACAAATCCTTATAAGGAGAAAAAGGAACCCTAGTTTAAGGTCAAAGTCATTAATAAAAGAAAGGACTAAGATTCATTCTTCAAGTTATGTTGAAGGTAATCTCAATAGTGTTAGTTTTTGTAGCATCGGATGTGTTCTAGCCACGAAATTTTGTGGAGAGGCTAGAATACATGAGATCTCCAAAACCCATAAATCATTTCTGGAAATTCCACCTAGAAATGACTTAATTAGATTATTAGTCAGTTTTAAATATTTCCTAAGTCTAAACTTAGGGAATATGACTAATTAATCATAATTAATTAAGTTAAGGTGTGAATGTTCTAGAAACTCACACGGATCGACTTCAAGTTAATCCTAGCCATCAATTAAGATCTAATCTTGGTCGTTGAAGTCTCAACAGAGGATTATAAGAAGTCGATGGGGTTTGGAGAAATCACTTGAGAGGTTCAATTTCATGAGCAGATTGATTTCCAAAGTAGCAGCCGTCACTTGCCGGAGAGAGCGCTGGTGAGATCGAAGCAGTGAGAGGGGGCAGAGACAGTGAAGTCGGAGGAAGGATATTTGCAAAGAGGCAAAAGAGCCACAGAGAGGTTGATATTGGGGAAGTGCAGTGGCTTCTAGAGGCAAAGTGGATTTGTTGGGAGAGATTGACGTTTTCAATTCCAGAGGTCAGGAAGGAGTCCCAGAGTGCTGGAGAAGCATCTTTCTGATCAGCAAAAGTCAGAACGATTTCATCAAAGTTGTCAGGCCAGGCAGTAACTCTCCAAGGGCAGAAAAACTGATTGGTGTGTTTATTTCATAGGTATGTTATTGTTTTATACATTAGGAGTGATTGTTCAGTTCATCTTCCGATGACTGTTCACATTCCTGATTTATTTATGTTACAAACTCCCCAATCATGAAGATTAGGTGTCAACATTCCCCCCCTAATCTGAAGGGATGTTGGTGAGCCCAAGCATCATTCTGAATCGTTCAAGCTTTTCCTTTCCAAGTGCTTTGGTGAAGATGTCTGCAACTTGCTCATTTGTGGAACAATGACGGAGATGGATTGTTTTGGCCTCAACATGATGTCGAATGAGATGATATTTAGTATTGAAATGCTTTGTTCGATCATGGAACTTTGGATTCTTGGCCAACTTTATTGCAGAGGTGTTATCAATCATGAGTGGAGTTGATTGTACTTGTTTTACCTGCAAATCTTCAAGAATTTTCCTGAGCCACACAATTTCTTTCGTTGCTTCAGCTGCTGCCACGTATTCTGCTTCAGTTGTGGAATCTGCTAGAACTGATTGTTTGCGTGATCTCCAAGAGACAGCTCCTGATCCAAGACTCATAGCATATCCTGAAGTAGATACCCCAGTTTCTTTGTCTCCATCGAAGTCTGAATCAGAGTATCCAATCAAGCTGAAGTCGTCCACCTGTGTATACTTGATTCCAAGGTCTTGAGTTCCCTTCAAGTACCTTAGAACTCTTTTTGCAGCAGACCAATGTCCCTCACAAGGCTTTTGCATGAACCTAGAGAGGATTCCAACAGTAAATGAAATGTCTGGTCTGGTAGTAGTGAGGTAGATGAGACTTCCTACAAGCTGTCTATACTTTGTTGCATCCTCAAATTCGTTTCCTTCAATAGATGTGAGTTTTAAGTTTTGTTCCATTGGAGTAGAAAGAGGATTGCACTCTGTCATGCCAAATCTGTTTAACAAATCTCCAATGTATTTCTTTTGAGAAAGAAATATGGATTTTGGATGTTGGGTTACTTCAATGCCAAGATAGTAATGAACATAGCCCAAATCAGTCATTTCAAAACTTTTCCCTAATTCCTTCTTTATGGATGCAATGTAGCTTTCATTGTTCCCTGTCATTAAAAGATCATCTACATATGCCACAAGATACACAATTGTTTTGCCAACTTTCTTGACAAAAAAAGTTGCATAATCAAGATCAAAATGATTGAAGTTGAGTTTCAGAAGATGCTCAGTTAGTTTTTCATACCAGGCTTGCGGTGCTTGTTTGAGGCCATACAAGGACTTCACAAGTTTGCATACTTTATGTTCATGTCCTTTCACAGCAAATCCTTCAGGCTGGGACATAAAAACATTTTCTTTTAGATCTCCATTCAAGAATGCAGTTTTTACATCCATTTGATGGACTTTCCAACCGTTCTGAGCAGCTAGTACAAAGAGTGTCCGGATGGTGGCCCATTTTGCTGTGGGGGCAAAAGTTTCCTCATAATCGACCCCTTCCTTTTGTGCAAAGCCTTTTGCCACAAGCCTAGCTTTGTGCTTGTCAAGCGAGCCATCAGCTTTGTGCTTGTCAAGCGAGCCATCAGCTTTGTACTTGTTCTTGTAGACCCACTTGCAGCCAATTGGTTTGGTTCCAAATGGAGGATCAACCAGCTTCCAAGTGCCATTCTTTATGAGGGCATCATATTCCTTTTTCATCGCTTCTTTCCATTCATCATGAGAAGCAGCTTCTTTGAAGGAAGTTGGTTCAAAATCTGTAGACAAGTTCAATTCACAATCATAAGTAACATCCATATCAACAGGTGAATTAGAGTCATCTACATCACCTCCATTTTGTCGGTTTGAATTTCTGGTTCCTATTTTTCCAATTTCATCAGGATGAACACTTTCAAGTGTCTTTGTCAGCCACTTTGGGGGACCTTTCTGATATGGTCCAGGCTGCTCTGTTGATTGAGTTGGGACTGAATCAAGATTGAGTCTCCCAATTCTATCAATTACATCACTTAAAGCATCATCCGTTGTTGGAGTTTCATGCAGAGGAGATTGTTCTTCAGAAGAAGATTCCACATGTTGTTCTAGTATAGGAATCCCCCCTTCAAGATGTGGAATCTGATTATCAAATTCTTGAAATGATTTCGTTTTTGCGAATCTATCCAAGCGATCAAGTTGCCGCTCAACAACATTGTCAGATTTGGATGATTCAAGAAAAATGACATCTCTAGATACAACAAACTTTTTATTTACTTCATCATAGAGGCGGTATGCTTTAAAGGTGTTTGAATACCCCAGGAAGATACACTTACGACTTCTAGCACCAAGTTTGTTTCTATGTACCTTTGGTATCAAAGCATAACAGGTGGAACCAAAGATCCTGAGATGTTTTACCGAAGGAACATGTCCATACCACAATTCATAAGGAGTCTTGTTTCTTATAGCATTAGATGGACATCTATTCTTTATATATGCAGCACATAGAATAGCATCAGCCCAAAACATTATCTTTACATTTTTGAAGAAAAGCATGGATCGTACCATATTCAAAATTGTTCTATTCATTCTTTCTGCTACACCATTCTGTTGGGGATTATAAGGTACAGTTGTTTGATGTTTGATCCCATGTTGGCGAAGATAGTTTTCAAATTCATTTGATGTATATTCTTTTCCATTATCAGTGCGAATAGACCCAATATGAGATTGTGCATCATTTTCAATCCATTTATGAAAATTCTTGAATGTTTGAAAAGCATGAGATTTGTTCTTCAATAAATAAACCCAACACATTCTGGTGTAATCATCAATAAATGTCATGATATATTTATTTCCATTTGCAGAAGGAACAAGCATTGGACCACATAAATCAGAATGAATGAGTTCAAGCTTCCTATGTGCTCTTGAATGTGAATCATGAAAAGACTGTTTGCTATGCTTTCCTAGAATGCAAGCATCACATTGCTTATGTTTCCTAGGAATTGTAGGCAAACCAGTAACACCATTTTTCTTCAATAAGCGGAGACTGTCATAGTTTAAATGTCCAAATCTAGCATGCCATAATAAACTTGATGGAAGTGTACCTTCTTCATGATGAGAAATATATGAGAAATGTTGTGCATGAGCAGAGGTTCCTTGCAGTTTGAGAAGTCTTTCTTCTTCTATTCCCCTCATGACAAGTGAGTGGTCAGATGCTTTTCTTACCTCAAGCTTGCCATCAAACATATGAATGGAGTGACCTTGCTGGCGGATGTGGACCAAGGACAGCAAGTTTCTCTTGAGCTGTGGGAGATATAGAACATGATCCAGAAGAAAGTCTGGAAGACCAGGCAGTTTAAGCCTGATTGTGCCAAGCCCTGATGGCTTGATTTTTGACTGATCTGCAAAGTATACTGCTCCATCAACATTGTCAGTGAAATCTTCAAAAAAATCTTTCCTATGAGTCATATGACAGGTTGCTCCTAAACCAAGCAACCAATCATTTTTCGAAGAAGCAAGTGAAGCATTAAACAAATCTTCATTTACTCCAATGTTACATTGTGCCTCAATATAGTGAGCGGATTCAGGTGCTTTACCTTTGTCTGTATCATCAGTTTTACCTTTCTGCTGGTTTCTTTTCTGCTCAATTTTGTCCCATGGTAGCTTGCATGTAGAAGCATCATGTGATCCATTTCGTTTGCAGCAAATGCAATGCAGATCTGCTTTTTCTCCTTGAGAATGTCTGCCCCCCTGCCTCTGAAGTATCTTCCTCTTCCTCTTCGTCCACCTCTTCCTCTTGTAGAATCTTGAGCAGGATGCTTTTCTTTATGAGCAAGGCAAACAGTCTCTTCAAAAGATTCAGGGACTGTCTTCTTTCCAAAGGCTTTCTCTCTTTCAGCAAACTTTTTCACAAGAGAGTCAAAGGTTATATCTTTAAGATTTCCATTTGCTTGTAAAGACTCAAGATAATTGGAGTAAGTAGGATAGAGTGCCTTGAAAAAAGCAATAAGAGGGATATCCAGCTCAACCTTAGTGGATTTGATATCATGCATTATGGATTTTACTTCAGATGCAAGAGCAAGAGGATCATTATTTTTCAGTTCAAGAGTGAAGAATTTAATCATGAGCTGAACAACTTCAAGTGCAGAATGTGAGTCATAGAGTTCTTTGAGCTTTTGTAAAGCTTCAAAGGCAGTTGAATATGATGAAATATGGCGACTTACTTCTTCATTTACAGATGCTGCGATTAATGCATATGCTTTGCTATTCTTGTTATCCCAAATGACGAGCTCTTTGTCTGATGTAGGCTGTACTGGGTCATTGTCTCCTTCTCCGACACACACTCCCTTCCACAACTCATTGAAGATGAGGGTGTGTTTTATCATCCGGGACCATTCAGGATAGTTCTCCTTGCCAGTGAGAACTATTCCTACCATAGAGATGATTGAATGCATTCTGTAAAAAAAAACTTTTGCTGATAGAAAAGAATACTTCTATCAGTGTACTCAAAAAAGCATTCTCAAAGGATTTCAAATCCACAATGTGACTCATATAAATCCATCATTGTATAAATTCACCTCACATAAACCTCATATAAGTTTTATATAAGTTCATCATATAAATCTCATAAAACTTTGCCTTATAAATCTTAAAAAAACTCCACCTTATAAATCTTATATATCTCATATGAATCCACCATAT
Source organism: Pinus tabuliformis (assembly GCA_031772625.1). Lineage (NCBI taxonomy): Eukaryota > Viridiplantae > Streptophyta > Pinopsida > Pinales > Pinaceae > Pinus > Pinus tabuliformis. The sequence goes on from CM062804.1 coordinate 1,556,515,299, forward strand.
GAATCTCATATAAACTTCATATAAGTTTTATATAAATCCACTATTATATATGCATATGGCATACGTCTCCTTTTAAAAACTCAATTACCAAGTGAGATGGTAATTTCAAATATAATGACAACCACAAAAAAAAGGATCATACGACTTATATTCAGCTCGTACGATGAAGATGAATAAATAACCAGCTCTCACCATAAATTCCGAATCTGTGAAATGCTCAGAAATGTGATCAGTTAATAGATGATTGCATCGATTCTTCAATGTCCACGGATTACTGCTTAGTTTACCTTTCACGTGATTACAAATTCAATCTTGGAATTTATATAAAGCAGCGTTTATATAAAGCAACGTTTTAACACAGCATTTCTGGGATTTATATAAAGCAGCGTTTAACACAGTGATTCTGGAATTTATATAAAGCAGCGTTTATATAAAGCAGCGTTTTAACACAGCATTTCTGGGATTTATATAAAGCAGCGTTTATATAAAGCAACGTTTAACAAGCCCCAAGAGTTAGCTCAATCAGTCAAATCAAGTGCCTCGCCAATGGGAGGTCACAGGGTCAAATCCCGAAAGCTCTTGGGGTTAGGTCAGTAAATAGGCCGAGGGGTGTTGATGCCCTTCGGGTGGCGTCCACTCAGTGTTTAAAACCCTGGACATAGTGGCTACCCACTGACCCGGGTATCCGTGAACCAGTAAGTGAAAAGAAAAAAAAGCAACGTTTAACACAGTGATTCTGGAATTTATATAAAGCAGCGTATAGCCAAAACACATTCAACGTATATATACAAGTGTTCTTTAGAACGGAGTAGCATTCCAGAGTGCATTCAAATCAGGAGCAGCGTTCATACATTCATTTGGCATGTAGATAGACTCATTCCAATGCGTGCTCGCTTCTGCCTTCCTCCAACGCCTACCATTGTCAAATCCTCTAACGCCAGAATGTATTTCAGAGGATGAGCAGCGCAGGTTACAGTGAATATGAAAAAAAATGGTCAGAGAAGAGGGCGCAGCACCAGTGTTCAGGTGACAGTGTGGAGCAGGCTACCATATTTATGAACAAGCAGCATTTTTGAATGGAAAGTAGTGGAGCAGAGGAGCAGAATAGGGAGTTACAATAGCTAAAAAAAGGGCTGGCTCTGATACCATGTCAGGCTAGGCAGTAACTCTCCAAGGGCAGAAAAACTGATTGGTGTGTTTATTTCAGTGTTGATAATATCGGTATCGGGAAAATATCGGCGAGGGTCCGGAAAATATCTTATCGGAAATATCGGCGAAAATATCGGCAAAATATCGACAAATATCGGCAAGCATAAAAAATGCATAATATATTCATTTTTTTCAGATTTCTAAACATATAAAGCAATAACAACATGAACTAAACACATTGGCACATAAATATGAAGAAGGCATTGATCCACCAACAATTGAACACTGTTAAAGAGGCATTTGGAGACCATCCTGCAATCAAAACCAATGCCATCAACATCAAGTAGCAGATCCTTTTCAGCTACAGGAAATTGCTGGAGCACCAGATTCTTGAGGCTTCTGTCGTAAGGAATTTTGGAGAACAAGATATAAAATGGATTTTGGAGAACAAGATATAAAATGGAGTATTGAGTCTTATACCTAATCTACAAATATCCAACAGCACAGCTGTATTCCCTACGGTCAGTGACTCAGTATATTCTCAAGGTTGTATTTGTGTCTATTATATACTACCATATCAATGTCGCTGCCATATCAAGGTTACTTGTCATATCGGAGATCACTGTTATACCAAGTTCATTGCCATATTATAGTTACAAACTTACAGCCATATCAAAAATGATTGTTCTGTATAGAACCCAGTCAAGCCTCCAAGTTACCGTTGTGCTATTCTTACATCAAAATCAGAGATATATAAATCACAGTCATGCAAACTGACTGCCATATAAAAGATCGCTGTCATAGAACAAGGTTATTGTCATGTCAAAGGGTTACTCTATCATACACGGTTACAGTCATCACAAGTATCATTTCCAGCATACATTATTCTTCACTGTCGTGTATAAGGCATATATTGAACTTTTGAAGGCATATATTGTAACTGTAAGGTACCTGTATCAGTGGACAGCGCCCCAATGGAAAACCGTCGTTGGCAGCAACCTTCCAGCGCCCCTCAAACGAAAACGACAGCACCGTTTCAGCGCCCCAATGGAAAACGACAGCACCCTCAAACCCTCGGGCCTCCTTCGCAGCAAAATGACTAAACAGATAGCGAAAAAATTCATTTATACAGCCCGGCGTAAATTTTTTTAACCCCATCCGCGATATTTAGGATCGTCGCGCGATATTTGGGAAAATATCGCCGAAATATCGTATTTATTGCGAGATTTTCAAAATCGGAAAATATCGCGCTATTTTCTGGCCGATATCTCGTTTCACATAAAATAGCGCGATATTTACGAATATCGCCGAAATATCGGCGATATTATCAACACTGGTTTATTTCATAGGTATGTTATTGTTTTATACATTAGGAGTGATTGTTCAGTTCATCTTCCGATGACTGTTCACATTCCTGATTTATTTATGTTACAAATTCCCCAATCATGAAGATTAGGTGTCAACAAAAGTCCAGTCTGAGGCTAGATGTCCAGCCAGCTACGCTAAATAGCGCAAAGGCTTAGAGGCCCAAATTCTGAAGGCAAATTGTGCCAAGAGATTGCCTATGAGGTGAGGAAAATTCCTCTCCAGATTTTTGCTAGTAATTCTCTGTAGGATTACCAGTTTCGGCATCCAGTTGTACTCAGATTATTTCACTGTTGCATAATAATAAAACCCTCAATTGTTGCACCAGTTTTCCCAAGTTGGATTTTTTCAAGGACATTGGTGCAAAAATAACTGTCATTTTATGGGTGTGTGCTAGTATTTCTTCTAGCATTATTTCTTCCACAATTTATTAGTGTAGGTTGCAGTGTGATTGATTCATTATTTGTTGTAGCAAACAATAGATAAATTGTTAAAAATTAATTTAACAATTAGGAGAATTATTTCCAGTTGTTGCAATAGGATTGCAGTTTTGGAATTTTCACAAATAGGCCAAAGAATGCCTCAGTTTAGAAGGCCTAAAAGTCTCGGGGCCGAATTTCAGAGAAAGCAAATAACCTCAGAATCAAATTGCAGGAGGCCGAAAAGCCTCGGGGTCTATTGTAGGGAGCCGAGGAACCTCATATGCAAAGGCCGAGGAACTAAGAAAATAATTCAGAAAAGGGTTCAGTCAATGTCAAAGCCAGTGAAGATAAGAATGTGTCTTATGCCATAAAACGAATCCAAGGTGATGTTCTTTTATTCTAAGACCATATAGCTAAAGCAAACAAATTGTACCTCTTTGTATCATTCCATGTTGAAACCCTTGTGCAAATTTTTGAAGGAGAATAATTGTTACAATGATGCTTGAAAATGCCGAAGTCATTTTCAGAAGCCGAGTCTCTTGTTCTTTTGAGAAGCCGAGCCAGTGTACCTTTCGAGCAAGCAGTCAAAAGGAAGACTCAAAATATCTCTGTCTGAAGATATACCAGCAAAAGGTCTACTTTACATTAGACTAATGTTTCATGGACCTCATACCTAGTTCCTCTTGAAGATCTATAAACTGATATTGTCTAAGAAAAAGGACTGATATATAGATGACAAGGATGAAGTATTGAAGAGTTGTTTTGGCCACCTAGCAAGCATGACTCCGCAAAGTAAAATGAAAGGATGTTCTATGACGAATATGAAGCATGATCTACAAGAGATCATCAAAGTTATGAGTCTACAAAACAAAAGGTATGTATCAATCACTAAATTTGCTAACAGAGATTTTTGTTTGAGATCAAGCTCTTGTGGCACATTCTTGAAGAGTATGCCTAGTATAGGTTTGGTTAAAAGTCTGTAATAAGACTTGTATCAAATTTTCTCCTTGGAACTATTGATCTCCAGTTCATTGAAGTAAAGGCTGAATCTCAGTAGATTGAAAACTCACTGATCTAGTCAAGGAACTATAGGGTATCCTTGAAGAAATTTTTAAGGACAGATATGAACGAGGAGTCTCTTCACCCTACTAATTCATTGATGAATAATCTTCGATCATGTTCAAAGAAATATTGATATGACAAAAAGAAACGACAACATTATAATTCGAATTGTGGCTCAAGGCAATACATAGCCACATAGGAAAATCATGTGATCTTTACTCATGTATTGAAAGGTTGAAGTATGATATATCAAATCTGTGCTCTTCTTTGGAAATATTGCATTACATGTTCAGAAGCAAGATATTGCATATGATTGATGATAGGATATTTTTTTGAAGAATGGTATCTACTTCATATGCTTGGCCTTGAAATATATTTTGCACATCAAGGCAAGAAGGGAAAAAGGGATCACTGTCACTAGTATGACTCTGAAGAAAGCAGACCTTGATACAGAAAGTGCGCTTATGAAAAAGAGGCCGAGTCCCTCTTCAAGCTTAGAGATAAGAGGCTCTCTTGATAAAGTCATTCGTAGATCTAGTACTGTCCGAGAATATAAATGACTAAAGACACAATGAATTAAAGTTTTTGATCGAATTAGAAAGTATTGATGGTGTGGATTCTGGAAAATCTTACATGGATAATGTTGAAAAATCAAGTGTAGTAAAGTTTAGGCTTGATTTCTCTGTCTTGATAATTACTTGTGAATGTTTAATGTCTTCTTATTACTTCTTAAGTGTTCTTCATCAAGCAATTATACAAATGTTTAATCTTTCAAGAAAACAAAGAGACAAGAGACACAAAAATTAGGCTCCAAGCCAGGGCAAAACCCCACAAGGGGGAAAACCCAACAATCCTTCTCTTATAGAATCAGATCAAAATGAAATATCCAAGACCAAGACCCAAAACTGCCACCAAAATGTCAAGTCCAACCCTCCTCCAAGTCACCTCCAAATTTGGTCAACTCTAGTCAAAGTCAACAATGGTCAAACTGTCCAAATCTATCATCTTCCTGAAATTTCGTTCATGTCCTGAAATTTCGGGCCTGCAATAGTCACAGAAAATTCGTCTTTACTCACAGAATTCTTCTTCCACACATGCTAGATTTTTCTTGTGAAATTCGGCTTCTTTTCTCCTTTTGCTGGTTCAGAAAATTGCTTCTTGTATGTGCTTGATTGATGCTCCAAATAGGTCAAACTACCTTCTATCTATCTATCTCTCTCTCTCTCTATATATATATATATATATGTCCAAGAGGTCAAATAGGTGGCTCTTGGAGGCCCAAACTGACTTGTTCCCAAGGAGGGCTGACTTGACAACTTTGGTGGACTTTGACTCAATATAAAAATTCTCTTTTTCTTTCAAAAGTCCAAATGCGACTTGACTCAAATACATTTTCTCTTTGACTCATAAGAAATTCGCTTTGACTCTTTTGACTCTATAAGCATGAAGAATATGCTTTGACCAAAAATAAAATAGTAATAATGAATATAATATATATGTCAATGATAAAAATTGCATTTTATTACATTATGAAGACCAACACTAGTTACATTTTTCAACACTCCCTCTTAACTATAGATGTATTCATAATGTCACAACAAGATACTCTCAAGTTGAAATATTCATATAAGAGAGGATTCAGATTGATAAGCATCAATGATGATTTACATCATCATAGCCAGCATTGTCAAAACATCAAGGCCTAGGCAAATATGCTCTATCTCTCGACTAGATCAGAGCACAATGCTAGGAGGCATAAATTTGGGCACCACCACCTCTCAAGGCACATACCCCACCTGGGTGTTCCGAAGGTATGACCTCACAGAACCATTTCCTAATCCCAAGGAAAAGTACGTCCTCCAGACCATTCTTTACCAAGTCCATGTATCCAAATTAGGATGTTAATCCTAGTCAATCACAATACATGAATCAAGAATGTATGTCCTTGATGCTTATCCAATCCACCATTCTCCTTACCAATATTCATGCACTAGGCTTACGATTGTTAGTCTTGGTTGTTGAGAATTCAGTAGGGCAATGAGTATGTTAATTCTCTTAACTTGATAATTGTTTGTGTTACGTGTTACTTATTAGCTTTGTTCGTTATTATTTCAATGTGCAATACATCAAACAACTACCAAAACAATAAGAACAGTGACACAGTATATAGGTTGCAAGCCAAGGCCAAAACCCCTCCTCTTGAGGGGAAAACCCATAAATCTCTTCTTTAGCTTTCAGATCCTTCAATTGACAAATATCATGACCTAGACCCACACAAATACCCTCCAATATCAAGTCTACCACGGCCTCCTGCTACAATATCTTCGACCTCCCAGTAGATCCAAATTTTTTCTCCCCAACAACTGTTGCTGCTTCTCTAGGAGACTTCGATCTCCCTCTAATAGCCTTCCTCTTGACTTCGCTTGCCTTGACTTGAGTCCTAGGGCTAGTAAGATACCCTATGAAACCTTTGCTTGCCTTCCCTTCCCTTTTTCTTCCAAAATCGAACCCCTGAAGATCTAGCGCAAAGAACCCTAACTTTGATCTTCCCAGAAGAATAGATAAGGCCCAAAAACACTTCAACTTCCTATTCTTCGCACTTCCTTCTTCGATTTCTCCTTCTTCGCACTTCCTTCTTCGACTAAGAGATGAGTGAGTGAGTGATCCAAATGGAGGACGAGTTCCTCTTATATATAGGCTTCTTCAAGGGTGGACGTGGCTCTTCATGTAGGCCGACTTGATCTTGGAGGTATTTTGACACTTTCAAGACAAAATATTTTTTTCTTTACAACTTACAATCTGCCCATAGGGTCTTCCATATATGATAATAACTCTTCTACTTAGTACAAATCCTAGAAGCACCCAATGGGTGTTTGACCTATAAAATAAAAGAACTTGAGCATGAAACCCATGCTCCAATAATAATAATAATTTATTTTCCATTTTATATTTACAAGAATACATTTCATGAAGACCGAACCTAGTTACACATTTTTTCAACGCTCCCTGTTAACTAGGGAGGTATTCATAAGAGGTACATGGTTATTCTCAATCTGAAGAGATCTCATAAGAAGAGTCGGATTGGTAACCCATTTGTCTAGCATCATATTAACCAGCATTGTCACATAGCAAGGCCTTGACTAATAGCTCTATCTCTCCACAAGATCATAGCACAATGCTGGTGAAACCAATGATGTATAGACACCATCATCATTGTCTCAGTAATGGTGCAGCAGTAATAAAGATCTCGGTGGTGCAATAGTGAAGGCCTCGGTGATATAGCAATGATGACTTCAGTAGCAGTGATGATGATCTCAGCAATGATGAAGAAGAGGATTGGTGTCTTGGTCTTGGAGTGGCTACTAGGTCAAGGGTTTGGGCCTTGGTATTCGTCAACTAGAATCTCTATAAGAAGAATTTGAGCGGGTTTTCCTCTCAAAGAGTGAGAGGTTTTAGCCCTGGCAGAGAGCCAACATCTTGTGTTCTTGTCTCATTTGTATTTGCTAACTATTTGATGAAGTAAGTATACACACTCTAATAATAACAAGACAAGATTGTGCTAATAAGAAAAGGTAAAAAGTACCTAACAAAGGAGTTATCATCACATATCTTTCTCTCTCTACATCTGATTGGGTCGTACAAAATTACAAGCAGCCTATTCCTCTCCACATGTGCGAAGGTTTAACTAGGATTTTTGTTATTTGCATTGATCGAGTTGCAGCCAGCTTTGTCCAGCGTTGACCGAGCAGTGTTTGACTTCATTTGACTGCATTTTTTGTGGGAAATTCTCTGTTTGGGCAGGCCGCATATTCTGGCATAGAAATCGAGATTTTCTGAGCAGGGTGACCAGCATTGACGCAGCCCTTTGACCACAAAAAGTTGATTGTGCATTGACCAGATTTTTCAGGACTGTTTTGGGCTGATTTGGACTATATTTGGAGGCCGAGTTGACTGGGTTTGGCCAAGCTGATTTGGGGAAGACTTTTTGCTGGTTTGACCAACGTTGACTTTCTAGTTAGGGCATCCTATTGACTGCAATTTGACTAGACTATTTTACAGTGATTGGGCAAGTAAATTTTGTATGATGTACTCTCTCTCTGTGCTGAACTTTTGAAGAATAATAAGAAGATTTGATCAAAGGGTTTTCCCCATATTGGGGTTTTCCCTAGCATCCGCCAAATATTGTGATCTCGGCTTGTCTTGGCTTGTCTTTTGCTTATTGTTTATGTTCTATCTACATTTACTATCAATGTTAATGTGATTGCTAATCTGGAATTTGATATTGGGCTAATAAGAAAAATTGAAGTAAATTGCTCTAAAGCATAGAACATACCATTGTTATCTAAAATTAACATAAAGGACCATGAATGTTTGTGTTCACAAGATCCCACAAACCATTCATTTTCAGAATCATGGTAATCCGCTCCTTCTAGGGACTGAAATTAGCATAATCATCCAACCTATCCTCATTGCAAACTACTCAGTGATGCCATCTTCACAAATCGACTACGACCACAAAAGCTAGTTGCAAAATTTAAAAATAATTCTACGATCGTAAAAAAGAGAAACTTGTTGCTGCAAACCCCAGTTATCTTAGATCTCCCACTCAAAGTTATCTAGAAGGCTCTAATACCATATTAAACCTTCTAAATTTATCTTCCCACGGCAATTTATTTATTCCCAATAATTTATTTATTTAACAAAATAAATATGAATTACTGAAAAAATAAAATCACTAGTATTTTAACATCTAGAAATATATGCAGCAAAAATAAAATATCAAAGAGACCATTCAAACATTGCAACAGAGGAATAATTCACCCACAACAATTCTCCATCATTTATTCATCTGTAAAATTAGGGTTTTTGACCCATAGATTACTACAAGAAAAATACAATAACTGGAACTTGTAACTCGACTCCTCACTAGATGAAATCGGCCCCAAAAGTAATTCAGCCTGAAGGAAATCAGCCCTACTGCTCACCAATAGATCAATCTTTGTATCCAACAACTCGGCCCTGGAAATTTGGCCTCCCCAACAATTGTGCCTCACTTCAACAACTCGGCCCTGCAATCTCCACAACTCGGCTTCCTGTATTCACACTCAAATTCTCCTATACTTCTCTTCCTTTACGCTTAGTCTCTCGAGCTACTTGCACTAGAGAAAATCGTTTTCCCTTCTTGTGTTTGCTCACTTATGTTCTTGTTGTGTTTTCACCTCTTCACTAGGCTTCTTTTATAATCTTCATTAAGTCCAAATCCTTAACCCTAATATCCTTTCTAAAAGATATTGGAGATCAATGATTGAGATTATTTCTAAGTCACTTAAATAATTAAATTATTTATCCTTATAAAATGACTTAATATTCCACAATAATTAATTGACTTTAATTATTGTACTTTTACTAAGTTAGACTTAGGAAAGGAAGACATAAATCAATTACTCCACCAAGCAAGCACCTAGAGAGGCAATAAATCATCTTCCACATGCTAAGACATCAAGCCTATGCGAAAGACCTTCCAAAGCTACCACAAGCTTCAACACATGTCACCCCCATATGTCCTACAAGAGCAACATGTGCCTTCTTAGGGATGGTGTCATGGTAGAGGAGGTGTTATTTAGAGATATGCCCATGCACATTGATGATTTTTTTGGAGTGGGGAACACTCATGAGCCTCTTTATCACTTGCTTGATGGAGACAGTCCGTTTTGAGAGGATGATGTCACCATGGAGAGCCTTTATTCCCACATGTGTGAGCAATTTTGATGTGTTTATCATGTTAATCTTAACCTTGGCTTGTGACCTTTAGGCCTAGTTGATTTCCCATGCAAACTATTAGGGCTCTTGCTTGTAGATTTGCAAAAAGTGACTTGGTTACCCTCATATAAATAAAGAAAGTCACTTTTCATTTGGATCATCACACATTCACAACACTTCTCTCTCTCTTAGGAAGTGTGCACTAGCTTTCTTGTTATTTTCTCTAGGACGTGATTTGATCTTGGTGGAGCAAATTGTCTTGGGAGGGATATTTTTGAATGAGTAGACTCATCCTAAATTGATGAAGTGATTCCTGATTGAATGGTGTAATTTTATTGTCGATCTCCTTCCATTTTGCATGCAAATTTCTAAAATTAGGGTTTCATCGTGCCATATTAAAAAGTGCAAATTCTTTTATGAAATCTTGTTTCTATATGTTATACAAAATTTGTCTTTCAAGAATCCAAAGGAACTTTATGTATACATCCCTTGATCTTAAATATCCACTTAAAGAAATTCATTAGAGTTTCTAAGAGAGGTTTCTTAGTTTTCCACAGTTTCACCCTCCTCAACCAAGTTCCTCTATCTTTGACCTCACCATTATTGACTCCATTGCCCGATTGAGAGAAGGCACTAGCCTAGCTTGTGGTGATAGCCTTAATTTCTTCTTTTTTTCCTCAATTCATGGTAAATAGGGTTAGAGTTAGCTTAAATGTGCATTTTATAGCAATTTATTGTCCATTTGTTATTACCCTATTGAAAGGGATTGCATTTAAAAAATATAAAAAGGCAAAATATAACATTAATTGCATGTTTTCACCCCAAAATTAAGGCTGATATCTTGAAATTAATTGTCGTTATATTCATCTTCAACCATTAAAAACCATTTTTTATTTAACCCTTGTTTGCCTCCTTCATAGATATTGCTCCTTTGTTGATCCTATCACTTGTAAGCTATTTTCTCAAGCTCCTATATGCCATTGTGTCCCTAATTCTACACATCATAAAAAACCTAACTTATAGCAACTTTCTTCTAAGTCATAGGGGTCTTAGGAAGGTGTACTTGAACTTTAGGCAACTCTTATCTCAACCTTTCAAGGCATGCCTAGTACCTTTTCATGCATCACTATTGAGCCCTCCTTAGTTGACTATCATCCTGGTGATATTTTATAGGGAAGCCTCCCTTGTGGGGATAACATCCACCACTAAAATACTAGAGAGAAGCTACTAAAATGAAAATGGTAGTTGATCTCTTGTTGCCATAAGATCTAGGTTTCCTAATGAGACTTTGCACTAGGCCTACTTTATTTTGCAGTAAGAGACGTCAATTTATCAAATAAATCAATCCATCTCAAGCTCCAAAATCAACAAACAATCCACTGGTTAAGCCTTCCTATCATAAGCACAAATCCACTTCAAACACTAGCATCCACTAGAATAAATCATCTACCTATCATAGGTCCTCCTAAGCATCACACCCACCAAAATATAGATCAAATACCAACCATCAATGAGATAGATCCTCCACCGATCGCAAGCAAAAATACAAGGGCATCTACTAGAACAAAATCATGACCTATTAAAGGGCCTATTGGGCATCACACTCATTGAAAATAGATCCATGCCATCCATAAATGATGTAGAACACACCGGTATCCATTGGAACAAATCAGTGACCTGTCTAAGGTCCTCTGTGGCATCTCACACACTAAAAATAAATCCATAATAATCAACGATAAAGTAGAACTATCATCTATCACAAGTCCTCCTAGGCATCTCACTCATTGAAAATAACTCCATAATAACCATCTATGTAGTATATCAACCACCTATCACAAGAGATCCTACGTACTTGTTGAAAATAACTCCATAGCAACCATCCATTTAGTATATATACCACCTACCATAGGTGGAAACGCACTCTTATCCCACAAGAAATTAGGGTTTCAACCCATCGACCTTTCAAAGGTGCAAGTGCTCAACTTAAGCAAACTGAGGTTTCACCACCCAACAACCACTCCCAGGTACAACAACTGCAATATCTGGCCATCAAATCAACGAGAAGGCAATCTCAATTTAATCAGCTCTAATACCATGTTGAAATTTTAGTGTAGGGCAATTAACACAAATCTAAACTTTCAACTCTCTTGCTAGAGGTTTCTGAAATCTAATCTCTATGAGCTTTCATCCTTGGGCTGATCTGAAATATTTATTTACAACAACAATCAACACTGAAGCCTTGAGGGCACACTTTTCAAGCATATAAGCATATACTAGATCTAAAAGTACATATAGATACTATTGAAAACTTCATACATATGGAGAAAAAATGAAGTACATATAGATACCACAAATTTATCACAAAGTTGGTACAATCTCTAGTTATCCAAACCCTAGATAGGGAAAACCAAGATAACCCTAGCCACAACCAAAAATGTATAGGAAGCTAGCATGAACACCAGCAGATCCTCTTTGGTTTCAATAAGCTAGTATCACACAAGCCTTCCACACTATCACTATTGTCTTCCTTAGATTTTACAAACCCTATCCATGTTGCATCACACAAATACATGGCAAGACAACTCTAGTGCTAGCTTCCAAGTTTACATGTTCGTCCTAGGTTTGAATCTTCAAACCCTAGGTCTTCAACTTTTAATCATCATAAAAACCAAGACCTTCATGAAACATCCAGAGAGCAATAACCAAGTCGTCTTCCAAGCAATGCATCATACCAACCTCAAGGTGAATCAAACTTATCCCTCCATGATCTTGCCCTAGCCTTACATCCCAAAAGAACAAGGCTCCAAAATCATGCAAGGCATTAACACCACTATTCTTATCTTCTATTATGTTAGAAACCCCATAACTTCAACAAGAGCAATAATACCCATCATTATATTCAATGTCATGTTCTTCTCTAGGGCTTGCATGCAAAGCACAAACCCTAGCATCATAAGAGCAACCCTTGGCATCACATACGATCAATCTCTCCATGAACATCCAATATGTCTCTCCCTCCTTGTCCTCTCCTACGGTTTCCTCATGAATGTTAATGTCACCAAGACAAGTAGAAAGAAGAATACAATGATGATAGTGAATTGAAGACCTCTCTCCTCCCTCATATATACAATAGGTAAGAGAGGCTAACATAAAATAAGGACATAAGACCATACAACTAACCAACAAGGCAACATTGCATTAGGCACTCTATACAACAAGGATGTGCATGTGTCAAACTAAGGTTTATCCAACCCCTAAAATGAAATTCCCTCCAAGCATGATCCTCCTTCGGCTCAACATCCCTTCTCCAAGATGGTACACCCTCCAACAAGTTCTTAGTCCAACATGTTCTCTTCCATGGTGCTCCACTATCCAAATGTCCTCATACTCTAATTGTGTGCCACATGTCCTCTTGTGTGTCAATACGATGACAAAAGCTCCAATACTCCTCTTCAACATGTATCTAGGTCCATCACCAACCTCCATGAAATATCAACCCAAGCATCCTTAAGTCAAATGTCCAACCTCCAAGGTATATATCATAAGGTCCCAAGCTAGAAGGGTTATTAAGTGTCATCCTCCAAGTGCTTAATTATCCTCCTAGGTAGGTACCTCCCTTAATCAAGTGACCAACTCTCCCATTGTGCACACACAATGGGTTAGTCATCATGTCAATCGGGGCAACAACCTCCTAGCCAAGAGCGTCAAGCCAACAATCTAACCAAGGTCAAGCATCCACCCATATTGAGCCATCCATATGTCCATGACGCATCACCAAAGACTTGGAGACATAGCGTTCTTCTAGCAAAGTGAAATCACTTTTGGAGTAACCCCAAAAGCTAACAACGATATGGTTGGATATAGTATATATTATAATACAAATGAAAAAACACACCATGAAACATAGAAGATACCATTATCCTCAATTGAATGTTTCTTGGCCTAAAAAAAGAAGAGTCAGGAAATGATAAATAAGAAGCCAACCGATTTCAAAGAGGAAATTTCTTTATTTTTCATAGTCCATAGCGTGGGAGGAAATGCTAACAATTCAATAAAAGAAGAAACCGCTACTCAAAAACTAAAAAATGAATATATTCTGCAGTGGCAACAAATTACCTCCCTAACTATAGAAATTGTCCTCGAAACATCTCAAGAGGAAACATGCCCCGTCCTGTCAACTGAAAAGCGACCTATTATTGGTTGTTCTCTCCAAGGTTAAATAGTTTGCCTTTTCAATGTTTGGTGCCACTCAAAGCATGGCCAACCATCTACTTGGAACTCATAGGTGGAACCGCCATTAGTGAGAGAGACAATCCCTTAAGAAAACCCAGAACTCTGGATGGCATTTTCAAGGCATAGTTCCTGAAAAACTCCAATTGTTATGAAACCTTGGAAGACAGGGAGGTAATAGTGATAGGTGACGGATGAAAGGAACCTCACATTACTCAATTATGATTAAATATTGTAGTGGAAGATCCAAGGATTGTTAGACCCTGTAGCAAGAGTATGGCTGGAGGTTTAGATTTTTATAAAAAAATTAGTTATGGTTTGTTTAGAAGAAATTAAAATAGAAGGATTTTTATCAGATGCTGCCCTATATTTTAATTGGCTAGGCACCAGAAGTATTGCTACCAATATCGAAAAAGAGAAAGATACCACGACCATCCCCTTATCCCCTTCATTTGCTGCTTATGTTACACATTAGGGTTCAGAGATTTGTTTTGGGCCTTGTTGAACCATAACTACCATCTTTTGGAGATAGATGGCAAACAAGCTCCCAAAAAACCAATTTGTTAGTTTGTGTGGATTTTCATGTTGGAATCACCGGGTAACAAAGAAGAATAACTACTCCATTTTTCACATTTATAAGATGTTTAATCATACAGGAGCATCTTGCATTGAATATATATATATATATATATATGATACAGGAGCATCTTGCATTGAAAATATATATATATATATTCTCCTAAGTTTAAGAAGTGATTAGATTATGTAAAATTCTAAGAATTATATGTAATTGGAATTAATGGATAGTCATCATAGGTTCCTAAGTTTTAAAAGGTGCTGTTAACTCCCTCAAGAGAAGAATAATTTCTTGAAAAATCTAGATCTTTCATTCCCAAAAATAAATGGAAATGTAATGCATTTGCTGGGCAAGCAAGGAATAAACGTCCAAGGTCAATAATAAATAAAAATGTTATTATTTGAATTAAGATTTTTTTTGATGAGCTGGGCATCAATTTCCGTTTCCAAATCTGGCTACAGCGCTTTGATCTACTAAGGGTTTGTTTTCAGTGCGCTTCTGTTCCCCAATTTTTTTTAACATTAGGGTGTTTTCCATTAAAACAATCCATGAGTATAGTTTTTACCATTCTTACTCCCGAGATTAAGATAAAATATATTGCCCCCACATATCATAAAATGCATCTGAGTTACTGATTACCTCAATGCTGAAACCACAGACTGCTCAGACTTCTGTTCTGATGCTGCTCTGTCTCACCCCCTGCCCTTCTGCTCGACGTGGATTAACTTCTCCGGGATTTTTCTGTGTATGGGAATCACGATTTGCGTATTCGATGGCTTCTTATGGTTTCGCGCCTATTCGTTTTCTTCCTCCACAACCCGCAGATGCGGTTGCGTGGTTGCGTATTGATTCTGTTTGTTGGACTTTTTCTCCACGTCATTCGACTCTCGGCGGAGTGTCCCCTCGTTGGCCCCTTCTCGTGTTTGGCGCGCCTCTCTTCTTCCCGGCAGCGTTGTTTCCTTGTTTGTTTAGTTCTCCCTAATTACAGATTTCTCTGTAAATGGAAATGCAAATGACAATTCAATAGGGTAGTTTAAATGTTTATATATATATATAATTTTATTTTATTTTATTTTATTTGAAATCAAGTTAAAATTTATTAAGAATGTATATTTAAGTGGTTGGGTTCAAATAATTTAAATGTGATTTTATTATAAAAAAAATATACCATTGCAAAAATATTTTATCCATTTATTTCATATAAAAATAATAATATTTAAAAGAAATTATAATAATTGTAATTTATAAATTATTATATTAATAATAAAATATTTTATAGCGAAAAATTTATAAAAGGTTGGAATTTAAAATAATAAAACAAATTATTTATTTATAATTATTTTTATTAATATAAAGATTATTATAGTTTTTCAAGGCAATTGATGTAATAATGAAGTGTTATGTACTAAGAGATTTAAGGTTCAAATCTCCTAATTTATTCATGTATGTGGAAGAGACTCGAGTAGACACCTCGAGGTTATAAAATGGTAGTGATGAGAATCAACCTATGTGTTATGAAACCGGCTCAAGAAAAGATAGATCAACGCCTTAGAATTCAACCTCTTCGAGGGGGCAACCTCCTTTACATTACATAAATGAACAATTCTTGGATGATTCAAATGACAAAACCTCCTTTCTATATATAGGAGTCTAAGGAGTCACAATATAATCCAGCCGACCTAACAATAATAATATAAAGCCACAAAAATAACAATAGATGGATTCTACGGGGCACAGTAATAACAATATGGGGGCAATAGGGGCACAACAATATTAATAAGGGGTATAACTACAATAGTAATGGGGTAATCACTAGTATTATAGGGACCCAACATGCCCCTCTCCTTCAAAAAAGTGTTGTCCTCAACGCTTGAGTAGTTCTAGATACTTCTGCATAAAATTCTCATCCTCCCATGTGGAATCTTCAGCGAATAAGTTCTTCCACTTGATAAGTGATCCAGGTGGATGTTGGTGGCCACCCACATATCCTATTTGGACCCCCACAACTGTCTCTTTCATTTTTTCTGTTTCCTTAATTATAGCACAGTTTACTATTTTTAGCAGTTTTTCGGGTCCTAAACTTCCGGAGCCGTTTTGAGGCCCTAAACGACGTTTTTTGGGAAATCCAACGCCAGCGATTTTTCTCTCTAAAAATCGTCTTTTCCATCGTAGTCCTCGGAGAGATCTTTCCAATGGGCTATCATGCACGTCAAACGGAGATAGTACGACCAATTCGCGACCCCGGGAAGTTGATGTACCAACTTACCCAAAAACGGGGCCCACAATTTGGCATTTCATCTTCTAGGGTTAGGTTTTTGAATGTGAAGGGCTTTCCATTGTTTCTCAACAATAAATAGGCCCTCGAGCCTCATTGTAACACAGTTTTTGGAGCACAGTTCAGAGGCAGGTAGCCGACACATCTCTTCTCAGAGATAAGCTACCATCGCCCTAGCTGGGTTATTTGCATTTCTATTTGTAAGCATACTTCAGTATTTTACAGTAATAAAATGAAGTATTATTTCCGCTGCATATTTGTCTTTATGGTTATCTCTGTATTTTATTGCGTTCCTGTTTAAATCCGGATCAGTGGTATCAGAGCGGTCTGCTTTTTCTCTGTTTTTCTTTGCATGTCCCCAACGAGGTCGAGATATAAGGAGTTAGGTCTGGAACTGGTCGAACCTTTGCAAGACCAGCCTCGCAAATCTCGACGACCTCCCATGGCGGATGAGAAGAAAAACGAGGGGGCAGGAGATCCTATCAAAATCTTGCTCGAAGAAGCCCTCGAGCGACAAAGGAACGCGATGATGGACAGCTTTGCCCAAATCCTTCAGCGGCTACCTAGAGGCGATGCATCGGCTTCCAACAGCTACTCTGGAAATGCCACACCGTTTAAGGTACAAGTTAATTTTGAAATCCCCATATTCGAGGGTCAAATAGACGCAGATGCTGTAGATAAATGGTTAAATCTGCTCGATGGGTATTTTTCTGTTCATGAATTTTCAAGTCGGGAAAAGATCGTTTTCGCTCTTCTCAAAGCAGCCCCCCACGTCAAGGACTGGTGGGAAACCTACTGCGAACAGAAGGATGAAAGTACAGGCTCACTGTTTTCAGCCGCACCCACTTGGAATGACTTCCGGGATGCCATCAAGGAGCAGTACTACCTTGTCAAAAGCTATGAGGACAAATACATCAAATGGACCACACTGCGGCAGGGACGAGACCAAGATGTGCCGGAGTTCACAAACATTTTTCATACCCTTCGCACATAATTGGGTATTAAAGATTCTGAGCTGCATCTGGTACTCAAATATCGCGGCTGCCTACACAGATACATCTAGGAAGAGATGGAGTTCTTGAACATCTCCTCACTCGGCACAGCATACCGATACGCTGTCAAAATCGAGCAAAAGTTCAAACAGAAGAAGTGAGACTTTGGATCTGCAAATCCAAAGCCCAAAGGAAAAAGCCAAGGTGGGGTGACCCAAGACAACCCGTCGAAGCCGCAAGAAAAGAACAACACCACGAAGCCGAAGAAGGACACAGGAAAGTGGTGTGAGTTCCACAAGAGTCCCACTCATAACACAAGTGAGTGTCGGACCAAGCAGTCACTGGGGGCCGAGTTGAAGGCTTCTGAATCAGATGCATGTTCCGACTCTGAGTCAGAACCTGATAAGGGGAATGACAAAGGGAAGCAGATCATTGATGCGGATCCCAGTGCCACTGTTGCTACTACCAAGATCCAGAAAAATGAGCCCAAAGATCCAAAGGAGGGGGAACGTCTTTTCCACTCACAGATGTGGGTGAAGGGTTCGTCGCTACAATTCATTGTCGACAGTGGCAGCCAAAAGAACCTCATTTCAGCAGAGGTCGTGAAGCGGTTGGGCCTACCAACTACACCACACCCACAGCCATACAGTATTGGTTGACTTCACGAAGGACGAGATCTCAAAGTTCGCCAGCAGTGTCGCCTTCCCTACAGCGTCAAGCCCTTCACAGATGAGGTATTGTGTGATGTTACACCTCTGGATGTTTGTGATGTACTATTAGGCCAGCCATACTTGTGGAGGCAACATGCTATGTATGAGTCAAGGCCTCGGGCTGTCATCATTTCTTTGGATAATTCATTATACAGGATACCGGAGGTAGCCCCA
Source organism: Pinus tabuliformis (assembly GCA_031772625.1). Taxonomy (NCBI): domain Eukaryota; kingdom Viridiplantae; phylum Streptophyta; class Pinopsida; order Pinales; family Pinaceae; genus Pinus; species Pinus tabuliformis. Next base: position 1,556,534,015 of record CM062804.1, read on the forward strand.
CCTACCGCCACCTCTTTGATCACTACTAAGAAAGGCAGCAAGCTCATCTCAAAGTAAGGGGAAGACCGTTGCTACATCCATGACCCCCGCGAAGGGTTCCTCCACACAACAGCAGCAATAGAGGGATACAGTCGTGACAGAACACAGGAACAACTTCTCCTTACCCGGAGGGGTACCACACAAGTTTTAGGTGGGCGACAAAGTTTGGTTACATTTGCAAAGGGAGCGCCTTACCAGAACCCATCAGAAACTCAGACCACTTCGACATGGTCCTTACACCAGTAACAAGGCTACGGGAAACAACGCTTTGAAGCACAGCATTCCTCCATTCCTTCGCTTGCACCGAGTGTTCAATGTGGATCGTCGCCGACCATGCTCCCCACCATTTCTGGACACATCAGAGATTGCAGAACAGCTCACCATGGACCAAGTTCAGCAGAAGCTTCCTCATCTCAGGGAGGAACTCAACGCAATGGGGACCATTGCTTCCTAGGGGGGAGGAATGATCCAGGTGGATGTTGGTGGCCACCCACATATCCCATTTGGACCCCCACAACTGTCTCTTTCAGTTTTTATGTTTTTTTAATTATATCACTGTTTACTATTTTTAGCAGTTTTTCGGGTCCTAAACTTCCGGAGCCGTTTTGAGGCCCTAAACGACGTTTTTTGGGAAATCCACCCGCCAGCGATTTTTCTGCCTAAAAATCGTCTTTTTTGTCGTAGTCCTCGGAGAGATCTTTCCAATGGGCTATCATGCACGTCAAACGGAGATAGTACGACCAATTCGCGACCCCGGGAAGTTGATGTACCAACTTACCCAAACAACGAGGCCCACAATTTGGCGTTTCATCTTCTAGGGTTAGGTTTTGGAATGTGAAGGGCTTTCCATTGTTTCTCAACAATAAATAGGCCCTCAAGCCTCATTGTAACACAATTTTTGGAGAACAATTCAGAGGCATGTAGCCGACACATCTCTTCTCAGAGATAAGCTACCATTGCCCTAGCTGGGTTATTTGCATTTCTATTTGTAAGCATATTTCAGTATTTTACAGTAATAAAATGAAGTATTATTTCCACTACATATTTGTCTTTATGGTTATCTCTGTATTTTATTGTGTTCCTTGGATTCTATGGGGCACAATAATAACAATATGGGGGCAATAGGGGCACAACAATATTAATAAGGGGTATAACTACAATAGTAATGGGGTAATCACTAGTATTATAGGGACCCAACATGCCCCTCTCCTTCAAAAAAGTGTTGTCCTCAACGCTTGAGTAGTTCTGGATACTTCTGCATAAAATTCTCATCCTCCCATGTGGAATCTTCAGCGGATAAGTTCTTCCACTTGATAAGATACTCTGAAATTGATCGATTTCGTAGCTGTCGAGTTCTTGTTTCTGTGACTGCTTCCGGTTCCAATATAATTTTTCCTTCCTCGTCAAGTTCTGGCAATATTGTTTGAACTAGGAGCTTGTCGCCTATAACCTTCTTTAAACATGAAACATGGAAAACTGGGTGCAATCGAGAAGCTGCAGGAAGCTCCAATTTGTATGCCATAGTACCAATCTTTTGCAACACCTTGTACGGACCATAATACTTTGGTGATAATTTATTATCCTTCTTAGCTTGCTTGAGGGACATTTGCTTATATGGTTGTAGCCGTAGGAATACCCAATCACCTACATCAAAACTTCTTTCACTGCGATGTTGATCTGCCTGTTGTTTCATTCTATTCTGTGCCAACACGAGGTTATCCTTTAAGAGTTGGAGGACTTGTTGTTGATGTTCGATGTGATGTTCCACTGCCTGAACCTTAGAATTTTCTCTTAAATATGATGTGATGGATGGTGGTTGATACCCATAAAGTGCCATAAATGGGGTCATTTTTGTTGCTGTATGGAAGGAAGTGTTATACCACCATTCAGCCAGAGGCAACCATTTGACCCATTGTGTCTGTTTATCAGATACAAAGCAACGAAGATATCCTTCCAAACATTTGTTTACTATCTCAGTTTGCCCATCAGATTGAGGATGATAAGATGAGCTATGAGCTAACTGAGTACCAAGACAAGAAAATAATTCTGTCCAAAAATTTCCAGTGAAAATGGGATCTCTGTCACTTACAATAATCTTTGGGTTTCCATGTAGCTTTTGAATTGTTTCCATAAATGCAGTAGAAACTGTACTGGCTTTAAATGGATGTGATAATGCACAAAAGTGTGCATACTTGGTAAGTCTGTCAACTACCACCATGATGACACTCTTTCCCTCAGACTTGGGTAAACCTGTGATAAAATCCATTGAAACCTCCTCCCAACGTTGGCTTGGAATGGATAAAGGTTGTAATAGACCCGGTGTCTTAATTGTTTCAACTTTATTTTGTTGGCAAACCAAACATTCCGCCACAAACTTTTGAATATCTGATTTAAGGCCATCCCAAAAAAATTCCTTCTTAACCCTGTGGTAAGTTTTTAAAAATCCTGAGTGCCCTCCTAAGGGAGAAGTGTGCAATTCCATAAGAATCTTTTGTTTTAGCTGGGAATTCTTACAGAGGTATAAGCGATCTTTGTACCATAACGAATCATTTTTCCAGCTAAATGTATCAGACGTACTGGAATCTTGTTGTAACTTTCGAATAAGTGCCCACACTTCTTCGTCATTCTTCCATTCCTCCCTTGCTTCGTTTATCCAATCTGGTTGGATAATAGAAATGGCGCACAACAATGCTTCCACATCCTCATCCTTTCTTGAGAGTGCATCTGCCACCACATTTTGCTTCCCTTTTTTGTAGATGATTTCAAAGTCATAACCCAACATCTTTGTGACCCACTTTTGTTGCTCTTCAGAGGATAATCTTTGTTCTAAAAAGTATTTAAGGCTATCATGATCCGTTTTTACCTTGAAGTGTCTTCCCATTAGGTAGGGTCGCCATTTCTTAAGTGCATGGAGTATTGCCAACATTTCCTTCTCATAAATAGCTTTGCTTAAAAACTTTCCCTTGATTGGACGACTTTCAAAAGCAATGGGTCTTTCATCTTGCATTAGAACAACACCAATTCCATTTCCTGAAGCATCACATTCCACAATAAAGGTTTTTGTGAAGTCCGGTGTAGCTAAGACCGGTGCTTGGCACATTGCCTCTTTAAGATGTTCAAAGGCCTTTGTTGCTTCTGGAGTCCATGAAAATGCTTTCTTCAATAATGTTGTTAGAGGTGCTGCTATTCTCCCATAATTCTTAACAAACTTGCGATAATACCCTGTCAACCCGAGAAATCCTCGCAGATGCTTTATGGATGTGGGGATTTTCCATTCCTTAATGGCTTTAATTTTGCTAGGGTCTACCTTAACTCCTTCATGAGATACAATATGACCCAAATATTCCACCTCCTGGACTCCAAAGAAACATTTGGATCTTTTTGCATATAATTGTTTCTCCTCCAATAGTTGTAGCACCCTGTCAACATGTTCAACATGATCCTTCCAAGACTTGTTGTAGATTAGTATATCATCAAAAAATACTAACACAAATTTTCTAAGGAATGGTTTGAAAATTGAATTCATCAAACCTTGAAATGTTGAAGGTGCATTGGTAAGGCCAAAAGGCATGACCAAAAATTCATAATGACCCTCATGAGTTCTAAATGTTGTTTTCGGAATGTCTTCAATCTTCATTCTGATTTGATGATATCCTGAACGAAGATCCAACTTGGTGAAGTAAATTGATCCATGCAATTCATCCAGTAATTCATCAATGACAGGAATGGGGAACTTATCTTTAATAGTGAGCTTGTTGAGCTCCCTATAATCCGGACACATGCGCCATGATCCATCCTTCTTGTGCACCAATACTACTGGAGCAGAGAAAGAACTTTGACTCGGTTGAATTATACCAGCCTCTAGCATTTCTGCAACCATACGTTCAATTTCACTCTTTTGGACATAGGGATATCTGTACGGCCTGATGTTTGGAGGAACACTTCCTGGAATCAGATGAATAGCATGATCATGATCACGCATAGGTGGGAGACCTTTGGGAGTCTCAAATATCTTGGAATGATTGTCCAAGACTTTTTGGAGATCTGGAGAAATAGATGATTCGATGTGGAAACATCTAGCGAACATAATTGTGCAATTACACCTCTTTGTTCCTTTTTTAGAAGCTTTGTCATACCATTAGAGCTGATTATCTTTCCTGGTTTCCCTGCAATACCCCTTAATTCAACTTCCTTTCCTTCCGTAGAAAATTTGATGAAAAGTTCTTGAAAATTAAAAGCTATTGTACCCAAGGATTGTAGCCATTGGACTCCTAGTACAACATCAGCACCTCCCATTGGAATGGAAAGCATTGGGCTAGTCAATACATATTCTCCCATGGATAGCTTGATATTATGGCACTTTCCAGAGCAATTTATTGTTCCTCCATTTGCAATCATCACTTGACACTCTGGTGCTGGATATAGGAAGCAATTCAATTCTTTTGCTACCTTACAATGAATAAAATTGTGGGTGCTTCCTGAATCAATCAACACTATTACCTTTTTCTTCTTGATTTGTCCTTCTATCTTGATGGTTTGAGGAGTGGTAATTCCCGCCAATGCATTACAAGATATGGTCGGATTTATTTGTTCTTCATCTAGGCTTTGTTCCTGGAATATATCCTCTTCTTTTGACCTTTCTTGCTCCTTTTCTTCTTCCTCTTCACAATCTATGTAGAATAATTTCTTCTCAGCACACTTATGACCTTTAGTGTATTTGCTATCACAACTGTAACAAAGCCCTTTTGCTCTTTTTTCTTCCAATTGTTGTGGTGTCAACCTTATAGGTTGTGGAAGACTAGGGGCAACAACACTTCCGTCTTTATAGTTGTGAGTGGTATGCTTCCTGGTTGCCATAATTTTGCTTTCCATTTTTCTTGCTAACCTGAATGCCTTCTCTAATGAATCAGGTTCCCAAAGGCGAACATCATGTTGGATATTATCCTTTAAAGACCCTATGAACACATCAATCCTATGCTCCTCTGGAATATCTTTTACCCTTATGTTCAATTTTTGGAACTCCTCAATGTGCTCCATTATTGAACCCTTTTGTTTGAGACTTATCAATTGGCTAAAAAAAGTGTTGCTTTTTGTATCCTCATAATGTGCTATCAATTCTTCCGTAAAAATTGCCCAAGTGATAAATTGTTTACGAGAGCAAAGCCATTGATACCATACAAACTGATTTGGTTCCAAATATAAAGTTGCCATACGTACCTTTTGTGTGTTTTGCACATTATTGAGATCGAAGAATTGCTCCATCTGTAATATCCATGTGGCGGGATCCTTGCCATCAAACTTCCTCATATCGATTTTTGGAATATGGTGAGTCTTCGATCCAACATTAGAGTCTATGGAATCATGATTAACATTTCTTTTGTTCTCATCATGAGTTTCCTTTAGTACCCTTTCACCCTTAGTGACCATTTCTTGTAGCAACTTATTCATATTTATCTTCAATTCTTCCATCTCATCATCTATGCCATCAATTTTAGTTTCTACACCTTTCTTTAAACAATCCATCTTAGCTTCTACACTTTTCTTTAAACCATCCATTTTAGCTTCTACATCTTTCCTTAAACCATCCATCTTAGATTCTGTTGCTTTTTGTGCAAGTGACATTTGTTGCACTTGTTCTTGTAATTTTGATATATCATGTAGCATTTCTTCCTCTTCTTCATGAGTCATGCTAGAGCTTTCAGGTTCCTTACTAGGTGTTTGCATTTTCTTTCCTCGGGGCATCAGTTACCGATAATAATGCTCTACTATGCCCTTTGAATTCCTTCAAAATAAATTTTCAAACCAAGCTTAAGCAAAAATTTAAGAAAATCTACACACCTTTTTTCACTTTGTAGGAGCTCGATATTGTCTCTGATGTATCTCTGTACTTTCCGATCATCTAGTTCTGAATTTGTGACTTGTAGTAGCCCTTTGTGTCCTCTTTCCAATGCCACAAGTCTGACCCAAATTGGATTCTCCAAGGAAGAGTTATGTGAAATCTCCCACAGTGACTTGATTATAGACTAGTTCAGTAGAGCGAACTTGTACGACGTGCCACGAGTCACTGTTTCGACCTTTGGATCTGAAAAATGCATACAAGAAACTACAGTCCGTCCTCTTTTTGTACCTTCTTACGAAATTTCAATCCGATCCCCAGAGAGAAAGTTATGACGATTTTCCCAAGGTCACCTGTTTGGAATGTAATTCAGGAGTCTGCAAAAAGACCAACTTCCTCAGATCATATCTCCGCAAATATAGCGCGAAAAGCTCTGAAATTCAGACCCAAGGTTCAGCGCGATTTCTTCTCAAATGGATTTTTTTTGCAAAAATGCCACGATGACCTGTTTGGAGCAGCAAAACCCTAGAATCCAAAGCTCTGATACCAAATGTTATGAAACCAGCTCAAGAAAAGATAGAAAAGATAGATCAACGCCTTAGAATTCAGCCTCTTCGAGGGGGCAACCTCCTTTACATTACATAAATGAACAATTCTTGGATGATTCAAATGACAAAACCTCCTTTCTATATATAGGAGTCTAAGGAGTCACAATATAATCCAGCCGACCTAACAATAATAATATAAAGCCACAAAAATAACAATAGAGGGATTCTATGGGGCACAGTAATAACAATATGGGGGCAATAGGGGCACAACAATATTAATAAGGGGTATAACTACAATAGTAATGGGGTAATCACTAGTATTATAGGGACCCAACACAATGTCATGAAATTGGTCCAATTCATGTAGTCATTAATAAAAAAACATAAAAAGTCATTATGTATCAGAACTTATTTTTTAACGAAATAAATAACAAAGTCCATTATTATGATGGGAGTAGTTATCATAATCATTGTTATCAAAAGTATTTCTAGTAATTAGTTTTGAATTTAGATTCAATTCACCCCTCGGCAAAAAGCTTATCCATAACTTAATAACTTAATAATAATTTGTTTGTGGACAACATATGCAAAACCATAAACTCCTATGAGATTACCCATTATTGTCCTCGAGAGAGTAGTTCAAAAACACTAACATGAGTAGTGGTCTATCAACTAAAAATATTTTCATTTCATACTTCAGAGGGTGATGTATTAGGACTTGTATACACATCATGAACCCTTTTAATTTATTCTCAAATAGCACCTCAACACTTCACCTTTCTAATTACACTAAACAATAACTAATGTGGAACTAGGATCTACACAAACATTAAATGGATTCATTAGCTCAACTTAATGAAGAACTTAGTAAAAGTCAAAAGATTGCCTATAAAAGTGAATATCAAGGTTGTGATGTTCAAGATAAGGTTAGAGGATGCGATTGTCAGTTGGAAGGGCCCCGCACTTATTCAATCTACTACCACTTGCCTCCAAAGCATTGTATTGCAAATGAAATCACAAAAGGCTTAAATAATTTAAAAAGAATAAGAAGAAGACAATGACAAATAAAGCAAGGAATTGTGAATTGTAGTGTTCTTAGCACAAGGATAAAGCAAAGGAAGAGCATTGTAGTTAAACTAGCATTTGCACCAGATGTTGCAAAGAAAACGCCGTAAGGCATAAAGTGCGGAAATCCATTATGTATAGTCTCTAGAGAAATCACAATGTTTCCATGAAGAGTTTCAATGATTGGTAGAAAAGATAAACATCAAACCACACGAAAAGAGTCATAGTCCAGGAACGATCTGGATACACTCCAGATAAACATATTTCAGAATTTATGTGTTAGATGCGACACTAAAAGAGAGTCATAGTCGAGGAAAGATGCAGATATATTCACAATAAACATTATTTCAGAATGATACACTCCCAATAAACACTATTTCAAAATTTCTTGTGTTTGATGCGATAGTACATTCGATTTCTTTGAAGGTTTTCTATGTTATGTGACGTACTAAACATAACAATTGAAAGGAATGGTCAGTAGGAGCTTTCTTTCCACCCTCCGACCTCCTCCGTTGCTGCTTCCTCACAGCAATCTTCTTCCTGCAATTTCCAATCACCATAATATGAAAAAACATATTTAAGTTCATAGAATTGAAGTAATTTGATGGGAATTTATATGAAAAAACACAATTACATGTTAGGCTTATGGAATCGAAATTAATTTGGTAATAAATTCTAGGAATATTTTAGAATTTGAGAATATGATAGAATCTACCTGGTCAATTTGTTTGACCCGTTTCACCTTAATCTTCTTTGTAATCTCTCTAAGATTCTCATATTCTACAATATTCATGGATCTTGAATATACTCAAAACCTACCATATTCATGGATCCATGAAATTCTAGAAAAGTATTTAACTTTAAAGTTTAAACTTTTATTGCTTCCTAAGATTCTCAAATTCTATATTCATATATCTTGAATATTCTCAAAATCTGCAATACATCATCCTTTATATCCATAGATCCTTTATATCTTTAAATCCATTAAATTCTAAAAAGATATTTAACTTTAAAAGATCTAGAAGGAATAAGTTTAAACTTTTCATTGAAATTATCTTCTTACATCTGTAAAACAAAATTTGAAAATGAAATTTACAGTGATTGGTCAATATCCAGAGCTAATATGAATCCATCCTATTACCATTCAAAAAAACGTTTCTGATATAAAGAGTCTCTGCATATATAGAATCTACCTTAATAGTGAATGTGAGGCCAACTTTTATCTCCCCACAGTAGTTCTAGTCTGGAAGGACAACATTGTAGGAAGTCGAGGGTAGGCTTCCTTCCATGAATACTCCCTCCAGGGGAATGTTGTGCACCACAATCAGAAATATAAAGATATATGATCAGAAAACAGAAATATTGAGAAACGATGAAAGACTGCAGGATCTGAAAAAATGACTGAGATCATAATGCTGGAGACTCATCTGCACCTTGCTTCCCCAACGAAGTCATCCGCGTTTCCACTATCGCTGTCCATTATTTTTAAGGTGAGTTCAGTAACCCCGTCGGCTACAGTGAAAACAAATTGCTCATTCCACTCGGGATTGCTACCTTTACCTGCAATTTCAGAGATCCGATCTATTAATTTTTAACTCTATATATTTTTGGGGGAAAAATTTGTGAAATCTCCCTACTTCCCCTGCATATAGAAAAGATTTGTGTAATTTCTTCTTCCCATAGATAATCCAGGGGCACTCAGTCATAACTAAGACCTCACCACGAACTCTTTCTTAAAACGATGTAACCATTTTCTCCATTGTTTGAAAAGCATTTAAACCCTGGATACCTATAAACAAACTTAAAAATTATGCGAACGGAAGAATTTTATCAAAGATTGGGGATCTATTTATCAGGGACTAGTCAGCCATGTTCTCAATAATATCTGTTCTCAATACACGGCTAAAACCATAGGAATATGCATACTCAAGATAAAAACATTTATATTTTAAAGAAAGGCAAGACAAAATTTCTAGCTATCTCCCCTGACTTGTTCAGATGGGGGAGCAGAGTTATTGGTTACCTTCTACAATAGTAAGGGCACAGGGCTTCAAGGTTGCAACATCTGATGAATCCCTCAACCTGTTGCCACGAACCTGGTATAATTCAAGTTTTTACCAAGTCATGGATACTTCAAGAAACTAAGATGGCCAATGTTGCCATGGTCACACTTAAGCTTTACAAACTAATAATAGAACCAGTTTCACTGTACATGGCTATTTCTATCTTGACACGAACACCTGTGTTGTTAATGCAAGTAGGGTCATACCACATGATATCTTGAACAAAACCAGTCAATTGCAATCCACCAGCCTGTCAAACAACCCCATTATTTAATGAGCTTCTGAACTACTGATTTTCTTACCTCATGGAAGAATAGTTGGTCAGATGGCATGTCTCCACATTCACAGCTAATAATCACCATAAATTAAGAATATGGTCTGTGGAAATTCCCTGTTTCCATAAAACAAACATATATTAAAATCTATTGTCGAACCAAACATAACTATCCATAGGTCTGGATGCTGCAAGATTGGATTATATTCATCATAATTCTTAAAGCTGGATTGAACATCTATGACAAGACTTATGTTACCACCTACCGTCATAAGCACTGGATAATATTTTTTATGAGATAGCATACCTTTAAAATAACTTGAGAATCATCTGGAGTGTTCACTGTGACGTCTAGCACAGTAGGCAGGACTGCAAGCAACAAACGATACCATATAGTCATTGGTTGCACCATAACAATTTCTTATTTTTAAAAGCAAACGGAGACCTCATATTTGTATTGATATAAAAGTACTAAGATCAGATGAACTTGTGAATAGCCAAGAAGCTACCCACAACTGGTCTTTGCCTTTTCAACTAATTAATCACATCGAGATCAGAGAGAACAACCACCGAAACGCAATGACAGGGAATCAGAGAGTAACCACAACACGTCCCATGCGATGCCACAGCCAAAATAATTGGAAAAGGGATACAGAGTATTTCTTGAAAAAGGATACGAAGTATTTCTTGAAGATGTAAATCATAATATGACTCATCACAAATAATTTTTCTAAGATTCAGAAGGTTACAAGCAAGCTCAAAAAGCTTGGAGAGGAGCCTCCCGAGCTCACTATAATTTTGAGGGCAAGTGCAACGTCTCCACACAGAGAAGCACCTGGAAGTAGAGTAGCGTCGAGCGAGGGCAAGCGTCGATCTGCTGGGTCGCATCGTATACCGGTCTAATCAATTGGATGGGTAAGATTATTTTCATCATCTAACACTTAAATCGAAGGCTCAGAAATGTACACGCAACCCAAGAGGAAAGTTGATTTCAAAGGGAAACGCCTTACGACGTAATTAAACATTAATAATTATTAATTAATGATTAAACTACGTGCTAAAAGAAGAAATCAAAGGAAAGCCATGCCCAAACGTTGCCTTTAGACGATCGGTACCCCATTGGGTTTTCCACTCCGTTCATTATTACAACCCAATTGCTATCAAAATTTTATCACCATTCAAAATGTAGAGCTACAAAACAAGTTTTTCATTTTCTGTCATATGGCACAAACCAGTTTCAAGCAAATATTTCGTTTTTATGTATAGTCTCTAGAGAAATCACAACGTTTCCATGAAGAGTTTCAATGATTGGTAGAAAAGATAAACATCAAACCACACAAAAAGAGTCATAGTCCAGGAATGATGTGGATACACTCCAAATAAACATATTTCAGAATTTATGTGTTAGATGCGACACTAAAAGAGAGTCATAGTCGAGGAAACATGCAGATATACTCCCAATAAACATTATTTCAGAATGATATAATCCCAATAAACATTATTTCAGAATTTCTTGCGTTTGATGCGACAGTACATTCGATTTCTTTGAAGGTTTTCTATGTTATGTGACGTACTGAACATAACAATTGAAAGGAATGGTCAGTAGGAGCTTTCTTTCCACCCTCCGACCTCCTCCGTTGCTGCTTCCTCACAGCAATCTTCTTCTTCCTGCAATTTCCAATCACCATAATATGAAAAAACATATTTAAGTTCATAGAATTGAAGTAATTTGATGGGAATTTATATGAAAAAACACAATTACATGTTAGGGTTATGGAATCGAAATTAATTTGATAATAAATTCTGGGAATATTTTAGAATTTGAGAATATGATAGAATCTGCCTGGTCAATTTGTTTGACCTGTTTCACCTTAATCTTATTTGTAATCTCTCTAAGATTCTCATGTTCTACAATATTCATGGATCTTGAATCTACTCAAAACCTACCATATTCATGGATCCATGAAATTCTAGAAAAGTATTTAACTTTAAAGTCTAAACTTTGTATTGCTCCCTAAGATTCTCAAATTCTATAATATTCATATATCTTGAATATTCTCAAAATCTACAATACATCCTTTATATCCATAGATCCTTTATATCCTTAAATCCATTAAATTCTAAAAAGATATTTAACTTTAAAAGATCTAGAAGGAATAAGTTTAAACTTTTTATTGAAATTATCTTCTTACATCTGTAAAACAAAATTTGAAAATGAAATTTACAGTGATTGGTCAATATGCAGAGCTAATATGAATCCATCCTATTACCATTCAAAAAAATGTTTCTGATATAAAGAGCCTCTGCATATATAGAATCTACCTTAATAGTGACTGTGAGGCCAACTTTTATCTCCCCACAGTAGGTCTGGTCTGGAAGGACAACATTGTAGGAAGTTGGGGCTAGACTTCCTTCCATGAATACTCCCTCCAGGGGAATGCTGTGCACCACAATCAGAAATATAAAGATATATGATCAGAAAACAGAAATATTGAGAAACGATGAAAGATTGCAGGATCTGAAAAAATGACTGAGATCATAATGCTGGAGACTCATCTGCACCTTGCTTCCCCAATGAAGTCATCCGCGTTTCCACTATCGCTGTCCATTATTTTTAAGGTGAGTTCAGTAACCCCGTCGGCTACAGTGAAAACAAATTGCTCATTCCACTCGGGATTGCTACCTTTACCTGCAATTTCAGAGATCCGATCTATTAATTTTTAAAATCTATATATTTTTGGGGGAAAAATTTGTGAAATCTCCCTACTTTCCCTGCATATAGAAAAGATTTGTGCAATTTCTTCTTCCCACTGATAATCCAAGGGCACTGAGTCATAACTAAGACCTCACCATGAACTCTTTCTTAAAACGATGTAACCATTTTCTCTATTGTTTGAAAAGCATTTAAACCCTGGATACCTATAAACAAACTTAAAAATTATGCGAACGGAAGAATTTTATCAGAGATTGGGGATATTTAGAATCGATTCTGATGAGTAGTAGAGCAAAACCCATGTAAATAAATTTACTAAATTCAGGCATTTACAATTTCTCAGGTACTTGTGGATTCATTACCTCGGCATCCAACAATAGCAATGATGCCCCTAGCCAAGATGGGATAGTGGAGATGTTTAGAGATCCATCTCTTAAAACTAGGTCTGGGGATCGCCAATCAGCAATGGCCAGAATGAACAGAAAAAACCCTTCAGCCAGGGACCTAGATGAGAGGTTTTTGAAAATCCTGAAGATTTTCAAGTGGGGACCTGATGCTGAAAAGGCCATAGAAGTCCTACTGCTGAAGGTGGATCACAGATTGGTTAGGGAGGTTTTGAAGCTTGATGTAGAAATTGGTGTAAAGTTACAGTTTTTCAAGTGGGCTACCAAGAAAAAGAATTTCAAGCATGATTCCACCACATATATGCCCCTCATCCGTTGCTTAGCGCAGGCGGGACTAGTGGGGGAAATGTGGCAGACAGTGCAAAAGATGGTGAAAAGTGACTGTGGCATGAATCCTAGCATATTGTCTGAAATTATTAGGATACTAGGCAAGATAAAGATGGTGGAAAAGGCCCTTTCCATATTTTATCTCATCAAGACAGAGAAGTGCAAACCCAGTGTTTATGCTTATAATTGCATGTTTAGTGTGCTGATGAAGGCAAATTTTCATGATAAGGTGCAAGAGCTTTACAGGGAAATGTGCAATGAAGGGAAATGTTTTCCCGATACGGTAACTTATACTATGCTCATCTCCAACTTTGGGAAACTTGGAGATGTGGACTCTGCGATTAAGCTTTTTGAAGAAATGAAGGAGAACGGTCTGCAACCTACTGCGAAGATCTATACGATCCTGGTTGGAAGTTTGTTTAAATCAAACAGATGCATAGAGGCCTTGAAGTTGTTCCAGGAAATGAAGGATACACGTTGTACACCGAATGTGTTTACATACACTGAAGTAATAAATGGGCTAGGCAAAGCAGGGAGAGTCCAAGAGGCATACAGAATATTTCAAGATATGCAGAAAGATGGTTGCTCTCCCGATGTGGTCATGTTCAACAAACTGATCGATATCATGGGTGATGCAGGCCTACTTGATGATGCTCTGAAGCTATTTGGACAGATGGAAACTGTAGGATGCAATCTTACTGTGGTAACATATAACAGCGTCATGGAAGCTCTTTTAAAATCTAACAATCCATCGGAGCCGTTGCATTGGTTTGAGAGAATGAAAGGAAAAGGCATTGCTCCAAGTTCATTTACATATTCCATTCTAATTACTGGTTTATGCAAGGCGAACAGATTGGAAAAGGCATTGATGCTTCTTGAAGAGATGGACGAGAAGGGCTTTCCGCCTTGCCCTGCTGCCTATTGTAGTTTGATTGATGCACTTGGTAAGGCACGCCGTTATGATGCAGCAGTGGAATTATTTAAGGAAATGAAAGAAAACAGCACTCCTTCCAGCTCAAGGCTCTATGCAGTGATGATTAAACACCTTGGTAAAGCAGGGCGTATTGATGCAGCCATTAAACTGTTTGAAGAAATGCAAAGTCAGGGATGTATTCCTGATGTGTATTCCTACAATGCATTAATGTCTGGCCTGGTAAGAGCAGCCATGGTTGATGAAGCTCATTCATGGCTTAAAAAAATGCAAGATCGAGGATGTAAACCTGATATTAGTAGCCATAATATAGTTTTGAATGGTTTGTCTAAGGCAGGTGGGCCAACAGAGGCCTTTAAGATGTTCGAGAAAATGAAAAATTCGGGGATTCAGCCAGATGCCGTATCTTACAACACAGTTCTTGGTGCACTTAGCAATGCGGGCATGTTTGATGAAGTAGTCAAATTAATGAAGGAAATGACTTCTAAAGGATTTTCCTATAATTTGATTACATATTCTTCAATATTAGAGGCTATGGGCAGAGTTGATGAAGACTGCAAACCATTCATTCAATAAGGAGGTCTTTTGATTCTCCTGTGCTTCCTGGTCAATAGTGATGGTTGCATTCGTGGCTTGGCTTTCTAGTTTCAGTGGGGATGATGGATTTCCTAAACGGTGAACCTTACGCAAAATGAGAGTTTCCTTGCCACTGTTTCATATGGCTGGAATATTACCATTTTTAATTTCTTTATCATCTTGATTATTACCAAAAACATGCAGGAATCATGTTCAAAGTAAGCTTCTTATACAAAATGGAATCTGTATTGTGGCCATTTTACATAGGTCATCCTGGTAAGCATATTTTTCTGTTTGCTTATTTTCTTGTCATCTGAGCAGCATTATCCTTCCTGTACTAATTAAAGTCCCCAACTATAAAAGATGCAACTCACAGAACCTAATGACGAAGTAAGAAAGGAAGACTAGACTGCATCCCTCGAAATAAACAACTCCTGTCTGAAATCAACAACCAACACAATTAGAGAAATATTATTATATCAACCATCAAAAACACAGTCTGTACAGAATGGGAGTTGCAGTTAACCAAATGTTTTACAATGACTTACTTCCACATCATTAACTGATCATGTGTAATAGCACAGAAGATAAACGGTTATGTTGCTCTTTCTATAAGGCTTGGTCCGATTAGATTTGTATCAACTAGTTGAAAGGGTGATCACTTAATGAGGGTTTCTGTTATCATTAACCTACTCATCCTAATTGTTTCTTCTCGGGTAAGGTAGGTGCCCTACAAGCCTGGGTGGTCAAAGGTATCCATGGAGAAGGCTTATCAAAAGGGTAATTGCTTAACAAGGTTTGCTGGTATAGTTATCCTGCTTGGGTTAAACTTTAAAGCATAGCTAACATTTTTGGCTGAGACAGGCCAAAAAATTTGAAAATTTGTGAATAATTCAGTGCTGTATTATTCAGTTCTAATTGGATCTGATCTGGTTGCAATACAGGCCAAAAATTTTGAAAATTTGTGAATAATTCAGTTTAGCTGTATTATTCAGTTCTAATTGGGTCTGATCTAGTTGCAATATTGTTTACTATTGAAACTAAATCCCCAATTTTAACCTGAATTATGTTTCAAGTGTTAAATCCCTAAGCTCCTTGGTTGTGCCCAGATTGTTGTCCGTGGAGGCTGATTTGAGAGACATGATGTTGACGGACGATCAGCCATAAATTGAAATGTCAAATCAATATGCATACTCACCGGACGCAACGCTGCTCTTCTCTTGCTGAGTTCGGCACTGGATAATGACATAGGGATCCATGTTACCTGCAACCACAGCCACATTAGAGAAAAATTAAATCAAAGATCCAACTGAACATACACCACACATAATTCAGCGGTCTCTTTAGCAATATTCGAATCCAAATATTTATCAGATCGCCTAAAACGCAAGAGATTGGCTCGGATGATAGAGGAAATCAGTGTTTTGCAGCCCCTCGGCAGTGTTTTGCAGCCCCTCGGCGTTGACGAGCAGCACCTCCAGAGTTCCCCTCGGCATCTTGATTATTTTCCTTCCACCCCCTGAAGTCGATTTTCACAGATCCGGTCCTGGAATATAGTATCGCCGAGCGAGTAGCGTCTAGCGAGGGCAACCGTCTATCTGCTATCTGCGGGTCGCATCGTATACCGCTCTAATCAATTGGATGGCTAAGATTGTTTTCATCGTCTAACACTTAAATCAAAGGTTCATAAATGTACACGTAAGTTAAGAGGAAAGTTGATTTCAAATGGAAACGCCTTACGGCGTAATAAAGAGTTGGACACAGGACCTTTGTAACAGCCCTCGTGAGAATTCCATGTAAAAGAAGTTAAAAATAATAACCATGGTTGATGGGACACTTATTCCAAGTTAAATGTTGGGCAAGACATGCTAGAGAGTGTTCATTTGGTTTATTATGGCTAAGGAAATTGGCAAAAGCAATGGCTAAGGCTTTGGAAAGGAAAAATGGTATTTTTGGCACATTTATTTATGAAAATGATGGAAATTAGTAGAAAAGGAAGGTGAAAGGTCATAGGTTGCATGTGAGGAGGAAAATAATGGAAAATGAAGAAAATAGAGGGCTAATTGATAAAAACGCTTATGAGGATCAGTTGGTACCTTTTGTCAATTCAATTTTGGAGGTCTCTCATTACTCTCTCTCTCTCTCTCTCACTCTTGGACACTTAAAGTTTTCTTGGAGCACTTTGGCATTGGATCAAGAAGGGAAAATAAGGCAAGAGGAAGGGAAAAGCAAGCAAGGAAGATCAAGATCAAGTAGCTACAACAAGATTCTTTGCAAGTATTGATTTACATGTGTGATTTCCTAACTTTATTTGGCATGCATGGTATTGCACGCGGTTCTTTTTTGTCATGGCATGGGATTTGCCAGGTGTGACAGTGTTTTCTGCCTAGCCTTGGCGTTTCCGGATAGCCTTGACAAAATGGTTTCTCATACTTCAGTTGAGCTGGATTGTTAGATGGATTCGAAGTTGAGTGGGGTGGATCTCTTAAATGACAAGCACATGGCCTAGTGGTCCTTGAACCAGACTGTGGATCACAGTAAAGCCATTGGCTTAGTAACCCCTGAGACAAATTGTGGGTTGCGGTAAAGCCAGGATTGTGTGCCTCGGTGAGCTTAGGAATCCTTGTCAGTGAATGGAGGGATATACGGTAAAGCCAAGAGGTGGATTGCTCTTCGTTGGGCCTAGTAGTCCCGGGATGGGATGTACGGTAAATCCTGGAGAGTGGGTCTCAATGTAGGGCCTTGTGATCCTGGGATTACACTGTGGATTATGGTAAAGCCCGAGAGACTATGAGGCACTAAAATTCCTCACGATGTAGGTGGAGAACTCTGGTAGCATCCATGCTTGTTTGATTCTTTTTGGTTGGTTATGAGTCCCACATTCATGCTTGGAATATGGGTGATTGGTTGAAGAGAGGTTTGGCTCAGCCAATCTATGGTTGGGTGGAACGTGGTAGTCCCATCCCTGGTTAGTTTTTGTATTCATTAATGAGAAATTCATCCTCTTGGTTTTTCATGTGTAAATGTATTGGCTTATATGTGGATTCTATGGTTGATGTATTCATGGTGTTTATGTTGTTATTATGCTAGTTATGTATATGTTTTATGACAATAGCTATATATGGCTCTCATCATGTTTTTACTTGTAAATGAATGAACAATGTATCCATGACTTAATAGATGATTATGCAACAAATGATATAAGGGAACACTGCTTCATAGTGATTCTCAGATAAGTATGAGACCTCTATGCTTAAATATGTTGTTTACACCTGTAGATTACATATTCATGACATGTTTGACGAAATGCATGTCATGGCTAGTAGAGGTCTGGTTAAGGGCTTATTCAAGTGTTTGCATTTGCATCATTGTTTCCTTTTTATCTTTCTGTTCTGAAGGTGTCATTCAATTATGGGTAGTGACCTGGACTCTGGGCCTGAAATAGTGGCTCAAATCCCGAGGACACTGGCATAGCACTAAGCAAAATAGTCCCTGGATGAAAGCATGCCTTGTCATGAGAGCATCAAGAGCCTCCTGGACGTTGTAAGGCCCATAGCATGGGAGCATCCAGAGCCTCCTGGATGTTCTCAGGCCCATAGCATGGGAGCGTCGAGAGCCTCCTGGATGTTGTCAAGCCCATAGCATGGGAGCGTCCAGGGGTCAAGTGGCCTAAAACATCAGTGGGACCCAAGCGTTGGTTACCAAAAGTATTGGGATCGTTCTCAAGGGTCTTGTAGCTGATGTGGAAGGTATGTATGATGTGTTTTCACGGATTCCATTTCCTTAATGTCACCTAGAAGGTTGAATCCAATTATAGTAGCCTCTCATCACATGTTTACCTCGGTTGGTTGGTTACGTGGGTAGATGTGGGAGGAGGGTGTTACAGAGTGGTATCAGAGCATGGTTCACCCCTCAGACTGGATGGGCGGTGTGTTGGTCATGTACTCATGTTGTTTGCACATGTGTTAATCATCCTTGTGGTCTATGTGCTTGTTGCATATGCATGGTGTTGGTCATGGTAGTAGTGATGTTGTTGTGTGAAAGGGGATGTTGTTGTATGAAGTATGTCGGCATGAGTGTGTGATTGGTTACATGTTGTTATATGTTGCTTCCATGTATCATTCTTCTATGCTTCGTTACATTTTTCTACCTATTGCTACAAGTATTTTTTGTTTATGCTAGATTATATGTGTTTATGCTTGTGCATTGTCCATGATTATGTTGATGTGTTGTCTGTGTGTATGTTGGTGTATCATCTATGTTTATGATTGTGTATTGTCCACGTACACTGGTATGGTTGATGTCATCATGCATGAGATCATAGTATGTGTAGTGATATGGTCATGTAGTGATGATTGGACTCTAGCTACACTGATGTTATGTATTGGTGCACTTAGTTGTTATATGTTTATATGTTGTTATGGTTATGTTTATACATGTATCACATTGATTTGGATGATCTTGCATATGAGGTATCCTCCCCAAATTATACTAAGGTAAGTTGGTTTATTATGATTTGGTTTAGCTTACCTATTATGCCTTGCAAGAGAAAGGTCAAGTGAATAACAAGATGATAGACTACAGAGACTCTCCCTATGAATCAGATGAGCAGTGTGGCAGGCACTCTTCTGATTTGGCAGACACGTTGAGAAGCTTGAAGGAACAAATAAGGAGTTGTAAGGCAAACAATGATAGGATCATATAGGCACAAGAGAAACAAGTAGAGGTTAATGCAATACTCCTTCAGATTTTGTCATAATTGTTGTGACAAGGGCCACTTCTTATCAACCATGGACATGGGGACAAAACTAATGGGGCATATGGTAGCAGGTCTCCTGGTAGATACAGGTCGAATAGAGCTGACATGGTGAGAGATGGCAGGTTGTTGGACACTTCGGACAGGAGGGGTGATGAGTACAGGTACTATTCCAGTTCTGGTTTGGATAGACATCATGATCATCATCGTTATCATCCGTACAGGAGGAGTGATAGGGGATACTTTATAGATGAATTTAAGAAAGGAAATCCACCTACTTTTGATGGAGATGTGAAGAAGCCAGAAGATGCAGTGGCTTGGATACTTGGGATGAACAAATTCTTTGAGTTGCATGAGTAACAGATAGCATGAAGGTCAGAATCGCTATCTTCAGGTTGAAAGTTAAAGCAGACATTTGGTGGAAAGACGTGAAGCGGGTCAAAGACATCAAAAGAGAGGACTTGAGTTGGCATGAGTTCAAGAGGATTTTCAAGAAGAAATACTTGTCAGAAAGGTACGATGACAATAAGACCAAAAAAATTTATGAGCTAAAGACGGGGTCGATGACATATGAAGAGTACACGACCAAGTTTCTGGATCTATTGAGGTTTGTATCGTATCTTACAGATGATAAGGCTAAAGTTCAGTGATTTATCAGTGGGTTGCCATTAGCATTTAGAGATAAGATTGAGTATGATGAGCCTCGATCACTTGAGGAAGTCATTGGGAAATTGAAGCATTGTTATGAACAATCAAAGCATAAGAATGAATCTCAACAAGGATGGAAAGGGAAAGACAAAGGCAAAGGTAATTGGCAGCCTAAGAGAGCAAGGCCTTAAAATGGTGGGGAGAAAGAAAATGTGGCACCTCAAAAGAAGTTTAATGCAACTAGATAGGGTCATGGATCAGAGTAGCAGCACAAAGGTAATGATACTGGATGGTTGGAGTGTTGGACATGTGGCGAGGAACACCTTAGGAAATATTGTCTACAAAATCAGGGTGGTAGGTCTAAGATATATAATGCATAGGAGGTGCAATTTTTGGGGATGTGGGGCAGAGTATTCCTAGTATTTATGCAGTCATGGAAAACAGATAGGCAGAGCGCTAGGCATCTATCATTGAGATGGACGGTAAGCTTTGTGATAAAGTTACTTCTATTTGGATTGGCTGTAGATCTAATTAAAGCTATGTTAGTCCTAACTTGGTGGATAAGTGTGGTTTGAGTAAGGAATTGCATGCAGAATCTTGGTTAGTGCAATTGGTTACATGTACAAAGAAGTGAGTTCATCAATGGGTAAGAGCTTGTGCATTTGATTTAAATGGTATGCCTACCATAGCACATTTGAATGTATTACCTTTGGGATCATGCAATATGTTTTTGGGCATGGATTGGTTGTACCTTCATAGAACCAAGGTGGATTGCTATGACAAAGCCATTGAGTGTGTGGATGACAATGGGGAACCAAGAGTCTTGTAGGGAAAAAAGAAAGCCATGTCAGATAAGATGGTGACAACTATGTAGGCAAAGCGTGGTCACAAAAAAGGGTGTGTGTAATTCACAGTCCACATTTCTAGTGACAAAGGTAAGGAAGTTGAGGATGTAGATGTTTTGAGCAGGTACCAAATCTACAACAATTTTAGAGTGTGTTTCTCAAAGAGATTTCGGAGTTTCCACCTCATAGGGAAGTAGACTTTTCTATTGAGTTAGTGCCAGGGGCAGCTCCAGCATCAAAAGCACCTTACAAGATGAGCACACATGAGTTGGTAGAGGTCAAGTTGCAATTGAAGGAAATGTTAGATAAAGGATACATTAGGCCAAGTGTATCACCTTGGGGCACACAGGTATTGTTTATGAAGAAGAAGGATGGTACTCTCAGATTATGCATTGATTACAGGAAGTTGAACAAAGTGACCATCAATAATAGGTACTCATTACCGATGGTTAATGATTTGTTTGATCAGATGAAGGGAGTAGCAGTGTTTGCTAAGATCGACTTGAGGTTAGGATACCATTAGGCACGCATCAAAGAAGAGGATATCTATAAGACCTCATTCCAAACTAGGTATGGGCATTATGAGTTTATTGTAGTTCCATTTGGTTTGACTAATGCCCAAGCTACATTTATGTGTTTGATGAACAATGTGTTGCGGCCTTGTTTAGACAATTTTGTTATGGTGTTCATTGATGACATATTGGTATATTCTAAAAATGAGGAAGAGCATGACGAGCATTTGGTAGCAGTGTTGAGATTGTTGAGAGAGCATCATTTGTATGCTAAGCTCAACAAATGTAGTTTCTTTCAGACTAAGGTACATTACTTGGGACACTTGGACATGTTGTCTCCAAGGAGGGCATTGCAGTAGATCCAGAAAGGATAAGGGCCATCATGGAGTGGGTATCTCCAAGGAATGTGGATGAGGTGAGATCTTTCATGGGGTTGGTAGGCTATTACGGGAGGTTCATAAGGAACTTCTCACATATTACTTATCATATTACATCATTGCAGAGGAAAGGTAATAAGTTTGGATGGACAAAGGAGTATGAGGCAAGTTTTGAGCAACTTAAGCAGTTGTCAACACATGCTCCAATGTTAAAGATTGCAAATCTGGACAAGGAGTTTGTAGTATGCACATATGCTTTCAAGAGAGGACTTGGTGGGTTCCTTATGTAGGATAGATAGGTGGTATGCTATGAGTCATGAAAATTAAATGAGCACGAGCAGAACTACCCGATGCATGATCTTGAGTTAGGAGCGATCATACATGCACTGAATATGTGGAGGCACTGCCTTCTTGGCAGGAGGTTTGTACTGATGAGTGATCACAATGGGTTGAGGTATTTGTTTGACCAGCCGAATCTGAATGCCTAGTAGGCTAGATGGTTGGCCACAATAAGTGAGTTTGACTTTGAGATCAGGTACATCAAAAGAAAGGAGAATAGGGTGGTAGATGCTCTTAGCAGGCGGATAAAGGTAAATCACTTAGTAGTTATGAGCTCCTATGGGACATACTTACAGGATAGGATCTTGTAGGCAAGACAACAGAATGTCAGGTACATGGAGATTATGCACATGTTGCAGCAAAGTACAGGTACAGGTACATGTGGTGGTACAGATACATGTGCATGTGGTAGTACATGTACAGTTACAGGTGGTAGTGCATGTACAGGTACATGTGGTGGTACAGATACATTTACATGTGGTAATACATGTACAGGTACAGGTGGTAGTGCATGTACAGGTACAAGTATGGGTGCAGGTGAACCGGATGGGGACTATTGCCTTACAACAGATGGATCGGTTAGATTCAGAGACAAGATATATGTGGCAGACAGTAGTGAGCTCAGGAAGGTAATCTTGAGGGAGTTTCATGTGAAACCATATTCAGGACACCCAGGCTATTAGAAGACATTGACCACAATGAAGAAATTTTATTATTGACCGAATCTAAAGAAAGATGTAGCAGATTTTGTGGCTAGGTGTTTCGATTGTCAATGTGTGAAGGCAGAGTGTAAGCATCCAGGTGGACTATTATAGTTGATTGCGATTCCAGAATGGAAATGGGAGGTTATTTCCATGGACTTTATCACATGTTTTCCGAGGACAATGAGACAACATGATTCCATCATGGTTGTCGTGGACAGGTTGACGAAGGTTCTGCACTTCATTCCAGTGAAGTCTACATTCTCAGCTAGCGATGTATCACAGGTATTCATTAGAGATGTGGTCGGGTTGCATGGCGTTCCAAAGAAGATTATGTCAGACACAGATGCAAAGTTCACTTCCAAGTTTTGGAAGGAGTTGTTGCAGGTTTGGGCATAGAGTTGGCCTTCAATACAACTTATCATTCATAGACAGAGAGGGTTAGCTGGATATCAGAGGACATGTTGAGGTTGTACGTTATGCATCAGTAGTGAAAGTGGGAAGAGTATCTCCCACTGGTAGAATTTACTTACAACAATGAGGAATCTTTGAAGGTGAGACTGTTTGAGGCATTTTATGGGTGGAGTTGTAATAATCCCACCAATTGGAGCAATCCAGTTAACAGGGTGTTGATTATACCAGACATGGAACAAGAGATGCAGGTTACAAAGAAGAATCTAAAGGCATCACAAGATAGGTAGAAGAGCTATGCATATCAAAACAGGTTGTTCAAGGAGTTCCAGGTTGGGGAACAAGTGTACTTGCGCATTAAACCAAAGAAGAGCTCCTTGCAGATTGGATCATGTGCCAAGCTAGCACCACGGTTTTATGGAACCTTTAGTATTATTAAGAGGATTGGGCCAGTAGACTATCGACTTACACTGCTTCCGACAGTGAAATTCCATGATGTTTTCCATGTGTCGTTGCTTAAGAAGTATGTTAAAGATGTTGATCATGTGGTTAACTGGTCTATATTGCAGGTGGAACCAGATGGAGAATTCTAGTCGGAGCTTCAGTGTATATTGCAGAAAAAATGTGCTCATGATCCGGAACCAAGCAATCGAGTAGGTTAAAGTGCATTGGAAGCACTTTGGGCCCGATGAAACTACATGGGAGATGTCGGATTAGATGCGGGCTATGTATCCTTCATTGTTTTCCAGTTGAGGCAAAGTAGTTTTGATATGATGTTGGTATCTGTTTTGGCATATGTTTTGGTGTGATGTCTTAATATATGTACATATGTATATGGATGTAAATACCACCATGAGCTATGTTATAAAGATCCAATAAAAGGTATGGGTGTCGTGTCATTATAGTTGGCATGTTGGTTTTCTTTCAATAGGGTGGTAATTATTAATACTGCTTCGAGCTATGTTATAAAGCTCCATGAGCAGTATGCTTTCTTTCCAGTAGTTTTGCTTAGGTATATGTGTGATTGAACACCGAGGATGGTGTCCCCCGGGGGGGGGGGGGTTCTGTAACAGCCCTGGTGAAAATTCCATGTAATAAAAGTTAAAAATTATAACCCCGATTGATGGGACACTTATTCCAAGCTTAATGTTGGGAACCATGATGTTTTCCATGTGTCGTTGCTTAAGAAGTATGTTAAAGATGTTGATCATGTGGTTAACTGGTCTATATTGCAGGTGGAACCAGATGGAGAATTCCAGTCGGAGCTTCAGTGTATATTGCAGAAAAAATGTGCTCATGATCCGGAACCAAGCAATCGAGTAGGTTAAAGTGCATTGGAAGCACTTTGGGCCCGATGAAACTACATGGGAGATGTCGGATTAGATGCGGGCTATGTATCCTTCATTGTTTTCCAGTTGAGGCAAAGTAGTTTTGATATGATGTTGGTATCTGTTTTGGCATATGTTTTGGTGTGATGTCTTAATATATGTACATATGTATATGGATGTAAATACCACCATGAGCTATGTTATAAAGATCCAATAAAAGGTATGGGTGTCGTGTCATTATAGTTGGCATGTTGGTTTTCTTTCAATAGGGTGGTAATTATTAATACTGCTTCGAGCTATGTTATAAAGCTCCATGAGCAGTATGCTTTCTTTCCAGTAGTTTTGCTTAGGTATATGTGTGATTGAACACCGAGGATGGTGTCCCCCGGGGGGGGGGGGGGGTTCTGTAACAGCCCTGGTGAAAATTCCATGTAATAAAAGTTAAAAATTATAACCCCGATTGATGGGACACTTATTCCAAGCTTAATGTTGGGAAAGACATTCTAGGGGTTTTTCATTTGCTTTATTATGGCTAAGGAAATTGGCAAAGGCAATGGCTAAGGCTTTGGAAAGGCAAAATGTTTTGGCACATTTATTTACGAAAATAATAGAAATTAGGAGAAAAGGAAGGTGAAAGGTCATAGGTTGCATGTGAGGAGGAAAATGAAGGAAAATAATGGAAAATGAAGAAAATAGAGGCCTAATTGATAAAAAGGCTTATGAGGATCAGTTGGTATCTTTTGTCAATTCAATTTTGGAGGTCTCTCATTACTCTCTCTCTCTCTCTCTCTCTCTCACTCTTGGACACTTTTTCTTGGAGCACTTTGGCATTGGATCAAGAAAGACAAAGAAGGAAAGAGGAAGGAAAAAACAAGCAAGGAAGTGCGGGATCAAGAAGCTACAACATGATTCTTTGCAGGCATTGATTTGCATGTGTGATTTCTTAGCTAGATTTGGCATGCATGATATTGGATGTGGTTATGTTCTGTTATGGGGTTTTGCTAGGTGTGAAAGTGTTTTCAGCCTAGCCTTGTCATTTCTGAATAGCCTTGATGAGATGGGTTCTCATACTTCGATTGAGCTAGATTGCGGGATTGATTCAAAGTTGAGTGGGGTCTCCAAAATGAGAAACACATGGCCCAACGGTCCCTGAACCAGACTATGGATCACGGTAAAGCCACTGGCCTAGTAACCCCTGAACCAGACTGCAGGTTGTGGTAAAGCCGAGATTGTGTGCCTTGGTGGGTCTAGGAATCCTTGTGAGTGAATGGTGGGATATACGATAAAGCCAAGAGGTGGATTTCTCTCCATTGGGCCTAGTAGTCTCAAGATAGGATCCACGGTAAAGCCTAGAGAGTGGGTCTTTGTGTAGGGTCTAGTGATCCCTGGATCGGTCTGTGGATTATGGTAAGTCCTGAGAGACTAGGAGGCACTAAAATTCCTCATAGTGTAGGTGTAGAACTTTGGTAGCATCCATGCTTGTTTGGTTATTTTCGGTTGGTTATGAGCCCCACATTCATGCTTGGAATATGGGTGATTGACTGAAGAGAGATTTGGCTCATCCAATCTATGGTCGGGTGGAATGTTGTAGTCCCATCCCCAGTCGGTTTCTACATTCATTAATGAGAGATTCATTCCCTTGGTTTTTCATGTGTAAATGTACTGGCTTATATGTGGATTCTATGGCTGATGTATTCATGGTATTTCTGTGTTATTTTGTTGGTTATGTATATGTTTTATGACAGTACCTATGTATGGCTTTCATCATGTTTTTACTTGTAAATGAATGAACAATGTATCCATGACCTAATAGATGAATATGCAACAAATGATACAAGGGAACAATGCTTCATAGCGATTCTCAGATAAGTATGAGACCCCTATGCTTAAATATGTTGTTTACACCTGTAGATTACATATTCGTGACATGTTTGACGAAATGCTTGTCATGGTTAGTAGAGGTCTGGTTAAGGGCTTGTTCAAGTGTTTGCAGTTGCATCATTGTTTCCTTTTTATCTTTCTGTTCTGAAGGTGTCATTCAATTTTGGGTAATGACCTCGGCTCTAGGCCCGAAATAGTGGCTCAAGTCCTGAGGACGCTGGCATAGCACTGAGCAAAATAGTTCCTAAACGCTAGCATGCCTTGTCATGAGAGAGGCCTGAGCCTCTTGGAAAATGTTAGGCCCATAGCATGGGAGCATCCAGAGCCTCCTGGACGTTGTTAGGCCCATAGCATGGGAGCGTCCAGGGGTCAAGTGGCCTAAAACCTCAGTGGGACTGAAGGGTTGGTTACTAAAAGTGTTAGGATGGTTCTTAGGGGTCTTGTAGCTGATGTGGAAGGTTTGTATGATGTGTTTCTGTGGATTCCATTTCCTTAAGGTCACCTAGGAGGTTGAATCCAATTATAGTGGCCTCTCATCACATGTTTAGCCCGGTTGGCTGATTACTTGGGTAGATGTGGGAGGAGGGTGTTACAGCCTTCTAGTTGCTCCCAGTAAGCTAATTTTGCATATAAAATTTTGCGCAACATTAGAGAAAGGGTTCTTAAACAAATAAGAAAATATTTGCATAAAAAATAAAAATAAATTTGAGTTTGTAAACTACAATGCTCTAAAGAACTAAAACACCATTGTAATTATGTGATTTGAGGTAGACCATGCAACATTAAGGTTTTTGCTTCAAATTTTATCTAAGGTAGTATCTATGTTTACTACATATTATTAATTGTGTGGTTGTTAATCAATGATTAATTGTTTTAATTTGGTGTAATCAATCATTGTGTAAATCATGTGCACAACCATGAAATGCCTTATCCACTCCCTAAAAATACAATCAAATTACTTTCAAGTTAAATTCCCTTCAAATGTAATGTAGGTGTAGGATATGTTACCCACCACCAGTGGGTGACACACATAGGAGAATTTTTTGTCCTAGATTGTCTTCAGTCAGCAATCAGTAGCCACTAGATAGCTCGATGTTCCACCATCTTTGCCACCCAAGCCAACGATTATGCACCCTCACACATATGTCATTGTCGTATGTTTAAAGGTGGGCCTTCCAACCCCGAAGGTATGGCTTTCATTATGTACTTGGGTATTTTTGCTTACTTATGATGGACACTTATGGGCATGGATTAGTGAGGGGATACAACAGAAATAATGGGCTTGGTTTGTACTCTTGTTCCCTTGTCCAACTTGGTGGTTAACTTTGTATCCTAGTCCTATGGGATCTCCTTTATTGCATACTAGCTTTAGGATTGGAACTACATGGGAAATCCTAATTTTGGTTGCGTGGTCCCACTTCCCGACACCACATACATCACTCCCCTCCACTCATTATAACCCCTTTCCACATATTTCCTATCTGGTTCCACATTTATCCATTGGGTCCACAAGGAGTTAACCTCTCCTTCCCCTTGTCCACACTTTAGGTTGAGCCTAAAATGGTGCCCCGGAGGTTGATGCAGCTAAAAAGAAAAACAAAAAGCATAATTTGGCCACTCTTAACAGGAAATGTACCATAAAATGCAAAATATCGTCGATACACACAAATTTAGCACATGGGAAAAAACGAACATGAGCTCTACCCCGATCATTATGGCCATCACCCTGGTTCATAAGGCCCCTATAGTGCCCCCCCCCTCTTCCCCCTTCATCATTAAGGAAACCATGATTGTCCCAACCCCTGGTGGGCTATGAACTATCCAACCTTAAGGGCGTATTCATTGTTATATCATTCGCATCATGCGCTTATCCCCTGGAGCCTCGAGCAGTGATAAAAGAAAAATCAATAAAAAGGAAAAAAGACATATGAAGAAGGGTGGAAAAATAAGGGTCAGGGTAACTCATGTACCACAATTTATCCCTCCTACATATATACACCCAAGTGTAGGATTCCCTCATCCTAACTACCCATGTACATGGCATGTGGCTTGGAGTATTTTCGAATGCCCCATTTTGTTCCATCATTATATCACATGACATAAGCCATATAACGGATGTACCATGGACCTGCCACTCCCTTAGAAGTTGAAACCACCTAATAAGGTCCTTGGTTAAGCTCCTTCTTGAACCTAGAGACACATGTACATTCTAAAGCCCATTATGGAAGGGAATTCCACTATGAAGTTTCCACTTGGTTTGATGATTTGCAAGGTCATTTACTCAATTGCATTAATGAATTGTTGTACTGGAAGGTGAGGAGATGCATTGGATCTTATACAATATTGTAGTTTGGTCTTCATCTTGGGGTTTGGTCTCCCTATACAGGGTCCAAGCCCTCTAAAGGGTCATATTGGCATTTGTAGGGTGTGTGTTGAGAGCCTTGGGCCTCCACTATAGCAGAGAGAAGATTTCCACGACACATGATCCTTGAACACCCTTCATTGCTCACTTGTATTCCACTTCTTTGATGATGATGATGCCACTGGACCACATTGCCCAGTTGGCTACACACTTGCACCACACGCTTGGTAGTTGATCCAGGGACCAAATGGGGAATTTGTCTAACCATGGGTGATAAGGGAGGGCTTGCATCATTGTTCCAGCCCTTGCATATGGGATACATGCTTATTCAATTCAGTTTGTGACCCATGAGGATGCTTTTCTGCTCCCACAACCACTTGGGAGCACCACAAGTCATTTGCTTGGAGATCAAGGGGCAACCCCCTTCATCACTATTTTTGGAGCCCTTCTATTCATTTTTTCACATGTTTGACTTCTTTTGGTACTCCAATGACCCTCCTGGCTAATTGTTTATCATTTTGGCCCTCCTAAGAGGCTAATTATTCTTATTATGAATCTATTTGGTGGGATTGTCACCAAAGCATTTTTATTTGCACATTATTTTATTGTCAGAGGCATCATTAGGCCTAATTTAGCCATTCAAACACTTTAAAGGAGTGTATAAATATAAGAGAGTGTCATTTCACCTCTCATCATCACTTGGATTTGTATCTCTTTGGATAAAAGAGCTCATACATGCTATTAATGCACGAATTGGATATCACTTGATGCATTTTGATGTTTTGATAATTGTTATCTTGTCTTGGAGCTTCGTTCTTGCAATTCTAATGTATGGATATAATCTTCTTGTCTTGTAAGTGCTCTTTATAGAGAAAAAAAAATCATGTTTATTGTCTAATGTATGGGATGTTATGCTATGATTGTTTTTGTGCCCTAATTATTGATGCAAAATTCCTAAACACTTGATAACCATGGCTCATTGCATATGTTATTCATCTTGGCAAGAAGATCAAACTATGCCTAGGGGTGGGTTAACTCTTAAACGCCATTAATTGGCAAGTCGAAGTATAAATCCTTGTTGTGACCTTGTAGCTGCTTCTTTAGGGCATGCGAAGTTGCAAGTAGGCTCCTTGAAAGTGTGAAATCCTAAATCGAAATCACTTTGACTCCATTATCCAAAAATGGATAGGCATTGGTCTCAAATCCCTGGTGATCACCCTAGATTTTCCTTCTTTCCATAAATTTTCTACCCAACCCTAAATGGCCAAGCTAGGGCATCCAAAAAATTCCATTAGAGTCATAATCTTGCTCAACAAGTTGGCTAGGAACTACGTTGGGGTGTCCTCCACATGTCCTCCAATTTTGAGATCAATCCCATGATCGGTTTGTGAGATATGTCAAGCCCTAGCTCCAAAATTGTTTGGTTCTTGGTCCTTCTAGGTTAGTGGCCTTCAAAGGTATCTATTTTGCTAGAAAACTCAAAGGAATTTCTTTTATCATTGATCCCTTCTTCTCCCTTGATTGACCTAGATCTTTTGTTTAAAGATTCACCCTAAACCCTAGGTTTTTCCCGGGTCCTATTGGGCTTCCTTGTGGTCTCACATCTCTATCATTCCTTATCTCAAGGCCACTTTGAATCCTAGTTTATAAAAGAGTCTTAGGTCTAGGGTCTCCCATGATGAGCCTCCAAATTAGACACAAATTAAGGCCCATTTGACCATCCTTCATCACATTAAACCTCTCTTTTTGCATTAGATGACGTACTTTTAACTTTAATATGTTCATTAGGAAGGTTTAGAGATAATTGCATATTTATGCCTAATATTATCTATTTTTGTAGAATATTGTGATAATATTGGGCAGATTATGAAGATTTGGAGGAGGAGATAATCTAGGGACTTACTCCCTACTATAGGAGGATCAAGATTGGATAATAAATTAACAAGATATTATGAAATTATTGCACAAATTTTGGAGTTCCAATGATTTTAAAAATCTAGGAAAGTGTTCCATGTCATTTATTGTAGATTCCTAGTGTTGGGAACCATAACCACTATTTGAGGGATTTTGGAGGGGAAAGCTTCCTCATTTCAAGGAGAATGCTCCCTCATCATTTTATATAAGTACCAATTCAATTTTTCCTCTAGAGACATGTATTTATTAGTCTTCTCGTGGAGAAAACTTGTATTTTTGCAGCTCCACTTTCATTTCTAGCAGGGATGTACTTGGAATGATTCAAATAATGAAGTTTGGTGCCATTTTTAGTTTCTAAGTCTTGGTATCTTCATATTAATTTGATTATCCTTGGGCTTGACCATCTCAGGAGCCTCAGATCCCTTTTGTATAATTTGTTTTTCTTATTTTCACTTCTTATTCACATGCATCTCTTATTCTTGTTTTTCCTATTTCTACATTTAGTATTGATGCTTCTTTTGTTGTAGGATTGGGTTAAATTATTGAAGTAAGTTATTTTGAAAGTTATTTATAGAGTCACAAGCATGATGCATCCTTAGAAAAACTTTGAAAATCATCTTCATCATTGAACTACTTGGATTGGTTTACTAGTTCACAAATCTAGAATTTCTGGAAGTCCCTTGTAGCAAAATAGTAGTAATTTTATGTTATTTTTTAGAACGTGTTAATGAGCTTCATTTGAGTTGATTCCACTTGGATTAGGTCATAAAAACATTCAAGTTAATAACAAAATTTACCCCATTTCATTTTCACTTGATTAGGTTAGGCATTTGATAGGTTAACTAGCTCACTAGTTCTTGAATTTCCAGTTTTTAGAGTAGTAATTTTATGCTATTTTTAGCACGTGTTAATAGAGGTATTTTGGAGTGATTCCACTTAGAATAGATACCTAATACATCCTAATTAATAAAAATAAATTTTCCATCCCATTTGAGTTTTATTTACTTGGGAATTTAGCAAGATTCCCGCTCCTGTAGCATTACATGCCATATGTAGCAATCACCTGTAGCAAACATGTAGCATCACTTTCCTTCACCATTTTTTATCCCCACTACAAATTTGACTTAGTCTAGATTAATAATGAACCCTAGGCTCTAAATCCATGATTAGGGAGTCCTAAGTACAACTCTATACCCCTCCTTCCTCCACTGAAAACACGAAACAACACGACCAACACGACCAATGCCATGTCAATCCATCACCCTCATCCATTTCCAACATCCACCTATCATTCCCAATCCTTTCTCATGCATTTTCCTCGCTGTCCTAAAATGATACATGAGGGCTCTGTTTTGCTACAAGAGGCCAAAATACACAGAGAATAAAAATTATTTTTATCATATCTTGAAAATTGTGCATCCATTGGCCGAGTTGTTTCATGGGGAGATGCATATGGATGATGGTAATATGCTCAAGTAATTTCAAAAAATTCCAGTGCACACTTTTTGAAAAATCAACCTCCATCACCTACAACCATTTTAATTTTTTCTCAAGATTCGTGCACCCATTGGAATTTTTTTTGTATGGGGAGGTGCGTAAGGATGATGGTAACATGATAAAAAAAATCAGGTCAATTCAGTCTACCATTTGAGAGATATGGATAAAACAATTTTGTTATAGGGGACTCTCCTGAAATACTACACGAGGAGCCCAAAAAGCTACAAGAGGTAGATCTGATTGGAGGAAGGGGTCAAAATATCATGTCTTCTTTACTAAATGTTGGTAGAGGTCCCCCAACACCACTTTTATCACCCATCCACTCCATCTAGCCAAAATTCATCTTCAAATTCCACTCTGCCATACATAAAAAACACAGAAAAAACTTTGCTTTCAATTTTTCCACCACCTACACCACCTCCTGATGATTTTAGTTTTGTCCTTGTACCTTTTTTTACTTGCCCTCAGCTCCACATGTAATATAAGGTCTCAAAGAAGAATTAAGTGACTGCTATAAGAGGGAAATTCCTCTTGTAGTAGCCTATACAGTCACATCAAAATCCCATAATCATTTTTTTCCACCCACAGAGTAAAAGATCTAGCCACCTTGAGCATCATGAAGCCATTTCTGAAGTGAGAAGGGGCACACTAGTAGATAATCCATCCACTCCAACAACAACAGATCGAAAAATAGAGAGATACCTGCAAGCAAGAAAGGTTCCATTAGTCAACTACATCATGTGAATACCTGTGCACAAGAAAAACAAGGAAATTAAAACTTGTAGAGAACCATGGATTGATCATCAACTCAACAGTAAAATGTGTGCTTCTCCAACAACCGTCAGGTAGGTACAGGTATGCACTATTCTTCACCTCTTCTCGTGATCAGGTGCTCATGTCCTAAGTGTCGTAAAATGCTCAAAATTTAAAGTGCTTAGAACTAATTCAAAGTTGAATGAATGGAAAGTGCTCATCTTCCCGATTCCGACGCCGCAAACGGTTCGAAAAACGGCTGCCGTATGAGGAAGTTATGGCAAAAAGAAGAATTTGTCCATAACATTAGAAATCGAGGCAACCACCAAACATTAAATGTAACTGCAGTTACGTTGGCGGAATTTTGGCAGGAGCACCAAATTTGGTGGACCCTCCATAATTGGCGGAGCTAACTGGAGTTAACTAAAGTTAGTTGGAGTTTTTCTAGGGGCAAACTGGAGAAACTTTAAATGGCCATAACTTTGGCTAGGAAAGTGGGTTTTGGACGAATTTTTTTTTGATTTTGGGTATTTTCGACCTTCTGAAGCCATTGGTGCAGGTCTTACAGCCATATAAGGTCATTTTCAGAGGTTTTGGAGCCGTGAAAGTTCTAGGAGCCACCAGGGCCCAGTTTTGTGAAGACTGTATAGGGTTGCAGGTATCCATTGGAGGTGATCCAATAGTCAATCCTGAAGGATTCAAGTGTTCTGAATCCATTTTTACCATCTATTTCTCTTGTAGATGCTTCTATTCAGCTGTATTTTCAATTTTAGCATTTAATAAAAACAAGGACAAGCCCGGTTGGGAGCTTTGGACCCAGCAGACATGGCCCTGGAGGGGGTGAACTGCTTTATCAACTTTTTTTGCATTTGTGGTTGATTTATTTTGCAGATCAAATTCATTTTAATGAGTTAAACAGTAAAAAGAAATAACTCTGCTATGCTTAAATGGGTCATGAACAGCTGAAAATTTCATGTGTTTTCTTTCTGCAAGACATGGAAATCTTTTAAACATGTTTAATTCTGAATTGAATACCTTGCAAACAAATTTCAAGTAGTTTCAAATTCAGATCAAGTTGGTATCAGAGCTCAGGGTTTTGTGCAAAGATCTTCTAACTGTCTTGCAAAGTATTGATGCTTACCAGGTTGAAACTCAAAAGAGGGGAAGGACAGTTGACTAGAGAACGAGAGAATCCTCAGTCAAGGAAGGCCAGAGAGCCATCACCTCCACCTTCAATTTCACCCTCAAGAGTCTCAGCAGAAGCTTCAAGGATGTCTGAACATGAAGGAGAAATTCCTATAGAGACAGATCCAAGAGAAGAAGAAAGAGTCTTCAGAAAAGCTTTCTTGGACCTCACTGAAATGGTGAGGATATTGTACCAAGAAAGAAATGAGAAATTGGCTGGAGAAGGGTCCAAACATCCACATGAAGGAGAGGGATCTTCAGGAGGTAAGAAGGATGATGATCATTCCAAGAAAGGACATGGAGGAAATGGTGATCCACCACCCCCATCTTCACCTTCTTCCTCTTCATCCTCGTCTTCTTCTGTTCATAAGCATAGATCCTCTGGAAAAAGTCCTTTTTTGAAGCTTGATGTAAAATTCGAATTACCTATGTTTAATGGTGAAGTGAATGCAGAAAACCTTGACAACTGGATTAGGCAGTTGGAAGTTTACTTGAGGATCCAGAATATGCATGATGATGCCACAAAGATTCAGTTGACTTCTTTGAGAATGGATGGAGCAGCATTGGTCTGGTGGGAGGCCAAGACTAAAGAGGAGATCAAGAAATTTGGTAAGGTTACCTTAACATGGCCTGAATTTCTGTTAGCCATTAAAAAACAGTTTCATCCTCTTGCTCACATGTAGAAGGCCATTATGAATTGGCAAAATTTCAGACAACTTAAGGGTCAGAGTGTCCAAGACTACACCCAATAATTCAGGAGAAGATCTCTCTTGTTAGGGGTAGATTTGCAGACCCAGGAAACCTTGCTGAATTACATTGGTGGCTTGCATAGCTACCTTAGACACACCATCTTGATGTTTAACCCTACTAGCCTGGACGAGGTTTGTGTCCAAGCTACCCATTTAGAGGCAAGGGGAAAAAACACATTTGAAGAGGGTAGAAACAAGCCCCCCAAGGGGAAAAACAAAGAGAAAACCTCCAAGGGAAAGGGCAAAAAGAATGCATCTGTCAAACAGGAGAGTGAGAAAGTGATCTGTAAACACTGTTCTAAACCAGGCCATGAGGAGAAAAACTGTTGGAAATTATATCCTGAAAAAAGACCTCAATTTAACAAATCCAAAGGGAAACAGAAAACTGCTGCTACTACATCTACACCACAAGATTTAGGGGAAGATTCTGGTGATGAAACCAAAATTACAGCCATGGGTTTGAAAAACTTGAAGGGAAAAGAAGTTGAAACTCAAGCCAACACTAGTACCTCAAACTGCCATGTACAAGCTCCTAATGAGCAAGAAAGAATTGAACTGTTTCATGTGAGGGTGATTTCAAAACATACTAAAATTGACACACTTTCTGATAGTGGGTCACAAGCAAACCTTATATCAGAGGACTTGGTCAAGCAGCTTAAACTTGAGACCGTTCCACATCCGAAGCCATATCCACTTGGATGGATTTGCAAGGATGCAAATTTACAAGTTTCAAGAAAGTGCACATTGCGCTTACTGCACATTTTATTGACACAGTTGAACTTGATGTGGTACCTTTTGATATAGCAGGAATTGTTTTGGGAAGTCCTTACTTGTTTGACAGGAAAGCTATCTTTCATCGCCATGAAAACAAATATCATCTGTTCAAAGATGGCAAGGAGTTCATTGTTAGAGCTCATCGCAAGAAGACAAATATAGCGATGGTGAATGCAGGACAGGTAAAAAGGCTGGTCAATTAAAGTAAGAATTTTGTTCTTCTTATGATTAAGCCCAAGGTTGATGTGAATCATGAGTCATTTGACAATTGTGATCCAAAACTTAAATCAGATCTGTATGATGTAGTTGATGCATATCATGACATGTTTCAGGAGCCAACAAGTTTGCCTCCTAAGAGGGAGATTCAGCATGAAATCCATTTGCATCCAGATTATCCTCTTCCAAACATAGGCATGTACCGCATGTCTATTATGGAGAATACTGAAATAAAGAAGCAAATCAAGGACTTGTTGGACAAGGGTTTCATAAGGCCAAGTACTTCGCCATGTGGGTCACCGATTGTATTGATTCCAAAGAAAGATGGCACTTGGCGTATGTGTGTTGATTTCAGGGCCTTGAACAAGATAACGGTAAAGAATCGTTACCCACTCCCAAGGATAGATGATTTGCTAGACCAGCTGAAAGATGCTCGATATTTCACTAAGCTAGACTTGCGCAGTGGATATCATCAAGTAAGAATTGAAGAAAGTGACATTTGGAAGACAGCCTTTAAAACCAAACAAGGACTCTTTGAGTGGCTTGCAATGCCGTTTGCTTTGTGAAATGCACCTGCAACTTTCATACGGGTAATGGATGATGTCTTGCGTCCTTTTCTTGATGATTTCGTTATTGTCTACTTAGATGACATCTTAATTTTAAGCAAGTCTAGAGAAGATCATGTCATGCATGTTAGAAAAGTACTTGATGTTTTGAAGAAGAATCAGTTATTTCTTAAAATGTCAAAGTGTGAATTTGGAAAGACTTCTTTGGTTTATTTGGGACTCATAGTAGGAGGAGGTGCTTTGAGAATTGATCCTGCTAAGATTGAGGCTATTGTGAAGTGGCCTACTCCCAAATCCATAACAGAGGTAAGAAGTTTTTTGGGTGCAGCTCAATATTGGAGGAAGTTTATCTCTAACTTCTCTTCTATAGCAGCTCCTATGCATGCAGTGACAAGTGTGAAGCATGCTTTCCGATGGGGAGGCAAGCAACAAAAAGCTTTTGAATCTTTGAAAGAGAAGATTAGTTCAGCTCCAGTCCTTGCATTACCGGATTTGAGACATCCATTTGAGATACAAACTGATGCTAGTGATTATGCTATGGGTGCAGTTCTTCTACAGCATGGTAAGCCTACTGCTTTTCATTCTGAAACTTTTAATGGTGCTGTTGTAAATTATCCTACATATGATAAGGAGTTGTATGCGTTGGTACAAAGCGTCAAAAAGTGGAAACACTACTTGATGGGCAAAGAAACTGTTATACATACCGACCATCAGCCCTTACAGCACTTGCAATCACAAAGCAAGTTACAACAGTCACGACACTTCAGATGGATGGGCTTCTTGCAACAGTTCCATTTGGTAATAAGGTATAAGAAAGGTACTTTGAATAAGGTTTCTGATATGATTTCAAGGCATATTATTGATGTTGTTACTTTACTTAAGAATGATTCCATTGTACATGATAGTTACATAGAACAATATGCATATGATGATGACTTTAAAGATGTGTATGCTAACTTGAGTAAAGGAAATCATGTAGAGGAAAATGACTATCACATGCATAACAATTTGTTGTTTCATTTGGGCAAGTTGTGTATACCACAGGGGGAGAGGAAAAATGTCATAAGAGAAGCTCATTCTTCTCTTATTGCTGGCCATTTTGGTGTGAGCAAAACAGTTGCACATCTACAGAGGTATTGCTATTGGCCTCACATGGTAGATTTTGCTTCAAGGTTCATAAGAGGTTGTTCATTATGTGCTACAAGCAAGCCTAGCAATAGGAAGCTTGGTTTGTATACTCCTTTGCCAGTACCTTCTAGACCATGGGAGAGCATCTCTATGGATTTTGTAGGAGGTTTGCCAAAATCTCGAAAGCAGCATGATTATTTATATGTAGTAGTTGATCGTTTCAGCAAAATGTGTATACTTATGCCTTGTAAGAAAACTATAACTGCTGAGCAAACTGCTGAATTATTTTTTCATCATGTATGGATTCACTTTGGTTTGCCTACTTCCATTATTAGTGACAGGGATTCCAGATTTGTGGGGAATTTTTGGTCCAACCTATGGGAGATGATGGACACAAAGTTTAAGAAAAGTACTGCTTTCCATCCACAAACAGATGGACAAACTGAAGTTGTGAACAGAACCATTGTGCACCTCTTGAGAGGTTATTGTAGCAAGCAACCCAAGCTTTGGGATGAACATTTACACTACATACAACATGCTTACAATCGTGCCAAGCACTCTTCCACAAACACCTCACCGTTTGAAGCTTGTTTTGGTTACTTGCCAAAATCACCTCTTGATTTCATTCTTGAGAAAGATGTCGCCATTGAGGGACATAGTGACATTGACAAAGCTCGTTCATTCATTGAAAGAATTCAGCAAATACATCAGCAAATTCAAGAACAACTTGAGAAGAGTCAAGGCAAGTACAAGGAAAGACATGACAAGCATAGAGTCGATCACAAGTTTCAAGAAGGAGATGAGGTATGGCTGTACATTAGTAAGGAAAGGATGCAAGGAGAAGGTAAAAAGCTGAAGCCTATTCATTATGGTCCATTCAAAATCCTCAAGAAGGTTGGAAATAATGCTTTTCAATTAGATTTGCCTTCCTACATGCAAATGTATTCTGTTGTCAATGTGGAGAACTTACGTTTGTATGAACCTCCTTTGATTGCTGATCATGAAAGTGTTGTTCAACTACCATCTATAGAAGATTTCTCGCCAGAATTCTTAGATGAGCTGAAAGAAGATACAATCCTTGACAGAAGGACACGCACTTCAAGAAGGGGCAGCGTAGATTATGTTCGGGTTGGTTTCAAAGGCAACAAACCGAACAAGGCAAAGTGGATGGAGGCGGACAGAGTGAGGGAGCTGTACCCTCACCTCTTTAACAGGTAGTTGAAGGCTTTTGGGGTCCAAAAGCTTCCCAATGGGGAGGCGTGATCAGGTGCTCATGTCCTAAGTGTCGTAAAATGCTCAAAATTTAAAGTGCTTAGAACTGGTTCAAAGTTGAATGACTGGAAAGTTCTTGTCTTCCCAATTCCGGCGCTGCAAACGGTTCAAAAAATGGTCGCCGTATGAGGAAGTTATGGCAAAAAGAAGAATTTGTCCATAACATTAGAAATTTTAATTTTTCAAAAAAAAAAATTAGAAAAGGAATATTCCGCCGGGCACGAAATCCGAGGCAAACACCAAACATTAAATATAACTGCAGTTAAGTTGGAGGAATTTTGGTAGGAGCACCAAATTTAGCGGACCTGCCATAATTGGTGGAGCTAACTGGAGTTAACTAAAGTTAGCTGGAGTTTTTCTAGGGGCAAACTGGAGAAACTTTAAATGGCCATAACTTTGGCTAGGAAAGTGGGTTTTGAATGATTTTTTTTTTTTGATTTTGGGTATTTTCGACCTTCTAAAGCCATTGGTATAGGTCTTATAGCCATCTGAGGTCATTTTCAGAGGTTTTGGAGCCGTGAAAGTTCTAGGAGCCACCAGGGCCCAGTTTTGTGAAGACTGTATAGGGTTGCAGGTATCCATTGGAGGTGATCCAATAGTAAATCCTGAAGGATTCAAGCGTTCTGAATCCATTTTTACCATCTATTTCTCCTGTAGATGCTTCTATTCAGCTGTATTTTCAATTTGAGCATTTAATAAAAACAAGGACAAGCCCGGTTGGGAGCTTTGGACCCAGCAGACGTAGCCCTGGAGGGGGTGAACTGCTTTATCAACTTCTTTTGCATTTGTGGTTGATTTATTTTGCAGATCAAATTCATTTTAATGTGTTAAACAGTAAAAGGAAATAACTCTGCTATGCTTAAATGGGTCATGAACAACTGAAAATTTCATGTGTTTTCTTTCTGCAAGACATGGAAATCTTTTAAACATGTTTAATTCTGAATTGAATACCTTTCAAACAAATTTCAAGTAGTTTCAAATTCAGATCATCTCTTGAGCGTGTTATGGTTAGAAATTTGTTGTCAATGCATGAGAGATGAAGTTTTATAAGCTAAGGATGGGTCAAAAGTCTCAACCACCCTCAACCAGTTAATTGCAACTAACTCCCTCACTCGTGCAACGTGGAAAAGCCAAATTAAGAAGGGTGGTGATTACGAGGAGTGGTAACAACGTTTAAAAGAGGAAATTCATGCAACATCCAAGACATCGAGGCCCATCGAGCCCACTATCACATAAAGAAATAAAAGAACAAGGCTCAACTCCAGTTGTATCAATGCTCATTCCCTAAACAATTAGAGAGGCTCATTAAGGCATCGAGGGTCGAGCTAGATGATACCAGGGGTTGCCTAGGGTGCTACAGAAGAGATACATAGTTGATTTGCAGGGGCTACATGATCAGGAATAGCTGCTATAGGAGAAATAAAGTTGCTACAGTAGTACATCCTATGGGAAACTTTTGATAAAAGTTTACAAATAAAAAATGAAATGTGGATGTTTCCTTTGAATTGAGCCTGATAAGAAGGGAATTGCAATTATTTTTGGGTGAGCATGAAATCAACCTTCCTCTAGGAAATATAAAAAAAAAAATTATTTTTGCCTCTGTCTTAAAAACCCTTATTACACAAAAATATCTAAAACATGTAGCAAAAATAGGAATTACCTTGCCAACTTTGGGAAGTTGTATTGAAGGTTGTGGGGGGTGGATCTAACCATAGAAAGCCCACATCCAAGAAGAAAGAGAAGAAGAAACTAATGAAGAAGCAAAAGAAGATAGAGATTAGTAGGAGAGGAACAAATTGTGATAAAAACTAAAATATTTTTGCTTAAGAGAGACCTAATCAAAACAGAGAACTCTAGAGCCCATTAGGCAATCATCTAGGGCACAAAAGAGAAGAAGAAGGCAACAAAAGACAAGAAGGCATTCACCATCAAAATTGAAACATTGTGACTTTTCTATGTACAAATAGTTTTGAAAAAATGAGTGAAAATGGAATGAAGGTGTCAAGGGAGAGGGTGTGAATGCAATGGATCTACAAGCAAACATAGTTCACTTGAAAAGAGGAAAGATATGTTTTTGTGCTTGAAGGACTGCTAAAGAAGCATGAAAAGAAGAACTACATTTTTGTGCTTGTCCTTGCAAAACTTAAAACCAAGCTTCTTAAGAGAAAGGATTGAGGAATGTATAATAGAGAGGCCATCAGGGACATGAATGAGGCACAATTAGGTCACTAAGTTGCTTAGAGGATGAGCAACACTTTCAGCAGGGGGGTATGATGGGCCTCCAAATTAGACATAAATCAAGGTGCATCTGACCATCCTTCAACACATTAAACCTCTCTTTTTGCATTAGATGACATACTTTTAACTTTAATATGTTCATTAAGAAGGTTTAGAGATAATTGCAAATTTGTGCCTGATATTATTTATTTTTGTAGAATATTGGGCAGATTATGAAGATTTAGAGGAGGAGATAATCTAGGGACTTGCTCCCATCTACAAGAGGATCAAGATTGGATAATAAATCAACACAATATTTGAAATTATTTCACAAATTCTTGAGCTCGAGTGATTTAGAAAATCTAGGAATGTGTTCCCTGTCATTTAATGCAGATTCCTAGTGTTGGGAACCAAATCCACTATTTGAGGGATTTTAGAGGGGAAAGCTTCCTCCTTTCAAGGAGAATGCTTCCTCATCATTTTGTATAAGTACCAATTTGAATTTTTCTCTAGGGGCATGTATTTCTTAGTCTTCTTGTGGAGAAAACTTGTATTTTTGCAGCTCCACTTTCATTTCTAGCAGGGATGTACTTGGATTGATTCAAATAATGAAGTTTGGTGCCATTTTTAGCTTATAAATCTTGGTTTCCTTCATAGGAATTTGATTATCCTTGGGCTTGGCCATCCTAGGAACCTCAAATCCCTTTTGTATAATTAATTAATTAATTTATTTATTTTTTTCACATGCATCTCTTATTCTTGTTTTTCTTATTTCTGCATTTAGTATTGATGCTTCTTTTTTTGTAGGATTGGGTTAAATGATTGAAGTAAGTTATTTTTCAAGTTATTTACAAAGTCACAAGCATGATGCATCCTTAGAACAACTTTGAAAAGTCATCTTCATTGAGCTACTTGGATTGGTTTACTACAAATCTAGAATTTCTGGAAGTACCTTGTAGCAAAATAATAGTAATTTTATGCTATTCTTTAGAACGTGTTAATGAGCTTCATTTGCATTGATTCCACTTGGATTAGGTCATAAAAACATTCAAGTTAATAACAAAATTTACCCCATTGCATTTGCACTTGATTAGATTATGCATTTGATAGGTTAACTAGCTCACTGGTTCTTGAATTTACAATTTTTAGAGTAGTAATTTTTTGCTATTTTTTAACATGTGTTAATAGGCGTATTTTGGAGTGATTCCACTTGTAATAGAGATCTAAGACATCCTAATTAATAACAAGATTTTTTCCATCCCATTTTAGTTTGATTTACTTGGGCATTTAGCAAGATTATCGCTCACGTAACATTATAGGCGTAGCGATCACTTGTTGCAAACCTATAGCATCACTTTCCTTCACTAGTTTTGATCCCCACTGCAACTTTGACTTAGCCTAGATTAATAATGACCCCTTGGCTCTAAATCCATGATTAGGGAGACCTAAGGACCACTCTATACCCCTCCTTCCTCCGCTACAAGCATAAAACAACAAATAGAGTTAGGAATCAATTTTCACATTTGAAACTCTTCAATGCAAGTGAAGTAGACTTAGTTTCTGAATTTCCTAGTTATGTGTTGTAGATTAACTTTATTCTTTCCAAGAAATTTGCAATTAGATTAATGATTTCCATTTTGCAAGTAGAATAATTTATTTTATTTGTTTTCAATTAGAGTAGCATGGTTTATTTCTGCAACTAGTTTAGGTTAGATTTTATGACATTCACTTCATTAGATCAATGAAAGAAGGACACATTGCATGTTGCACATACAATTTTGACACCTCTTAAGTTTGTATGAACCCCGGGTTGATAATTTAAGTTGGTAGCCTTAGGAGTTGCAACATTCTTTTTGCAATATTGGGGCTCATCATCCCTCATTAAGGAACACCTCTAATCCTTAGGTCTAAGCCTCCCTTAAGCCTTTCTTAGAGATCCTTTCACCTTGCTTCTAAAGCAAGCAAATCCTATTGTTGAGTCCCTCTTGTGAATGGGCTCTAGAAATCACTACCTATCCTATCATTGACTCATCATTCCTAGTGATTTGCTACTAGGACTCCTCCCATTTGTGAAAGTCGGTAAAGAGCAGGGGACATCGACTGAGATGATAGTGGGCCCTTGTTCCATTGTTTCCACTTGATTTGGTAGTAGTTCCTTATGAACCCCTCCTAGGACCCCTGCTAAATTGAGCAGTAAAATTTTTGGTGTCGTTGCCAGGGAAACGAGATGTGTGCCTTGTTTCCCTTACGACATCATTAATATATCATTCTTGCATACTCCAATGGAAGATCAGAGCTCTAGTTCTTCATTGAACTTTAAGGTTAATGCTTGCAGGGTGAATCAAGCATCTATGAAGGCATTTGAAGTTCACTATGGAGACTCCACATTTGCTCCACAAAAATATGAAAAATGGCCTCTAGCATTACCCACCTCCCTATGACAACCTTGATCCTGAAGAAGTTCTAAGGCTATAGGAGTTCAATGGATGGATCAAGAATTTGTTACCGGGGTTCAAAGGAAGTCCCGATCAAGATGATAATGTCCACATAAATGACTTATTTTGGAGACTAGCCTCAATAAGAATTGAGAATTATGACACAATTATGATGTTATTTGCTCTATCACTTGAAGGTCTAGTTAAATATTGGTATAACAATCTCCCCCCTGAAAGTGTTATTGATTATGATAGATTTGAATATATCTTCCTAAGAATATGGAGCAACATCCCATACAAAAATTGATCTTTATAACCAAGAGAAAGAAGCTCCCTTTTTAGGAAGTCAAGTTGATCCTCGTCCGCATGATCAACATGAATAAAGTGATTAAACAAGTATTATTGAACGATATCTTGTTGAGAATATCAATGAAGAATGCACCTTCAAAGAAGAATCTAGGGGTGTCCCTCTGCTTTTTAAAAATAATCTTCCTCTCACCACCCATGATGAAGCCCTTGAGGAGGTTCCTCTCATTTCCCCTTTGGATATTTCTAACCATTCTTATGTTATAAGGGAAATAGGGCATCTCCCATGTAATAGGAGCCTTACCTATGATACCACTGACACCATTAGGGCCCTTATCTTTTCCTATGATCTTGGAGGAGTATCTGAGTCATTAATTGATCCTTCTCTTGTTCCTTATCAAGCAAACATTGATGATCACTCTTCCCCTTCCCAGCTTGATCATTTGGGAGAGAACCTCGTAGAATCTGATCCCTCATGCCACCTTCCTCCTTCCCATCATGACCTTAAAGCAACCATGAAGCATGAAATTGTTAAGAAGGATCACGACAAAGATAATATGCCTGAAGTTGCCATTCATCAAAGATTTATGAGCGTGATTATTGATATATCCATCTTCTGGTTGCAGGAAAGGGCAC
Source organism: Pinus tabuliformis (assembly GCA_031772625.1). Lineage (NCBI taxonomy): Eukaryota > Viridiplantae > Streptophyta > Pinopsida > Pinales > Pinaceae > Pinus > Pinus tabuliformis. The sequence goes on from CM062804.1 coordinate 1,556,578,599, forward strand.
ATTCCATTATTTTATTCTCTATGCTTCTATGATCCTTAATACATGGTTATTTCACTCACTCACCTCCCACCCTCATGACTCTATCTATGATTGTTTTTAATTTTGTTATCACATGGGTAACTCTAGGTGCAATTATTCTCCCATTCACTGGATGATGTGTTGGTTGCATTGGCTTTATGATTAAACTCAACGTTTGCACAATGTAATCATGCATGTTAGATTTGGATGAATTGCATGTTGATTTTTTCATAGCTAACATCACCATGTTATGTTCTCATGCTAGATTAGATGCATTTATATTAGAATTGCATCTAGAATAATTTTTTTATTTCTTGTTGATTTTTATGGCCTAACATAAGCATGAGCGATCATAAGATGTCGCAAAAACATGTTGCCCCGTGTGCTTAGTCTTTGATGTAAAAGTAACAGGTTTATGGTCCCAAGAGATTGTTTGTATTCTAACAATCTCCCCATTAGAGTATGTTCATTCATTCTACTGAGAGACCAGGTCCCTGTTGGAGCTAGATGTTACCCACCACCAGTGGGTGACACCCATAGGATAATTTTTTCTCCTAGATTATCTTCAGCTGGCAGCCCACAACCCCTTGCAGCCACTATATAGCTCGATGTGCCGCCATCTCTGCCACCTAAGCCAACCATTATGCACCCTCACCCATCTATCATGATCGTATGTTTGAAGGTGGGCCTTCCAACCTCGAAGGTATGGATTTCATTATGTATTTGAGTATTTTTTATTACTTATCATGGACACTTCAGGACATGGATTTGTGGGGGTATTCAGTGGAAAGAATGGGCTTGGTTTGTACTCTTGTCCCCTTGTCCAACTTGGTGGTTATCCTTGTATCCTAGTCCTGTGGGATCTCCTTTATTGGCTACTAACTTTAGGAGTTGCACTACATCAAAAATCCTAATTTTGGTTGTTGGCCCTGCTTCTCAACACCACATACATCACTCTCCTCCGCTCATTATAACCCCTTTCCACATATTTCCTATCCGGTTCAACATTTTTCTATTAGGTCCACAAGGAATTAACCTCCCCTCCCCTTTGTCCACACTTTGGGCCGGGCCTAGAATGATTCCCCGAAGGTTGATGCAGCTAAAATGAAAATTAAAAAGCATAAGTTGGTGATTAAATTCTCATCCTTAAGGGGGTATTCACTGTTATAGCATTCACATCATGCTCTCATCCCTTGGATCCCCAAGGAGCTATAATAGAAAATTCAATACAAAGGAAAAAGGCATATGAAGAAGGGTGGAAAAGCAAGGGCCGAGGTAACTCATGTACCACGATTTCTCCCTCCTACATCTATACACCCAAGTATAGGATTCCCTCATCATAAATACCCTTGTACCATGGCATGTGGCTTGGAGCCTTCCCTGAAGCCCCACCTTGTTCCATCACTATATCACATGACATTAGCCATATGATGGATGTACCATGGACATGCCACTCCCTTATTGGTTGAAACCACCTAATAGGGTCCTTGATTAACATCCTTCTTCAACCTGGAGACACCTGTACATTCTAAAGCCCATTATGGAAGGGCATGCCACTATGAAGTGTCCACTTGGTTCCATGATTTGTAAGCTCATATACTCAATTGCACTAATGAATTGCTGTATTGGAAAGTGGGGAGAGGCATTGGATGTTCTACAGGATTGCAGGTGGGTCTTCATCTTGGGGTTTCCTCTCCCTATATGGGGTCCAATCCCTCCAAAGGGTCATATTGGCATTTGTAGGGTGTGCGTTGAGAGCCATGGGCCTCCACTATAGCATCTAGTAGATTTCCATGCCATGGTATCCTTCATAACCATTCATTTCTCACTCGTATTCCACTTATTTGATGATGATGATGCCCCTGGACCACCTTAACTAGTCGGCTACACACTTGCACCACACATTTGGTAATTGATCCAGGGCCCACGTGGGGTTTTTGTCTCACCATGGGAGACAAGGGAGGGTTTGCATCATTGTTCTAGCCATTGCAAATGGGATACATGCTTATTCGATTCAGTTGGAGACCCAGGAGGATGATTTTGTGTCCCCACAACAACTTGGGAGCACCACAGGTCATTTGCTTGGAGATCAAGGGGCCACCCCCTTCATCACTATTTTTGGAGCTCTTATATTCATTTGGGCACATGTTGGACTTCATTTGGCTCTCTAACGACCCTACTTGCTACTTGTCTATCATTTCAACCCTCTTGAGAGGCTAATTATTCTTATTATGGAGTTATTTGGTGGGCTTGTGATCAGTTTTTGTATGATTAGTTTTGTTGTGCTAATAACAATTATAGATTTATAAATATGTGCATGCTTATTGCTTCTTGTGCTGAGGTTTCATTAGTTGTTTATGCATACAACTAGGTAAATTTCCTTAAGTTTAAAAATACATTCATGAGAAAAATAGTTTCAGAAATAAATACTGAACAAAAAACATGTACAGTGCAGCAAACCATCAAAGAGACACATTAACACAATGTTTTGATGAAGGAGTTCATCCCTCCTGGGCTACATCTCCTTGGTCCAGCTTCTATGGCTTGGGCCTCTATATTAGCTCAATGTGGCAAAATGTTGTTTACAAAGATCTATGGCTCCTTATACCTGCACCAATGTGTTCAGAATGTCAAAATTAGCCAAGAAAACCTCTTTCTGAGCTCAATTTGGTCGAAAATTGCTCAAGATATGCTTCAGTCAATGTTTCCCTAGGAAACCCTGCTAAAACTGGAGAAGACTCTAGTTAGCACTGCCAAAATTAGCAATTCCATCGAAATTGGCACGCCTCCAAAACTTCCGCCAACTTAAAAGATGTATTAATTAAATTAAAACCAAATTAGCAGTGCTTTAAGCGCGCTTATCCTTTAGTGTTGGCCCATGGTTTATACTGTGTGGTTGTATGGTGAAGGGGTTGGCCCCTCCGCTTCGCCATTGGCATTCACTGTAGGCATAATAAAGAATTAAGGCTGTCATTTTATAAGTCCACTGTTGGCTCAACGGTTATGCAACGGAGTTGGGAGGGGGAGGTCACGGGTTCGACCCGCCCTCTGCCTGTCCCTTCATACATTTTGCCACCCATAATCTTTGCACCATTCAATTGTTTCGATATATATATATATATATATATATATATATATATATATATATATATATATTTATTTATTTCAGAAAACAATTCCTCATAATATTCATCATGAACCCATAATTCCACCTTGGAAGACATTGGGAAATTTCACCTTCACACAACCAAACTGGCGAATCGTGAAGTGACACTTGTCACAGCCTCATTGGAAAAAAACTGAAGAAGATTCCCATCATGCTGACTGTACTGCCATGTCATCATTTTGTCTTGTTTTGCAATTTTTTTAGCTGTTTAGGAAAATGATCAGCATGCCTTTTCTCCCTCATCTGGACTCAATTTTTAGTGAAACAAATTGCGCTGCAATCTTCTTAAATAGATAGACACAGTCATTCAAGTTTCGATCCAATCTGAGAACTTTGATTTTTGAGCTAATTACTGAGCACATGACCATTCCTCCCCACTAGAAGCCTTTTGGACCCCAAAAGATACTATCAATTGTTCAACAGGTGAGGGTACAACTCCCTCAGCTTCTCGGTTTGCAACCATTTGGCTTGAGAAGCCTTTTGTCCCTTGAGTCCCACTCTAAGGTATTCGACATCCCCTCTCTTTGAAGTCCTAGTTATTTTGTCAAGTATGAGATATTGTTGAAGTTCATCTAGATATTCTGGTGAGAAATCATCTATTGATGGCAGCTAAACATGCTCTCCTTGATCATCAACCAAAGGAGGCTCAAACAATCTCAAATGATCAACATTAACAACATAATATATTTGCATATAAGGAGGCAAATCAAGCTTAAATGCATTGTTACCAATCTTTTCCATAATTTTAAAAGGACCACAACGAATTGGTTTAAGATTTTTACCTTCCCCTTGAAGTCTCTCTTTGCTAATATATAACCAAACTTCGTCGCCAACTTGAAATTTGTTATCAACCCGGTGTTTGTCATGCCTTGCCTTGTAGCTGCTTTGAATTTTCTCAACTTGTTCCCACACTGTATGATGTAACAACTTAATTTTCTCTATGAACTTCTTTGCCTTATCGATGTCACTGTGACTATCGATGGCAATGTCTTTCTCAAAGATGAAGTCCAATGGTGATCTTGGCAAGTAGCCATAACATGCGTCAAATCACGATGTGTGTGTGGAAGAATGTTTTGCCCTGTTGTATGCATGTTGTATGTAATGCAATTGTTCATCCCACACCTTGGGATGTTTGCTACAATATCCTCTAAGAAGATGAATAAATATTCTATTGACCACCTCGGTTTGTCCATCTATTTGTGGATGAAAGGTTGTGCTCTTCTTCAACTTTGTGTCCATCATTTCCCATAAATTTGACCAAAAATTTCCAACAAATCAAGAATATTGATCACTTACAATAGAAGTAGGAAGATCAAAATGAACACAAATGTTTTGGAAGAAAAGATGAGTTGTTTGTTCAGTTGTAATTTTCTTTTTGCATGGTGTTAATATGCACATTTTGCTAAACCCGTCTACAACTACATACAAGTAATCATGACCTTTCCTTGACAATGAAAGACCTCCTACAAAATCCATTGAGATACTCTCCCATGGACGTGAAGGTACCGAAAGTGGAGTATATAAACTAAGTTTCCTACTGCTAGGCTTACTTGTAGCACATAAAGAACATCCTCTTATGAAACGAGAAACATTATCCAACATGCGTGGCCAATAACAATACCTTTGAAGATTCGCTACTGTCTTGCCTACACCAAAGTGTCCAGCAATCAATGAAGTGTGTGCCTCCCTTATGATATTGTTTCTTTCTCCCTGTGGAATACACAACTTGCCCAAGTGATACAACAAATTGTTATGTACATGATAATCCAACTCTTCAATTTGGTTTCCTTGACTCAAGCTTGCATATACTTCTTGAAAGTCACTATCATTTGCATATTGTTCTATGTAACTTTCATGCAAAACAGAATTATGCTTGAGTATAACAGATGAATTTACAATAGGCCTTGAAAGCATATCAATTACCTTATTGTAGATTCCGTTTTTATACCTGATAACCAAATGAATTGTTGTAGAAAACCCATCCATCTGAAATGTCGTGACTGTTGCAACTTTGACTGTGACTGTAAATACTGTAATGGTCGATGGTTGCTATGGATGATTGTCTCCTTCCCCATAAAATAGTGCTTCCATTTCTTAACACTTTTTACCAATGCATAAAGTTCTTTGTCATATGTGGGATAGTTAGTTACAACTCCATTAAAGATTTCAGAATGAAATGAAATGGGCTTACAATGCTGCAATAGAATTGCTCACATGGCATAATCGCTTGCATCCGTTTGAGTCTTGAATGGCTGTCTAAGATTCGAGAGTGCCAATACCAGTGCTGAACTTATATTTTGCTTCAAAGCATCAAATGCTTTCTATTTTACATCTCCCCAATGGAGGACTTTCTTGACACTTGTCAATGCATGTAATGAAGCTGCAATGGAAGAAAAATTAGCAATAAACTTTCTCCAATATTGTGCTGCCCTTAAAAAGCTTCTTACCTCTGTAACTGTATTGGGCTTGGGCCAATTCAGAATGACCTCAACCTTAGAGGGGTCGATCTTCAGTTCACCTCCTCCAACAATGTGTCCCAAATACACCAAAGAAGTCTTTCCAAATTCACACTTCGACATCTTTAAAAACAACTGTTCTTTTCTCAAGACATCAAGTACTTTGTTTACATGCATGACATGTTCATCTCTTGACTTGCTAAATATGAGGATATCATCTAAGTAGACAATGAAAAAATCATCTAGAAATGGTCTCAATACATCATTCATTACCCTCATGAAAGTAGTTGGAGAATTTGTAAGCCCGAAAGGCATAACAAGCCACTCAAACAATCCTTGTTTAGTTTTAAATGCAGTTTTCCAAATGTCTTCTTCAGCTATACTAACTTGATGATAACCACTTCGTAAGTCTAACTTAGTGAAATGTTTTGCATACCTCAAATGATCAAGCAAATCATCAATTCTTGGGAGTGGATAACGCTTCTTTACTGTGATTTTGTTCATTGCACGGAAATCCACACACATGTGCCAAGTTCCATTCTTTGGCACCAAGACAATGGGCAAACCGCATGGCGAAGTAGATGGGAGTATGATACCTTTGCTCAACAATTCTTGAATTTTCTTTTTGATTTCCAAACTCTCCATAATAAACATGCGATACATGCCAATGTTCCAAAGTGGAACATCCTATTGCAACTGAATCTCATGCTGAATTCCCCTCTTGGGAGGTAACCCCTTTGGTTCCTCAAACATCTCACCATGCTTGCTTACCACATCAAACAAATCAAATTTCAATTTATCATCACAACCTTCACCAGATTCATAATCAATATCATTCTTTTTCTTGATCATCAGAAGCACAATATTTTTACTTGCATTTACTAGTTTCTTCATTTGCCCTGCATTAACCAAAGAAATGTTCAGCTTTTTCCGATGGGCTCTCACTATGTACTCCATCCCATTCTTGAGCAATATGTATTTGTTGTCATGGCGATAACATGATGCTTTTCTATCATACAAATAAGGACTACCCAAAATGATACCTGAGATGTCAAGTGGAACTACATATAACTCAACTTCATCAATGAACTTTTCAGTGATGGCGAACTTGAATAAACACTTCCTTGTGACTTGTAAGTTTGCATTGTTTACTATCCAACCCAATGGATATGGCATATGATGAGGTACAGTTTCAAGGTTTAGTTTTTTAACCAAGTCTTCTGAAGTCAAGTTTGATTGTGACCCACTATCAAATAATGCATCAATATTTGTATGATTTGAAATCACTATAACATGAAACAACTCTATTCTTGACGCTTCATTTGGACTGTTATTTTGTCTATGTGATGAACTAGTGCCTGCAAAAGTTTCTTTTCCTTTTGTAACCATGGATGAAATCTTGGTCTCATCACTAGAAGCTGAACCAAGGTCATGTTGTGTGGTAGCGGTTGTTTTTTGTTTTCCTTTATTGTTTTGTTTCTTAGGCCTTAATTCGGGATGCAATTTCCAGCAGTGGGATTCATCATGCCCCTCTTTGGAACAATGTTTGCATGAGATTTTCTCCCCTTCTTTCTTCACACTTGCATTTTTCTTTCCCTTCCATTTTCCACCCTTTTCTTTCTCCTTACCCTTGAATGGATTTCTCTTACTACCCTCTTCCTAAATGTTCTTTCCTCTAGATTCAAGGTGTGTGGGTTGCACACATACCTCATCTAAGTTATTTGGATTAAACATAAGGATAGTATGTTTCAGATAGGAATTAAACCCCCAATATATTTCAGCCATGTATCTTGGGAATTCAAATTCACTCCTAATAACAAGGCCCTTTTCCTAAACTCCTGTGTATAATCTTGGACTGTTTGGCCTTTTAAGTTGCCTAAAATTATGCTAACTCACAATGGCTTTTTGCATATAGGCTAAAGGATAAACCTATCTTTTAATTGTAGAAACAAATTCAACCCAAGTGATGGATATCTTACCATGGAATTTCATTTCCTCTTGAGTCTTTGCTTCCCACCAAACTAATGTAGCTCCTTCTAGCCTCAATGAAGCCAACTGGATCTTTATGTCATCTTCTTGAAGGTTCTAATTTCTGTAGTATACCTCCAACTATCGAATCCAATTTTCCAACTTTGCTGCATTCACCTCTCCACTGTACATGGGAAGTTCGAATTTTATGTCCAATTTTAGTAATGGAGTTTTTCCTTTTGGGGTTTTGGAATGAGTATGGGCAGTTTTAGTGGTGGTAGTGGAAGATGATGTTGTGTGAGATGGTGAAGATGATGAGGAAGATGATGAGGATGGTGGAGATGGAGGTGGATTTCCACCATTCCCTATGGAATCCTTCTTCTCATCCTTTTTTCCTCTGATCTTCCTTCTCCATGTGGAGGTTTAGGAATCTCTCCAACCATTCTAATGTTCCTCTCTTCATAGAGGAATTTAACCATGTCAGTCAAAGTATAGAATGATTTCTTGAATTCTTCCTCTTCTGAAGAGGGACCTTCAGGCTCACTTTCTCCAGACATAATGGCTATGGATTCAGGCTCAGAAATTGGTATTGCTTGTACCTCTTCAATCCCAATTGAAGGCAAAACTTGAGGAGTTTCAAGTGCAGCTGAAATCAGAACTTTGGATGGTGGAGTTTGTGGCCTTGTGGCTCTCCTTCTTCTGGGCATTACCTCAGGAGTTGCAACCAATAGATTCCATTCTCCTTTCTACAACTTTAACCTTGTAAGCATCACAATTTTGCAACCATTAAAACCCTAATTACACAAAGTCAAGCAATCAAACAATTCAACCTTTGCTCTGATACCAACTTGATCTATTTTTGTATGATTAGTTTTGCTGTGCTAATAATAATTACAGATTTATAATTATGTACATGCTTATTGCTTCTTGTGCTGAGGTTTCATTAACTGTTTGTGCATACAATCAGGTAAATTTCCTTAAGTTTAAAAAGACATTCATGAGCAAAATAGCTTCATAAACAAATACTAAACAACAAACATGTACAGTGTAGCAAACCATCAAAGAGACACATTAACATAGTGTTTTGATGAAGGAGTTCACCCCTCCTGGGCTACATCTCCTTGGTCCAACTTCCATGGCTTGGGCCTTTATATTATCTCAATGTGGAAAAAATGTTGTTTACAAAGCTCTATGGCTCCTAATACCTACACCAATGTGTTCAGAATGTCCAAATTATCCAAGAACACCTCTTTCTGAGCTCAATTTGGTCGAAAATTGCTCAAGATATGCTTCATTCAATGTTTCCCTAGGAAACCCCGCTAAAACTGGAGAAGACTCCAGTTAGCACTGCCAAAATTGGCAATTTCGCTAAAATTGGCGCGCCTCCAAAACTACCACCAACTTAAAATATGGATTAATTAAGTTAAAACTGGATTAGTGGCACTCTAAGCGTGCTTATCCTTTAACATTGGCCCATGGTTTATACTGTGTGGTCATATGGTGAGGGGGCTGACCCCTCCGCTGCGCCGTCGGCATTCACTTTTGGCATAATAAAGAATTTGGGCCACCGTTTAATAAGTTTGTAGCTAGCTCAACGGTTATGTAACGAAGTTGGGAGGGGGAGGTCACAGGTTCGATTCGCCCTCTGCCCGTCCCTTCATACATTTTGCCACCCATAATCTTTGCGCCATTCAATAGTTTCAATGCCTTTGGATATAGTTCGGAAATATATATATATATATATATATATATATATATTAAAAAAAAATCCACATAATATTCATCATGAACCAATAATTCCACCTTGGAGGACATTGGGAAATTTCACCTTCACACAACCAAACTGGCGAATCTTGAAGTGACACTTGTCATAGCCTCATTGGGAAAAAACTAAAGAATATTCCCATCATGCTGACTGTACTGCCATGTCATCATTCTGTCATGTTCTGCAATTTTTTTAGTTGTTTAGGAAAACAAACAGCGGGCCTTTTCTCCCTCATCTAGACTCGTTTTAGTGAAACAAATTGCGTTGCGATTGTCTTGATGATACGGACACAGTCGTTCAGGTTTCGAGCCAATCTCAGAACTTTGATTTTTGAGCTAAATACTAAGCACCTGATCAGCTTGTCACCAAAGTTTTGTTATTTCCACATTATTTTATTTTTAGAGGCATCATTAGGCCTATTTTATCCATTCAATCTCCTTAGAGGAGTGTATAAATATAAGAGAGGGTCATTTCACCTCTCATCATCAATTGGATTTGTATCTCTTTCGAGAAAAGAACTCGTACTTGCTTTTTTTGGATGAACTGAAGATCACTTGATGCATTTTGATGTTTGGATAATTTTTTTCTTGCCTTGGAGCTTCATTCTTGCAATTCTAATGGATGTATATAATCTTATTGTCTTGTAAGTGCTCTTTATGGAAAAAAAATCATGGTTATTGTCTAAAGCATGGAACGCTACGCTATGATTGTTTTTGTGCCCTAATTATTGATGCAAAATTCCTAAACACTTGATAATCTTGGCTCATTGCATATGTTATTCATCTTGGCAAGAATATCGAACTATTCCTAGGGGTGCGTTAACTCTTTACACCTTGAAACTCCATTAATTTGCAAGTCGAAGTATAAATCCTTGTTGTGACCTTGTAGTTGCTTCTCTAGGGCATGCGAAGTTGTAAGTAGGCTCCTTGAAAGTGCGAAATCCTAAATCGAAATCACTTTGAATTCATTCTCCACAATTGGCTAGGCACTGGTCTAAAGTCCTTGGTGATCACCCTAGATTTTCCTTCTTTCCATAATTTTTTTCCCTAACCCTAGATGACAAAGCTAGGGCATCCAACGAATTCCATTAGAGCCGTCATCTTTCTCAGTAAGTTGTCTAGGAATTGTGTTGGGTTGTCCTCCACATGCCCTCCGATTTTGAGACAATCCCATGGTCAATTTGTGAGATACATCAATCCCTAGCTCCAAAATCGATTGGTTCTTGGTCCTGCTAGGTTAGCGACCTTCAAATGGATCTATTTTGCTAGAAAACTTAAAGGAATTTCATTTATAATTGATCCCTTCTTCTCCCTTGCTTGACCTAGATAATTTGTCTGAAGATTCACCCTAAACCATAGGTTTTGCGTAGGTCCTATTGGGCTTCTTTGTGGTACCACATCTCTATCATTCCTTATCTCAAGGCCACTTTGAATCCTAGTTTATAAAAGAGTCTATAACACCCTCCTCCCACACTTACCCAAGCTTACCAGTCCACTAGGCTAAATATGTGCCAAAGAGTTACTATGATATGACTCAACTCCCTGAGTGCAGTTAAGGAAGTGCAATCGACTAAACAAAACTTTACTAACCTCCCTCAGATGCTACAAGACCCCCATGAGCTAACCAACCACTCCAGGTGCCCAACCCATGAGTTAACTTGTTTTTTCACTGACCTGGGCTCTTAGTCGCTCACATGACAAGGCAAACCAGTGGCTGAGACCCTTCAGTCACTCTCATGAGCTTACATCCCAAAGACTGTAGACTTTTCCACTCAGTGTTGTGCCAATGACCCTCAAATATAAGCCACTTTTTCAAGTCTAGGATCCAAGCCTCTGTTCAGAACTTAATGAAACTCTCAGAAATAATAAATAACAAGGAGACAAGGCCTCTAATGCAAAACTTGAAGAAGGACCTAACCTAACCCATCCTACCCATGAAATGCATTTCGTCAAACACATCATGAACATGTTGTTAGCACCTAAATCTGCCCTAGGGTGAAGGAATGCAAAATTCAGGGTAACCACAAACCACGCTCAGTCTGGTAGCTAGCCCTACCAGAACAGGAGAGGGCTCTCTCCGAGTCATGCTCAGTGAATAGATAAGCAAAAAATGGTCTAAGATGACTTACAGTGAAATATTGATCTTAGGCTAGTAAGTGAATAGGGATACAAGAAACAATTTTTATGAATGGCTGAGCTTCTGGGATGGTATGGGACCAACGGTCAGCAAAGAACAGAGAATTTAATACAAAGGCACATATTACTTCGTGAGGCAAGGCAGGCGAAAAGTGTAGCAATTTAGTTTGAAATAATGCGGAATGGAGAGATTGTATAGGAGAGTGAAAAGGGCATAGGAACATGAATCCTTTTCAACAGAAGAAGAACACTAAACATGAAATTTTCCCACAGGAAGAGCAATAAAATTGAATTCTACCTTATCTAACTCAGAAAATTTCACTGGAAATGAACATGAATTGAATTATGAAACATAACGAAATACATATGAAAACATAAGAGACACATTTGCTACACTCACAACCACATGAATCTCATGAAACAGAGCCGCTGCCTTTCATTAATTCTCTGTCAAAAATATACAGTGAAGAAGCAGAGTTTCTTTCCCACAGTCTCCCAGAAGTTACAAGCCAACCAACCCTTTGCAAATAGTTTGCATACAATATATAGAATGTGCCATGAAGAGATAGAATGCCCAAGGGTTGGGGAGTTACTTGAATCATTACAAAATGGAAGTGGAAAGCCAACCATTAGCTACAGGTGCAGCGTTACAAACATGACAAATGGCTTGGGTGACCGTTTGCCTTCCTTTGCCACTTGGATAGAAGCCAATCTGGAGTGAAAATACTTTAAATGTCACCTTAGGTGCCAAAAAAATGAAATGTAGATGAGCGGGCCCACTTGGAGAAGTCACGAATCGAAATTTCGCGAAACGGAGGTAAAATTGGCCTTTTTTCCTATATGTGCCGCGCCATTTTATGTGTGCACCGTGCCACTTTGGAGCCTGTTTTGAGGCACTTGTAGGAGTCCAAAATGTGCCCAAGTGTGCTTGTTGGAAAGCTTGTCCTGTCTACTTTCTAACCCAAGTGGAATTTCTAAATTTGGTGCTCATTTTTCCCTCCAAATCTTCATTCTCCAAAGACTGCTTCATGTGTGTCAAAATAGGGGCAGAGAGGTCATTTTTTTGGGTGTTTTTGACCTCCTGGAGACTCAGATATTGCCCAAATTTCTTGTCCAAGCACCAGTAGTCGTGATTTTTCATGCTGAATCCAAAAATGCAAACCATTCTTCATTTGGAGCTCCCAATTTTTAGCGTCGTGCCACAGGGAGAAAAAACCTGTGTTTTGCCCAAAAATTTGTCATGTGACCAAAATTTCCCAAAATTTCTTGAAATTTGGGCTGGAGGTCCTCTATGAAGTGCTATGCTATGCCAAGGAAGCTTTAGCCAAGTTTCGAAGCCGATCTTGCTCTTTTGCCTCTTTTTCCTCTTTTGTTGCTTTGCTCAATTTTGCCTTCAAGCTCCTTATCGGGCCTTTGCATTCATACCTCACAACTGAAGTACTTCATGATCAATTTCATGAGTGGAGCATACTCATCTTTCAAATATCTGAATGGAAAGACTCTTGTGAGCTGACTCAAGAATCTGGCCTTAATGTAAGGCTCATAGTGTTGCCTATCCACCTTCTTCTTCTTATGCCAATGTTCTCCAATATTTGGTATGCCTGTTGCCACGGAGATAGTTTCGGGTGTCAATGTGAAGGTGACCCCGGCCAAGATAGACTGACCTCCATGTAGGTGAAGCACAAAAAGACGGGCCAACTCATGATGAACTCTAACATTAGCCACCCTTTGACAAAATTCAAAACATGCTAGGTGCTGGAAACATGACATAGCAAGAGGGCATGCTTGTAATTCAGTGAGGCTAGTGGGCTCATCCCTAACATGTTTGCCACTCTTGTGATGTCTCCTGGGAGCCTGCTCTTCCGAGGATGAGTCACTTTGTGTCTCCATCTCATACTCTGATGAATGCTGTGATGCCATGACTGCTGTGTGTACTGTATTTAGGCTACCCTTTGATGATGGTGTGAAGCTAGGTGTTGTTTGTGATATCTACCACCAAGGGGAACAATGAAAAAAGGGAGTGTTAGGAGGGGGATAATATGATGGGAATAGGGATCATGGGGAGAAGTTTTGTTTAGGGATATATAGGAGGGTTTGGGAATTTGATAGGGTAGGGTTTTGGGGTTTATATTTGACAAATAAGAGGAGGGGAAAGAGAATAGGGTTTGGTAGTGTTTTAGGGTAGGGATAATAGGAAAAATGAGAAAGGGAGGATAGGGAAAAATGGAGAGGAGGGAAAAGATGAGAGGTGAAAGAGGAGCCTTGGCATCAACACCACAATTTTGCAACCCTAACAACAATGGCTTTGGTGTTTTTAGGTGGTAGGGTTTAAGACTTTTTTGTGCAACCATAAGCCGCCATGAACTATCATCGTACTAACATAAAAATGGATGAAACACTGAGAGATTGACCCCACCTGGAAAATTCAAGGGATTGAAGGCAATTGGTTGCAAATTCTAAGCAAAATCAGCCTTGGCAGCTCTATGTGCCGCGCCTTCCATGTGCGTCGTGCCAGTGTAAATTTACACTGGAAATTTTCTCCTAGTGCGTCGCGCTCTCTATGTGTGTCGCGCCCTTTTCCAGGTGACTTTTGGAGGCCTTCCCGGTGTCCACATTGGGCGTAAGATAGCTCGTTGGAATTTATTTGAGTCTACTTTCCAACCCAACCAGAATTTTTCAATTTGGAGTTCATTTTCCCTGTCAAAAATCAAATCTCCCAAGACTGGTCAAAATGTGCCAAATGAGGCTGCCTAAAGGCAGAATGCTGTTATAGTCAACTTTTGAATGCCTTCCTCAACTATAAATTAATCTCATGATAGCTCATTGAAAATATATTTGTGTCTAGTTATCATTTGACTCATCAAGCAAGTCATTTGACCAACCAAGCTAGGAGAAAACTTGATTTTCCCAACGTCACTTTAGAGGTGCATCAATTCTCCCGAGACAATTTTATTTTTGACATTTCTCTAAAACCATGACACGTGTGTAAAACGTGAAGGAGGTTTTTCTTCCTTGGCCTGTTTTGGACAAACACCTCTCTAAGTTTTCAAAAATGCATCTTTTATTGCTCAGAAACATTATTTGAGTGAAACCTATCCCGATGTGTGGAACAAGGGATTTGTTGAAATGAAGCGAAATGAAGCGAAATGAAGGGGATAGGGAGCTTCTAAATTCTTGAAGAAATTTTGGGAAGTAGGGAGGGATGTTAGGAAGTAGGGGAAAGTGTAATCTCAAAGATTGAGTGAGGGGAAGGGGTCCAAAAAGGCAAAACACAGGTCCAACCTAGAAAATTGCTAGGTTGTAGCAAGAAACTAGGGTTTGTGCGAAAATGAGGAATTTGGGGGATCTCAGTGATGGGAAGTGTTGGATAAGGTACTTTAAGGATAGGGGAAGGTGTATGAACATCAGGATACAAGTGTTGCTGATGATTAGACCATCCAAGAGAAATTGCCTTCAAAACCATAAGAGAGGGAAATGACCATAGCTAGGCGCAACTGAAGCATGAACAAGGTGTAAAATGACCCATTGAAACCTGGATGATGATGAAAACCCTCTGAATGATGGTAGACTCAGCTGAATAGTGACATAGACAAACATTTGGACAACTTTGAAAGGAGTGAAAGCAAACCCTAGGCCTAATGCCTAGTGACCAAATTTTATTTGAAGACTCACTGAAATGATAAAATTTGACCTTGAAACCTTAAAATCACTTTGTAAGAGCATGTTTGATCACTGGAGGAAGGTTGCAAAGACTGACACTAACACATGTAATGTACAGGTCATAAATATGCATGTGAACATAGGGGATTCATACTTATTTGAGAATAAAAAGAAGTTTGATTCCCTCTTATAATAGTTTCAAAAACATCTATTAGGCCATGAATTCATTGCCACTCATTTACTAATCAAAACATGATGAGAGCCATAACTCAAGTCTGCCATAAACCATGCTTATAACCAAAATAATAGAAATGATAGAACAACCATCAAAGCCACATAATAACAAGTACATTTACTCATGAAAGTATAAGGGAAGAAGAGCTCTTATTAACATGTGAAAAACCCAACCAAGTCAGGGACTTCCACGTACCACACGACCATAGATTGGGTTGAACCAAATATTTCTTTTAGCCAATCATCCTCGTGCCATATTCTAAGCATGAATGTGGGACCCACAACAAAACCAACCACGGCCTACTTAGTCTTTATTGTGTATTTTGCCATTAGCGTTAAAGAGATTCCTAGGCCTGAAACCCTCATCTGTACATCCAGGATTTAATGTGTATCCCAACATTACTTGTCAAGAGATTCCTACAGGCCTAAACAAGCATGGATGCCTTCATGTTTATTCACCAATACCTTGAGGAAATTTTCCATCTCCACCCTCAGGCTTTACCATGTATCCTGCCATTATCAGTCAAGGGATTCCTAGGCCTTTGGGAATTTTCCTGAGACCACCTCACCTAGTTCCAAAACCATCCGACAATCTAGCTCAACCAAATGAGAGAACCCCATCACACCATGGCTATCCAGAAATGGAATGGCAGGGTTGAAACCACTGCCACACCTAGCAAAACTCATGCTAATGACAACAAAAGAACCAAATACACACATGCATGCACCATGCATGCAAAACTAGCAAGGAAATCATACATGAAACTCAATATTTGCAAGTAATCCTGCTATAGTCACTTGATCCAACCCTCCCTTGCTTGATCTTTTCCTCCCTTTACTTTCTTGTCCTTCCTTTGCCTTGCTTTCTCTAATGCTAAAGTGCTCTAAGTGTGCACGAGTATGAGAGAGTAATAGAGAGAGAGCTCCAAAACTGAATTGACAAACGGTTGTGAACTGATCCTCAGAAGCCTTTTTATCATTGAGGCCTCTATTTTCTTCAATTTTCCTCTATTTCTCTTCAATTTCCTCCTCACATGCAACTTATGACCTTTCACCTTCCTTTTCTCCAATTTTCCATTATTTTCATAAATAAAATGAAATTAATGCCTCTTGCCTTTTTAAAGCCTTTGCCATTGCCTTTGCCAATTTCCCCTTAGCCATAATAAATCAAATGAACACCCACTAGGATGTTTTTCCCAACATTCAGCTTGGAATACGTGTCCCATGAACTTGGTATTATTTTTCCTTTATTAACTTTATTGCATGAATTTTTAACCTGGGGTTGTTACAAACCCTTAGGGGAACACCGTCCTCGGTGTTCTATGACACCTACAACCAGCAAGGTTGCTGAAAAATAAAACATACTACCCATAAAGCTTTATAACTTAGCTCGATGCAATATTTACAAGGATCAACCCACTAAAAAGAAAACCAACATGAAAAACATAACAACATGACACCGATACTGCTTATTGGAGCTTTATAACACAATTGATTGTTGTATTTACAATAACAACCATACATAAATATGTACATATACCAAAAATAATTTGCCTTCATCGAAAAATAATGAAAGATACATAGGCCGAATCTGGTCATCCATCTCCCATGTAGCTTCATCGGGCCTAAAGTGTTTCCACTGCATTTTAACTTGCTCGATTGCTCGTTTCTAGAGCATGAGCATCTTTCGCTGCAATATGCACTGAGGTTCCGACTAGAATTCTCTTTATAGTTCTACCTGCAACACAGACCAATCAACAACATGATCAACATCCTTTACATATCTTTTAGGCAATGAAACATGGAAAACATCATGGAATTTCACTGTTGGAGGCAGTGCAAGTTTCTAGGCCACTAGTCCAATCCTCTCAAGGATCTCAAAAGGCCAAAAAAATCGAGGTGTCAGCTTTGCACGTGACCCAATCCTCAATGATATCTTCTTGGGTTTGATGCACAAGTACACATGCTTGCAAACCAAAAACTCCTTAAATTCCCTTTGTTGACCTACATAAATCTTATGTCTATCCTGTGCCGCCTTTAGATTCTGCTTGATAACCCACATTTCTTATTCCATCTGTCATGCGGAAAGAGTCGTTAGTACGGACACAACCGACCTCCCTAGAAGCCTAAGACTTTCTAGTGACAAACAAGACAAATAAGAGCAATCCTTCTCTAAATATGCTTTTACAATATGAGAAATCAAGTGTTTAGATCCTACCTGTAACCCAACGCTGTTGTAGTAGTCCAGCTTCGTTGATCCGGATGAGCTCCTCCTTCCTTCGAAACCTGCATTCACTAACAATCAAACGATTAAATAGCACCTGAATATCACATAAAATAAAACATATTTAACATATAGACCAAGGAGTATATGAAACAACTCATAAATAACAAATTGTTGAGAAGAATGGACTAATTTGTATTAAAAGGTAACAAAAGGAACCATTACACCTGAGCCTTGGTGTTGTGCAAGTCCCTCCCAGGGTCCACAAGAGTTCTCCTTTACTCTGATAAGCTCACCACTTCCAAATAGAACAAGCAAAGATGGTAATCTCTCCTCACAAGCTTCTACAAGGAAGCCTAATTCCAGCAGCATCTACCCTTAGGAATGTTCAGCTTTCAACCTCCCCTCCCTTTGGCCCAATGCCTATATTTATAGTGCTCTAGAGGAAGTTATTCAGGTCCACCATCAATGGGATAAGCCCCTCTTTGGATGGGATAGCTCCCCTCTTGATGGGATAAGTTCCTCTTTGGTAGGGATACATGAACCATCTGGAGGCGCTTCATACACGTCAAACAAGCTTCTAGAAGACTCTAGAAATGACCACAAGTAACTTTTTTAAGATGAAACTCGCGCCTTTTGACCTTTACAGGGGTACGCACCCACCCCTTTACATACAGAGCATACAAGTACGCAGGTACTGTGAACTTGGGTTGCGTACACGCAGGTAAGGCTAAGAGAAAGAAACTGCTAGAGAGATAATTGACTTTAAATGACTTTTCTCTCTTTCTTGAAGTTTGACATGAAGAGCAGAGGCATGAGACTTGCCAAGGAGGATAGTATGATAGTGGATGGAGCCATACTAACTGCAAATAGTCATGGTGACATTTTTTAGTGTAACAGATTGCCCCCTAAAGTGCGAAGCCTGTAGTAGATTAGGGTTTTTTATGATCTAGGAAGGGTGAAGTACTTTATCATTTTAAGGAGTATCTTGCGGAGAGCCCGGTCAGAACCTGCAAATATTCAACACAAAATACATGTATAAGATGCTATCATCGCTGAGGTAGGCATTCCCATACTCAGATTGAAAACTTTAACTAACAATCTAACTACTGCTCTGATACAAGAATGATTTTGCAGTACATCACAATCGTAGACTTTTGTAGACACAGTATGGACGCAGCCATCTGTTTATGGTTAGTCTACTATATAATGAATACAAAACTCCTCGCAGCCTGGATGGTGGAAACTAGATCCAGGGTCTTCATCTCTACTTCCTGAATTGGTACGATTCTATCCATGCGAATAAATGAGTTGATGTCGAACATGGTAGAAACCACTTGATTACCAGTCGATGATGTAAACTGTTAACAAGTGTGAGAGAGACCACCAGTGATGTCAATGGTTCTCAAAGTACCCAGTACAATCCATGAAATGTGAATGAATGGGTTGATGTCGAACACGTCACAGAATCCTTTGATCGAAAGTCAATGATGTAAACTGTCGTCAAAGGTGAGAAACCTGCCATTGATGCATGCAGACTTCAAGGTACTGACGATTTCTAAGTCATCTTTCTAGATAATGTGCTGATGTCGATAGAAAGCGACCCGTTGCAGGCAAGCCCACAACACGAAATCATTGTTCAAGTTGAAGAAATGTTGCTGTAAGGACTGACTCAGGGATGGTCAAATGGATGACAAGTATTTTGCATATGAATGGTTTATTTGCAGAGACCTTTTGAACACATAATGACACGACAGATGGCTTGGTGACGATTGGCCCAAAGTTAATACCCAGAAACGGTTGAAGACTTTTAGAGTGGTTTTATCAGCTTTAAGGCAAAGGGTTTCCCAACCCAGGTGAATGAAACGTGTCGTGTTCAAGAGCAGTGATAAGGTTCTTCTATAACAAAGGATAACAAATAGGTTCATTCTTCTCTCTTTTCCCCCATAGCAAGTACCTCTTTATTTTTTACAAGCTTGAGGAGGATAACATATGCTTGATTATAAGCTCATCCTTCGGATGAGTCCAACTTAGTTTAGATTCGGACCCTAAGAAGGAGTGGTCCGTTCCTGTTTGTAATCGAACAGGTCCTTTACTGTGAAATTTTAACGAGTCCAGTATAGGAGAAACTCGACGTTTTTCAATTTTAGAGAGTCTGAAAAAACTAAAGAAGACTCCAAGGTGAACTTTTTCGTAAATTTGTGTCTCCCAAGCTCGAAAAAGTATAAAATAATACCTGAGAGAACCGCTTGATCTTGCGACCAAGGAGTACTTTCATGATTAATGCCTTTGACCTGAAAAGTAAAAAGCGATCAGAGGCATGTCGTTTTATTTCCAGTATCGAATTTGAAACGACAAAAATCCGGCAATCTTTCCTTGTTTTTACTGTCAAAAAAGGGCTATAAGAAGACCGTCTTTTAATTCCATTTTAACGAGTGTAAAAGAAACGCTCGGCAATATTTTCATGTTTTAGGAGTCAGAAAAGGGCTTAAAAGATGACTCTGATGTCTTGGTTCGTGAAAAATGATGATTTTACCCTAAAGTCCTTTTGTCCTGCACATAAACAACACATTACTCATACCTGTTTAAGATGGGCAAAAATACATTGAAAAATATTCTTTCATGGTGAAAAATAAACAAACTTAGCATTCATTTATCCAAAAAACCTATAAAAAGACTTTTTACCATGTCATTTTTACCATTTTACTGTTGAGGGTGAGAAAAGGGCTTTTGACAAGAAACTTCCCGTGGACTTTGCGGAGAATCCGACCGTCGGAATCGAGCGCCGTCTCTTTCAGGTATTTCACAACATCCTCCTCTTCAATTTCATCCGTTTAGAATTCCATTTTAAGTTTTAGTTTGATTTTTTGGAGGGTTTGGGGTTTTAGGGTCCGCTTTTCGGGGGACGCAGGTGCCCCATGGGCGACCTGCGTACCCCGACATTTTCGTATATGGGAAAAAGGTCGGAGTACGCAGCCCACCTTCAGAATAGCTGCGTACCCATGCTCTGTTTTCTGAACGCGGGGTGCGTACTCCGCGCAAAGCGGATTTTCAAAACCCAAACTCAAAATCTAACCATCAAAATTTGATTTAATGAATTCTAATCAATGTTTTTTGGTGTGTAGATTGCGCACCATGCTAGATTGGCATGAAAGAGAACACGAAGATGTTGATTTGGCCGCAATAGGTCATCAACCTTCCATTGATGCTTTAAAGGCATGCGGTCTCTACAAGTACTGGGCCATACCTGGCATGAGGGCCCAGGTGCCATTCTTAGAGTGGCTGGTTGAAAGGTGGAACATTCAGGATCAATGTTTCTACATCAGAGAACACCAGCTCGAGATAGAGTCCTCCGACATATATTTTCTCACTGGCTTGCCTAACAGGGGCGAGCAACTCTCTCTATTCGGGACTAGGCCGGGTGGCCAATCCCTTACTAGTCTTCGGCTAGAGTGGTGCAACAATCAAAACCAGGATAAGGGGATAGAAATCAAATACATATCCCGACCTGAACTTATGGTAATTGCCTTTACAGTTACCAGACTTTGCGGTGCTGCCGCTTTGCACATAGCCACTGGTTCCCAAATGCGGATGGCTATAGATTGCTTCCGAGGCACCATTTTCAACTGGTGCAATGCTGTGCTGGCCAATATGAAAGGCCAACTGACTAGGGCAAAGAACGGACAATTGAAGACCTTTGGATATGGGCCTTTAGTTGTGAGCTTTGCCCTAGAGAGAGTTCCAATGCTGATCCCCCAGCATCTTACTGTTCCAGTTGGGCCTCCTCGGGAGCCTAAGTTGACGCGGTGGGTTTCGGTAATGGCCCGGCATCCTGATGAGGGAGCGGGGGTTGTCCGATTTCCTGCGGGTTACTTTCACTGGTTGGAGAGCCAGGTCTTTGCGATTCAGGATTTTCCTTATGCCGGAGTAGATTTTCGCAATGATCCGGACATGGTTCTTCCACAGGGAGAACAATGGGACGATAGAGGTACTTCATTTTTCACAAGTTTTTAAATTATCTATTTTTTTTGTTTTTTATATATCGTCTCAAAACTGACAGCAAAAAATTTTCAAAATGCAGATGTAGGCCCACGGCGTCCGGCCAATCTCCGGGCTTTTGAGAGAAGAGTACCAGTTGCACCAGCACCAGCCCCACAGGATGCGGCCGCAGAGACCTTAGCCGAGCTGGAACAGGACCTAGAGCGTCTCACGGCGGACATACCAGAGACGACTATAGACGATATTCCTATCCGACTTCAGCGCTATGTGGTCGCAGTCCCAGGACCTTTCAGGAGGTTCCTGTGTAGAGTAGCGCGGGCAGTGGTCTCATATAGAGAGCACCACCAGTGATTGGCTAGTCACTTTTGTAGACACATGTGACATTTTTGGTTTTTTGTACTTATCATTTTTGCTGATCATAAGGTGTTTTTCAACCTATGATCGAAGACGATGTATATTTTTTGACACACTCCTATCTATATATATCATTATTACTGGCTTATTTTGTTAAACATGTGTGATGAAATGTTTATAAATTTACATTTATGATTGTTACAAATGTCTATTTAACATTCGAGACGCCATTGCATCTGCTAATGTATTTAAAGACCTTGGAATATGCTGATATTCAATGTAATCAAATTCACGTTCCAAGAGACGCACCCTCAAAAACAATCTTAATAATATTGGTTTTCTAATGGCATAGACTCTATTAAGCTGTAGTACAACGAGTTCAGAATCTAACCTCACTATCAAACTCCGAATCCCAAA
Source organism: Pinus tabuliformis (assembly GCA_031772625.1). Lineage (NCBI taxonomy): Eukaryota > Viridiplantae > Streptophyta > Pinopsida > Pinales > Pinaceae > Pinus > Pinus tabuliformis. The sequence continues at coordinate 1,556,600,995 of CM062804.1, forward strand.
TGAAATAGATTCAGATAATAATTCAATCACTGCACTGTATTCTGCAATGTTGTTTGTTGTTTGACCGAGGCTCACCCCATGCATAGAAACTAACTCGTCACAGGGTGAATAGATAACCCAAGCTGCGGAAGAGATATTCCGTGTACTACGACAAGCACCATCAGCAAATCCAATGTACGTTTGGAGAGGCGTCGACATCTGCAATATCAAGAGTAAAACCAAGATAAGCCAGAATAACGACGAAAAACACACTCTCTAAGCTAAGCACACTGTCTAAACTAAGCAAACATACCAGCTAGAAAGAAAAATTAACCTAACTTAAACTAACTGAATCTCCATACCCACCATTTAAGCATAATACCTCTTTAGGTAAAGTCCATTTCTGGGCTTACCCAAAGAGTCCCCATCAAAATCTACCAGCTCATAGGCCCCTTTTTCTAGCTTTCGCTTGACAATATAGGGCCCATGCCACATGGGAACGAATTTTCCAGCACCTAATTTATCGTTAGCTTGATCATATAATAGCACTAGGTCTCCTTCCGAAAAATTACGAGGGGTCACGTTACGATCATACTGAGCTTTCATCCTTTTTGCGTGAGTCTCGATTGCCAAAGCAGCGTCACGTCGAGTCTCATCTAATTTAGCTAAGTATAACAGACGCTTCTCCTCTTCGTAAGTAGCTGGGAGTAATTCGATAGCCATTTGAAGTGATGGGATTTCACATTCAATGGGCAACACTGCTTCCAAACCATAAACTAGTTGGAAAGGAGTGAACCCTGTTGATGTTTTCACTGAGGTTCGGTACGCCCAAAGCACTGAAAATAACATGTTATGCCAATTCGACCGATGAATACCAATGATTCGTCGGATCATGATAACTAGAACTTTGTTGATGGATTCAACCAAACCGTTTGCTTGAGGATAATAAGGAGTAGAACTATCATGGCGTAAACCAAGCTGGCTTGTAAGTTCTGTCATCATAATGTTTCGAAAATGGCGCCCATGGTCAGTGATTATCGCTTGTGGGACACCAAACCTAGCAATAATATGATTGAATACGAAAATCGCAGCTGTCTTGCCATATGCCTCGAATGTAGGCATCGCCTCGGCCCACTTAGTAAAATAATCAACCGCAAGGATGATATACGCATGCCCCCTGGCCGAGTGAGGGTTACATGTAATAAAATCGATACCCCATTTAGCAAAAGGACCAACGGAAATTATAGGGTGGAGAGGAGCAGGTGGTGCGCGCATCTTGCGATCAAAAACTTGACAGTTGTGGCATTTTCGGACCGCAATGATACAATCTTTAAACATGGACGGCCAGAAATAGCCAGCACGCAACACCTTCTGAGTTGTGGCATACCCAGACATATGACCACCACATGCTCTAGAATGACAGTCATTCATAACCCTTTCTGCCTCTTCATGAGTTAAACAACGACGAAAAACTAAATCCGCCCCACGACGATCAAGAGTATCTCCAATAATTTTGTACTGTTGGGACTGGAAACGAATTTTTCGACGTTCCGACTTTGAAGCTTCAGGCCGAAAGGATTGGGTTTGGAGATAGACGATTATATCTCCATACCACGGATCTAAAGTGCTGATGAGAAACAGAGATTCGTCCGCAATGGGTTCCTCTGCCACAGTTTCTGTGTCAGCACGCGGGAAGTCACACATCAATTCCGCAAAAACTAAGGATTTCTTAGACTTGGACTTCTCGAACTCCAAATCGAACTCCTGCAGGATAACGATCCATTTGGAGTACTTGCCCCCTAGCAATTGTTTAGTCAGAATATAGATCATAGGGTTGCAACCCAAAATCACTGTAGTTTTACGGAGAAGAATGTAATGACGAAAACGTTGGACAGCCTGAACAGCTGCCAGGGCCAATTTCTCCACATGCGAATATTTTAGCTCAGTGGGATTTAACGTCTTACTAAGATAATATATCACATGTTCCGTTCCGAATTCGTCTTCCTGAACTAAGACCATTCCAATGGTGGAGTGGGAGGCGGCGAGATACAAAAAGTAGTCCTGGTTGTAGCTGGGAGGATTCAGCAACGGTGCATGGGTCAACGCGTGCTTAAGTTCATCAAAAGATTTCTGAGCTATCTCATCCCAAGAGAATTGTGAATTTTTTTTCAACAACCGGGTGAAACCCTTTGTAATCTCGGCGTAGTTAGGAATGAATCGACGTAAAAAGTTTGCTTTCCCCTGCAAACTTTGGAGTTGGCGCAAACTCGAAGGAGGAGGCAATTTGATGATAGCTTCGACCTTCGAGGGATCGACGCGGATACCGGCTTTTGAAACGACAAATCCTAGCAATCGTCCCACTTCTATGCAGAAGACACATTTGTGTGGGTTCAACCGAATTCGATAATGCCGACACCTCATAAAAATAGCGCGTAAGTGGACAAGGTGATCAGCTCGATGTAAAGAATGAGCAGGCAAATCATCGAGATACGGTTGCACAATGTGCTTGATGTCGTGAAACGCGTAAGACATTGCCCGTTGGAAAGTGGCTCCGACATTCTTAAGTCCAAAAGGTAATTTGCAGTAAGAAAATGTCCCCCAGGGACAAATGAAAGCCGTTTTTGGTTGATCGGCAGGTAGAATATTGATTTGGTTGTAACCGGAAAAACCGTCCATAAAGGAAAATATTTCACTGCCGGCACAATCATCAATTATTTGATCGATATAGGGCGTGGGATAGTTGTCTTTTGGACAAGCACGATTTATATCCCTATAGTCGATGCATATTCTTATTGTTCCTTGTTTTTTGTTAACCGGAACAATATTCGATACCTAATCCGTTAACGGGATCAGATAAATGAAACCTGCTTTCAACAGCTTCTCGACTTCTGCTTTAATCGCAGCCGCTTTCCTAGGGTGTATCTGACGCAGACGTTGCCGAGTGGAGTCGCCATTTTGTCATGCGGAAAGAGTCGTTAGTGCGGACACAACCGACCTCCCTAGAAGCCTAAGACTTTCTAGTGACAAACAAGACAAATAAGAGAAATCCTTCTCTAAATATGCTTTTACAATATGAGAAATCAAGTGTTTAGATCCTACCTGTAACCCAACGCTGTTGTAGTAGTCCAGCTTCGTTGATCCGGATGAGCTCCTCCTTCCCTTCGAAACCTGCATTCACTAACAATCAAACGATTAAATAGCACCTGAATATCACATAAAATAAAACATATTTAACATATAGACCAAGGAGTATATGAAACAACTCATAAATAAAAAATTGTTGAGAAGAATGGACTAATTTGTATTAAAAGGTAACAAAAGGAACCATTACAACCTGAGCCTTGGTGTTGTGCAAGTCCCTCCCAGGGTCCACAAGAGTTCTCCTTTACTCTGATCAGCTCACCCACTTCCAAATAGAACAAGCAAAGATGGTAATCTCTCCTCACAAGCTTCTACAAGGAAGTCCTAATTCCAGCAGCATCTACCCTTAGGAATGTTCAGCTTTCAACCTCCCCTCCCTTTGGCCCAATGCCTGTATTTATAGTGCTCTAGAGGAAGTTATTCAGGTCCACCATCAATGGGATAAGCCCCTCTTTGGATGGGATAGCTCCCCTCTTGATGGGATAAGTTCCTCTTTGGTAGGGATACATGAACCATCTGGAGGCGCTTCATACACGTCAAACAAGCTTCTAGAAGACTCTAGAAATGACCACAAGTAACTTTTTTAAGATGAAACTCACGCCTTTTGACCTTTACAGGGGTACGCACCCACCCCTTTACATACAGAGCGTACAAGTACGCAGGTACTGTGAACTTGGGTTGCGTACACGCAGGTAAGGCTAAGAGAAACTGCGTACCAGAGATAATTGACTTTAAATGACTTTTCTCTCTTTCTTGAAGTTTGACATGAAGAGCAGAGGCATGAGACTTGCCAAGGAGGATAGTATGACAGTGGATGGAGCCATACTAACTACAAATAGCCATGGTGACATTTTTTAGTGTAACACCATCTCTGCCAACATGTCTGGTTCTATAAACACCCCGTTCACTGGATCATTCCAACTGATGGGATTATTACAACTCCGCCCATAGAGTGCCTCAAACAGACTCATCCTTAGTGACTCCTTATACCCATTGGTGTAAGAAAACTCAACTAGTGGAGGATACTCTTCCCACTTCTGTTGTTCATGCATAACATACATTCTCAACATGTCCTCTAGAATCATGTTGACCCTCTCTATCTATCCATCGGTCTGCGTATGATAAGATGTACTGAAGGCCAACTATGTACCCAAACATGCAAATAACTCTTTCCAAAACCTATAAGTGAATTTAGCATCTCTGTGTGACACAATCTTCTTCGGAACACCATGCAACCTCACTATCTCCCTAATGAAAACATGTGCTACATCACTAGCTAAATTAGTAGATTTCACTGGAATGATGTGCGCTACCTTTGTCAACCAAAACCATAATAGAATCATGTTGTCTAGATGTCCTTGGTAAACCTGTAATGAAATCCATGGAAATGAATTCCCATTCCACTTTGGAATAAGAATCAACTGTAGTAGACCATCTGGATGCTTGCACTCAATTTTTACCTGTTGATAATCCAAACATCTAGCCACAAAATTTTCCACTTCCTTCTTCAAACTCGGCCAATAGTAGAACTTCTTCATCACTGTCAATGTCTTCTGATATCCCGGATGACTTGAATACGACTTAACATGAAATTCCGGTAAGATAAGATTCTTGAGTTCAATGTTGTCCGATACATAGATCTTGTCCCTAAATTTGACCAAACCATCTGCTATGAGATGATAGTCCACATCCCGATCACCTGCACCCTGTTGCAACTCGTGCTTAAGCTCCCTGTACCTTTCAAATTGACTAATAGTGTAACCCCTTATTGTTATTAGTGCAACCCCCTTATTATATGTTGTGCCTATGTAGTCCCCATATTTTTATTGTTGTGCCCCATAGAAGCCCATATTGTTATTATTGTGCCCTTACATTATTATTGTTATGTCGGCTCTGATTATATCATGACCCCTTAGACTCCTATATATAGAAAGGAGGTATTGTCATTTGTATCATCCAAGAATTGTTCATTCGTGTAATGTAAAGGAGGTTTCCCCCTCGAAGAGGCTGATTTCTAAGGCGTTGATCTATCTTTTCTATATTTTTGTGAGCTGGTTTCATAACATTTGGTATCAGAGCTTTGGATTTTAGGGTTTCGCTGCTCCAAAATAGGTCATCGTGGAATTTTCGCTATAACTTTTTCTCTATGAAGTTTTAGAAGTTAAGAAAAAACCCCATTTGTGTCGATATCATTTTAAACCTCATGTTCAAATTTCAGATCTTGTCTCGCTATATTTTCGGATTTATGATCTGAGGAAGTTAGGGTTTTTGCAAGCTCCAGAATTCCATCTCAAACAGGTCATCGTGGAATTTCCACTATAATTTTTTTTTGACGAAGGGTTAGATTATGAAATTAAAACCCATTTGAGCCGAAATCTTGGTGAAACTCGGACCCAAATTTCAGATCTTGGTTCGCTATATTTGCGGAGATATGGTCCAAGACATTTAGGGTTTTTTCAAGCTCCCGAATTACATTCTAAACAGGTGACCTTGGGAAAATTGTCATAACTATCTCTCTGAGAATCTCATTCAAATTTTGTAAGACGTGACAGAAAGAAGATGGACTGTAGTTTGTTGGGTATCATTTTTAGAACCTAAGGTCGAAACAATGACGCGTGACATGTCGTACAAGTTTGCTCTACTGAACCAGTCTATAATTAGGTCGTCGGGAGAGATTGGGAATAAGTCTTTCTTCAGGAATCCAATTGCGATCAGACTTGCGAGGTTAGAAAGAGGACTCAGAGGGTTATCACAGGCTCAAATTTCAAAACTTAAGGATCTGAAATTACAGAGTTGCAGTCGTTTCAAGATCGGGCTCCTAAAATCAAGAAAAAGCGATATGAAGAAGTTTGATGGCAAGGATCCGTAAATTGGATACTACAGATGGAGCAATATTTTGATCTGTATGAGGTGCAACTGTTACAAAAGGTATGTATTTCATCTTTATATTTAGAATCAAATCAATTTTTATGGTATAAAGGGCTTTTTTCTCGTACACCACTTGTCACATGGTCAATTTTCACGGAGGAAATGATAACATATTATGAGGATACAAAGAGCAACACCTTCTTTAGCCAATTGATAAATCTCAAACAAAAGTGTTCAATGGTAGAGAACATTGAGGACTTTCAAAAATTGAATACAAGGGAAAATGATATTCCAGAGAAGCAGAGAATTGATGTCTCCATAGGGACTTTAAAGGATAACATTCAACATGAGGTTCGTCTTTGGGAACCTGATATATTGGAGAAGTTATTCAAGTTGGCAAGAAAAATTGAAAGAAAAATTATGGCAACAAAGAAACCTACCACTCATAACTATAAAGATGGAAGTGTTGATTCCCCTAGCCTTCCACAACCTACAAGGTTGACACCATAACAATTGGAAGAAAAAAGAGCAAAATGACTTTGTTACAGTTGTGATGGAAAATACTCTAAAGGTCATAAGTGTGCTGAGAAGAAATTATTTTACATAGATTGTTAAGAGGAGGAAGAAAAGGAAGAAGAAATGTCAAAAGAAGAGGATATACACCAAGAACCAACCCTAGAGAAAGAAGAAATGAATTCGAACATATCTTGTAATGCATTGGCAGGAATTACCACTCCTCAAACTCTCAAGATAGAAGGGCATATCAAGAAGAAAAAGGTAATAGTGTTGATTGATTCGAGTAGTACCCATAATTTTATTCATTGTAAGAGAGCCAAGGAATTGAGTTGCTTCCTATATCCAACACCAAAGTGTAAAGTGATGGTTGCAAATGGAGGAACCATAAATTGCTCTGGAAAGTGCCATAATATCAAGTTATCCATGGGAGAATATGTATTGAATAGCCCAATGCTTTCCATTCCAATGGGTGTTGCTGATGTTGTACTAGGAGTCCAATGGCTACAATCCTTGGGTACAATAGCTTTTAATTTTAAAGAAATTTTCATGAAATTTTCTTCGAAAGGAAAGGAATTTGAATTAAGGGGAATCACAGGGAAACCGAGAAAGATAATCAGCTCTAAAGAAATGACAAAGCTTCTAAATAAAGAACAAATAGGCGTAATTGCACAATTATGTTTGTTAGAGGTTCTCACATCGAAATCATCCATTTCTCCAAATCTCCAAAAAGTCTTGTACAATCATTCCAAGGTATTTGAGACTCCCAAAGGCCTCCAACCTATTCGTGATCATGATCATGCTAATAATTTGATTCCAGGAAGTGTTCCTCCAAACATTAGGCCTTACTAATATCCATATGCCCAAAGAAGTGAAATTGAACGTATGGTTGCAGAAATGGTAAAGGAGGGTATAATTATCCAACCAAATTTGATAAATGAAGCAAGGGATGAATGGAAGAATGATGAAGCAGGGTGCGAACTCATTCAAAAGTTGCAAAAGATTCCAGTTCAAACAATATTGCCAGAACTTGAAAAGGAAGGAAAAATCATATTGGAACCTGAAGCATTCATAGAACCGAGAAATCAAAAACTATGAAATTGATCAATTTCAAAGTATCCCATCAAGTGGAAGAACTTACCCGCTGAAGATTCCACATGGAAGGATGAGAATTTTATATAGAAGCATCAAGAACTACTCAAGCATTGAGGACAACGCTTTTTGAAGGAGAGGGGCATGTTAGGTCCCTATACTACTAGTGTAACCCCTTATTGTTATTAGTGCAACCCCCTTATTATATTTTTGTGCCCATGTAGTCCCCATATTGTTATTATTGTGCCCCATAGAATCCCACTATTGTTATTATATTTCCCTTACATTATTATTGTTATGTCGGCTATGATTATATTATGACCCCTTAAACTCCTATATATAGAAAGGAGGTATTTTCATTTGTATCATCCAATAATTTTTCATTCGTGTAATGTAAAGGAGGTTGCCCCCTCAAAAAGGTTGATTTCTAAGGTGTTGGTCTATCTTTTCTATCTTTTTGTGAGTTGGTTTCATAACATACCTGTAAGATCCGATCCTTTAAATCCACCCCATATGAACTCATAACTTCTATGTGATTTACATGTACTCTTTTGGTAAGGGCATTTGCAAGCCTATTCTCTTTTCCCTTGATGTACTTGATTTCAAAGTCAAACTCATTGATCATGGCCAACCATCTAGCTTGCCTGAAATTCAGATTCTATTGGTCAAATAAATATATCAGCCCACTGTGATCACTCATCAAGAAGAACCTTCTCCCAAGAAGGTGGTGTCTCCACATCTTCAAAGCATGATCGATCACTGCCAACTCAAGATCACGCATATATATTATGCTCGTGCTCATTCAATTTCCTTGATTCATAACATACCACCTATCCCTCCTGCATCAAGAGTCCACCAAGTCCCCTATTGTAGGCATTTGTACACACTAAAAACTCTTTATCTGGTCCCGTAATCTTAAGAACTGGAGCATTTGTCAACAACTGCTTCAACTGTTCAAAACTTGCTGCAAATTCTTCTGTCCATTCAAATTTCTTTCCTTTCCTCTGCAATGATGTAATAGGATAGGAAATATGTGAGAAGTTCCTGATGAACCTCCTATAGTATCATGCTAACCCCATGAATGATATGACCTCATCCACATTCCAAGGAGCTTCCCATTCCATGCTAGCTCTTATCATTTCTGGATCCACTGCTATTCCTTCTTTGGAAACCACATGCCCCAAGTAATGTAGCTCTGTTTGAAAGAAATTGGATTTACTAAGCTTAACATACAACTGATGCTCTCTTAGCAATCTCAATATTTCTGCTAAGTGTTCAACATGCTCTTCCTCATTCTTAGAATATATCAATATATCATTAATGAATACAATAACAAACTTGTCCAGATAAGGATGTAACACACTATTCATCAAGCACATGAAAGTAGTTGGAGCATTAGTCAAACCAAAAGGAACTACAAAAAAATCATAATTCCCATATGTGGTCCGAAAGTAGTCTTTTAGATGTCCTCTTCTTTAATGCGTACCTGATGATATCCTAATCTCAAATAAATATTCTAGAACACCGCTGCCCCTTCAACTGGTCAAAAAAGTAATCAATCATTAACAACAAATACATGTTTTTGATGGTTACCTTGTTCAACTACCTGTAATCAATGCATAGTCTAAGAGTATACTTCTTCTTCACAAACAATACCGATGCACCCCACGGTGATACACTTGGCATAATGTATGATTTTTCAAGCATTTCCTTCAACTACAACTTCAATTCCACTAACTCTGGAGTGCTCATCCTGTATGATGCCTTTGATGTTGGTGCTGCTCCTGGTACCAACTCAATAGAAAATTCCACTTCCCTGTAAGGCGACAAATCTGAAATCTCTGCTGGGAACACATCCTGAAACTGTTGCAAGATTAGATACCTCTTCACAACTTCTACATCCTCAACATCATTACCTTTGTCACTGGAAATATGCACTGCAAATAACACATATCCTTTCTTACAACTGTGCTCCATCTGCATAGTTGTAACCATTCTAACTAATGTTGCCTTCTACTTACCCTACAAGATTCTTTGTTCTCCATTGTCATCCAAGCACTCAATAGCATTGTCATAGCAATCTATTTTGGTTCTGTGAAGGTACAACCAATCCATACCCAAAATCATACTATATGATCCCAATGGAAGTACATCGAGATGCGCTGATGTAAGCATACCTTTCAACTCAAATGCATAAGCTCTTAGCTAATGATGAACTCTCTTCTTAGTACCTGTAGCCAACTGCACTAACCAAGACTTCACTTGCACTTCTTTATTCAAACCACACTTATCCACTAGGTTAGGATTAACATAACTATAATTATATCTAGGGTCAATCAAAATAGAAACAACTTGATCACAAAGATTACCATCCATCTCGATAATAGATGCCTACTGATTTGTCTGCCTGTTATCCAAAACTGCATAGATTCGAGGAATTCTCTATCCAACATCCCCAACTGTCTGTGATTACTTTTCACTATAGATATGAGGCCTACCACCCTGATACGACGGGTAATCCCTATCGAGATGCTCCTTGGCACATACCCAACACTGCAACTATCCCTTACCCTCACCTTTATGCAGTTCCCCTCCAGGCTATAACCCATGTCCCTGTCCAACTACATTAAACTTCTAGTAGGGAAGAACATTATGTTTCTCACCTGCATCCTAAGGTCTTGTTCGCTTCAGTGGCCACTTTCCCTTAGCTTGTATTTCACTTTCCAACCTTGCTGAGACTATGTCTTATGCTTCGATTTCTCATAACAATGTTTCAACTTTTTGATAGCTTCCTCCAACGATCTAGGGTCATCAAAATCGATCTTATCTTTGAACGCTATCGGCAACCCACTTATGAATCTCTGAATCTTTGCTTTCTCCTCCTTAAGATAAGGCACATACCTCAACAACTCGAAGAATCTGCTAGCATACTCCTCATCGGTCATAGATCCCATCTTCAACTCATAGAACTCCTTCGCCCTATCATCATAATATCTCTCTGGATAAGATACTTTTTTCTTGAAAAGTATTTCAAACTCCCTCCAAGTCAACTCCTCTTCCTAAATGCCTTTGACATTCTTCACGTCTTCCCACCAAATGTCTACTTTACCTTTAAGATTGAAGGTAGTTATCATGGCTTTCATCTTCTTTGAATAGCCATGCAATTTGAAGAACTTATTCATCCCAAGCAACCAAAATTTTGCATCTTGTGACTTCTTCATTTCTCCATCAAATGTAGGTGGCTTGGATTTCTTGGACTCATCTAGAAAATATCCCCTATCATTCTTTGTGTAAGGATGATGGTGATGATGACCAAGGTACCTGTTCGAACCAAAACTAGAATAAATCCCATGTCTGCTGCCTCTCCTATCAGGTGTATCCAAGAATCTGTCATCCCCAATGGTATCATCTTGGTTTGACTGGTGACCATCATGAGATATGCTACCATAGGCTCCATTAGTCATTTCCTCCTATCCATGACTGATCCTAATGGTCCCTGTCTTTGAAAGTCTGACAAACTCTGAAGAATAACTACATTGACCTATGCTTGTTTCTCCTGTGCCCTACCAAGTCTCTCTTGTTACTAAATGATTATGTTATTATTTTCTTTGAAACTTCTTATTTCTTCCATTAAACTTCTCAAAGTGTCTACTATGTGAGGGGAGTACTCATTACCATGTTTCTCATATGATCTATAGGGATAATCTTGTGAACTATAATCCACCATTTTGCTAGTCTTCATTGATCTTCTCCTTCCTGCAAGTATATCATGTCAGCTAAACCCGAATATAAACATAACCAACATGCCTCAGTATAGTTCAAGGGAGGATATCTCGTCTGCAATATCAACCAGATTAGCATGATACATGTATAATCATAATCATAACAATATATCAACATCATGCATGGCAACATCAATTGCATACCATGACCTCACGCATGATAACCATGCCCATAACAATACATGCATAACAAGATATAAACATTGACATTTATAACAAATACACATACAACCGACATGCATTCATGACAAACACATCCCAACAAAAACCTCATCAGCTTCGACTTGATAAAACAACTGCAACAATGATGATCACCATGCATACACATCAAGCACATCTATAACCTTCATGCATGCATGACAAACACATTTTGTCCACCTAGTGCAAGGGTTGAACCTTGCTCTGATACCAATCTATAATTATTATCAGATATCACCCAAAGAGAACGGAAACCTGCTCTGATACCAATTTGTAACACCCTCCTCCCACACTTACCCAAGCTTATCGGTCCACGAGAGTAAATATTTGACGAAGAGTTACTATTATATGAATCAAATCCCTGAGTGCAGTTAAGGAAGTGGAATCGACCCAAACATAATTTTATTGACCTCCCTCAAATGCTACAGGACCCCGAGGAGCTAACCAACCACTCTAGGTGCCCAACCCCTGAGTTAACATGCTTTTTCACTGACCTGGGCTCTTAGTCGCTCCCATGAAAAGGAAAGCCAACGACTAAGACCCTTCAGTCACTCTCATGAGCTTGCATTCTAGCGACAGTAGAATTTTCCACTCAGTTATGTGCCAGTAACCCCAAGATCTGAGCCACAGGTCTAGGACCTAGGCCTCTGCCTAGAACTTACTGAAAATATCAGAAATGATAAATAACAAGGAGACAAGGCCTCTAATGCACAATTTGAACAAGGACCTAACTTGAACCATCCTAACCATGACATGCATTTCGTCAAACACATCATGAACATGTAATGTACAGGTCATAAATACACATCTGAATATAGGGGCCTCATACTTATTCGAGAATCTACAAGAAGGTATGATGCCCTCTCACAATAGTTGCAAAAACATCTATTAGGACATGCATTCATTAACCACTCATTTACTAATCAAAACATGATGAGAGCCATAACTCAAGTTTGTCATAAACCATGCTTATAACCAAAACAATAACAATGATAAAAAACCATCAAAGCCACATAATAGCAAGTACATTTACTCATACAAATATAAGGGAAAAAGAGCTATAATTAACATGTGCAAAACCCAACAAAGTGAGAGACTTTCATGTACCACCCGACCATATATTGGGCTGAACCAAATCTTTCTTTCAACAAAACGTCCACGTGCTATATTCCAAGCATGAATGTGGGACTCACAACAAAACCAACTAGGGCTTCCTTACATTTTCCTGTGTATCCATCCATTACCTGTCAAGGTATTCCTAGGATTGAAAACCTCATCTATACAACCAGGGCTTTACTGTGTATCTCTCCATTACCAGTCAAGGTATTCCTAGGCCCAAATAAAGAAACATAGACTACTAGGATTTACCACAATCCCACCAAAACAAATCAAGTGATTACTAGGCCTAAACAAGCATGGATGCCTCAAGATTTCTTCACCAATACCTTGAGGAATTTTCCCGTCTCCACCCTAAGGATTTACCATGTATCCCTCCATTACCGGTCAAGGGATTCCTAAGCATTTGGGAATTTTCCTGAGACCACCTCACCCCATTCCAAAACTATCTGACAATCCAGCTCAACCAAATGAAAGAACCCCATCACACCATGACTATCCGGAATTGACAAGGCAAGGTTGAAACCACTGTCGCACTTGGCAAAACCCATGCCAGTGATAGTAAGAGAACCAAATACACACATGCAAGTACCAATGCATGTCAAAACTAGCAAGTAAATCATATATGCAACTCGATACCTGCAAGTAGTCTCGCTGTAGTTGCTTGATCCAACTCTTCCTTGCTTGATCTTTGCTTCCCTTTGCTTTCTTGTCCTTCTCTTTCCTTCCTTTCTCTAATGCTAAAGTGCTCCAAGAGTGCTCTAAGTGTGCAAGAGTATGAGAGAGAGAATAGAGAGAGAGCTCCAGAACTGAACTGACAAAAGGTTGTGAAGTGATCCTAAAAATCCTTTTTATTATTGAGACCTATATTTTCTTCAGTTTTCCTCTATTTCCCTTCAATTTCCTCCTCACATGAAACTTGTGACCTTTCACCTTCCTTTTCTCCTATTTTCCATTATTTTCATAAATAAAAAGTCAATTAATGATTCTTTCCTTTTCAAAGGCTTTGCCATTGCCTTTTCTAATTTCCCCTTAGCCATAATAAACCAAATGAACACCCACTAGGATGTTTTTGCCAACATTAAGCTTCGAATACATGTCCCATGACCTTGGTCTAATTTTTCCTTTATTAACTTTATTACATGAACTTTTAACCCGATGTTGTTACAAAGTCTTAGGTCTAGTGCCTCCCTCATTAAGGAACACCTCTAATCCCTAGGTCTAAGCCTCCCTTGAGCCTTTCTTAGAGACCCCTTCACCTTGCTTCTAAAGCAATAAAACCTTATTGTTGAGTTTGTCTTGTGAATGGGCTCTATAAATCACTACCTATCCTATCATTGACTCATCATTCCTAGTGATTTCCTTATATCGAGATTCCTCCAATTGGTCAAAGTCTGTAAGGAGTAGGGGACATCGAATGAGGTGACAGTGGGTCTTTGTCCCATTATTTCCACTTGATCTAGCACTAGTCCCTTAGGAACCCCTCTTAGGGCCCTTGCTAAATTGAGTGGTAACACGTTAATTACTTGTGATTTATTTTACCAAATGCTACTAGCAAGCAATTTATGGTGATCCATGTTAAACCATATCTAACAATGCTAGGTGCTGGTTGTTACTAGAAAATATAGCAGACTTTAGATAGGGAAGCCCTATAAGACAAAGAGCTAGATTGAGTGCTAACAATGGGACAATGGCTCGCTGTCACCACAACCATGGTCCCCTGCTCTTTACAGACATTCACCGATGGGAGGAGTTCCGTTAGGAAGGAGGTCACTTAGAATATATATGCTAGGTATAGGGCACAAAGTGATCAAGCTAGAGCTCATTCAAAAGAGAGGCTCGATAAATGTACAAGGCTTCAAAGAAGAAGATCTCTCTCTAGGAAAATCCATAGAAAATAAAGTACAAGACCTAGGTTTGTGACGCTTTTCAATGGTGATAGGTATTCACAAGGTCAAGGCCCAAGAGAAAAGGTTTCTTATGATTTAATTCAACAAGTACTAAGCTCATACAACCTTTAAGGAAGTCCTCAAGTTGATGGAGAAGAAGCTAGGGTTTCCCTCTTGGAGAAACACCTAGGGCAAGATATTTTATGGATGAAACTTGAGTGGATACCCAACAAACTCGGAGAATAGTTAGCCTAGACCCTAAGATTTATTTTTAGGCTCTCGTATTCCCGAAAAATATCCTCCCTATGTTTTTCACCCTAGCCTTAAAAGGATCGAATTTTAAGAGGAAAAATTATGGATGAAAAGTAGAGATGACCACCAAGGACATGGATTAGTGCCTTGTACTTTGGGCATATAGAGTCTTAGGATGTTCAAGATGAGATAAATAGTCTCTAAGGAGGCTTAAAAATGATGCCCTAGGTACCACATTTAAGCATTTACCGACTTCAAATATAATGGAATTTCATGGAGAGTTCAAGAATTTCCTCATCTAGGAACATTCATTACATGCCAAACATTGAATAACATATGCAATACTCACCTAGAAATCCTTGCAAAATTAATTTTCAATAATTAGGGCACACTAAATACATTCTAGAAGTAGAAATTCCATACATTAAACAAATTCAAGAGAAAAATCCATTAACATTAAGCACTCACAAGATGATATGCAATATATCCATCCAAGATCCAAGAAATAGCTCCAAAGAAGAAATGTGAATTAGCTCCAAATGTCAAAATGCATTCCAAAATATTCTCCAATAATGAAAGAAACATGTGCAAGTTCTTCTCAAGATATCCAATCCAAGTGTGATGACGATCAATACAAATGAAGTTATGTTCTATTTATATGTGTCCTACTAAGTCGAATTATTCCTACTAGCCCCTTAACATTATAAAAATGGGCAAGATACATCCCTTAGTCACAATTTGACCAAGTAGCTTTACAAAAATATGAATTAGCAATCCAAATGCAAGCCAAATTGATGACATCATTCTGATGTAGGGCCTTTGTTAGGAAACATTGAGTCCTCTTTGTGCCGAAATGTGTGAGAGGGCTTCATGAATCTTGAACTAGGGGATGGCCCCTAACTCTCCATGTAAGTCATCATGTGGAGCCCTAATTTGTGTTTGGGGGAAAAAAACTAGTCCCATGGGTCTCTTGATGATAGAATAACATGTAACGCTCCAATATTGAGGGATCTGACAATGGTGCTTTCCCTCCCATGTCTCAAGGGGTGAGATAAGCCTCCTTTAGGCCTTGGATTAACTGTCACACCACGTGGTAAATTCTAAGTCAATTAGGGAACACTGGTTCAAGTGCATCATCTTGTGAATAATGTGAGGCAATAAACAGACTGTTGAGGGTGTTGAAGGTGCCCATGGTGTGAAATGATTCTTTGCACACGATGGGAGTCTCATGGCTCTAACCATGGTGTGAAATGATGCTCTACACATGCTGGGAGTCCCATGGCTCTCAACGCTTCACCCGGGGTGTCAATATGATCCTCTAGTGGACTTGGGCGCCAATTAAGTTGCCCAACCCATGATGAAACTACTTTCCAATCACATATAATTCCTAGTGTTGTATCCTCACCATTAGGTACAATAATTCATTAGTGCATCTAAGTGAAACAAGCCTATTAATCAAGGGCACATTGAGACTTCATATGGGGCTTCCATCCAAATTTTGGGCTTTGATCTCAAATTAGTGTTACCTCCCTATGTATGAGTGGTTAAAAAATGACCCTATTAGGTGCTCCCAACCACTAAGAGGAAAGACAGGTCACTGGTACATCCTTCAGTTGATAGGTGGCATATGAATGATGATTGAATGGATGGGGTTAAAGGGGTCTCAAGGCCAAATTCCATGGGTACAAGGATAAAAATAATGAGGGATGTCCATATATTGGGTATATAGATGTAGGAGGGAGAAATCGTGGATGCATGAGTTACCCCAACCTTTGTTTTTCCACTCCTCTTTATTCTCCTTTTCCCTTTTCTTGATTTTCTTTGTATTTGTTATCACAATAAACATTTCACATTTTTTAATATTTTTTGGAAAATGTTGACATTTGTAGTGTCAGTATTTAAAGTTGTAATAAACAGGGAAAATTTCTTGATAGCATGGCTGTCAATTTTTTTTGGAAATTTGAGTAAATAAGTAGAGAAGTTTGCAGTCATTTTCCAAGCAGAAGAAGGACTCAAAGTCTACATCGGACCCTCTCCATTGGAAATTTCTTAGAACAAGCTTTCCGATGATATGTGGAAGTCCAAAAATGGACTCCTCGATCAAAAGATATGGCATGTTGAAGTTTAAGGGTTTTGAAAGGAAGGAATATCGAAGGCCCAGGGCACATCGACAATCGCATATCGGCAAACCAGAGCATATCATAGGTCCATGGCGAAGCGACGAATCGAGGATCGGCACATAGACGAGGCTTATATATCGGCAATCACACATTGCACATCGATGATCGTATATCCATGGCACGTGGCATATCGACAATCGACAATCGGTGAATCAGAGAATGTGACAACCTTTAAAAGTTGTGATGTGCGAGTGACGATAGTGCTAAAACTGCCGGGAAAGCGCCGATAGTGTTAAACCATTGGGGGATGCCAAAACATGTTAACAAAGGATTTTCATCGCAAAACCTAAGGTGGACGGAGTTTTTCTCTCTCCTCTAGTGGGATGCGTGGCAGAATATGATTGGTTCTGATAAAGCTACGTGGCATTTGATGTCAACATGACATGGCGGTACGAAAGGAAATCAAGATGACACATGTCACCACTCATGAGGTGCCATGTGGCAGTGATGAGTCCTAAGGGGGGAAATCAAGATGACACATGTCACCACTCATGAGGTGCCATGTGGCAGTGATGATGTCATATCGAAGATCACATATCGGAGGATGAGGAATATCATAGCTCCAAAGTAAATCCTCCAATTGGAAAGTTTCGATGAGAGGGGGCTCCGATATTGGGGTTGGCACATGGTCATTAAGATTTAAAGAAACTCGAGAGCTAAGCAGTTTATAAAGGAAAATATCCCCTCGACAGCGAACAAAACACCTAGCACCTCAAGGTTAAGCCGATGGTCACAACCCTCGGTCTTAAGGTAAGAAATGCAGGAAGGGCTAAAGCAAAACGGAGCTAGGATAAAATTGGAATATGATAAAATTGGAATATGTGTAAGTTGCTTTATAGAGGGGTTTGTATGGCATTAAGCCGATAATCACTAGCTCGGTTATATAACAAAATAAAGGCCAAAGGAACAAAGCACAAGGGGTTGAGGAGTATTAGTGAGACAATAAAGTGGAAACTTCTCTGATAAGAACATACATACGTGTTAACAAAAGGATGGGTAGACAACTGTTGAAATTGCAGGAAAAGAGGGGAATGGTAGTTTGAAATGGAAAATCAACAAATTTCTGCAAAAATAACTACAACCGCTCTAGATTATAAGGTAGAGGATAAGTATTAATGAACCAATTTCCAGATTAGAATGTTGAAGATTTTATAGCAGAATTGAAGAAGAACAAAGGAGCAATTTTGATGGATTGTTGCAGAGAGACTTGTTATGATAGCATAAATGATCAACTATAGTTTAGGGACCTGTTCTATTTTCAAGGGAGGCAGTTGACAGATATTTCTTTTTGCCTAAATACAAATATATTTTCCTATAGTTATTCTAGGAAATATAGAATATTTTAAAGTTTATCTTTGCATACATGAACTTGAAATATATTTAAAATATGTAAGTTTATGTAATTATGTGATGACTATTATTTTGCAAACTGTTATGTAAAGCAGTATACAAATGGTTTATAGATATGTAAAAGGGGTTGGATTTTATTGGAAAAACAATTGTCATCTAGATATATTTGAGCAATCTTAAATGTATTCACAGTGTTTAATGAGCAATTAGTAGGAAATTCATGTGTTACTTCTCCTTGTCAATATTTTCTCTGTTATATAATTGTCTTCTTCAATGTCTGAGAATGTTAGTTTATGAGATTGGATTTCTTTGATGCTCCTCTCTTAAATTATCAGTCATTAATATTTGTTATTCTAGTCATCTATAAACTTTGTTTTCCTTCAGTGTTCTTTCTTTCAAATCTCCCAAACAGTGAAAGGACTTGTGACTTTCATGCTTTGTACAACCTACTCATTGGAGTTGTGATCTAATTCGTTTAATAGCTAGACTCCATGCCCAATGGTTTTGAAGGTCACCCAACCAATTTATCCATAGATATAAATCTGGCCACCTGAACTCAATTGCACGAAACTTTCTACTACAATGACCATAGGGTAGTTGAGTTTTAAGGAGAGATTCCTCTCCACATTGAAGGGCTAGATTCAACCTAAAATAGGTTCTGAGGTTACCTTAGGGTTTTTCCCTGCAGCCAGGGTTTTCCCAGAGTGATAACAATATTACTACTTGGGGCTCTAGGAAATGAGTGCATGTTGTGTATGATGTAAAGTAGTTATCACCCCCTCAAGGTGGGGTATTTCATCGCCCACTAGGGATTGGGACATGCATGGGTTCCTTAATGATGTGGGGGGCACTCATGGGCCCTAGGAACCAGGGTGATTGCCATGATAAGGGGTAGATCTCATGCCATGTGTTAATTAAATGTCCTTGCCATCCTTTGCATTTTATAATATTCTTTTCTTTTGTTTCTTGCTTGCAACCTGATATTCTTTTGAATTTATTTTAGTTGCATCAACCTCTGGGGCAACATTTCCAGGCCCTGTTAGCACCCTATAATTGAACCTCTAGGCTGAGAAAAGGTTTACAGGGGTAACCACAAACCTCTTTTGGCTAGAAAACTGGCCTTTTCCAATCGGAGGGGGCTCCCTCACTTGAAATAAAGTCAAATTGTGTAAACAATAATGCTTAAGGACATCTGACAGAGGCCAGATCTGTAAAGGTAAAATAGGACTTAATGATGATGGTTGATAGACTTGAGAGGGAGGGCCACTGGGCATGAAACCATGATTCATATTTTTACACAAAATTATCAAAGCTTACATGAGACACTTATGAAAAAAGAGGCAAGGAAATTATTATTTCAGGTCATAACATCTATAATAACATAGTGGGTGAGTTTTGAAAGTAACTTGAAAATACACAAAGATATCCAATCACATGTAATAGAGCATGAAATGAATTATGCAACATATATCTTATGATCAAATATCGATAAGAATACCATAAAGGAGCACCTAACTAAGGGTGAATTCCATCATAGTTTAGAAAGGAAAACAATCATTCAGAGCATCAACATAGATGAATTCTGAAAACTATTTTAGAGCCAATTTAAAAGTGAAAAATTTAACAAAGGCATAGAGACTAACACGTACATAAGAAGAGTCATAGAACTTGAAATCCATACCACAACAATCTTTTGTCAAGTGGAAAATTCTCTACACTGATAATTTTATTTCAGCAAAACAAAACACATACACAGGCTTTCTCCCCAAATATGAACCCTCTTTTCATGTCTTGTTCAGTTTAAATACATTTAGGCAAAATGAAAATCATAAACTAGATACAATGTATCTTTCATCCACTAAGAGGATTGAAACAACTCAACTTAGAAACATCAAGTCTTAAAGTTGAAACGAGGATAAGGCTAAGAAAAAAACTACAACATTTTTTTAAAGAAAAACAACCTTATCTTATATACCTATTTCATCCCTATCCATTTCACTAGCATAACAATATAAAGGTAAAAAAATAAGGTCCAAAAATAACTAAAAAACAAAATTGTTGAGTGATGAGTTGCGCAGTAGACTCCAGCTCAACATAGTCACAAGTCGTACCGACTGAAGCTGAGCTGACGGGTATGATGACGATGTTGCTGAGTTGGAGTAGGACCCACTAGATGTTCCTTTCCACATGTACAGACCTCATAAATTCCCAATCGCCATTTGCGCAACAAAATTTATAATTTCTAGGTTTGATTGTCATTTCTCGCTTCGAAACAATGCAATGTCCTGCAAGTCATCTCATATACCTTATGACTCCCAACAAGTACCAAAAATCCAAAAATCTTCACAGTTTTCCTAAAAAACATGTAACCCTTGGTAACTACAAAATGAGCTATTAACTACACAAATTTAACTTTCAGCAAATGAGATAGTATGTGATCAAAAAGAGACAACAGAGCTACCTCCTTCTCTTTTTATTTGATGAGGTTTTGGTCTCTTTGCTGGAGGTTGCTTTGAGTCCCTTTTTACCATGAAGTGTATATGATGTGTATGGAAGAAAATCATAAAATTGAACTGCCAATCTTATGGATCAACACACCTTGACTCATATAAATGACATGCAAACCCTAAGTATTTAAGACTGTTCCCAACTCAGTCCAAACTATAGGCAGGGCTTGCGCATCGATTGTGGAACAACATGTACAAACTTTATAAATTGATGTCTAACTATTTTTTAAAGGAAAACTGGGATATCTCCTACCTCAGACAATAAGAGAACTCGATTTGAAGCAGTGGGAGACCTCTGCAAGGAGTTGGAGGCGGTTGCGCAATGATTTTGTAGCTCCAGATTTTTTGCATTTGTTGTGTAGCAATTTCCCCATAGTTGAAAAAAAAATTGTTTTTGAACCCCTGTTGGAATACTCTCGGCCTTGTGTTGTGTAACTGTCAATTCTTTTTAAGAGAAGGACGCGAACTATAGAGTGGAGAAAGAATGATGGCAGTATGAAAAGAAATTTAAAAATGTGCACCTTATGCTTTGTTTGGTCATGGGTATGAACTTAGGATAAAGGGTTTTTATGATCATGAAATATAAATGATGGTAATGAGTTGTGGAGGGGTGTAGTAGAAATAATGAGGAGAGGTGAGTTAAGGAGGGGCGGGGTGCATATGATGTTAAATGTAAATGTAGGGGGTGTATGATAGGGAGTACATGAAATGGGGTATATGAAAGAAGTATAGGAATGGAAAAAGTATATGGTAGGTGTAAATAAAAGGGATCATGAGTTGTGAATGGTGGAATAAGGCATGATGAACAATACTAACAACATACTCAACAAAACCTTAATAGATGAACCAAACTTGTTTTATTCATGGTTCTGATAAATGATACATAACCCTTTAACCCTAAAAGACTTTACATGAAAATATGACCTTATGACCGTCTCATAGACTTAGAATCTCTCAAATTTAATTTTGTCTTTAAGGACCCTTTATGTCATGAAAAACTTGCAGTGACCTTAGAAAATGATGCTTTAGACTATGACAACAGTGGTTCATAGGCTAAATTGGCATACAAAATATCAAAATGAATAAAAATAGGCAAATACATTTGATCCCTAGACCCTAAGACTGTAACATTGGTGTTGAAAATAGCAACAAGAAATGCTAAAAATAAAATTCCTATAAATAGCATTTCGGGATACATTCCAATTTTAATTAGTCCCTAAATTAAAATTGTGAATTAAAATTCAAATTTTAGCTCAACAACTGTTTGCAAAATAATTAATTAATTCATCTTGAGTTAATTAGTTAGAGAAAATCAAACATGAAGTCTATGTGAAGACATGCAACAATTATCCCTTTGATTGAGGAAGTTATCCCTTAATTAAGGAGATCAGGATGAGTTGTATTTTGAGTTGTAATTAGTTACCTCAGTTAACTGAGTTAAGTCCAGTTAGATTAGTTCCAACAGTTAGTGGAATTGATTGTGAGTTCAGTTAGTTAATGCATGCATGCATGCAACTAGTGTACTTCAGATAACTGAATATTCTCTCATAAATAACTCATGCATGTCAGTTCAGATAGAGACCTAGTTGAGATCAGAGGATGGGACAATGTACTATCAATTGCAGGAATATTCCCATGAGGATATCTCTTGCATCCAGAAGGAATTCTTTCCTTGAGGATTGTGCAGTTATTTCTGAGTTTGGTGAGCAGTGCATGAGGTAATTACACAAAGGTGGCAGCTTGAGGACCCAGGAGAAACTTCACAAGGAAATAGGAGGCTTGGAGGACTGAAGGAAGGCATATGTGTTGTCTATTCTGTCTATGAGCAGCATTGAGGGATTGTACTAAGAGCTGGATAGCTTGTGAGCTAAAGCTTTATGTAATCTAGAGATATTTCCACTTGTATGATAATACAGAGATTGGGGTTTTTAGCTGAGGCTTTCCTCAGAGTATTCTTCTGTGCTCATGTGTGATTGATTTCTTATTCTCTGTTATATGTGTTCTATTTGATCTTGCTCAAAATCGATTAAGCTTCCGCAAGTTTGTTTGTAGAAGTAGATCAAGTATTTTTCTTTAGTATATTGCATTATCAGGTGATCTACACTAAGAATTTCTACATGGTATCGGAGCAAAGGTGATCAAAGTGGAGAACATTATACAAAGAAGTTCGAAGTTCAAAGTTTGAAGTTCTTGATTATAGAAATCAAATTCTTATCACATCTCAAATTTCACTAATGGCGTTCAATGGTTTGAAACTTGAGTATGCCCTGGATGGCAACCCGAATTATATAGCCTGGAAGGATCGCATGGAAGTGGTATTACAGGAAAACGGTTTGAAGGACTTCATTGATAAAGAAGTCCCCAAGCCAGCATTAGCTAACGCCCAAGAATTGGCGGAATGGAAGAAATGTGTGGCTAGAGCAAGGAGGATTCTTTTAGAGGGAGTTCGAGACCACATTGTCTTGAGTCTCCATGGGAAGGAAACACCATTTTCAATGTGGAAAACATTGAAGGATCTATATCATAACAGCATCGATAAAAGGAAGCTGGCACTGAAAGACAAGCTTCAGAAAATCAAGTGTGAAAAGGGCGACACAATCTCTGCATATCTGAACAAGCTCACCACCTGCAGGGACGAGCTTGGAAGTGTAGGAATCACGATAGCTGATGATGACATGGTGAGTCTTGCTCTCCTCGGTCTTCCTAAGAGCTGGCGTAGCTACCAAGACTCAGTAAATGGAAGAGAGAAACTTCCAGATTGGGAATGACTGCGGTCGAATCTGATGCAAGAGGAGATCAGGAGAAGCACCAGAGATGGATCTTCATCAAAGCATGATGATGAAGAAAATCTAGCCTTAGCTAGTAAGGCGAGGAAAGGGAAAGGGAATGGTTCCCATTCCAAATCGAGTTCTTCCCATGGTGGGAATAAGATTGACAAATCTAAAGTGTGATGCTTTAATTGTCATGAGGTGGGCCATTATGAAAAAAATTGTCCATAGAAGAAATCCATGAAGGGATCCTTGAAAGGATCAGATGGTGGGGCACTGGCCTCACAATTTGAATTGGATTTCACCCTCATCGCATGCATGGTTTCATCAATGGTGGATTGTGTTTGGTACTTGGAAAGTGGAGCCTCATTCCACATGACCGGCGACAAGAGTCTATTCAATACCTTGGAGGAGAAGGACCTCCAGATGCTCATAGAGATGGGTGATGATGGAAAGTACCATGTTTCAGGTGAAGGCACGGTTGTGTTTCAGAGGGAGCATGGAGCTCCTCTCATCCTGACTGATGTAAATTATGTGCCTGGACTGAAGAAGAACCTGGTATCCATCGCAATGTTGGAAGACAAAGGCTATGATGTAGTCTTTAGTAAAGGAAAGGCATTCCCGAGACACATCAGAATGGGACAGACCAAGAGGATTGGGATTCGAGTGAAGAATCTATACAAGCTGGAGGGAGATGACTGTGCTGCATTGAGTTCCAAAGCAAAGTTGGTGCAAAGCCAAGATATTTGCGAGCTATGGCATAGAGGATTGGGCCACTTACACCATGGGGCCTTAAAGATCATGCAACAGATTTCTACCGGACTTCCCAAGGGTAAACTTGAGCAAGTGGATACATGTAAAGGTTGTACCTTGGGTAAGTATGCAAAATATTCCTTTCAGGATTGAGACAGTTGAGCTAGAGCAATCTTGGAGCGAGTTCATACAGATGTGTGTGGACCATTCTCGATAGCCTCCACCACTTAACAAAGGTACTATGTTATTTTCATTGATGATTTTTCTCGTAGATGCTGGATCTATTTCATACAGAGGAGGGATCAAATCTTCTCAAGGTTTTGTGAGTTCAAAGCCTTGGTTGAGAAAGAATTAGGAAAGAAGATAAGGGCCTTGCGAAGCGACAATGGTGGAGAGTATGTCTCTCAATATTTTAAGGACTTCTCTGCTACAGAAGGAATTAAACGGGAGTTGACAGCACCCCATAACCCAAAGCAGAATGGGGTGGCCGAAAGGAAGAACTTAACGATTGTGGGTCAGGTGATGCTGCATGACCAAGGCCTACCACTTAATTTTTGGGTCGAGGCATGCGATACAGTGGTATACTTGCAGAATAGAAGCCCGCATCGTATATTGGGGATGAAGACACTAGAGGAGGCTTTCTTTGGGAAGAGACCAGATGTGAGTCACTTCAGGATCTTTGGCTCATCGATATTTTGCCATGTGACCAAAGATGCCTGGAAGAAGCTAGAGCCAATAGCTGAGTTGGGGATAGTTATGGGGTACACTAATACACCCCACAACTATCAGGCATCCTTGCCTACTAGTCAGAGGACAGTGGTACACAGAGATCTGAAGTTCGATGAGCAGAAGGCCATGCGAGTATCCCTTGAGAGGGAGCTTAAGTTGCATGCAGAGGAAAAACTTTTGGTTCCTAAGGAGGAGGAGCCTTAGACTAATGCGGAGTAGCCGCATGCAGAGGAACCAGGAGTGGACACATCCACTCATGTAGAGCCTTCAAGAGATGGGTGGAAACGCTTAAGGGAAGCTAACAAATTGTTGATGGATGTGAGAGAGAATGTGGGATAGCCATCTTCTCAGCGCAGACAGAGGAGGTCACTTGAGCGGTACACTGGGTACATGGTCCTTGTAGGGGAGTGCGTAGAGACCGAACTATCTTCCTTTGAGGAAGCAGTGTAGCAGCCAATGTGGGTTGATGTTATGGTGGAGGAGTATGACTCCATAGTTCGGAACAGTGTTTGGGATGTTGTTCCAAGACTGGCAAACAAGTCAGTGGTGAGTTCCCGATGGCTTTACAAGGTAAAGCAAGCAGCTGATGGTAGTGTGGAGAAACACAAGGCAAGGTTTGTTGCCCGTGGTTTCTCACAGGTCAAGGGGATCGACTATGATGATACATTTGCTCCTGTAGCAAGGTACTCATCTATCAGATCAATGTTGGCACTATCAGCACGAATGGGTTGGAAGATCCATCATATGGACGTGAAGACTACGTTCCTCAATGGCAAGTTTGAGGAAGAGGTGCACATAGAGCAGCCGGAAGGATTTGAGACCTTCGATCGTGAGTCACATGTGTGCTGAATCAAGAGAGCTTTGTACAGGCTGAAGCAAGCACCTCGTGCTTGGTACACCAGGATCAACAACTATTTCACCAGGTTGGGCTTCACAAACTGTGAAGCGGATGCGAACCTATACCACATCATGGTAGAAGGTAAGCCATTGATCATTGTTCTTTATGTTGATGATCTAATATTGACAAGTGATGATCAGTTGATCAAGTCTTACAAGGAGGACCTTGCAAGAGAGTTTGAGATGAAAGACATGGGTCTCATGCACTACTTTCTAGGCATGGAAGTGTGGCAGAAGGATGGGGAAGTGTTTGTGTCTCAAGGCAAGTATGCAAATGAGATACTCAGGAGATTCCACATGGAGAAGTGCAAGCCCATGCAAACTCCTCTGGCAGGTAACTTGAGGAAGGAGGATGCTACTTCAGGTGAGGTGGTAGCTGCTACTGTGTATCAGAAACTTGTGGGTTCATTGATGTATTTAGTGAACACATGACCAAATTTGTGCTTTGCGGTGAACCAGCTGAGTCAAGCTATGGTTTAACCTACCAAGCTGTTTTGGAAGGAAGCGAAGCATGTGCTGAGATACCTCAGAGGCACATCTCAGTATGGATTATGGTACAGATGAACAGAGGGAGTGAAGCTTCAGGGCTTCATAGATGCAGATTGGGCAGGGAGTATATCAGATTGGAAGAGCACTTCAGGAGGAATTTTCAAACTTGGTTCAGCTGCAGTTTCTTGGTACAACAGGAAATAGAGGTTAGTTGCACTTAGCTCAGCAGAGGCTGAATACATGGCTCCCAGTCAGGTAGCATGTGAGGCCATTTGGATGTGAAAAATTATAGTTGGATTGTTTGATCAGAGGATGGATCCAACCGTGATCTATTGCGATAATCAGAGTTGTATCAAACTCTATGAGAATCTAGTATTTAATGACAGGTCCAAGCACATCGATATCCAGTATCATCATCTTCGAGACTGTTTGGTGAAGAGGATCATGTTGTTGCAGTATGTTTCGACCGAGGAGCAGGATGCAGACATTTTGACTTAGGCATTGTCAAAATGCAAATTCAAGTTCCACAGAGACAAGATCAGGGTGATAGATAATCCATTTCTTGTTGAGAGGGAGTGTTGAAAATAGCAACAAGAAATGCTAAAAATAGCATTCCTATAAATAGCATTTTGGGATACATTCCAATTTTAATTAGTTCCTAAATTAAAATTGTGAATTAGAATTCGAATTTTAGCTCAGCAACTATTTGTAAAATAATTAATTAATTCATCTTGAGTTAATTAGTCAGAGAAAATCAAACATGAAGTCTATGTGAAGACATGCAATAGTTATCCTTTTGATTGAGGAAGTTATCCCTTAATTAAGGAGATTGGGATGAGTTGTACTTTGAGTTGTAAATAGTTAGCTCAGTTAATTGAGTTAAGTCCAGTTAGATTAGTTCCAACAGTCAGTGGAACTGATTGTGAGTTCAGTTAGTTAATGCATGCATGCAGGCAACTAGTGTACTTCATATAACTGAATATTATCTCACAAATAACTCATGCATGTCATTTCAGACAGAGACCCAGTTGAGATCAGAGCATGGGATAGTGTACTATTAGTTGCAGGAATATTCCCATGGGGATATCTCTTGCATCCAGAAGGAATTCTTTCCTTGAGGATTGCGCAGTTATTTCTGAGTTTGGTGAGCAATGTGTGAGGTAATTACACACAGGTGGCAACTTGAGGACCCAGGAGAAACTACGCAAGGATATAGGAGGCTTGGAGGACAGAAGGAAGGCATATGTTTTGTCTATTCTGTCTCTGAGAAACATTGAGGGATTGTACTGAGAGTTGGATAGCTTGTGAGCTAAAGCTTTGTGTAATCCAGAAATATTTCCACTTGTATGATAATACAGAGATCGGGGTTTTTAGCTGAGGCTTTCCCCAGAGTATTCTTTTGTGTTCATGTGTGATTGATTTCTTATTCTATGTTATATGTGTTCTATTTGATCTTGCTCAAAATCGATTAAGCTTCCACGAGTTTGTTTGTAGAAGTAGATCAAGTATTTTGCTTTAGTATATTGCATTATCAGGTGATCTACAGTGAGAATTTATATACTTGGCGCCAATGGGGATGGAAACCTCTTAGTGATGTTCCAAGAGCACCGCATACTAGTAGCATAACCATTGGGCAATGGAGTCGAAAATAAAAAGACTCAACTTCATGATTGATTATAAAGTTGAAAACTTTAAAGGAAACAAGAAATTTGATAGCACATCACCAAAGTCTTAGGGCCTTCTCCTCGGGCTTCAAACGTTGATGTTAGTTGTCCATACCTACTGAAGATATATATGCACTCATGTGAAATTATCCCTCCAATGTAGCCAATCAAGCAAATGGATACTTGACAAAAGTTGACATTTGGATTCTCCACGTAAAAATAAAAATCGAGAAAATGGAAACTCAAAATTTCCACTTAAAATATTTTTATGATCCATAAATTCCACAATGTTATTCTGCTTTAATGACTATAATAGACTAGGCACAAGATCTTGAAAAACATGGAAAATTCCCTTAATATATCCTTCCCTTAATGATTCCGACATAACAACAAAATGTTCTACAAAAGCATAATTAGTTACCTTTACTGGATGATTGGCAAGAGGAAAGAGGCAGTCTTTCAGAAAATTAGGACTATCTTCGAAAGAAATCGAAGCAATTTGTTCACCAATCTTTTCATGTATGTCAGGGAAAGGAATAGTATGTTCTTGAAAATCTTCCATTGAGGCAACCATATCTTTAATAACAAAAACATTTACAAGTGACCCTTCATGTATATCAACAAGAGTGTCATCTTGGCTTTTAATAGATTCAGCACTATCCAAGGAGTCTAAAATAATCTGCTCTTCATTATCCTCTTGTAGCTATGGAGTATAACTGTCATTTTTTAGCTCACTGCTTTCATGGATAACACTTTCATCTTCATCTAAAGTGAGCTCAATGTTTTGAATTTCAGAACTCAAAATTTGATAAGCTGATGAAAAATTTGATTGTCTCTCCTGTTCTTTCTCTTGGTGACTTAACAATTGGTAAGGTTGATGAATATGTCCATCAGACTTAGGAGAAAAGACATTAACATCATGATTACAATCTACTTCATTTTCAGCGAAAGAAGAAACCTTTGTTTGCTGGAAATTTTCCTGAATATTATTCCATCCCAATGAAAAGATAACTCGAACAAAGCTTCTTCAATTTCACCATACATTAAATCCTGATCATAAATGTCAATTCCCATATGTTGAATAAGATCATAAAAATTTCCACAAAAGCTTTCTATTAACACTATAGAAGGGTAATTTTGCTTATCACTTTTACAAAATGCTGCATAGAAATCCTTAAGTGAACATAGACTAGCAGCTGGCAATCCTTCATTCCATGATCTTGTGTTGTCCTCTAAGGTTTCCACAAACATCTTCATTAAGCAATCCTTATGAAACTCAACTCCAAGTCTACATACATGCATGCAAAACTGAATTAAATGAACAACAACATCTTTTCCTTTTTTATCTCTAAATATTAGGAGATGGGTTAACCAATAAACACGAAACATAGGATTTGGAAAGCTAGGAATATAAAACCTATCCATAGGAGCATACCTGACATTTTTTCTTGCAATTTAACCCATCTTGAAACTACTAAAACTACTGACCTTTGTTCATCGAGGAATTCTTGAAACTACCGACCTTTGAATAGTGGAGTTGCCATGAAAGTTTGATCCTTTGAATTCTTTGAAATTGGAGTGTATGGATCAGGTTGAAATTTGATTGGAGTCGCAAGGTGAATGGTTAAGGCTTCCTGTACTTGATTGTTGTCCACCATCAACAACTAGATATGAAACTTGGATGATCTTGCCTGGAGACTATGGAACCTTTCGCTTCCTGAAAATGATGCCAGAATGTTAGCACCCTATAATTGAACCTCTAGGGTGAGAAAAGGTTTACAGGGGTAACCACAAACCTCTTTTGGCCAGAAAAATGGCCTTTTCCAACCGGAGGGGGCTCCCTGACTTGAAATAATGTCGAATTGTGTAAACAATAATGCTTAAGGACATCTGACAAAGGCCAAATCCGTAAAGGTAGAATAGGACTTAATGATGATGCTTGATAGACTTGAGAGGGAGGGCCATTGGGCATGAAACCATGATTCATATTTTTACTCAAAATTATTGGAGCTTACATGAGACACTTATGAAAACAAAGGCAAGTCAGGTATTATTTCAAGTCATAACATCTGTCATACCATAATGGGTGAGTTTTGAAAGTAACTTGAAAATACTCAAAGATATACAATCACATGTAACAAAGCATGAAATGAATTATGCAACATATATCTTATGATCAAATATAAAAAAGAATACCATAAAGGAGCACCTAACTAAGTGTGAATTCCATCATAGTTTAGAAAAGAAAACAATTATTCATCGCATCAACATAGATTAATTCTGAAAACTGTTTTAGAGCCAATTTAAAAGTGAAAATTTAACAAAGACATAGAGACTAACATGCACATAAGAAGAGTCACAAAACTTGAAATCCATACCACAAGAATCTTTAGTCAAGGGGAAAATTCCCTCCACTGATAGTTTTGTTTCAGCAAAACAAAACACATACATAGGCCTTCTCCCCAAATCTGAACCTTCTCTTCATGTCTTGTTCAGTTTAAATACATTTAGGCATAATGAAAAATCATAAACTAGATACAATGTATCTTTCATCCACTAAGAGGATCGAAACAACTCAACTTAGAAACATCAAGTCTTAAAGCTGAAACTAGGATAAGGCTAAGATAAAAACTACAACATTATTTTTAAGAAAAACAACCTTATCTTATGTACCTATTTCATCCCTATCTTGATCACTAGTATAACAATAGAAAGGTCCAAAAATAACTGAAAAACAAAACAACTGAGTGATGAGTTGCGCAATAGACTCCAGCTTAGCATAGTCACAGGCCGTACCGACTGAAACTGAGCCGATGGGTATGATGAAAATGCTATTGAGTTGGAGTAGGACAAACCAGACGTTCATTCCCACGTGTGCAGACCTCATAAATGCTCAATCACCATTTGAGCAACAAAATTTCAAATTTCTAGATTTGACTGTCATTTCCCACACCGAAACATTGCAATGTCCAACAAGTCATCTCATATACCTTATGACTCCCAAAAGCACCAAAAATCCAAAAATCTTCACACCTAAAAAAAAGTAACCCTTGGTAACTGCAAAATGAGCCATTAACTACAGAAATTTAACTTTAAGCAAATGAGACAAAATATGTGATCAAAAGGAGACAACAAAGCTACCTCCTTTTCTTTTTATTGGATGAGGGTTTGGTCTCTTTTCTGGAGGGTTCTTTGAGTCCCTTTTTACCATGCAATGTATATGATGTATATGGAAGAAAATCATAAAATTCAGCTGTCAAATTTATGGATCAACACACCTTGACTCATATAAATGACACACAAACCCTAAGCATTTAAAACTGTCCCAAACTCATACCAAACTGTAGGCAGGGTTTGTGCAATGATTGTGCAACAATGCATACAAACTTTATCAATTGATGTCTAACTATTTTTTAAAGGAAAATTGTGGCTGGAAAGGGATATCTCCTACCTCAGAAAATAAGAGAACCCAATTTGAAGCGGTGGAAGACCTCTGCAAGGAGTTGGAGGCAATTGTGCAGTGACTGTGTAGCTCCAGAACTTGTGCACATGTTGTGTAGAAATTTATCCACAGTTAAATTTTTTTTGTCTTCGAACCCCTATCAGACTGCTCTCGACCTTGTGCTGTGTAACTGTCAATTTTTCTTTAGAGAATGGCGTGAGCTATAGAGTGGAGAAAGAATGAGGGAAGTATGAAAATAAATTTAAAAATGTGTGCCTTATGCTTTGTTTGGTCATGGGTATGAACTTAGGATAAAGGGTTATTATGATCATGAAATATAAATAATGGTAATGATTTGTGGAGGGGTGTAGTAGTAATAATGAGGAGAGGTGAGTTAAGGAGGGGGGTGCATATGATGTTAAATGTAAATGTAGGGGGTATATGAAAGGGAGTACGTGAAATGGGGTATACAAAAGAAGTTAGGAATGGAAAAAGTATATGGTAGGGGTAAATAATAGGGATCATGAGCTGTGAATGGTGGAATAGGGCATGATGAAGAATACTAACAACATACTCAACAAAACCTTAATAAATGAACCAGACTTGTTTTATTCATGGTTCTGACCAGTGATACATAAACCTTGAACCCTAAATGAATTTACATGAAAATATGACCTTATGACCCTCTCATAGACTTAGACTCTCTAAAATTTAATTTTGTCTTTAAGGACCCTTTATGACATGAAACACTTGTAGTGACCATAGAAAATGATGCTTTAGTCTATGAAAACAATGGTTCATAGGTTAAATTGACACAAAAAATCTTAAAATGAATAAAAAGAGGCAAAGACATTTGATCCCTAGTCCTTAGGACCCTAACAGGCCCAACCCAGATAAGTGGACAAGGGGAGGGGGGTGCGCCAATTCCTTATGGACCTAGTGGTTATGTGGACATAGAAAAGGAAAATGATGACATAGGTCTTGTAATCTATGGAGGGGAGTGGAAAATATGGAATGGGGAGACGAGACCATGTTGCCAAAATTGGGTTTTCCCAAGTAGTTCCCTTCCTAAAGCTTAAAGGTCAATAAGGGAGATCCCACTAGACTAGGATTGAGGACTGACCCCCCATTTAAAGTAAGGGAACAAAACCTTGGTCAAAGCCCTTCCTTCTTCCAAGTCATCCAATAATCCATGCCCAAGATTCCCAAGAAAAACAAGCTTAAGCACCAGATTGCACAATGAAAAACATAACTTTTGGTTTGATTTCCCACCTTCTAACATATGCTCTTGACAGATGGACAAGGGTACATATGACTGATGTAGGGAGTGGATATCAAATGACACAATATATTGGCTACATAAATGGTTGTCAAGGGTTGTTGATTGTTGAATGAAGACATACCTAGGAGAAAATTCCCCTATGGGGTCACTCACTTTTGGTGGGTAACATTTGGCTCCAACTAGGACATGAGCTCATCATAGATTTCACTATCCATGTACTCGAACGGGGAGGTCATGAGAACACCAAAAATCCTCTGGGACCACGAACTTGTATCCTACACATCACAAATAATTTTGGAAGCATGTTTCTTGGGCATACTTTTATCGCCCATGTTTTCATCAAATAATAAAACCACACAGAAAATAAAATATATTCTAAGATGCACCCATTCTAGCATGAGAACATGATATGATGGTAGTAACATGAAAAATAAATAGGCAATGCATCATACTCTAACATGTAGTGCTAACATACTATGCATAATATAATTATAGTCATATAACCAATGTAACCAACATATTATTATATCCATATCATTCCTCTTATTCTTATCATCAATCATGAGAGCAATCTAAGAGGAGATACAACAATAATCATTTGGAATATCACAAGGGTGGGAGGTGGGAAAATAAGGTTACCCTATTTTATGAAAAGAAACCATGGATGCAAGGGAAAAAGGAGAATCATGCATGCACCATCGAATCATTCCCTAAAGTTTGAATATAGAGAAGTGAACGATTACGCTCAAGTACTCCTTCTCAAAAGCCTCCTTTGTGATACAACACTTCATGATGTCCTTAAAGACATGATTGGAGGGATGAGGGAATGGCTGGAATGGAGGATTACAACAACTAGGTTGTTCATTACAAGGATCATATTGAAAATATGCAACCAACATAGGCTCATTGTTCACAAGACTAGGGTCCAAGGATGGCTAAAAGATATTAAAGATAATATCTTCTTGATGACATGGAATATAAGGCAAGAAAAGGTTCTTATCAGCATCATCATCGATATCATAAAATGGATCATTGTATAAGGAATGGCCACTAACATCCCATTTCCCTTATTCTACATGCAAGAACAAGAAAATGTCAACTTCCAGGGGATCGATGGGATCAACTTTTTCAAGGTCTTCAAGGAGTGCATTATCATAGATAACATCCTTGAAAATGCAAGGGCTTGATCTGAATTGGATCATTATATTTTTTGTCATCCATATCGATGCATTCAAAGTGGAAAAAGTGGAGGAATCAACTCACGAGACTGTTTTTACGGTGGGACCTAGTTTCGCAAAACAAGTTCTGAAACCTTATGGGAGCGTTTTGAGGCATCAAATGAATTTTTTTTGTCAGTAAAACATTGTTGCATTAGTGTGCACATCTTCATGCTAGACTACACATAGGCAACTTTCCAAAGACACAAGAATCGTGTCAATCAGAGTCCATATGCGAAAGTTATGCCACTTAGAAGTTGACCTTCCTGTTACACCACCATAATTCAAGAGGATGCCACATCAGCCCCCATTATTCATGAAAAAGGGACTATCCACATTATTATAATGTAAAAGACTCTAGAAGAGTCTATATTTTAACTATGGTAAAGTGTTGAGGTAGTCAAACTTAACCACTAGTAAGCTATCAGTTGTGTTATAACCGAGCCATTAGGAGGAAAATAGATTCCATTCTTTCAAGCGCGTTTGTTCCATAGTTGAGAAAAAATAGCTAAGAGGGATAGGGGGTAGAGCACACAAAGAGGATTTGTGCATTGTAGCATCCCATGAGCCATAAGCCATACTTATTTGTACTTGCAGACATATTCCTAGACAGAGTTCGAGAGTGAAGCGACCTCACCTTCCAGCTGGATTTTTCTCTCGAAAGGGTTTCATAGAGAAAATAATGTGTTGAATGTGTGTGTGAGATTTTGTTTTCTCGTTCTCTATTTTCTGCATAATTTTCATTTGCATGCATGCACTATTTACAGCAAAATTTACAGATATAGAAATCTAATAAATCTATAATAATGCAAAATTTTAGATTTTAAATATAATATTATCATATTTGTTATGACAAATTGTCTAGTGGAATATCCATGGCAGTTTACGAATCAAGGATATTCTCAACTTCATTCTCCAAATACCATCTTCATTAGGATCCTTATCACGCTTCTTCTCAAAATCACCCCCAATATCTTCTCTAATACTTTCATCTTGGTGATCTAGAAAGGACTCTTACTCATGGTGTTCTTCTTCAACTTCTTCACTATGGTGGAGGAGGCCCTCTTCTTGGAGAGAAACAATCAAGTTTTGTATAAAATCCTCAACATGACTTCTTGGTCCCCAATACTTAAGGAATTCTTTAGCAAGAACCCTAATGGAAGGTATACTCTTTGGTATAGATTGTTTAAGCCAATCCTCCGATCTTTCCCAAGGGAATCAATGAAAAGTCACATGTGAGAATCTTTTATGAAATTTCCACAATTGCAATTATTGGATATTATTCTCCTAACTTGAGCAGTTTATTTGTCTTCTATAAATTTATATTATGACAAATAACAAATAATTCATAATTGCAAACTTCACAATTAAAAATGCTGTGGAATATAAAAATTGGAACTGAGAAATATGCACACATACACACATAAAAATATGTCTCTCTTTTTTTTGGACAATTGTTCCTGGAAAAAACCTGAAGGGAAAACTAGTGTAACAGATGAGGGTTTTATTATTATTTAGAAATTTAGGATAAATTACAATCGATTGCCTTTCATTGGAAAAGCTACGACAAATATTGATCTCCACTGGAAAATTTTACTAGCGACTAATTATCTCCCTTTGCAACTCGATCTAGCCCTCTCATGGCAACTCACGCTCTCCCAGGCTATTTGAAACACCTATAGGAAATGCACACTGTTGCTTTCCAAAAAATTGTTCCACCTTAGAATCACCTTCCTGCAACATCCTACCTCCCTTTTTCCTCTAGACCCCACTCACTCTGCCTTCTAAAAATAGATTTGACCTCTAGAAACTGAAATGTGGCATCCTATGGCAACTCGCACTGGGAAATCTGGATACTCACACCAGCTGATGTGGCCTCCTCTATAGATGAATTCAACCTCCCTTTCCTGTCACTTTGACACTAGAAAAATCACTAGGAATCTCTCCTAGAATCCTGCTCCCAAATCTATTAAACCCTTACTATTGACGCATCCCTAGCTTCAACTGCACCTTTGCTGAATACCTACAACTGGGTAGTTGAATTTCTCAACTCATAGTTGATTAAATATCCTTCTCGAAGCCCTTCCACTCTTATAATCTCTCGTTGGAGTCTCAACAACCATGATCACATCTCAACTAATGGCTAAGATCATCTTAACTCCATCAATTAACTTTTCCAAAAGTGTCTAGGGAAAAATCAAACTTCCTCAAAAAATTCACTTTAATTAACCAATTTTCCCGAGTTAGACTTTGGAAATATTTTAATTATTAGCAAGTTAATTTAATTGAGGTGTCTCCAAGTCTTTTCTAGTGAAACCTTTTATGCCTTTTGGATATCTTGTGTTACTTAGCCTCTTAGGCATCATAGGGACTAGAACACTTGTCTGATGCTACCAAAAACTAACACTCCCTCTCAGCGAGGAAGGTGTTCTCCAGTATACCCATCTGTTCCTTGAAGTAGACAAACTCTTCCCTCCCCAAGGTCTTTGCGAGTATACCAACTACCTAATGGACTATGGGAACATGTTACACCAAACTGATCCATGCTACACACAATCTCTGATGAAGTGGTATTGTATGTCGATATGCTTCGGCCTATCATGGAACACTAGATTCCTAGAGAGCCTGATGCAACTCTGATTATCACAGTAGATATTGGTTGCCTCCATCCTTTATCTAAAAAAACTCACTAGAAACTTCTGAAGCTAGATAGCTTCACATGTGGCCATACTAGCTACCATGTATTCTTCCTCTACAGAACTCAGTGTCACAGACTTCTGCTTCCTGTTGAACCAAGATACAACCCTTGATCCAACGATGAAGCAACACCTAGAGGTGTTTTTACTTTCCATTGAATTACTTGCCTAGTTTGCATCTATATAACCACATAACTTGATACCATCACCTCGAGTATACCTCAAACCATACTTGAATATGTCATGCAAGTATCTCAATATATGTCTTGCCACTATCCAGTGCACCCTCTTAGGTCCCACCATAATCTAACTAAGAGAGTTGACCATGAAACAAATGTTTGGCCTTGCGTGACCAGATACATGACTGAATCGGTGAGTTGCGTATACAAGGTTGGGTCCATGTCCTCGTCCTCTGATGCATCTATCTCCCCCAATTAGTAATCATAGGCATGGACATAGGTCTACAATCCTTCATCTTGAACCTCTTTAGGAGTTTTTTAGTATATCTCCCTTGACCAAGGAAAATCTCCCTGTCCCTCTGCCATACCTCTAGGCCTAGGAAGTAATGCATCAATCCCAAATCTCTCATCTCAAATTCTACTACCAAGTTCCTCTTGTAGTCCTCTATGAGCCCCTATGACCTAGTCAAGAAGAGGTCACCCACATAGAACACAGATGAGTGGCTCACCCTCTACCACCAGACGGTAGAGGTTGGAATCTGCATCACTCTTCACAAATCCCCTTTTCTGAAAGTAGCTATCAATCCGACCATACCATGCCATGGGAGCCTGTTTTAGGCTCTCTTCAACATGCATACATGTGTGCCCCTATCATGTGTCTTGAATTCCTATGGTTGTTCGATGTACACCTCATCCTCTATCACCTTGTTCAAGAACATTGTCTTGACATCCATATGATGAATCTGCCATCCCATTTACGCTACTAGAGATATCACTGACCGAATGGAAGTATAATGGGCACTGGGGCAAAGGTCTCATCATAATCTATACCTTGCTTCTGTGTATACCGCTTAGCCACAAACCTAGTCTTGTACTTATCTAAAATGCCATCTATAACGTACTTGATCTTATAGATCCACCTGGAGCCCACTACTGACCTATCCATAGGCCTAATAACTACCTCCCATATATTGTTTGTCATGATGGAGCTATAATCCTCCACCATGGAATCATTCCACACCTAATGTTGTGCATCCTCATGATAACTAGAAGGTTCAACAACCTGTGCCACCAATGCTTGGTACTTGTCTAGCTTTTTGCATTCTCTCTTGCCCATCCTAGGAGCCCTCATAAACTCCTACACATCCTTCAACACATGAAGAACTTCTCTGTTGGTTCGACCGCTAGTGGTGGGTGGTTTGGCCAAATCCTCATCCTGCTGCTAGTGGTGGGTAGTTTGGCCAAATCCTCATCCTGCCTCTACTCCTTAGTCTGCTGTGAACTCACTGGATCCATTGTACCTGAGCTGAATCTCACACTAGTAACTGTACTAGTACATTTTGTCCCTACAGATGTCCTTGATGTTGGACTAATGGAGCTTCTGCTGGCTCACTCTGATCACTTGTCGGCATCTCATGAGATCTTCTAAAGCCCTTCTCCTCCATGAAATTCACATCTTGCCTCATGATAATTCTCCTACTACTAGAAATGTGGATCATGTATGCCTTTGAGGTTTCATTATACTAAACAAAAAACCCCTTTTCGAAGTTTGATCTAATTTAGTGAATTTCTTGTCTGACACATGGTAGTATGCTATACTACCAAATTTTTTGAAATGAATGACCTCCAGTTTATTCCCTAAGAAAACCTCCTCTGGTGTTATATTCCCTAATTCCCTGTGGGGAACCCTATTATGTATGTACACCGTTGTGCTACATTCGTCTACCCATACAAACCTGGGCATGTCTTGATCATATAACATAGCCTTTGCAGTGCCAACTATACTCTTGTTCTTCCGCTCCACTACTCCATTCTGCTATGGATTGTATGGAGTTTTCCACTCCCTCTTGATGCCCTCCTTCACATAGAATCTTGTGAATTTGTTGTTTGTGTACTCTCCTTTGTTATCCATGCAAAGTACCTTGACATTTTTCCCTGTCGAGTTTTCCACTAGAGATTTGAACTCTTGGAAACAAATGAAGGCCTCATCCTTGGTCTTCAAAAGTAGATCTAGGCCTTCCTGGAATATTCATCTACGAAGATAATGAAGTACCCATGCGCTCTGAGAGAGTTGGTGGACATTGATCAACAAATGTCTGAATGTACAAGATGTAAGACACCATCTAATCTATTGTCACTTCTTAGGAATGTTTCCCTAATGTATTTCCCAAGTACACACCCCCTGCACACATCATCATGTTTTGTGCTCAATTTTGGAACACCTGTCATAGTCTACTTGAACATCCTTAGTGATCCATGGTGATTCTCCTATGCCACAATTCATTCAAGTCTCTCCCACTGCTACTGGTGTCGCTGATCAATGCCTTTGTAGAATCAAGCTGCAACTTATATAACCTGTTACTTCGAACCCAAATCTACTTCACCTTCTTCCAGTTTGGTGTTTAATGAACAACTTCCCTACAAAGTAGACATCATATCCCTTGTCATGTATTTTAGAAGCTAAAATGAGGTTCATGCCTAATCCTGGCACATGAAACACTTCTGTAACATTGGCGCTTGCTCCTGACTCCCTCTGAATCTCGATGGTGCCTCTCCCAAATGGAGTACATTTAGTTTTGTTTCCCATATGGATATGGAAGTCCATCTCCTCCTCCCTATAGGCTGAGAAGTAGTCTCTAACTCTTGTCATATGTGTAGATGCTCCATTGTCTATATACCAGACACCTTACGAAGTCAAGCTATAGAGGAAAGCTATCTGAGCAAATTCATCTTCCAATCTAGAAGACAATTCTGTAGCATCCTATTTTTTGAAACTTTCTACGACCATATCTAGAAAACTCGAGTACTCAAATACACGGAGAAATCTTGGGTATAAATCTTATTGTGATTTCTCTTCCTTGCCCTGTGTTGTTCTGCTATTGAAAAACCCTTATGTTGCAAATCTTGGCATTAGATCTACTCTGTGAATTTCTAATATTCTCACAGGAAACCTTTTCTGGCTACCTCATAACTTGTTGCTACAATTGAGATAATTCACAATTTTCCTCTAGACTGGACTGGAAATCGAGCTACTACCTCTCTGCAATTCACACTACATAGCATGTGTGCGCAGATCTTGTTTATTATGCTTCAAATCTCCCTCTAAAGTGCACAACCCTCCCTTCTAAAGCCTCTGATACGATCTTTATTGCTCTAATACCATGTGAAATTTCCACAATTGCAATTATTGGATATCATTATCCTAACTTGAGTAATGTATTTGTCTTCTGTAAATTGATATTACGACAATTAACGAATAATTCACACTTGCAATGTTCATAATTAAAAATATTGTGGAATATAAAAACTAGAACTGAGAAATATGCATACACACATAAAAATATGACTCCTTTATTTTTAGACAATTGTCCTTGGGAAAATATTGAAGGGAAAGACAGTGCAACAGATGAGAGTTTTATTATTATTCGACAATTTAGGAGCAATTAAAAATATTTGTCGTTCACTGACATACCTGAGAAAAATACTAATATCCACTAGAAAATTTTACTGAAGACTAAACGCCTCCCTCTACAACTCGATCTAGATCTCTCCCGACAACTTGCACTCTCCCAGGCTATTCGCATTACCTTTGGGAAACACACATTGCTACTTTATAGAAATTCGTTCAACCTCATAATCACCAAACTACAAGTTGTGTTGCCTCCTTCTGCCTTTGGACCCCACTTTCCCTACCTTCGGAAAATAGATCCATCCTCTAGCAACTGAAATGTGGTATCCTCCTACAACTCACACTAGGAAATATAACTACTTGCACTAGCTAATATGACCTCCTCTACAAATGAATTCAACCTCCATTTCCTATCACTTTGACACAGGAAAAATCACTGGGAATATCTCCTCTAGAATCCCGTCCACAAATATCTATTGAACCCCTACTACTGATGCTTCGCTAGCTTCAACTATGCCCTTGCTGAATACTTGCAACTGGGTATTCGAATTGCTCAACTCACAATAGATTCAATGTCCTTCTCCAATCCCTTCCACTTGCTCTTGTAATATCTCCTTGGAGTCTCAATGACCACGATGACATCTCAATCGATGGCTAAGATCATCTTGACTACGTTAACTAATTTTTTCGGATGTTTCTAGAGAAAAATCAAACTTCCTTAATTAATTCACTTTAATTAGCCAATTTTCCTAAGTCAGAATTATGAAATATTTAATTATTGGCTAATTAGTTTAATTTAGGTGTCTCCATGTCCTTTCTCGTGAAATATTTTATGGGTTTTGGAGATCTTGTGTTCCTTATCCTTTTAGGTATGATAGAGACTAGAACACCTATCTATTGCTACCAAAAACTAACATCTTCATCCCATGTTGATTTTAGAAGTGTACTTGAGGAACTTGATAACATGATCTACGATTGAAGAAGGATCTACACTAAATTTTGGGGTAATTTTCTTGCAATTTGCATCCCAACGATTTGGATGTCCAGGAATTTCCTTGACATCCAAAGAAGGGAATATCTTCTGCAAACCCCAAGGAACAATTGCCTCGAGTCTTGGATAACATACAAATTGGGAGTTTCCAGGGGAATTTAAGATGCCTTGAGAGATGCTTTCTCCAGCCTAAAAGCACTGATTTTGAGGTTCAAAGAAGAAAAAGGGCTTCATTCTTCTAATGGAGTCACTAGAAAGGTAAATACTTCATAAAAGTAGACTCACTTCCTCCTCGACAATGATACCAAAAATGTTACCACAAAATCTAGTGGGCCTTGGAAAGGTAAATACTACAAGACAAAGAGATAGACTGAGTGCTAACAATGGAACAATGACCCATTATCACCACAACCAAGGTCCCCTGCTCTTATAGACTTTCACTATGGGAGGATTCCTAGTAGGAAGGAGATTACTTAGAATATATGTGCTAGGTATAGGGCACATAGTGATCAAGTTAGAGCTCATTCAAAAGAGAGGCTCAATAAAGGTACAAGGCTTCAAAAAAGAATATCGCTCTCTAGGAAAATCCCTAGGAAAGAAGGAAAAATACCTAAGGTTTTGAGGTTTTTGATGGTGTTAGGTATTCACAAGGTCAAGTCCCAAGAGAAAAGGCTTCTTATGATTTACTTCAACAAGTACTAAGATCATACAACCTTCAAGGAAGTCCTCAAGTTGAGGGAGAAGAAGCTAGGGTTTCCCTCTTGGAGAAACACCTAGGGAAAGATATTTTATGGATGAAACTCAAGTGGATGCCCACCTAAGCTTGAAAATAGGCAGCCTAGGCCCAAAGCTTGATTTTTAGGCTCTCGAATTAGTGCCTTGTCCTTTGGGCATATGGAGTCTTAGGATGTTCAAGATGAGATAAATCTTCTATAAGGAGGCTTAAAAATGATGCCCTAGGTAGCACGTTGAAGCATTTACCCACTTCAAAGATAAATTGAATTTCATGGAGAGTTCAGGAATTTCCTCCACTAGGAACATTGATTACATTTCATACATTGAATAACATATGCAATACTCAAGTAGAAATCCTTCCAAAATTAATTTTCAATAATTATGGGACACTTAACACATTCTAGAAGCAACAATTCCATACATTAAACAAATTCAAGAAAAAATCCATCAACACTAACTTTTAAGCACTTACAAGATGACATATAATATATCCATCTAAGATCAAAGAAATAACTCTAAAGAATAAATCCAAATTAGCTTCAAATGTCGAAATGCTTTCCAAAAGATTCTCTAATAGCTAAAGAAACAAGTGTGAGTTCTTGTCCAAGTGTGGTTATGATTAATACAAATGAACTTATTTTTTATTTATATGTGTCCTACTAAGTCGAATTATGCCTATTAGCCCCTTAACATTATAAAAATGGGCAAGATACATCATGTTAGAGTCAGTCTGGTCATCCCTCCGCCAGAGATCAAAACTCTTTTTGCATTTCATGTTTAGGTGTCCCATCTAGCTCGATCAATTGCATTCCGTTAAGAGCATGCCATAAATATGTCGGAAGGGCTTTTGTCATTCATTCCTCTCATGCTTTGCACTGCTGGCTCAGGTCTGTCCATCAAAATCAAATCTTAAAAGTCATTTGCAGTCCTGTTGCAGTTTCTAGGTCATAACAGTCATTTTAGTCATTAGGTCTAGGGTTAGTCAAGCTGTGTCTTCACAAGGTCTAATAAATCCAGCAGGCCAGAGGGAGGTTCTTGATAAGTTTTTATTTCAAAGATTTTTATCGTCATATAGATGGATTATGACTTTTCTTCAAAACTCTGTTTTGAAGACAAGTCGACATTTTTTTTTTGTAATAGTTTTTCAAAAAATTTCAGTTCTTGAAATCTTCAAGCGCAACCCTAGTCTCCTTTGCCAAATCTCATGTCAGCTATTCCTGCAAAAAATTGCCAAAAAAATTCATCATTTCAACCAAAAATCAAGGAGGAAACAAAAAAGGTCAGAGTTCTATTAATTGTGAAAAAGTGCCAGATTCAAAACATTACAAAATGGGTTTTGAAGAAGTAAAAATCAAAACCATCTCTTGTCAAGATATTTCTCAAAGCTATTTATTCCTTTGCAACAAGTGTCCTTCAGAATCCAAGGGAGAAATCGTGTTTTGAAAGTGTAAGAGCAAAACTGGTTTGAAAGAGGCCGACTGTGTGAGTTTAAGGTAGCGCGGCGCACTGGGAGTTTCTACCCAGTGTTAATTTGAACGGGCGTGACACACAGAGAGAGCGCGACGCACTGGGTTCTTAGCGCGGCGCATATAGCCTCAAGCCCGAAAATTGCTTGAAACTTCACCAATTTGCTCATACCTTGCGTGAATTTTCCAGGTAGGCCCTTCTTCTTGCTGTTGCTTCAAATTTTGTGATAAGTGTTGGTGGTTTATGGGTGGTAGCAGTTGAAACAAAAATCTAAACCCTCCCTCTAAAGTGCCTTCAAAGGAAGTTTGCTGTAGGTTCTTTAATCTTTGATTTGTCACCAAGGATTCTCCTTTTTCCCCATTTCTCCCTTGTTTCCTCATTTCCTACCCCCCCACTAAGCTCATCAATCCTACATTACATTCAAATCCCAAAACTCCAAAACCCTTGCCCTTATAAAAAATCTCCTCAACCCTATTCAACAATCCCAAACCCTAAACCTTATTCCCATATATAAAATCCCCCTCCTCTCCCTAATTAAATTTATTTCAATATTCCCTAATCCCCTACTGTTTTCCCCTTCCTAGCATTCCCTGGTTACATTTGTTTTTCCCCTTGGTGGCGTAATCACAACACAACAATTTTTTACATCAAAAAGAGCAGTCCAAGTACAGTTATATACAACAGCATCTAGTCTTCAAGGTATTTTGTCCAGCAGTCATGGCATCTAAGCATTCATCAGATTATGAGGTAGAAACCCAAAGTGACTCTCCTTTGGAAGAATAGGCACCCCGGAGGCCTCACAAAATTGGCAGACATGTTAGGGAAGAACCGACCACCCTTACAGAATTACAGGCCTGCCCTCTTGCTATGCAGTGTTTTCAGCATCAGTCATGCTATGAGTTTTGTCAAAATGTGGCTAGTGTCCAATTTCATCATGAGTTGGCTCGCCTTTTTGTGTTTCACTTGCATGGAGATCAAGCTATCTTGGCTGGTGTCACCTTCACACTTACACCAGAATATGTCTCATTAGCAACCGATATACCGAATATTGGTGAACCATGGCACAAGAAACGAAATATTGACCGATAGCATTATGAGCCATACATCAAAACCAGTTTCTTGAGGCAGCTTAAGAGAGTGTTCCCGTTCTGATATCTGAAAGATGAATACGCTCCACTAATGAGATTGATTATGAAATATTTCAGCTGAGGGACGGTTCTCTCGTCTTTATGCATATCACATCAGGTTGCTCATGCATT
Source organism: Pinus tabuliformis (assembly GCA_031772625.1). Classification (NCBI taxonomy): domain Eukaryota; kingdom Viridiplantae; phylum Streptophyta; class Pinopsida; order Pinales; family Pinaceae; genus Pinus; species Pinus tabuliformis. The sequence continues at coordinate 1,556,645,839 of CM062804.1, forward strand.
TCACCAGGGTATGGATGATGAACATTCCGTATTTCATTTGCCGGAACATAGGGAGGATGACCACCTTTATACAGCGTAATACCCCTCAGCAGCAACTCAACAATGTCTATCATTTTTCTCTTATTAAGATTTTGGTGGTTCATCAGCTTGGATTGCAGGGCATCACTTGGGATGATTTCATCTCTCGGGACTTCTTTAGAGCTTCACGAGGAGTATCAGAGGTTAAGCATGAGGGTGAACCTTCTCATCAGTATGAGCGCCATGAGACTGCTAGTGTGTCGGTTTTCATCACATATCAGAAAGGCACCAGACGTTTGTTTGCAGCGGCAAAGCGAGTGTTATCTCCACTCGGGGTGGAAGGGGCCTCGCTTTCTCCATCAGCACCACAGGTATAGGACAAAGGCAAGGGGCCAATGCAGGATGAGGGGCCTTCAGGTGAGCCATCAGGTGAACGAGAGACCGACTTCATTCTCCTTCATGATACAGATACAGATATAGGTTCACAAAGTGCAAAAAATAGAGAAATCATCCAGGAGCAGCAATCAGAGATCGAAGCCTTATCCCTTGACTTGGAGAGGGCTAAGTGGACCACGAAATACTTGGAGCAGAGAAACAAACATCTTGAGGATCAACAAGCGATCATGGAGCTACAAAACATTCGTGAGCATCGCCAAGCTGCACAAAGGAGAAGAGTTGAGCTCACGTCATTGGAGCAAGAGATTAATGAGGATGGGGAGGCCAATCTCGAGAGAGTTAAAATGCACTTAGAGAGGCTGCTGGACAAGGTCGACAAGGACTATGCATTTCTGAGACACATGGCTTTCCACTACATGGCACGAAACAAAGTGTGCAAGGCCCGAATCAGGAATTTGAAGGTGAAATCGAGGAAGGCAATCAAGAAGCAAAAGAGGCAAAGGGAGCTCGATTTACTTTAGATATTGGCCGAAGCCTCTTTAGCCCAGCATAACACTTGATAAGGAAGCTCCAGCCCAAATTTCAAGAAATTTGGGGCAATTTTGGTATTTTTGTAAATTTTTGTGCAAAAAACAGGGTTTTTCTCCCTCTGCACCGCGCCACGTGGTGCGCACTTACGATAGGAGGCTCCAAATGCAAAAAAGTTTATAGTTTTGGATTTTTCATGAAAAATTATGATTTTTGGTGCATGGCCAAGAAGTTTGGGCAAGTTTTGAGTCCTCAGGAGGTCAAAAACACCCTAAAAATGACCTCTCTGCCCCTAATTCCACACATAGAAAACAGTCTTGGGAGATTGAGGTTTGGAGCGGCAAATGGCCACCAAATTCAGAAATTCCACTTGGGTTGGAAAGTAGACAGGTAGGGCTTTCCAACAAGAACACTTGGGCTCAATTTGGAATTCATAAAGTACCTCAAAATCAGCACCAAAGTGGCGCGACGCATACAGAAATTGGCGCGACGCACAGAGGTTTTTTGCCCAATTTTTCACCTTCCAGCTCAGAAATTCAGCCAGTTTGACTAGTTTTGCTTTGTGATGTAATTTTTGACTTATCTTGATGTAATTGAGTAAACATTATGTAATTTTGGCACTTAGTTACTTGTTCTAGAAGATTCATTCTCTAAAAGGTGAAAATTTAATGAATGAATTAGTTTCCTACCTTATAGAGGCAAGTTGTTTTGATTGCTTAGATTTTAGTGCTTTGTTTAGAATTGGTTGAAATAGCTCCTAGAATGATGACCTAGAACCCTAGAGGCAAGGGAATAGGTTTGGCTTGTCTATATTATGTAATTTCTAAGTCATTTTCATGGTTGGACTCTTGGGAAAAGTTTGGCACTCTATTGTACATTCACTTCTGCATTTTTGGCTAAGGAAAGACCAGGGTTTTGCAGCACTGTTTGGGATCCATGTGGCTTTATGTTTTGATGGTGTGCTTCTCTGAGTAATTGTAAGTTTATCTAGTGTTATGTGTATCATTTTCAAGCTTCTTCTTCTGAATTTGAACAAATGAGTGATTAAGGTAGAATCCATAACTGTTATGCTCTGCCTTTGAATTTGTTTAAATTTTCATGTTTTCATCTGTTTAAGGGGATTTCTTGAGACTCTCTTGCTCTCCTTAGCTTCTCACCAGTCTGATCTATCCATCTCACTCACTTTAAAGCATCAAAATGATCGGCTTCCTTGCCCCAATCAGACCTCTGCAGAAACTGTGCCTCATCCCCGAGCCCATATTTTCCTTTCCCATTTTTTCAACAAAACCCTAAAAAACTCAAATCAAATCCTTCGCACTTAATACCTAGCCTAAATCAGTTGCTAAATCAGTCATCTCCAACCCATTGAGTATCTTTCACTGAGATTGACCCGGAGAGAGCCCTCTCCTATCCTCGTAGGGCTAGCTATGAGGCTGAGCGTGGTTTGATGTGGACCTAGAACATTGTCTTTTCAGCCTGAGACAAATCTAGGCTGTAACACATCCCTTGGTCACAATACAAAATTATGACTTAGCCATCCAAATGCAAGCCGAAAATGATGATGCCATGTTGATGTAGGGTCGTTGGTAGGCAACATTGAGTCCTCTTTGTGCCAAAATGTGTGAGAGGGCTCCATAAATCTTGAACTAGGGGATGGCCCCTAACTCTCCATGTAAGTCATCATGTGGGGCCCCAATTTGTGTTTGGGGCACAAAAACTGTTCTCATGGGTATCCTGATGATAAAATAGCCTATAATGGTCCAATATGGAGGGATCTAACAATGGTGCTTTCTCCCATGTCTCAAGGGGTGAGACAAACCTCTTATGGGCCTTGGATCAACTCCCACACCATGAGTTAAATGCTAAGTCGACTGGGGCACACTGGTCCAAGTGCATCATCTCATGAATAATGTGGGGCACTGAGCAGTATGTTAAGGGTGTTGAAGGTGCCCATGGCATGAAATTATTCTTTTCACATGATGGGAGTCCCATGTCTTTCAAGGCTTCTCCCAAGGGTGTTAATATGATCCTCTGGTGGACTTGGGCCCTAGTTAAGTTTCCAAGTCCATGATAAAACCGCTTTCTAATCACATATAATGTCTAGTGCTGCAGCCTCTCCATCAATTACAATAATTCATTAGTGCCTCTAAGTGAACCAAGTTGGTTAATCAAGGGCACATTGAGATTTCATATGGGGCTTCCCTTCCAAATTTTGGGCTTTAAATTCAAAGTAGTGTTACTTACCTAGGTAGGAGTGGTTAATAAATGACCCTATTAGGTGTTCCTAACCCTGAGGGGAAAGGCAAGTCTTTGGTACATCCTTTAATTGATAGGTAGCATATGAATGATGATGGAATGGATGGGATCACATGGGTCTCAAGGTCAAATACAATGGGTAAAAGGATAGAAATATTGAGGGATGTCCACATATTGGGTATATATATGTAGGAGGGATCAATCATCAATGCATGAGTTACCCCAACCTTTGTTTTTCCACCCCTCTTTATTTTCCTTTTTCTTATTCTTGATTTTATTTGTATTACTCCTCAAGGCTCCAAGAAATGAGAGCATGCTGTGTATAATGTAAAGTAGATTTTACCCCTTAAGGTGGGGCAATTCATCACCCATCAACAATTGAGACGCACATGGATTCCTTAATGATGTGGGGGGCACTCATGGGCCCTAGGAATCACGGTGATGGCCATGATAATGGGTAGAGGCCATGCTTGGATTTTGCCTACATGCTAATTAAATGTTTCAACCATCCTTTGCGTTTTATAATATTCTTTTGTTTTGTTTCTTTCTTATGGCCATGATATGCTTTTAATTTTCATTTCGTTGCATTAACGTCCACGGAAACATTTCCAGGCCTGACCTGGATAAGTGGACAAGGGGAGGGGGTGTGCACTAATGCCTTGTGGACCTAATGGTCATGTGGACCCAAAGAAGGAAAAAGATGAAATAGAGCTCGTAATGTACCTTAGGGACATGGAAAATGTGGAATACGATAGGACCACACTACCAAAATTGGGGTTTCCCAAGTAGTGCCTTTCCTAAAGCCTAAAGGCCAATAGGGGAGATACCATAGGACTAAGATTGAGGATTAACCCCCCATTTAAGGTAAGGGAACAAAACCTCATTCAAAGCCCTTCTTCCAACTCACCCAATCATCCATGCCCAAGATGCCCAGGAAAAACAAACATAACCACCTGAATGCATAATGAAAAACATAAAATTTGGGTTGGATATCCGACCTTCTAACATATGCTCTCAACAGATGGGTGAGGGGACATATGATTGATGCACGGAGAAAAGATAAAATGGAACAATACATTAGCTACATTGGTGGTTGTCAGGGGCTGCTGGCTACCAGATGAAGAGATATCTAGGAGAAAATTTCCCCTATGGGGTCACCCACTTTTGGTGGGTAACAATGATTACCTACAACACTTCTTTGCATATCTCAACCCTATATGTTGTGATTGTGGTTTTAACATTTTACTCAAAACACCTTTGAATCTTGTTAGGCTAAACTAGATAGGTAGGAATGTTTACTGTATGTTTATATCCCTTTGTAATAAAGATAAATTTCAAGATTTAAAGTCCTTGAAATATGTACCTTATTTTCTGATATACAATTCCAAAAAAATAATCTTACATAAGAGCACTTAAAAGAATAAATAAATTGATATGCATATATAGTAAGTATAAATAGACACTGATCCCCAAGGGTTAGTTCAAGTGGTCTAGAACTAGATGCGAAGTTCTTTGATATTGTTGCTAGTTGTTGTTGATCACGAGTTCTACTCTCTTCAATTCCCTTGGGGTGAGTCCCTATAATCAGAGCTGATGGTTTACCTAGTTTACCATCCATGAAATGTTGTAAAGTACTCCAGGGTTTCTCATGCTTTCATTCCAAGTACACACACACACACACACACACACACAATGATATATAACTCCAAAATAAATATCATTAAGCTAATCTAAGAAAGAAAATTGTAATGATTCTTTTAAGAGACCAATATGAAAAGAATAAGAATATTGTCTTTACAAATCTCTGTGAGGATCAAGAGCAGAAATGTCCTTAGATGCCTCATATATTACTATGACTCTTACAAAGACAACTAGGTGTTGAAAGAAGAGAAATAATAGAAAACCTTATCTGAACCACTTCAAGAGATGTCTAATATCATCAAATTTCTGAAAAATTCTAACAATTAGCATTGAATAATTCATGATTTCTAGCAAGTACAAATTAGAGCAAAATAAATGAATGACCTTGAAGGAACAACAAAAAAATGCTGATTTATCTTTTCTCTTCACCTTTCAGAGTATCCCTACTGTCAACAAGACAATTATCCCATAAAAAATTTCAGAATGGAAATGGATAACAATTGAAAACTCACTTTCACAACTTGGGCATACTTCTCATCATTCGAAGTTGGCTCTCCTTTTGTTTTGTTTCCTCATAACTTCCATTCTTTTTGTACTTGAACAAAGATGGTTATTTAGTTCAACCACTTTCTAATTAATTTTTCTTTACCTTTTTTTAGAAGTAACATAGGTAAATGAAATACTCATGAAACGATCATGAAGGTTTTTAAAATACTTAGACTAAGTAAGTGGGGTCCCACTAGACTTATCATAATAGATCAAACCTTGTATCCCACAACCTTATAAAATGCAATGCCACAATGATGTAAAATATAAGCAAAACATAATATCATAATAAAACATAATTAAATGTGTACATCCCTCAACCAAAATCTCAAAATATGATATTTAATGTCTTTTCAAAATAAATATCATATCACAAGTAAAAAAATGTAGATCATCAAGTCTATCCTCTATCTGAAATGTTTAAAAATATAACAAATCATGATAATTATGGATGCATATCCAAAAATGAGATCTCCTTCATTAGCCTCTTTTATTACCACTTGATCCCCTGCTAAAGGAGCTCAACTAAAACATAAAATGTAACATGAAATTTACAATATGCAAAAGAAAGTGCAATTCACAATATCTCGTTAAATATGCTCTGACAAGGATCCAAATTAAAGTATAACAAACTGAGAATCCACAAGTAAAAGAGAAAAAATAAATAATATGGAGGAAAAGTTCAAACAAAACAACAAAACCATGTATCTCATAGAAATATGTATTTTGTATCCTTAATAGTCTTAATGCTAAATTTGCTTTCAAATAGTAACTAATCAATTTTTTAACTAATAATTGTTTCATATTCTCTCATATAACTCTACATAATTTAATAACTACTTCATATTTTTTATGGGCATTGAGATGTAGAAAATTTCTACAAATCTAGCTCTGATACCATGTAGAAAATCCTGTAGATTCACATGCTCATGCAATGTACTAAAGCATAGGACAAGAATCTACTTCTACTTTCAACCAACAGAAGCCAATAGATCGATGAAAACAATATGAACAAGAAGAAGATAAATCAATGGTACATAACACTGGGGAAAGCCACTACTCAAAACCCTCCTATCTGTATTGCATATATCAAAAGTATGAGTGAAGATATAAAGCTTGTTCTCACTAGAACAATTCTGCACAAGTATGCTCAACTCTCTCAGCTCACAAGCTAGCTCTTGGCCAACACTTAGCCAATTCTACAGCTTTCCAAGCCCCTAATCTCTTGCAAAATTCCTAGGATGAATAATCCGTATTTAAATGGAATTCATGCTTCCAAAAATGCACAATCCAAACATAGGATCAATCTTTGATGCATGCATGATATTTACACTCTAGTAAATAATACCACTGATAATACACTGTCCTTGCACTGTAGTCTCAACCGAGTCTTTCTTTGAAATGACATGTATGAGTTTCTCATGAGGGAACCTTTAGTTAAATGGAGTAACACTAATGGATGCATTAGTGCACCAACTAACTGTTAGTCCTCTATTAGTTCCTCAAACAGTTTGGAACTAATTTAACTAAACTTAACTCAGTAAACTGAGTGATCTAATTTCCAACTCAATTTAAACTCATACTGGACCCCTAAAATTTAGGCAGGACATATACATGACTTCCAACTCGAAATTCCTAAGTTAATTAAATTAAATTAACTATTTACAAGTTGCTATGAGAATAGAATTACAATTTTAATTCTCAACTTAATTCAAGGACAAATTAAATTGGAATTTCTGGATTCTATTTTTAACATTTCTTGTTGCTATTTTCAACATGATATGCTTTCGACTATGTGAGAAAATGAAAACTTCATCCCATATGGAAGAAAAGGTTATGGCCACTTTTCAAAACATATTTCACAACACAATGTTTGTTGCTAGCGTGGGAAAAAGGACATCATGGAAAAAATATAAATTGGTAAGTATGAATATGTAACAAAAAAAATATCAATGCTCATTAATAGCCATTTGTTTTTTTACTTGTGACTTCCATCATATTTCAAGAAATATTTAACCACGGAAACCTTGCAAAATGAGGTTGTCTCAAAGCAAAGGTAAATATAATGCCCATAGTTGTAGTTCTCACAAGCATCATAAAGGGAATTGGTAAAATATATATGAAAAGTGAAATGATGAAAACACTGATTTGATGTTGGTTTTCAACAATTAAAACCAAGCCCAATAAACTTTTGAGACTTCAATACAAGATGTCATCAACATTATAAGTATTTTTTTAGCAAATTAGGTTTATGAGATGAGAATATACATGAATAGAGTTTTTTCATAGAAATAAATCTTCCACCAATGACAAAATATATCATTCACAAGAGGTTGTAACTTATCTTCTTCCATATCATTTATTAAATAGACCCATGAAAAAGTATTTACAAATAGAATTTTTATCATGTATTTCTCAATAGGATGGTGTTGACAATGCTAGAAATATGTCAACCAAGGGGCCTCCCCGATGTGAAGTCCCAATTAGACCTCACACTGTTTGGTGTAGGAGCCCCATCCGGAATATCGGCCCGGATGCCATATATCTCAAAGATATGCCTTGGCTCTAACTGTGAGCACGAGAGAGGGATGCAATGGTATCTTTGTAAAGCAAGAAGGTGTGCCTAGTGAGTGTTCAGTTGTAAATGTGTCAAGGTTTTTTTTACCGCGAAGAGGGGATAAAAGTGAGCCTCTAAGTGAGAGGTAGTAGTACCACCCCAGAAGAGACACACATGAATGGGAAGGATATGTCTAACATCCAGCGGAATAGTCCATAGAGGATGTGACAATCGTTACAACCAACAAATGAAGAAATATATGTGTAATATCCTGTAGAATAGCCCACAAGGATGGGACAACAATAACAACCATTACAACCTATTATCAATAAGATAAATACTAAAATAACCGAAATAGTTACACTATCTTAGCACATGTGAAAGGAAACATGGAATATAAACATCTACATAATAGTCTTACAAAAATTTATAATCCATGCATGAAGAAAGAATTGGCCTTGAAGGCTTCTATTATTAAGTAAAAGTTCCAGGACACTTGTTGACAATGTACATTACTAGCTCCAGTAGTGGAACATTGGAGCCGTTCCTTGCTCCTCAAAGAACTAGCTTATCTCTCTAATGCCTTGTGTGAGGAGCCAAGGAGAAAAGTCCTTTGCTTATACAATGAGTGTGTATATATAACCAAGGGTTAATGCTTCCCCTTTGTGACTCTTTGACTACCCTCATGACTATTCAACTTCCTATGACTTTTCAACTTGCATGACTCTCCATATTCATGTGTTTCCTTTGGACTTCCACTTTACAATACATTTTTGAATATAATAAACATGGTCTACAATGATGATGTGGCATATGAAAACTCATGACACATCATGACATGAAGCTTCTGACATGGACTGCTTGATAACGTGGAAATGTCAAGAAACTGCCGTTGTTGTGTCTTTGATTTCTTCTTGAGAAAACCTTGTATTACACCTCCTCATGGCCTAGTGATAGGAAACCTTGATGATCTTAAGTCTTGAGTTGTGGTCGCAAGTTGGTGTCCCTTTGCTTTGCTTTGATATATGAGCTTGCATGCCCAATTGCAAAGATGTCTTTCTGCATGCTTCCCTTCTGCATCTCCTCCCTCATCATCCTGTCATGGTGTGAGAGAGTACCTACATATGCAATTCACTCATGATGAGACAATATCAATCTGAAAACCCCTAGTCTAAGATAGAGCATTTGGATCCATAAAATAGGTCAAGACCAGGTGACAGGTCGGGAGAGAGGGCCCAGTGACTGCACAATTGCGTAGTTCAAGCAGCTAAGGGTCAGGCTTGATCACTGAAATTGCGCAGTGCACAGCTCAGGCCAAATTGAGGGAAAATTTGCATAGTACAGACTGAGGGAAAAATTTGCGCAGTCTAGACTGAGGGAAAAATTTGCGTAGTCCAGATTGAGGAAAAAAAATGTGTAGTCCAAACTAAGGGAAAAATTTGTGCAGTCCAGATTGAGGAACAAATTTGCATAGTCTAGACTGAGGCAAGGGGGACTCAGAAACTGTGCAATTTAGAGGCTTAGGTAGAGACCTTGATGCTTGTGCTTACGCAGTGCGCATTTTAGGCCAAGTTGGGAGGAATGATTGCGCAATATTGAAGGCCAAGACATGGCCTTGAGCATAGGAACTGCGTAGTGCAACAAACCTAAGAGGTAGGGACTGCACATTGCTTAGTTACAAGAGGGAAGGTCACACATTGAGGTCTGAAAATGCGTAGTGCGTGGTCCAGGCAAGCCCGGTGAAGTCAAGTTGCTGGTTGAAAAGACTCTTTGGGAATGGTTAAGTGTTGGACTAGTGAGACTAGTGTGCAAAGTCATAAAGTTTCGACTGTGAGAATACTTAAAGACACAATAAAAGGATCACCCATGACACATAAAAAAAGCATTTACCTTCATGTGATAATCTTATGACTAGTTACGATAAGTACGACACTTAAGGTACACTTTGCGATGACTGTGATGACACTTGTGTGACAATGCTTAAAACTTTGTGGATTATTGCGACAGGTGTTTGAATGGTTAGAACAACTCATAGATAGAAGGATAGACCCTTGAAACCATCAGAACAAGCTTCTACACATTGCGCGGCAACCAATCATGTGAAAAGATGACAATATACCCAAATTGCAAAGGGGAGCAAAACACTTCAAGAAAGTACATGAAATGAGTTTCAGTGTTTGCGAAAATAATGTGCAAGACCAAGGAAGGCTCTGAAATTGACTGCAAGGCAAAATTTTTGAGGGTTATGTAGAAACTACAACACTTTGTGACACACTGGTAGAAATCTAGCTTCTCTGCCTTGGTTAACTTCTTATGTGCAGGGCCTTAGTTCTTCAGGGAGTACTGATTCATCGGGCAAATTACTTTGGTCTCCCCACTTACCCCATGAATAGATAGTTCTCTTTATGCCTTCTCAATTGAACACAACATAAGGCTCAATGATATCACAATGTTTTGAGTTGGGAAGGGTAGTGTAGCTCACAAGCTTAAGATTTTTAGAGTATGCTTTTTCACCTTTGGTGTTTCTCCACTTCTAGCAGGCCTGGACAATACCCCATCGTAGTCATGTAGGAACAAAAACATTGATCCACTACCAACAAGCCTGGAAAATACCCCAATAGAGTTGATTTCTTCACCTCTCTACACAGGAAGCCTTTCTCTTCTTTCGCCTTTATTTATTTATTTTAAAGAGAATTGTGCATCAACACTTGTTTATTTAGAGGAAGAAGAGGGATCCCGACTTATTGAGATTAGAAGAGGTTGTTCCTTCAGAGAAGCATATAGACACCTCTTATTTAGGTTTTCTCGTTTATATTTTCCCCCTTCTCCACTTCTAGTAGTTGGATAATCATGAGGACACCGAAACATAAAGACCGAGTGTAGGCATGAGGTTTTCGAAATAGACACGAGTTCATGGTTGGAACAAAACTCTCCTTACGGATAGATCATATTTTCCGTTGGAACTTCATTGCCAAAAGATATAACCGACACAAGGAAAACAGACTGGAGGCTATCCAAATGTTGAAGTGTCACAAGACTCTTTAGACTTTAGCCACACACATACTAGGAAGCCATAACAAGTCTAGGCCCAACACTTATTCACATGATGAAAACAAAAGGAGACAAAAAACAAGAAAAAGAAACCAAAGAGACGAAAGGAAATGAAAGACAACACACAACAAGGAAACAAGACCAAATGACAAGCAAAAGTAGATAAACCAAAGCATAATGCAAGAGAAAAGTAAGAAAGGACAAGAGCGACTAGAACAACATAGGATGGGTGCAAGAGAAGGAAAACTAAGATGTAGATAATCTTACTCCTAACCTAACAATTAATAGGTCGGGGTCATGTATAATGAAATTTCCAATGTAGCCACCATAATCATTCCCGACCTACAATTATAAGGACATAATCGATTAAAACAAATATAAAGTAGTGTGCAATAGAAAATATGAGAGCTTGAATAACTTCCACAACAAAAGGAAGGTCTTGCATGTGGGAAGAACGACATGTCACAACTGATACTTTCATCCAATTCACATTCTTACCTTTTTGACGAAAACCATAATCAGAAAAACCTCAAAGACTTCTTGTGAATGCACCTTCTTCTGTGTCATCCTACTTAGCAAGCATGAGAAAAGGATGAAACCTGTTTATTGCAATGGAGCTTACAGAGCAAAATTGCTCATAAAATTCATGATGATCCTCTTGAAAACCCCGAAAATTTTGAAAAATGGATTTTCAATTAGAGGCATGGGATTATAATGAGAATCTTGTGGGGGGGAATAAATCTGATCATATTCAGCAGTCATGTCGAGACAGTGAGGACCTGACATAACCATCAGTGAAGGCTGACATGCCTCAACTGCTCAGCAAAAATCCGAATAGTAAGATGTTGAACGATGAAGATCGAAGGATGTAAAACAACTGTCATTGGATGTATTGGTGAGAAAATGATAAAACGAATGACAGTCATCAAAGACAAAATAATGATTAGATGAGCTGATTAAAGCATCATACCCCAACTTGTAATTAACAAAGGTAAATCAACTGGAACAGTTTCATAAATGTTGCACATAGTATAATCATCTTCCTCATGTGACGAGTGTAACAAACCATTTTCTTGTGATTGGTTGCACATTGTACTAGCATCATAATCACCAAGAGAAGTGAACATGAATGCTAGTATAACAAACACATGAAACTAGTCAGGGTAAAACAAGTGAAGAAGAATTTGATTCATCAAATAATCCATGCATTCATTGATGCTCAAGAGGATTTCAGGTGCGATGAAGAAAAGGATTAACATCAAAATATTTGCAAGAAGGATGAGGAGCTAATTGTTTTCAAAAGAGTGTGACAGTATGACTCCTTTGGCCAAAGATAATATTTAGGATAATAAACTTTGTAATTCGATGATTCTATGAGAGATACGCATTCTGAACCCGAGTTTGATACATGAGACTTGCATGAAGATAAAACATCTTGAATCCGATTAGAAATCAGATCTTGAAAATTTGAGAGATCATATCCACAATGCCAAATATATTTCAAGAAAGAATTTACATCGAGTGAAACCGTGTGGAAATAAGAGTTTTATGAAGAAAACTAGATTAGACTTAAGTTGGAGGTCTTACCTCCTGACATAACCATCAACGAACTTTGAAGTGCCCTAACTCCATAGCAAGTCTCGAAATTTCCAAAATTATAAAATCGCATCCTGAAGATTGAACCAGGCTATGCACTGTGTGAGGATAACCGCTTTCACTGATCTTGATGAGATCATTATTCAATGGGGTGGAAACCATCTTTGTACTTACTTGATCATATTTTTCAACTTCAGCAACCAGATTACTCAAGTTAAAAGATTCATATGATTGCAAATTTGAAGATGTATGAAATGAGAAAATGTGATGAGAAATCTGGTTTGGAGAGTTGTCTTCATGCAAGAGAAAAGATGATGAGCGATGGGAAGAGTACTCAATAATTTGATTGTGCTCATTTTCATCATGAATCATATCACCACCTTGTGTTAATTGAGGAGTTAAGTCATCAAATGAAGAACTTGAAGAGCATGGAGTATCTCTATCGTAAGTAGGTGCATCACAAATGGTAGAGCACAAGGGATTGTGAGATGAAGATGAAGTTTAGTTACATACATTTTTTTTTGGCTGGATCATATTCCAGATCTAATTTGGTAAGATAAACATGTTCCAGGGGATCTAAAAATGAGATAATGTACCTAGGCATTCGTGATCACAACCATCATCATGGGAATGATTGTTGCCCAACGCTACAGATTGATGAAAAGAGTTTATTGCATTTGATTCATTACTGAGATTAGAAAATTGGCAATTATCTAAGAATGGAAGTGCATCATCTTGACATGGAGGTGTTGTGGCCACAACCACCACCCTATTAAAATTTTCCCTGGAAGCAATTTTGAATGGGTCCCCCTAAAAGTTGATCTTTCAGCTCTCCGAATGATCTGTTTTGTCCCAGAGACTTTAACTCGTTGCGGACTCAAATTTTCAAATTTTTAATGGTTAAGGCCCCTTAATAAATTGCTACCATATGATTCATCTCTATCCCTTCCTAACCCTCCATTCATTTCCTCCATCGAGACGTGTCCAACCCCCAAAAACCCTCTATCGCACCTTATTTCCATTATAACTCTTTGTAATGAAAATCCTTCACAAACATGCGTAAATCACCCCTTTTCGCCTATCAAAATCAACACTAAGGCATGATGCATACCACTATACTCCGGACCCGATGGTGTTATTAACCATGTTTCATATACATTTCGGGTCTGGAGCCCATACATAAGGCCGATGCGATAACCAGACCCGACGACTTTATTAAGCATAATACATATGCATTTCGGGTCCTGAGCCCATACATAAGGGCAAAGCGTTAACTGGACCTGACGACATTATCAACCATATTACATATTTATATCGGGTCCGGAGCTATATCGCATATCGCTATCGGCCAGGTCCAAAGCTTATACATAAAAGGCACACCACTGTTTACCGGACCCGATGGCTTTATTAACCATGATATATATGTTTCGGGTCTGGAACCCCATCGCTTATCGCAATCGGCAGGGTCAAGGGTTTTTATATAAGACACACCGCTACCACCTAGACCCGACGATAATTATAGACCAGGATACATATTATTTCGAGTCTGTCCTTATGGCCGGACATGGTTTTCCTGTGTATTCTTGTGTTTTTCGAAAAACATTAAAGTCAGGGTTTTTCAAAGGGAAGGCTTATGTTGCAGATCCAAAAGGATTATTAACCATAGCTCATATGTGTATCAGGTCCGCCTCCCCAATCGATTATCGCAATCGACAAAGTTCGTTTTTTATACATATAGCGATTTGCGATACGACAGACCCGCCGATGATTATAGCCTCCGGTATATAATTTTTGAAGTCCAACTGTACGACCCAACGGTGGGGTTTTCATGTATATTCCTGTGTATTCGATAAAATTTTGTGGTTGCGATTTTTAATGAAAAATCCCATATGGCAGACCCGATAGGATATAGGTTCCCATCTATAATCTTTCAAGTCTGGATTTCGAATCCGGTTCGGTGTTATGCAATGATTTTCAGTGTAAATCGAATTTTCAAGTATGAATCCAGATAAAAAATGCATGAGCGAATACGAAGAGTTATCTATGCAGATATGTTCTATTTAAATATTTGGCTTTAGGCGTTGGCGGTCATATTTCTAGGTGTTGCCTGTGTATTCCAAAGGTGAAATTGCCCCAGGTTTCATCATGAAGAGGTGACACACAATCATCCTCTCCTAATCAACATCTATTCATTTCCCCAGGAAAGGAAGCGCTCTAGTGATAGGAAATGCCTTCTACGTGTCAGCAATGACACCGATGGCTCTACATATGTGTATTCCGATCGATAGTGAAAAGAACAGGGGAAGAAGAAGGGTCATGGACCTGAGGCATAAATATTACCTCTAGATAGGAGAGAGGGGATTTTTGTTTGGAGAAAAACAACTTTGATTTACTGTGAAAAGAACACTGTTCGGTTCAAGAAGGAGCTTATTGTTTCAGATTGATTTTCCTCTTCTCTTATATGTTTTGAATGAGAATGTTGTCGCTGGCATAAATGAAAATGTATATTTTTTTATGCATATTGATAACTTATAGTTCATGGTTACACCTGGTTATTCGAACATGATTCAGTATCATGGTTAAATCATGAAAGGTTGCTGATTCGAAACTCTGTTAAACATCGGTTGCAAATGTTATTTGTATGGAAAGGAATGTGTATTCCTGTATAAGTAATTAGACTGCAATTAAGATTTAATACAGTCTTGTTCTTATGTGAACCAGTAATTGATTCATTTGAACTTGGAATTTTATATGATGTTTAACCTACTTTGTCATGCTCCTGCAGGATAGATTAGGATAGTTAGGACTAGCTTAAGTAGTGTAGATAGGATTTGATACCCATAGGTTAGCTATTTCCTTTTGTTGATTTAATTGAAGTCTCCCTCCAAGGAGTAATCTTTCAACACTGATACAGTTTACGGGGCCCTTCAAAACCCATTGGAGCTAGCTACCCCAAATGAAATCAGATCTAATTGGGATTTGCGATCGGGTTAGTTCCCCTTTGTTGGAATAGCAAAAATTCGCCACGTCAACAAATTGGCGCTAGAAGGAGGGCCTGAACCGCCGTCCACAACTTTTCAGGATTTCATCTATAAATGAAACATATGGATTCAAAAGGATTAATGTATGGGTCGTAAAGGTCAAAAGGATCATTCTGCCCATTATCATTCTGCCCATTTGAAAGAGCCTCATTTCGAGGAAACAGAGGCCCCTCTCAGTCCTGTGTCTGAGTCATCCAAAGAAGAGAGACTGTGGGAGTATCCTATCACTCATGAACAACCAGTCGAAAGACTTACTTGGGCTTACATTCGTTCCCTATCACAACTCCCTATTTTTCAGTCTTTACCTCCGATAGCACAAAGAAAGCCAAGGGTCTATCACATAAATGAAGAGACATTTGGCCCCTTCTCTTGAAGATATTGTGCTCGATTCTTTGCAAAGTATCGACTCTCATTGGGAAGAAATTCATGAGGATTCCCCTTTTGAAGGTAATACCTGGCTTGATTTGGAAAATCCTAATGAAGCAACCCTCAACCAGAACCTCCATATTCATAACATGGCTAATGTTCCTCCTCCCGATGGGAATCATCCTCTACTCCCCCTCTAGGTAGGAATCAGCCTCCACCACCTCCTCTAGGTGGGAATCAACCCCCACCTCCTCCAAGAGCACTCCCTCCTTGGCTTTCACAGGATGCCGTAGCGGTACCTGGACAACAACATGCCTTACCTAAGAATGCAGAAAGAGTACTACCTAAATTCGACCTTGAGCGGGGGGACACTGGTGATAACCATATTCACTCTTTCTTCCTAGCTGTGCGCATGTTGGGGGTAGCTGATGAGGATGCGGCATGTCACTTGTTTCCTTTTACTCTGATTGGTTCAGCTTCCACATGGTACTTTGGCTTGAGAATAGGATCAATCACCTCACGGGCTGCCTTTTAGGAGGCCTTGTTAGACAAGTTCGGTGATGACAAAACACTTGCGGCCTTAGTTTAAAAGCTATCCCATTTGAAAATGGACACCAAAGAAAGGGTCAAGGATTTTAACATCCGGTTCAATACTTTGTTCAAAAAAATCTTGGCTACCGTTAGACCTACTTATGAGGTGCTCATGGAATTCTACATCTCTGCTCTCCCTGTCCCTACTGCGATGTGGGTCAAGAGAAGTAATGCATAAACCTTACAAGGTGCTATTGATGAAGCAATAAAAGTCGAGAATGAAATGATCAGTCTCACAACATGTCATCATACGACTGAAGGAAAGAAAGCCTCTCAGTCATCCAAGAAGAGTAGTGGGAATGATAACAAAGTGGTTGAGGGCAAAGAAAGGGACACCACAGATGTGGAAGGTTTGCATCGGATCATTAAGAAATTAACAAACACAGTCATCGATATGAAAGGGAATTCTGGAGAAAGTGGAGGAGAGTATAGCAATAGAAAACCTTTCAAGCCTTTCTATCGTAAGAAGACAGAAGCTGGTCACGGCCAACTTCCGTTGCCTACTCCACCCAATGAAGGGAATTTAAATATGGAAGAGCTGGCTCTTATCAGGTCGCTCTTTAACAAAGAAGAACCTATAGTGGAGCTGGAGCTAGTACAAGAAAATGAGGAAGAATATCAAGTAGAAGAGCCCTTGGATGAAGAGTTGCAAATCAATGTACTGTGGGATTTCCATACAAATGAGGATGATGATGATGAAGAAGATAACATGATAGAAATCCACACTAATGAAATCCACACATGAAGTAAAGGGCCACTTGCAGGTGTGATGAAGCCTGTAGACCATACAAAGAAAGATGTTCACCCTCTTAGAGTCGGTCTGGTCATCCCTCCGTCAGAGATCAAAACTCTTTTTGCATTTCATGTTTAGGTGTCCCATCTCGCTCGATCAGTCGCATTCCATTAGGAGCATGCCATAAATCTGTCGGAAGGGATTTTGTCAATCATCCCCCTCATGCTTTGCACTGCTGGCTCAGGTCTATTCATCAACATCAAGTCTTAAAAGTCATTTGCAGTCCTGTTTCAGTTTCTAGGTCATAACAGTCATTTTAGTCATTAGGTATAGGGTTAGTCAATTTGGTCTTCAACAAAGTCTAATAAAGCTAGCAGGCTAGAGGGAGGCTCTTGATAATTTGTTATTTCAAAGATTTTTATCGTCATATGGATGGATTATGACTTTTCTTCAAAATTCTGTTTTGAAGACAAGTCGACATTTCGTTTTTGTAATAATTTTCCAAAATTTTCAGTTTTGTAATTCTTCAGGTGCAGCCTTGGTCTCCTTTGCCAAATTCCATGTCAGCTATTCTTGCAAAAAATTGCCAAGAAATTCATCATTTCAACCAAAAAATCAAGGAGGAAACAAAAAGTCAGAATTGTATTAATTGTGAAAAAGTGCCAATTGCAAAACATTACAAAAATGGGTTTTAAAGAAAAAAAATTCAAATCAATGTCTTTATAAGATTTTGCTATGAAGATGAATGTCATTCTACATGCCAAGGTCGAGGAAAAGCGTTTCAAAGTGAATTTGGTGAGCAAGTGCGTGTTTTGGGATGAAATAGCTTGCAGCTAGCCGACACGGCGCACTGGGAGTTTTCGTCTAGTATTATTCTGAACGGGCGCGACGCACAGGGAGTGCGCGACGCACTGGGTTCTTGGTGCGACGCATATAGTGCAAAGCCTGAAATTGTTTCAAATCTCTTCAAGTTGCTCATTCCTTGCATGGATTTGCTAGAATCCAACAGTGTTGCATTACAACACAACAGTTTCATAAAGAGCAGTCCAAGCACAGTTCATACACAGCAACATCTTTTCTTCAAGGTATATTGTACAACAGTCATGGCATCTGAGCATTCATTGGACTATGAGGTGGAAACCCAAAGTGACTCTCCCTTGGAAGAACAGGCACCCCTAAAGCCTCATAAAAGTGGCAGACATGTGAGGGAAGAATCGACCACCCTTACAGAATTGCAGGTCTGCCCTCTTGCTATGCAGTGTTTTTAACATCAGTCATGCTATGAGTTTTGTCAAAATGTGGCTAGTGTCCAATTTCATCATGAGTTGGCTCGTCTTTTGTGCTGCATTTTCACAGAGATCAAGCTATCTTGGCTGGTGTCACCTTCACACTTACACCAGAGGCTATCTCATTAGCAACCGGTATACCGAACATTGGTGAACCATGGCACAAGAAACAGAAGATTGACCAGCAGCATTATGAGCCATACATCAAAACTAGTTTCTTGAGGCAACTCAAGAGAGTGTTCTCGTTCCAATATCTGAAAGATGAATATGCTCCACTAATGAAATTGATCATGAAATATTTCAGCTGTGAGGGACGGTTCTCTCGTCTTTATGCTTATCACATCAGGTTGCTCATGCATTTCACCAGGGTACGGATGATGAACATTCCGTATTTCATTTGCCGGAACATAGAGAGGATGACCACCTTTATACAACATAAAACCCCTCAGCAGCAACTTAACAGTGTCTATCATTTTGCTCTTATTAAGATTTTGGTGGTTCATCAGCTTGGATTGCAGGGCATCACTTGGGATGATTTCATCTCTCGTGACTTCTTCAGAGCTTCACGGGGATTATCAGAGGTTAAGCATGAAGGTGAACCTTCTCATTAGTATGAGCGCCATGAGACTGCTAGTGTGCCGGTATTCATCACATATCAGAGAGGCACCAGACATTTGTTTGCAGCGGCAAAGCGAGTGTTATCTCCACCCGAGGTGGAAGGGGCCTCGCTTCCTCCATCAGCATCATAGGTATAGGACAAAGGCAAGAGGCCAATGCAGGATGAGGGGCCTTCAGGTGAACGAGAGACCGACTTCATTCTCATTCATGATGATGACACTGATACGGGTCCACAAAACGACAAACTTAGAGAGATCATCCAGGAGCAGCAAATAGAGATTGAAGCCCTATCCCTTGACTTAGAGAGGGCTAAGTGGACCATGAAATACTTGGAGCAGAGGAACAAACAACTTGAGGATCAACAAGCAATCATGGAGCTACAAAACATTCGTGAGCATCGTCAAGCTGCACAAAGGAGAAGAGTTGAGCTCACGTCATTGGAGCAAGAAATTAATGAGGATCGGGAGGCCAATCTCGAGAGAGTTAACATGCACTTAGAGAAGCTGTTGGACAAGGCTGATAAAGATCATGCATTTCTGACACACATGGCTTTCCACTACATGGCGCGAAACAAGGTGTGCAAGGCCCGAATCAGGAATTTGAAGGCGAAATTGAGGAAGGCAATCAAGAAGCAAAAGAGGCAAAGGGAGCTTGATCGTCTTTAGATATTGGTCTAAGCCTCTTTAGCCCAGCATAACACTTAATTAGGAAGCTCCAACCCAGATTTCAAGAAATTTGGGGCATTTTTGGTATTTTTGTACAAAAAACAGGGTTTTTCTCCCTGTGCGCCGCGCCACATGGCGCGCGCTTATGATTGGAAGCTCCAAATGAAAAAAAGTTTATAGTTTTGGATTTTTCATGAAAAATCTTGAATTTTGGTGCATGGCCAAGAAGTTTGGGCAAGCTTTTAGTTCTCAGGAGGTCAAAAACACCCTAAAAATGACCTCTCTACCCTTATTTTCACACACAGGAAGCAGTCTTGGGAGATTGAGGTTTTGGAGGGGCAAATGGGCACCAAATTTAGAAATTCTACTTGGGTTGGAAAGTAGACAGGCAGGGATTTCCAACAAGCACACTTGGGCTCAATTTTGACTTCAAAAAGTGCCTCAAAATCAGCATCAAAGTGGCACGACGCATACAGAAATTGACGCGACGCATAGAGGTTTTTTGCGCAATTTTCACCTTCCAGCTCAGAAATTCGTCCAGTTTGACTAGTTTTGCTTTGTGATGTAATTTTTGATCTATCTTGATGTAATTGGATGAACATGATGTAATTTTGGTACTTTTTTTACTTGTTCTAGAGGATTCATTCACCAAAAAGTGAAAATTTAATGAATGAATTAGTTTCCTACCTTATAGAGGCAAGTTGTTTTGATTGCCTAGATTTTAGTGCTTTGTTTAGAATTGGTTGAAACAACTCCTAGAATGATGAGCTCGACCCCTAGAGGCAAGGGAATGGGTTGAGCTAGTCTATATCATGTAATTTCTAAGTCATTTTCAGTGTTGGACTCTTGGGAAAAGTTTGGCACTCTATTGTACATTCACTTCTGCATTTTTGGCTAAGGAAAGACCAGGGTTTTGCAGCACTGTTTGGGATCCATGTGGATTTATGTTTTGATGGTGTGCTTCTCTAAGTAGTTGTAAGTTTATCTAGTGTTATGTGTATCATTTTCAAGTTTTCTTCTTCTGAATTTGAACAAATGAGTGATTAAGGTAGAATCCATAACTGTTATGCTCTGCCTTTGAATTTGTTTAAATTTTCATGTTTTCATCTGTTTAAGGAGAATTCTAGAGACTCTCTTGCTCTCCTTAGCTTCTCACCAGTCTGATCTATCCATCTCACTCACTTTAAAGAATCAAAACGATTGCCTTCCTTGTCCCAATCAGAACTCTGCAGAAACTGTGCCTCATCCCCGAGCCCAATTTGCCTTTCCCTGTTTCCAACACAAAACTCTCAAAAACCCAAATCAAATCCCTGTACTTAATACCTAGCCTAAATTAGCTTGTATTTTCAGTCATCTCGAGCCCCATCGATTACCTTTTGCCAAGATTGACCCGGAGAGAGCCCTCTCCTGTCCTCGTAGGGCTAGCTACGAGGCTGAGCGTGGTTTGATGTGGACCTACAACCTTGTCTTTTCAGCCTGAGGAAAATCTAGGCTCTAAAACACCCTTTGAAGGCACCCACTCCCAAAGTTCTTGTTGAGAAGGGTAGGCCTAGTGGTTAATCCAAGAATACCCCAGTTGCAAACCATCTAGAGAAAGATAATACATCTCCCACTGCAGTGAAGGTGACTCAAAATGGTAAAGACCCATCTAAGAACAACAAAACTGGTATGTTTACTCTACCCTATCCTGTTTATAACATTGATTACAATATTGTGGATGATCTTAATAAATCTAGGGCTAATATCACATACTTTGATTTGCTAAAACTAACACAACAAAGAGATTTGCTGTTGAAAGCTATGAATGAATGGAATTGCAAATCTCCCACCATCCTGAGTAGCCAACCCAAGAAGTCGGTCTTCAAACCTATTAGTACTCCCAATACAACCCAAAAGCCAGCAGCCATGGAAGCCACTCTGTCAAAAATGAATTGAAACCCCCAAGATGTCAGTGCAACCATGATAGGAAGGAAATCAAAATCCATGACTCCTCCTTTCCTTATCACATTTGAAATCCTCAACATGAACGTGCACAATTGCTTGGTAGACTCTGGTGCCTTATCCACTGTTATGACTTATGCTATTGCTAAAAGACTTCAGGCAATACCCGAGAAAACTGGAACTCGAATTATGAAACTTGACATAACAAATGTAAAAGTAATTGGAGAACTGAAAGATGTGCTAATTTGGATGGCTACTAAACCAAAGTAAACACAAGTCATTGACATAGTGGTAGTATATATACCTGAGGCTTATAGAATGTTGCTTAGTAGGGACTGGTCAGCAAAACTGAATGGATATTTCTTAAGTGATTGGTCCCATCTCTTGCTGCCTTAGAAGGGAAAGGGTGATATGCTGAGAGTTGATCGAGAAAGATACATGAAGTATGTGGTAACAGAACTAAATGGTCCCAATTTATCCGTAATGTTTACCAATTCTATCCTTGGGAATTATAGTTTCAATTTCTGTGCCACTGAAACTTGTTTTGGAGAATTGCATGCAGAAATAGTTGAAGAAATTGTAACAAACACACAGTTGGAATCTCTACCCTATAATCCAACTGATGAATTATCTTGTATTATAGTAGATGATAGGATTAATTTCGTAGATAGCAGTTCAATTGATGTAACATTATATTCTATATTTTGGACACTTTACTTTGATGGTTCTATCTGCTTTGAAGGTGCAGGTGTTGGGAGCATTCTCATTGACCTGCAAGGGAATCAACACCTAATGGCCAGCCGATTGGAGTTTGCATGCACCAACAACACAACAAAATATGAAGGCTTGCTGCAGGGCTTGAGGAAAGCCATTGATATGAAGGTAAAAAATCTTAAAGTATTTGGTGACTCACAAATAGTTGTGGATTAGGTAAGGAAAAGGATACACTGTAATTCGCTACACCTGGTAAGGTACCAACATGAGGTATGGAGCTTAATTGAAAGTTTTGATTCTTTTAATATCACATATATACCTCGAGGGAAAAACCAGGATGCTGATCTGATGG
This sequence comes from Pinus tabuliformis, assembly GCA_031772625.1. Lineage (NCBI taxonomy): Eukaryota > Viridiplantae > Streptophyta > Pinopsida > Pinales > Pinaceae > Pinus > Pinus tabuliformis. The sequence continues at coordinate 1,556,668,735 of CM062804.1, forward strand.
CTGGTATGGCTGCAAAACTTTTGCCTGATTTTAGATTAAAGAAGAACAAATGTTATATTGAATTGATTTTGAGACCATCTGTGCTTGATAACTTCTCAAATTGGCAAGTGTTCGAAGATGATGAGCAAATCCTTGGATTCTTGCACTGCGAGAAGACATTCAAGAATGTAGTTTGTTATGAAACCAGCTCAAGAAAAGATAGAAAAGATAGATCAACGCCTTAGAATTCAGCCTCTTCGAGGGGGCAAACTCCTTTACATTACATAAATGAACAATTCTTGGATGATACAAATGACAAAACCTCCTTTCTATATATAGGAGTCTAAGGAGTCACAATATAATCCAGCCGACCTAACAATAATAATATAAAGCCACAAAAATAACAATAGAGGGATTCTATGGGGCACAGAAATAACAACATGGGGGTAATAGGGGCACAACAATATAAATAAGGGGTATAACTACAATAGTAATGGGGTAATCACTAGTATTATAGGGACCCAACATGCCCCTCTCCTTCAAAAAAGTGTTGTCCTCAACGCTTGAGTAGTTCTGGATACTTCTGCATAAAATTCTCATCCTCCCATGTGGAATCTTCAGCGGATAAGTTCTTCCACTTGATAAGATACTCTGAAATTGATCGATTTCGTAGCTGTCGAGTTCTTGTTTCTGTGACTGCTTCCGGTTCCAATATAATTTTTCCTTCCTCGTCAAGTTCTGGCAATATTGTTTGAACTGGGAGCTTGTCGCCTATAACCTTCTTTAAACATGAAACATGGAAAACTGGGTGCAATCGAGAAGCTGCAGGAAGCTCCAATTTGTATGCCATAGTACCAATCTTTTGCAACACCTTGTACGGACCATAATACTTTGGTGATAATTTATTATCCTTCTTAGCTTGCTTAGGGACATTTGCTTATATGGTTGTAGCCGTAGGAATACCCAATCACCTACATCAAAACTTCTTTCACTGCGATGTTGATCTGCCTGTTGTTTCATTCTATTTTGTGCCAACACGAGGTTATCCTTTAAGAGTTGGAGGACTTGTTGTTGATGTTCGATGTGATGTTCCACTGCCTGAACCTTAGAATTTTCTCTTAAATATGATGTGATGGATGGTGGTTGATACCCATAAAGTGCCATAAATGGGGTCATTTTTGTTGCTGTATGGAAGGAAGTGTTATACCACCATTCAGCCAGAGGCAACCATTTGACCCATTGTGTCTGTTTATCAGATACAAAGCAACGAAGATATCCTTCCAAACATTTGTTTACTATCTCAGTTTGCCCATCAGATTGAGGATGATAAGATGAGCTATGAGCTAACTGAGTACCAAGACAAGAAAATAATTCTGTCCAAAAATTTCCAGTGAAAATGGGATCTCTGTCACTTACAATAATCTTTGGGTTTCCATGTAGCTTTTGAATTGTTTCCATAAATGCAGTAGAAACTGTACTGGCTTTAAATGGATGTGATAATGCACAAAAGTGTGCATACTTGGTAAGTCTGTCAACTACCACCATGATGACACTCTTTCCCTCAGACTTGGGTAAACCTGTGATAAAATCCATTGAAACCTCCTCCCAACGTTGGCTTGGAATGGATAAAGGTTGTAATAGACCCGGTGTCTTAATTGTTTCAACTTTATTTTGTTGGCAAACCAAACATTCCGCCACAAACTTTTGAATATCTGATTTAAGGCCATCCCAAAAAAATTCCTTCTTAACCCTGTGGTAAGTTTTTAAAAATCCTGAGTGCCCTCCTAAGGGAGAAGTGTGCAATTCCATAAGAATCTTTTGTTTTAGCTGGGAATTCTTACAGAGGTATAAGCGATCTTTGTACCATAACGAATCATTTTGCCAGCTAAATGTATCAGACGTACTGGAATCTTGTTGTAGCTTTCGAATAAGTGCCCACACTTCTTCGTCATTCTTCCATTCCTCCCTTGCTTCGTTTATCCAATCTGGTTGGATAATAGAAATGGCGCACAACAATGCTTCCACATCCTCATCCTTTCTTGAGAGTGCATCTGCCACCACATTTTGCTTCCCTTTTTTGTAGATGATTTCAAAGTCATAACCCAACATCTTTGTGACCCACTTTTGTTGCTCTTCAGAGGATAATCTTTGTTCTAAAAAGTATTTAAGGCTATCATGATCCGTTTTTACCTTGAAGTGTCTTCCCATTAGGTAGGGTCGCCATTTCTTAAGTGCATGGAGTATTGCCAACATTTCCTTCTCATAAATAGCTTTGCTTAAAAACTTTCCCTTGATTGGACGACTTTCAAAAGCAATGGGTCTTTCATCTTGCATTAGAACAGCACCAATTCCATTTCCTGAAGCATCACATTCCACAATAAAGGTTTTTTTGAAGTCCGGTGTAGCTAAGACCGGTGCTTGGCACATTGCCTCTTTAAGATGTTCAAAGGCCTTTGTTGCTTCCGGAGTCCATGAAAATGCATCTTTCTTCAATAATGTTGTTAGAGGTGCTGCTATTCTCCCATAATTCTTAACAAACTTGCGATAATACCCTGTCAACCCAAGAAATCCTCGCAGATGCTTTATGGATGTGGGGATTTTCCATTCCTTAATGGCTTTAATTTTGCTAGGGTCTACCTTAACTCCTTCATGAGATACAATATGACCCAAATATTCCACCTCCTGGACTCCAAAGAAACATTTGGATCTTTTTGCATATAATTGTTTCTCCTCCAATAGTTGTAGCACCCTGTCAACATGTTCAACATGATCCTTCCAAGACTTGCTGTAGATTAGTATATCATCAAAAAATACTAACACAAATTTTCTAAGGAATGGTTTGAAAATTGAATTCATCAAACCTTGAAATGTTGAAGGTGCATTGGTAAGGCCAAAAGGCATGACCAAAAATTCATAATGACCCTCATGAGTTCTAAATGCCGTTTTCGGAATGTCTTCAATCTTCATTCTGATTTGATGATATCCCGAACGAAGATCCAACTTGGTGAAGTAAATTGATCCATGCAATTCATCCAGTAATTCATCAATGACAGGAATGGGGAACTTATCTTTAATAGTGAGCTTGTTGAGCTCCCTATAATCCGGACACATGCGCCATGATCCATCCTTCTTGTGCACCAATACTACTGGAGCAGAGAAAGAACTTTGACTCGGTTGAATTATACCAGCCTCTAGCATTTCTGCAACCATACGTTCAATTTCACTTTTTTGGACATAGGGATATCTGTACGGCCTGATGTTTGGAGGAACACTTCCTGGAATCAGATGAATAGCATGATCATGATCACGCATAGGTGGGAGACCTTTGGGAGTCTCAAATACCTTGGAATGATTGTCCAGACTTTTTGGAGATCTGGAGAAATAGATGATTCCAATGTGGAAACATCTAGCGAACATAATTGTGCAATTACACCTCTTTGCTCCTTTTTTAGAAGCTTTGTCATACCATTAGAGCTGATTATCTTTCCTGGTTTCCCTGCAATACCCCTTAATTCAACTTCCTTTCCTTCCGTAGAAAATTTGATGAAAAGTTCTTGAAAATTAAAAGCTATTGTACCCAAGGATTGTAGCCATTGGACTCCTAGTACAACATCAGCACCTCCCATTGGAATGGAAAGCATTGGGCTAGTCAATACATATTCTCCCATGGATAGCTTGATATTATGGCACTTTCCAGAGCAATTTATTGTTCCTCCATTTGCAATCATCACTTGACACTCTGGTGCTGGATATAGGAAGCAATTCAATTCTTTTGCTACCCTACAATGAATAAAATTGTGGGTGCTTCCTGAATCAATCAACACTATTACCTTTTTCTTCTTGATTTGTCCTTCTATCTTGATGGTTTGAGGAGTGGTAATTCCCGCCAATGCATTACAAGATATGGTCGGATTTATTTGTTCTTCATCTAGGCTTTGTTCCTGGAGTATATCTTCTTCTTTTGACCTTTCTTGCTCCTTTTCTTCTTCCTCTTCACAATCTATGTAGAATAATTTCTTCTCAGCACACTTATGACCTTTAGTGTATTTGCTATCACAACTGTAACAAAGCCCTTTTGCTCTTTTTTCTTCCAATTGTTGTGGTGTCAACCTTATAGGTTGTGGAAGACTAGGGGCAACAACACTTCCGTCTTTATAGTTGTGAGTGGTATGCTTCCTGGTTGCCATAATTTTGCTTTCCATTTTTCTTGCTAACCTGAATGCCTTCTCTAATGAATCAGGTTCCCAAAGGCGAACATCATGTTGGATATTATCCTTTAAAGACCCTATGAACACATCAATCCTATGCTCCTCTGGAATATCTTTTACCCTTATGTTCAATTTTTGGAACTCCTCAATGTGCTCCATTACTGAACCCTTTTGTTTGAGACTTATCAATTGGCTAAAAAAAGTGTTGCTTTTTGTATCTTCATAATGTGCTATCAATTCTTCCGTAAAAATTGCCCAAGTGATAAATTGTTTACGAGAGCAAAGCCATTGATACCATACAAACTGATTTGGTTCCAAATATACAATTTCCATACGTACCTTTTGTGTGTTTTGCACATTATTGAGATCGAAGAATTGCTCCATCTGTAATATCCATGTGGCGGGATCCTTGCCATCAAACTTCCTCATATCGATTTTTGGAATATGGTGGGTCTTCGATCCAACATTAGAGTCTATGGAATCATGATTAACATTTCTTTTGTTCACATCATGAGTTTCCTTTACAACCTTTTCACCATTAGTAAGTATTTCTTGTAGAAAATTTGTCAAATCTGTCTTCAAATCTGCCATGTCTGTCTTCAAATCTGCCATGTCTCTCTTCAAATCTGTCTTCGAATCATCCATCTTAGCTTCCATGCCCCTTATCTTAGATTCCACGCCATTTATCTTAGATTCTGTTAGCTTTTGTGAGCGTGACATTTGTTGCACTTGTTCTTGTAATTTTGATATATCATGTAGCATTTCTTCCTCTTCTTCATGAGTCATGCTAGAGCTTTCAGGTTCCTTACTAGGTGTTTGCATTTTCTTTCCTCGGGGCATCAGTTACCGATAATAATGCTTTACTATGCCCTTTGAATTCCGTTAAACCAAGCTGACACAAAAATTTAAAAAAAACTACACACCTTTTTTCACTTTATAGAAGCCTGATATTGAATCTGATGTATCTCTGTAATTTCGGATCATCCAGTTCTGAAATTGCGATCTTTAGTAGCCCTCTGCATCCTCTTTCCAATGCCACAAGTCTGACCCAAATTGGATTCTCCAAGGAAGAGTTATGTGAAATCTCCCACAGTGACTTGCTTTTAGACTAGTTCAGTAGAGCAAACTTGTACGACGTGCCACGAGTCACTGTTTCAACCTTTGGATCTAAAACATGCATACAAGAAACTACAGTCCGTCCTCCTTCTGTACCTTCTTACGAAATTTCAATCCAATCCCCAGAGAGAAAGTTATGACGATTTTCCCCAGGTCACCTGTTTTGAATGTAATTCAGGAGTCTGCAAAAAGACCAACTTCCTCAGATCATATCTCCGCAAATATCGCGCGAAAAGCTCTGAAATTCGGACCCAAGGTTCAACGTGATTTCTTCTCAAATGGGTTTTTTTTTCGACTTCTGAAATGTCACAGAAAAAAAGTTATAGCGAAAATTCCACGATGACCTGTTTGGAGCAGCGAAACCCTAGAATCCAAAGCTCTGATACCAAATGTTATGAAACCAGCTCAAGAAAAGATAGAAAAGATAGATCAACGCCTTAGAATTCAGCCTCTTCGAGGGGGAACCTCCTTTACATTACATAAATGAACAATTCTTGGATGATACAAATGACAAAAGCTCCTTTCTATAAGGAGTCACAATATAATCCAGCCGACCTAACAATAATAATATAAAGCCACAAAAATAACAATAGAGGGATTCTATGGGGCACATAAATAACAACATGGGGGTAATAGGGGCACAACAATATAAATAAGGGGTATAACTACAATAGTAATGGGGTAATCACTAGTATTATAGGGACCCAACATAGTCGTTGATGAAAAGGAGCATGACAGGCTTAGGAACGAAAGGGAAGATGAGTAGAAGGACCAACCCAATGTGATTCCCAAGTCAGTTTTCAAGATGGAGCATTTGTATGACTTGCATGACAAATTCAGGAAGCCAAATAATTGAAAAATGCATAGCGCATCCATGAAGTATGAATAGATCAACCTTGGAACCAAAGAAGACCAAAAAAATGTCAATCTGGGCTTGGGGTGCTCTCCACAAGAAAAGGCTGCATTTGTCAAGCTATTTAAAGAATACAAGGAGGTCTTTGCATGGACATATGGGGAACTGAAAACCTTTGATACCAGCATTATGCAGCATGTAATTCCTTTTGAAAAGGATGTTAGGCCCTACCAATAAAAGCTTCGTAAGATGCATCCAAGCCTAGAACTGTTGGTGAAGAAAGAATTAAACAAAATGTTGGATGCTAAAATCATCTTTCCTGTTAGACACACACGTTGGGTAGCCAATCTCGTGCCAGTAAGAAAGAAAAATGGAGACATTAGGCTGTGTATCGATTTCAAAAACCTGAAAAAAGCATCGCAAAAGGATAACTATCCTGTCCCTTCTATGGAACACATCCTTTAGTGCGTTTCTGGGTCTGAAATGTTGTCCCTGTTAGATGGGTTTTCAGGATATAATCAAGTGTTGGTATCTAATGGGATCAGTTGAAGACAACCTTCAACACTAAATGGGGCACTTACGCATATCGTAAAATTCCTTTTGGACTTATTAATGCGGGCGCCATATTCCAGAGAGATATGGACATAGCTTTTCCGAGGTTTGATCAACATATCAATAGTAGTGTGCATGGACGACATTACTGTGTTTTCATATCGCAAGAGGGATCGTATCTATCACTTGAAACAAATTTTCGAAATGTGCTGAAGGTATGGAATATTGCTGAATCCCAAGAAGAGTATCTTCGCAGTCACAGAAGGGAAACTACTGGGTCATATCCTCTCCAAAGAAGGGATTGTTATTGATCTTGAAAGAATAGAGACCATCATGCGAATACAACTCCCTGCAAATAAAAGATCAATGCAATATTTCTTTGGGAAGATCAATTTCGTTAGGAAATTTGTCTCAGGTTTAGCAGAAATAGTGTGTCCCATGTAGCTAATGATGAAGAAAGATGTTGTGTATAAGTGGAGCGATGAGGCCAAGTGAGTGTTTTAGCGAATTAAAGAGGCCATCGCAGAGGCCCCTGCTTTGGTCAGTCCCGATTTGGATAAGGAATTCCTCTTGTACACTTTCACTTCTGATGTTTCATATGCCGCAATCCTCACCCAAATAAATGATGAGGGCAACGAAGTCCCTATATCTTATATGAGATCTAACCTTCAAGGGGCAGAACTGAACTACCCAGACGTTGAGAAATAAGGCTTTGCGGTTTTTAAGGCCGTAAAACAATTCCACCCTTATTAAAAGCCAGGATTAAAGTAATCATTCCCCATCCTGTTGTAAGAGCCCTCTTCGTGCAGAGAGAAATGGGTGAGCAGAGAGGGAATTGGATAACTGCACTTCAAGAATTCGACATCGAAATAAAGCTGGAGAAGATAGTTTGAGGGCAGTGATTGTGCAGGCTAGCAGCAGAAGCCTTGAAGGATAAAGAAGGGGCGTCCGAAGAACTAGAAGCGCAGAGCATGCAAAACGAACAAGTATAACTCAGGGAGGAGCCCCTATGGATTAATGATATGTTGGTATACGAACGCGAAGCGTCAGAAGCCCTTATGGATCTTGAGTCATGGTATTATGACATACACTTCTATCTGACATGGGGATCATGTCCTGAACACATGGATGCATCACAACGGAGAGCGCTCAGATTGAAGTCTAATCAGTATCATTTGGCCAACAACACATTATACCAATTTTTTTTGATGGGATCTGGCTGAGGTTTTTGGAAAAAGATGATGCTGATCATGTTTTGAAGGAAATGCATGATGGCCTGGCAGGTGGTCACTACGGTGGAGAGACCACTACTCATAAAATATTGAGAGACAGATATTATTGGTCCACAGTGTTCAGAGACTCGCATGCCTATGCTCGCAAATGCAAGGTGTGTCAAACCATTGCAGGATGAGAAAGAAAGCCAGCTGTCCCCCTCAGGCCTGTTATGATTTACCGCCCGTTCCAGCAATGGGGCGTAGATGTCATAGGCGAGAACACTCCAAGCTCTTCACAGCAACATAAGTATATACTCACAACGACCAACTACTTCACCAGATGGACCGAAGCCATCCCGCTTTGGAGGGTAAACGAAGATGAGGTAATATCATTTATTGAGAAATTCATTATCAACAGGTATGGCATCCCTGACGCTCTCATATTTGACAATGCTTCTTATTTTTCATCACTGAAACTGACTGAATTTGATATTGATAAATCAATTCACATAAGGTATGCATCAAACTATTACTCCCAGGGAAATGGAGTTGCAGAGTCCTCAAATAAGAACCTCATATGCATAATCCGTAAATCTGTCGGTGACAACCAGACGAACTGGCACAATGCTTTAACAAATTCTCTTTGGGCCGATAGGGTCACCCCAAAAGTGGCCTTAGGAAATTCCCCATACTTCCTCATCTATGGATAGGAATCCATCTTGCCTCCCAACGTTACTCTTCCCTCTCTAGAGCTCTCCCAAGCTTCAAGAGGAACCCCTTCAGCTTTACTTCAAGAAAGGATCAACCAACTGATGAGGTTGGAGGAATTGAGAGATAAGCCAGAAATAAGTTCAGAAATCAGCAAATGATTGTGAAGAGATGGTTTGATCACCATCTAGTAGTGGATAAAGATTACCAAATAGGAGAGCTGGTCTTGAAATGGGACAAGTTGAATGAGCCAAAGTGTAAACACACGAAATTCCAACACTTATGGCTGGGCCCATTCCAAGTTGTGAAAAAATTGGTCAGGGAACTTACAGATTGAAAAATTTACAGGGAGAAACTGAAAAACTCCCTATTAATAGCCAACATCTCAAGAGATACTTCCAGTAGCGACCACATGGGGGTTACCTCCTGAGTAGGTTAGAATTCGTTTTATTTTAACTGTTAGTTTAGTTAAATTTCCGTCTTTTCCTTTCTTGTTTTTTTGCAAAGTTTATTTTTCCTTCCAGTTTGAATTATAGTCCTTTTCAACCAACTGATTTCGGTCCTCTAGTCTTGTTTTCACCTTTTTCAGATTTCCTTCATTGACCACGTTCAACTTTTGCCTCCCTCATTAACCTGCTGATCAGTCTGCTGATCCTAAATCCATCATTACCTTGCAAATCAAACAAATTTTCAATGAGCCCATGAGAATTTGAAAGTCAGATGTGGAATTCAAATCGAAGCCATTCATTAGCATCTGTTGGGAACTAGGTGAGATCTGTTGATGACTTGGATATCTGGAGCATATAGGGGCATCTTTATAAAACAAAAAATGTGTAGCTACAACTGGACTGACAGGGAGGAACGTTGCATTTTAAATAAATCCCACTCAGACCTAGCCTATACTTTCTTGTAAGGTTTACAATCGTTCTCCATTGGTCCCATCCACCACACTAAATTGTCCAATACCTGTTATCTACAAGTAAATCTCCTTGCATAGGCTAAGCTCATTGTCACATACCCTATGGAAAATCCAATTGTGCTCTAGTCCTTATGCCTAAAACTGGAAGGACTTATTTAAAATAAAATGAAATGTCAAGTCCTTGTGCCAATATGGAAGGACAGGTTGTTTGAGAAGCCGATTAGAGTAGGGACTGTTGTTGGGCTTAGAGCACCGGTTGACACAACAAGCCAAACCTTGCTTAAATAGTTTAAAAATATGGCATGATCCATGACTATGCCCCATTCAATCATATGAAAATATAGCATTGAAATGCTCATATAAAGTGTAGATAAACATATCTACATCAAGTTGATGAGCAATAAAGAGCTGAGGTACACACCTAAATAGGTATGGACAGACTAGTGATGGCCCCGAAAGGATTTTTGAAAGTAGGAAACAGGTAAAGGAAGGTCAATAAATCCCATAATACTACCATTGGAGAATGCCTGTCAAAACCCTATCAGTAAGTAGAAGTTATTTGTCTCTATCCCACCTGAAACAATTAATGTTGAAGTGGAATCCATGCGTGCCCATCTTTGCAGTTTGCATTTCAAGTTTATATTAACACCCTAATGTTCTATTGATCCAAGGTTTATTTAGACACAGAGATAACTAGTTCATCCAACAGTTCGCCATTTGTTGTGGCCACAACCACCACCCTATTAAAATTTTCCCTAGTAGCAATTTTGAATGGGTCCTTGTAAAAGTTGATCTTTCAGCTCTTCGAATGATCTGTTTTGTCCCAGAGACTTTAACTCGTTGCCGAGTCAAATTTTCAAATTTTTAATGGTTATGGCCCCTTAATAAATCCCTGCCATATGATTCATCTCTAGCCCTTCCTAACCCTCCATTCATTTCCTCCATGGGGACCTTTCCAACCCCTAAAAACCCTCTATCGCACCTTATTTCCATTATAACTCTTTGCAATGAAAATCCTTCACAAACATGTGTAAATAACCACTTTTCGCCTATCGGAATCAACACTAAGGCATGATGCATACCACTATAATCCAGACCCAATGGCATTATTAACCACATTTCATATACATTTCGGGTCAAGAGCCCATACATAAGGTCGATGTGATAACCGGACCCGACGGCTTTATTAAGCATACTACATATGCATTTCGGGTCGTGAGCCCATACATAAGGCTGATGCGATAACCGGACCTGACAACATTATCAACTGTATTACATATATATATCGGGTTCGGAGCTATGTCGCTTATCGCTATCGACTAGGTCCAAAGCTTATACATAAAATGCGCGCCACTATTTACTGGACCCGATCACTTTATTAACCACGATATATATGTTTCGAGTCCAAAACCCCATCGCTTATCGCAATCGACAGGGTCCGGGGTTTTTATATAAGACACACCGCTACCACCCAGACCTGACAATAATTATAGACGAGGATACATATCATTTCGAGTGCAGTTTTCCCGTGTATTCTTGTGTTTTTTGAAAAACGTTAAAGTCAGGGTTTTTCAAAGGGAAGGCTTATGTTGTGGATTTGAAAGGATTATTAACCATAGCTCATATGTGTATCAGGTCCGCCTCCCCAATCTCTTATCACAATCAACAAAGTTCGTTGTTTATACATATAGCGATTTGCGATATGGTGGACCCGCTGATGATTATAGGCTCCGATATATAATTTTTGAAGTTCGGCTATATGGCCTGACTGCAGGGTTTTCACGTATATTCTTGTGTATTCGATAAAATGTTGTGGTCGTGATTTTTAATGAAAAATCCCATATGGCGGACCCGATAGGATATAGGTTCCCATCTATAATCTTTCAAGTCCAGATTTCGGATCTGGTTTGGTGTTATGCAATGATTTTTAGTGTAAATCGAATTTTCGCTTGCGGGACTTAATCAATGCATGGGTTAAAAACCAGGGGGTGATTCTTTCATGCTTGTCCCTTTTGATGTTATAAATGCTTCATGAAGGCAATATTTGTGTTTTTAAGCACTTTTATCATATTTGTTTAAATATGACTGATGTTGGTTATCTCTGCAGGTGAGGACCGATAGAAGGCAAGCAAGGTTGAAGAATGGATGCATAAGCTTCAAGTATGACTCTAGATAAAAAATGCATGAGAGAATACGAAGAGTTATCTATGCGGATATGTTCTATTTAAAGATTTGGCTTCAGGCGTTGGTGGTCATGTTTCTAGGTGTTGCCTGTGTATTCCGAAGGTGAAATTGTCCCAGGTTTCAACATGAAGAGGTGCACATAGTCATCCTCTCCTAATCAACATCTATTCATTTCCCTAGGAAATGAAGTGCTCTAGTGACAGGAAATTCCTTCTACGTGTCAGCAGTGACACCGATGGCTCTACATCTGTGTATTCCGATCGATAGTGAAAAGAATAGGGGAAGACGAAGGGTCATGGACCCGAGGCATAAATATTACCTCCAAATAGGAAAACAACTTTGATTTATTGTGAAAAAGGAAGACTGCTTGGTTCAAGAAGGACCCTGTTGTTTCAGATTGATTTTCCTCTTCTCTTATATGTTTTGAATGAGAACATTGTCGCTGGCATAAATGCAAATGTATATTTGTTTATGCATATTGATAACTTACAGTTCATTGTTATGCCTGGTTATTCGAACATGATTCAATATCGTGTTTAAATCATGAAAGGTTGCTGATTCGAAACTCTGTTAAACATTGGTTGCAAATGATATTTGTATGGAAAGGAATGTGTATTCCTGTATAAGTAATTAGACTGCAATTAAGGTTTAATACAGTCTTGTTCTTATGTGAACCACTAATTGATTCATTTGAACTTTGAATTTTATATGATGTTTAACCTACTTTGTCATGCTTCTGCATGATATATTAGGATAGTTAGGACTAGATTAAGTAGTGTAGATAGGATTTGATACCCATCGGTTAGCTGTTTCCTTTTGTTGATTTAATTGAAGTCTTCCTCCAAGGAGCAATCTTTCAACACTGATACAGTTTACGAGGTCCTTTAAAACCTGATAAGAAATATTGAGAGCATCTTCACCTTCCTGCTCCTCTACCTATGTAAAGTGACTGCCTTTTACCTGATCGCAGTTTTCACCAAAAAAGTGGAAATCAAGAGAGTGTGAAAGACTCGCTGTTGGAGTAGACTGATCAGGTGGATCACAGTATAAAGAGTCATGTCATGTAGATGATAGAGGATCACACAAATCTAGATTAGATTGGAGGCTAGATTGTGAATGATAACATCATGTTGCAGAATGGGGAAGTTATTATTCCTTGTAGGCTTCATGAGCCATTTTGGGATTTCCTTTGTTGAATCTGAGTCACAAGAAACAAAATAAGAATGAGAAGATGGATTAGAAATTTGATTTGCGGATTTTTCAACTTTGTTACCATTGCAGAGAGGCACCCCCATCAGAGTTGGAAAAGGAGGAGGACAAAGAACAAAAGGAGCAGTAAATTACTCCTCTGGAATTAGAGGTGTCTCATGATTCACAGGATTTGGGGAAGGAGGAAATTCAAAGGGTTCAGGCTCATCATGTAAAGAGATAAGAACCAAGCACTCAAACTATTATTTCAATAAATACTGATTCATGTCTTTTTTCAGAAATTTCACAAAAATGGTGAAGGAATCGCTCAGAAAAATCCTCAAATGATTCATTAGGCTTCATTCTTAAAAGACTGATTCTTTTACAAACATGTCGGTAATTATACTTGTCAAAGGCTTGATGAAGCTCCCTGAGGAAATGATGAAGGGAATGGATGGAAGCAGGAGGCAAAGTATGGCACAACCAATTAACACGACCTTCGAGGGTGAGGAAGAAAAGAACATAAACAAACTCTTCATTATTGATTTTGTAAGATTCACAAAATTTAAGAAAATCAGAAATGTGCTCGGTTATGGATGTTCCATCCTCACCATCAAACTTTAATAGGGAAAAGTGATTGAGAGGCTTATCAGGGATTGAAAATTGATAAAGGGAAAAATTAGAAAAACACCCCGGGAGTGAGATTTGTGTATGAGCCATTTTACATAAGATATTCAAACCAGATTCAATCGGTTCAACTTGTCATTTGACCCTCCTTCTAGTGCCACTATTGACGATGCTTGAAATCCATCAACCAAGGGGTTTCCCCAATGTGCAGTCCCAATTATACCTCACACTATTTTGTGTATGAGCCCCATCTGGAATATCATCCCTGTTGCCATATATCTCAAAGATATGCCTTCGCTCTAACTGTCAGCATGAGAGAGGGATGCAATGGTGTCTTTGAAAAGAAAAAAGGTGTGCTTGGTGAGTGTTCTATTGTAAATGTGTCAAGGTTCTTCTACTACAAAGAGGGGAGAAAAGTGAGCCTCTAAGTGAGAGGTAGTAGTATCACCCAAGAAGAGACACACATGAACTGGAAGGATCTATCTAACATCTAGTGGAATAGTCCATAAAGGATGCGACAGTCATTACTAGCAACAAATGAAGAAAGATATATCTAATATCCTCCAAAATAGTCCATAAGGATGAGACAACAATAACAACCATTACAACACATTCTCAATAAGATAAGTACTAAAATAACTCAAATAGTTCAACTATACTAGCACATTTGAAATCAAACATGAAATACAAACATCCACCAAATAGTATTACAAACATTTATAATCCATGCATGAAGAATGTGCTGACCTTGAAGGATTTTGTTATTAAGTAAAATTTCGAGGGTTTACAATGTACATCACTAGCTTCAGTAGTGGAACATTGGAGCCACTCCTTGCTCCTCAAAGAACTATCTTATCTCTCTAATGCCTTGCGGGAGGAGCCAAGGTGAAAATTCCTTTGCTTATACAATGAGGTTGTATATATAACCAAGGGGTGATGCTTCCCCTTTGTGACTCTTTGACTACCCTCATTATTGTTCAACTTCCTATGACTTTTCAACTTACATGACTCTCCATATTCATGTGTGTCCTTTGGAATTCCACTTTACAATACATTTTGAATATAATATACATGGTCCACAATGATGATGTGGCATATGAAAACTCATGACACATCATGACATGACACTACTAACATGGACTGCTTGATAATGTGGCAATGTCAAGCCACTGTTGCTATTGTGTCTTTGATGTCTTCTTGAGAACACCTTGTCTTCCACCTCCTCATGGCTCGATGATAGGAAACCTTGATGATCTTAAGTCTTGAGTTGTGGTCAGAAGTTGGTGTCCCTTTGCTTTGCTTCGATAGATGAGCTTGCATGCCCAACTGCAAAGATGTCTTTCTGCATCTCCTCCCTTGTCATCCTATCATGGTGCGAGGGAGTACTTGCATATGCAATTCACTCATAATGAGACGATATAAGTTTGAAAACCCCTAGTCTAAGATAGAGTATTTGGATCCATAAACTGGGTCGAAACCATGTGACAGGTCAGTAGCGAGGGCCCAATGAATGCGCAATTGTGCAGTTCAAGCGACCTAGGGCCAAGCTTGATCACTAAAACTGCATAGTGTGCAACTCAGGCCAGACTGAGGGAAAAATTTGTGCATTCCAGACTGAGGGAAAAAATTTGTGCTAATGCATAGTTCATAGGCTTAGGGAGAGAGATTGATTCTTGTTCTTGCGCAGTGCATAGTTCAAGATGGTCTAGGAGGAATAATTGCACAACATTGAAGGCCAAGACAGGGCCTTGAGCATAGGAACTGCGTAGTACAGTAGCCCTGAGAGGCAGGGACTACGCATTACACAATTCCAAGAGGGAAGATCACACCTTGAGGTCTGGAACTGCACATTGTGCAGTCCAAGCAGGCTAAGTGAAGTCAAGTTACTGGTCAAAAATCCTCTTCGGGAATGGTTAAGTGTCGGACTAGTGGGACTAGTGTGTGAGGTAATAAAGTTTCGACTGTGATCTCACACTTAGAATATTTGACAACAAAACAACATAGATCACCCTGTTGACATGAAAAATGTGCACAATGCCAACAAGGGGAACTAACCCGATCGCAAGCCCCAATTAGACCTGCTTTCGTTTGGAATGGCTAGCTCCGACGGGTTTTAAGGGACCCTGTAAACTGTTTGAACATGTCGAAAGATTGCTTCCAGGAGGAAGACTTCAATTAAATCAACAAAGATAAAACAACTAACCTCTATGTATTAAATCCTATCTATACTACTTCTAACTACTCTAATCTAGTTCTAGCTATCCTAATCTATCCTACAGAAGCATAATATAGAGGTTTAAACATCATATATATGAGATATCATTTTTGGGATTCAACTGCGTTAAGTAAGTCATTCAAACGTATGACCATTTCCATGAGAGGTAGTCGTAACTGACTAATTTCTCATGATTTTTTGAATAGTTCACTTAGCACTCATTGCATCGGGTGATGCTCACAGGGGTGAAGAAGTGGGATTGAAACTAGTGAAATGTGGAGAACGAATCACATAGCATCAATCATCACTTCCGGGGCTTGCACCCGGTAACCAGGACTTCCCAGGAGGTCACCCATCCCAGAACTCCTCTGGCTCAAGCGCGCTTAACTGTGGAGTTTTTCCCCACAATCAAGCCCACTTAGCTTGCTACCCCATTTGCAAAACCTTAGCAAGTATTGTGCCTCATGAACCATTCAAGTATAGATCCCTTGACTCTTTTTGAATTTAAGTATGGGGGATTTACGCAGTGCATTATATTAGATATCATTTTTGGGATTCAACTGCGTTAAGTAAGTCATTCAAACGTATGACCATTTCCATGAGAGGTAGTCGTAACTGACTAATTTCTCATACTTAAATTCAAAAAGAGTCAAGGGATCTCTACTTGAATGGTTCATGAGGCACAATACTTGCTAAGGTTTTGCAAATGGGGTAGCAAGCTAAGTGGGCTTGATTGTGGGGAAAAACTCCACAGTTAAGCGCGCTTGAGCCAGAGGAGTTCTGGGATGGGTGACCTCCTGGGAAGTCCTGGTTACCGGGTGCAAGCCCCGGAAGTGATGATTGATGCTATGTGATTCGTTCTCCACATTTCACTAGTTTCAATCCCACTTCTTCACCCCTGTGAGCATCACCCGATGCAATGAGTGCTAAGTGAACTATTCAAAAAATCATGAGAAATTAGTCAGTTACGACTACCTCTCATGGAAATGGTCATACGTTTGAATGACTTACTTAACGCAGTTGAATCCCAAAAATGATATCTAATATAATGCACTGCGTAAATCCCCCATACTTAAAATCATATATATGTTTGACATGAGCATGATAAAGAAGATTAAACATCATGTATAGATTCAAGTCCAAATGAATCAATCACCGAATTCACAGCTGGACAAGACTATATTAAAGCTAAATTGCAATCCAATCACTCATATAGGAATCTGCATTCTTTTATGAAATTAAAACTTGCAACTGATGTTTAACTTAGTTTCAAACCAGAGACCATTCACAAGTTAACCATGAAACTGAATCACATTCAATTTAGCAAGACTAATAGTGAACTCTAAGTCATCAATATGCATAAATACAAATCACATTTACATTCATGCTAGTAATAACACTTTGATCCAAAACAATACAATGAATTTGAAACTATGGCTCCTCCTTGAACCAAACAGTCCCCTTTATTCACAATAAATAAAAATTGTTCTTCTCCAAGCCCAAAAGCCCCAATTCTTTCTTCGGAGGTAATACTTATGCGGCCGTGAATGACCCTCGGCCTTCGATGACCTTTCAGTTCCCTCTTGTCGTTACACATATCTATATGTACAGATGCGAAAGGTTGGTGAAACTGCCGACAAGCTGAGGTCACCCTTGGTGGAGCGTTCTCCTTCCTGGGGAAATGGATGGATCTCCTTGGAACAAGGAAGGACTGTGTATCATTTTTGAGCACCTGTGAGGAGTGGCTATCATTCTTTGTCTTTTCTTTGAAAGAAACTGAAGATTCTCCCATCATCCCCACATCTAGCATGATTCGTAATGTATCTTGTGATGATGACGTCCTGGTGGATTAGCACTGTCCTGAACGCTTCCACTGAACTACAAGAGCACCTTCATTATGCACTATGGCGGTCTGTCTTCTCTTTAGAAAAGTGTGTTTTGCAATACCGACACCGGTGGCGCAGAGGTGTCATCCTGACATACAGTGCCTTCATCTGCGGCCGGATCCACTCAAACTCGCCTAGAGAGATAGTTCGTATTAGCTGTGATTATAAAGTATGATAGAAACGCTCAAGAACAGCTTTCACCATCATCGAAACTTAAAAAAAAAATGATAATGTGCTGCGAAATCAAAAGGAGCTATCGTGAAAGAGAATGGCCCCTAGTTTAGCCAAAAATCGTGCTGCGAACTAGTCGCAATGGCACATCCCGATGGCACATTAAATGAAACATCATCCCTGTAGGATTTCCTTTGAAAAAGTCATGCCCTCAATATCTTTCGAAAATAAAGAAATACAAAGGAAAACCCGAGTCCGACCATTAGGCCAGACTTGAAATATTACATGCTCAGATTCACAATTGTCGGCAGGTCTGGCGGAGAGAGGCGCACTACTATATATATAAGCTTTGGGGCAAGGCCGATAGCAATGCGCAATATAGCCCCGGATCCAAAACATATATGAACTATAATTGATGATGCCGCCGGGTCTGGCAGATCGTGACGTGTATGTGCATAAGACCTGACCTTTTGCTGATATGCGATATGCGATGGGGCTGCAGACCCGAAGCACATATAAGTTAAGGTTCATTAATCCCTTCGGGTGCTCAAGGTTACCCTTCCCTTTGGAAAACCTCGACTACAATGTTTTTCTGGAAACATAAGGGTATAAGCAAAAACCTGCATATCCGGCCATAAAGTTGGACTTGAAAATTAATGCACCTGGTTTTATAATCATTGGTGAGTCCAGGATATTTATTCGCCCTTTTTATATAGCTTTGGGGCTGGGTCGATAATGATCTGCGATGGGGCTCCGGACCCGAAATGTATACATTTGAGTTAATAAAACCTGTCGGGTCTGGAAGCCATGAATGCCTTGTGTTATTTGTGATGGGCCCAAAAGGGTTTATACATGCTTTGTGAACGATTTTCACTATAAGGCATTGTAATGGGAATAATGATGTGATGGGGGTTTTGCGAGTTAAACCAACAAATGATTATAATAAGGGTAGGGGTGATGGTTTGTGCGGGCGCCAATGTACCATGCATGTTTGTGAATATTGAAAGATCCCGATGAAGGGAGAGAATAAAGGGATAGGCTGTGTCATGAATGACCCATGCAACAGAGGTTTATTTTAATGGCTTAGTCATTAGGCCTTGAAAATTTGACTCGGCAAGGAGTTAACATCCATGTAATAAAACAGATCATTCTGAAAGATGAAAAATCAAACTTCTAGGGGACCCATTGAAAATTTGCTGTAAGAGCATGTTTTAATAGGGTGGTAATTGTGGCCACAACAAATGCTGAACCGTTGGGTGAACCAGTTATCTCTGTTTCCAAATAAACCTTGGATAAATAAAATATCAGGGTGTTAAGATAAACTTGAAATGCAAATCGTACAAATGAACAGGAATGGGTTCCACTTTAACATTAATTGTTTCAAGTGGGATAAAGACAAATAGCTTATGCTTACTGATAAGGTTTTGACAGACATTCTCCAATGGTTATTATTATTGGATTTATTGACCTTCCTTTATGTGTTTCCAATTTTCAAAAATCCCTTTGGGGCTGTCACTGGTCTATCCATACCTGTTTAGGTGTGTACCTCAGATCTTTATTGCTCATCAAGCTTGATGTAGATATGTTTTTCTTGCACTTTATATGAGAATTTCAGTGCTATATTTTCATTGATTGAATGGGGTGTAGTCATGGATCATGCCATATTTTTAAACTGCTTAAGCAAGGTTGGGCTTGTTGTGTCAAATGGTACTCTGAGCCCAGCAACAGTCCTTACTCTAACCGACTTCCCAAACAACCTGTCCTTCCAGATTGGCACAAGGACTTGGCATTTCATTTCTTTTTAGATAAGTCCTTCCAGTTTCAGGCAGAAGGACTAGAGCACAATTGGATTTGCCATAGGGTATGAGATAGTAAGCATAGCCCATGAAAGGAGTTCTACTTGTTAGTAATAGGTACTGGACCATTTAGTGTGGTGGATGGGACCAATGAAGAATGATTGTAAACCTTACAAGAAAGTATAGGCTAGGTCTCTGTGGGATTTATTTAAATGCAACATTCCTCCAAGCCAGTCTATTTGTAGTTACACATTTTTTGTTTTATAAAGATGCCCCTACATGCTCCAGATATCCAAGTTATCAATAGATCTCACACAGTTCCCTACGGATGCCAATGAGGGGTTTCGGTTTGCATTCCATTGTTGATTCTCAAGTGCTCATGGGCTGATAGAAAGTTTGTTTGATTTGCGGGGACCTGATGGATTCATGAACAACAGAATCATCAGCAAGTCAATGAGCAAGGGAAAGGCTAAGAGTAGTGAATGAGGGAAAATCTAAAAGGTAGAATGAGACTGTAGGACTACAATTAGCTAGCTGGAAAGGAATGTAATTCAAAACAACAAGAAAATAGACTTGGAAGAAGACAAAAGAAAGGACAAAAATACAACTAAACTAACAACAAAATAAAATGAACTCTAACCTACTCAGGAGGCAACCACCAATGCGGTGGCTACTGGAAGTATCTCTTCAAATGCTGGCCATTAACAGGGAGATTTTCAGTCCCTCCCTGTAAGGGTTTCAATCTGTAAATTCCATGACCAATTTTTTCCACAACTTGGAATGGGCCCAACCATGAATGTTGTAATTTTGTGTGTTTACATGTTGGCTCACTCATAACAGATGAAAAGTAAATAAATTTCTCAATGAAAGATATCACCTAGTATTCACTTCGGTTTACAAGTTTGTCATGCTCCTTTTTGTTAATGGCTGCGTTTCTAAGTGTTATTTCATAATACAAGAACTCAAGGATTTGATTATCACCTTCGGACACTTGCCAATTTGAGATGTTATCAGTTACAGATGATCTGAAAATCAATTCAACATAAGATTTATTCTTGTTTAATCTAAGATTAGGTAAAAGTTTCACAGCCATAGCAGCCATTAGATCGGCATAGTGGTTATACTTTCGAGGTATGTATGTGACATTGAAAGAATTGAAATTGGCAATTAAACTCCATAACTCATGTTGGTGCCTCACCAGGTGTGGCAGACTACAGTGTATCTTTTTCTTTACCTGGTTCACCATTATCTATGGGTCATTAAAGGCTCTGAGATTTTTTACATTCCTTTCAATGGCTCTTCTCATGCCTTTCAACAAGCCTTCATGTTCTGTTGTGTTACTGGTGTGCTCACATTCCAACCGGCTAGCCATCAGGCGTTGATTCCCTAGTGGGCCAATGAAAATGCTCCCAGAGCCTGCACTTTCAAGACAGTTAGAGTCATCAAAGTGGAGTGTCCTGAAAATAAACTCTAAAGTTATGCTAAAAGAACTACTTCCTATGAAATTAGTCCTATCATCTACTATAATACAAGGTAATTCATGAGTTTGATTGTGGGGGTGTTTAATTCTTTCTTTCAACTGTGTGTTTGTCAAAGCCTCCTTCTGTTTCTGGATGGCACTCCCCGAAACAGGTTTGCGTGGCATAAACATCGGAACTATAATTCCCAAGGATAGAGTTATAGAAAATTATAGGTTCATTGGCACTGTTTGGTTCTGTTACCACGCACTTCATGTATCTTTCCCAATCCACTCTCAGCATATCAATTTTTCCCCTCCGAGGCAACAAAAGATGGGACTAATCAATTGAGAAATATCAACCAGTCCCTACTAAGCAGCATCCCATAAGCCTCAGGTATATCCACTACCACTATATCAATGACTTGAGTGTATTGAGGTTTGGAAACCATCCGAATCAACACATCTTTCAGCTCCCCAATAATTCTCACATTCGTTCTGTTCAACTGCATAATTCGAGTTTCAGTTTTATCGGGTATTGCCTGAAGTCTCTCAGCAACAGCGTAAGGCATAACATTGGATGAGGCGCCAGAGTCTACCAAGAAATTATGCACATTCATGTTGAAGATTTCGAATGTGATAAGGAAGGGTGGAGTCAGAGATTTTGATTTCCTCCCTATCATGGCTGCACTAACATCTTGGGGCTTTCGATTTATTTTAGATAAAGTGGCTTCCATAGCTGATGGTATTTGGGATGAACTAGAGGTACTTACAGGTTTGGACACTGGTTTCTCAGTTTGGCCGCTGGAGGTGGTGGGGGTTTTGCAGTTCCACTCATTCATAGCTTTCAGCAGCAAATCTCTTTGCTGCGTTAATTTTAACAAGTTAAAATAGGTGATATTAGCCCTAGACTTCTTGAGATCATCCACAATATTGTAATCAATGTTATAAACAGGATATGGTAGAGTAAACATACCTATTTTTCCATTCTTAGATGGGAGGTTACCGTCTTGAGTAGCCGAAGTTACAGTGGGAGATGCATTTTCTTTCTTTGGGTGACTTGCAACAGGGGCATTCTTGGATTGACAACCAGGTCTACTCTACTCGACAGGATCTTTGGGAGCGGATGCTTTCACAGAGCGAACATATTGCTTTATTCAGTCTAAGGGCTTTGTCGCATCTGGGAGCGTCCCTTTACTTTGCGTGTGGATTTCATTAGCGTTGATTTCTGCAATATTATCTCCTTCGTCATCATTCTCATCACTATGGAAATCCCACATCACATTAATCTGGGTTTCCTCATCTGAGGGTTCTTCTACTTGGTATTCCTCCTCATCTCCTTGTTCTAGTTTGAGCTCCAGTACAGGTTCTTCTTTGTTAAGGAGTGATCCAATAAGAGCCAACTCTTCTGTGTTTAAAGCCCCTTCATTGGGTGGAGCAGGTAGCGCAAGTTGACCATGACCACCTTCTATTGTCTTACGATAGAAAGGCTTGAAGGGATTTCTGTTGTTATAGTCTCCTCCATTACCACTAGTACTGTCTCCATGATTCCTTTTCATATCAATGACTGTGTTCGTAAGTTTCTTAATGATCTGATGCAACCCTTCCACATCCGTGGTGTCCTTGTCTTTAGTTTTAGCCCCTTTATTATTATTTCCATTGTTCTTCTTAGATTTCTAAGAGGCTTTCTTTTCTCCAGTTGTAGGGTGGCATGCTGTGACGCTGATCATTTCATTTTCAACTTTCACCACTTCATCGATAGCACCTTGTAAGGTTTGTACATTACTCCTTTTAACCCACATCGCTATAGGGACAGGGAGAGCAGAGAAATAGAATTCCATTAGCACCTCTTCAGTAGGTCTAGCGGTGGTTGGGATTCTGTTGAACAAAGTGTTGAATCAGATGTTAAAATTCTTAACCTTCTCCTTGGTTTCCATTTTCAGAGGGGATAGTTTTAAAACTAAGGCCGTAGGTGTTTTTTCATCACCAAACTTGTCTAAAAGGGCCTGCTGAAAAGCATCCCAAGAGGTAATTGACCCTATTCTCAAGCTGAAATACCATTTGGAGGCTACACCAGTTAAAGTAAAAGAGAATAGGCGACACACCAAATCTTCATCGGCGACCCCAACCTACGCAAGGCTAGGAAGAAAGAGCGAATATGGTTATCAGCGATATCTCCCCGCTCAGGGTCGAAATTGGGTAACACTCTTTGTGTATTTTTGGGTAGGGGATGTTGCTGCCCAGGTATCACTACAACATCCTGTGCAAGCCAGGGAGGGAGTGCTCCCGGAGGAGGTGGGGGTCGATTCCCACCCGAAGGAGGAACATTGGCCATATTATGGACATAAAAGTTTTGGTTGGAGGCTTCTCCGTTAGGATTCTAAAAATCCAGTGAGGAGTTGGCTTTAGAAGGGGAATACTCAGGAATTTCTTCCCAAGGGGTGTTGAGACTTTGCAAGGATTCTAGCACAATATCTTCGAGAGAAGTGGCTACAGATGTATCTTCGCTCAGGGTAAAGATCCTTGACTTTCTCTTAGTTGTCGAGGTAAAGAGTGAAAGATGGGAAGCTGAGAGAGGGAACGAGCGTAAGCCAGAGTAAGTGCCCTGACTGGTTGTTCCTAAGTGACAGGATATTCCCATTGTCTCTCTTCCTTGGGTGACCTGGAAACAGGACTTGGAGGGGTCTTTGTTTTTTCAAAATGAGGCTCTTTCAAAGGTGTGGCAGGATCTGTCCAGCCTTTACGATCCATACATTAATCTGTTTGAATCCATGCGTGGCACTTATAGATGAAATATTGAAAATCTGGAGAGGGCGGTTCAGGCCTTCCTTCTAGTGCCAATTTGTTGACATAGAAAATGTGCACAATGCCAACAAGGGGAACTAACCTGATCGCAAGCCCCAATTAGACCTGCTTTCATTTGGAATGGCTAGCTCTGATGGGTTTTAAGGGACCCCGTAAACTGTTTGAACATGTCAAAAGATTGCTTCCGGCAGGAAGACTTCAATTAAATAAACAAAGATAAAACAACTAACCTCTATGTATTAAATCCTATCTATACTACTTCGAACTACTCTAATCTAGTTCTAGCTATCCTAATCTATCCTGTAGAAGCATAATACAGAGGTTTAAACATCATATATATGTTTGGTAGGAGCATGATAAAGAATATTAAACATCATGTATAGATTCAAGTCCAAATGAATCAATCACTAAATTCACAGCTGGACAAGATTGTATTAAAGCTAAATTGCAATCCAATCACTCATATAGGAATCCACATTCTTTTATGAAATTAAAACTTGCAACTGATGTTTAACTTAGTTTCAAACCAGAGACCATTCACAAGTTAACCATGAAACTGAATCACATTCATTTTAACAAGACTAATAGTAAACTGTAAGTCATCAATATGCATAAATACAAATCACATGTACATTCATGCCAGTAATAACACTCTGATCCAAAAAAATACAATGAATCTGAAAGTATGGCTCCTCCTTGAACCAAACAGTCCCCTTTATTCACAATAAATCAAAACTGTTCTTCTCCAAGCCCAAAAGCCCCAATTCTTTCTTCGGAGGTAACTTATGCGGCTGCGAACGACCCTCAGCCTTCCATGACCTTTCAGTTGCCTCTTGTCGTTACACAGATTAGTATGTACAGATGCGAAAGGTTAGTGAAACTGTCGACAAGCTGAGGTCACCCTTGGTGGAGCGTTCTCCTTCCTAGGGAAATGGATGGATCTCCTTAGAACAAGGGAGGACTGTGTATCATTTATAAGCACCTGTGAGGAGTGGCTATCATTCTTTGTCTTTTCTTGGAAAGAAACTGAAGATTCTCCCATCATCTCCAGATCTAGCATGATTTGTAATGTATCTTGTGATGATCATCTTGGTGGATTAGCACTGTCCTGAATGCTTCCACTAAACTACAGGAGCACCTTCATTATGCATTATGGAGGTCTGTATCCCCTTTAGAAAAGTGTGTTTTGCAATACCGACACCGGTGGAATAGAGGTGTCATCCTGACATACAACACCTTCATCTGAAGCCAGATCCACTCAAACCGCTTGTAGAGATAGTTCGTATTAGCTGTGATTATAAAATATGATAGAAAGGCTCAAGAACAGCTTTCGCCATCATCGAAACTTCAAAAAAAAATGATAAGGCTCTGCGAAATCAAAAGGAGCTATCGTGAAAGAGAATGGCCCCTGGTTTAGCCAAAAATCGTGCCGTGAACGAGTCGCAATGGCACATCCCGATGGCACATTACACGCAACATCACCCTTGTAGGATTTCCTTTGAAAAATCCCTGCCCTCAATATCTTTCGAAAACAAAGAAATACACAAGAAAACCCTAACAGTCGGACTTGAAATATTACATGCCCAGATTCACAATTGTCGGCGGGTCTGGAGGATAGAGGTGCGCTATATATATTAGCTTTGGGGCAAGGCTGATAGTGATGAGTGATATAGCCCAGGATCTAAAACATATATGAACTATAATTGATGATGTCGTCGGGTCCGACAGATCGCTATGCATATGTGCATAAGACCCGAGCTCCCGCCGATATGCGATATGCGATGGGGCTGCGGACTTGAAGCACATATAAGTTAAGGTTCATAAATCCCTTCGGGTCCGCAAGGTTACCCTTCCCTTTGGAAAACCCCGACTATAAGGTTTTTTCGGAAACACAAGGGTATAAGTGAAAAACCTGCGTATCCGGCCATAAGGCCGGACTTGAAAATTAATGCGCTTGGTTTTATAATCATCAGCAGGTCCGAGATATTTATGTGCCCTTTATATATAGCTTTGGGGCTAGGCCGATAGCGATCTGTGATGGGGCTTCAGACCTGAAATGTATACATTTGAGTTAATAAAACCTGTCGGGTCCGGAAGCCATGAATGCCTTGTGTTATTTGCGATGGGCCCAAAAGGGTTTATGCATGCTTTGTGAAGGATTTTCACTATAAGGCATTGTAATGGGAATAATGACGTGATGGGGGTTTTGCGAGTTAAACCAACAAATGATTATAATAAGGGTAGGGGTGATGGTTTGTGCGGGCGCCAATGTACCATGCATGTTTGTGAAGATTGAAAGATCCCGATGAAGGGAAAGAATAAAGGGATAGGCTGTGTCATGAATGACCCATGCAGTAGAGATTTACTTTAATGGCTTATCCATCAGGCCTTGAAAATTTGACTCGGCAAGGAGTTAACATCCATGTGATAAAACAAATCATTCCGAAAGATGAAAAATAAAACTTCTAGGGGACCCTTTGAAAATTTGATGTAAGAGCATGTTTCAATAGGGTGGTAGTTGTGGCCACAATACACCCATGACACATTAACAATGTATTTACCTCTTTGTGACAACCTTATGACTATTTACAACAAGTGTGACACTTAATATACACTTTGCGACGACCATGATGACACTTGTGCGATAATGCTCAAAACTTTGTGAATGAGTGCGACAAATGTTTGAATGGTTAGAACAACTCATAGAAAGAAGGATAGAACCTCAAAACCATCAGAACAAGCTTCTACACGTTGCTTGATATCCAATCATGCAAAAAGACGACAATATATCCAACTTGAAAAGGGGAGAAAAACACTTCAAGAAAGTACATGAAATGAGTTTCGGTGTTTGCGACAATAATGTGCAAGACCAAGGAAGGCTCCAAAATTGAGTGTAAGCCAAAATTTTGGAGGATGTTGTAACATCTACAACATATGGGTAACATCATGAGACAATGGAGTTAATAAGAAATATTATTTAAGTTATGGACAAAGTATCTATTGATGCAAAGTGAAATTTCTTCAAACTTTCATATGCTTTTAGATTATTGCAACAATTATGTGTTCAATAATATTACCTTCACAAAGGTTACAGGAATTCCAAGTGTGACAGTTTTCTCGCAGACATGGACGCGATTTCTAACTGTGATTTTCTGAAAAGTGCGAAGTCTCCTCCGTCGGCTTGCAAGTGGGAGGAGCTGCCATGGCTGAAGGCCAAGGGTTATTACAGCCTCGCTGCTTTCATGGCCAACAAGCTGGAGCTCTCGTTGAGGCTCTCGTGGCTTCATTCTCACGGCAAGAAACGGAGTTCCAGGATGAATTCTACGGCGAATAGCCATGAAGTGCACAAAAATGGAAGAGATTTGGCAGGGTTTGCTTCAAATGTGTTCTGGAGGAAGAAAGCCTGCGTCGATTGGTGGTCTAATGTGAACGAGACGACCAGAGCGGAAGCATTTAAGCTTGCCGTTGCAAAGGTCGCCAAATTTGAGGAGGATGCGGGGCATATGTTTGACAAAACGCCCCTTCGAGATTTTATCCCAAACAGGGGCCTGTTCTCTGTTTCAGCTCAAACGGAATGCGCAGGAAAGGTATTAAGTCTCAGGCTTAACTCCCAAGACTCAGCGGAGGCATGGCCTAAGCATAACCTTGCAAATCTAACAACCGTGAGTCTCATGCCGAAAATCGAAGCCGACAGAAAAGCGAGCCTCGCAGTGCGGCATTTTCCCTCCGCGAGGCTTACGGTTACTTTGGTTCGGGCGCCGGATTTCAAGAGGGTGCACGACCTTCATCAGTGGTGGGCGCCGGATCTCAGAACCCAGTGCACCGAATGTAGGATTAGCGAAGGATCGGAACACTTGAACCCGCCAGTTTTGCTTGCAAAGGAAAAATCCCCTCCCTATGCGCGACAAGTGTTTGACGAAATACCTCTGGCAACTACCGCACTCTTTCACATGCAGCAGCAACATTGCCAGGATCTGGAGCTGGCTCTACAGTCCCGCATTCTCACTGTTTCAAGCTCGTCTCCTCATTCAGGCAGCCGAGATCCTATTCATCTCCAGCAGGTGAATTTTCAGATTCAAATAATTCTTTTGACTGGCAAAACCCTGCTCCTTGGGGTCCAGCCGTCTTTCACAGTGCGCCATCTCTTAAAGATACTTGAACAGAGGCTGGGGATCCCTTCCTCCCTTCTGTGGCTCCTCTTTGCAGGTAAGCAGCTTGATAACAATCTGCCTCTTTCTTTTTATAATATTGAAAGAAATGCCACAATGATCCTATCACTTCGACTAAGGGGAGGTGCAGTTGGGCAATCCTCTGCCTCCAAAGGTTTTTCCTACAAAGATGCAGTACATGCACAGCCTGCCAAGAAGTCTGCGCAATCTGCCGAGGCTCCCAAGCCTTTCGTGGTGGACAAAATGGAGGAAACCCCTGCTATTGAAATCTCTCATCCATCTCTGGATGATCAATACCAGACATTTGCAGAAACAGCCCTCATCTGCAGATTTAATGGCCTATGGCCCCGCACGACTGATCTTTACCAGTGGATCCATTCCAATTGGACCAACAACTGCAAAGTCTTCCTCTGCTCAAAAGGCTTCTTTATTGTAGTCCTCGCCTTCAACGAAGATTACCAGAAAGCCTTAACGGGAGGCCCCTGGTTCTGGGGATCAACTGGACTCTTCGTCTCCCCCTGGTTCCCAGACTTTGACCCCTCCACTGCAGTCATCACCAAGCTTCCTATCTGGGTCAGGCTTCCAAATCTCCCTGCGCATCTATGGCATTTTGCTGTCTTTCAAGGAATCGGGGACACCCTAGGCCGCTTCCTGGCTACAGATACCTCAAGGGCGGAGAAAGGAATATATACCTTTGGCAGAATTTGTGCAGAAATAGACATTAGTAAAGGGTTGCCAGATCAGATCATCCTCAAAGTCGGGGACTTCCATTGGACGCAAACTTTGGACTATGAGAACACAGCCTTCAGGTGTCGCCATTGCCATCAGACGGGGCATCTCCAGAACTCATGTGCATCGTTCTTTGACAAAAAGAAGAATATCACTCGTAAATCCAAATCCAAGAGTTGGAAACCGTGTGATATACCTCCTATGGATGACATAGAGTCCTCTAGCTCTGATGAGGAGGACATTGAAGTGGAAGAGGAGAATTTGGAGCAACCGAAGGACGCACCCTCAGCCCGCGCCGAGGATCATTCTGTGCCTCTGTTCTCACAGAAACGTTCACATGAGTCTTCGCCTTCTGATTCAGACAAGGAGTCTCCTCCTTTAGCACAGAACAATCTGCAAGTAGTTTCGGTCCAGCCAGATCAAAATGGTTGGGTCAAAGTCAGTAAAAAGAAAGGTAAAAAATGTAGATTGGAAGATTCTGCCCATGCTGGGTAGACTCCCTAGACCAGCTTGTTCCTCTTGTCCTCTCTGTCATCTTTGCTTATGCCGTGGTTGCTCTATGGGACCGAGGTTGATATCATATCATTTCCGGCTCCCTTGCTCTTTAGCTTCGCTTCTCAAAAAGCTCTGATTGTACCATATTTCTTTTCTTAATAGAATTAGTCTTTATTCGGAAAAAAAAAATATTACCTTCACAAAAAGAATATATTTCACCAAAACCACAACTTGGAATACTAGAAACCTAAGCAAGGAAACATATTAGGTTTTCTTGAAAAATAGGGGTGCATACAAAAGTTTAGAAATATAAACTTTTTACGAGTGGCCACATAAACTTCATCCTTCCTTTATTAATCAAACTCTAGAATCATCACCAAATGCATTCGAAATATGGTTCACATAATAAGCGATTTGAATGATATTTCAAAATGAGGGAATTTGAAAAGATAATTACACAATGGAGTTAATGGGAATTTTCATTACCTTTATCAAAGTATGCAACAAAAAATTTCTTTCACTCAAACCAAAGACAATGCTTTGAGTATGCAAAGTAAAGTATTATGGGTCAGGGAATGATATACACAAGAGCAATGATAAACCTTCAAAAATGTGAAAGACTTATATCTCCAAATTCCAAACAATGAAATTCTTCCTTTTATGTAGTATATATAAGCATTCATATAAAAATGAGAACACATGTGATCATAAAATATTATTTAAACTCAGAGATCACACAACATCCCATATTACCAAAATCAAAATCATTATTGTCTACTTAAAGTTGAGAATACACATAGCTAGCCAAATACAATTCTTTCAAAACTTAAAGAAAATGGCCCTTTAGGAATGGAACTTTGTTATTTAGAAGACACAAAACATAGAGATAACATGAAATCATTTATATATTTGACACCATTCAACAAACTATGTCTCCACACCAACACCAAAGTCTTTTAAATTGATAAAATATGAATATCTGGAGCTAGAAGTATGTCAACTCAAGGGAACCCATGATGAAACTTATACAAATTTCTCAAAGTAGAAATGTGAAGCTCATTGCAGATTACTGAAACTTTAGAACCTCCAAAGAATCCATAAAGAAATGAGAATTTCATGATAGGGAAACAAGAAGTAATTCAAAACACGATTACAAAAACCAAGGCTAGGCTAAATCATTCAATAATGGAATAGAGCTATAATAATACTATTATTTTATACACAAAGTATTCCATTTGCAAAGTTTAGATTCCAACTTTAACATTGAGCAACTTTGTTGCTTATACAATTCTCCATCGAATTTGTTATGGAAATGAACAACTCTTAGAGTCTTGACCAAGCTATTAAACATTGAATTTTCAAATATAAAATAACATTTAAACCCTAACAAATTCAAAGTAGTGTTAGAGTGGGGAGAGGAACCATTTATTGTAGTTGTAAACCTCATTTAATTCATGCCATACACATCTAATTAATCACCCTTTCAACTTTTCCAAAGTTTTATGCCCACAGCATCATACCCTTTGTTTTATCAAACTCATGTAATATATCATCTTAGGTAAACTATTTGAATTTACATCACAACCTTTATGTGCCACAAAACCGATGACTTTTACAATGTAAATATCATATATGTTGTAAACCAATGTTTGTGATATTAATTATCATGACCCCTTTCAAACTTAGTAATTTGTTTCAAACCTTTAATGTCCTTTTCATCATATTCAAATTCTTTCGAATTCTCATTTTAAGAAATCACAAAATAAATACACTTTTAAACTCGAATAATGCATCTTAAAAGACTCATGATAAAAATTAAGCGTTGACACTTACATAAGAATTAAGTGGCAACACATGGCAACTTTACAGGGAAGTTTACTTTCAGTGGGATAGAACACATCGTCTTTAGTCTCAAAATTGGTTTTAAAATATTACATAATTTCTCTTGCAAGATGTTGGTTATGCAAAAAGTGCAGAAGTAAAATTAAAAATAGATGCCAAAAATAATTCTCTCAGGAACTAAGCATGAGAAACAAGAATATCGGGCTGGACTCAATCTATGAAGTCTTGTGCAAGTGATCATTTTACTTAGTTAACAACTAAGTAATAAAACAACACTATGAACACAATAGGAATTTCATTTATACTAATCGTGTTCATCAACATAAAACTTCATTAGTAATAATCTTGTGAAATACATGAAAACTATAAAATTTGACTATTACACATAGATCTAAAATTATTGAAAAACCAAATGAAAGTAAATGTTCAAACAACTAAAAAAAATAAAAATAATATGGAAAACAAAAAAAATTAAAACTAAAAGTTAAATATTTATGGTTCAATGTAATGTTTGAAATGTAATCATTTTTGGTATAAGAGAATAATATGTTATCTTCATATTTTAGTAAATATGAACAATTTTCAACCACATATGCAATTGTTTAGGGTCTTTATCACAATTTCTAAAATTTTGTATGCTTGCCTTTATATACATGAGTAGAATTTCACAATAAAACTTTTTGACAAACCTCAAAAGTGGTTGCCTTTGCTCTTTTATTAAAATACTCTTAGAGTTTGCTATCTACACTTTAAATTTTTCAAAGAGAAAATTATTTGTTCCACCAAAGAAAAGAGGGAGTTAAATTAACTCTTTAAGGAATACAAGTTGAATTCAATTCTCTGGCTTGTAACACTAACTTCAAAGAAGTGAACTCAAGCTCAAATGAAACAACAACTACTTGCCCATAAAGTAGTTGAAAATGAGCTAGACATGTGTTGGTCATAGCGGTTGTATGATCTACCCATAAGTAAAATGTTAAAAGAATGTGCCACTACTAAGGCTAATTATTAATGATTTTCTTTAAAAATTTAATCTGAATTTTATTTTTGGACTAGACCTATCCATTTCCTTGGGGACAATAAGTTGATGAAGTGAAGTGTTTCACTCCATATTTATTGTAGAATTGAGTCAACGTACTAGACATAAAGGTTGGTCTATTATAAAAAATTATCTCAATAGGTAAACAAAATCTAGAAAGAATATTGGATTCCAAGAAAGTGTTCATCTTTAGCATGTTTAAGGGGAACTTGTTGAGAAATAACAACAAGAAATTCCAGTTTAATTTGTCCTTGAATTAAACTGAGAATTAAAATCGAATTCTATTCTCATAACAACTTGTAAATAGTTAATTAAGTTTAATTAACTTAATTAGCTAAGGAATTTCGAGTTGGAAGTATTTTTGTAGTCATGTATATGTTCTCCCTAAATTTTAGGGGTCCAGGATGAGTTTATTTGAGTTGTAATTAGATAACTCAGTTTTACTAAGTTATAGACAGTGAAACTAGTTCTAACTGTTTGTGGAACTAGTAGAGGATTAGTAGTGAGTTAGTGCACTAGTTCATCCTCGGGTGCTACTCCAACTAACTGAAGATTCCCTCATGAGAAACTCATGCATGTTGATTTAGAGAAAGACCCAGATGAGACTATAGTGCAGGGACAATGTACTATCAATTATAGAGTGATCCGAGTTGTATAGATCATGCATACAATTAGGAAAAGGACCTAGTTTAGATTGCACAGTTTTGAGGAATGATTTCCTAATTAAATATGGGTTGATCCTCAAAGGAACAACGCAAGGAAATAGGGGCTTGTAAGGCAACAAAATTGGATAAATTTTGGCCAGAGCGGGCTTGTGAGGCAGAGAGTTGATCATACTTGTGTAGGAATTGTTCCTATGAAAACAAGCTTTGTATTATCACTCAGATTTATGATTAATGCAATAGATAGTCAGGATTTTGAGTAGTGGCTTTCCCCAGAGAAATTATTGTGTTATGTGCCATTGATTATCTTCCTCTTGTTGATTATTGTTTTAATTGATCATTGGTTTTTGCTGTTTAAAGAGTAGAGTAGATTCTTGTCTTGTGTTTTATTACATTACATGAGTTGTGAATCTACAGGAAAATCTACATGGTATCAGAGCTGAAGACAATATACTAGATGAGATTTTGAAGTTTTGAGTTTGGGATTACATGTGAAATTCAAATTAGCAATACATACTTCAGGATCGACATATGTCGTTCTACGGTTTATGGCTCAAGTATGCCTTGGAAGGCAACTCAAATTATATAGCCTGGAAGGATAGGATGGAGGTCATGTTGGAGGATAATGGCTTGAAGGAATTCATTGATCAAGGCATTCCTAAGCCACCAACATTAGATGCAAAAGATCTAGTTGAATGCAAGAAGTGTGTAGCGAAGGCGAGGCGAATAATCCTTGAGGGAGTTTGAGACCATATTGTCTCGAGTCTCCATGGAAAGGAAACTCCGTATGTTATGTGGAAAGCATTGACAGACCTTTTCCAGAACAACAATGGCCATAGGAAGTTGGCATTGAAAGATAACTTTGAAAAATCAAGATGGAGAAAGGCGAGACCATTCCAAAATACTTGACCAAGTTCATGACCTACTATGATGAACTTGAAAGTGTTGGAATGACCTTTGTTGAGGATGATACGGTGAGGCTAGCACTCCTAGGCCTTCCTAAGAGCTGGTATAGCTATTAGGTTTCTATGAATGGAAGGGAGAAGTTGCTAGATTGGGAACAACTGTGGTCAGATTTGATGTAGGAGGAGATCATAAGGAACAATAGAGATGGTTCCTCATCAAAGACTGATGATGAGAAAAACTATAACTTAGCAGGTAAGGAAAAGAAGGGGAAAGGGAAGGCGCCCCATTCCAAATCGAATTCTTGCCATGGAGGTAAGAAGAAAGAAATGTCGAAAGTTAAGTGCTTTCATTATCATGAGCTAGGACATTTTGCTACAAATAGTCCGCTCAAGAAGTCCAAGAAGAAGTCCTCAGGAGGAGTGGTGGGTGAGACTTTGGCCTCTCAATTCTAATTGGACTTTACTCTCATTTCATGCATGGTGTCATCAAGGATGGGTAGTGTATGGTACCTTCACAATGGAGCTTCATTCCACATGATTGGTGATAAGGAGATGTTCAGTGACCTGGAGGAGAAGGATCTCTAGATGCATATCGAAGTGGGTGATGATGGGAGGTATAATGCTACAAGATTGGGCACGGTTACTTTTCAAAGGGATCATGGTGCTCCTCTCACCTTGAGGGATGTTATGTATGTGTTCTGGTTGAAGAAGAAATTAGTATCGGTCACCATGTTGGAGGATAGTGTTAGGCCCCTATACTACTAGTGTAAACCCTTATTTTTATTAGTGAAACCCCCTTATTGTATTATTATTCCCATATAGTCCCCATGTTGTTATTATTGTGCCCCATAGAAGCCAACTATTGTTATTGTTGTGCCCATACAATATTATTATTATGTAAGCTTTGGTTGTATTGGGACCCCTTAGACTCCTATATATAGAAAGGAGGCCATGTTATTTTTATCATCCAAGAATCGTTCATTTTTGTAATGTAAAGGAGGTTGCCCCCTTGAAGAGGCTGATTTTGAAGTTGTTGATCTATCTTTTATTCTTTTTTTCCAAAGAGAAAAATCCGTAATTTCCATTAATTTCAGAAAATTACATATTGTAGATGCTAAACGCATATACAGAAGTGTGGGAAAAGCCACTTACAATAACAATACTTCAAGAGAAGTATTCCGGAAAGGCCCATAAACTGGGTAGCAAGAATGGGTATGTAAACCCCAAACCAGTCTTCAGAAAACAGAACTGTAGAGGATACCCATACCCATCACAACAAAACAACAAATAAAGCAATAAAAAAGCGCCTGAGGAGAGAATAAGAAACAGAAAACTGGCCGCCCATACCCAAAAGGAGAGGCACGAAATGAGGAAAGAGTAGCCAGGGTAGCCACTCCTCCCCCACCCCCTCAAACTCTCCACCTGAAACCAGAGACCAAACTGCCCCAAGCTTCCTCAACCACCTGCAACAACCCCAGCAAAAAAACAACCATGTTGAAGCGGCCCGAAACCATGCAGAGAATAACATCTCCACACCCCAGTTCCCTCAACGCTTCAAATTACCGCAAAGGAAGGCCAGCGAGCCACCAAAAAAGGCACCATCTGCCACAGCAAAGGAACCCATCCGGTCCCAACCCGAGCAGAGGTGAGTTAGGGGGCAGAGGCGGCTAGGGCAGCCACCTCGCCCCCATGAAGAGCAAATTTGAAGACCAAAATAAACCCCGCTCCAGATCCGCAGCTCAGGGCAAAAATACCAAAAGACCAGCTCCTTTGATGACCACCAAGCAAAGCCGCACAGATGGGACGAGCAGAGGGCCGCCGAAACCCTCAAGGCTCAGACACTCGCCTCAGCCACGCAACACTGAGCAAAGGATGCCCTGGACCTCTACCGATCATAGCCTAGGATGAGCGGACTGCCAAAACCAATACTCAGAGCTGCAGACGAGGAAAATACGGGACAATAGGAGGAAACGGGGCCGAAGATGCAACCGATCTATCTTTTCTTATATTTTGTGAGCTGGTTGCATAACATTTGGTATCAGATCTTTGGATTATAGGGTTTCGCTGCTTCAAATAGGTCATTGTGGAATTTTCGCTATAACCTTTTTTTTCTACGAAGTTCCAGAGGCCAAAATTAAAACCCATTTTAGACGATATCTTGGTGAACCTCGGGTCCGAATTTAAGATCTTTTCTCGCTATATTGCCAGAGATATGATCCAAGGAAGTTAGGGTTTTTGCAGGCTCCTGAATTATATCTCAAACATGTGACATGGGGAAAATCATCATAACTTTATCTCAGAGCATCAAACTGAAAATTAGTAAAAATTTATAGAAAGAGGACATACTGTAGTTTTTTGTGTATTGTTTCCAAGTCCGAAGGTTGAAACAGTGACACGTGACACTTCGTACAAGTTCGCTCTATTGAACTAGTCTATAATCAGGCCATCGTGATATATTTGGAATAACTCTTTCTTGGAGAATACAATATTGATCAGAATAGTGGGGTTGGAAAGAGGACTCAGAGGGCTACCACAGGACGAAATTTTAGACCTTGAAGACCCAAAATTACAGAGATACAACAGATTCAAAATCGAGCGCCTACAAAGCAAAAAAAGGAGTATAGTCTTTTTAAAATTTTGCATAAGTTTGGTTTGAAAAATTAGTTTGAAGTATTTCAAAGGGAATAATGAAGCATAATTATCATTAATTGATGCCCCAAAGAAAGAAAATGGAAACACATAGCAGGCAACTTGAAATCTCTACCATGACTCATGAAGAAGAGGAAGAAATGCAACATGATATATCAAAAGTACGAGACTAAGTGCAACCAATTTCACTCACACAAAAAGAAACAGAAGCTAAGATGGATGGTTTAAAGAAAGGCGTGGAAGCTAATATGAATTGTGTGGAAGCTAAGATGAATTGCGTGGAAGATAAGATTGATGGCGGGGAATCTAAGATGGATGGTTTAGAAGTAAACATTGAAAATTTGAAGAAAGACATGGAAGGTTTTAAAGGAGGTTTGGCAAAGCTGCTTCAATAAATGCTTCCTAATGGCGAAAAGGTAGCAGAGGAACTCATGATGAGAACAAAAGAAACGTTAATCATGATTCCATATAATCTAATGTTGGATTGAAGACCCACCATGTTCTAAAGATCGATATGAGGAAGTTTGATGGCAAGGATCCCGTAACATGGATACACCAGATGGAGCAATATTTTGATCTCCATAATGTGAAAAACACACAAAATGTACGCATTGTAACTTTATATTTAGTACCCAATCCATTTGTATGGTATCGATGGCTTTGCTCTCGTAGAAAAATTATCACTTGGTCAATTTTTATGGAGGAAATGATAGCACATTATGAGGATACAAAAAGCAACACCTTCTTTAGCCAATTGATAAATCTCAAACAAAAGGGTTCAATGGTGGAGCACATTTAGGAATTCCAAAAATTGAATATAAGGGTAAAAGATATTCTAGAGGAGGATAGAATTGATGTGTTCATATGGACTTTAAAGGATAACATCCAACATGAGGTTTTCCTTTGGGAACCTGATTCATTGGAGAAGACATTTAGGTTGGCAAGAAAAATTGAAAGCAAAATTATGGAAACAAGGAAACCTACCACTCACAACTATAAAGATGGAAGTGTTGCTTCCCCTAACCTTCCACAACCTACAAGGTTGACACCACAACAATTGGAAGATAAAAGAGAAAAAGGGCTTTGTTACAGTTGTGATAGCAAATAC
The DNA here is from genome assembly GCA_031772625.1 of Pinus tabuliformis. Classification (NCBI taxonomy): domain Eukaryota; kingdom Viridiplantae; phylum Streptophyta; class Pinopsida; order Pinales; family Pinaceae; genus Pinus; species Pinus tabuliformis. The sequence goes on from CM062804.1 coordinate 1,556,706,210, forward strand.
ACTAAAGGTCATAAGTGTGCTGAGAAGAAATTATTTTACATAGATTGTGAAGAGGAGGAAGAAAAGGAACAAGAAACTTCAAAAGAAGAGGATATACACTAGGAACCAACCCTAGAGAAATAAGAAGTGAATCCAACCATATCTTGTAATGCACTGGAAGAAATTACCACTCCTCGAACTCTCAAGATAGAAGGACATATCAATAAGTAAAGGTAATAGTGTTGATTGATTCGGGTAGTACCCATAATTTTATTCATTGTAAGATAACCAAGGAATTGAATTGCTTCCTATATCCAACACCAGAGTGTCAAGTGATGGTTGGAAATGGAGGAACCATAAATTGCTCTGGAAAGTCCCATAATATCAAAATATCCATGGGAGAATATGTAATGAATAGCTAAATGCTTTCCATTCCAATGGGTGGTATTGATGTTGTCCTAGGAGTCTAATGGCTACAATCTTTGGGTACAATAGCTTTGAATTTTCAAGAACTTTTCTTGAAATTTTCTTGGGAAGGAAAGGAACTTGAACTAAGGGGTATCGCAGGGAAACCAGGAAAGATAATCAACTCTAACAACATGACAAAGCTTCTAAAGAAAGAACAACAGGGCGTAATTGCACAATTATGTTCTATAGAGGTTCCCACATTGAAATCATCTATTTATCCAAATCACCAAAAAGTGTTGGACAATCATTCCAAGATATTTGAGACTCCCAAAGGCCTCCCACCTATTCATGATAATGATCATGCTATTTATTTGATTCCAGGAAGTGTACCCCAAAACATCAAGCCTTACAGATATCCATATGCCCAAAAGAGTTAAATTGAACGTATGGTTGCAAAAATGCTAGAGGTTGGTATAATTCAACCTAGTCAAAGTTCTTTCTCTGCTCCAGTGGTATTGGTACACAAGAAGGATGGATCATGGTGCATGTGTCTGGATTATAGGCATTTCAACAAGCTTACTATTAAAGATAAATTTCCCATTCCTGTCATTGATGAATTATTGGATGAATTACATGGAGCAATTTACTTCACCAAGTTGGATCTTCATTAAGGATATCATCAAATCAGAATGAAGACTGAAGACATTCCGAAAACAACATTTAGAACTCATGAGGGTCATTATGAATTTTTGGTCAGGCCTTTTGGCCTTACCAATGCACCTTGTACATTTCAAGGATTGATGAATTCCATTTTCAATCCCTTCCTTAGAAAATTTGTGTTAGGATTTTTTGATGATATACTAATCTACAACAAGTCTTGGAAGGATCATGTTCAACATGTTGACAAAGTGCTTAAACTATTGGAGCAAAAACAATTATATGAAAAAGGCTCCAAATGTTTCTTTGGAGTATAAGAGGTGGAATATTTGGGTCATATACCTCATGAAGGTGTTAGGGTAGGCCCTAGCAAAATTAAATCCATTAAGGAATGGAAAATTCCCACACCCATAAAGCATCTATGAGGATTTCTCGGGTTGACAGGGTATTATCGCAAATTTGTTAAGAATTATGGGAGAATAACAACACCTCTAACAACATTACTAAAGAAAGGTGCATGTTCATGGACTTCAGAAGCAACGAAGGCCTTTGAACATCTTAAAGAGGCAATGTTCCAGGCACCGGTCTTAGCTACGCCAGACTTCAAAAAAACCTTTATTGTGGAATGTGATTCCTCAGGAAATGGAATTGGTGCTGTTTTAATGCAAGAAGAAAGACCCATTGCTTTCAAAAATCATCCAATCAAAGGAAAGTATTTACACAGCTATTTATGAGAAGGAAATGTTGGCAATACTACATGCACTTAAGAAATGGTGACCTTACCTAATGGGAGGACACTTCAAGGTAAAAACAGATCATGATAGTCTTAAATAATTTTTAGAACAAAGATTATCTTCAGAAGACAAAAATGGGTCACAAAGATTTTGGGTTATGAATTTGAAATCATCTACAAAAAAGGGAAGAAAAATGTTGTTGCAGATGCACTCTCAAGAAAGGATGAGGATGTGGAAGCATTGTTTTGTGCCATTCCTATTATCCAACTAGATTGGATAAATGAAGCAAGGGATGAATGGAAAAATGACGAAGAAGTGTGGGCACTCATTCAAAAATTGCAGCAAGATCCTAGTACATTTGATACATTTAGCTGGAAAAATGATTCATTATGGTACAAAGATCACTTATACCTCTGTAAGAATTCCCAACTCAAACAAAAGATTCTTCTGGAATTGCACACCTCTCTCTTAGGAGGGCTCTCAGGATTGTTAAAAACTTACCATAGGGTTAAGAAATAACTCTTTTGGGATAGACTTTAATTTGATATTCAAAATTTTGTGGCAGAATGTTTGGTTTGCCAAAAAAATAAATTTGATACAATTAAGACCCCAGGCCTGTTACAACCTTTATCCATTCCAAGTCAACATTGGGAGGAGGTTTCAATGGATTTTATCACAGGTTTACCCAAGTCCTACGGAAAGAGTATCATCATGGTGGTAGTTGATAGACTTACCAAGTATGCACACTTTTGTGCATTATCTAATCCATTTAAAGCTAGTACAATTTCTACTGCGTTTATGGAAACAATTCAAAGCTACAAACTTCGTATATTGGAAGGTAAGAGTTACTGCCTATCTTCAATCTCTTGGTACAGAAGTCTGGGATATCATAGAAACAAGGTATACTTTTCCATCAACGACTCCTACAGATCCGGCTGAGAAGAAGAAATATGAAACAAATGAAAAAGCAGTCAATACTCTATTAGGATGCCTATCTCAATCAGAATTTGTCAAGGTTATGCAGTTTAAATCCGCAAAAGAAATATGGGACAAGATTGTACTGAGCTATGAAGGAGATGATCAGGTAAAACGAGCAAAACTTCAAACCCTCAGAATTCAGTATGAAAATCTCAGAATATACAATGATGAAAGTGTGGCTTACTATTTTCTTCGTGTAGATGAGATTGTTAATTGTATGAAAAACTTGGGTGAAGAAATAAAAGAGGTTGTTGTGGTTGAAAAAGTTCTAAGATCTTTGTCTCCTAGGTTTGAATCTAAAGTTTCTGAAGTAGAAGAAAAAGAGAATCTACAAAACCTTAAAATGTCACAGCTGCATGGAATTCTAACTGCTTATGAAATGAGAAAAGGAGGTCCATTAGACAAGAGAGAAGCTGCCTTCAAGGCTTCCGGCAAAGGAGATTACTATGAGTCAGGACACGTGTCAGAAGAAGAAGAAGAATCAAATTTTGTCAAAAATCTTCAACGGGGTGTTGGACGATTCCGAGGTAAGTTACCTTTCAAATGCTTTGCTTGTGGAAGAGTCGGTCACTATGCTGCCAAATGTCCTCATAAGGATAAAATTGACAAGGGGAAGGAACCTATTAGATGGAACAAGAAACAAAATGCAAATAAGAAAAGCTATTACACTCATGAAGATAGTGATGGACTTTCAAATAGTGACGAAGATGAATGAGGTAATGATTATAAACTTTTAATGGATTTTGAAGATGATGATTACATGGATGCTATAGATGAAGAAGGTTTTTATGAAGAGATTTATAATCTCAAAATTTGCTTAGAAGAGAAAAATGTGATTATTGATTCTCTGCAATGTCAACTGGCTGAAAGGGAAAAACATCTTGAAAAATTGGAATGTGAAATTGTTGGTCTTAGAAAAGAGATTGAGAAAACAAAAGCTCTTAATCTTAAATTTGTTAAAGGATCTGAAACTATGGATGAGATTATCAATGTGCAGCGTTCTCCACTAATCAAGACAAGTCTGGGATATAATGGAGAAGCATCTCAAGCATCCACCTCCAAAAGTTATCTTGATGCAGCAAGGAGGAGCAAGCAAAGGCCTAATAGAAATCATCAGGTAAATCAGGGACAGTTTACCTCAAGAACGAACAAAGACTATCAAGAAAATCAGGGGCAAACTACCTTAAGGACAAACATAAGCTACAACTAGCCACAGGTAAAATCTTCCCAATTTGCCTCAAGAATGGATGTTGGTAGAAACTACAATCGGTTGGATGATAGATTTGATAATCACAAAAGTTTCTTCAATGGGCAATGTTTCTCTTGCCATAACTTTGGTCACAAGGTAGCTCAATGTGTTGCCTATAATACAATCATGACTAGAGAAGCTCAAAAACAAAGAAGTATGTCTGGAATCATGAAGAGGACCTATAACAATTTTTCCGCCCTTGAAAGTGAAATTGAATGTTCTATTTGTAATAACTTCGGTCATGAAGAATCTGAATGCAGGAGCAGGTTTCGGAAGACAACTCAGAAGGAACAAACCCCGAATGCCAGAACATGGAGAATGAAGGAACCACAACCAGAAAGATGCGGGATAGCCTTTTATGTAGAAGGACATGAAAATCTATGGTACATCGATAGTGGATGTTCGAAGCATATGATAGGTGATAAAGAAAAACTTGAATCATATAGTGTTTTAGAAAAGGGAAAGAAAGTCTCTTTTGGAAATGATACCCCTGCAGTCATAAAAGGAAAAGACACTACTCATTTGAAAGAAAGGGTCAAAGCTGGAAACGTTTTGTATGTTGATGGCTTGAAGCATAATCTCCTGAGTGTCAGTCAGATGTGCGATCAAGGAACTGAGGTAATATTTCGATCAAATGGATGTAGTGTTCGTGATCTTGATACAGGAAAAATAGTGATTAAAGGCAGAAGAACTCCAAATAACTTATACATATTTGAAGAAGGACAACAACAATGATATTTGAGCAAGGATGATGAACACTGGTTATGGCATCGGAGGTTGGGGCATCTAAGCTTTTCACAAATAAGGAAAGCATGCAAATATCAAGCAGTTTGTGGTCTCCCAGATATCAAAATTCCAGACAACACCATATGAAAATCATGTCAGTTTGGTAAGAAAACCAGAACCAACTTCCCTGAGAAGGAAGGCTCAGCCAGCAGGCCTCTTGAACTAGTCCATACAGATGTATGTGGTCCATTTAGGAAAAGGTCACCTCGAGGAGAAGAATACTTTATATTAGTCATTGACGACTTCTCCAGGATGGTTTGGTTAGGACTAATGAAACACAAGGACGAAGCTTTCGAAAAATTCAAATCTTTCAAAGCCTTGGCTGAAAATGATTCAGATCAAAAAATTAAGTGCCTCAGGTCTGACAGAGGTGGGGAGTTTACCTCAAATGAATTTTTCGATTTCTGTGAAGAACATGGAATAAGAAGGGAATTCTCTACAGCTAGGACTCCTCAGCAAAATGGAGTGGTGGAAAGGATGAACAGAACGGTCCAACAAATGGCTCATGCTATGCTTGATGAGTCTGGAACTCCCGCAACCTTCTGGGGTGAAGCTGCATTTTCTGCGGTTGTTATTCTCAACAAAACAAATTTCCGAGTGAACAACACTCAAACTCCTCATGAGCTCTGGTATGATGAGACTCCTTCGGTAAAGCATTTCAAAATTTTTGGAAGCAAATGCTATATTAAGAATAATGATGAACAACTTGGCAAACTTGAACCTAGAGCAGATGAAGGCATTCTCCTTGGTTATTCTCCCCACAGCAAAGCATATAAGTGTTACAATAAAAGACTTAGAAGAATTGTTGACAACATTGATGTAGTGGTTGATGAAAAAGGATACATTCCTAGGCAAGTAAATTATGAAAATATCGAAGAGGATGAAGACTACTCTCCAAATCAGACTGATGATGAAGAAGAACCTCAAGAGGCACCAGAGGAACAGATAAGGATAGAAGAGAAGACTCCATCTAGGTACGTTCAGAAGAATCATCCAGAATCTCAGATTTTGGGGCAGAAAGAGGCAGGTGTACAAACAAGAAGAACAATTGCAGAAGCCTCAAGCTATTTGGCATTGCTCTCCTCCACTGAACCACAAAATGTAAGAGAGGCATGCAAAGATGAATGCTGGGTCAAGGCAATGGATGAAGAACTTGAGCAGATCAAAAAGAACAACACTTGGGAGTTGGTTCCTAGACCAAAAGATAAGAATGTCATAGGGACAAAATGGATCTTCAAAAATAAGTTGAATGAAAATGGGGAAGTAATTAGAAACAAGGCCAGACTTGTTTGTAAAGGGTATGCTCAACAAGAAGGAATAGACTTTGAAGAAACTTTTGCTCCCGTTGTTAGACTTGAGGCCATACGAATGTTCCTTGCTCTCCCAAGCTTTCAGAAGTTCAAAGTATTTCAAATGGACGTGAAATCAACGTTTCTGAATGGAGACTTATAAGAAGAAGTGTACATTGAGCAAGCAGATGGTTTCATCCTTGGGAATGATCCAAATCTTGTATGCAGACTAAAAAAGGCTCTCTATGGTCTTAAACAGGCTCCAAGGGCTTGGTACTACCGTTTGGAAAAATATCTTCATCAATAAGGTTTTTCAAAGGGATCAACAGATAGCAATCTTTATATAAAAATTGAAAATGACAAATTGCTAATACTTGTTGTGTATGTAGATGATATTATCTTTGGCAGCAATGAAGAAGCTATGAGTCAAAGCTTTGCCTTGGTGATGCAGAAAGAATTCAAAATGTCTTTGCTTGGAGAACTGACATACTTTCTTGGATTGCAAATCCAACAAAATGAAGGCAGTATCTTCTTGTCTCAAACCAAGTACCTCAAGTAGATTCTGAAGAAGTATGGCATGGAAGATTCGAAACCAGTATGTACTCCTATGGTTACAGGATGCAGTCTCAGTGAAAATGATGAATCAACAGCAGTACATCAACCAACCTATAGATCTATGATTGGAAGTCTACTTTATTTGACAGGTACCCGACCAGACATCATGCATGCAGTGGGAATAGTTGGAAGATTTCAGGCAAATCCAAAGGAAACTCATCTTCAGGCAGTGAAGAGAATTTTCAAGTATCTTCAAGGAACTCAAAACTATGGCTTATGGTATCCTAGAGATACAGATCTCACTCTTAATGCTTATACAGATGCAGATTGGGCTGGAAGCGTGGATGACAGGAAGATCACAAGTGGTGGTGCATTCTTTATGGGTTCCAGATTAGTATCTTGGTTCAACAAGAAACAGAGTTCAATTTATTTATCTACAGTTGAAGCGGAATATGTGGTTGCTGCATCTTGCTGCACTCAACTCCTTTGGATGATGCAGACCTTGCAGGATTTTCAAATCACTTGTACACCACCTATCTCCATCTTATGTGATAACACAAGTGCAATCAACATTTCAAAGAACCCTGTCATGCATTCAAAGACCAAGCACATACCGATCAAGTATCACTTTCTTCGGGAACAAGTGTTGGAACAAAAGGTCAAATTGGAGTATGTTCCTTCTAAGGAACAAGTTGCTGATATTCTCACTAAACCACTGCCCAGGGAAACTTTTGAATACCTCAGACAAAAGCTGGGAGTAGTTGATGCATCATCTTGCTGTTAAATCTTGTCTGTTTCAGAGAAAAATGGGTGTACGCGAGTTGCCTGAGGAGGATCCACGTACATACGCCTGTTTGTGTAGAGACAGTCACATATATGGAGGTTTGATGGATATCAGTAGGGACAGGCTCTGGTTGAAGATTTTCTGATATGGGTCTGACAGAGACCATCTGGCACAGGTTCAGGTGGAGCAGATAATCTTCTAATAATGCATTGTTGGCATTATCTTAGAAGCTTTTGGTTCTAGTTCACAACTGTTGTTGGTTTCAGTTGGAATAGAGGCAGAGGGAGAACATAAGGAAATCTTGGTTGCTGATCTGAATGGTGATTGACAGATGCTGCTGCTATCAGTTATTGGTGACTTTCATAAGTCTTGTTCTAGATATTTCATCTCTATGTCATGTATCTCTTCTGTGGTATCTCTTTATGGTGTCAAGGTCATGTAACGGCCTATTTTGGTTTCCCCACTATGCCTGGGATGAACATGTAATGAACTTGGTTGTCATCTGTAAATTTCTGATGTATCCCCACTTGGTTGGGTGGATGATCCCCACTTGGTTGGGTGATGGATGTATGTATTGAGTCTTTTGGTGATAGGAAGGTCTTTCATGATGTATATGTCATGGTTCTTCTTGAAGAACATCTTTTGCAGATCTTGCCTACAGTCAGGGGGAGCATGGTCACCACAGTAGGGCAGAAATTTCAGCATGTACTCAGGGGGAGCACAACACTTTGTCCTTGATGACAAAGGAGGAGAATGACTTTGAGGATTTTGGGTTGCCATCAAGTCCAAAGGGGGAGATTGTTGGCATTATGGCACAGGTTTGGAGCTATGGCATAGGTGTTGTCATTGATGGCAACTCTCTTTGGTAACAGATCTCAGTTCAGGCTTTCAGAATGAAGGAAAAGACATATACGCAGGTTCATCTAGACGAAGACGCGTATACATGCGGGTTAGACGTTTCAAAGGCGCGTATGCGTATACATGCACTTTCACGCAAGGAAAAGCACATATATGTTGGAAAACTTACCTTTGGTCCGTGGTAGTTAGTCCTTGGTACTTGAACCTATGGTTTTGGACCATGGTATCTCGTCAGAAGTGTTGATCCCAAGTATTGGGCCCGTGGTATTGTGTTATTATGGTTTTGGACCATGGTATTGAGAAAGGCCTAAGACTATAAAAGAGGAAGGAGATCATTTGGCAAAGTATCTTTGGAATCAATTGAATATCTAACATGTGCTAGATCTTAAACTTTTGTAATTGGGGTTATGGCGCAGATCTGTATCTGAATGAAGGAGGAACCTAAGCGCATAAAGAAGGATAAGATCTATTGATGGGTCATAATCTTTAAAGCTTGAATGATAGTATCTTTGTATGATTTTGATCTGTCCTGTGAGGCACACACTTGATCTATAAATCTGATAATCTGGGTTATTTAGCATTTGACTGTTTGAAAGAGTAAATTCTCCTTTATAGATCTGTACGCAGGTTCAGTGAAGTGAAGGCGCGTATACACGCTGGTTCAGTGAAGCTAAGGAGCGTATATGCAGGTTGTTCTAGCAACAAAAGCGTATGTACGCAGGTTTCAGGTTATTAAAGCAGCGTATATCTTTTGAGTTGTGATCTAGCTGCTTCTGTTTATTGCTGCAGTGTTTTGGGTTCAAATTTGGTGTGTGGTTACTATTACTGTGATCTGGGTACAGTCGTCAGAGAAGTGTTTATGTTGATTCAGTTTTGATTGGTGAAAAGGTGATTGGTTGATGCAGAAATTCTTGATGTTTGATTGATGTTATTTGTGGATCCAGTCTGAAAATTTATGAAACGTGGTCCCTGAAAGAAAGAGAAGGTTGTAGCCTTCTGTAGGCCAGCACCTACGTACTAGTATCTTGGCTAGTGCAAGAGAAAAGGGGGTTGTAGCTCCCTTCTAGGAGAAGATGGAAAATGAGAGAGGGTTGTAGCTCTCTGCAGGTTGCAGCCTGCGTACTGGTAAAGGATTGCACCAGTACATTTGTAAAAAGAAGTTTCTAATTAAAGAAAAGATAGAGACGAATTGCAGCAGGTGGTTTTCACCCACATTGGGTTTCCACCTTATATCTTGTGTTCTTGTGTGTGATTTACTTCTGCTCTGTTTTTACTGTTCTTGGTTACTGGTTAATTGATTCTGATGCACAGATTAACAATCAACATCTGACAGATAAAGTAAATTATAAGTTTGCATTGTATACGCAGTTTTATTTCGACATAGTTGCGTATATACGCGGGTTTAATTAACTGAAGTAGCGTATATCATCTGAATTTGAGAAAAGGGAATATTTGACTTGATAATACTGATTCACCCCCCCTCTCAGTATTATTTCCAACACATAGTGGGTTGAGATATTTGTTTGATCAGCAGAATCTGAATGCGAGGCAAGCTAGATACCCTTAGTGAGTTCAACTTCGAGATTAGCTACATCAAAGGGAAGGAGAATCAGGTTGCAGATGCTCTTATTAGGAAGGTACAGGTAAATCATATAGTAGTTATGAGCTCTTATGGGATGGAGTTATAGGATAGGATCTTGTAGTCAGGATAACGACATGAAAAATACATGGAGATTATGCACAGGTTATATTAGAGAACAGGTAAAGGTATAGGTATAGGTGCAGCTATAGGTACAGGTGATTAGGATGCAGAATATTGTCTTACGATAGATGGTTTGGTGATATTTAGAGAAAAGATCTATGTGCCAAATTGAAGTGAGCTCAAGAATCTTATCTTGAGAGAATTTCATGCCAAGACATACTCAAGTCATCCAGGATATTAGAAGACGTTTATGGTGGTAAAAAAGTTCTACTATTGGATGAATATGAAGAAGGAATTGACAGATTTTGTGGCTAGATATTTAGATTGTCAACAGGTCAAGGCAGAATGTAAGCATCCAGGTGGGTTACTGCAACCTATAGCGATTCCAGAATAGAAATGGGAGGTCATTTCCATGTATTTCATCATAAGTCTTCCAAGGACAATAAAGCAACATGATTCTATTATGGTTGTGGTTAAAAAGTTGAGAAACGTAGCTCACTTCATTCCAGTAAAGACTACATATTCAACCAATGAGGTAGCAAAGGTGTTCATCAGAGAGATATTGAGACTGCATGGTGTTCCAAAGAAGATTGTGTCAGATAGGGATGCAAATTTCATTTCCAAGTTTTGGAAGGAACTATTTGCAGGTTTAGGTACATAGTTGGCCTTCAATACAACTTATCATCTGCAGACAAATGAACAAATAGATAGGGTCAACATGATCTTGTAGGATATGTTGAGGATGTATGTGATGCACCAGCAAAAGAAATGGGAGGAGTATCTTACTGGAGTCATTGAGGATGAGTCCTTTCGAGGCATTGTATGGACGAAGCTATAACACTCCCATCAGTTGGAGTGCTCCAGTGAACAGGGTACTTATTGAACCAAGCATGTTGAAATACATGGAGCAGGAAATGCAAATTATAAAGAAGAATTTAAAGGAAGTACAAGATAAAGAGAAGAGTTATGCGGATCAACGTAGGGTGTTCAAGGAGTTTTAGGTTGGGAAACATGTTTATTTGTGCATCAAGCCCAAGAAAATCTCTTTAAGGATTGGTTCATGTGCCAAGTTGGAACCACGATATTGCGGGCCTTTCGATATCCTTGATAGGGATTAGTCCAATGGAATATCGACTTGCACTGCCTCCAATAGTGAAAGTCCATGTTATTTTCCACATTTCATTGCTTAAGAAGTATATAAAGGATGTTCATCATGTTATTGATTGGTTTGTATTGTAGGTGGAGCAAGAAGGAGAGTTCCAGTCGAAGCCTCAGTGCATATTATAGTGGAAACATCTCATGCTCAGGAAAAGAGCCCTAGAGTAAGTTAAAGTAGAGTGGAAGCACTTTAGTCCTGAAGAAGCTACATGGGAGATGGCGGATTAGATGCAGGACTTGTATCCTTCATTGTTTGCTAATTGAGGCAAAGAAGTTTTGGTTTGATGTTGGTATATGTTTTGTTGATGTTTTAGTATATGTATGTATATGTACATGGATGTAAATACCACCATGAGCTAAGTTATAAAGCTCCAATAAGAGGTATGGGTGTCATATTATTATGGTTGTTATATTGTCATGTTATCACAATGTTTTTATTTTGAGTAGGTATTTCATTGTAAATACTACAACGAGATAAGTTATAAAGATCCATGGGAAATATGTTTTCTTTTCAATAGTTTTGTTCAGGTCATGGTGTGGTTTAACCACCAAGGATGGTGTTCCCCAAGGGGAACGGTTTTGTAATAGCCCTGGTGAAAATTTCATGTAATAAAAGTTAATAAAGGAAAAATATGGCCACAATTAAGGGACACTTATTCCAAGCTGAATGTTGGGAAAATATATCTTAGTGGGCATCACTGGATGTGTGTTTTTTCTAAGGAAAATTGGCAAAGGCATTTTGGCATATTTGTTAATGAAAATAAAGGAAAACAGGAGAAAAGTAAGATGAAAGGTCACAGGTTGCATGTGAGGAGGAAAATGAAGGAAAATAATGGAAAATGAAGAAATTAGAGGCCTCATTAATAAAAATCTTCTGACGATTAGTGGGAAAGCTTTTTTCTAACCTTTTGTGAGTTAAAATTTGGAGCTCTCTCATTATTCTCTCTCTCTCTCTTGGTCACTTAGAGTTTTCTTAGAGCACTATAGCTTTGGATCAATGAAGGAAAAGCAAACAAAGGGAAATGAAGGAAAGCAAGGATCAAGGAAGAAGAGCAGGATCAAGCAGCTTCAACAAGAATACTTGCAGGTAACCTTTTGCATGTGTGATTTCCTAGTTGTTTTAGACTGTGCATGGCTTTCATGTTGGTGTATGGTTCTCTTGCTGTCTTTGGGATGTTTTTTCCAAGTTATTACAATGGTTTTCAGCCTAGCCTTGCCTTTTTCTGGATGCCATGGTGTTGGGATGCTTATTTCGGTTTTGAGATTTGGTTTTCTGGATGGATTTCAGAATCCGGGGCAGAGGTACTCTCAAGGTTCATTCCCAAAGGCCTAGGAATCCCTTGACTGGTTTTGGCAGGATACACATAAAGCTTGAGGGAGAAGTCTTGGTGTAGGGACCAGTGATCCAGGTTTCGATTGCTTTAAAGCCTAAGAGAATGGTCTCAGTTTACAACCTAGTGATCAAAGATTGGATTGCAGTAAAGATCGAGAGATAAGGAGACGGAAAATTCCTCAAGGATAGTGATGGATTTTGGATGGAATTCCAAGTTCGGTTCGATTATGATTGGAGCACCGGTTTTGGTGTGATCACGGTTTGGTGAGGGTGGAGGTGGTTTAACCTATGGATTCCCTTGGTTGTTCTATGAGATCCCACATTCATGCTTGGAATATGGCACGGGGGTGACTAGATGAAAGAGAGATCTGGTTCAACCATGTCTATGGTTGGGTGGTACGTGGAAGTCCCGAACCTGGTCGGATATGCCTATAATTAATAAAAGTTTATTTCTTTTACTTTTTTACTTGTTTATATGCGGATATAATGGTTTTCATATCTCTGATATTTATATGGTTTAATGATGGTTATAAGCATGGTTATGTGATTGGTTTATGTTATGGTTATTTGATGTATTTACTTGTAATTGTTAAATGGATGGATGCAAGACCTAATTGATGGTATGATAGTTAAATGGAGGAGGTAATCCTTCTAGTTATGTTTCATAAGTTCTTTCAGTCATTTGTGCGTTTTCTTGTATCCTAGACCTATAGGTTTCATTGATACCAAGTGTTTAACAGAATGTCAGTCCTGATTGGGGATGCTCAGGCCTGGTCTTGAGGTCGATTTTTGATGTATTAGCATTGTTATCATGTATTTGATGGATTATGAAGGTTGTAGCAAGTTTTGGGTAGAGGCCAGGATTCTGGGATAGAAAAGTGGTTCAATTCTTGAGGTAGTTGGCATAGGTCTATTGAGAAAATTCCATAGTCGCTGGCACAAAGGCCTATGAGAGCGACTTTGAGTTGTTGGTCACTGTATTTCCTACAGCATGGGAGCGACTATAGGTTAAATGGCTTAAATCATCAATGGGACTCAGGGAGAGGATGTCTAAATGGCTAACATGTCTCATGAGGGTGTTTTGTTGATGTGGATGGGTTTGTTTGATATGTTCCATCGATTCCATTTCCTTAAGGTTACTTAGGAGATTGAATCCCTTAGAAACATCTCTCATCACATGTTTGCCCAATTGGCTGGTTTCTTTGGTGGAGTTAGGAGGAGGGGGTGTTACAAATGGAAAATTAGGTACAAGGGAGGCCCACTCTACTTGCAGAAGATAATGAAACTGCAACTAGAGCTATACAAAGCACAAATCCAGATGTTGATATGAAACTATGAGAACCTCCCTCTACTCATCACTAGCATTAAGGCTTCCTATGCACTATTGTTCAAGAGTATCGATGTCATAGTCTCGACACACAAGATCCCTTCAATTAGATCCCTCACTTAATCCATTAAGAAGAACCAAGTCCTACTAGAGGTCGATAGTTACATGGAGCAGTTGACGTGAGAGGCCACCCGCGATGACTTGCAGCTGAGCGTAGAAAACATGTAGAAGTACATCAGCAGTCTAGCCACACTCAAGACAATGATTCACATGCTTCAAGATGAGTTGGACAAAGGTTCCAAGATCATATATCCAGAGGTCATGGATGTAAGAGTTTGTTTCCATAGAGATATCACCAAACAGTACGGGGACACAATAATGCAGTACCAAGCTTGGTATCAGTTTGTTAATGAAAACCATCAAGAGGATGTTTCTAATTTGGTCTTTCCCCAAGCTTCTGAATGATGGTGTTTGTCTTGTTAGGCTGAATCTGTTGGGTTGTGTTATGTTCTTTCCATGACTATGGCTTTGTGCATGGTCTTCGCACATGGTTTTGGGCACGATGGTTTTTGGTCCATGGTATTGGATGCTTTGGCATGTATATATATATATATATATATGTATTGTAACATTGAAAGGAACATAATGAAAAATCAATCTGGTAGTCCTGGTTTTGGGATCCAGGGGAAAATATATGTGTATATGTTTGTTATGTGTTATGCTCTCGCATTGTTTATTTTTTGTGTTTTAGAATTCATATGTAGGTAATTTCTATATGGAGTTAAAACCTATATTTGGTATTAGAGCTGTTTTGGCTTCAAGGGGACACCTTTGTTGCTGAGGGGTTTCGCTCGGGCCTGTGGTAGACCTTGTTCAGTGGGAGATCTACGGGATCGATTCTAGTGGTGAAAGAAGATTGCGTGCAGTGGAAAGATAGAGATCGATAAATTTAATGGTTAGAGTTTTGAGTTATGGAAAATCAAGATGGAGGATCTGTTGGTGGACAAAGATCAGTGGATTGCGGTAGATTCAGGTACTAAACCAACGAGACTTTCCGATGAAGAATGGAAGAAGTTGGATCAGAAGGCAAACAGCACAATATGATTGTGTGTCTCAAATTCAATATTGTTGAATGTATTAGGGGAAGCTACAATGAAGGCTTTGTGGAACAAGTTAGGGACTTTGTACCAATCTAAGTCTCTGGTGAATAAACTATTCCTACAGAAAAATATGTATAACTTGAGGATGAAAGATGGAGACTCGGTGACAGAGCATCTGAACACATTTAATACTGTGGTAAGTAAGTTATTATCTGTTGATATTAAAATTTCAGATGAAGATAAGTGCATCAGTTTGTTGTGTTCTCTACCAGATTCATGGGATAGTTTGGTTATTGCAATAGGTAGTAATGCAACTGCCTTGCAGTTTGATGAAATAGTCTCATCCTTGCTGACGGAGGAGATGAGACTGAAAAATATGGAGAGCTAGAATGGTGATGCCTTGTTTGTACAAGGACGGTCCCAGAACAAAAACAAAAATAAGTCATCGAGTGGGAGATCTAAATCTAGATGGAGATCTAAATCTCCAAGAAAACCTATAAAGGTGGTGTGCTGGAAATGTGGAAAGGAAGGGCACTATAAAAGGGGCTGTAAATCTAGAGCTCCTGATAAAGGAAAGGGATATGATAATGATCCTTCTGTAGAGGCAAAAACCACCTCAGATGAAGGTGGGGATGTGTACTTGGCTTCTTCAAGAACACATGTAGATCATGAGGCATGGTTGATTGACTCAGGTGCATCCTTTCACTTCACTCCCCATAGGGAGTGGAACTGCGAGTATGAGAAATATGATGGTGGTGATGTCTTATTGGGGAATGATAGGAAGGCTAGAATCATTGGTCATGGAAAAGTCAAGTTCAAGTTGCAAGGTGGAAGGATTAGAACACTTCCGGGTGTTATGCATATTCCTGCATTAGCCAGAAATATGATTTCTATAAGCAAGCTGGATGATGCAGGTGCAAAAACAGTGTGCGAGAAAGATACCTGCAAGATGGTTCGAGAAGCAATGGTATTGATGCGGGGAGTTTGGATTGGAACTCTATACAATCTAAAAGGTAGCATTGTTATTGATGGGTGCAACTAAAAAATTTTGTGGTTCCTGAAAGTGGAGCAAAAAATCTAGTGGTCTTTGGAGAAAAGACCATGCTATGGCATCAAAGCTTGGACATATTGGAGAGAAGGGCCTTCAAATAATTCATGGTGAAGGTATGGTATAAGGTATGACTAATAGCTCTCTAGATTTTGATTTCTGTGAAAATTGTGTATATGGGAAGCAGAATCGGGTGAGTTTCCCCTCTGGTGGTAAGAGGGTGAAATAGATATTAGAGCTTGTGCATAGTGATGTGTTTGGACCTGTGAAGGTTCCATCACTGGGTAATTCTGTGTACTATGTATCATTTATAGATGACTTCTCAAGGAATACATGGATATATTTCCTCAAGAAGAAATTTTAAGTCTTTGATAGGTTTAAATAATTTAAGGCTTTGGTGGAAAACCAAGCAGAGAAGAAGATAAAGGTGTTGGGGACATATAACGGTGGAGAGTTTTGAATCAAGGAATTTGAATAATTCTGTAAGAAGTG
Source organism: Pinus tabuliformis (assembly GCA_031772625.1). NCBI lineage: Eukaryota > Viridiplantae > Streptophyta > Pinopsida > Pinales > Pinaceae > Pinus > Pinus tabuliformis. The sequence goes on from CM062804.1 coordinate 1,556,722,647, forward strand.
TGGTATAGCACGACATAAGACTACTCCATACACACCTGAGAAAAATGGAGTTGTAGAAAGAATGAACAAGATGTTGATGGAAAGGGCAAGAAGCATGCTCAGTGGTGCCGAGTTAGGACAATAATTCTAGGCAAAGGCAGTGGAGACAACATGTTACCTGGTCAAGAAATCACCTTCATCAACATTGGAGGAAAAGACTCCACAAGAGGTATGGAATGGTAAGAAACCCTCCCTTTCACATCTGAGGGTATTTGGATGTGATGCATATGTACATGTTCCAAAGGAGAAAAGAACAAAGTTGGATAGTAAATCTGAAAAGTGCATATTTATTGCGTATAAGGATGGTTTAAAGGGTTATAAGCTTTGGAGCCCAGTAACAAGGAAGGTTGTGTACAACAAAGATGTGGTGTTTAGAGAGGTGAAAAATGTTATTAAACATGAAGTCCCATCAAAGGAACCTAAGAAGATAGAGTTTGAGCTAAAGGAGGAAGAATCAGAAGATGAAGAGCCACAAACTCCAGTTGTGAGAAGATCAGTTCGAGAAAGAAGGTAGCCAGAAAGGTATAGTCCATCTGCTTTTTGTTCAATTTTTGCTTTATCTATTATTGATGATGATCCTATAATTGTAAAGGAAGAAGTAGATTCAGAGGATGGAAAACTCTAGAAAGAGGCCATGGTTGAAATGGCATCTTTGCAAAAAAATGAGGCTTGGGATCTGGTGGAGTTGCTAGTTGGAAGGAAACCCATTGGTAGCAAATGGGTGTTCAAGAAGAAGACAAATGTAGAAGGAAAGGTGGAGAAATACAAAGATCGGTTGGTAGCAAAAGGTTATTCCTAGGTGTCGGGAATTGATTTTGGTGATATTTTTTATCCTGTTGCCAAGGTAGCTTCTATTAGATTACTTTTATCTGTTTCTGTTGCTTTTGATTTTGACGTAGAACAAACGGATGTGAAGACAACATTTCTCCATGGGGATCTGGAAGAGGAGATCTACATGAAGTAATTTGAAGGATTTGCGGTGAAGGGTAAGAAAGAACTGGTATGAAAGTTAAAGAAATCTCTGTATGGGCTAAAACAATCACTAAGGATGTGGTATCAGAAATTTGATACATTTATACAGGGACTTGACTTCACCAGAAGCAAAGTAGATCATTGTGTGTATTTTAAATTAGTTGGTGACCGTGTTATTTATCTGGTATTGTACGTGGATGATATGTTCTTGGTTGGAAATGACAAAGAAATTATCGAGGATTTGAAGAACCAATTTTCCTCCAAATTCAACATGAAAGATCTTAGTGTTGCGAACTATATTTTGGGCATGAAAATTAAAAGAGATCGTACAAAGAGGAAGCTCTGGTTAAAATAGAGGAAGTATGTTGAGATAATACTACAGAGGTTTAATATGCAGGATAGTAAATCGGTTAAGGTTCCTATTCCTATTGGTGTAAACTTATATGCTGAATAGTGTCCCAAGACACAAGAAAAGGAAGATGACATGTCCCGTGTTCCATATGCAAGTGTAGTTGGTAGCTTGATGTATGCGATGGTCTGTACTAGACCAAACATTGCACATGTAGTGGGAGTATTGAGCAGGTTTATGTCAAAACCAGGAAAGGAGCATTGGACAATAGTGAAGTGGGTTTTCAGGTATTTGCGTGGCACTAGTGATTATGTTTTGTGCTACCATGGAAGACCAAGATTGGACAGAGTTTTGGATATCCATAGCTTTGTTGATATAGAATGGGCTCTGGATCAGAGAAGATCTACAAGTGGGTATGTGTTTAACCTATTTGGAGGTACAGTTAGTTGGATGACTAAGAAACAATATATAGTGGCATTATCAACTACAGAGGTAGAATACATGGCAGCCACTCATGCAAGCAAAGAAGCAATTTGGTTGCAGAGATTGTGTTCAAGTATGGGGTTAGTGCAGGGAGCTATAAGGATAGACTGTGACAGCCAAAGTGCCTTTTTCTTGGCAAAGAACCCTGCTTACCATTCAAAGACAAAGCACATTGATGTTCAGTACCACTTTGTGAGTGATATGATCGAAGACCAAAAGGTGTTGATGCTAAAGGTGGACACTTTGAAGAATACTGCAGATGCATTGAAAAAATATGTGAGCTCTAAGAAGTTCTCTTAGTGTAGAGGAACAATGGGCGTTGCAGGGCTGGATAAATGACTAAGCTCTCATGTGGCCCCATATGGAAAGAAAACAACAAGTGGGAGAATGTTGGATTGTGTTATATTCTTTCCACGACTATGATCTTGTGCATTGTTTTCGCACATGGTTTTGGGCATGATGGTTTTCGGTCCATGGTATTCGATGCTTTGGCATGTCTATATATGTATTGTAACATTGAAAGGAACATAATGAAAAATCAATCTAGTAGTCTCGGTTTTGGGATCCAGTGGAAAATCTCTGTGTATATGTGTTATGCTCTCGCATTGTTTATTTTCTGTGTTTTAGAATTCGTATGTAGGTAATTTCTGTACGGGTTAAAACCTAAAGACTCAAGCCCATTTTGTCCCACATGGGTATATGTAGAAATTGTATTATTATTTGTAGATATACTGTAAGTGAAATTCCAAGTGTCATTAGCGGAATGTGAACAGTCACTATGTAATGTAAAGAGTTATTTGTAAAGGAGTTGAAGAGTCATAAGGGTAGTCAATGAGTCAAATGGGAATGTCAAGGGTCACTCCACGCTTTACTATATATAAAACCTCATAACTCATAATAAAGGCTTTTGGGAGCCAATATTTTGGCTAGGCATTGCTTAGAGAAGGCTTGGAGTATTGTGAAAAGCCTTGGCTTATCCACAGTGTAGAGCGAGTACACTTATTTGGAGAAGCAGGTTATGTTGACCGTAATGTTCCACTATTGGGGCTAGTAGCTATCAGTGGTGTATGTATGGATGGAACTTTCACTTAATAATATAACTGAGCCAAAATGTTTTCATGGATATTATATTATTGTAGTTGGACTATTCTGGTTTCTTTAGCAATGTATGTTGTTTAACTTACGCATTTGTGTATGAACTATTTCTTATGCAATTGTATGAATATTATTGAAGGTGTGTTTATGGATTAACCCATTACTTTGGTTTGTGGACTATTCCACTTCCAGCTCATGATGTCATTCTGCTCGTGTGTTCCCTTCAGGCTGTGTACTATTACATGCTTCTAATGGACACACTTCCTTTCCCCCTTTGTGTGTTAGAAACCCCATGCATATCACTTGACTCGCTGCAAAGTCACACACTTGCTTCTGACCAAAGCTATCATCCTTACCTCTATGCGCTACTGTGGTCAAGGCACTACATTACCACCCATTGCTGGGACTCCTACTCCAAATGGCATGAGGTGTAGTTTGGAATTCTTACTGGGAAAATCCCCTTGACATGTTGGCAAGTCCAACACCATCAATATTTCTGGCACTAGAAGGAGGGCCAAATGACAAGCTGAGCTCTCAAAGGCTTTTTTGAATCTTTTCACACCATTCATGACTTACATCACAATATCAACTCCGACATATTTTTCTCATGCACATGATTTCGAAGTGTCGGAGGATGTCATCAATGAATTATCACGAATAAAATATGATGGTGAAGGTGAAATAGCCTTGTTAACACATGAAGTTTCCTGTTTGGGCTTCTATGAGAGGAATGAAGTCCCCTCATATGACATTTCCTGTGGGTTGTTTGCTTACACGTTCGAAAGGCGCATTAAGAAATGGTGTCTCACATTGCCCACAACCTCTATTCACTCTCTTAATCACATGATCAGAGAGTTAGGTAATGCTTTCTTTTGTTATGATTGTAAATCACTTAATAACAAAGTTCTAGAGTTACGGAAAGCACGTGATGAATAAATTATAAAATTTTGGGATCAATTATGTAATCTTTCTTTTCAATTCCCTGAAGATGACATTGATTGGAAAATTTTCAAAAGATTGCAGTATCTTCTTCATATATCTGAAAATCCACATGAGTTAGAATCATTCAAACCACTCCCAACATACCCCGATGTTATAGCTTCCAAATCTAAGATGGACAAGGTCATTGTCATGAGTGACTCTCCATACTCTCTTCATCAAACAACTCTAGCTCTGCGGGACAAGGTGGGAGAAGTTGGGAGCCAACTTTTTGAATTGTCACCTCGTCCCACCCCACCTACTCTGGATATCTGTGAAAATTTGGACTGAAACCCTAATGGTTCTCACGTGATCTTGTTTTCTAAACCTCCATCCTTTGGTTCCTTTGATCCTTCGTATTTGAGTGTCTTGTGTTCATTCGTTTCGGATTCCACATGTGATTTTCACAAGCATCAAGTTATCAGGCGAAGTTGGTGTTAAGAAGCCAACCTGCGCTGCCATTTTTTATGAGTATGTGTGGGAATATAAATAAGAAGATGCGGTGAAGGATGACCTCCTTATGTCCGCACCTCATTTTCTCTATCCTGACATCTTCTGTGATTCTGCTATTTCTGATTTTTCTTGTGAAAAATCATCTCTAGATATTTCTACTTCCGATCATGAATAAGACACACAGGGTGTTAGTCCGTCATTTGATTGCGGAGAGGATAAATATTTCTCCCCAAATCCACCCAATTTGTCATCTCTTCTTTCTAGAAATTTAGAGGGTGAAAATTTCTATTTCTCGTCAACCCCTCTATAAGATTCGTCATATCATGAGGATGCCGATGCACCTCTCAAATTTTTATGATCGTGGATGTCGTGATATTTTTACTCTTTCATTTGATCACGATTCTGATTCACTTACTGTTGATATTTTTAAGCCAACGATCTTTGATGATACATCTTTTGATGAAGTGGAGACCCCTCAAGGTGTTGAGGCATTTCAACCCAAGCTGATGGTTATGTCAGGTTCTCATAGCCCTGAGGTTAGTTCCACTTCCGATCAGAAATATGTTGAATCACCCCAAGCTCCTCATCACTCTCTCGTGCACATTGAAAATCGACCTGATCTATAGTTTTCACATCCTCCACTAGAATCACATGATCCTATCTCTCATGCATTAGAAGACTCATACGTAACAAGTCATGTTGCAAAACAAATTTTTTCTTCTTTCTGCATGTTTGCTCATTTGTCAAGATTGCAAGAGTGTACATGCTTGTCATTCACGCACAGTGTGATACAACACCATGATATGTATGCAAAGTGCCTTCCATGTGTTTTACTCTTTTATTTTCTGTGGACACATTCAAGCTTCGAGCGTGTCTGTTTTCATTGCTTTATCTTTCTTGATTGCTGGTTTTCCTGAATATATGTCTTGTCAACCATGCCTTCACTTACATAGGCCAACCAGTCCATCAATGACTGCATTGGAAATATCACTTTACGTGAGTAGTCCCATGCAATGTTTATCTTACGAGTAGGAGTAGTGTTTCCTTTCTTGCTTGTGTTTTCTTTCATGTTTTGATTTCACTTGTTTTTGCTTTCATTTTATTGCTTTCCTTTGCTTGTTTGTTTGTTTATGCACCTGTAGGATTAGCTTTCCCATGAAAGCGTGTTTGGCTTCTTGAGACAAGCAGGGTGAAATACAAGAGGACTTGTACTACTATCAACATTTGTTTATCTATATATTCCCTCTCTTTATTAAGAACTTTCCTTTCTTCATTCGATGATACCCTGATGAAAAATCCGTTCCTTTTAGATTGAGTCTTGGTGAAATCACAACCCTTGCACTTTTAAATAGTACCACCTACTCTAATCAGTTTTCTATTTTTGGTTAACCCTTATCAAATTAGTCAAGTAGAGTAAGGTGATGGGGAAACACTAACAAGTATGTCAGAGGTATATATAATATCCTTCTATGAAGGGACAACATCTTTTGCTCTCAATAAGTCGAGATCCCTCTTTTGACTCATGAAATAAATAAGTTCCTATGCAAAGTTCTTTAAAAAATGAAAAATGAAAAAAATAAAATAAAGGTGAAAGAATAGAGAGGTTTCCTGTGTAGGGAGGTGAAGCAAATAACCCCGTCAGGGTACTTTCCAGGCTCGTTGGGAATGGAGAAATTATTGTGTTCTTGAAGTGACTCCATTGGGGTACTTTCCATGCCTACTAGCAGTGGAGCAACACTAGAGATAAAACTAAAATTTTGATAGTCTATATTACTTGTGCATCAATATACCCCTCATCCACAATAGAAACAACTGCAAGTCACAAGTTCAAATCCTTCTTAAGATAATTTTGAAAGTACTCATACTATAAGAAGAAGACATAAGTGTGTTTGTAGTAGTTTCATTTTTCCTCTGTAATCCATCTTTGTTGAAGCTACTTGAAATTGTAAACAGGTGCGTTTTCAGTTGAACCTGACACCTGAGATTGAGTAAAATGGCTCAAATTAAGAATCTATTAGAAATATTAAACAAACTCATTAGTTCTACTACTAATGAAACTATAATATCATCAAATCAAGTCTTGTTGATATTAGAGTTCGTTTACATGATCCATTAGAGTTCATTGAATTTCTCCAAATCGAGTCTTAAGTACAACGAGACAATCCTAATTCCAAACAACAGTAGAAGAGTAATGAAGCTACTTCAGGAGAAAATTTGGATGAAGTGGAAAGCCATGTTCAAGCAAGCATATGCAAGAGTAATTTGCATATAGATGTTAAACCTGTCGTTCCTAAAACGTTTATAAGACCATGGGAAGAAATTAAACATAAAAAAAAGAAAAAAGAAAACTGGTGTTAGATATGATAAAGATGTGGCTTTTTATGTGCTTGATTTTTCTAAACCTATACAATTTCATAGTGTTGTATTTAAGGATGGTGTTGTTCCAGAACAAATTGATCGATGCCAATACTGTAATAGATTTGGACATGTGAAAAATCAATGTTTTGATCTTCACATGTGTGAGCATTGTGGAAAGTGTTAGAGCCTAAATCTACCACAGGCTGAAGGAAGGCAGGTCTAGGGTAACATCAAACCACGCTAACCTGGTAGCTAGCCTTACCAGGTTGGGAGAGGGCTCTCTCCTTGTCAATCTCAATTTGGATATGGAAACTAGGGCTTGAGATGATTGAAATGAATATTTATTTTAGGCTCCGTATAGTAAATTAGGATTTCTAGTTTGATTTTAAGTTTGGTTGCTAGATCAATTAGAGAAGGAAGATTGGATCTGGGAAATAAACTCAGGGATACAATCATGTCTTGTGGGGCAGGGTAGACAAGGGCAGAGGGTTGAGATGGTAAAGTAAGACTGCTAAGGAGTTGATGAGGGCACAAGAAACTATGAATCCTCTTCAAACAATGAAAACATTGAAAACTAAATGAAATCCCAAGACAAAGCATTCTAAATCTAGTGTATTTTGTCTATTCACCTTGATTCATTTAGTTTAGAAGAAAGAGAGAGATTTGGATACATATAAAACATCAAAAAAACTCATTACAAAAAAGAAACAATACATAAACTCACTGTCAGAGGAATCCCACAAAAATAGCTGTGAAACCTGGTTTTATTCCTTGCCAACTGTTGATACAAAATGTTCAGTGAGTCCAACACTTCTTCCAAAGTCCAACCTTTACAAATGAATAAAAAATTACATGATATAAGCAAGGAAACTATTCAAGCTAGCTATCAGGGTTGAATCCATGAGAAAAGGGGTGGTTTCAACCATATCTAAACTAAGAACAAGAATATAGGCAGTGGAACAACTTGCCTCTAAAACCAAAGAAACCAATTCATTCAGTTCAAAACCACCTTTGACTTGATGTATCTACCCTACTAAGTGTTTTACATCCATAATTACATCAAATTACATCATTCACCATGATAATTTCACCAAGAGGGCAAGAAAATTAACTGCAGAGAAAACTAGGCGAAATTTGGAAAAACAGGAAAAATTGGCAAAATTCCTCCTATGCGCAACGCTTTTTCTATGCCACTTTTAGAAAGCTTCCTGAAGTACAAATCAGGTGCAAGCTGCACACAATGCTTATTGCAGAAAATGAAGAAGCAGTGGCATTTTGGACTTGCACACTTTCCTGGTCTTTCTTTATTTGGGGTTCATTTCTTTCACTTTTTTGACCATTTTATTCTTTTTACCCTTTGATTTTTCTTTTAGGGCATACCCTCTTTACATTTTTTACATTTTTTGATTTTTTGATAATATGGAAAACCTTTGTAACTAGGAAAGGAATGAACATATTACAGAGCTCAACAGTGAATCATGAAATATGACACCTATTGGTATAGGAGTATAACAAAACCTTATAACATAATTAATATTTATAAATATCAATTTGATTTTCAATAAGTCTTCCATTTATGAGCCCATGAAGCAATGTCATGTCAATCATGGATTTGTTATCTTTAATTTACTTATATTCAATTACATCTAATCTAATGCCTTTACTCAAATTATTATCAACATATTTAAATATGGATGTAATTTTCATGAAGTCCCATCCCCAAGTAAATCAATGAGTTGGCTTGGTGATATTCACAACACCTTAAACATGCAATTATTTATTTAGTTTTTTTTTGATATCCATTTGCCTTCAATGTTTTTCCTTTGCCACACAAGGGAAAAGAGTGAATTATTCAAAAACAAATATTAAATGACTTCCTCACTCCATTGTTTAAAAGTCCAATAAATCATTAGATTATCATAGAGGTCATCCATGACTAGAAGTGGTGTACATTCATTCCACTTGTCCAATTTTTCCAACTTGATTAGCTTAATGGGTGTTGTTATCGCTTGGTTTTCACTAATGGCCATGCCAATTCTACTATAACCAATGACCATTTTTCTAGAAGTTGACTTCATCCACTCTTTTATCAATATGTACCATGAATTTTCTAGATTCCTTGTATGCACAATGCATTCTCCATATATACATTCCTTCCTTGTCTTGTTGGCTTTGCATGAATATATAACAAATAGGAAAAACAAGATCATTAACTTGTTTATCTCTATAATCATTCAAAAATGTGGAAGATCAAATGCATCATAAGATGTTGTTGAATGGAATTATTGTCACTTGGACTATAGTATCTTAATGTAATTTCAATTAAAACTAATAATGGGAAACATAATAAGTTTATATATGGTCTCTACAACATAAATAAATATAGCAATGGCAATTGGTTACTAGAGTAATTTCCACTCAATATTGAAATATCTAGTGAACATTGTTATCATGGAGGTGGGTTTGTTGTGTGCGCGTGTGTGTGTGGCCAAGTCAATGTCCTTAAGCAATGTGGGGCTAATGCCTTTCAGTATGACTGCAAGAAGTGTTTCATTGTAGCCTCATGGGTAACTTATTAAGACTGCCCCAACACCATTGGAGCTTGGATTCAATTGGAATTTTGATTCATTCATTATGATAAATATAGTTTTTCCTTCATTCTCAATAGTGATGTCATAAATACCTTGAGATGTTAAGAAAAACAATGATTTCATGGTTTCAATCACACTCTTGAGACTCTCATAAAGGCAAGGATCCCTTAAATGTTAAAAGATTCATTATTTGAATATGGGTGGTGAGTTCTTATGTCACCATTTATGAATTGGAAATGTTCTTAAGATGTATTAGAAGCCCTAACTATAGTGTTTGTTTGATACAAATGATTAAAACTATGATTATATGTTGTTCATAAGAAGGTGGATCTCATGTATATTTAGGTTGTTGCATTGTATGCTTCATAATATACTTGAGCTTCTATAACCAACCCAATTATCTACCACGAGATAGATGCAACCACAAGCTTACTTACTCGGTGGTTGCTATCAAATAAATAAAGGTCACTAACAAACCATTACAACAACTAATAAAATGTATATAATCATGGTGATTTCATAAACACGACATTAGCATATCTACTAGCACAACCATAGGCATCAAAGCACTCACTTCATATTACATCTCAAGTTGTTAAAATTGAAAAATTCATAGAACTAAATAAATTATAACATCATTATTATTAGTAAAAATAATTCCTCCAATCAAGGTGATAATTGAGAAAAGCACGTAGGAGGAGGGGAGGTTTGGCCTCCACCGTCACCCTGCTTCACTGGGGTGAAGGAGGTGCCATCTTGCCCTACACATAGCATCAAACTTTAATGCATTAACTCATGGGACTCTCTTCAATTATTACACCTCACAAGGTGCTAAGGGGCTGCCTCAATTTGATAATTCCTTCATATTATTAGTTGTGGCGATGTCTATTTACAATGGTGAGTAGTAACCTCAAGCAACAATCTATCACCTTTCTCACTTCTCCCCCATCATTTGTTGTTGTTTCCATCTCCGTGAAAAGGGTGGGTCTAGGTCCTCCTAACTTGACCTCTCCTAAAACTATTATTGATGCCCAACTACTCACAGAGAATCCAATTTCAAGAATTGTAGTGGTGAGGATGCTTTGGGTGGCACTCAAAATTTTCTCTATTAATGAATGGGAAGGAATTCTTAGGATTCCACTCTGTTCTCAGTAATAGTGCATGCCCATTACCTACTTCTCATATACTCATTTATTTTTGGTCATAATAGGAGTCTATGTGTGGTGGTGCGCTGTTTTGTTTAGCCTAACCCGAGCCTCCTTCAAAGCTCGTCTTTTATTACCTATGTGGTCTCTTTACACTTTCACGGAACTTGTCTTTATTTTTCCCTCCTCTTATCACCAGCTTGTAGTAAGTCTCTACCATGCTCCTTGCTTAAGCCCTCACAAAGCTCGTGCCTTTACCTTCCATTCCTACTCCTTTGTAGCATGCATCATCACTCTACTCAAGTATAATTTCACCATGCCTCGTCAATGCATGAGATGTCAACATGGCTTTATTGGACGCGGTGAAGGCAGCTCTTGAGACTTCTCACAGGTTAAATTGTAGCGCACACCAACTACGAGGCTACACCTAAGCACATATAACACTGATTTAATCAAGAAATCATTGAATCTATGCATGGGCATAAATCTCACACTAATGATGATATCCTTTCTCAAGCTGATTGGATTCCTAATCCCAGCCACACTCGTGGCCAAAAGAACCAGTATCTATGCACAATAGAGCACTACTGGCATATGAACACTCTTATTGGCAAGGCACTCTAAGACAAGGAAGATGATAAAATAAAATGTTCCCTCCAAATTCGAATCCTCTATGCAGAAAACATGTAGATGTCATTGGAACACAGACGTGGAAATGAGGCTTGCAAAAATTAAAGCCCTGATTCATAAAGGGAATTGTAAAGCCTCTCTAGGAACTCCTATTGTGTCTATTGATGTATCCAATTTAGCCTAGTCATCACTCATGCTCTTGTCACAATGATTGGAGGTGTTTCTCTATGTTTGGCATTCCCATAATCACTACTAGGCAAAGGTAGAGTTTTGGCCATTTTGTTTCAGTTAGCATAGCATATATTTTTGTTATACTTGTATCTCATGATGATACTCTCTCTTTTGTCAATTTTTGCACTATGTTCATACTCTTTTGGACTAAGGATTTACTTTTCCATTATTTGTTTGCTTTTCCTATGGGCAGACCGTGACAGAAACAACTTGGTGTATGATATTTTTTTATAATCAATATAAATTTTAATTTACAAAAAAAATATAAAAAGAATTAATATATAAGTTAAACATATATACATTTGAAAAAACATGGAACAATATTCTTAACCATGGAAATTTACCCACTTTAACATGGATATTCTTAATGTGTAAATAGAGTGTGTTACAATACTAGACCAATACCATGGCTTATCAATACAACATGCCAAAAAAGCCAAACTTATTCCATATGACGCTTGTTTATATGACATTTTTCTAATTTATTAATTTAATTAAAAGAGAAAAATTGCATAACTACTTTGGGAATAAATTTGAGTCTTTGATTTTTGTATACTACAAATTCTAAGATATTCCATGGAGATTAAAATTCTTGAAACCCAATTCCAAAATAGGAATACCTATTAACATAATTGATTATCAAAATTAAACATACAGTAACATTAAAAACTAGGGAAATTTGCCAATTTGGTTAAAAATTAGCCTTTTTTTTAATATATATGATTAAATGGATGATACTGGCCAAAAAATTTACCAATTTAATAGTAAATTACATGTTTTTTATTAAATATTGCGTACAATCTATACATATGAATTTTCAAATTTCCCCTACAATATTATATATAGGAAACATATTAAAACCTTAAAAAATGCCCTATTAAAAACAAGTGCTATAGGGCAACTTAGTGCCTCCACTTAAGTGGAAATTATGTTTTCATAAAAATTGCAAATGAATATATGAAATGGAAACATTAATTGTTAAAGGACTTGCATAAATACATTTACAGTTTTACTTCTACTTATTAAAGTGTTAAAAAACACATAAATGATGGTATGTGGTAACTCCTAGTAAGCATGCTTATTTACATCTTGTTCCTATCCATTTTTTATGCAAATACTTGATTAAATTATGGTGGACACTAACTAATGGTAAATATATTATTTAGTTGAGTATGATTTATTTTCAGATATTTTAATTTTGGTTGGTTTTCTTATGAAGCTTAACAACTAAAAATCACTGCACAAATATAGAAAATTCATGTCATGTTGAGTATGAGTTATTTTCAAATATTTTAATTTTGGTTGGTTTTCTTATGAAGCTTAACAATGAAAAATCACTGCACAAATATAGAAAGTTCATGTCATAAATATTGCAACTGTATGGCTACAATAAGACCTTCAAGTTCAAGTTATGATCCAATCAAATGTTTGAAAAATATTTTTTGCTATAATATTTAAAAATAAATATTTATTTTTCAAAGTTAAAAATTATGAGTTGCATTGGTTAATGCTAAAATAATACTGATCAGCCAAAAAATCAATTAGTAGAATCAAAGGCTAAAAAAAATAACAAAAAAAAAAATATTAAGAATATTAATATATCTACACATATATATTATAAATACATTAATATTCAAATAATTAAAAAACTAATACTTTATGTTATTTGAAATAATTCTTTTTAATTTATAGAATACAATAGTGGCCCATATCACTACATAAATATTAATCCATAATAAAATTTATATAGATGAATGTCTTTCGGATTAATCACATCGTTAGGATTTGGTGGAGGTTTCGAACCAACTAATGTGGTTCATCATCAGGACAAGGTGAAAAATTCATACAATATTTAAGAATAAATAGCAAGGATGCATCATAGCTCAGGGGTTGAAAACTAGCCATTGAAAACTCGCCGTTGGAGATTAGTTGAATAGATAAATAGAAATTCAAAAAGTTAGAATGGAATTATTTGATATTTTAATTTTAGTTATAAATTATTTAATATTCTAATTTTAGTTATGAATTATTAATATTTTAGTTATTGTAAGTTAGTAATAATAGTAATAAGTTGTTAGTAAAGTTAAAATAAGTTCTTAATAAAAAGAGGATGGGAGATTATATAATAATAAGATAAAAATAGTTGTTATATATAATTAATAATCAGGTTATAAGATTAATATAAGATTCAAATATGCTACATGGGATAGGAATTATTTATTATAAATTTTAGTTATAAATTAGTAAATATGTATTATTATAAATTAGTATTGTTAAGAATACTCCACATTAATAAGATGGTTAAGAATAACCTATAAATATTACTAACGAAAGTTATTAGGAGATTATAAGAATATTAAATACTAGTGAGGTTTAGATCTAAATTATTATATACTATAAAGAGTAAGGTAAAGAGGAGTTATGATAATGAAGCAAAGAGGAGTTAAGAGATAGATTCAAATATTATATGCTAATGAAGCAATTAAGAGCTTAATAGTATATATTAATTATGTTAAAATAGGGTTAGAATATGAATAAAGATAAGGGATAATATATGCTATCAATATATACAGAAAAAGAGAGGAGGGAATTTATTTAAAATAGAGTACTTAGGAGCTTGAGAATTATTATAATTATGTTAAATAAGATAAAATATATCAAGAAAAAAGTGGGGGAAGGAGGGACAAAAAATACATGGAGGACAGGGTGGGCAGGGAACAAGTTTTTCGCAAAAAACTCACATGGAACAATATCTTCATGCTAGCTCTCATCATTTTCCTACTCAAAAATTTGGTGTTCTCAGCACCTTGGCTACCCGGGCTCTGAGAATCTCTGATGAAAACCACCTAGAGCAGGAGAAATCTCATCTCCTTGAAGTTTTTAAAAATAATGGGTACAACAAAACTCAGAGCCTCAAGGCCTTTCAAAGAGCCAGTAAAGGACATAGAGTTAAAACTACTCGTGTTGATCCTATCTCGAAGGTTCATCTCCCATTTATTCAAGGGACCACAGATAGGATTGCCCATATCCTTAGAAGGAATAATGTTTCCTCTTCATTCAAACCTCTGAGGACCATTAGAAATTCTCTTGGTTCGGTTAAGGACCCTATCAACCCGAAGGACATGAAGGGATTTTACCTAGTTCCATTCTCCTGCGTATTCCTTATATTAGAGAAACGGGTCAATCAATTAACCAGAGGATCCATGAGCACACTGCAGACATAAGGCACAATCATTCCCGCTCTTCGGCTCTAGCTGAGCATGCGGAGAAATCCAAACACCATGTCTGTATTGAGGATTCTAGAGTCATTGCTAGGGTTGATCATTTCCTCCATAAGAAGCTTAGGGATGTGGTCGAAATTGAAATGCATGCTAGAAATCTCAACATGGACGATGGTTGGAAATTAAGTAAAAGTTCGATTCCAGCACTCTTCTTATAAACCTCTTGCCTTTGTCCTCCGTGTATTTTTGTCCCTCCTCCCCCCCTCCGTCCTCCATGTATTTTTTGTCCCCCCAACCCCTGGGCCCCTTTTTCTTGATGTATTTTATCTTATTTAACATAATTATAATAATTCTCAAGCTCCTAAGTACTCTATTTTAAACAAATTCCCTCCTCTCCCTTTTAGTATATATTGATAGCATATATTATCCCTCCTCTTTATTCATATTCTAACCCTATTTAACATAATTAATATATACTATTAAACTCTTAGTTGCTTCATTAGCATATTATATTTTGAATCTATCTCTTAACTCCTCTTTGCTTCATTATCATAACTCCTCTTTACCTTACTCTTTATAGTATATAATAATTTAGATCTAAACCTCATTAGTATTTAATATTCTTATAATCTCCTAATAACTATCGTTAGTAATATTTATAGGTTATTCTTAACCATCCGAGTATTCTTAACAATACTAATTTATAACTAAATTTATAATAATAAATATTTACTAATTTATAACTAAAATTTATAATAAATAATTCCTATCCCTTGTAGCATATTTGAATCTTACTCTTAACCTTATAACCTGATTATTAATTATATATAACAACTATTTTTATCTTATTATTATATAATCTCCCATCCTCTTTTTATTAAGAACTTATTTTAACTTTCTTAACAACTTATTACTATTATTACTAATTTACAATTACTAAAATATTAATAATTCATAACTAAAATTATAATATTAAATAATTTATAACTAAAATTAGAATATCAAATAATTCCATTCTAAATTTTTTGAATTTCTATTTACGTATTCAACTAATTTCCAACGGCTAGTTTTCAATGGCTAGTTTTTCAATGGTTGACCGTGGGCTATGATGCATCCTTGCTATTTATTCTTAAAGATTGTATGATTTTTTCACCTTGTCCTGAGGATTCGACCAAAGCCTAATGATGTGATTAATCTGAAAGACATTCATCTACAATATGAATCACAAAAGTCTCAGATCTAACAAAATTTATATAGTTTTAATGATGATATTTTCATTGAACAATCTCTACTTAACATTTTTATCTTCACATTATAAATTATAATATCAACTAATTTTTATAATAAAATATAAAAATAAAAATAAACATTCAAATTTAAAGTTTTAATAGGGTTTTTTTAATAGTATAAAATAAAATTAATCCATTTTAATTTAAACGTTTGATATGGATTTCATAAAACTTATTTCTTTAAGTGCGAAATTGTTCATAAAACTTATTTCAAATTTTTATTTCTTTAAATCTGAAGTTGTTAGTAACTTCTCGTTTCAATATTTATATCTCAGTTTTTATTATTTATAAATTTAATATATTATTTAAAATATAAAATTAATTATTCTATTTAAGATATATAAATGATTACTTTATTTCTTCAGGTTTAAAGAAAATAATGTTTTATTTAAATAAATAAATAAAATAAAACCACCCTACACAAAAATAGAGACAAAAATCAAGACGTGGAAGAGCTTCGAATATGTGTTCGAAATGGAATACAAGTCAAACTATACAGAAGATCTCCATAATTCTAAGGTGACAACTCGGATAGGATCCATGGTCATCAAATGGATCCGACACTAATGAAGCATTAAAAATACAGTGGGAAACATTAGGTCGGCGATGATCCGGTCGTGATCACATGCTAAAGGTGGACAGCCCGGGTTCGGATAATTACGTTGTTACATTAATAGGATGTCCACTTTGGAATAGACCATTCAAGACTTTAATTTAATTATTAAAAATTAATAATAGTTAGATAATAGTTGGTACTATAGATAATGTAATTTATTTAAAGAGAGTTATGAATTTTATACTTTTCAATTTAATTTTAAAATTAATTGAAAATATAATATATATAAAATATTTTTATTATCAAATCACATGATTTTTAAGACATATAATATTGATAACTATAACATTGTAATAAATTTTATTTACAAATTAAAAATATCAATAATAAAATAAGATACAATTTTATAACATATTGTTATGTAATTATATAATAATGATGACTATATATATATAATATTTTACTATAATTCATTTAGCATATAATATTGATAACCATAATGTTGTAATAAATTTTATTTACAAATTAAAAATATTTATAATAAAATAAAATGAATAAATGGTAAGACACCATAAATTGAAGATTTGTTTTTCTTTTTGACTCTAGCATGAAGAACATGTTTTAGAAAAAACTATGCAGGACTTGGGATTGAGGATGGCTCTACGATTTAGCGAAAGGTCGACCTTGCAGTATTATTTAGGGTTTGGTTAGTTCACTGCAGATCCCTGCAACTTCATGCCGAAGTTGACGGGGTAGAGGGGGAGATTGTATATGTTTCTTTGCATTGGGCTAGAGGTTTCGATTATGGGCAGATGTTTTTGTTGTGAAGCGAGGAGTATCTGGCGGTTATTGAAGAAGCTTTAGAACAACAAGGAATAATTTATATGTTGATGTGTCGATCTAGACAGAATATCCACCTCAACATTCTGGTATGGAGTTACTAGGGTCAGATGGAGCACCGGCTCTGTAGGTTTCCTCACCTAGGTTTTCCTCGGATGAAGTATTTGGAAGCCCTACAACCCTAGGTTTTGAAAACCTATTCTCGACATTAGGGAAAATCTCGATTGGGATTCCTTGCTTAAGAGAATTGATAAACTTGATTTTGGGTAATGAGCAGTCATAGTCAGAACTCTCGCTTCCATCTCCATCATCCTTGCAATTTCTGAAAAAATTGTTTAAACCCGAGCTCAAAGGAAAATCAGAACATAGGAATCCCCAATAGGGATGAATCAATAGGGGTCTCAGAGAAATATGATGGGCATGTTCATTCTGGGAGCCAATATTATGTAGGTTATAGCCAAGGGCAGAGGGTCAATACAGATCAAATAACATCGGGTCTCAAGACTCTTTCTTTGGCCCAAACTTCTAGTTGTTTTGACGAGATCCCTGTGAGTGAACTTGAACATTATCAGTCAGAGATTAGGGTTAGCAGTTCAAAAAGTAATCCCCCACAAGGTTTCAGAAATGTTGATGAAGGTATTCCGAACAAATGAGATAAGAAATCAAAGTGTACAAAAGTTAGAGAAAGAGGGCATTTATTGGTTCTAGGGGAAGGTATCAAACTGGATGAGGTTATGGACACGACAGATCAGGTTTTGGTTGGTAGGGTTCGTGGGAGAAATTACTCTTCGGTGCTACTGAAGAAAGGGGTCTTGGAGGTTTGGGGTCAAATTTAGAAGCATTGTTGACTGTGGAGACGATGACCTAAGGATGGTTTATAGTGCGATTCATGAGGGTTGAACATGCATCTTGGGTACTGACTAAATTTTGGCTCATTGAGATGGCTCCTATAATGATGAAAAGATGGTCACCTCTATTTGATCCTAAGAGAGAACAATTGGGGGCGAGTCCGATTTAGGTAAGGATGTCGGGTTTGCCTCTTCAATTTTGGACAGAAGATGTTTTCAGAAGCATTGGGAATGATCTGGGGGTTTTCTTAGACTATGATAAATCTTTTGTTGAGATGGGAAAGATGGCTTACGCTCATATTTTGGTACATCTTGACACTAGGGAGGGACAGGTGGAAAGTTTGAAGATACAATGGAAAGGACTTTCCAGATTGCTGAAGTTGGACTATGAAGGGATACCATTTAGATGCAGGAGGTGTCACGAAGTAGGTCACATCTTCCAAGAATGTCCATTGAACACAAAGGAGAAGACAATAGAGGATCACTAGGGTGGGACTGAAGGCACACATGGGAATGAAGAAGGCACAAATGATATGATGTAGATGCCTCAAAAGACTTATGTTCGTCAGCAAAAGGTAACAAACAAGAATGAAGGGAAGCAAGCCTCATCCTCTAGACTGGAATCTCTGAGGGTTACATGTGCGCAAGCTTCTTCATTAGTTCCCATTTCGGGTATCAATCTCTCTCTCCCATCCTTGGAACCTAATATTTCATTTAGTCCATCTTGCTACTCTTATGTATCTTTTCCTGCAAAGAATGTTGGGGTGGTATTACCTTTATGTGATTTAAGTGTGGTTGCTTGTCCCTTGGTCTCGGTTCTTGTATGTTGCTCTGCTCCTTTCCCTGTCATTATCGTATTATCCAAAGTATATGTTCCCTTGAAGACATATACATCATCTAAATCTAATACGAGCCATAGATATTACCTAAGATCTTTGACTAAACAACTTATAGTTGTTGGTGGGTTATAGGTATCACATATCCATTGTTGATTCCCAAATCCACTAGAGGTAGGAAGTGCTATATATCAAAATCCATTCATAAGGAAAGTATGGATGTAGTAGAAGGAAGATAGTTATCATTTGATGGAGTTCTTAGAGAAAAAGAAAACCCAATCATGGTTTCTCGATGAAGTGGTTATCCTTTAACTGCAGAGGGTTGGCTAGCCCTACTAGAAAACTATCCCTCAGAAGGTTATTAGATTCTGAGAAATTGGATGTGATTTTCCTTCAAAAGACATTAGGGGATAGTGTTCAAATTGTAACTCTATTAGAAGCTATGATATCAGGATGGAATTTCCATGCCTTAGATGTGAGAGGTAGATCTGGTGGAATTGTAGTAGAAATAATCAATAGATCGGCGAAGTTAGTGAATATTTGGAGGAGGGAAGGAGTATTAATCACAAATGTATTCTCTAAAGAATTATTTATTGACATTAGGATTGTCAGCATATATGGGCCATGTCACAATCGTATGGACTTCGGGGAAGATGTTATGGGATCTTCATTAATGCAAGTTGACAATTTAATATTGGGGGGATATTTAAACTTCTCAATGGGTCATGCAGAATCTTGGGGAAGCCATGCACAAGTGGATTCACTCACGGATTTATTTGAACAACTCGTTGAGAACAACAAACTTATTGATATAGAAGTAGCACACATTCAACCTACCTGGAGAAATAATAGAATGGACAATGCTATGTTAGCAAGGTTTCTTAATAGATTCCTAATCAAGGAACCACTGATGGACAAGATAGAATCGGTTAGGCAATGGGTTGGTTCGGGAGGAATTTCAGACCATTCTCCCATCTTTTTGGAAGTAGTAGGAAACACTCCAAAGTCGCATGCACCATTCAAATTGAATGCAACATGGTTAAGGGATGAGGATTTTCAAAGAATTGTCAAATAAGTATGGCAAGCTAGATCACAAATTGAGGAAAGTTCATTGGTAGAGAACCTGGATGGAAACCTTATTCCCCTAAAGCAGAGGACCATATAATGGGAAAAGGAAAAGAAAAAAAGGAAGAACAGACCCTCTGTGGACTCAAGTATGAATTAACCAGATTAGAAGAGCTTGACAGTGGAGGGTATAATACTCCATAATCAAAAATATATATTTCACAATTAGAAGCAGAGAAAATCATGGTATTAAGAGAGAAGGAAGAAACATAGAGACTTAAGAATAGATTTATCTAGCTCCAGGCAGGAGATGACAATACAAAAATTTTCCAATAGCATGCAAGTGGTCGTAAGGCATTCAATACTATATGGTCCCTAGAGGATGAGGCGGCATCATCAATGCATACCTTCAGGAGCTTAGCGAATCTTAGGATACAACATTTTGGTAATCTGTTCAAAGCACAACAGGATGCGTTGTTGGCGGAAGTTATAAAGGTAGCTAGCCTCTTTCCATGGTTCATGAATGAGGAAGTTAATGAAGAACTAAACATGTTAGTGATGATGGGGTAGCTAGAGGTTGTACTGAAATGGTTTAAAAAAGACAAGATCCCTAGTTTGGATGGATGGCCTGTGGAATTTTACCTCGCATTTTTTGATTTAATAGGTCAAGATTTACTAAGGGTGATCGAGGAGTGCAGGAAGAATGTATGATGCATTCAATGCTACATTCATTGCCTTAATTCCCAAATCAGATAAGGCCAAAACCTTTAATTATTTTAGGCCTATTTCATTGTTTAATTACATATATAAAATCATTGTGAAGATCATTGCAAACCGAATTAAGCCTATTTTATTCCAGCATATTTCTAAGGAACAATTTACATTATTGGAAAATCATCAGATCCATGAAGCTATAGGTATTGCACAGAAAGGGCTACACTCCTTAAAAGTCAAGAATCTGGAAGGAATGATCCTAAAATATATCTTTACAAAGCATATGATAGGACTAGTTGGTTGTACATTCGGATGTTGTTGACTCATATAGGTTTTCAATATGAATTCATTAATTGGATAATGTGGTGTACTACTTATGTATCGTACAACATTCTTATCAATGGATCAACAACAAATATCTTCCACGTAGAATGTGGTCTTAGGCAAGGATGCCCTTTATCACCTTTGTTATTCCTTCTAGCCATGGAGGGTCTGAGTAGATTTTTATCTTAAGAAAGGAATCAAGGAAGATTCAAAGGTGTGAAAATTGATGCAAATGTTCTCTTGACTCATCTACTTTTCGTAGATGATGTCCTCATTTTTCTAAGTGAGGTTATCAATGATTCCATTGTGCTCAACAATATTCTCAAAATTTTATGTAAAGCCACGTGGATGGAGATTAATCAAGAAAAATCCACTTTATCAGCTACGGGGTGCACACATTTCAAACTAGTCTATGGAAAAAACAGATTTCCCTATCGTCATTTGATTTTTTAAGATGGGAAAAAGTCTTTGGGATATCGACTAAAACCTAATAATTATATAATTGCATACTAGATGTGGTTGGTAGAAAAGATTGAAAGTAGAATTAATGTCTGGCATCACCGACGATTATCTAGGGTGGGTCGATTAGTTCATATCAAATCTGTGTTGGAGGCCATCCCTGTATATTGGATGTCTTTAACATGGATCCTAAAGGGAACTCTTCACAGAATATGATCTGATAATGAGATCTAAGACAATGTTTAAGGTATTACAGACTCATGTGCATGGATATGCCTATGTTACTTTATGCAATGGATCAATAAGATTGCGAAATACACAGGCAATGAAGCAGTAAAAGAAACATAATAGAAAACACACATAAACACAAGAAGTTTAATATGGAGTTCACCCAAAATTCCTGGGATACATCTCTTGGTCCAGCCTTCACTGGTGGCCTCTCTATTATGTCTTCAGAAGTAGAGTTTTACAACAGTATGAGTCAATTTGAGTCTCCATACACACAGATACAACAACAAGAGTTTTGCTTGAACCCCTCAAGCCTCTCTGAGTACATAGACTCTCTCTATCACTCTCTGTCTCAGCACTGCCTTCTCTGTTTATTCTCTGTCTACGGCTTTAAAGCCAATCTGCGCTGACTGTTCATTTCCTCTTCTCGGGCTTTCTGGCTTCCAGCCTCTATTCACTTGAATCCCCCTTCCGGGCATCGAATAATCATTGCTAACATTTTTAGGGGAGGTGGCCACCTGTTCTACAACAGAAGAGTCCATCTAGCTGTTGAAATCCCTGGAACAACCATTTTGTGTTTACACAGAGAAATGCCTTCAAAACTATGAAACTCCGCCAAATTTCTGTTTATCAGACTTGAAACATTATGAATCCGCCTTATAACTTCTATCGAATCCGCCTTTAGGGTGACTTCGCATCTCCACCGTTGATCTGGGAGATCCAGATCCAATGGCTGTGGTTCATTTTGGGCGGCCCTTTCGTATGGGGGTTAACTGCCCGATGAGGGAAATTTTCTCTCTCCTCAGCTTGGACACATGGCATCCAATGTATGGGCTCAGGCAGAGCCCAACCGAAACCACTTATCACTTTGTTCCTCCCTAAATCCGACCTGTTTCGTGGATTTCCTTTTTGTATAAAAAATACATAAAAACACTAAAAATCATGTGAAAATGCTTTGGGAAGATTTGAAATAATATTCAATCGGCGTTAATAAACCCTTTCAGGTCCATAAAATTGCATCGGCACTTTATCCCTTCGCATTTCGTTTAATAAACGAAATACAAGAAAATACACACAAACTATTTGTTGGGTGGATCTCAAAGCATATGGAATATCGTTTATATTCCCATCGGGTCCGGTTAATCGCATCGTATCACATATATGTGTGTGTGTGTGTGTGCGTGCGCGCATATAACCCCGCTCCATTGTGTTTGCCGATTGCGATATCGCGATGTGATTGATCACAATCGTATATCATGATAACCCCGGGCCGTTTGGTGAGTGCTCTATTCGTATTTGCCAACTACGATTCTGTGATGCAACGTGGGCCGTCAATGTGCGCGCTTGATCGATGATCCTCGTTGACTCCACCGATCGCCATCGCAAGTTTCATGTGGTGTGCTCTGATTTCCTCCACTTGTCACCGCTGATTTGTGATTGGCCGATCGGATCTAGACTGTTGATCGGCTAGATTGGACGAATCCTGTGCATTCACTGTTCAAGCCTCTAATAAGCCTGTTTTCCATTGTTTCTTGGTGTTTTTGGCTTCCGATAGTGTTTTTCACTGTTTTATGAAGGTTTTCCCATGTGATAATTTTGATCTTTTGAATGATTTTGAAGACTTAGAGAGTTTTCTAGGACCCATTTAGAGCATGCCTTCCCACTGAAAATGGCTTGTGGACCACCAAAAGTTGGTTTTTAAGCATCAATCAAGTGAGGATATAGCTTCCTCACTTGCCCAATCTCTATCCATTTTGCACTGCTTGGTTTTGAACCTTTGAGTCTGATTCTGAGGTACTCAACATCCCCTTTGTGTGTAGTTCTCACCTTCTTGTCTAGAACTGTATCTTCCTGCAACTCATTGAGATATTCAGGCAACAGATCATCAATAGAAGGCAACTGACTTTGCTCTTCGGGATCTTCAATCAATGAAGGTTCAAATAGTCTCAAGTTCTCTGCATTAACTACTGAATAGATGTGCATGTAAGCTGGAAAATCAAGGCGAAAAACATTCTCACCAATTTTCTCAAGTATCTTGAAAGGCCCATACCTTATTGGCTTCAGCTTCTTTCCTTCACCTTGCATTCTATCCTTGCTGATGTACAGCCAGACTTGATCACCAACTTGGAAGCTATGCTCAATTCGATGCTTATCAAGCCTTGCCTTGTACTTGGCTTGGATCTTTTCCAGTTGTTCCTACACTGCTTGGTGAATTTCTAGGATCTATTCAATGAACTTAGTTTCCTTGACCACATCACTGTGTCCATCAACTGTTATGTCTTTACTAAAGACAAAATCCAAGGGAGACCTTGGTATAAAACCAAACAAGTCTCAAAAAGAGATCTATGTGTAGAAGAATGTTTAGCACGGTTGTAAGCATGTTTCACATAACACAAATGTTCATCCCAAAGCTTGGGATGCATGATGCAATAGCCCCTGAGCAACTGGATCACTGTCCTGTTGACTATCTCTGTGTGGCCATCTGTTTGTGGATGAAAGCCTGTGCTCTTCTTCAGTCTAGTGTCCATCAACTCCCATAGACTTGACCAAAACTTCCCAACAAATCGGGAATCTCGATCAGAGACAATAGAAATGGGTAACCCAAAATGCACCCAGACATGCTGAAAGAACAACTTCGCTGGTTGTTCAGCTGTAATCTGTTTGTTACAAGGTATTAAAATACACATTTTGTTGAACCTGTCCATAATAACATATAAATAGTCATGACCCTTTCTAGATTTTGGCAGTCCCCCAACAAAGTCCATGGAAACACTTTCCCAAGGATGAGAAGGAGCTGGAAGTGGAGTGTACAAGCCTAGTTTTCTATTGTTGGGCTTGGTTTTAGCACACATGGTACACCCTTTAATATATCTATAAATTGTTTCATGCATTCTTGGCCAATAGTAGAATCTTTGCAGTTGTGAAACTATTTTACTTACACCAAAAGGACCTAATATTAGAGAAGTGTGTGCTTCTCAGATTATATTAACTCTTTCAGTTTGTAGAATGCATAGCTTTCCCAAATGATACAAGAATTGGTCCTTAATATGATAATCCAATTCTTCTACTTGTTTGCCATGACTTAAAGTTGCATACACATCTTTAAAATCTACATCTTGAGCATATTGTTCAATGTAGCTTTCATGCAACACTGAATTATGCTTAAGTATATAAGATGCATTTATGATTGGTCTAGACAAAATATCCGCAACTTTATTGTGTATGCCTTTCTTATATCTGATGACTAGATGAAATTGTTGTAGAAAACCCATCCACCTATAGTGTCTTGATTAATGCAATTTAGTTTGTGAGTGCAAATATTGAAGTGGCTGATGATCAATATGTATAATTGTTTCTTTGCCCAATAGGCAATGTTTCCACTTTTTCACACTCTGCACTAATGCATACAATTATTTATCATATGTGGGATAATTAACTACTGCAAAATTAAATGTCTCCGAGTGATAACATATGGGTTTACCATGTTGCATCAACGCTGCTCCCATGGCATAGTCACTGGCATCTATTTCAATCTCAAATGGTCTTTGAAGATCTGGAAATGCTAGTACTGGTGCTGTACTAATATTTTCTTTCAAGGTGTCGAAGGCTTTCTGCTATTTGCCTCCCCACTGAAACACCTTGTTCAATCTTGTCAAAGCATGAAAGGGAGATGCAATTAAGGAAAAGTTAGCAACAAAATTTCTCCAATATTGTGCTACCCCTAGGAAGCTTCTAACATCTGTAGCAAATTTGGGTTTAGGCCAGTTCACAATGACTTCGACCTTAGAGGTATCTATCTTCAATTCACCACCCCCTACAATATGACCCAAATAATTCAAAGATGTTTTGTCAAATTCACATTTTGATAACTTAACATAGAGCTATTTTTTCTTCAAAACATCTAGAGTCTGCTTTACATGCTTCAAATGTTCTTCCCATGTTTTACTGAAAACAAGAATGTCATCCAAATATACAATCACAAAATCATCAATAAAAGGTCAGAGTACTTCATTCATAACTCTCATGAAAGTGGAAGGAGCATTACTTAAACCAAAATGCATAACTAGCCATTCATACAACCCTTGCTTCATTTTGAAAGCAGTCTTCCATGCATCTTGCTCTGCAACTCTGACCTGATGGTAGCCACTATGCAAGTCCAACTTGGAAAAGTAAACAGCCTCTTTCAATTGATCCAATAGATCATCAATGCGAGGAAGGGGATAACGATTTTTTATCGTTATTTTATTCAACGTTCTGTAATCAATGCACATACTCCATGAACCATATTTCTTTCTCACCAACACGATTGGAGATCCGCATGGTGATGTTCTTGGCCTTATGAACCCTTTCTCGAGTAGCTCCTATACCTACTTCTTGATCTCTGCATTCTCTAAAGTGGATAACCTGTACATTCCGATGTTAGGCAATGGAGCATCTTGCTGCAAATGAATATCATGTACAATTTCCCTTTTGGGTGGTAGACCTTTAGGTTCTTGAAATAGGATATCATATTCTGAAACAACTTTTTCCAACACAACTTTCTATTTAGCATCATAGCCCTCAAATACGGTTTTATCAAGGGTCATTTCCTTTACAACCATTAGTAAAAATTGCTTGCATGAATTTACAATTCTTTTCATCTGCCCTAAATTTATGAGAGTATAATTATTTTTGAGTTGATGAGCTCTTACAATATATTCTATTCCATCTTTTGTGAGTTGATACTTATTTTCGGCTCTATAGAAAATGGATTTTCTATCATACAAGTAAGGACTTCCTAAAACAATTCCACATATATCTAAGGGAACGATATCTAACTCAACCTCATCTACAAATGTTGACCCAAAAGCAAACCTAAGCTTACATTGTTTAGTCACTTGTAGCTTTGCTTTATCACATACCCAACCTAATAGATATGGCTTCTTGTGAGGAGTGGTTAGTAGTCCCAACTTCTTTACAATTGCTTCAGAAATCAAGTTTACTTGTGAACCACTATCAAATAAAGTATCAATCTTTTGATGCTTGGAAATAACTCTAATATGAAAAAGCTCATGTATTTTCCTCTCATTTTCTTCATTATCATTAGATTGTGCAGAATTACTAATAGATGCTTTAGAATTTTTACCTTTTATACTTGTAGCTATGACTGTTGTTTCATCACCTAATTCTGACCCCAAATCTTTCTAAATAGCAGCAACAATCTTCTTCTTCTTGCCATCGAACTTCTTAGGTTTCATCTCTCGATGCGAAGACCAACAATGTTCATCATCATGTCCATCCTTCTTGCAGTGAGTGCATGAAGGTTTGTCTTTCTGTACAGCATTTGCCTTCCTCTCTTTCCATTTCTACTTCCTCTTTTCCTTGTTCTTGCTTGCAGTGGGTTTTGATGATCCCCCAATCTCTGGGTTCACATTCTTACCTCTAGCCTCCAGATGTGTAGCGTGAACATATACCTCATCTATGCTAGTAGGGTTAAACATGCGAATGGTGTGCCTCAAATAGCTGTGTAGACCACCTATATACTTCAACAAAGTTTCAAGTGAGTCTAGAGAATTGCCTAGAATTAAAGCTATTTTTCTAAATTCCTGGGTATAGCTTTGTACACTTTTCCCCTTTAATTGGCGAAGAGTTTGCCAACTCATCATGGCTTGCTGCATATAAGCTAGTGGATAGAATTTTTTTTAATGGCAGAATCAAATTCACTCCAGGTAGAAAGAATTTTACCATGCTTCTTCAAATCAGCTTGGGTCTTGCCTTCCCACCACACTAGGGCAGTTCCTCCGAGGCGTAGGCTAGCCAGCTGAATCTTTGTCCTTTCTGAATCGATGTTCTACACTCTGCAATATACATAAATCTGTCTAATCCATTTATCTATCTTTTCGGCATTTAATTCTCCATCATATATTAGCAAATCAAATTTTACATCTAATTTAATTAAAGGGCTAGAAGGAGGTGCTGATAGAGGAGCCTCTTTTCCTTTCCCTTTGCATTCAGAATGGCCATCTAGAAGAGATTCTTCTATTCCTTTGTCTTGTTTGGAGGTTGAAGTATCTTCACCTTGGCCTTTCTTAAATTCTCGATACATCTCTTCTACCATGGCTCTCATGGTCATGAAACTGTCCATGAACTAAGAGTCTGATTTTGAGGGAATTTCTTTTGCCATTTTCCTCCTAGGATAGACTCTTCCTATTTCTAGGTTAGTCTCAACCAGTTCACCTTCCCCTAATTTGAGCTTTGACCTAGTTAGCATTCAACAATCTAGCACAAGCTTGTCTAACCTTAGCAAACCTAAAGCTCTGATACCACTTGATCTGATAATGAGATCTAAGACAATGTTTAAGGTATTACAGACTCATGTGCATGGATATGCCTATGTTACTTTATGAAATGGATTGATAAGATTGCAAAATACACAGGCAATGAAGCAGTAAAAGAAACATAATAGACAACACACATAAACACAACAAGTTTAATATGGAGTTCACCCAAAACTCTTGGGCTACATCTCTTGGTCCAACCTTCAGTGGTGGCCTCTCTATTATGTCTTCAAAAGCATAGTTTTACAATAGTATGAGCTCAATTTGTGTCTTAATACACAATAGATACAACAACAAGAGTTTTGCTTGAACCCCTCAAGCCTCTCTGAGTATACATACTATCTCTATCACTCTCTGTATCTGTCTTTTCTTTGTCTCAGCACTGACTTCTCTGTTTGTTCTCTGTCTGTGACTTTAAAGCCAATCTGCGCTGACTATTCATTTCCTCTTCTCAGGCTTTCTGGCTTCCAGCCTCTGTCCACTCGAATCCCCATTCTGGGCGTTAAATAATCATTGCTAATGTTTTTAGGGGAGGTGGCCACCTTTTCTGCAACGGAAGAGTCCATCTGATAGTTGAAATCCCTAGAATAACCATTCTATGTTTACACAGATAAATGCCTTCAAAACTGTGAAACTCAGCCAAATTTCTATTTATCGGACTTGAAACATTATGAATCCACCTTATAACTTCTATCGAATTCGCCTTTAGGTTGACTTCGCATCTCAACTGTTGATCTGGGAGATCCAGATCCAACGGCTGTGGTTCATTTCGGGCGGCCCTTTCGTACGGGGGTTAGCTGCCCGATGATGGTATTTTTCTCTCTCCTCAGCCTGGACACATGGCATCCAATGTATGGGCTCGGGCAGAGCCCGACCCAAACCACTTACAACTTTGTTCCTCCCAAAATCCCACCTATTTCGTGGATTTCCTTTTTGTATAAAAAATACGTAAAAACACTAAAAATCCCCTAAAAATACTTTGGGCAGATTTGAAATAATATTTAATCAGCATTAATAAACCATTTCGGGTTTGTAACATTCCGTCGGCACTTTATCCCTTCGCATTTCATTTAATAACGAAAAACGAGAAAATACACACAAACTGTTTGTTGGGCAAATCTCAAAACATATGGAATATCATTCATATTTCCATCGGGTCTGGTTAATCGCATCACATATATATATGTTCATATAGCCCTGCTCCATTGTGTTTTCTGATTGCGATATCACGATGTGATTGATCGCAATCGCATATCACGATAACCCCAGGCCATTTGGTGAGTGCTCTATTCATATTTGTTGTCTGCGGTTCTGCGATGCAACGTGGGCTGTCGATATGCACGCTTGATCGATGGTCCTCGTTGACTTCGCCGATTGCCATCACAAGTTTTATGTGGTGTGCTCCGATTTCCTTCGCTTGTCACTACCAATTTGCGATTGGCTAATCGGATCTAGACCGTTGATCGGCCAGATCCGACGGCTCCTGTGCCTTCACTATTCAAGCCTTTGATAAGCTTGTTTTCCACTATTTCTTGGTGTTTTTGGCTGTCGATAGTGTTTTTCACTGTTTTATGAAGGTTTTCGCATGCGATAATTTTGATCTTTTGAATGATTTTGAAGACTTAAAGAGTATTCTAGGATCCATTTGTATCAGAATACAACATATTTGATGTAAGTTTATTTGGAGGGGGAAAAAGTAAGGTATAATTTTTTCTTGGGTTAGCTGGGATCTCATTGCCATACCCAAAAAATTGGGAGGTTGGGGAATGAAAAACCTTACATATCTTTCAAAAGCACTTGGAACTAAAATTGGATGGAAATTGGTCAATTCTAACAATTTATGTTTAGAGGTGGTCACCAGGAAATATATTAGCCCATTGTATATTGAGGAGTGGATCATAATTCCTAGATGGAACAGGTCAGAAGTCTCTATAATTTGATGAGTCGTCTTAAATTGCTTTGATTATATCAGAGCCAGATTGGCATGGAGAGTAGGAACTAGTGAGAGGGTTCATATTGGCTTAGATGCGTGGTCGGGAACTGGTATGCACACATCCTCCCCTTGGATCTAATACAATTCCTTGAGGCATCAGATATAAGGACTTTAGATAAAATTGCAGACCCAAAAAATTCTTCTATATTTGGTTACTAAAATGGAAATCTGCTTAGGAACTTCCGATACCGATTCAATGGCATCAGGATTGGGATATCTACACAATCGCTCTATCGGAGACACATGTGAAAATACATGATTAGGAGCATGAATTAATTTTCTCTCTGGCTCCTCAAGGTAGATATACTCCAAAAGAAGGTTATTCCTACATTTTCGTTGATCATGAATCGAAAAACAATGTTTGGTGGTGGTGTCTACTTTGGAATCTAAAAGGTATAGCAAAAGAAAATATTTTTATGTGGTGTTTGTAGAAAATCTTGTAGATTCACAAGCTCATGCAGTTTACTAAAGCACATGATAAGAATATACTTCTACTTTCAACCAGTGGAAGCTAATAGATCGATGAAAAAAATAGGAACAAGAAGAAGATAAATCAATGGCACATAACACAAGATGTATCTACGGGAATCCATTGCTCAAAACCCCACTATTTATATTGCATATATTAGAAATATGAGTGGAGATACAAAGCTTGTTCTCACTATAACAATTCCGCACAAGTATGCTCAACTCTTTCAGTTCACAAGCAAGCTCTTGGCCAACACTTAGCCAATTCTGCAGCTCTCCAAGCCCCTATTTCCTTGCACAATTACTAGGATGAATAGCTAGTTGTTAAAGGGAATTCATGCTTCCAAAATTTCACAATCCTAACATAGGTCCTTCTTTGATTGCATGCATAATATTTACAACTCAACAAATCACACAACTGATAGTACACTTTCCTTGCAATCTAGTCTCAACTGGGTCTTTCTCAGAATAGACATGCATGAGTTTTTGATTAGAGTGACACTTGTGGATGCACTAGTGCACCAACTCACTGTTAATTCTCTATTAGTTCCACAAATAGTTTGGAACTAATTTAACTAAACATAACTCAGTAAACTAAGTTATCTAATTAAAACTCACAATTAAACTCATCCTCGACCCCTAAAACTTAGGGAGAAAATATACATGACTTCAGAAATGCTTTCAACTCAAAATTCCTACGCTAATTAATTTAATTAAACTTAATTAACAATTTACGAGTTGCTATGAGAATAGAATTCAATTTTAACTCTTAGTTTAATTCAAGGACGCATTAAACTAGAATTTCTTGTTGCCATTTCTCAACACTACCTCTCAACAAGAAAGGGATTATCAACTACCTCGATCTTGTCTTTGTGAAACTCGAATTTACATCTTGACAATGCATTTTTCAAAATGTCAATATCTTGCTCCTCCATGGGAATGTAATCTAACAACATAATCCGCCTCAATACACAATCTCTGAGATGATGATATAAAATATCAATATGCTTGGACTAATAATGAAAAACTAGATTTTGAGAGAGTTTGATACAACTCTGATTACCGTAGTAAATCACAGTTGGATCCATATGTTGACCAAAAAAACAAACCAGGATCTTCCTCATCCAGATGGCCTCACATGTTGCCTGATTCGCTATGTACTCTGCCTCTGCTGAACTGAGTGCAATCGATCTTTGTTTCCTGCTGTATTTCCTATTGTACCAAGAAATTGCCATTGACCCAATACTAAAGATCCCTCCTGATGTGCTCTTTTGTTCAGATGGACTCCCTGCCCAATCTACATCGGTGAAGCCTTGAATATTCACTCCCTCTGTTCTTTTGTACCATATTCCATACTAAGAAGTGTCCTTGAGGTATCTCAACGCATGCTTTGCCGCCTTCCAATACAATTTGGTAGGCCTAACCATCGCTTGACTAAGTTGGTTAACTGCATATCACATATCGAGTCATGTGTTCACCGAGTACATGAGTGAACCCACAAGCTTCCTATAAACAGTAACTTCCACTACTTCCCCTGAAGTAGCATCCTCCTTCCCTCAGTTACCTGCTAGAGGAGTCTCCATGGGTTTGTTGTTCTCCATGTGGAATCTCCTGAGTATCTCATTGGCATACTTGCCCTAAGACACAAATAACTCCCCATATCCCTGCCATACCTCCATGCTAAGAAAGTAATTTGTGAGCCCCATGTCCTTCATCTCAAACTTTCTTGCAAGGTCCTCCTTGCAAAACTTGATCAGCTAATCATCACCTATCAATATGAGATCATCAACATAAAGTACAATGATCAACAGTTTACCTTCCACCACTATGTGGGACAGGTTTACATCCGCTTCACTCTTCGTGAAGCCCAACCTGGTGAAGTAAGTATCTATCCTGGTGTACCAAGCATAGGGTTCTTTCTTCAGCCCATAAAACGCTCTCTTGAGTTGGCACACATGCGACTCATAGTCAATGGTCTCAAAACCTTCAAGATTCTCTATGTACCCCTCTTCTTCAATCATGCCATTAAGGAACGTTGTCTTTACATCCTTCTGATGTATCTTACAACCCATCTGTGATGATAGTGCCAATATAGATTTGATTGACGAGTACCTTGCAATAGGAGCAAAGGTCTCATCATAGTCAATCCCCTCTACCTATGAAAAGCCACGAGCCACAAATCTAGCCTTATGATTCTCCACACCACCATATACATCTTGATTTACCTTGAAAATCCAATGAGAGCTCACCAATAACTTGTCTTCTAGTCTCGGGACCACATCCCAAATATTGTTACGAACTATCGAGTCATACTCCACCATGGAATCAACCCAAACTAGTTGTTGCATTTCTTCCTTAAAGGAAAATGGCTTTGCACAAAACATTTTCCCATAAGATCCATGTATCTAGTGTACCTCTTAGGTGACCTCCTCTTCC
Organism: Pinus tabuliformis; assembly: GCA_031772625.1. Taxonomy (NCBI): domain Eukaryota; kingdom Viridiplantae; phylum Streptophyta; class Pinopsida; order Pinales; family Pinaceae; genus Pinus; species Pinus tabuliformis. The sequence continues at coordinate 1,556,755,565 of CM062804.1, forward strand.
TGCGCTGAGAAGTGGGTGCTCCCAGATTCTCCCATGCATCATCCAAAAATATGTCAACCTCTCTAGTGCGCTTTCTTCCCTCTCTGGAAGACTCTTCCTGGGTGGATTTCTCCACTCCTGGATCCTCTGCATGTGGCTGCTCCACATCAATTTGAGGCTCCTCAACCTTAGGAGATAAAATCTCCTCATCCACGTGTAGTTCAAGCAACCTCTCAAGGGAAACTCATATGGTCTTCTCCTCATTGAATCTAACATCCCTGTGAACCATTGTCATCCTACTGGTCAGAAGTGCACCCAATAGTTTTGAGGTGTATCAATGTACCCCACAAATATCCCCAACTCTATTGTTGGCTCAAGCTTCTTCCATGCATATTTTGTCACATGGAAATATACCGATGACCCAAAAATCCATAAGTGACCAACATTTGGCCTCTTACCGGAATAAGCCTCCTTTGGTGTCTTCATCTCAAGTATCCGATATGGGCTATGGTTCTAAACATAAAACATTGTGTTGCATGCCTCATCCTAGAAGTGCAGTGGTAGGCTCTAGTCATGCAACATCGCCCTCGCTGCCCCTACTATGCTTTTGTTCTTCCTCTCGGCCACCCCATTTTGCTGAGGGTTATGGGTGTCATCAACTCCTGCTTAATCCCTTCCATTGCACAGAAGTTGTTGGGCGCGGGATCCCCCAAGGGCAGTTTTGGGGCTTAAAGCCCAGATTTTGGTCCAATTTTGTAATCCAAATGTAAAGACTCCACATTTTGTGGTCGCGGAGCGCGTAGATGTTAAAGAGTCATAGGGTTGTCTGCCCTTATTTTGAAAATGTAATGTCGGTTGTAGAAGATCTACCCATGGTCCGCGGACCATGGGATTGTATAAATAGAGCTAAGCTCTAAGTAGTTAGCGCATGAAGGAGATAATGGAATTATGGAATAAGATATGATGTATGAGAGATAGCTCTGAGTAGAAGTCTAAGTTTTGGGTCATAGCATAGGTAGAGGCTCTGCAGCTGAATGCGCAGAGGCCTAGAAGTCCACAGCTGAGTGCGCAGATCCCTGCAACTGAGTGCGCAGGGCGGGTCAAGTCTACAATCATTCTGAATTATCAATAAAGAGAAGTATTCTACAAATTTGGGTATTATTTCCTGTTTATGCATCTGTTATATTGGGTATGAATTTCACTTATAATGCTTATATGATGCGAGAATGTATGTAATTATGTTGGATAAGTGACCGCAAGTAGGAACATCTATTTATGCAAAGATAACTAAATAAAACACTTAGCCTAGTTAGGAAGATATCGCAGTTCGTTGCCCTAGCAACACGAGAGGAATTTAGCCCCTGGTTAGGGCTGCGCAGAAGACGATTGTACCCTTTTGCGAAGGTACTATAGGGAGGAACAGAGCGTTAAGAAACCTGTGCAAAGGTAGGTATAGCTAGAGTAAAACAACATCACATACATCTCAAGGGTGTAGAAACTTGGTTCCAGCATCCCCCCATATTGCTTCGGGTGAGACTTTAGTCCGCGCTCTGCAGGCTGATGCTGTAAGGGCCAGTAGTGTAGGGATTTGTTTGGCTAACTAACATTGAACCTAGGTTAGGCCCCCACAAGCCAACAAATGGTTCCGTTGCCAGGATCAGAATCTACATAGAGATTTGTGATTTCGTATCACTGGAATCCAACTAAGAAAGAAATCGAAGGCTAGTTGGATAGAAGGATTCATGAGTTCGCGGCGTAGAAGAACAGAAACCTGCAACTGTCAAAAGAGCAGTGGTTGGACCAATACCTATATATGGAGGTCCACGAAATATTTTTTGCATCCTTTCCTACTGAGCTATACGAGTGGATCACGAAGCTAGCAGATAGCCAAGGGGGGTGGAAACTTGATCGTCCTATTGTGTGGACCCTAGAGCTAGTGCAAAGGTTGGAAGTGTCAGGGGATAAGATTGCACGCGCTGTCGATCATTGGCTCGATCTCATCATAGGAGGATTTGTTACTGAATTCGTGGTCAATACCTCAGTCAGCTATAGCAAGGCAGAGTGACGATTTTTCAAAGGATGGCAAGGTAAGTATGCAAAATCTTTGAATACTTGGATTAAAATGATGTTGTACGAAAAACAGGTTATGCAGTTACCTTGATGTTTGGGACTACACGAAGCAGAAAACGTTATAGAAACGAACGAAATAATGGTTTGGAGTATATCCCCTTGATTTCACCTCCGCGAGGGGACGAAGAAGGGATAGCGAAGGTCTCTCCATGAAGTGCCATTCAGTTGATAAGACAAGGGTTTCCACGAATACCACCTCCATCTTAACCGTCATCACCTCCAACTTCACCCATACCACCTCCACCACCACCACGATTCAGTATGGCAAACACAATGAAGTTTCCTTTGTTCAAAGGTTTGGGAAATGAGGATCCAAACCAATTCTGGTTTGTTGTAAGGGTTGTATGGGAAGCTCAAGGTGTTATAGATGACCATATAAAGAAAGCAACATTGGTTAGGACTCTGCAGGATCACATGCTGACCTGGTATATTAAGTACTCCAATGATAACCCAAATGTGAGAGTAGCGGGCATCAAAGCAGCACTAAATAGGGAATTTAGCAGGCCTAAGTCCAAGTCGTAGTTGATTATGGGATTCAAAGAAATCACGATGCAACTAGGTGAGACACTATGGGAATTGGATCAAATATTGAAGTGTCAAATCCACATCGTGAGTGGTTTGTGGCTTCGCTACTACCCCACTTAAGGAGCACGCTGTCACAGAACAAGCTAACAACTCAGGCAAAGGCTTTGGAGATTGCCATGAGACTACATGAGAATCTGATGCAAGATCCTAATCTAGGAGTTTAGCAGATCCACGCGCAGCTACAGAATTTGTGCCTTGAGATGCAAAGTTTGAAGCAGGATAGGATGGTTCGGCCAGAGGTGCGCAAGGAGGTATGTTGTTTGAAACGCAAGAGTCAGGGTCATGACAAAGACCACTACCCGGTCTTTACAAATTATCTTGTAGGAGGAGGATTGATGCCTTTAAGGCGAGAAGCTCAAGCAGGACCTAGCGCGGCACCTGATTTATGGTGTGCTATCTATCAGGTAGTTGGAAAACATGCCACAGATAATTGTCACTTACTATGGAAGTATGTGCAAATGATGCAACAGTTGTTCTGCAATTTTTGCAGATCGGTAGGACATGATGAGCATACCTATAGGAGCTATGAATTGATGATGGATAGAACTCCCACCTATAGGATTCAGAATGAAACATGGCCCCTTGACCATAATGCAGGGATGGCACGGACAGGATTTCAGGGGCGCGGACGAGGCCGAGGCCGAGGAGGACCTGGTAGAGGTCACAAACAATTGATTTTCTACAATTGTGGAGGTCCAGGACACTATGATCGTGATTGCACTAATCCAATGTGCCCGTCGTGTAAGTATTACACGCTGTTTAATCATGAAACAGAAGATTACTCTACGCTAATAGCTAGAATACGTGACAAAGGGGTGCTACCACCTCCCCCGACTCAAAACCTGCATATGATGAGGTCTGAACCACACGAGGAAGACCCAAACGTAAATATAGTTCTCCAGAGTGGAATTGCAATGGGGGATGACAGGGGGAAACAATCAGAAGATAGTACATGGGTTCACAAAGCCTCGACGAAAGAGGTCGAGTTTTATTTGGAGTGCGCTCGTGAAGCATTCATGGAAGCTAAGAAGAGCTTCACTGAGGCCTCCACTTCAGGAAGCAAGGATAAGCGTGAGCCGAAGATGGACCCGTCTATGATCACAACTTTCCTAGAAACCTGTATGAAGTTACTGCGTGACAGTAAGGATGTGAAAGGGTTACAAGAGCTTATCAATAGATGTTTTGGGACCGCATCAGGTGAACTGCGCGTAGTCTGCAATATCGAAAAGCATAAAACAAGGACAGGGCATGAAATGAGACTCACTGCGCAGATCGAAGAATACAAAATGGATCAAGTTTTGGATTTGGGATTAGATGTCAACGTTCTACCAAAGAAAACATGGGAGCGAATGGGGAGACCTGCGCTACAATGGTCTCCAATTCAGCTAAGGATGGCGAATCAACAAAAAATAATACCTGTTATACTCCTATAGTTATAAGTGTCATATTTCATGATTGACTGGTTGAGCTCTGTAATATGTTCATCCTTTCCTTGCTATAAAGGTTTCCATATTATCAAAAAAATAAAAAAAATAAAAAAATGTAAAGAGGGTATACCCTAAAAGAAAAATCAAAGGGTAAAAATAATAAAATGGTCAAAAGAAAAAATGAAAAGAAATGAACCCCAAATAAAAATAGACCAGGAAAGTGTGCAAGTCCAAATGCCACTACTATTTCATTTTCTGTAAATAAAGAATCATGTACAGCTTGTTGAAACTTTTTGCCACAGTTGATGAATGGCCAAACAGCTTAATCTTGGCTAGTTCATGTTTGAATTTCATGTTTTAGATATAGAGAATAAAAATCTATCCAAACTGTTTAATCTTCGCAGATAAGTAGATAGGTAGAGAAGCAAAAGAGCTCAACAGTTTAATCTGAGCCCTTGGAAGAAATAAGTGCAGACTTAGATAGGCTTATCATGCAAAGAAAAGAAGATTGAAAAGGGTTTGCTAGTATAAGTGTACCCAAGAAAGAGAAGAAAAATGTTAGGCAAAGTAGGCAGGGTAGGTAGATTGCTGTTGCAGAATGAGACTTGTGATAGGTTTTGTCTTTTAAAATGTGTTAATCTTCTCTCTATCACAAGTACTATGGCAAACATTACTCTTGGGGCAGCTCAAGCGAGGCATGACTAACTCCCCTTCACACTTCCCCCAACCACTTACTAATCTCACCCCAAATATATTGAGATTTGCTTAATATCACTAAAGCCACTCCATCTTATTTCACAAAGTGCCTAAGTGGAAACCCCATTTCTTACTTAGGAAAATGACAAAATTCTCCATAAAAACCCTGTTTCGGCTTTAAGCCTAAGTTTCCTAACATTAAACTTGGCGCTTTCATTCATTTTTCATATTAATAATTAACTTTTATTATATAATTCCCGTGCAAATATAGCCTTCCCCGTATTAATGTAAATATATAATAAAAACCCCGCAAGATTAAATATCCCCACCCCGGTTAGTTATAACCATATCACTGTTTAAAGCAGGGATTAATTAACCTCTGGTTAATTAATAACCTAATCTCCTTGCGCGCAAAACTTTGGGATTAATCGCCATCAGGGTTGATTAATAAACCTATCCCCGAACCAATAACATTGCGCCCAAACCATAAACAATATTGTTTATTTGATCGGGCTCGCAGCATTAAACCTCCACCATCTTCGTAGAGTGCCCACCGTCCGATCGGTGCCCTCGCATTTGACGGCTATTATCCATTTCGAGACCCCCTTCACCGCCGATCTTTAACCCGCGGGGAATCAGTGGTTTTGGCGCCGTACCTTTGCCACGCGTCATTCCGTCGGGGTGCTCGCTCCCTCCTCGCTCGATACCGCCCAAGCCCAAAAGCAGTGCGGGAAAAACCATTTACCGCCCTCCCCCCACTAACGTCATCTGCTGACGTCAGTTGTCCTTTGCTGACGTCACCCTCCATGTCACCATCCGTACTGCCACATCCCCTGCCACATCATCTGTCCCGTACGTCATGCTGATGTCATCTGTCCTTCAAACCAAAATTTCCTGCCAAAAATCTTTTTTGTTCAATAAAGGGTAAGAAAGTCATTTTGTTATGCTTTTCGCTGCAAAAATGTGTTCCGGGCACAACAAGCAACTGACTCAGCTCCAATTTTCCAACCACATCTTTATTAGAAAAGCTCCACCGACGAGCTCGGCCTCAGCCAACCCGCCATATTATAGTTTTCTTCCTTTTCGAAATCAGTCTAAAGCAAATAAATGGATTTCCAAAGCTTGCAGAAGAGAGAAACCGACATATATAGAGATATTTTTGGCTAAACACCAGACAGATATGAACAAAGGAAACAGGGTACGCAACAAGTCAAAGAGTATTAGATCAAGCGTTAAAGAGTATCAGTGCAGAATTAAAGGAAAATCAAAACAGAATTAATGAATATCAGAGCCGACTAAGAGAAGCAGGTCAGAAGTTAAAGAACAATTAATACAAACAGTCGGCACAGAGCTATAAAGGACACCTACAAGCCAAACCCTAAAGAGCCTACCTCCAGCACAGAATAAGTTAGTTGTTTCTACTTTGATTGTAAATAACTTTAGGTTAAACTTAGATATTATCTTAGAGCTTTTATGAGATTACTGTTGTACATATTTTGTTGTATAAATACCTCCATTAGATTTTTAGAGAGGTTGGGTATGTGTAGATTTCCTAGACTTTGCTGTAATACTAAACTTTGGAATAAAAAGCTGTTGGGATCAAACTGTTGTCTAGCCTTCTGGATGAGGAATTGAAGCAGAGGACCTATCACCGAATTCTTGAATCAAACTCTGGATCAATAAGTCCCCTATATCTTATGTTTTACAGTTTTTTGAGTTATTATGTCATCTATGTTTCATGATCTGAATGATAAAGAGAAGGTTAATTCAGAATTTGCTTGACTGCACTCTGTCTTCAGTCTTTATTATTCTCTGTATTTTCTTCAGAATTAGCATAAACAGTGAATTCTTAACTGCTCCTGTTTCCTGATTCTCTCATTTTTGATTATTTGATAAATAATTCTTAACTGCTCTTTGTTGGTAAGCATCCACTTTCCCCCTTTCAATATGTTGAAGGATTCTTAACTGCCCTTCACCCATTTGAGTCCGTTCCATCTGCTTCAAATTTTTTAATTGTTCCCTGCTTGACTACCTTGCTCTGTGATACCATCCTCTATTAAGAAACTAAATCCAGGAAAGCCATCCTTCTTTAACTCCATCATGCCCAATGGACTAAACTCTTCAGTTTTACCTCACTGTTCTATTGAATCTCAACACCCAAACTTAAACAAAACCCTTGAAACTTCATAACTAGCCTAAAACCTTCAAAAAACAAATCTAAATCATAAAGAGAGAGCCCTATTTGGATGCAGATTGGCTAGAATCTGCATCTAAAAGATTGGTTTGTGGTTACCTCGGCCATATTCCATTTCTTACAACTTTTGGGAACAACCTGAGTGATAACAATACCCATGGGGCGGCTGCCGGGAATGACCGTGGATATTGAGGGAGCGAGTGCACTAGCAGATTTTAAAGTAATAGAGATTGTTGATGATAGCAATCCCTACCTTGCGCTGTTGGGAATTGACTAGGCTACTGATATGAATGAGATAATCAATATGAAGAAGCGAAAGATGATCTTTGAGAGGAAATAATTGTGTGTAATAATACCCCTAGATCCTGCTGAAGGATCGCACTATACAGAGCCGGTCCACAATTATGAGAGTGATGATGATCTGGACTGCATCTATAAGATAACAACACAAGACCAAGACTGGGTGAATCCCACCACGGATGGGCAGATTATATGGGAGCATGAGAGCTCCTGCACTTCGGATTCCGACGAGGAAATAGAACGCTAGCAGAATTGGTTACATGAAGTAACTACGTTGAATTGCAATATGATGACTAGGTCACTGCGCTGTGTGTCGTCAGAGGTAGGAAATATGCCTACTTATAATGGAATAAATGAGGTAGATATCTTTTTGAATGCATTTGAAAGGGAAGTACCGGAAAAACAATGCTTCTAGGCCTTGGACTAGGCAAAGCACGCTACGCCCGCAAGACGTTGGGGTACGCACAAGGGGAGTTTTGATGATTGGTGCGAATGTAGGAGAATGATGAGAGCACGATTTGGGAAGCCTAAAATGCAACTGACAAACACGTATGATGGGTAGAATTATCTATGCGCGCATCTGGCCAAATGGACGCAGGCTTATGTAGAAAATCCACAACCTGAGTGGGTTCACCTATTCTATCATACCCTGAATGTTATCCCAATGAATTGGTATGTAGAAACAGAGCTTCGCCATGGGACAAGTGAATGGAATATCCTGCGTGAAGGATTCATGATGACATTTAGTTTTGAGGATGGGTTTGATGGTATTGATGAAGCTCTACAAGAGGTGAAAGAAGCCATCTTTAGGATATCGCATGATCCTTTATACCTGGCGCAGCCTGAATGGGCTACTCAGCTGAGTCGTGCACTAAAATGTTATAATGTAACTGCTGAAGAAGAGGACGAGGATCTGTGGAAGATTAACATTCCAGAGATAGAAGGCCACTGCGAGGTTCAGGGACCACAGATTAAGAACCTTGATATAACCACGCCAGTGAAAACTAGATAGGTGAACATTGGTACGGAGGCAGAACCCAAGTTCATGAAGATTGGAGACTACTGGGATGACACAATGGTGGATAAGGTTGTTGAATTACTCCACAAATATCAGAACTTATTCCCTACCAAGTTTAAAGATTTGAAAGGAATCATCAGAGACTTGGGAATGATGAAGGTCACGCTAAAGCACGATGCAAGGCCAGTTAAGTAGAGTTGCAAGGCCCGTTAAGTAGAGGCCTTACCACCTAAATATGAAATACAAGGAGAAGGTTTGCTTAGAGCTAGAAAAAATTCTAGCAACAAGCATCATTGAACCTATGGAAGAGTCTGACTGGGTAAGCCCATTGGTGGTGCAAGAAAAGAAGTAGAAGGATGAGATAAGGATATGCGTGGATCTTAGAAAGCTGAATGACGCCTTTGTGCATGATCCTTTCCCAACTCCATTCACAGATGAAGTGTTGGACAATGTAAGTGGCCAAGTAGCATACTCCTTCACTGATGGGTTCTCTGGGTACCACCAAATCAAAATCGCGCCAGAGGATAGGGGCAAGACAACCTTCGAGATTGAGTGGGGTTGTTTTCAATACACTGTAATGCCATTTGGGCTGAAGAATGCACCGACTATCTTTTTGCGCGTGGTTGTTGCAACATTCAAGGAATTCATTCATAAGTTCCTAGAGGTCTATTTTGATGACTGGACTATATTTGGACTAGTTAAGCGCCATGTAGCGAGCTTGCGCTTGATGTTGGATACTTGTCAAAGATACCAGATTGCACTGAACCTTAAGAAGTGTCTTTTTTGCATTCTTTTTGGGAACCTATTGGGGCATGTGGTTTGCAAACAGGGGATGATAATAGACCCCGCGAAGATCGTGGTGATTCTGAACTTGGAAGTGCTGAGAAGTGTGAAACAGCTGCACGCTACGTTGGAACATACGGGATATTAAAGAAAGTTTATCAAAGGCTATTCCCAGACCACCGTGCCAATGGAAAAATTGTTGAAGAAGGATGTCTCTTTCTGTTGGAACGATGACTGTAAGAAAAGCTTGGATATATTGAAATAAAAGATGGTTACTGCATTGATTCTAGTCTTCCCAGACTGGAAGAAAGAATTTCATGTACATGTTGACACATCATGTATAGCGCTAGGAGCAGTACTAACACAGGATGGTGAAGAAGGCTTGGACCACCCTATCATGCTCGCAAGCCGCAGATTATCCAAAGCAGAAAAGAACTATTCCACCACTCAACGTGAGGGGCTAGCTATGGTGTATGCGCTCTAGAAGTATCAACACTACTTGCTAGGGGGTAACTTTAAGATGTATACGGATCACTCCGTGCTAAAGTACCTGGTCAATAAGCCTGTGTTGGGGGGAACATCTGAAAATGGCTCTTATTGTTCCAAGAGTACGATTTTGAAGTTGTTGTGAAGCTTGGATGATTGAAAGTGGGACCTGACCACCTGTCACACATCGAGATAGGGGAGGAAACTACTAATTTGGAGGAAGGATTATTTGACATGAAACTCTTTGTTGTGCGCATCACGGATGGAAATTTTGAGGATATAATACACTTCCTAACAACTGGAACTGCGCCGGAAGGATACTCTATCCAGCAAAAGAAGGAATTAGTGGTGTGCACAATAGATTTCTCTGTCATTGCTGGGCATCTATAGAAAATGGGGAATGATGAAATACTGCAAAGGTATGTACCTGAATTTGAACAAAGAAGCATCCTCATGGATGCTCATGGGGGCACTGCGGGAGGACATTATGCAGGGAGAGCAACTGCGCAGAAGATTCTATGCATAGGGTTATGGCGTTTAGCCCTTCATCAGGATTCAAAATCATATTGCAAGGTGTGTGATGTATGTCAAAGAACAGGCAGGCGATCACGGATGGATGAAATGCCTTTGAATCCACAAATGACGTTGCAACCTTTCAAAAAGTGGGCAATAGATTTTGTAGGACCTATTCAACCTCAAGGAATGACAAGCGCGAGGTACATTATCACTGCGATTGAGTATTTGACTCGTTGGGCAGAAGCGTAGCTGGTGAAGGATTGCACGAGCGCGACTGTCGCGCAAGTTTCTATTTGAACATGTACTGACGCGATTTGGATGCCCAAATATTTTGATGAGTAATCGGGGTACGCACTTTCTAAATGAAACGATCAACGCACTGATGGAATAATTTCAGGTGTATCATCAAAAGATCACACCTTATCATCCATAGGCTAACGGGGCAGTGGAGGCATTCAAAAAAATTCTTAAAAACGTGCTGACCAAGGTATGCAATGCTCAATGAAGTGATTGGGACCGACGCATACTTGTAGTATTATGGGCTTATCGGACGACGTGTAAGAAGTTAACAGGATAGACACCCTTTAGGCTGGTATACAGGGTTGAAGCAATGATGCCTATGGAATACATCGTGCCTAGTCTGCACATAGAAACGCTCACAGGTATGACGGATGGCGGAGCCCTAGAAGAAAGGCTCGCGTAGTTGGATGAGCTCGAAGAAGAGAGATTTTTGGTTGGATTTCACCAACAGGTCCAAAAGCAGCATGAAAAGGCATGGCACAACTGACATATTAAGTGTTGGCATTATGATTCAGGTTTGGCGCTATGGCACAGGTGTTGTACTTGATGGAAACCCACTCAAGTGGAAAAAATCTGTTCAGGCTCTCAAAATGATGGAAAATAAGGGGTTCGCAAGTGTAGCATTCAAAAGGTGCGGACCCGCAGGTACGCCGACCAAGAAGTGCGGACATATCTGCAGGTGCTCCGTTCAGAAGGTGCGGACCCCAGTTCACTCACTCCAATGCAGAGAAGCGTGCACACGTGGGGTTTCTTATGTTTGTCCCTTGGTATTTAGCCCGTTGATCATGATCCTATGGTTTTGGTCCGTGGTATAGGATCTAAAGTATTGAACCCCGGTTTGGATCCCTTGTATTGGTTTTCGATGGTTTTGTCCCATGGTGTGAATAAGGGCTTGCCTATAAAAAGGAAAGGAGATCACTTGGCTAGTCACTTGTCAAAATTTGAATATCTTAAGATCTGAAATTTTGGGTAATTGATTTTAAAAGCTAGATCTAAATCAAAGTGAAATTTGTAATGTGGAAGGCTGATCTGTTGATAGGGCGTGATCTCTGGGGCGCGTGATCAGATCGGTGGATCTGACAATCTGTGGTACATTGGTGGACTGTTAATTTGGGTCTATTTGGAGGTCCGCAGGCGATCCACAGCTCAGGTGCAGAGGTACGCAGGACAGAAGAAGGCATAGTGCGGAGGTACGCAGCGCATCAGAAGGCGTAGGTGCGGAGGTATGCAGGACAGAGGAACGCACAGTGTGGAGGTACGCAATGCATCAAAAGGCGCAGTGCGGAGGTACGCAGCGCGGCAGAAGGTTCTATGCATGGGTACGCAGAGAAGAAGAAGGATCAGGTGTGGAGGCACGCTGTCGGGCAGACAGTGCAGGTGTGGATCTGAGCAGTGGCACGTAGTTTCGCAGAAGGGCTAAGTGCGGTGGTACGCAGAGCACAAGACGGATTAGGTGCGGATCTGCACAGTCAAGGCACAGAAGAACTGCGGATATCCGCAGGCTACTATTGGTGAAGTTGCGGATCCCTTTTGAAATAATTATTGACTGCCTTTTGTCTATTGCTGCAGAGTTCTGGGTTTAGATTTCTGGTATTACTTTTCTGTTTACAGCATTCTGAGAAGTTGGGTGATTCATTGGTTAATTGTATAAGGAGATTGGGTGTTTCACATGTACGTGATGATTATTTGATCTTCTTGGATCCAGTCTGAAAATTAATGAAACGTGGTCCTTAAAGAAGTAAAAGAGCTAAGGGGGTTGTAGCTCTCTGCAGGTTGCACCCTGCGTACTGGTAAAGGACAGCACCAGTACAAAATCATTGTAAAAGAAGTTTCTAATTGAAAGAAGATAGAGACATATTGCAGCAGGTGGTTTTCACGCACATTGGGTTTCCACCTTATATCTGGTGTTCTTTGGTGTGATTATCTATTTTTCTTGTTCTTTCTCATTATTATATGGTACTGACATACAAACTAATGATCAATATCTGAAGAATAAATTAATTGAAAAGAATTTGATAATACTGATTCACCCCCCCCCCCTCAGTATTATTTCCAACAATTGGTATCAGAGCAGGTCCTTCTGAAGAAGCTTGATCGCTTGAAGGAGGTTCTATCATCATGAGCAACTATGAGAGGGAAGCATCAATCAGGCCACCGATTTTTGATGGGACAAACTTCGTATATTGGAAGGTAAGAGTTACTGCCTATCTTCAATCTCTTGGTATAGAAGTCTGGGATATCATAGACACAGGGTATGCTTTTCCATCAGCAACTCCTACAGATCCGGCTGAGAAGAAGAAATATGAAACAAATGCAAAGGCGGTCAATACTCTTCTAGGATGTCTATCTCAATCAAAATTCATGAAGGTTATGAAGTATAAATCCACAAAAGAAATATGGGACAAGATTGTTCTGAGCTATGAAGGAGATGATTAGGTAAAACGAGCAAAACTTCAAACCCTCAGAATTCAGTATGAAAATCTCAGAATGTACAATGATGAAAGTGTGGCTAACTATTTTCTTCGTGTAGATGAGATTGTTAATTGTATGAAAAATTTGGGTGAAGAAATAAAAGAGGCTGTTGTGGTTGAAAAAGTTCTAAGATCTTTGTCCCCTAGGTTTGAATCTAAAGTCTCTGCAATAGAAGAAAAGGAGAATCTACAAAACCTTAAAATGTCACAGCTGCATGGAATTCTAACTGCTTATGAAATGAGGAAAGGAGGTCCATCAGACAGGAGAGAAGCTGTCTTCAAGGCTTCAGGCAAAGGAGAGTACTATGAGTCAGGACACGTGTCAGAAGAAGAAGAAGAATCAAATTTTGTCAGAAATCTTCAACGGGGTACTGGAATATTCAGAGGTAAGTTACCTTTCAAATGTTTTGCTTGTGGAACAGTAGGTCACTATGCTGCCAAATGTCCTCATAAGGATAAGATTGATAAGGGGAAGGAACCTGTTAGATGGAACAAGAAACAGAATGCAAATAAGAAAAGCTATTACACTCATGAAGACAGTGATGGATTATCAAACAGTGATGAAGATGAACGAGGTAATAACTATAAAATTTTAATGGATTTTGAAGATGATGATTACATGGATGCTATAGATGTGGATGGCTTTTATGAAGAAATTTCTAGACTCAAGACATGTTTAGAAGAAAAGAATGTGATCATTGATACTCTGCAATTTCAACTTGATGAAAAAGAAAAATTTCTTGAGAAGTTAGAATGTGAAATTGTTGGCCTTAGAAAAGAAATAGAGAAAACAAAGGCTCTTAATCTTAAATTTGTTAAAGGATTTGAAACTCTGGATGAGATTATCAATGTACAACGTTCTCCACTAATCAAGACAGGTCTGGGGTATAACGGAGAAATATCTCAAGCATCCACCTCAAAGAGTTATCTCAATGTAGCAAGAAGGAATGAGCAAAAGCCCAATGGAGATCACCAGGTAAAAAATCTTCTCAATTTGCCTCAAGAATGGATGACAATAGAAACTACAATCATTTGGCAGGTAGATTTGATAATCGCAGAAGTTTCTTCAATGGCCAATGTTTCTCTTGCCATGACTTTGGCCACAAAGCAGCTCAATGTGTTTCCTATAAAACAATCATGACTAGAGAAGCTCAAAAACAAAGAAATATGATTGGGATCACAAAAAGGACTTATAACAACTTTTCAGCCCTTGAAAATGAAATTGAATGTTCTATTTGTAATAACTTTGGTCATGAAGATTCTGAATGCAGGAGCAGGTTTTGGCAGACAAAGGAACAAGCCTCAAGTACCAGAACATGGAGAATAAAGGAACCACAACCAGAAAGATGTGGGATAGCTTTTTATGCAGAAGGACAGGAAAATCAATGGTACATTGACAACGGATGTTCGAAGCATATGACAGGTGATAAAGAAAAACTTGAATCATATACTGCTTTAGAAAAGGGAAAGAAAGTTTCTTTTGGAAATGATACCCCTGCAGCCATAAAAGGAAAAGGCACTGCTCAGTTGAAAGAAAAGGTCAAAGCTGGAAATGTTTTGTATGTTGATGGCTTGAAGCATAATCTACCAAGTGTTAGTTAGATGTGCGATCAAGGAACCAAGGTAATATTTCGATCAAATGGATGTAGTGTTCGTGATCTTGATACAGGAAAAACAGTGATCAAAGGCAGAAGAACTCCAAATAATCTATACATATTTGAAGAAGGACAACACCAATGCTATTTGAGCAAGGATGATGAACACTGGCTATGGCACCAGAGGTTGGGGCATCTAAGCTTTTCACAAATAAGGAAAGCATGCAAATACCAGGCAGTTCGTGGTCTTCCAGATATCAAAATTCCAGACAACACCATATGCAAATCATGTCAGTTTGGTAACCAAACCAGAACTAATTTCCCTTAAAAGGAAGGATCAGCCAGCAGGCCTCTTGAACTAGTCCATACAGATGTATGTGGTCCATTTAGGACAAGGTCACATCGAGGAGAAGAATACTTTATATTATTCATTGACGACTTCTCCAGGATGGTTTTGTTCGGACTTATGAAACACAAGGATGAAGCATTCGAAAAATTCAAATCTTTCAAAGCCTTGGCTAAAAACGAATCAGATCACAAAATTAAGTGCCTCAGGTCTGACAGAGGTGGGGAGTTTACCTCAAATGAATTTTTCGATTTCTGTGAGGAACATGGAATAAGAATGGAATTCTCTACGGCTAGGACTCCTTAGCAAAATGGAGTGGTGGAGAGGATGAACAGAATGGTTCAACAAATGGCTCGTGCTATGCTTGATGAGTCTAGAACTCCCGCAACCTTCTGGGGTGAAGCTGCATTTGCTGCGGTTGTTATTCTCAATAAAAAAATGTCCGAGTGAACAGCACTCAAACTCTTCATGAGCTTTGGTATGGTGAGATTCCTTCGGTAAAGCATTTCAAAATTTTTGGAAGCAAATGCTATATTAAGAATAATGATGAACAGCTTGGCAAACTTGAACCTAGAGCAGATGAAGGCATTCTCCTTGGTTATTCTCCCCACAACAAAGCATATAAGTGTTACAATAAAAGACTTGGAAGAATTGTTGACAGCATTGATGTGGTGGTTGATGAAAAAGGAAACATTCCTAGGCAAGTAAATTATGAAAATATCGAAGAGGATGAAGACTACTGTCCAAATTAGACTGAAGATGAAGAAGAACCTCAAGAGGCACTAGAGGAACAGACAAGGATAGAAGAGAAGACTCCATCCAGGTATGTTCAAAAGAATCATCCAGAATCTCAAATCTTGGGGCAAAAGGAGGCAAGCGTACAAACAAGAAGAACAATTGCAAAAGCTTCAAGCTATTTGGCATTACTCTCCTCCACTGAACCACCAAATGTAAGAGAGGCATGCAAAGATGAATGCTGGGTCAAGGCAATGGATGAAGAACTTGAGCAGATCGAAAAGAACAACACTTGGGAGTTGGTTCCTAGACAAAAAGATAAGAATGTCATAGGGATAAAATGGATCTTCAAAAATAAGTTGAATGAAAATGGGGAAGTAATTAGAAACAAGGCCAGACTTGTTTGTAAAGGGTATGCTCAACAAGAAGGAATAGACTTTGAAGAAACTTTTGCTCCTGTTGCAAGACTTGAGGCCATCCAAATGTTCCTTGCTCTCTCAAGCTTTCAGAAGTTCAAATTATTTCAAATGGACGTGAAATCAGCCTTTCTAAATGGAGACTTAGAAGAAGAAGTATACATTGAGCAGCCAGATGGTTTCATACTTGGGAATTATCCAAATCTTGTATGCAGACTGAAAAAGGCTCTCTATGGTCTTAAACAAGCTCCAAGGGTTTGGTACTACCGTTTGGACAAATACCTTCATCAACAAGGTTTTTCAAAAGGATCAGAAGATAGAAATCTTTATATAAAAATTGAAAATGACAAATTGCTAATACTTGTTGTGTATGTAGATGATATTATCTTTGGTAGAAATGAAGAAACTATGAGTCAAAGCTTTGCCTTGGTGATGCAGAAATAATTCGAAATGTCTTTGCTTGGAGAACTGACATACTTTCTTGGTTTGCAAATCCAACAAAATGAAGACGGTATATTTTTGTCTCAAACCAAGTATCTCAAGCAGATCTTGAAGAAATATGGCATGGAAGATGCAAAACCAGTATGTACCCCCAGGGTTACAGGATGCAGCCTCAGTGCAAATGATGAGTCAGTAACAGTGCATCAGCCAACCTATAGATCTATGATTGGAAGTCTACTTTATTTGACAGGTACCTGACCAGACATCATGCATGCAGTGGGAATAGTTGGAAGATTTCAGGCAAATCCAAAGGAAACTCATCTTCAAGCAGTGAAGAGAATTTTCAAGTATCTTCAAGGAACTCAAAACTATGGCTTATGGTATCCTAGAGATACAGATCTCACACTTCATGCTTATACAGATGCAGATTGGGCCGGAAGCGTGGATGACAGGAAGAGCACAAGTGGTGGTGCATTCTTTATGGGTTCCAGATTAGTATCTTGGTTCAACAAGAAACAGAGTTCAATTGCTTTATCTACAGCTGAAGCGGAATATGTGGCTGCTGCATCTTGCTATACTCAACTCCTTTGGATGATGCAGACCTTGCAAGATTTTCAAATCACTTGTACACCACCTATCTCCATTCTATGTGATAATACAAGTGCTATCAACATTTTGAAGAACCCGGTCATGCATTCAAAGACCAAGCATATACCTATCAAATATCATTTTCTTCGGGAACAAGTGCTTGAACAAAAGGTCAAGTTGGAGTATGTTCCTTCTAAGGAACAAGTTGCTGATATACTCACCAAACCATTGCCCATGGAGACCTTTGAATACCTTAGGAAAAAGCTGGAGGTTGTTGATGCATCATTTTGTTGTTGAATCTCATCTGTTTCAGAGATTGTTGGTTGTACGCAAGTTTCATATGGGGTATACGCGTACATTTGATGGGTTACAGATTGGTCAAAGATCGAATGGCATAGGTTTAGGGGGAGCATATATTCTTCTAATAATGCATTGTTGGCATTATGGTAGACGATCTTGGAGGAAGTACAGCAGGAGAACATGGATGCTGATCTGACTATTGCTGCTAATATGTCTCTATCTCTCTTGTCAAGGTCACTTATGGTGTTTGGTGGATTATGGTTCTTCTTGAAGATTTTTTTTCTTTTGTAGATCTGGTCTATAGTCAGGGGTAGCTCATTCAGAAATTTCAGTAGGCACTCAGGGGGAGTATGGACAGCAAAGGAAGAGAATATCTTGGTCCGCCCTTTGCCCTTGATGTCAAAGGGGGAGAATGACTTTGAGGATCTTGGGGTTGCCATCAAGTCCAAAGGGGGAGATTGTTGGCATTATGATTTAGGTTTGGCGCTATGGCACAGGTGTTGTACTTGATGGCAACCCACTCAAGTGGAAAAACTCTGTTCAGGCTCTCAAAATGATGGAAAATAAGGGGTTCACAGGTGCAGCGTTCAAAAGGTGCGGACCCGCAGGTACGCCGACCAAGAAGTGCGGACATATCCGCAGGTGCTCCGTTCAGAAGGTGCGGACCCCAGTTCACTCACTCTAATGCAAAGAAGCGCGCACACGTGGGGTTTCTTATGTTTGGCCCTTGGTATTTAGCCCGTTGATCATGATCCTATGGTTTTGGTCCGTGGTATAGGATCTAAAGTATTGAACCCCGGTTTGGATCCCTTGTATTGGTTTTCGATGGTTTTGTCCCATGGTGTGAATAAAGGCTTGCCTATAAAAAGGAAAGGAGATCACTTGGCTAGTCACTTGTGAAAATTTGAATATCTTAAGATCTGAAATTTTGGGTAATCGATTTTAAAAGCTAGATCTAAATCAAAGTGAAATCTGTAACATGGAAGGCAGATCTGTTGATAGGGTATGATCTCTGGGGTGTGTGATCAGATCGGTGGATCTGACAATCTGTGGTACATTGGTGGACTGTTAATTTGGGTCTATTTGGAGGTCCGCAGGCGATCCACAGCTCAGGTGCGGAGGTACGCAGGACAGAAGAAGGCATAATGCGGAGGTACGCAACGCATCAGAAGGCGTAGGTGTGAAGGTACGCAGGATAGAGGAACGCACAGTGCAGAGGTACGCAGTGGATCAGAAGGCGCAGTGCGAAGGTACACAACGTGGTAGAAGGTTCTGTGCGTGGGTACACAGAGAAGCAGAAGGATCAGGTGTGGAGGCACGCTATCGGGCAGATAGTGCAGGTGTGGATCTGAGTAGTGGCACGCAGTTTCGCAGAAGGGCTAAGTGCGGTGGTACGCAGAGCACAAGACAGATTAGGTATGGATCTGCGCAGTCAAGGCACAGAAGAACTGCGGATATCCGCAAGCTGCTATTGGTGAAGTTGCAGATCCCTTTTGAAATAATTATTGACTGCCTTTTGTCTATTGCTGCAGAGTTTTGGGTTTAGATTTCTGGTATCACTTTTCTGTTTACAGCATTCTGAGAAGTTGGGTGATTCATTGGTTGATTGTATAAGGAGATTGGGTGTTTCACATGTATGTGATGATTATTTGATCTTCTTGGATCCAATCTGAAAATTAATGAAATGTGGTCCTTAAAGAAGTAAAAGAGCTAAGGGGGTTGTAGCTCCCTTCCAAGAGAGATTGGGAAATGAGAGAGGGTTGTAGCTCTCTGCAGGTTGCAGCCTGCGTACTGGTAAAGGACTGCACCAGTAAAAAATCATTGTAAAAGAAGTTTCTAATTGAAAGAAGATGGAGACATATTGTAACAGGTGGTTTTCACCCACATTGGGTTTCCACCTTATATCTGGTGTTCTTTGGTGTGATTATCTGTTTTTCTTGTTCTTGCTCATTATTATATGGTACTGACATACAAACTAATGATCAATATCTGAAGAATAAATTAATTGAAAAGAATTTGAGAATACTGATTCACCCCTCCCTCTCAGTATTCTTTCCAACATTAAGTTGTGCACCTTTAAGGTGAATGACTTGGTGCTATTGTATGACAGTAAGTTTGATAAATTTCCAGGGAAATTCTGAATGCATTGGCTGGGGCCCTATGTTATTAAGGAGATTATCGATAGTGGCGTGGTCTATTTGGTTAAGTTGAATGGAGATCCCTTCCCAGGAAAAGTGAATGGCAGTCATTTGAAGCCATACACAGGTGGCCCGGCCATATGACTAGCCGATAGTAGCATAGTCTTAGCACTCCAGGAAAATAAAAGGAGGCGTGTGACTATAAACTACACTGCTCGTTTGGAGAGCTGCACGATTTCAAGACTGCGCGATGTAGCGAAGTGTCACAGGGTCTGCGACAGTGCAAAGACAACTGTGCTTGTGCGCAGGTTCGGCGAAAAGTGACTGTTAAAGTCATTATTCATGATTTGATGGTTGTTTTGAGGCCAAATGGAGCGGGCGGTAGGAATTAAGGCAATACTTATGGGTTATATTCTTGAAAATTTGTTGCTAATCTAGCATTAATGGACCGAATGTGGCAGGAACGGTCGAATTTGAATTCCAAAGACCTTATAAATTACAAGTGGTTGTCCAATGAAAAACACTTGGCATTTTGAGAACTGAGTTGTTGCGCGCTCAAGTATACATGAACTGAGACCTATTCGAGACTCTGAAAGTGAATTCATTATTTGAGAAACTACCAGAGACACTGCAAGAATTGTGGAATAGCACTATGTCAGCACCCGCAGAAGCCATGGACACAGGAGTAGTGACAGCCGAAGAAGTCGCGTAGGAAATTGCGATAGTAGAAGCCCCAGAGAGCACCGGAATAATAGTTGAGGTCCCTAAATCACCCAGAACACCGAGACCTAAGAAGGATAAGCAGGCTATGATCCTGGTGCGCGTCTCACCACGAAACCCACAGAGGACCAAGCTCACCTTGCAAGAAAAGGGGAAGGCCATTAATCTGGAGGCCGACGAGGAGGAATCTGAAGAAATCCTGGTGGAGGAGGAGGATGAAGAAATGGAAGTTGAAACCCAGGGTGTGGACCCTATTACTAGGTTGCTAGAATATGTTCCTCTACGCAAGGGCAAAGCCAAAGTGCTGAAGGAAATAGATGAGAGAAATAGATCTCTACAAATCCTGCTGCTCCCAGATGATATTGTTTTTGAGGGATCGCACTTAGGGCGAGTTCGTGTACTGAAGTTTGAAGATTGGGACCTCACGGATCATGAGAAATTCCCACATTTAGTGATTGAGCAGTTAATGCACCAACAGATTGACACGACAGCTGTAATGATTGAATTGGAGCCGTGCAAATGGCTCAGGGGTGTAGAGAAAACCGAGTTTCTAAACTTGCTCTAGGTGTCGCATTACCATCGCACCCCAGTGACCATCTTCGTCATCAGGCAGCTGCTCTACTTGGTGCATGATGGGTGTTTGTGGCTGGAGGAGCCCATTCCCATCACAGACCACTTGATTCATCGAATCACATGGCTACCTTACTTAGGGGAGGATCCAAACAATATTTCATAAGGAAAAGGTGGCGATTTGTCCCTCGCAGAAATGATGAAGAAGAAGTTCAAGTTGGAGAAGAAGAAGCGAGGATATGCCATCTCCAGCATTAACAACCACGTAGTCAAGGTTGCGACACAAATACTAGCAGGAAAATTGATGCGAAAGTGCTGCGTGGATGAGGTGCCCATGCCTGTGATTGCACTAGTAACCCAATGTGCAGAAGGAGTCCATTTCAACTGGACAAACTATTTATGCGATGAGTTCCTTGTGAATTGTCGTGAGGCACAGGAGCAGGGAAAAACGTTTCACTACATGTGGCTCCTATTGTCGATCGTACTGGTGACATGGGAGCTGCCCGAAGACAACCAATTCCTTTGGCCATTATGGACCTTCCAGAGGCAGCAAAGTATGCTTTGCTGTGGGTGACCAAGGACGCGTGGTAGATAAAAGAAAGCAAGATATTTTGGGTCTTAATGGAGATGAGCATCTGTATGGGGATCAATCGCAAGCCACGGTTGTCGCCCACAACATATGCTAGTTTGAAGAGATTTGTAGAGTTCAAAGCAGATTGCCACCATGTTTTTATCTGGGCACGGAAGGACCCTACAAAGGCATGGCATAACCTCCCATATATGGTGACATATGATGTGATCTTTGTAGTCCTTGAGTCTTGGCTGTCGAAGTGGCGCGCTCCTACAAGCTCCACGGTGGAAATAGATAAGTCCACCGTGCAACACAAGAAGGAAGAGACAAAGCTCTGAATTGTGCAACTGGTGGAGAAGCGCAGAAAGGAGGAAGCAGCGGCTAAGGCCAGGAAGTGCACGACGCCGTGAAATTGGTGGAGCAGCAGAAAACAGGAGGAGAGGAGCGCGAAGGACAGAGGTCACCTCCAACTTCACCAGAAGTCAGGGAACAACATACTACTGCTATTCCAACAACAACAACGGTGGTTGACATTGTAGTGGTAGACTGCATGCAGTTGTTTAAACAGTCATTCAAGGTCCTAACCACCCTGCAGGAGGACTTGAATGTATATTTCTTGGAGACAGAGGCGCGTGAGCTACAACAGAGGTATGATGACTTAAAAGGGACTGCGCAGACAGTTACCCTTACCCAGAGGCTCGCATGGATGCAGGAGGCAAAGACACTCAAGGAATAGGTGGATGTCGCTTGACATAAGGAAGCAGTCTTAAAAGCGTGCCTATAGCCATGGATAGATGAGGCTTACATGATCACAGCCTCCATTGAAGGGAAGATTGCGAAACTACAAGCAGCTCAGCATAAGATTCATAGTAGCAATTTAGCAGCAGTCACCAAACCACGAGTGGAAGAAGTCCAGTAGGTGGTCGCTCAGTGCGCTGCCAACGTTGCGGTGATCCAAATAGAGCTGGGAGGTCTTCGTGCTAAGATCTTTGCACCCGAAGAGTGACTCGAGGATGAGTCATGATGTTTGTGTTGCGGGCCTATTGGGCGTGGGATCCCCCAAGGGTAGTTTTGGGGCTTAAAGCCTAGATTTTGGTCTAATTTTGTAATCCAAATGTAAAGAATCTGCATTTTTTGGTCGTAGAGTGCATAGATGTTAAAGAGTCATAGGGTTGTCCGCCCTTAGTTTTAAAATGTAATGTCAGCTGTAGAAGATCTACCCATCATCCGAAGACCATGGGATTGTATAAATAGAGCTAAGCTCTAAGTAGTTAGGGCATGAAGGAGATAATGGAATTATGGAATAAGATATGATGTATAAGAGATAGCTTTGAGTAGAAGTCTAATTTTTGGGTTGTAGCTTAGGTAGAGGCTCTGCAGCTGAGTGCGCAGAGACCTAGAAGTCTGCAGTTGAGTGCGCGGAACCCTGCAGCTGAGTGTGCAGGGCGGGTTGAGTCTATAATCATTCAGAATTTTGAATAAAGAGAAGTATTCTACAAATTATGCGTCTTTTTTTCCTATTTATGCATCTGTTATATTGGGTATAAATTTCACTTATAATGCTTATGTGATGCGTGAATGTGTGTAATTGTGTTGGATAAGTGACCGCAAGTAGGAAAATCGGTTTACGCGAAGCTAACTAAATAAAACACTTAGCCTAGTTAGGAAGATATCACAGTTCACTGCCCTAGCACCACGAAAGGACTTCAACCCCTAGTTAGGGCTACGCGGAGGATGATTGTACCCTTTCGCGAAGGTACTGTAGGGAGGAACAGACGGTTAAGCAACCTGCGGAAAGGCAGGTATCGCTGGAGTAAAACGACATCACATCCATCTCAAGGGTGTGGAAACTTGGTTCCAGCATCCCCCCATACTGTTTCGGGTGAGACTTCAGTCTGCGCTCCGCGGGCTGATGCCGAAAGGGCCAGTAGTGTAGGGATTTGTTTGCTAACTAACGCTAAATCCCGTCTCTTTCTCCACCAATGATTTAAACTCATAGAACTTTGTGAAAGTTTGATCCTTTTTCTCCATGAAAAATATCTAGAATTTTCGAGAAAATTCATCAACAAATATAACATAATACCTATGTTTTTCCATGGATACTGTCGAGAATGGGCCACACACATCTGGATTGAATCACTCTAGAATATCCTATGCTTGACTGTCCCTTTCGTGAAATGAATACTTATCGTATTTTCCCAAAGTACACCCCTTGCATGTATCAACTTGCTCAAGCATACCTTTGGGAAGACCGATATATATCAGCTGCAATATCTTCAAAGCCGCATGATGCAAGTGGCCCAATCACTTGTGCCACAACTCGCCAATGTCTCGGATCTACACCCTTTCAAATTTTTTGCTCAAAGCAACACACTCCTCTACCTCCATCTTATAGAGATTCTTCACCTGAATCCCTATCTTCTTTACTTGAACTGTGACTATGTGTCAAAGGTACGCCTTTCGTTTCGAAAAGATCACATCATAGCCTCTATCCTCAAGCATGGAAATAGATACCAAGTTCTTCTTTAGCCCGATCACATACATAAAATTATTCAAGGTGAGTGGAGCACCATGCTCCCTTTGAAAAGTAATCGTGCCCAATCCAGTAACACTATACTTTCGTCGTCACCTATATCGATATGCATTTGGAGATCTTTCTCCTCTATGTCACTAAATAACTCTTTGTCTCCAGTCATGCGGAATGAAGCTCCACTGTCTAAGTACCTGTTGGCTAGTTGAATTGTTTATGAATTAAACAATCAAGTACCACATTAATTGTCAACCAGGGAAAGTCTTTTTATTCCAAAGGCTACTGCGTACTGTATGTACTTAAATTCTAAAAGCATTGAAAAGCTGTAGTATACGTAATTCTTACGCTAAGTCATCACAGTACTGTTAAAATGAAAGTAATTAATTAAAACTACAAATCTGAAAAGCAAAGTAATGGATGCTCTGTTGGCAGAGGATCAGGACCCTATCCTCCAGGTGGGGACATTCAGCACCTGCCCCTGTAATCAGATTGCTAATACACACTGCACTCTAATTCACCGGTGAGAAACAACTTCAAGCAATTAATGAAACAGAGTACTAGCAAAATAGAAATACCAGAGGTAATGCTACAGAATCCAAACAGAGTACCAGCAGAAAGAAACTATTACACACTTACACACTTGACAGAAAAGTAAATGGGTGAATCTTGTGAGGAAGGTGGGCCCAGTCCTTCTCACAAGATTCCCTGGAACACGAAGGCTAGATTAAGTGCTCAGAACAATTTTATATTCATCTGCCAAAAGGATTCAAGTACAATAAAGTTCAGACTTGCTGATGTCTCTCAAAATCTCACTTACAGACTGACTATCTCCCCTTCTCATGTAGATGTCTCCTCTTTATAGAGGAGACATCTATTACAATAGAGTATTACAGTTCATTCAGTTAACCCATTCTATCAAAAATAAGAATTACAGAACGCTGTTACAACAGTATAATAATATATTCTTTCTTAGGTTCTGGCTGTTACACAGCTGGTAACTGACTTCGACCGTCTTCTCGGGATCTTCGCATTCCTTTGCCGTTTCCCCATGCTGTTCCTGATTTAGGCAATGGTAACTGTGTTCTACCCGCTTTAGACATCTGCTTGATCATGCCACGTCAGCGTTCTTCAGATAGTTGCCGTTTGTTATTCACAGCTGTTGCAAAATAGCTTGCTTTAGATGATTGCTGTTGCTGACTGTAGCAACTGCGGAGTTGCTGCTTCTGGTGTTGCAGCAACTGCGTAGTTGCTGTTTCTGGTGTTGCAGCAACTGCGTAGTTGCTGTTTCTGGTGTTGCAGCAACTGCGTAGTTGCTGTTTCTGGTGTTACAGCAACTATAAATTATAATTCCTGCAAGCTTAAGACAATTACTTGACAACTTAGTCAGCTTTTCCAAGGATAAATATAAAGATACTCACGAATATGCAATGAACAATTAAACATATAGATATGCGGAAAGTTACTTCGTACCTTGGGGTGATTAAGTCATTATACAATCAAAAGATTTCAACCTAAGACTGAAAAGGATAATATTATGGAAAAAAGATAAGGTCAAAATTGGTCAATTCTGAGTCCCAACAGTACCATACACTTCCCATAATTGATGACACAATGCATGCAATGAGAGAAAACTCCAATTTGAATCGAGAGGCCAAAGCCTCACCCACCGCTCCCCCTGAGGACTTATTCTTCGACTTCTTGAGTGGACAATTTGTAGCAAAATGGCCCAAATCATGACAATGAAAGCACTTAAATTTCGTCATGTATTCCTTCTTACCTCAATGATAAGAATATTATTTGAAATGGTAATATCTCCCTTTCCCCTTCTTCTCCTTAATCAATAAGGCTAAGTTCTCTTCATCATCAGTCTTTGATGAAGAGCCATCCCTGGTGTTTCTCCTAATATCCTCCTGCATCAAATCTGACCACAGTCGTTCCCAATATGGAAATTTCTCCCGACCATTGACAGAGTCCTGATAACTATGCCAACTCTTTGGGAGTCCTAGAAGAGCAAGACTCACCATATCATCCTCAGCAATTGTGATTCCAACACTTCCAAGTTCATCACGACACTAAGTGAAATTGGTCAAGTATTTTGGAATCATCTCGTCTTTCTCCATTTTTATTTTTTGAAGTTTGTCCTTCATTACCAATTTCCTTTGGTCACTATTGCTCTGATACAAGTCTATCAATGTTTTGCACATAGCATACAAAGTTTCCTTGCCATGGAGACTCGAGACAATGTGGTCTCGAACTCCCTCAAGGATTATCTGCCTCGCCTTCACCACACACTTCTTCCATTCAACCAAATTCTGTGCATTTGATGTTGTTGCCTTAGGAATTTTTTTATCAACGAATTCCTTCAAGCCATTATCCTCTAGAACAAGCTCCATTATGTCCCTCCAGGATATAAAATTCAAGTATCCTTACAAGGCATACTCGAGCCGCAAACCATAGAAAACCATTTTTCAATCCTGAAGTATGTATTGGAAATTCGAATTTTACCTATAACCCAAAACTAAAAACTTTGAAATCTCCTCTAGTATATTGTTCTTATCTCTGATACCATGTAGAAAATCCTATAGATTCACAAGCTCGTGAAATATACTAAAGCACATGACAAGAATCTACTTCTGCTTTCAACCAACAGAAGCCAATAGATTGATGAAAACAATAGGAACAAGAAGAAGATAAGTCAATGGCACATAACACAAGATGTATATGGGGAAAGCCATTGCTCAAAACCCTACTATCTATATTGCATATATCAGAAATATGGGTGAAGATACAACTCTTGTTCTCACTAGAACAATTCTGCACAATTATTCTCAATACTCTTAGCTCACAAGCAAGCTCTTGGCCAACACTTAGCCAATTCTGCAGCTCTACAAACCCCTATTTCCTTGCACAATTCTTAGGATGAATAACCCGTATTTAAACGGAATTCATGCTTCCAAAACTGCACAATCCAAACATAGGTCCTTCTCGGATTGCATGCATGATATTTACAACTCAATAAATCACACAACTGATATTACAATGTCCCTACACTCTAGTCTCAACTGGGTCTTTCTCAAAATCGACAAAGATGATTTTCTAATGAGGGAATATTCAATTAACTAGAGTGACACTTGTGGATGCACTAGTGCAAAAACTGACTGTTAACTCTCTATTAGTTCCACAAACAGCTTGGAACTAATTTAATTAAACATAACTCAGTAAATTGATTTATCTAATTACAACTCACAATTAAACTCATCCTGGACCGTAAAACTTAGGGAGAACATACACATGACTTCAGAAAGACTTCCAACTCGAAATTCCTAAGCTAATTAAGTTAATTAAACTTAATTAACTATTTACAAGTTGCTATGAGAAGATAATTCAATTGTAATTCTTAGTTTAATTCAACGAAAAATTAAACTGGAATTTATTGTTGTCATTTCTCAACAGGGTTTGTTGTGTAATAAAGTCCCCACATTAGATAATGTACAACGAAGATCATTTCAAGGATCAACATGGTGCATATTATGCAAGAAAAATGAAGAATCAATCAATCACTTGTTCCTTAATTGTTCCACAACAGTCCAAATTTGGATTCAAGTATATCAATCATTGGCAATCAATATTAGGTGGTAGAGAGAAACTATTCAAGAAGTTTGGGAATCATGGTGGAATAGGGTTCATTCTACAAATCTCTAACACTTGCCCCTTCTAGTTTGTTGGGGTATTTTTTTAGGAAGGAACAAAAATATTTTTAAAGGTAAGGTATCAAATTGGAATCTTACCTCTTCCCACATAGTGGAACTTTATAACTTGATTCCTGAGGATAAACAGAAACAAAATCACCGAAACATTAACACAGAAATCATAGACAAGGCTTTCCCTTAGGCATATTTTTATGGATTTTCTCAACAAGATGGTTGTGTTGGAGGAGCAGTTTCGTATTAAAATGAAGATCATTATTACAATATGAAGATGGGTTTAGGGAGAGACACAAATAACTATACAAATATTAATAACCTTAGAATTCTTCTTAATTTTTCCTTTGAGAAAGGATGTTGACAACTATAGATATTTGGTGACTCTAAACTAGTCATAAATTGGTTCAATCAATAATCAGAATGTCACATGCACACACTTAGAAATATACTGGAAGATATTATTACAATAAAATCACATTTTGACTATGCAATTTGTCATCATATCTACAGGGAAAGGAATCAAATTTCTAATAGTCTATCCAAAGAAGTAGCACACCAACATTTTGGTACTTGGATGATACATGAAAAGATAGGACATGAGTTCTATCAGTGTTTTCACAGGCCATTCATTGATCTTTAGCCACAGGGGGTAGTAGCAACTTGATCCTAGACAACGCAAGATGGACCTCCTTTTGCAGACCTTGTCGATTATTAGAATTTATGGAATGTATATATTTTATATGTTTTTTGCTTCCAGTTACATTTATGTATCAGACATTTTTTAAAATCTATACGGGATTGTGGCAGTTATGGCCACTAGTTTTTACATCTGCTCCTTTTGCAACATCTACAACATGTAATTTTCAATATTTTATATAATGAAAGTTACGGTTTTTCCTTGGGGAAAAATATAAGTTGGAAAGCAAACTCAACTATATATCAAAAATTGATCTCAAATAATGATTTACAATGTGTACATATAAATACATAAAGAAACCATTGATTCGGTTTTTGGGTCTTCTTGGACTCTAATAATCACTCACCATTACACACTAGATATATAAAATTCCCCCCTTAATCCGAAGGGATGTATAAAAGCCCAAGAATGAGAACTCAAAATGAAAAATGCATCTCACCCAAGAGCTCAATGTCTCTCAGAAATGCAGAAATGGTTTTTTTTAAGGATGACCACAAACTAAGGATGGTGGTTTTAAGAGAACACCACAAATGATACCCACATCTGGAACCTTCATATCAGTTCTCGAATCAATAAAAAACTTCAACTCTAGAACCATCAATGTAGTTCATCGAACAATTCTGAATATTGAAGTGCTTGTTCACAAACAACTCATTCAACAAAATTTGAAGTCTCTCTAACTATAATTTTGGCTCTAATAGGTACAAATTATGATACCCACAACTTGAACATTCATAGTAGTTCTCAATTCAATCAAAAAATTTAACTTTGGAACCATCAATGAAGTTCCTCGAGCAATTTTGAATCTGGAAGTGCTCGTTCACAAACAACTCATTCAACAAAAATTGAAGTCTTTGTGGCTACAAATCCAGCCCTAACTTGTACAAGTTGTGGCTCAGGCTCACTTGTGGATCTCTACTTAGGCTCGCTTAACATCTTTGAACTTGTAGCAGACCATCACAACTCTATCATTTCCCCCATTTTCAGATACAAGGTGAGAAGATGAAGTATTCTTCATTACTACAAGGTTGGTCAATACTCTCAAACATATCTTGTGGTATGACTTATAAAATTTCTTGGTTTTTATTAGACTAATCCCATGAAGTAATTCATCGAAAATTAATTCTCTCTCTTGCAGTAATCTTCTTTCTAGAACACCTATTTGAATGGTGATTGTGCTTTCTGTTAGTGTCAGTATCTTCACACTTCCATCAGTGATTAAATTTCTCTTTTTGCATGCATATTAGGTGTCCCATCCGATCAGTTGCATTCCATTAGGTCATGGATCAACTATTGGTAGTGGTTTCATGTCAATTTCCCTCATGCCATTCACTTGCTGACCTATTCATACATGTTTTTTAGTCATTTACTGTCATCCTGTTTCATTTCATTTATAAAAACCAGTTTCAGGGTTTGGTCTCACTAGGTCTTAGGGTTTGTCATCATGGTCTTCCTATTTGAATAAAAAGTTCAGAAGGCACATGAGGAGAATAAATAAGCTCATAAGTTTACTTTTGTTATGCTCAGTAATTATTTTTTACCTGAAAACAGGGTTTTTTCCATTATTGTACAAATTTCATGTAATTTCAATGTTTCTATATGTAATAAGTATTCCAATAGCTGTTTCTGGTGACCTGGTAACAAAGCCAACTCTTTCCATTCAAAAAATCAATGTAAAAGTCCACCTGCAAAAAAGCAAAAGCCAGAATATGAGTAAAACAGAGCATTTGTGAAAAAGCTAGCAAAACATTAGAAAAGTGGGTTTGGTTAATGAAAAATTAAAAGCAAAGGGATATAAAAGCCAATCCATGTTTTTGAGTCTTCATTGTTGCAATTGAATGAGCTAAAGGGAGAAAAATCGTGTTTTTGGAGAAAGAGGGCAAAAACAGAGGAAAAATACAGTGATTTTGTCGGTGTTGCGCACCTGGGTTTTGGCACTGCGCACCTACCTGGAGCTGCGCACCTCTTGCAAATTTCCCATATAAAATTGGTCTAGCGCTGCGCATAAAATCGGCACTGCGCACCTGTCCACTAAGCTACAAAATGACTCAAGTCACCCAAATTCACTTCAAATTTCTTAATTGGCCTTTCATCAAGTAATGAAAGCTTCTCAACTTGTTCAGCAAGGGATTTTCATCAGTTGTGGTGATTTTCATATCTCAAAAAACTAAACCCTAGCTATCCTCAAAACTATCTCATAGATTTGCAAAGGGTACTTGTTTTCTACTATTCTTATTCCCTTAAACTATTTTCCCTAAATCCCCATTCCCTTAATCTATTTTCCCTAAACTCTAACCCTCCACATATAAACCCTTCTAGATACTATTCCCAAAA
The DNA here is from genome assembly GCA_031772625.1 of Pinus tabuliformis. Lineage (NCBI taxonomy): Eukaryota > Viridiplantae > Streptophyta > Pinopsida > Pinales > Pinaceae > Pinus > Pinus tabuliformis. The sequence continues at coordinate 1,556,786,135 of CM062804.1, forward strand.
CCCTAACTCCCACTTCCTATTCCTTCACTACATCTATTACACTATCAAACCCCTCATTCCACATTCATAAATACCATTCACTCCCCTCATTTCCCAAGAGAAACCCTTTCACTTCATATTTCAAAATCTCTTCATACTCATCTGCTTTCACTCCAAATTCATAAGCATGGAGACAGATTCAGACTATGAGAGGGAAGAGGAAACTCTCAGTGATTCTTCCCAAGAAGCTCATGTGCCAAGAAAGCCACACAAAGGGGGAAAAATCATCTGGGAGGAGCCCATTACTCTCACAGAATTACTTGCTTGCCCTCTTGCTGTAGCTTGCTTTAAACACCAGTCTTGTTATCAGTTTTGTGAAATGGTAGAGAGGGTGAAGTATCATCATGAGCTTGCTAGGTTGTTTGTTCTTCATCTCCACAATGGCTAGGTGAACCTTGCTGGTGTCTCTTTCACCTTGACACCTGAAACCATTGCAGCAGCAACAAGCATCCCTAATGTAGGTGAACAGTGGAATAAGGGGTAGCATGTGGGCAGAGAACATTATGAGCCTTATATTAAGGTTGGATATCACAGGTAGATCAGCAGGGTTTTTCCTTTCAAATATTTGCAGAATATTTATGCTCCTCTCATGAAACTCATTATCAAGTATTTCACCTGTGAAGGAAGGTTTTCCCGCCTATATACATATCATGTCAGATTGTTGATGCATTTCACAAGAGTGAGAATGATGAACCTCCCATACTTTATATGCAGGAATATTGAGAAGATGGCTCTCTATGTGCAAAGGAAACCTTTTCCTCAACAGTTCAACAACATTTACCACTTCTCACTAATTAAAATTGTTGTCTTGCATCAGCTAAGCTTGTTGAACATACCATGGGATACCTTCATTGCACATGAGATTTTCAAAGGCCCTTAGGTGATTCCATCAGTGCCTCAAGAGGAAGGAGGGCCATCAAGACAGCCAGATGTTCATGAGACTGAAACTACAGGTGTGCCAGTGTTTGTCACCTATGAGAGAGGCACCAGGAGGATTTTTGCTGCTGCCAGGCAAGTACTATCTCCATCGGGGGTGGAAGGGGTCTCGTTTACTTCACCAAACCACAAGAAAATGTCATCTTCAATGGGGGTGAAAGAGGCTTTGCATTCTTCTCTAACTATACAGGTTGGCCAATAGTCAAAGAGAAAAGACAAAGGGAAGCAAAGGATGCATGAGGAGGGCCCTACTGAAAGGCAAGACAGAGATTTTGTTTTGATTGAGGAGGATGTCACTGATTTGGGCTCTTAAAGCTCAAAACTGATCATGAAAGAGAAGGAGGCTGAAATACAAGCCTTATCTCTTGATCTTGAGAGGGCCAAATGGATCATCAACTTTCTGGAGTAGGAGAACAAGCAACTTACAGATGAACCACCTATTATGGAGCTGCAAATGATAAGGAAAAATAGACAAATGGCAAAGAAGAGAAAGATCAAGATGACCTCCCTTGAGCAAGAAATTGAGGATGACCAGGAATCATGTTTGGATTCACTTGGAAAAGATGCTTGAGAAAGCCAACAAAGAGAAGAAAATGTTGCACCATATGGCTTATCGCTACCTAACCCGGAACAAAATTTGCAAAACAAGGGTGAAGAGGTTAAAGGCTAAGCTAAAAAGAGCTTTGAGGAGAAAAAAGAGCAAGATAAGCTCAAGATCTTGCTTGAAGTCTCATTGGCCCAGAAAAGCACCTAAAAAGGATCACTCATGCCAAATTTCAAGAAAATTGGAGAATTTTTTGTCATTTTTGAAATTTTTAATGCAAAAAACATGTTTTTTTAGCAGGTGCGCATTATGCTTTTGTTGGGGGCATCCGTTTGCAAAAAAATTTGTATTTTTGGAATCAACATGAAAAAATATGCATGCTCAGAAATGGCTGAGAATTTTGGACAAGTTCTGGGTCTCCAAAAGGGCAAAAAACACCCAAAAAGTGCCCTCTCTGCTACTTTTTTGCCACACAAGAAACAGTCTTGGGAGATTCCATTTTTGGAGGGGCAAATGGACTCCAAATTCAGCAATTCAAGTTGTTCCAGAAAGTAGACTCACCAAGATTTCCAATGAGCTATCCTCCACCTGAATTTGACTTCGAGAAGACTTCTAAAAGTGGCCTAGAAAAAGCACTGTGCATAGGATCAGTGGCGCTGCGCATCCCAGTTTTGCCTGTTTTTCCAGATTTCTCCTAGTTTTCTCTGTAGTTGACTTTTTCTTGCCCTCTTGGTGAAATTATCATGGTGAATGATGTAATTTGATGTAATTATGGATTTAAAACACTCAATAGAGTATATACATAAAGTCAAATGTGGTTTTGAACTGAATGAATTGGTTTCCTTGGTTTTAGAGGCAAGTTGTTCCACTGCCTATATTCTTGTTCTTAGTTTAGATATGGTTGAAAACACCCCTTTTCTCATGGATTCGACCCTGATAGCTAGCTTGAGTAGCTTCCTTGCCTATATCATGTACTTTTTCATTAATTTGTAAAGGTTGGACTTTGGAAGAAGTGTTGGACTCACTGAACATTTTGTATTAGTAGTTGGCAAGGAATAAAACCAGGTTTCACAACTATTTTTGTGGGATTCCTGTGACAGTGAGTTTATGTATTGTTTCTTCTTTGTAATTATTTTTTCTGATGTTTTATATGTATCCAAATCTCTCTCTGTCTTCTAAACTAAATGAATCAAGGTGAATAGACAAAAGACACTAGATTTACAATGCTTTGTCTTGGGATTGCATTTAGTTTTCAATGTTTTCACTGTTTGAAGAGGATTCATAGTTTCTTGTGCCCTCCTCAACTCCTCAACAATCTTACTCTACCATCTCAATCCTCTGCTAGTACATAAGCTCTTGTCTACCTTGCCCCACAAGACATGACTGTATCCCTGAGTTGATTTCCCGGATCCAATCTACCTTCTCCAATTGATCCAACAACCAAACTTAAAATTAAACCCGAAATCCTAATTTACTATACCTAGCCTAAAATCAACATTCATTTTAGTCATCTCAAGCCCTAGTTTCCATATCCAAATTGAGATTGACAAGGAGAGAGCCCTCTCCCAACCTGGTAGGGCTAGCTACTAGGTTAAGCGTGGTTTGATGTTACCTTAGACCTGCCTTCCTTTAGCCTAACATAGATTTAGGCTCTAACATAGTGGCGACCATACTGGGGACGTAGTTTTATGTTCCTCAGTAAAATTTATCAAGTTTAGATCTGATTATTGATGGTGGACAACGATCAGACACTGGAAGGCTGAAATCATTCACCTGGTGACTCCAGTGTCAAAGAATCCCAAGGTTTAGAATTTTTATGGCAACTCTACTCTTCAAGAACCAGTAGCCTGAAGAATTTCTTGTTGAATTCATTGTTATCAAAATGGATTTTTTTGCTCGAAGGTATGCTCCCATGAGCCAAGATCACATTCTAGGTTTCCCAAATAAAATTCCTAGGATAGATTGGCAAAGGAATTTGCATATGTTTAAAGATGATGATAGGAATGATGCTGCTTTACATCTGGTTAGATTTCACATGCATATTCGCAAGTTGAAGGTTGATTTTCCTGAAGACTACTTGATGAAAATATTCATGGCCACTCCGGAAGGTGAAGCCCGATAAATTTAGTTCAGAACTATTGCAGACATGCTTATTGTTTTATTGAAAGTATTGAGAAAGTTTATGAATATGATGACTTCATGGACGATGAGATCATGGAGGCTATGTACGAAAATCCATTTCAGCAGCATAAAGAGAACTTAGTGGATACTTATCAAGATGCGCAGGAAAATTTGCAGCAGGATCAAGATCTTAGTACAATGGAAAATGATGAAAGAGAAGGTCTTATTTCATATCTGCTCATAGCAGATGACAGTATGTAGGGAAATCAAGTTTCAATTTCAGATTGTGATAAAATCAAGTTGGCTATTTCAGATCTAGATTCAGATCGTGATGATGAAGAGTACTTTGTTCTGAATCCCATGAAGGAGAGCTCTGTTGTTGAGATCGTCTGGAAAGAAGAAGACAAAGTTATTGATCCAAGTGTTCTCATTTCATTAGAACAAAGTCTTCACGAGGAGGTAATCCAGTCCTTTTATGAAAAACAAGATGAGATCTTTGTTCATGTAAGTGAAAAATCTTCTTTGGATAACTCAGTGGTAAATGATAGAAGTGTTAGTTTTGAGTTTCAAGAACTATCTGAACTTTTCCCTTGTATGACTGATGAGTGCAATGACAATTTGATTTCCATGTCATATGAAGATGAGCAACAATGTTTTCAAATTTCAGAAGACCAAGGAATTGAGGACTGTCATTCAAATTTTTCTTCTCAATCATGTTTTGAAATGTTATTTCAAGAAGACAATAATTGTTTGAGAAAAAGAAAACAAAGTATTATCTCCTCTGTTTGAAGATGAGATAGATCAACTCCTGAAAGGTCAAGTTACAACGCAAGCTAATGCAGGTCTGCAGTGTGCACATGGTCAAGAAGGTGTTGGTGAAACTTCTTCCACTTTTGAAAATGATGACAGTCTTGAAATCAGATTTATAGATCAATGAACAGATATTGTTTTCCTTCATGAAGATGATAGGGCTGTCATGTTTGATAATCTTGAAGAATGTTTTCTGTTTAAGAATGACTTAGAGGAATATGATCCTGAGAGAGACAATATGCCAGAAATCGAGTCAGAATTTCTCATGCTCAAGTAATTTACAACCAACGCTGAGATAGCAGAAGCTTATACTTCTCTATGCCTTCCTATCAATCAACAACCAACTGTTCTTTAAGATCATAATGAAGAGAGTACTTGTATCTTTACTGCTGGATCTCTAGACAAGCTAGTGCTTCAGGATTTTCAAGATCTCTTCGGCATTCTTTTGCAAGCATTAGGGAAGATGAACGTTTCCGGGTTCATTAGCATAAGCCTTGGTTTCAGTTGTTATTGTGAGTTGCCTACATGTACATCATTCTACTTGCTCGGGGAAAGTGAGGGAAATTTTCAGTAAGTAGCCATCTGCTGGATTGGTTACATTGGAAGACCCACTTCACATGATTGTACATATTTCATCAGTAGGTAGGTGGTTGTCATCATGATTTGAAGCCCTCAAATCTCGATGGACTGTTGCCATTAAAAATCTTTGTAAGTACTCGTTTCAGTTAAGTAAGTCTTGAGTCATTTTTTGTTTTCATCAGTTTCAAGATAGTTTCGGCTTCTAAGTGTCTAGTTTCAACTGCTAAGTGTTTAGTTTCAGTTGTTGAGTGTCTTGTTTCAGTTTTGAGTTAGTCTTAGTTCTTAGTCATTTCAGTTATGAGTCTTGAGTCTTGAGTTTTGATGTTTTTGTTACTAAGATTTTGATTCCATATTGCCCAATGGATAAGGCATTGGTCTGCTCTCCCAAAGATCTGCAGTTCTTGGCACCTCCAAGGAGCTACCATCCCCATTGGAGCCAATGTTAGTGCCAGTATCTTCACACTTCCATCAGTGATCAAATTTCTCTTTTTGCATGCATATTAGGTGTCCCATCTGATTAGCTGCATTCCATTAGGTCATGGATCAACTGATGGTAGTAGTTTCATGTCAATTTCCCTCATGCCATTCACCCGCTGACTTGTTCATACATGCTTTTTAGTCATTTATTGTCATCCTATTTCATTTCATTTATAAAAATCAGTTTTAGGGTTTGGTCTCACTAGGTCTTAGGGTTTTTCATCATGGTCTTCCTATTTGAATAAAAGGATCAACATGCACATGAGGAGGATAAATAAGCTCATAAGTTTACTTCTGTTGTGCTCAGTAATTATTTTTCACCTCAAAACTCTGTTTTGAGGTGAAAATAGGGTTTTTTCCATTATTGTACAAATTTCATGTAATTCAATGTTTCTATATGTAATAAGTATTTGAATAGCTATTGGTGGAATGATAGGGGAATGTGGGGATTGACAGGGAGACACAGGGCCTAGGGTTTCGATGGATGAGGGTTTCAATGGCGGAGAAGATCTGAACAAACCGTCCTGTATGAAATCTTGAAGCAAAGAAGGCGAGCAGAGAGTGCAGTTCTAAGTGAGAAGGGCCAAATCAGGGATTTCCAGACCGTAGCAAGAGGGAACGAAAGGAAGAGTAAGCGCTGAGGGACCTAATGGAAACAAACGGGGGGAGGGGAGAGATCCCCTCCTACAAGAGCATGGCAACGGGGGAGGCAAGCAAGGAGCGTATGCAGAATGGAATGAAGCCAAATAACGAAGAAAGCTCAGCTAACGGAGCAAACTGGCAGACGGGCCTGCGAGGTAAATGTCTTCCCAGGGCATCGAAGAAACCCAGGTTCGTAATACCAAGCAACAAACTTGAAGAATATAGGAGTTACATGAAAGACTATGCATTAATATGTAAATTTGTAGGGTTCTGGCCGTCAGAGAAAGACTTATCTAAATGGATACAACAGAGATGGAAACCTAAGGGGCATGTGGAACTAAAATTAGGAGCGAAAGGTTTTTTTACCGTGATATTCTCTAACATAGAAGACAAGGAAAGGATTTTCGAGGGAGGACCCTATTTCATGAATAATGCAGGCCTATTTATGCGGCACTGGGTAGACTGCTACAACCTAGACAAAGAGAAAATGCTAGCAGCCCCGGTTTGGATAAGACTCTTCGGGCTTCCAATGGAGTTTTGGGACCCGGAGATTTTAGAAGGTATAGGGAATACAATAGGGTCCTTTGTGAAAGTTGCAGAATCCACAAAAAGAGGAAGATATACTTCATATGCCAGAATATGCGCGTATATGAATATAACTGAACCTCTCCCAGACTTCATTGAGCTGGAATATCATGACGAGATTTGGCAACAACCAGTGGATTATGAGCACATACCTTTTCGATGCAGATGATGTCATGAATATGGGCATCTTTTCAGACAATGCCCATTAAACAGAACAGAGGATGTAAAGGAGAAGAGAGAAGAAGAGAGAATAACAACAGAGGAACTTGAACAGGGGGAAGAGGGTTTTAAAGAAGTACAGCAGAAAAAGAAATTAGGGTTTAATAAGCCACAACGACAAATGCCAAAGGAAAATATTACCCTGGAAACGCAAAACAAATTCAAAGTCCTCCAGGAAGAAGAGATTGAGATGGGGGAAAAAGAAGACAGTGAGGAAGAGACAATGGAAAACTCAAAAGAATCAGGAAAACAAGTATCAGAACAAAAGGGTATAGAACATGGGGAGGCAGAGGAAAAAGGAGAACAGCCAAATGAACAAATACAAATGGAGATAGACCCACAAAAAGATAAAGGAGGGGAAGAGGAGTGCATAATGAGGAAGCTGTTGCAGGAATGGAGGCTGCTAGATGAAAGATTCATCCCGGAGGAGCAGAAGCAAATATATAAAGAAGCCTTCCAAAAATATAAAGAAAAAGTAGGGGTAACAACAGCAAACAAATTGGAACCGATAGAATTACAAGGAAATCAGAACATAGGAATGAGCAGCTCTGGCAAAGGAGGAAGAAAGAGGGGTAGGCGATCAATGAGCGAGACAATTCAGGAGGTAGGAGAGATGCTGGTGAACTCTAGAAGGGTCATACCTCTATCAGAGGTATTCCAACTACCACCAAAATTGTTAAAATGATTATTACAAGTTGGAACATCAGAGGCCTTAACAGTAGAGGTAAACAAAGATACCTGAAAGAGAGATTAAAAAGAGATAAACCAAGTATAATGATAGTCCAAGAAACAAAGATTAGTACAGAAAGAATGAAAGAAATAATGAGCAGGGGTAATTCTAGATATGAAATAATGGGACAGGATGCAACAGGCAGCGCAGGAGGACTGGCAATCATATGGAACCCGGAGGAAATACAATTTGAAAATTGGATAAGCCTCCCACGAATCCTCTCAGGAACATTCAAGGTAATAGGATCATCGGAATGCACAGTCTTAACAGGAGTGTATGGACCACACACCCCAACAGAACGAAAAGGATTCCTTCAAAATCTAAAAGCAATGAGAAGACTTATTCCAGAGAAGCCATGGATTATAGGGGGCGATTTTAATATGATTAAGACCTTAGAAGAAAAGAGGGGAGGGATGAGAAGGATAGATTCAGATATGGAAGCGTTCAGAGATATGATATCAGAACAAAGATTGGTGGATATCCAGACAATAAATGGCACCCATACATGGAATAATCGTGGAGGAGGGACAAATCAAATAGCCTCAAGATTGGATAGATTCCTTATCTCCGAACAAATCATGATGAAAGATGTGTTCATAGAAGCCATGATCCTACCAGTAGTAGGCTCAGACCACTGGCCAATAAAGTTGGAGATAGACCTCAAGCAGAGCCCCAAAAGAAGGTCGTTTAGGTTTGAAGCCTTTTGGCTTAGAGACCAGAAGTTTCTACCTAAAATAGAAGAATGGTGGACTAATAGCAGACAAAGTGGAAGAAGCAAGATGCAAACTTTTCAACTCAAATTGAAAGAGCTTAGAGGGAGAATAAAAAAATGGAATAAAGAGGAATTCGGGGACATCCTCAAAGAGCAGCACCGCTTAGAACAAAAAATGAGTGAACTGCAATAGAAGGATATACTAGAGGGCAGAAATGAGGAGAGAAGCAGAGAAGAAGGCATTGTAATATGCCAATTAGAAGAGCGAAGGAAACAGGAAGAAATCCTATGGAAACAAAAGTCCAGAGTTCAGTGGCTCAGAGAGGGAGAGAGAAACACAAAGTTCTTTCACAAGGCTATGATTCAGCATAGACAGAGGAATAGGATCTTCTCAATTAAAAACAAGGAAGGCCAGCGCATAATTCAGCACGAGGAAATGGAACAGGAGCTGGTAAATCACTTCAGAGGTTTACTCACCGAACCCCAGAGAAATAGAATAGAGGCCATAGGAAGGATTAGCAAGGAAATTCCCAAGCTTGTAACCAGAGACCAAAATTTAGCCTTGATGAGGGGAGAAACCCTAGAGGAAGTGGAGGAAATAGTGAAGGGCTTGAAAAGAAACAAAGCCCCAGGCCCTGATGGATATACAGCGGAATTTTACCAAGCTTGTTGGCATTTCATAGGAGAAGAAATCTTAGAAGTGGTGGAGGAAGCGCGCATACATCAAAAGGTATGGCCTGGATTAAACTCTACTTTATTAACTCTCATCCCCAAATTGGCTCATTCAGAATCAGCAGAAGGCTTCTGGCCGATTGCCCTTTGTAACGTTATTTATAAGATTATAGCCACCTTAATGGTCAAAAGACTCAAACCAATCCTGCCTAACATAATATCCCCAGAACAGACAGGGTTCATGGAGGGGAGGCAAATCTTAGATGGTCTGGTAGTATCTCAAGAAGTTATACACACCTTAAAACAAAAAAAGGAACCAGGCATGATGATCAAGCTAGACCTGTCAAAAGCATACGACAGAATAAACTGGAAGTATCTGGAATCCATTCTTCAAGCCTATGGGTTCTGCAACAGATGGGTGAAATGGATACTTAGCATGATATCCACATCGAACTTCTCCATACTCCTAAATGGTACTCCAACTGCAACCTTTAATGCTTCAAGAGGCCTGCGCCAAGGAGACCCCCTGTCTCCTTTCCTGTTTATAATAGCAGCTGAAGGGCTGGGAAGGTACATTAAGAAAGAGCTAAGAGAAAGGAAAATTAAAGGGTTGCGCCTATGGGGAAACAACATCCCAGTTACTCACCAACAGTTCGTAGATGATATCATGATATTCTGCAAGGTATCACTGCGAGAAGTCAAAAAGGTAAAGGAGATCCTGGAGGTATTCATGGAAGCTTCTGGAACTGAAATAAATAAGGATAAATCGAGCGCCTTTATTTTCAACTCACCTGAAATAGTTAAAGCTCACCTGACAAGAATCTTGGGGTTCAGAAAGGGAGAGCTGCCCACCAAATACCTAGGAACCATGCTCGATATAAGCTCGCTAAGGATAGCCAACTGGCAACCCATTATAGAGAAACTTAAGAGCAGATTAGAAAACTGGGCCTTTCGGACTCTGAATATAGCAGCTAGGTTGGTGCTTCTTAAATCAACATTGCAATCAATCCCTATCTATCCCCTATCGGTTATGGCAATCCCGAAAGGAGTTTGCACCAAAATGATTGAAATTTACAGGAAATTCCTATGGGGAGGACCAAAACAGCAGAAGAAATGGGCCCTAAGTTCATGGAACAGCTTAACAAAAACAAAGGAGGAAGGGGGGCTAGGGCTAAGAGATCCAGCTATTTTAAATCAAGTCCTAGCGGCGAAACTTTGGTGGAGGTGGATGAAAGGAGGCAAAGATCTATGGAAGGAAATATGGACATTAAAATATAACATGCCCACAGTAGCTGAAGAAATTATGAGAAAGGAAGAAATGCCAAAAGTGTTAGGATATTCTGACACATAGGAAATAGTTAAGTATAACTTGGTCTAGTATAGAGTTAGGTAAGGTGTGTTTCTTTACTATGTACATTTTGTAACTTATAATCCGATGATCACGATATGTAGTGATCTGATGGTTCATTCTCTCCTCAGTATTACTGACACTTGATCTGTGGCTTAGCACCCGATTGGTCCATGATCTCTATTTAAATAGCATGGAGGGTCATTTGTAGGTTAACTGTTCATGAGAGAAGCTTATGTAAAATTTCATTCTTTTATTAATAAATTGCCTGAAGTGGCCGCGTTGGCTCAGGCCGTGGACTGTTTCCCTCTTTGAGGGTTTTAACCACGTCAAAATACTGGTGTATTGATCTGTGATCTATGTGTGAGTGGTGTCCTTTGGTGTTCTATCTAATGAACTTACCCTGTAAATTCCTACATGGTATCAGAGCTATTTGAGGGCCGCGTCTGTTGGTGATCCAAATCTGAAGCCGGTAGAACTGCATCCGACTGTCATTTCCTAGATCTACTATTTCTGACTACTTTGGGCCAAGAGGAATGCTCCGTTGTGTTGGGAGCATATGTTCCAGTGAGGAACCCCTTTCGTTTCACGCGAAAAGGTTTCCGGTAGCCCTAGCTACATCATTTTTAAGATCTAGAGGTATACAGTGTTTATTTGCAGTTTACAATTATCTTCTCTCTGTTTATTTTGGTTTCGGTTTATTTAGCTTTTTGTTTTTTTTATTACCGGATTTGTACCTTTCATTTCTGCGCATTCTCTTTGCCCCGCAACTCTGTGCGATCTGGGCAAATCAGAAACAGAAAGGAAGGATTTTTCTCATGCGTATGCTCTTTTCCGCTGCGCCTTAGTGTGATCTCGGAAAATCAGAAACATTGAGGAAAATATTTAGTTTCCGGCTAAAGCTAACTTCGAGCCGTAAGGTTCATTTTTTTTGTATGTCTGTGTTGGGTTTTGTGTTTTTTTTTTGTAGGGAAAAGAGCTTTCTCAAGCAAGCACGCAACCCAAAGCTTCAGTGACTAAAAAAAAAAAAAAAAGAACCCCCCCCTTTCTCTCTCTCTCTCTCTCTCTCTCAAACTTTTAGTTTAGCTCACTTGGTCCAAAGCTAATTTATGAGAGTAGAGGTCTTGAGTTCAAGTCTCCTTTTTGTGGGGGCGGATTTTTCATTTCCACACATTCCCGCACTTCATCGGCATCTTCATCAACTTTTTTTCAAAAAGCCATAACTTCTTCATCCGGAAGCCGTTTTCAGAGCCGTTTTTTTTGAACCAGTCTAATTTTTCGAGATATTTCCATTGGAACACTTAGTTTCAGCATCTATAGCTTCAGTTTCTATTAAAATGGAAAGTCCATGCCAAGTTATTCTTGACAGCACCAACTACTTCCAATGGTGGTCCTACATTGTGGATTTACTTAGAAGTAAAGGTCTCTACAGAATAGCCTCAGGTCAAGAAACCAAACCGAAAGATGAAGACAAGGCAGCTAAATGGGAAAATAGGCAAGATCAAGCATGTGGGTTGATAGGGATGTATATTTCTCCAGATCTTAGATTCCATATTGCAGAACTTGATACTCCTGAAGAAGCAATGAAACGGATCACTAAAGTTTTTGGAATTAAAAATGAACTTAAAGCCCATCAACTTGAAAATGAGTTGCTTACATTGGACCCCAATAATTTTTCTTGCATTGAAGATTTTTTGTCCAAGTTCAAGACCCTTAGACTTCTCTTGGAAGGTATTAAGGTTAAGAAAGAAGATAGTAGCCTTATCTACTCCATTCTTACTAAGTTGGGACCAGCCTATTCTGTGTTTGCTTCCACCTTCCATTCTACAAGAGAAGCCTTCATTTCTCATGGACAAGCCTACAAGTCCCCTCCCTTTGATTCCTTTTGTGATTCTTTAATAAGAGAACAAGAAAAACTCTTACACCTTGGTCTTCTTCATCTTGGAAACTCTTCTAAGAAAGCGTTAGCCGCCTAGCAGCAACCAAATTCAAAGAATCCGAAGAAGTTGTATCCTAAAAGGAATGGTCCTAAACCAAACAAGGGTCCTAAGCAATTTCAGCCTCAAAATGAAAAATCATTTCAACAAAATGATAAGACAAATAAAAACAAAGGGAAGAAGACTGATAAACATTGCAACTTTTGTAATCGAGATGGCCACTTAGAATCCAAATGCTTTAAGAAGATGGAAGCCTTGGAAGCAACAATGAAGAAGCATAATATCCATTTGGAGCACTCTTCAACTTCAACTTCATCTTCAGGAATGGCACTTTCTGCATGTGGTTGTCAAGCATCTCGGTCTGGCTATGCACTAAATGTATCTTCTTCTTCTCATTCTCATGAGTGGCTCATTGATTCTGGAGCTTCTTATCACATGGCCAAAAACAAAGCCATGTTTTCTTCTTTAAATGATTGTAACACCAAAAATATATATGTTGGTGATGATACATCTCTTAGTGTTGTAGGGACTGGAAATGTTCATATAAACAATGGTCAATTTAATGATGTATTATGTGTTCCAACCTTATCCTGCAACCTTCTATATATATATCAGATAACTCATTCAGGTGAAGGTAAAATCATTGAATTTTCACCTCACGATGTTGTAATTAAGGACCTAAGAGATCCTAGACAGATTTTAGCTACTAGCATTTCTGATGATTCTATAAGGTTGTATAAGTTTCACAACTTTGGGTCATCAAATCTTCCCTCAGTATTTGTTGCTCATAACGATGAAGTGAGCAAACTTTGGCATGAGCGATTTGGTCACTTAAACCATTTCTCCCTTCAGAATCTATGTAAAGAAAATATGGTGATAGGTCTTCCAATGGTATCTTGCAAAGATGGTGTTTGTTCCAGATGTGTACTCGGAAAACATCATCGGGATAGTTTTGAAAAACGTGCCTCTTGGTACGCCTCAACCCCTTTACAGCTCGTGCATAGTGATTTATGTGGTCCACTTCCAGTTGTTTCATTCTTTGGCTACAAGTATTTCTTAACTTTCATTGATGATTTCTCCAGACGCACTTGGGTATACTTCTTAAAACTCAAGAGTGAAGTATTTAACATGTTCTTGGCCTTTAAAGCCTTTGTTGAAAAACAATCTGGACATCAAATTCTTAAGCTAAGATCTGATAATGGCGGAGAATATGTTAACAACAAATTCATCAACTTTTGCATTGAGAATGGAATTCAAATACAACATACTGTTCCATATACTCCACAACAAAATGGTTTAGCTGAAAGGAAGAATCGCAACTGAAAGGAAATGGCTAATTGTATGCTTCAATCTAAAGGACTTAGTCTTAATTATTGGGCAGAAGCAATTAACTGTGCAAATTACATAATAAATCGCACTCCTACTAAGCGTTTTAAAGAATATCACTCCAGAAGAAGCATGGAGCTCAATTAAACCAGATGTAAGTCACTTTCGTGTTTTTGGAAGTGAAGCATGGGCCCATATTCCAGATGAGAAACATAAAGCTTTAGAACCTAAGAGTAAAAAATGTATTTTTTTTGGATATTCTGAAGATGTCCAAGGATATAGACTTATTCCACTTAAGTCCAAAAATGTTATCATTAGAAGAGATGTAAAGTTTGCTGAAAATATGTCGGCCTATAAGCCTAGTTCGGCAGATGTGCCACCTCTCCCTATCTCTTCTACTTTTGAAAATATTTCTTCTTCAGATGATGAAAGCGAGGATGAAAATCCTCCCCCACCTTCTCAGGATCCTCCTTCAGCTCCTCAGCTTCCAAAATGGGTCTGTGCTACTCGGGATGCAGCAAGTGATCTTGCCAGTGACCCTACAGATCAGTGACGTACACGTTCTCAGTTTGATAGAGCCTCTTCTTTACTGGCTCAAGCTTCAGTGAATTATGATCCTGACACCTTTGCAAAAGCTTCAGGCCATCCAGATTGGGAAGCAGCTATGAATGAAGAATATCATTCATTATTGGCAAATGATACATGGGATCTTGTTTCTCTACCAAAGGGACGAAAACTTGTTAGATGCAAATGGGTTTACAAAACCAAGTACGGACCAGATGGGAAAGTTGATAAACATAAAGCTCGTCTTGTTGCTAAGGGTTTTTCACAAGTTGAAGGCATTGACTACACTGAAACCTTCTCCCCTGTTGCCAAAATGAACTCTATCCGCCTTGTTCTTTCCCTTGTTGCCTCTTTCAAATGGGAAGTCCATCAGATGGATGTTAAATCTGCCTTCTTGCATGGGGACTTGCATGAAGAAATCTATACGGAACAACCTATTGGCTTTATACAAACAGACTCCAGCCTTGTATGTCGGCTTAAGAAATCCCTTTATGGTCTCAAGCAAGCTCCTCGAGCTTGGTATGCCAAAATGGATAACTTTCTTTGAGAAAATGGCTTTTCTAGGTGTCATTCTAACAATACTGTCTACACCAAGAAAGTGGGCAAGTCTCTTATCATTCTTGTTCTTTATGTTGATGATCTTATCCTGACTATTAGTGATCCCAACCTTATAAACCATGTGAAGTCTAGCCTTAAAAGGAAGTTTGAAATGACAGACTTAGGACACTTACATTATTTTCTTGGTCTTCAAGTCTTGCAATCCAAGGAAGGTATTTCCCTTTCCCAGTCCAAGTATGCCTGTGATATTCTACGCCATTTTCACATGGAAGACTATAAGCCAGCCCCTTCTCCCTTTCAGTCTGGAGTCAAACTTTCAGTCACTTGTACTTCTCCTAAAGTTGATGTTACCTTATACCGTCAACTTGTAGGAAAACTTTTGTATCTAACCCATACTCGTCCTGACCTTTCCTTTGTTGTTGGCCTTGTTGCTCAGTTTATGAAAAACCCACATGAAAGTCATTGGAAAGCAGCTAAAAGAATACTTCGTTATGTTCGAGGTACAATTCAGTTTGGGATTAATTACAGTGCCGAAGCAACTCCTCTATTGGTTGGTTTCATTGATTTTGATTGGGCTGGTGACCCTGATGATTGGAAGTCTATTGCAGGTTATGTGTTCACTCTTGGTTCAGGACCTATTACATGGGCTTGCAAGAAACAAGGTGTCATTTCTCTTTCTTCAGCATAAGCAGAGTATCGTGGTGTTGTAGAAGCTAGTAAGGAAGCCTTGTGGCTTCGTCAGGTCCTGTCAGAGTTTGGATTTCAGCAGCAACATCCGACTACACTTTGGTGTGATAATCAAACTGCCATTCAACTATGCAAAGATCTAGTCAAACATTAGCGCAGCAAACACATTGAACTGCACATT
The DNA here is from genome assembly GCA_031772625.1 of Pinus tabuliformis. Lineage (NCBI taxonomy): Eukaryota > Viridiplantae > Streptophyta > Pinopsida > Pinales > Pinaceae > Pinus > Pinus tabuliformis. The sequence continues at coordinate 1,556,801,802 of CM062804.1, forward strand.
GCACTTCATCAGAGATCTCATCCACGACCATGTTCTTGAAGTGCAATATTGTTCAAGAGATGATCAAGTTGCAGACATCTTTACAAAGGCTCTCACAGAGGCGAAGTTCACTAAACTTCGATTTATGGGTGGAGTTCAGGAAGTTGTCACGAAGGGGGGATAGGCTCTAGTGCCTCCTTCCTTCTCCTATTGTGTCATATTTGTAAATCCTTCAATCCTATCCCAAGTTGTTCTTAACGGGGGATGTTAGGATATTCCGACACATAGGAAATAGTCAAGTATAACTTGGTCTAGTATAGAGTTAGGTAAAGTGTGTTTCTTTACTATGTACATTTTGTAACTTACAATCCGACGATCACGATATGTAGCGATCCGACGGTTCATTCTCTCCTCGGTATTACCGACACTTGATTCGTGGCTTAGCACCCGATTGGTCCATGATCTCTATTTAAAGAGCATGGAGGGTCATTTGTAGGTTAACTGTTCATGAGAGAAGCTTATGTAAAATTTCATTCTTTTATTAATAAATTTCCTGAAGTGGCCGTGTTGGCTTAGGCCGTGGATTGTTTCCCTCTTTGAGGGTTTTAACCACGTCAAAATATTGGTGTATTGATCTTTGATATGTGTGTGAGCGGTGTCCTTTGGTGTTCTGTCTGAGGAACTTACCCTTTAAATTCCTACAAAAAGGATCTGTGATATGGGAACTGGCATGTCAGAACAAAGACATCATAAATAGACATGCTTTTTGGGAAATAAGAAATGGAAGGACAACAAAATTCTGGGAGGAAGCCTGGCAACAGAGGGAAAGAATGATGGAAATCCAGGAGCTGCAAAATATTTACAGGGAAGCCAAGGCTAAAGGCTTAATCCTAGTCAAAGACTACTGGAAGGAAGGAGGAGAAAATGAGATGTGGAGAGAATGGAAAGGACCTGAAGAATGGGATAATAACATCGAGGAGGAACTAAAAGCCAGGATAATAAAGGAGATGGACTCAAGAAGGATTAAAAATAGAGATGGACCAGATATCCTCAGATGGGGTGGAAACACAAAAGGCACTTTCTCAATCAAAGAAGCATATACCATAAAATCCAAGCAAGCACAGGAAGCTCGAACACAAGATTGGAAACAATTATGGAAGAATAGGTGGTGGCCAAAGGTCACCATGTTTGCATGGCTAGTAGGCAGAAGATGCATACTTACATGGGATCAAATACAGAAAAGAGGGTTCTTAGGACCACCAAGATGTAGCTTATGTAAACAAAATGAAGAAGATCAGGAACACATCCTAAACAGTTGTTCGGTAGCTCAGCTTCAATGGGAAGAAACTAGATGCCTCTTTGGAAAGTCAAACCGAAACCCCCTGGACATAATACAAACTCTATTCCAATGGGGGAAGGGACAATTTCAAAGCCCGGTGATCAGAAGAGCATGGAACCTGGTAATGGGGTTCAACATATGGAACATCTGGAAAGAGAGAAATAGAAGGATTTTTCAAGGTAAGACATCTACACCTGAGGATTTATGGAAAAGAACTCAGAATCAAATAAGAGAAACAATTCTATCGGAAACGTGGGACCAGGAAGACTGGAGAACTTCGGAGGAAGAGCACCATATTCTAAGAAAGCTAAACCTGGAACCCGGGATGGTTTTCCCTCATCATCAAAAAACACAGGTTATAAAAAACCAAAGCCCAGTTGTTTTCATTCGCCCTCAGGACGGTTTCATCAAACTTAACTTTGACGAAGCTTCAAAAGGAAATCTAGGACCGGCTGGATATGGTAGGATCTTTAGAGACAGCCAAGGTCAAACCAGATGGATCTATGCAGACAGAGGAGGTATAATGAGTAACAACGAAGCCGAATTCATGGCGGCATATCAAGGAATCAAGATTGCAATAAGAAATGGATACATGAAATTAGAAATAGAAGGGGACTCAAATTTGGTTATAGAGACAATCAGAAAACTAAATCATGGCAAGTCATGGGAACAGGTGGCTAAGAGCTGGAGGATGGCGGGTCTCATCCAGGACCTAGAAGAATCTATGAAACGTATTGAGTATAAGGTCATTCATCATGTAAGAAGAGAAGGTAATAGACCAGCAGATTACCTGGCAAATTGGGGGTGCAACGAACCGGAAGGAAAAGTTGATACCATATGGACACCCCAGCTGGCCATGACAAGATGGGAAAACTTAAACCGAATCACCAAACAGGATAATAATGAAGCAATACAGCCATGATCATGATAACACACATACCCCGATCGGGGTGGAGAAATATGGTCAGCTCAAGGCAGTGATGGGATGTAGTACTGGCTAGCACAGGCCACACCTCAAGGCCTTCATTACTAGGTTAGTTGTGACGGCAAGTAGAGGAGACCGCATACCAAGACGAGGATTAGATCGAATTATGGAAATGGAAGGAGAGAGGACCAGCAACGATCATCTGCCGCAACAGGGGTCAGGTGGTGATACGCATTTAAGAACTGGAGCAGGTAGAATGACAGATAATTTGAAATCCGGGAAGGTGGCGAAGAGCAGAATAGTTTGGCAGAGAGACTCGGGACACAGACTTAAACGTCGTCAAAATGATATGGTAGAAGGAGGAAGGAGGGAAAGGCAGGTGAAGGAGGGAGAAAGGTGGAATACCCAAGGAGAGCAGGGGCAAGTAGCAGAGGAAACTGAAAATTCGGGAGAAAGGGAAATGGAGATAGGGAAGGAGAAATGTAGGGCGAGGGGGGCCTTCGAAGCAAGGCAAAGCAGCAGAAGCAATAACAGGGGTAGATCATCAAAAAGAGGAAAAGGAAGGAGGCATAGGGGACGAGGAAGAGCATGGCAGGCAGACCACTGTGAGGCGGAGACTCTGGCCTTGAACTATCAAAAGAGGGGTCGTGGATCCATAGACCAGGTCGCGCAGGAAGCAGAGAGAGCTTATGTCAAATGGACCAACGAAGATATCAGGAGGATAATAGATGCGCTGGAAAACAGAGTGCTAGAAGAACCCTCCGACCCAGAAATGGAGGAGTGGAACACCGTGCTTCCAGATCCTGGGAATACGCGAGGGCGCCTAGCATTATATAAACAGGCATTACACATGTATTGGGTGATGAAACATTTGTTAGCCAGAGCAATGGAGCAGGTCGCTGTTGAGATGACAGAGATAGCCCAAAGCTTGCCGAATATGAAAAAGGAGATGACCAATCTGCAGCTCATGATACGGAAGTAGGACAACAAAATAGAGGAAATCCATGGCATGCTGAAGGAATTAACCAAGGCGAAGCGTGAGGAGGAAATCAAGCAAGAAATCATGGTAGACTGAATGTTTGCCCAGTTATTTTTTTGAATTTTGTGATAAGCTTTAGTGAAACAGTCAGTATGGCAGGTTTTGTTATGTGTTTGAGCCTAGACATTAAGAGACAGAATGTAGATAGGGTACTGCCATGTTTTTTGATATGTTGTTTCTCAAAGTTGACAAGTGAACACTCTCAGACTATGTTTTTATGAGTGACCAACAGACCCGGTTTCCCTGAGGGGCGGGTTGAGGTCACAGGTGTTTGTATAGTTTTATTGTTGCTATATATAATAGAAAAGGTAACACCGTAGCTTACAAAAAAAAAAGTATTCGAATAGCTATTTCTGGTGACCTGGTAACAAAGCCAACTCCTGCCATTCAAAAATTCAATGTAAGAGTTCACCTGCAAAAAAGAAAAAGCCAGAATATGAGTAAAACAGAGCATTTGTGAAAAAGCTAGCAAAGCATTATAAAAGTGGGTTTGGTTAATGAAAAATTAAAAGCAAAGGGATATAAAATCCAATCCTTGTGTTTGAGTCTTCATTGTTGCAATTGAATGAGCTAAAGGGAGAAAAAACACATTTTTGGAGAAAGAGGGCAAAAACAGAGGAAAAATACATTCATTTTTCCATCACTGCACACCTGGGTTTTGGTGTTGCATACCTACCCGGTGCTGTGCACATGTTGCAGATTTCCCATATAAAATTGGTCTAGCGTTGTGCATACAATCGGCGCTGCACACCTGAGAGGCAGCACTGTGCACCTATCCACTGAGCTACAAAACGACTCAAGTCACCCAAATTCACTTCAAATTTCTTAATTGGCCTTTCATCAAGTAAGTAAAGCTTCTCATCTTGTTTAGCAAGGGTTTTTCATCAGTTGTGGTGATTTTCATATCTCAAAAAACTAAACCCTAGCTATCCTCCAAACTGTCTCATAGATTTGCAAAGGGTACTTGTTTTCTACTGTTCCTATTCCCTTAAACTATTTTCCCTAAATCCCCATTCCCTTAATCTATTTTCCCTAAACTCTAACCCTCCACATATAAACCCTTCTACATACTATTCTCAAAACCCTAACCCTATACCCTATTCCCAAAACCCTAACTCCCACTTCCTATTCCTTCACTACATCTATTACACTATCAAACCCCTCATTCCACATTCATAAATACCATTCACTCCCCTCATTTCCCAAGAGAAACCCTTTCACTTCATATTTCAAAATCTCTTCATACTCATTTGCTTTCACTCCAAATTCATAAGCATGGAGACAGATTCAGACTATGAGAGGGAAGAGGAAACTCTCAGTGATTCTTCCCGAGAAGCTCATGTGCCAAGAAAGCCACACAAAGGGGGAAAAATCATCTGGGAGGAGCCCATTGCTCTCACAGAAATACTTTCTTGCCCTCTTGCTATAGCTTTCTTTAAACACCAGTCTTGTTATTGGTTTTTTGAAATGGTAGAGAGGGTAAAGTATCATCATGAGCTTGCTAGGTTGTTTGTTCTTCATATCCACAATGGCTAGGTGAACCTTGCTGGTGTCTCTTTCACCTTGACACCTGAAACCATTGCAGCAACAATAGGCATCCCTAATGTAGGTGAACAGTGGAATAAGGGGCAACATGTGGGAATAGAACATTATGAGCCTTATATTAAGGTTGGATATCACAAGCAGATCAACAGGGTTTTTCCTTTCAAATATTTGCAAAATATTTATGCTCTTCTCATGAAACTCATTATCAAGTATTTCACCTGTGAAGGAAAGTTTTCCCGCCTGTATATATATCATGTCAGATTGTTGATGCATTTCACAAGAGTGAGGATGATGAACCTCCCATAATTTATATGAAGGAATATTGAGAAGATGGCTCTCTATGTGCAAAGGAAACCTTTTCCTCAGCAGTTCAACATCATTTACCACTTCTCATTGATTAAAATTGTTGTCTTGCATCAGCTAAGCTTGTTGAACATACCATGGGATACCTTCATTGCACATGCGATTTTCAAAGGCCCTCAGGTGATTCCATCAGTGCCTCAAGAGGAAGGAGGGACATCAAGACAACCAAATGTTCATGAGACTGAAACTACAGGTGTGCCAGTTTTTGTCACCTATGAGAGAGGCACCAGGAGGCTTTTTGTTGCTACCAGGCGAGAACTATCTCCATCAGGGGAGGAAGGGGTCTCGTTTTCTTCACCAGACCACAGGAAAATGTTATCTTCACCAGGGGTGAAAGAGGCTTTGCCTTCTTCTATAGCTATACAAGTTGGCTAGTAGTCAAAGAGCAAAGACAAAGGGAAGAAAAGGATGCATGAGGAGGGCCCTACTGAAAGGAAAAACGAAGATTTTTTTTGATTGAGGAGGATGTCACTGATTTGGGCTCTCAAAGCTCAAAATTGATCATAAAAGAGAAGGAGGCTGAAATACAAGCCTTATCTCTTGATCTTGAGAGGGCCTAATGGATCATCAACTTTCTGGAGCAGGAGAACAAGCAACTTACATATAAACAAGCTATTATGTAGCTGCAAATGATTAGGGAAAATAGACAAATGGCAAAGAAGAGAAAGATTAAGATGACCTCCCTTGAGCAAGAAATTGAGGATGATCAGGAATCATGGTTGGATTCACCTAGAAAAGATGCTTGAGAAAGCCAACAAAGAGAAGAAAATGTTGCACCATATGGCTTATCACTACCTAACCCGGAGAAAAATTTGCAAAACAAGGGTGAAGAGGTTAAAGGCTAAGCTAAAAAGAGATTTTAGGAGAAAAATAGAGCAAGATAAGCTCAAGATCTTGGCTAAAGCCTCATTGGCCCAAAAAAGCACCTAAAAAGGATCACTCATGCCAAATTTCAAGAAATTCAGAGCATTTTTTGTCATTTTTGAAATTTTTAATGCAAAAAACAGGTTTGGCGCTGCACTTTTGTTGGGGACATCCATTTGCAAAAAAGTTTGTATTTTTGCAATCAGCATGGAAAAATATGCATGCTCGGAAATGGCTGAGAATTTTGGACAAGTTCTGGGTCTCCAAAAGGGAAAAAAACACCCAAAAAGTGCCCTCTCTGCCAATTTTTTGCCATACAGGAAGCAGCGTTGGGAGATTCCATTTTTGGAGGGGCAAATGGACTCCAAATTCAGAAATTCAAGTTGTTCCGGAAAGTAGACTCACCAAGATTTCCAATGAGCTATCTTGTTAATATATGCCATAATTGATGAATGGCCAAACAACTTAATCTTGGCTAGTTCATATTTGAATTTCCTGTTTAGAGATAGAGAATAAAAATCTGACCAAACTGTTTAATCTTGGCAGATAAGTAGATAGGTAGAGTAAATAAAAAGGAGCTCAACAGTTAAATCTGAGCCCTTGGAAGTAATAAGTGCAAACTTAGGTAGGCTTGATATGAAAAGAAAAGAAGATTGAAAAGGGTTTTCCAGTCCAAATGCACCCAAGTAAAGAAAGGAGAAAATGCTAGGCCAAGGTAAGCAGGGTAGGTAGATGATGTTGCAGAATGATACTTGTGATGGATTATGTTTCTAAAATGTGTTAACTTTCACTTCTGTCACAAGTGCAAGGCATACATTATACTTGATGCAGTTCAAGTGAGGCAAGGTTGAAATAACTAACTCCCCTTCATATTTTTCCCTAATCATTCACTAATTCCCCCTAAATATTAAGATCTGTTCTTAATAACATTCATAAATCACTCACACATTTCATAGACATTGCCTAAGTAAAACCCTATTTTACTTAGGAAAATGGCCATATTTCTCATATAAACCCCTTTTTTCCTTAGCCTAAGTTTTAAATGTAAAATCCTAACATTATAACTTAGCGCTTTTTATTTCAAATTCATATTAATTGCTAACTTTTATTATATAACTCCCTTATAAACATTTTTTCCCAAATCCAATATTATGTAAATACATTAAAAAACCTTGTATATTATGTATCCCCGGCCCAGTTAAATATAACCCTAATCATACGTTTTAACATGGATCAATGAGTTTAACTAGAACTTGTTAAGAACCTCCCCACGTGCAAGAGGAATTAATCAACCATTTGGGTTGATTAATAAACAACCCCGACCATCAAAATGCGCCCGAAACTATTTAAAAACATTTAATAAACACGTCAGCCCCGCTGCTTAATTCCCCACCATCTCCAACAATCATCCACCACCCGATCTCCACCTATCCATCCAACGGTTGGCAATCAATATCGCGACCACCGTTTGACCAAACTTTAACTCGCGGGGGTCCGGTGGTTTTGCGCTCGTACTCTGCCACGCGTCGCCCATCTGGGGTGCTCGCTCACCCTCCACCCGAAATTGCTTAGCCCCAAAAGTGGTGCAGGAAAAACCGCTCACCACCCCCCCCACTGATGTCATCTGTACTTTGCTGACATCACCTGCCACGTCATCCGCCACGTCATTTGCCCCCATACTCCCACTGACGTCATCCGTACTGCTCATGTCATCTGCCCAATCAAATCAAAATTCCCGCCAAAACTTCATTTTGTCAAATAAAAAGGATAAAATATCATTTTTGCTATATTTCACTGCAAACGACGCTTCGGGCATAAAATCGACCAAGTTCACAGATCAGTCTCGACCGGCCCCCGACCAAAAAAACTACAAGTATGAGCTCTGTGGCCTTCCATTCTACCTGCTTTTGTACCATTTTTTCCTTTTACGCAGGTATTTATCCAGTTTACCATGAAACCCTGCAATTTTCGGTTCTCGGCTAAAAATTCTACCGGAGGAGGCCAAGTTCAGTTTTTTGGTCCAGTTTGCGTTGCTATATAAAGCTCCCAGCCTGCTATTTGGTCCATTTTTCATAGAAAAACCCCTGTAACCCTGAAGGTTGCACCCCTCAACGTTCCTCACGAAAGATGTGTTGGAAATATTGTTAAATTCACCCCAAATAAAAGGTAAATACAGAGCTATTTACCAGACAGAGCAATTAACCACAGTAAGGTAAATAAAGGTGAACAGGGTTCAAAACAAGTCAAAGTGTGTCAGAGCAGAATTAAAAAGTGTAGCAGAGCAGAATTAAAGAGTATCAGATCAGCATCAAAGTGTGTCAAAGAAGAATTAAAGAGTAGCAGAGCATAATTAAAGAGTAGCAGATCAACATTAAAGTGTATCATATCAGCATTAAAGTATGTCAAATCAAGATTCAAGAGTATCAGTTAAGACAGGCAGCCAGTGTAGAGTTATTGAAGAAGACTAACTATTTCTATTTTACTTGTAAACTATTATTACTCATCCTAGATATTATCTCACTGAGATATTTGTTTTACAATTTTGAGCATAAATACCCCCTCCATTGGAGTATTGAGGGTGGATTCCTAGACTTTGCTGTAATATTGAACTTTGGAATAAAGAGCTTCTTGAAAAAATTGTTGTATGGCCTACTGGATGAAGAATTGAAGCAGAGGACTTGTCATAGATTTCTTGAATCAACCACTGGATCAATGAGTCCTCTATATCTTGTGTTTTAAAGTTTTATTGTTTATTATATCATCTGTGTTTCATAATCTAAATGATAAAGAAAAGATTAATTTCAGAATATGCTTGATTGCACTCTGTTTTCAGTCTTTATTGTTCTCTGTGTTTTCTTCAGAATTTGGATAAGCAATGAACTCTTAATTGCTCTAGTTTCCTAATTCTTTCACGTTGATTATTTGCTAAATAATACTTAACTGCTCCTTATTAGTAATCATCCAATTTCCCTCTCTAAATAGGCTGAAGGATTCTTAACTACTCTTCACCCTATTTGAGTCCATTCCATCTGTTTCAAGTCTTTATTTGTTCCCTGTTTGACTACCTTGCTCTGTGAAGCCATCCTCTGTTAAGAAACCAAATCTAGAAAGCCATCTTCTTTGACTCCATTAGCCCAATGGACTGAACTACTCTGTCTTACCTCTCTGTTCTATTGAATCTCACCATCCAAACTCAAACAAAACCCTTAAACTACATAACTAGCCTAATACCTTTAAAAACAAAGCTAAATCATAAAGAGAGAGCCCTCTCTGGATACAGATTGGCTAGATTCTATATCTAAAAGATTGGTCTGTGGTTACCTTGACCTCCTTTCCCCTTCTTACAACTTCTGGGAAAACATGAGTGATAACATCATTGGCGACTCCACTGGGGACCTGAATAATTATTTGTTAATATTGTTTATTTCATAAGCTACAGATGGAGCCTGAAGTTAGCCAGGTAGCCTTTGAAATGCTTTTGCTTTGCAATTACAGAAGTAAATGAATGCTACTTCAGTCTATCTCCAGTCTAGCTTATGGATTGGAAAGTTGGTTTCAAATACGTGATCAGTCCCTATTTTAAAAAAATTCTTTAGGAAAGTTCAAAACTCCCACATCTAAAACCTCCTAGAAGAGACTGTTAAAGTTGTATTGTCAAATCTATTTCAAGTAAAAAACCAAAAACACACCTAGGAACCTGGCTTCAGAAAAGATTCATTACACCAGATCAAATCTTGATCCTAATCCCCACTTGTGTTTGAAAATCCTAATATGATTCCTAGGATTCTTAGAAGACAAGGGAACCAAGAAAATTCTTCTAGTTCTCGGCCTCTATACAGATCAGGATCCTGTCCTGTGAGGTGGATCTACCATGGGAACGAACCTTTTGATAAGTATTTTGAAAACTCTTCATTTGAGACCTTTTTAGAGTCTGGGTTAACCCACACAGTTCAAAATCCAATATTCACTGAAAATTTGCAGATTGAAGTTGTTACTTCACACCTTGACAGACATTTGCACAACTCCATTCAATCTAAGCTTACCTCTAAAAGAACACCAAACTTTCTGTGATTACTACAGCTTCTCCAAGTTCACCATCAGCACCTCAAACTACCCTTTCCACTCCTCCATCTACAACACACATTCCCATTGTTATCCCTACTCCTTTAGTTGTGACATCTATTTCTGCAACCATGGCAAACCGATATACTCCCCTGCTCTTACCTACCAATCTAGGGGCTATGCCCCAAGACTATCAAAGTAAAATCCATTCTTTTGAAGGTACTGGCACTTACACAACTCAACAACATACCAATAAAATGACCGACTATTTTGAAAGATATGAGGTTGATGATGATGATGTTAGAATGAAACTATTTGTTCAATGTTTAACTGGAGATGTTAGAACATGGTTTAGAGCCCTCCTTGCAAACAGTATCAATGACCCACAAGCTCTTTATCAGACCTTCTTGAATAGATGGGAAAAGAAGAAAGATCCTCTCCACATTTTATCAGAGTATGAAAACCTAAGAAGAGGCACACAAGAAACTGTCCAAGATTACTATACCAGATTCAATACTGTCTACATTGCTATTCCTCAAAATCTCATACCTCCTCCAGATTTGGCCTTGATCAAATTCCCTAATGCATTTGATTCTGATATGGCATACCAACTTAGGGAAAGAGCTCCTCGAAACTTAGAAGAGATGCAGAGTATAGCTGTCAGTGTTGAGGCCAACCTGATATCTAAACAGTCTAGAGCTAGAGCTGAAAGGAGGACACCTTTCAAAGAAGAACCTTCTGCCTTTGAACAAAATTAGATGCGATTATTAAAGGAATGGATAGACTTGGAGATAGAGTAGAAACAATCGAGAAAAAATCCCCTTGGGATGGTCAACCAAGAAATACTAGGAGAAATCCAAATTTCAGGAAGAACCAAAATCCTAACACTGGAAAAACAGGGCCTGACCAAAATATTAGGCCCCCATTTCAAGAAAATTATGTTGAAGCCTCAACTTCTGATGAACCAACAGAAGACACCCAAATTAATTTGATGGGACTCAACAATGAACAACAAGTTTTCTTGACCCAAGAGGATAAATAAGCTCACATCCTTAAAAAATTCCAAACTCAGTCAAGTGAATCATTTGACTTTAGGGAGGGATATGATACAACCATTTATGAAGTCCACAAACAATACAATCTGAAGAGCAGAAGAATAAATGTCCTTGAAACCAGTAAACAAAAAGGTACCAAGAAGCCTAACAAAGGTAAGATCAGTACCCCCTTGTACATATTATTTCTAAAACAGATCCTAACCCTAATAACCCAATTGTGGAAGATGTATCAGATGATCAACTAAAGAACAAATAACCTTCCACTTCTATTCCTTCTAAAGGAAAAGTAGGAGAGCCTCTAGAACTTGATTTGGAAGCAACTTCAGCCCATAATCCCACTCCTGAAGAGGAGAGAAACGAAGAAAATCCAGCTGTCTGAAATACAAGAACTTAGACCGAAAAACCTTTCAATCTTGAGACAGAAGTAGGCAAACTAAAGATAGTTGTTCCATTATCAGAATTAGCTAAACATGATGTCTACAGAAGTCAAATCAGCAGATCACTCAAAATTTCTGTGAACGAAGATTCAATAAATGTTTTTGATGACCAGCCTGAATTGATATTTGGCCTTGGAGTAAATGGAAAAACAGTAGAGGGAGAAGTTCCTCCTTTCTATGTAGGTTTAAACATACATGATAAAATACTTCATAATGCCATGTTTGATTCTGGTGCTTCCCATAACTTAATGCCTAAATTTGTAATGTAGAGGTTAGACCTTGACATCATCAGGCCATATAAAGACCTTTTCTCTTTTGATTCAAGTTAGGTCAAATGTTTGGGTTTAATCAAAGACTTATGTGTGTCACTAGTCCAATATCCTACGAAAACCATCTTAATGGACATAGTAGTAATTGATATTCCACCAAAGTATGGCATGTTATTGTCTAGATCTTGGGGTGCAAAGCTTCAAGGATCTCTACAGATAGACATGTCTTACACTACTATTTCATTGTTTGGTCAACCTAAGAAACTATACAGAGAAACCTTAATGAAGTATGTAGTAAGTAGTCAAGAGAAACCTCAAAATTTCCCTATCTACTCAGTACATTCAGATATGGATTCTTTTATCCTTTACAATGTTGAAATTGATCCCCCACATGAAATAAAAGTTTTAGCAGATGAAACAGAAAAAATTGCAAATGAAAGGTCTAGTGTCCGAATACAAGAAATTTCTGAAAATCATGAAACATCAGATACCCAAGAGAAATCAGAAGAAACTAAAAAACTAGATCTCCCTATTAAACAGATCCCTGAAACTCCAGATACTAATTATGAACATGAAATCCTTTGGTACTTAGAATTTGATGGTTCTGTGAACAAATTAGGAGCAAGAGCATGAGTCTGGGTGCACAATGTTGAAAACAATCATGCTGAAGGCCATGTCTACAGGTTAAACTTTAGGTGCACTAATAATATGGCTGAATATGAAGCTCTATTACTAGGTCTTAAACTGGTCAAGAAATTGGAAGCAACTAGAGTGTCAGTCCTAGGAGTTTCTGATTTAATCATTTGATAGATAAAAGGGAAATTCTTAACAAATGATCCTAGATTAAGAGAGTACAGAGGAACAACTATAGAGATCCTCAATACATTTCTAGACACTCAGCTTGCCAAAATCCCGAGAAAACATAACTTGCAGGCTCATAGCCTGGCAATGTTTGCCAACACCTGTAAATTACCATTTGAACCAAATCATCATTTCACAACTGAAATTAGACACAGACCAGCCATACCTGATAATGTAAAGGACTGGAAAGTGTTTGACAGTGATAATCAGATCAACCATTTTTTAACCCTAGAAGAAGAATTTTCTAGAACTAACATAGATGAAGATACAATTAGTGAGTTTGATCCAACAAATTAGATAGAAACAGACATTTCAGCAGAAAATGCAACTCAAATGCTTCATCCAACGAAATTTACCAAAAAGGAGATACAGGATCTTAAAGAAATAGATGTTGATGAGATTATTGAAGGAGAATCTGAAGTTATCAATTTGAAAGACAATCATTTGCCCAAAGGATTAACTCCTTTGGAAGATCTCTTTAATTTCAACGATATTCCAAAGAAACCCAAGATGGAACCTCTAAAAATAGACATTGAAGACTACAACATAGGAACTGAAGAGAATCCAAAAATGGTAAAATTATCCAAATATTTTCCCCCTGATCAAAAACTTAAGTATGTTGAATTGATTAAAGAATTCCAAGATGTTTTTGCCTGGATCTATGAAGACCTGAAGTCTTATGACACCTCTGTAATTCAACATACAATACCCCTCAAGGAAAATAAAAAACCATTCAAACAAAAGCTCAGAAGAATCAACCCCGTACTGCTTCCATTAATTGAAAAGGAAATCAAACGAATGCATGATGCAGGGATAATTGATCCAATCATATTTTCAGAGCGCGTGTCTAATTTAGTGCCTACCAGGAAGAAAACAGGAGAAATCAGATTATGTGTTGACTTAAGAAATGTAAACAAGGTTTCTTTGAAAGATAATTACCCTTTACCTAAGATGGATCATATTTTACAAAGAGTAGTAGGTGCTTCTAGGATTTCACTTTTGGATGGGTTTTTAGGTTATAATCAGATTCTGGTTCATCTTGTAGACCAAGAAAAGATTGCATTTACAACACCATGGGGTACATTCAAATATGTTAAAATGCCATTCGGACTTAAGAATGCAAGGGCAACCTTTCAACGAGCAATGGACATAGCTTTTGCAAAAGAAATTCATGTTTTTCTGGTTATATATCTAGATGACCTGACTGTATTTTCCAAATCAGATCAACAACCTTTAGATCATTTGAGACAAATGTTTTTAAAATGCAAAAAATATGGTATTTCATTAAATCCTAAAAAGTCTTTGTTTGGTCTAGAAGAAGGCAAACTGTTAGGCCATATCATCTCCAAAGATGGCATCAGAATTGATCCTGCTAGAATAGAAGCTATTCTACAAATACCCCACCCCAGAAATGTCAAAGAACTTCAAGCTTTCCTAGGAAAGATTAACTTTTTAAGAAGATTCATATCTAATTTGGCTGAATTAATTAGATTGCTGAACAAAATGTTAAAAAAGGATTCAAAGGTTAAATGGATAGTAGAAGCCAAACAAGCATTTGAAGAAATTAAAATGGCTTTGACCAGAACACCAATCCTTACAAGTCCAAAGTTCGATAGAGACTTCATAATTTTTTCATTTGCATTACAACACACTATAGCAGCTATTTTACTATAAAACGATGATCAAGGATGTGAAAAACTCATAGCCTTTTTCAGTAGAGCACTTAGAGATGCACCTCTAAATTACAAAATCATGGAAAAACAGGCTTTTGCACTTGTGAAAGCTATTAAAGATTTCAGAGTCTACATGTTGTGTGTGGAGCATGATTGTTCAGAGGTCTTTGTTTCAGCCGGATGTATACCCCAGGAAGTTTGTACACCCCTCCACGCGGGGGGCACTTGTCCCCCCCGCGGGGGTTCGGGGGGGCCGATCCCCCCTGGCTGGGCGATCTGGGGGCCAGTGGTCCCTCGTCCGGGGCTCGGGGGCAGCGCTCCCGAAGCTAAAAACAAATGTAAAATTTCCTTGTAAAAGTATAGTAATTTCTAGTCAATATGGGTCGTTCATTAGGCAGATGATCTGACGGTAGAACTTATGTTTAGTTTAGGGTTTTTTTCCCTAGAAGGCAACCCCTCTCTTTGTATGAAGGTATTCTATTGGAGGCTGAGATATAGATGTGTATTCGGTGAGCGAGAAACAATGAGGTGAGATTGTGAGAGAAAACAGAGGATATTACAGTGGATTTGCTGTAGGTTGTGTCTCTTCATTTTGCTGGATAATAGAAAGGAAGGACTGGTTGTTCGGGGTGGATGTAGCCCAAACTAGGTGAACCACGAATATCTGTGTCTCTCTTGTTTTGTGCATTTTCTGTGTTTATATTTCTGCAATATTTTATGTGTTCCATTGCTCCGTAATATATAATTTTCTAACACTACATATTGTACTCACATGTAGTAGCTTATGTACCAAATGTTGTTGTCAAAGACATCCTGACTCAGGATGGAATTGAAGGCAAATGAGGTAAATGGATAGCTAATATATTGGAGTATGATATTGAAATAAAACCTACAAAGCTTATAAAATGACAGGGATTGGCTAAACTCGTGACTGAAACAAACTTTCAAGCCCTGGATATTAATGAACTGGATAATGAACAGGAGATGGAAACTTCACAAATCAGCTAGGATTTCTTAGAATCACCTTGGTATGTTGAAATAATTCATGTATTATTAAACCTGCAGGCTCCTCCAGGGTTATCCAGAACAAAGAAAAGGTTTTTAAAGATGAAAGCTTCAAAATTTTGTATTTTAGATAATGCTCTTTTTTGGAAAAATCATGAAGGTATTCTATTGAATTGTTTAATAAAAGAAGAAGCTGACAAAGTTCTCAAAGAATTTCATGTAGGGGACTGTGATGGACACCTTTACTAGAAATCAACTGCAGACAAAATCCTAAGGGCTGGATTTTACTGGCCAACCTTGTTCGCTGATGTAAAGAAGTTTGTCATTGCTTGCCCCAAATGCCAAATTTTTGAAGGCAAAAGGAAACTGTTACCCTTACCCTTGACACCAATTTCCACTGAAAAGCCCTTTCAACAATGGGGTTTGGACTTCACTGGAGAAATACACCCTCCCTCTTCTTGTTGGCATTATGATACATATGTTGTACTTGATGGCAACCCACTCATCTCAGATAATAAATTATAGTGTAGAGAAAAGTTCACACACTTATATGCAGAGAAAGTTTATTTCATGTAGAGAAAAGTTCACGCACTTTTATGCAGAGAAAAGTTTATTTCATGTAGAGAAAAGTTCACGCACTTTTATGCAGAGAAAATTTTATTTCATGTAGAGAAAAAGTTCACGCACTTTCATGCAAGGAAAAGCGCGTATATGTTGGAGAACTTACCTTTGGTCCATGGTAGTTAGTCCTTGGTATTTGAACCTATGAGGAAAAGCGCGTATATGTTGGAGAACTTACCTTTGGTCCATGGTAGTTAGTCCTTGGTATTTGAACCTATGGTTTTGGACCATGGTACTTCGTCAAAAGTGTTGATCTCACGTACTTTCATGGTTGGTTCATGGTATTAGTCCAACAGTTTTTTGATCCTATGGTTTTGGCCCGTGGTATTGTGAAAGGCCTAAGCCTATATAAAGCAAAGGAGATTTCTTGGCTAATTCATTCTTGCAAATCGAATATCTTAAGATCTGAAATATTGGGTTATTGTTTCAAAAGTTTGATCTATGAAAGGGAAGTTGAAAGCGAATTTGTGAAGGGTGATCTCTTGAGCGCTGCAGCTGCGGAAGTGCGGAGGTGCCACAGAAGGTGCAGTGCGGAGACGCCACAGAGGCGCCACAGAAGGCGCAGTGCGGATACGCCACAGAGGCGCCACAGAAGGCGCAGTGCGGAGGTGCCACAGAAGGCGCAGTGCGGAGACGCCACAGAGGCGCCACAGAAGGCGCAGTGCGGAGGCGCCACAGAAGGCATAGTGCGGAGGCGCCACAGAAGGTGCAGTGCGGAGACGCCACAGAAGGCGCAGTGCGGAGGCGCCACAGAAGGCGCAGTGCGGAGACACCACAGAGGCGCCACAGAAGGCGCAGTGCGGAGGCGCCACAGAAGGCGCAGTGCGGAGACGCCACAGAGGCGCCACAGAAGGCACAGTTCGGAGGCGCCACAGAAGGCGCAATGCAGAGGCGCCACAGAAGGTGCAGTGCGGAGGCGCCACAGAAGGTGCAGGTGCGGTGGTCACGGCGCTACAGAAGGCACAGGTGCGGAGGTAGTACAGATATCCGCAGATGTATACCATTTGAAAATTTATGAAAAGTGGTCCTTGAAAGAAAAGAAGTAGGGGGTTGTAGTTCCCTTCCAGGAGAGACTGGAAAACGAGAGAGAGTTGTAGCTCTCTGCATGTTGCAGCCTGCGTACTGGTAAAGGACTGCACCAGTACAAAACCATTGTAAAAGGAGTTTCTAATTTGAAAGAAGATAGAGACATATTGCAGCAGGTGGTTTTCACCCACATTGGGTTTCCACCTTACATATTATGTTCTTTGGTGTGACTATCTGTTTTCTTTGTTCATGCTCATTATTTTATGGTACTGACATGCAAAAATAATTCAAAGAATAAATAAGGAAGATTTATTAAAAGAACTTGATAATAATGATTCACCCCCCCTCTCAGTATTATTTCCAACACTTCTGGCCAACATAAATGGATTCTTACTGCCACAGAATATTTCACCAAATGGATAGAAGCCATTCCTTCTAGACAAGCCAATGATACAGTGATTATAGGATTCTTAGAAACCAACATATTTTCCAGATTTGGCTGTCCTGAAAAGATCATAACTGATAATGCTGCCACCTTTAAGTCCAAGAAAATGATAAATTTATATAACAAATACCATATCACTTTAGGCCATTCCACAGCCTATTACCCTCAAGGTAATGGTCTAGCTGAATCTTCCAATAAAAGCCTGATTAATATTATTAAGAAATTGTTGGAAGAGAACAAGAAAAACTGGCACAAGAAGCTCACAAATGCACTATGGGCATATAGACTTACTACAAAGAGATCAATTGGAACTAGCCCTTATGAGTTAGTTTATGGCATGGAGGTTGTGTTTCCTTCATATTTAGGAGTCCCTGTAATGAAATTACTGCAAGAATCTCAGGTGGAACTCAGTGACATTCAAAGGAGAATAAATCAGACCATCCATTTGCATCAGACCAGAGAAGAAGTGCACCAAAGATCCCAAGTGTTACAAGAAAAACTCAAGAAAATATTTGATAAAAGGACCAAAGCAGAAGACTTCTACATTGGAGACAAAGTTCTAAGGTGGGATTCTAGGAGAGAAGACAAAGGAAAACATGGGAAGTTTGAATTCCTGTGGAAAGGGCCATTTATCATCCAGGCATTGCAAGGGAACAATACTTACTTTCTGAAGAGCCTGGATGGCACAGAAACAGAAGAAGGACCAGTGAATGGTCAAATGCTGAAACATTACTTTGATCCAATTTTTTAATGTATTCTGACTCTAAAATGTACATACTATATCCTTAATAATGTCACAGTTTGGATTGGATAGTAACTTGCTGTAGTTGAAGCCCGAAGAGAAGGCCCTAAGCTTCACAAAATGTGTTGTCATATATACAATAAAGCAACCAGCAAAGGGGGATTTCAGAGCATGGTCTAAGTTATTCAGAAGGCCATCTGACCTGTTGTTCTTGAATTTCCACCAAGGAAAGCCATCCCCAAGTGGAGCCACTGTTATACTCCTATACCGATAGGTGTCATATTTCATGATTGACTGTTGAGCTCTGTAATATGTTCATTCCTTTTCTGGTTGCTAAGGTTTTCCATATTATCAAAAAATAAAAAAATGTAAAAAATGTAAAGAGGGTATGCCCTAAAAGAAAAATCAAAGGGTAAAAAGAATAAAATGGTCAAAAAAGTGAAAGAAATGAACCCAAAATAAAGAAAGACTAGAAAAGTGTGCAAGTCCAAAATGCCACTACTTCTTCATTTTCTGCAATAAGAATTATGTGCAGCTTGTTAATTTATGCCACAATTGATGAATGGCCAAACAGGTTAATCTTGGCTAGTTCATATTCGAATTCCCTGTTTTAGAGATAGAGAATAAAAATAAGACCAAACTGTTTAATCTTGGCAGATAAGTAGATAGGTAGAGTAAATAAAAAGGAGCTCAACAGTTAAATCTGAGCCTTTGGAAGTAATAAGTGCAGACTTAGGTAGGCTTGCTATGAAAAGAAAAGAAGATTGAAAAGGGTTTTCCAGTCCAAATGTACCCAAGTAAAGAAAGGAGAAAATGTTAGGCCAAGGTAGGCAGGGTAGGTAGATGGTGTTGCAGAATGATACTTGTGATAGATTATGTTTCTAAAATGTGTCAACTTTTTCTTCTATCACAAGTGCAAGGAAGACATTATACTTGATGCGGCTCAAGCGAGGAAAGGTTGAAATAACTAACTTCCCTTCATATTTTTCCCTAATCATTCACTAATTCCCCCTAAATATTAAGATCTGTTCTTAATAGCATTCATAAATCACTCATCTCATTTCATAAACATTGCCTAAGTAAAACCCTATTTTACTTAGGAAAATGGCCATATTTCTCATATAAACCCCTTTTTCTTAGCCTAAGTTTTAAATGTAAAATCCTAACATTATAACTTAGTGCTTTTTATTTCAAATTCATATTAATTGCTAACTTTTATTATATAACTCCCTTATTATGTAAATACATTAAAAAACCCTGTATATTATGTATCCCCATCCCGATTAAATATAACCCTAATCATACGTTTTAACATGGATTAATGAGTTTAACTGGAACTTGTTAAGAACCTCCCCGCATGCAAAGGAATTAATCAACCATTTGAGTTGATTAATAACCAACCCCGACCATCAAAACACACCCGAAACTATTTAAAAACGTTTAATAAACATGTCGGCCCCGCTGCTTAACTCCCCGCCATCTCCAACGATCATCCACCATCCGATCTCCGCCTATCCGTCCAACAGTCAGCAATCAATATCGCGACCACCATTTGACTGAACTTTAACTCACGGGGGTCTGGCAGTTTTGCGCCCATACTCTGCCACGCGTCGCCCATCCGTGGTGCTCGCTCACCCTCCGCCCGAAACCGCTCAGCCCCAAAAGTGGTGCGGGCAAAACCGCTTACCACACCCCTGCTGACATCATCTGTCATTTGCTGACATCATCCACCACGTCATTTGCCCCCGTACTCCCACTGACGTCATCCATACTGCTCACGTCATCCGCCCAATCAAATCAAAAATTCCCGCCAAAACTTCATTTTGTCAAATAAAAAGGATAAAATATCATTTTTGCTATATTTTGCTGCAAACGGCGCTCCGGGCATAAAATCGACCGAGTTCACAGATCAGTCTCGACCAGCCCCCGACCAGAAAAACTACAAGTATGAGCTCTGCGGCCTTCCATTCTACCTACTTTTGTACCATTTTTTCCTTTTATGCAGGTATTTATCCAGTTTACCATGAAACCCTGCAATTTTTGGTTCTCATCTAAAAATTCTACCAAAGGAGGCCAAGTTCAGTTTTTTGGTCCAGTTTGCGTTGCTATATAAAGTTTCCAGCCTGCTACTTGGTCCATTTTTCACAGAAAAACTCTTATAACCCTGAAGGTTTCACCCCTCAACGTTCCTCACGGAAGATGTGTTGGAAATATTGTTAAATTCATCCCAGATAAAAGGTAAATATAGAGCTATTTACCAGACAGAGCAATTAACCACAGTAAGGTAAATAAAGGTGAACAGGGTTCGAAACAAGTCAAAGTGTGTCAGAGCATAATTAAAAAGTGTAGCAGAGCAGAATTAAAGAGTATCAAATCAGCATCAAAGTGTGTCAGAGCAGAATTAAAGAGTAGTATATCAACATTAAAGTGTATCAAATCAGCATTAAAGTATGTCAGATCAGAATTCAAGAGTATCAGTTAAGACAGGTAGCCAGCGCAGAGTTACTGAAGAAGACTAGCTGTTTCTATTTTACTTGTAAACTATTATTACTCATCCTAGATATTATCTCACTGAGATATTTGTTTTACAATTTTGAGCATAAATACCCCCTCCATTGGAGTATTGAGGGTGGATTCCTAGACTCTGCTGTAATATTGAACTTTGAAATAAAGAACTGCTTGGAAAAACTGTTGTATGGCCTACTAGATGAAGAATTGAAGTAGAGGACTTGTCACAGATTTCTTGAATCAACCACTGGATCAATGAGTCCTCTATATCTTGTGTTTTAAAGTTTTCTTGTTTATTATATCATCTATGTTTCATAATCTAAATGATAAAGAAAAGATTAATTTCAGAATATGCTTGATTGCACTCTGTTTTCAGTCTTTATTGTTCTCTGTGTTTTCTTCAGAATTTGGATAAGCAGTGAACTCTTAATTTCTCCTGTTTCCTAATTCTTTCATGCTGATTATTTGCTAAAGAATACTTAACTGCTCCGTATCAGTAATCATCCAATTTCCCTCTCTAAATATGCTAAATGATTCTTAACTGCCCTTCACCATATTTGAGTCCATTCCATCTGTTTCAAGTCTTTATTTGTTCCCTATTTGACTACCTTGCTTTGTGAAGCCATCCTCTGTTAAGAAACCAAATCCAAAAAGCCATCTTCCTTGACTCCATTAGCCCAATGGATTGAACTACTCTGTCTTACCTCTCTGTTCTATTGAATCTCACCATCCAAACTCAAAAAACCCCTTGAACTCCATAACTAGCCTAATACCTTTAAAAACAAAGCTAAATCATAAAGGGAGAGCCCTCTCTGGATACAGATTGGCTAGATTATATATCTAAAAGATTGGTCTGCGGTTACCACGGCCTCCTTTCCCCTTCTTACAACTTTTGGGAAAACCTAAGTGATAACAGGTTCTTTCCCTCATGGATATGATGTTTGGTGTAGACCTAGAAATTTCTCATACTCATATAGATCTATTCTATAATCATGATATAAATTTAGTCCATTCATTCAAATCATAGGTGGTAGTCACATTCTGTTGGCTTGTTAGGTTGTTTCATTTCCAAAATTAGTGCATTTATGCTTGGTCGATGTGGTAAGTATCTAAACATTTTATCATCTTCTTCATGTGTTGGTTTATTTCTTTGTACCATCATTTCAAATAAACATGCAACTTTGTAAATTTCAGTGGTGCTATCACAGGACCAATTAGGCCAAAAGGCCTAACCTTTGTAGGAAGTTGGAATGACACCATGTTAGGAGATTGACTATCATATCCAACTTCGTATCCCCAATAGAAATAGAGAAACGATCTAGATTTCATAGGAAGGACGAGGTGAACACAATAATAGGTGGACTTTGCAGATAAAGAAATCAAATTATCCATAGTGCTATCCGAAAGATGTCGACATTTCTAATCTAAAGAGGATCCATCTTCGAGACATTGGTCAAAATAAATAGACGGCTAATGGAATGCATAAGTAAAAAGTGGGGAGAGGGGAAGGCGAGACCAAGGAGGAAAACTAGTTAGCTTATCAAAAACCTAAACATAATAACTAAAATACACCAAGAGGTAAAAAGAAGGAGAGCATAAACCAAAAAAGAAAGAAAGTAATAATATAAGAAAATAATATGCAATGAGGAAAAATGTAGATATACAATTAATTGTAATAATGTTACATTATTAATGTAATTATGGTTATAATTGAATTCTTTTATAATGATAAGGTATGAATCTAAATGGAACAATAATATAAGTATAATACATATAGATCATTATTAATTATATTAGTATAAAGATATAGACTATGGATGTCAGTGAGTGTAATAATGATGTAAATATAATAAATATAGATTAACAATAATTAATATTTTAACTAAATGATAGTCTAAGATAAGAAGTTCATGAAATAATATATGAATATATTATAACACTACAAGCATTTATATTATAGTATAGTATACTATGCCAACATATTAATTACCACATCATACTATAATGCTAAGTAGTATATTATAGTCACAAATTAGATGGAAAATGAGAGAGGTAAAGGAAGGAGGGAGACAATCAAGAAATAAGAAACCAAGACAAAAAGGAAGAACCAAAGAGGGAAAATAAGAAACAACCAAGATAATTTTAAAATGAGTATGTAAATAGAATCAAGAACACAAGAACTTATGGTGAGGAGAAAATTGAAGATAGTAACAAGGTGGGACAGTCAAACCTGAAATAATGTGAAACTATTTTCTGGGATCATGATTCAGGTGGATATTGATGGCCACCCACCTATTCCATTGGCTCACAACACAATTTTCTATTATGACAGTTTTTAGGTCTTGAACTTCCAAAGCTGTTTGAGGCCCTAAATGACATTTTTTGGGAAACAAACTGACAATAGTTATGATTATATCAACATTCAAAAAATTTAGTTCTTGGGTATACCTTTCCAATGGGATATTGTGTGAGCCAAACGACTATCATATGCTAAAAGTACGACCCTAGGAAGTTGATGTTTCAACTTACCCCATCGGTGCCCAAAAACCTTTGGAAGTTCATCTCATAGGGTTAGGTTTTTGGATGTTTATGGTTTCTCATCACTTCTTTATGGAAAAAGTCTCTAAGCCTTATTGGAACACAATTTGAGGAAGGAAATCTTACAATGGATGAACTAGTTCGAGTCCTAACTCGTTATACCCTGACCTCATTGGGTACATACACAAAAAATTAGATAAAGTGCATACCACTTTGATTCCATCGATCCGAGTTTTTAAAGGACACAAAGACACTTTGAAAGTTAAATTATATTAATAAAATGAAAATTCTAAAACTATATAATTGCATAATGAAAACATACTAGCTCGAACGGTGGTAGATTATCTCTGAGAAAAGATGTGACAACTACAAGCCTTTGTTGAATTGTCTTACACTAAAGCTCAAAAGCCTTTTTTTGATAAATAAGCAATGAGAAACCATAAACATCCCAAAAACTAACCTTAGGAGATGAAACACCAAAGGTTTTGAGCCTCGATGGGGTAAGTTGGAATGTCAACTTCTTGGGGTTGTAACTTTGACATACGATCTATGTTTGGTTCGCATGATAGCCCATTGGAAAGTTTTATTGGAGAAATATATTTTCCAAATATAAACATATTCAGTGAATACCATAAACCCGTTTCCAAAAAAAAAGTCATTAGGGGCCTCAAAATGGATCTAGAAGTCCATGACCTAAAAACTGTAGAAAAACTGCCAAAATATAAAATTGTGTTGTGAGCTAGAGGAATAGGTGGGTGGCCACCAATATCCACTTAGATTAGATCAAGGGGAACTGGTTACCACTAATCGTAATAACCTCTCTCATCACATTTTTGCCCATCTGGCTGGTTGCTTGGGTGGAACTAGGAGGGGTGTTACAAATGGACAATGAGGTACAATGGAGCCCTGCTTTACTTGCAGAAGATAATGAAACTATAGGCAGAGCTAGAAAAAGCACAAATCCAGATGTTGATATGAAACTATGAGAAATTCCCTACACTCATCACTAGCATTGAGGCTTCCTATGCATGGTTATTCAAGAGTCTGGATGTCATAGTGAGGACACACAGGATCCCTTCAATTAGATCCCTCACTCAAACCATTAAGAAGAACCAATTCCTACTGTAGTTCGACAGGTACATGGAGTAGTTGATGCGAGAGGCCATCAAACATTGACTTGCAGCTTAGCATAGAAAACATGAAAAAGTGCATCGGTGGTCCAGCCACACTGAGGAAAATTCCGCACATGCTTCAAGATGAGTTGGAAAAATGTTCCAGGACCATATACCCAAAAGCCATGGAGGTAAGAGTCTGTTTCCAGAAATACGTCACCAAACAATATGGGGACACAATAGTGCAGTACCAAGCTTGGTATCAGTTCGTCATCGAAGACCATCAAGAGGATGTTTCTAAGTTAGTATTTCCCCAAGATTTCGAGTGATAGTGTTTATATTGTTAAGCTGTCTCAAGCCTATTTTGTCCCACATGGGTATATGTGGAAATTGTATTATTATTTGTAAATATATTGTAAGTGAAATTCAAAGTTTCATTAGTGGAATGTGAATAGTCACTATGTAATGTAAAGAGTTATTTGTAAAGGAGTTGAAGAGTCATGAGGGTAGTCTATGAGTAAAAGGGGAATGTCAAGGGTTACCCCACCCTTTTTTATATATAGAACCTCATAACTCATAATAAAGGATTTTGGGAGCCAAGATTTTGGCTAAGCATTTCTTAGAGAAGGCTTGGAGTGTTGTGATGAGCCTTGGCTTCTCCATAGTGTAGAGTGAGTACAATTCTTTGGAGGAGCAGGTAGTTTTCAATGGTGTATGTATGGATGGAACTTTCACTTAATAATATAACTAAGTCAACACATTTTCATGCATAAGTTATTACTTTAGTTGGATTATTCTGGTTGCTTTAGCAATGTATGTTGTTTAAATTACGCATTCATGTATGAACTATTTTGTATGCAATTGTATGAATCTTGTTTAAGGTGTGTTGATGGATTAACCTGTCACTTTTGTTTGTGGACTATTCTTCTTCTAGCTCGTGATGGCATTCCGCTTGTGTGTTCATTTCAGATTGCGTACTATTACAGGCTTCTAATGGACACACTTCATTTTCCCCTCTATGTGTTAGAATCCCCATGAATCTCACTTGAATTACTGCAATGTCACACACTTGCTTCCAACCAAAGCTATCATACTTACCTCTGCGCACTACCGTGGTCAAGGGACTACATTACCACATTCGAAAGGAGCGTTAAGCAATGGTGTCTCACATTGCCTGCAATGTCTATTCACTCTTATCACATGATCAAAGAGTTAGGTAGTGCTTTCTTTTGTTATGACCATAAAACACTTAATAAAAAAAATCAGAGTTACAGAAAGCACCTGATGAATCTATTGTAAAATTTTGGGATAACTTTTGTAATATTTCTTTTCAATTCCCTGAAGATGAAGTTGATTGGAAATTTCTCAAATAAATATTTCAATATATTCTTCACATATCTAAAAATCCACATGAGTTAGAATCATTTGAATCCCTCCCAACATACCTCGGTGTTAGAGCTTCCAAATCTAAGATGGACAAGGTCACTGTCATGAGTGACTCTCCATCCTCTCCTCATCAAACAACTCTAGCTCCACAGGACGAGGTGGGAGAAGTTGTGAACCAACCTGTTGAATTGTCACCTCCTCCCACCCCACCTACTATGCATATTTGCACAGATTTTGACTGCAACCCTCATGGTTGTCACGTGATCTCATTTTCTCAACCTCCATCCTTTGGTTCCTTTGATCCTTCGGATTTCGGTGTCTTGTGTTCGTCTGTTCCAGATTCCACATGTGATATTCATGAGGATCAAGTTGTCGACGGAGTTGGTGTTGAGAAGCCAGCCTGCGATGTCACTTTTTATGAGTGTGTGAGAATTTGAAGAAGATATGGTGAAGGATGACCTCCTTATGTCTGCACCTCATATGTTATATCCTAACATCTTCTGTGATTATGATATTTCTTATTTTTCTTGTGAAAATTTATCCCCAGATTTTTTTACTTCCGATCCTTCACAGGACACACTAGATGTCAATCTGTCATTTGATTGTGGAGAGGACAAATATTTCTCCCCAAATCAACCCAACCTGTCGTCTTTTCTTTCTAGAAATTGAGAGGGTGAAATTTTTCGTTTCTCATCAACCCCTCTATATGATTCATCAAATCATGAGGATGTTGATGCACATCTCGAATTTTGTGATCGTGGTTGTCGTGATCTTTTTACTCATTCATTTGATCAAGATTCTAATTCACTTAATATTGATATTTCTAATCCATCGGTCTTTGATGATACATCTTCTAATGAAGTGGAGGCCCCTCAAGCTGCCAAGGCACTTTAGCCTGAGCTGATGGTAATGTCAAGTTCTCACAACCATGAGGTTAGTTCCACTTTTGATCAGAAATATGTTGAATCACCCCATGCTCCTCATCACTCTCTAATGCACATTGAAAATCAACCTAATCTACAGTTTTCACATCCTCCACTAGAATCAGACGATCCTATCACTCATGCATTGGAGGAGTCATACATAGCAAGTCATGTTGCGAAACAAATTTTTTCTTCTTTCTCCATGTTTTCTCATTTGTCAAGATCAAAAGAGTGTACATGATTGTCATCTGCGCGTAGTGTGATACAACATCATGATACATCTGCAAAGTGCCTTCCATGTGATTTTACTATTTTCTTTTATGTGGATGCATTCAAGCTTCGAGCATGTTGGTTTTCATTGAATTATCTTTTATAATTGTTGGTTTGCTTAAATATTTGTCTTGTCAACCATGCCTTCACTTACATGGGCCAACCAATGCATCGATGACTGCATTGAAAATATCACTTTACGTGAATAGGCCCATGCATTGTTTAGCTTAGGAGTAGGAGTAGTGTTTGCTTTATTGTTTGTGTTTTCTTTCATGTTTTGCTTCCGCTTACTTTTTTTTATTTCATTTTACTTCTTTCCTTTGCTTGTTTGTTTGTTTATGCACTTGTAGGATTAGCTTTCCCATGAAACTGTGTTTGGCTTCTTGAGACAAGCAGGGTGAAATACAAGAGGACTTGTACAACTATCAAAATTTGGTTATTTGTCTATTCCCTCTCTTTATGAAGAACTAGTGTTTCTTCAGTCGATGATACCCTGATGAAAAATACATTCCTTTCATAGTGAGCCTTGGTGAAATCACAACCCTTGCACTTTTAACTAGTACCACCTACTCTAATCAGTTTTATATTTTCGGTTAACCCTTGTCAACTCAATAAAGTAGAGTAAGATGAGCAGGGAAACATTAACAAGTATGTAAAATGTATATATAACATCCTTCTTCGAAGGGACAACCTCTTATGCTCTCGATAAGTTAGGATACCTCTTCCACCTCACAAAATAAATAAGTTCCTATGCACAGTTCTTTGAAATATCAAAAATGAAAAAAATAAAATAAAGGCGAAAGAAGATAAAGGTTTCTTAAGCAGGGAGGTGAAGAAAGTAACTCTACTAGGGTGCTATCCAGGCTCGCTGGTAGTGGAGCAATTCTTGTGTTCCTAAAGTGACTCCATCAGGGTACTGCCTAGGCTTGTTGTCAGTAGAGCAACACCAAAATGTCAAACTAAAACTCTGACAGACTATATTACCTGTGCATCAAGATACCCCTCATCCCCAATTGAAACAACTGCAAGTCACAAGTTCAAATCCTTGTTAATATAATTTTGGAAGTACTCATACTATAATAAGAAGACATAATTGTGTTTGAAGTAGTTTCATTTTTCCTCTGTAATCCCTCTTTGTTGAAGCTACTTGAAATTGAAAACGGGTGCATTTTCAGCTGAACCCGACACCTAAGATTGAGTAAAATGGCTCAAATTAAGAATGTATTAGAGATATTAAACATTCTCATTAGTGCTACTACTAATGGAACTGTAAATATCAGCAAAGCGAGCCTTGTTGATATTAGAGTCCGTTTACATGATGCATTGGAGATAGTTGAATTTCTCTAGATTTAGTCTCAAGTACAACGAGACGATCCTAATTCCAAACAATAGTAGAAGAGTAATGAAGCCACTTCAGGAGAAACTTTGGATGCAGTGGAAAGCCATGTTCAGGCAAGCGTATGCAAGAGTAGTTTGCATACAGATGTGAAACATGTCGTTCCCAAAACTTTTATAAGACCATGGGAAGAAATTAAACATAAGAAAAAGAAAATTGATGTTATTTATGATAGATATGTTACTTTTTATGTCCTTGAATTCTCTAAACATATACAATTTCATAGTGCTGGATTTCTAGATGGTGTTGTTCCAGAGAAAATTGATTGATGTCAACAGTGTAATAGAGTTGGACATGTGAAAGATCAATGTTTTGATCTTCACCCATGTGAGCACTATGGAAAGCACAATCACTATTCAAATAGGTGTTCCAGAAACAAGACTACTGCATAAGAGAGAATTAATTTTGGATGAATTACTTCTTGGGATTAGTTTAAAAAAACCAAGAAATTTTACAGGTCATACAACATGATATGTTCGAGAGTATTAAACAACCCTGTAGTGATGAAGAATACTTCATCTTCTCACCTTGTATCCAAAAAAGGGGGAATTTATAGAGTTGTGATGGTCTACTACAGGTTCAAAGATGTCAAGTGAGCCTGAGTTAAAGATCCACAAGTGAGCCCGAGCCACAACCTATAGTAGTTAGAGCCATATTTGTAGTGAGAGAGACTTCAGTTTTTGCTGAATGAGTTGTTTGTGAATGAGCACTTCTAGATTCAGAATTGTTCAAGGAACTACATTGATGGTTCTAGAGTTGACATTTTTTATTGAATTGAGGACTGCTATGAAGGTTCAAGATGTGGGTATCATAACTTGTAACAGTTAGAGCTAGAGTTGTATCCATAGAGACTTCGGTTTTTATTGAATGAGTTACTTATGAACGAGCACTTCCACTTTTGGAATTTTTCAAGGAACTACATTGATGGTTCTAGAGTTGACATTTTTGATTGATTTGAGAACTGCTATGAAGGTTTCAAATGTGGGTATCATTTGTGGTTTTCTATTAAAAACTACCATTCTTGGTTTGTGGTCATCCTTAAAAAAACCATTTCTAAGAGACATTGATCTCTTGGGTGAGATGCATTTTTCATTTTGAGTTCTCATTCTTGGACTTTGGTATATCCCTTCGGATTAAGGTGGGAATGTTAGACATCTAATTCTCAGGATTATGTTTGTGTAATGGCGAGTGGTTATTAGAGTCCAATAAGACCCGAAAAATGAATCAACAAATTCTTTATGTTTTTATATATACATATTGTACATCATTATTTGAGATCAATATTTAATATATAGTTGAGTTTGGTTTCCAATTTATGTTTTTGCCCTAAGGAAAAATCATAACTTTCATTATATAAAATATTGAAAATTACATGTTGTAGATGTTGCAAAATGAACATTTCTCAAAACGTATGGCCATAACTTCCATAATCCTGTATAGAGTTCAAAAAATGACTCATACATAAATGTATCTGAAAATAACAAACATATAAAATATATACATTCCATTAGTTCTAATAATCGACAAGGTCTACAAAAAGAGGTGCATCTATGTGTTGTGTAGGATCAAGTTATTTTCCCCCCTGTGGCTGAAGATCAATGAATGGCATGTGAAAATACTAATAGAACTCATGTCCTATTTGTTCTTGCATCATCCAAGTACCAAAATGTTGTTGCACTACTTCTTTTGATAGATTGTCAGAAATTTGGTTCCTTTCCTTGTAGATATGACGACAAATTACATAGTCAAAATGTGATTTTATTGTAATAATTTATTCCAAAAAACATTTTAGTGTGTGCATGTGACATTCTGACTATTGATTGAACCAATTTATGACTAGTTTAGAGTCACCAAATATCTACAGTTGCCGACATCCTTTCTCAAGGGAAAAAATAAGAAGAAGTCTAAGGCTATTAAGTTTTTCATAGTTATTTGTGCCTCTCCCTAAACCCATCTTCATATTGTAATAATGATATTCATTTAAATACAAAATTGCTCCTCCACCATAACCATCTTGTTGAGCAGATCCATCAAAATATGCCCAAGGGAAATCCTTGTCGATAATTTCTGCGTTAATGTTCCGGTGATTTTGTTTCTGTTCATCCTTATCTTGAAAAATATGTTGGTTCCTTCCTAACAAAATACCCCAACAAACTAGAAGGGGCAGGTTTCAGAACTTTGTAGGATGATCTCTATTCCACCATGGTTCCCAGACTTCTTGAATAGTTTCCCCCTACCACCTAATATTGATTGCCAATGATTGATTCACCTGACTCCAAATTTGGATTGTTGTGGAAAAATGAAGGAACAAGTGTTTGATTAATTCTTCATTGTTCTTGCATAATATGCACCATGTTGGTCCTTGAAACGATCTTTGTTGCAGATTATCTCCTATGGGGACTTATTACGCAGCAGACACCACATAAAAATATTTTCTTTTGCTGGACCTTTTAGCTACGAAAGAGGATTCCACCACCAGATATTGTTTTCACGTTCATGATCAACAAAAATGTAGGAATAACCTTCTTTTGGAGTATATCTGCCATGAGGAGCCAGAGACCAAATTAATGCATCCTCCTGATCATGTATTCTCACATGTGCCTTCGAGAGAGCGTTTGTGTAGATATCCCAATCCTAATGCCATTGAAACGACATCTGAAGTTATTGAGAAAATTTCCATTTCTAACCAAATATAGAAGAATTTTTTGGGTCTCCAATCTGATTTAAATTCCTCATGTTTGATGCCTCAAGGAATTGTATTAGGTTCGAGGGAGGATGTTCACATTACCACCTCCCAACCATGCATCTAAGCCAATATGAAGCCTCTCACCAATTCCTACTCTCCATGCCAATCTGGCTTTGATATAATCAAAGGAATTTAAGACAACTCGCAAAATTGTAAAGACTTCTGACCTATTCCATCTGCCAATTTTGATCCACTCCTTAATATGAAGTGGGCTAATATATTTCCTGGTGACCAACTTTAACCATAAACTATTAGAATTGAACAATTTCCATCCCATTTTGGCTGCAAGTGCTTTTGAAAAACATGTTATGTTTTTCATCCCCCAGCCTCCCCATTTTTTGGGTATGGCGATGAGATCCCAGCTAACCCAAGAAAAAATTCTACCTTCCTTTTTCCCCCTCTAAAGAAACATACAACAAATATGTTTTATTTTGTGAAGAATTCCCTTTGTGATCCATGATAAAGACATCCAATATACAA
Organism: Pinus tabuliformis; assembly: GCA_031772625.1. Classification (NCBI taxonomy): domain Eukaryota; kingdom Viridiplantae; phylum Streptophyta; class Pinopsida; order Pinales; family Pinaceae; genus Pinus; species Pinus tabuliformis. The sequence goes on from CM062804.1 coordinate 1,556,833,411, forward strand.
GGATGGACTCCAACACAGATTTGATATGAACTAATCAACTCGCCCTAGATAACCACTAATGATGCTAGACATTAATTCTACTTTCAATCTTTGCTACCAACCACATCCAGTCTACAATTTTATAATTATTAGGTTGTATTCGATATCCCAAATACTTCAGTCCATATTCAAAAATCAAATGCCGATAGTGAAATCTTTGTATTGCATAGATTAGTTTGAAATGTGTGCACCCTGTAGCTGATAAAGTGGACTTTTCCTGATTAATCTCCATCCCTGTGGCTTTACATAAAATTTTGAGAATATTGTTGAGCACAGTGGAATCAATAATAACCCCACTTAGAAAAATGAGGACATCATCTATGAAAAGTAGATGAGTCAAGAGAACATTTGCAGCAATTTTCACTCCTTTGAATCTTCCTTGATTCCTTTCTTCAAATAACAATCTACTCAGACCCTCCATGACTAGAAGGAATAACAAAGGTGATAAAGGGAATCCTTGCCTGAGACCACATTCTAGGTGGAATAAATTTGTTGCCAATCCATTGATAATAATGTTGTATGATATAGAAGTAATACAACACATTATCCAATTAATGAATTCATATTGAAAACATATATGAGTCAACAACATCTGAATGTACAGTCAACTGGTCCTATCATATGCTTTGGAAAGATATATTTTTAAGATCATTCCTTTCATATTCTTGACTTTTAAGGAGTGTAGCCCTTCCTGTGCAATACCTATAGCTTCATGGATCTGACGATTTTCCAAGAATGCAAACTGTTCCTTAGAAATATGCTAGGATAAAATAGGCTTAATTCGGTTTGCAATGATCTTCACAATGATTTTGTATATGCAATTACACAGTGAAATAGGCCTAAAATAGTTAAAGATTACAGGATTATCTGATTTTGGAATTAAGGCAATGAACATAACATTGAATTCATCATACATTCTCCCATTCTTCCTTCACTCCTCAATCACCCTTAGTAAATATTGACCTATCAAATCAAACCGAGGCTCTTGTCTTTTTTAAACCATTTCAGTACAACCTCTAGTTCCCCCATTGTCACTGGCAGGTTCAATTCTTCACTAACTTCTACATTCAAGAATCGAGAAAAGAGGATAACTATCTTTATAACTTCCACCATTGATGTCTCCTATTGTGCTTTGAACAGATTACCAAAATGTTGTATTCCAAGATTTTCTAAGCTCCTGAAGGTATGCGTTGATGATCCCACCTCATCCTCTAGGGACCATATAGTATTGAATGCCTTTTGACCTCTTGCATGCTATTGGAAAAAAAATTATTGTCATCTTTGGGCCTAGAGCTAGATAACTCTACTCTTAAGTCTCCATGTTTCTTCCTTCACCCTTAATATCTTGATTTTCTCTACATCTAATTGTGAAATATATAGTTTTGATTATGGAGTATCGTACCCTCCATTATTAGGCTCTTCTAATATGGCTAATTTTGACTCAATTCTACAAAGGGCATGTTCTTCATTTTTTTCTTTTCTTTTTCCCATTCTATGGTCCTTTGCTTTAGGCAAATAAGGTTTATAGCTAGGTTCTTTAATGATGACCTTTCCTCAATTTGTGATGACTAGCCTGCCATACTTCTTTGATAATTCTTTGAAAATCCTCATCCCTTAACCATGTCGCATCAAATTTGAATGGTGCATGCGGCTTTGGAGAGTTTCCTGCTACTTCCAAAAATATGGGAGAATGGTTCGAAATTCCTCCCGAACCAACCCACCACCTAACCGATTCTATCTTGTCCATCAGTGGTTCCTTGACTAGGAATCTATCAACACGGCTTGCTAACATAGAATTACCCATTCTGTGATTTCTCCAAGCAGGTTGAATGCATGCTACTTCTATATTAATAAGGTTATTGTTCTCCAAGAGTTTTTCAAAGAAATTTGTGAGTGAATCCACCTGTGCATGGCTTCCCCAAGATTCTACATGACCCATTGAGAGGTTTAAATATCCCCCCAATATTAAATTGTCAACTTGCATTAATGATTATCCCATAACATCTTCCCAGAAGGCCATACAATTGTGACATGGCCCATATATGTTGACAATCCTAATTTCAATACCTAATTCTTCAGTGAATACATATACCATTAGTACTCCTTCCCTCCTCCAAATATTCACTAATTTCGTCAATCTACTAATTATTCCTACTACAATTTCCCCAGATCTACCTCTCACATCTGAGGCATGGAAAGTCCAACATGGTATCATAGTTTTTAATAGAGTTACAATTTGAACACTATCCCCTAATGTCTTTTGAAGGAAAATCACATCTAATTTCTTAGACTCTAATAACCTTCCGAGGGAGTTCTTTAGTAGGGCTAGCCAACTCGCTACAGTTAAAGGATAACCACTTCATCAAGAAACCATGTCTGGGTTGCCTTTTACCCTAAGAACATAATTAAGCAATAACTATATTCCTTATGCTACATCCATACTTTCCTTATGAATGGATTTCGATATATAGCACTGCCTGCCTCTAGTGGATTTGGGAATCAACGATGGATATGTGATACCTATAACCCCCCATAAACTATAGGTTGTTTAGTCAAATATCTCAGGTTATATCTATGGAACGTATTAAATTCAGATGATGTATCCATCTTTGAGGGCACATATACTTGGGATAATGCATCAACGATAGGGAAAGGAGTCGGGAAATATACAAGAACCGAGACCGAGGGACAAGCAACCACACTTAAATCACATAAATATAATACCACCCCAATATTATTTGCAAGACAAGATACAAACGAGTAGCAAGATGGACTAAATGAAATATTAGGTTCCAAGGATGGGAGAGAGAGATTGATAGCTGAAATGGGAACAAATGAAGAAGCTTGCGCACGAGTAACCCTCGGAGATGATAGTCTAAAGGATGAAGCTTGCTTCCCTTCATTCTTGTCTGTCACCTTTTGATGACGAACTAAAGTCTTTTGAGGCATCTGGATCATATCATTTGTGCCTTCTTCATTCCCATGTGTGCCTTCATTCCCACCCGAATGATCCTCTACTATATTCTTCTTTGTGTTCAGTGGCCATTCTTTGAAGATGTGGCCAACTTTGTGCAACGTCTTTCATCTAAACGATACCCCTTCATAGTCTAGCTTCTGCAATTTGGAAATTCCCCTCCATTGTATCTTCAGACTTTCCACCAGTCCCTCCCTAGCATCAAGATGTACCAAAATATGAGCGTAATCCATCTTTCTCGTCTCAATAAAAGATTTATCATAGTCTAAGAAAACCCCTAGACCATTCCCAATGCTTTTGAAAACTTCTTCTCTCCAAAATTGAAGAGGAAAACTTGACATCCTTACCTAAATCAGACTTGCCACCAATTGTTCTTTCTCAGGATCAAATAGAGGTGACCATCTTTTCATCATTATAGGAGCCATTTCAATGTGCTAAAATTTCATCAGTACCCAAGACGCAAGTTCAGCCCTCATGAATCGCAGTGCAAACCTCCCTATGTCATCATCACCACAATCGACAATACTTCTAAATTTGACCCCAAACCTTCGAGACCCATTTCTTCTCTCACACCGAAGATTAATCTCTCCCATGAACCCTACCAACCAGAACCCGATCTGTCATGTCCATAACCTCATCCATTTTGATACCTTCCACTAGAACCAACAAATTCCCTCTTTCTCTAACTTTTTTACACTTCAATTTCTTATCTCGCTTCTTTAGAATACCTTTATCAACATTTCTGAAACCTTCTAGGGGATTACCTTTTGAACTGCTAACCCTAATCTTGGACTGATAATGTTCAAGTTCACTAACATGGATCCCATAAAAACAACCAAAAGTCTAGGCTGAAGAAGGAATCCTGAGACCTGATGTTATTTGGTGTGTATCGACCCTCTGCCCCTGGTTATAACCTACATAATATAGGTTCCCAAAATGAACTTGACCATCATATTGCTTTGAGACCCATGTTGATTCATCCCTATTGGGGATTCCTATGTTTCGATCTTCCTCTGAGCTAGGGTTTAAACAATTTTTGGAGAAATTGCAAGGACGATGGAGATGGAACCGAGAGTTCCAACTGTGACTGCTCATTATCTAAAATCGGGTTTACCAATTCTCCTGAGCAATGAATCCCAATTGAGATTTACCTTGACGTCGAGAATAGGTTTTCAAAACCTAGGGTTGTAGGGCTTCCAAATAATCCATCTAACCCCGGTAACTCCATACCAGAATGTTGAGGTGGATATTCTGTCTAGATCAGCGCATATTCTAATGGATATGAGGAGTAAATCCACTAGCTCCACGTCCATCTCAGCATATAAATTATTCCTTGTTGTTCTGAAGCCTCTTCAATAACCGTTAAATACTCCCTACTTCACAACAAAAACACCTACCCACAACCAAAACCTCCAGCCCAATGCAAAGAAACATATACAACCTCCCCCTTTACCCTATCGACTTTAGCATGAAGCTGTAGGTATCTGCGGTGAACTAACCAAACCCTAATCGAGATTGCAGGGTCGATCTTTTGCTAAACCACATAGCCATCCTCAGCCCCAAGTCCTGCATAATTTTTTCTAAAGCATGTTCTTCCGGTTAGAGTCAAAAAGAAGAAGAAATCTCCAATTTATATTGTCTTATAATTTATTTGATTACATATATTTTTAATTTATAAATAAAATTTATTACAACATTATAGTTATCAATATTATATGTTAAATGATATATATATATATATATATATAAATTATAAAGATTTACTTTATTTTATCAGAGATATTTTTAATGTGTAAATAAAATTTATTATAATGTTATAGTTATCAATATTAAGTCTTAAAAATCATCTCATTTTATAATAAAAATATTTTATATATATTTTATTTTCAATTAATTTTATAATTAAATTAAAAGATATAAAAATCATAACTATCTTTAAATAAATTACAATATCTATACTATTAACTATTATCCAACTATTATTAATTAAGTTCAGAAGCTCATTCTGAAGTCCGTGATTATCAAATTTTAAATTTTCGCCAAAATAAAAAATCTATTAAAAATATATATATAACAATACAAAATATTCAAATAATATTTACTAATTTGCAAGTAAAGAAATTAAATCCCTCTGGGCTCACGTTAAATTTATATTAAAATAAAACTATACTAATTTTTAATTAAATTAAAATCTTGAATACTCCAGAGTAGACTTTCTATAACAACGTAATTATCCGATCCGGGCTGTCCACCTTTAGCATGTGATCACGACGGTCGCCGACCTAATGTTAACCCACTGTATTTTTAATGGTTCATTACTGTGGGAACCATTTGATAAACATGGATCCTATCCGAGTTGACACGTTAGAATTATTGAGATCTTCTGTTATTTGAATTTTGTGCAGAGGTTACGGAGGTGGTCAAACTTGAAATTGCTTCCAATTTATTTTCGTAGATTCACGAAACTCCACCATATTCATTTCAACGATCGCTACCGTTTGCAGATGCTTCCAAAGTTGACGAACTTCCGATATTTGTGGGTAACCACTTCCAAATTGCAAAGGTGACCACTCGACGAAACTTCAACACGTTGACTAAAGCTCCCCCAAATTCGCGATTGTTACGCAGTCGGCTGTGAATTAACGAACCTCCGACATATTGGCTTGTCCGGAAATGCTTCCACATTCTTTTTGTAATTGTCTTGTCGCTTAGCAGTCGTTTGAAAATGCTTCCACATTTATTTATTTAAAGTTTTAATTTGATTTGCAAATGATCCCATATTCTCCTTGGATTTAACCAACCTCCAACATTTTAACTTGCCCACCGCCTTTTCAAAAGGCCAGTTTAATTGTAAACGCTTCCACATTTATTTATTTATTTTAATTCAACGCTCTAAAGTTTTAATTTGAATGTAATTTAAGTTGAAAATTTCTCTCAAAATATTTATTAACGTTAAATGAAATTAAAATATATATATATATATATAAAAATGTTATTTAAAAATTAAAAACTTACACGATTAAACTACAATCTTTGAAAATGCTAATGCTAAATTAAAACAAAAATACAAAACTACGATGTTTGAAAATACTTGGTAACGTACCTTTCACCGCGTTTCGCTTGAATAATGTTCCCAACGCATTATCATGTAGTAGTAATGGAAAGTCACGTGTGAGCCAGACGTCGAATTTATATGAGATCGGTCTTGTTGACACCTAATCCGAAACGGATGGGTGAATTGGACAGTCATCTAGAAGATGAACTGATCCGTTGTATTTATGTATATAAATATAAGTTAACTAATGAATAATATTAATCAGTTCTCTCTCCCGCTCATTCTGGAGTTACCCTGGCCTGACATGGTATCAGAGCACAGGTCCCAGAAATAGCTGTAACTCCTGCCTCTGCCAGGTTTCTGCTGCCTCATGAAACCTCTGTCCTGAGAGACTGCGCATCCGTTTTCTCTGCGCATCCGTGCCTCTGTCCTGGAGACTGCGCATTTTTTTTTGTATAAATGTTTGCCTGAATTCGCTGCCCCTCTCTGCGCTGCCTCTGACCTGACATATCTGTCCATATTCCAACGCATCTGCGCATCCGTTTTTCTGCTGCCTCTCCACAACGTGTACACCAGGAAAGCCAGGGATGGTCAAGGCGCGGGATTTGGTGGAAAAACTCAAATTTTCCTCTAAAGCGGCTGATTGAAGTTTATTCACGGGTAATGTTTGAGCTGCTGTCTTTTTCATCGTAGAATTGAAAGTTCAAGAAACGCAGTATTAAGTCCAAGGGTAAGAACTTCTTCTTTCTCTTTGTTTCTGGAACTCTTAACGATCTGTTGGCTGCAACATGAGCTGTTCCATTTGGTCGGATTCTTGAAAGCCGTAGGTTATGGTTATAGCTTCGAATCTGGCCTGCGATTTCCCTCGGGGTAGAACGGTGGTATTGACAGCATTCACAAAAGTTGATTGCTGACCGCGCCTCCATAATCCAGTTATTTATATAACTTGGAGAATAAATTTGCCAAGGGAATAGGATTTTGGAAGTTTTATTATGTGATTTCTGTTAATGTTGGGCTTTGAAATGGAATTTGGGATTTTTCATGAGTTTATTATGAAATAGAACGGAGGTATCAGTTGCTGGCGGAGCAATCCTTGTCATATGATTTATCTGAGTCTGTTTGATATTGTCATACTCGGGGCGTAGCTTAAGCTGTTCTTTCTCTTTGTCAATTAAGCCTCCGCTGTAGCACAATCTGAAAAATTGCTGTATATTTTCGTTGAATCAAACAGTTGCATCTATGGTCTCGGATAGATCCGCATAAAGATATTGGTTACTGAGAAAGCGTCGACAGCAGGGTTAAGATGTTTTCATTTTTCTTATTGTCATGATGGTGATCGAAGGCTTCAAACAAAGGCTTTGTCGTTGAATTAGAAACCAAGTTTTATAACATGGATTTGTTGTGTTTTAGTTGATGCTTCATTCACGGCTTTCATGGTGGGTTGAAGACTGTAACTGGGGATTTTTATCATTAAAAAAAAATAAAAAATCCTAAGCTATCTTCTTTTGCTACAAGGTCTGTTCTGCACAGCCACCAGATTTTGAATAAACTTTTCAATCTGTGTTTAATAGAAACGATACTCAATCTGGTTATGGGCTCAGGGATTTATGGTGATTTTTTAGCCTGAGCGAAAGTTTTTTTTTTTCAGCAGAAATTTCTTATAAGCAGAAGTTTTTTTAGCAGAAGTATTTTTTTTTACAGAATGCATTCAATCATCTCTATGGTCGGAATAGTTCTCACTGGCAAGGAGAACTATTCTGAATGGTCTCGGATGGTAAAACACACCCTCATCTACAATGAGTTGTGGAAAGGAGTGTGTGTGGGAGAAGAAGACAAAGACCCTGTGCAGTCTACATCAGACAAAGAACTCGCCATTTGGGAAAACAAGAATAGCAAAGCCTATGCATTGATCGCAGCATCTGTAAATGAAGAAGTAAGTCGTCATATTTCATCCTATTCCACTGCCTTTGAAGCTTTACAAAAGCTAAAAGAACTCTATGATACACATTCTGCACTTGAAGTTGTTCAGCTCATGATTAAACTCTTCACTCTTGAACTGAAAAATAATGATCCTCTTGCTCTTGCATCTGAAATAAATTCTATAATGCATGATATTAAATCCACTAAGGTTGAGCTGGATATCTCTCTTATTGCCTTTCTCAAAGCACTCTATCCTATCTACTCTCTTGTGAAAAAGTTTGCTGAAAGAGAGAAAGCCTTTGGAAAGAAAACAGTCCCTGAATCTTCTGAAGAGACTGTTTGCCTTGCTCATAAAGAAAAGCATCCTGCTCAAGATTCTACAAGAGGAAGAGGTGGACGAAGAGGAAGAGGAAGATACTTCAGAGGCAGGGGGGGCAGACATTCTCAAGCAGAAAAGGCAGATCTGCATTGCATTCGCTGCAAACGAAATGGATCACATGATGCTTCTACATGCAAGCTACCATGGGACAAGATTGAGCAGAGAAGAAATCAGCAGAAAGGTAAAACTGATGACACAGACAAAGGTAAAGCACCTGAATCCGCTCACTATATTGAGGCACAATGTAACATTGGAGTAAATGAAGACTTGTTTAATGCTTCACTTGCTTCTTCGAAAAATGACTGGTTGCTTGATTCAGGAGCAACCTGTCATATGACTCATAGGAAAGATTTTTTTGAAGATTTCACTGACAATGTTGATGGAGCAGTATACTTTGCAGATCAGTCAAAAATCAAGCCATCAGGGCTTGGCACAATCAAGCTTAAACTGCCTGGTCTTCCAGACTTTCTTCTGGATCATGTTCTATATCTCCCACAGCTCAAGAGAAACTTGCTGTCCCTGGTCCACATCCGCCAGCAAGGTCACTCCATTCATATGTTTGATGGAAAGCTTGAGGTAAGAAAGGCATCTGACCATTCACTTGTCATGAGGGGTATAGAAGAAGAAAGACTTCTTAAACTGCAAGGAACCTCTGCTCATGCACAACATTTTTCATATATTTCTCATCATGAAGAAGGTACACTTCCATCAAGTTTATTATGGCATGCTAGATTTGGACATTTAAACTATGATAGTCTCCGCTTGTTGAAGAAAAATGGTGTTGCTGGTTTGCCTACAATTCCTAGAAAACATAAGAAATGTGATGCTTGCATTCTAGGAAAGCATAGCAAACAGTCTTTTCATGATTCAAATTCAAGAGCACATAGGAAGCTTGAACTCATTCATTCAGATTTATGTGGTCCAATGCCTGTTTCTTCTGCAAATGGAAATAAATATATCATGACATTTATTGATGATTACACCAGAATGTGTTGGGTTTATTTATTGAAGAACAAAACTGATGCTTTTCAAACATTCAAGAATTTTCATAAATGGATTGAAAATGATGCACAATCTCATATTGGGTCTATTCGCACTGATAATGGAAAAGAATATACATCAAATGAATTTGAATACTATCTTCGCCAACATGGGATTAAACATCAAACAACTGTGCCTTATAATCCTCAACAGAATGGTGTAGCTGAAAGAATGAACAGAACAATTTTGAATATGGTACGATCCATGCTTTTCTTCAAAAATGTAAAGACAATGTTTTGGGCTGATGCTGTTCTATGTGCTGCATATATAAAGAACAGATGTCCATCTAGTGCTATAAGAAACAAGACTCCTTATGAATTGTGGTATGGACATGTTCCTTCGGTAAAACATCTCAGGATATTTGGTTCCACCTGTTATGCTTTAATACCAAAGGTACATAGAAAAAAAACTTGGTGCTAGAAGTCGTAAGTGTATCTTCCTGGGGTATTCAAACACATATAAAGCATACCGCCTCTATGATGAAGTAAATAAAAAGTTTGTTTTATCTAGAGATGTCATTTTTCTTGAATCATCCAAATCTGACAGTGTTGTTGAGCGGCAACTTGATCGCTTGGATAGATTCACAAAACCAAAATCATTCCAAGAGTTTGATAATCAGATTCCACATCTTGAAGGGGGGATTCCTATACTAGATCAACATGTGGAATCTCCTTCTGAAGAACAATCTCCCCTGCATGACACTCCAACAACCGATGATTCTTTAAGTGATGTAATTGATAGAATTGGGAGACTCAATCTTGATTCAGACCCAACTCAATCAACAGAGCATCCTGGACCATCTCAGAAAGGTCCCCCAAAGTGGCTCACAAAGACACTTGAAAGTGTTCATCCTGATGAAATTGGAAAAACAGGAACCAGAAATACAAACCGACAAGATGGAGGTGATGTAGATAACTCTAATTCACCTGTTGATATGGATGTTACTTATGATTGTGAATTGAACTTGTCTACAGATTTTGAACCAACTTCCTTCAAAGAAGCTGCTTCTCATGATGAATGGAAAGAAGCGATGCAGAAGGAGTATGATGCCCTCATAAAGAATGGCACTTGGAAGCTGGTTGATCCTCCATTTGGAACAAAACCAATTGGCTGCAAGTGGGTCTACAAGAACAAGTACAAAGCTGATGGCTCACTTGACAAGCACAAAGCTAGGCTTGTGGCAAAAGGTTTTGCACAGAAGGAAGGGGTCGATTATGAGGAAACTTTTGCTCCCACAGCAAAATGGGCCACCATCCGGACACTCTTTGCACTAGCTACTCAGAACGGTTGGAAAGTCCATCAAATGGATGTAAAAACTGCATTCTTGAATGGAGATCTAAAAGAGAATGTTTTTATGTCCCAGCCTGAAGGATTTGCTGTGAAAGGACATGAACACAAAGTATGCAAACTTGTGAAGTCCTTGTATGGCCTCAAACAAGCACCACGAGCCTGGTATGAAAAAATAACTGAGCATCTTCTGAAACTCAACTTCAATCATTTTGATCTTGATGATGCAACTTTATTTGTCAAGAAAGTTGGCAAAACAGTTGTATATCTTGTGGTATATGTAGATGATCTTTTAATGACAGGGAACAATGAAAGCTATATTGCATCCATAAAGAAAGAATTAGGAATTTTTTTTGAAATGACTGATTTGGGCTATGTTCATTACTATCTTGGCATTGAAGTAACCCAACATCCAAAGTCCATATTTCTTTCTCAAAAGAAATAAATTGGAGATTTGTTAAACAGATTTGGCATGACAGAGTGCAATCCCCTTTCTACTCCAATGGAACAAAACTTGAAGCTCACATCTATTGAAGGAAAGGAATTTGAGGATGCAACAAAGTATAGACAGCTTGTAGGAAGTCTCATCTACCTCACTACTACCAGACCAGACATTTCATTTGCTGTTGGAATCCTCTCCAGGTTTATGCAAAAGCCTTGTGAGGGACATTGGTCTGCTGCAAAAAGAGTTCTAAGGTACTTGAAGGGAACTCAAGACCTTGGAATCAAGTATACACAGGTGGATGACTTCAACTTGATTGGATACTCTGATTCAGACTTTGATGGAGACAAAGAAACTGGGGTATCTACTTCAGGATATGCTATGAGTCTTGGATCGGGAGCTGTCTCCTGGAGATCACGCAAACAATCAGTACCAGCAGATTCCAAAACAGAAGCAGAATATGTGGCAGCAGCTGAAGCAACGAAAGAAATTGTGTGGCTCAGGAAAATTCTTGAAGTTTTGCAGGTAAAACAAATACAATCAACTCCACTCATGATTGATAACACATCTGCAATAAAGTTGGCCAAGAACCCAAAGTTCCATGATCGTACTAAGCACATCAATACTAAATATCATCTGATCCGACATCATGTTGAGGCCAAAACAATCCATCTCCGTCATTGTTCCACAAATGAGCAAATTGCAGACATCTTCACCAAAGCGCTTGGAAGAGAAAAGCTTGAAAGATTCAGAACGATGCTTGGACTCACCAACATCCCTTCAGATTAAGGGGGGGAATGTTGACACCTAATCCGAAACGGATGGGTGAACTGGACAGTCATCTAGAAGATGAACTGATCCGTTGTATTTATGTATATAAATATAAGTTAACTAATGAATAATATTAATCAGTTCTCTCTCCCGCTCATTCTGGAGTTACCCTGGCCTGACAGGTCTATTGATTTAGTTATAGTTTGACTTGTGTTCCATTTTGAACACATATTCCAAGCTCTTACAGAAGTAGGATCCAATTCATTTAACTCTTCTTGATTTTCATCTCTTGCTTTATGTATGGTAGTTTTATTTTATTTATTTATTTAAATAAAATATATATATTTTTTTCAACATGGGTGGGTAAGCCTTTCACCCAATAGAGAGCTTTGTCTCTGAGTAGGAAAACCATAGATTGAGTCATAAAGTCTCTTGTTTTTAGAAAGGGAAACCAAAGGTAAGAAATTGAGATTACAAAATTGATGTGAATCATAAAAGAGTAAAAATAAAATTCACACTATATATGAGATAGTGAGTTTTTTTCCTAATTCAAAATCATAGTTAGTAAGTTCGAGTTCAAATTCGAATTCGATTTGGTACGGAAAAATCTGGTTACCTAAAATTCAATATGGAAAAATTTGGCAGTATATCTCTTGATTTAATATTTTAATTATAACATTGAAAACAACAAAAACTCTTTAAAATTGTTTCAATTATAAATATTGCAAATAAAATTATATATTGGACAAATTAGCTTAGTTTTATATTTAGAATAGCAAGTAAAATAGAAAGTTTTAAGAATTTTTGTATTGATTCATTCACTCACTTGCACCATAAATTATGATATTTAATACAAAGTCAATTCCAATAAATTATATATTACAATGAGCCACATAAATTCCATGTTATTAAAATAGTATATTAAGTGTGTGCCAACATTCTTTAAAAATATACACTTATATTATCAATTGCTAATTATTTATTTTTCAAACCAAACTCACTACTAATTTATAAGGTAAAGTAACAACCTCTATTATTTTATATAATACAAAATGTTAATATGTGTAATTTAATACTTAATGCTTACTCAAAATAATACAAAATGTTAATATATATATTTTAATACTTATTCAAACTGTTAATATATATAGTTTAATACTTACTCAAAGTCTTAATCAAGAAAATTCATTTAAAAAAAAAATAAATCATTTATTAATATAATTCATGTTAGACTTTAAGCTTTTTGGAGTAGCATGATCTGAATTATCCACAGTATTATGTTCGTTATGTTGATGTTTCAAACCCCAAAGGGGGTCCATCATCCAGACCAAAATTGATAGAATATGAATGATAGTTTTTGAGAGAAGAATCTTCCGAACAGAGTATTGCAGGTCAACAGTCCTTCAATCTTTATCCTTGAGATTTCGAGAAGACAGATCTCATTCCATGTATCCCCTCCATACAGGGAAGTTATGTTAGACTTTAAGCTTTAACTTCCCTGTACGGAGGGGATACATGGAATGAGATCTGTCTTCTCGAAATCTAAAGGATAAAGATTGAAAGAAGAACTATCGACCTGCAATACTCTGGTCAGAAGATTCTTCTCTCAAAAACTATCCTTCATATTTTATCAATTTTTTGGTCCTGATGATGGACCCCCTTTTGGGTTTGAAATGTCGACATAACGTACATAACAATGTGGATAATCTGGATCATGCTACTCTAATATAATTCATGTAATATTTCTACTTTTAAAATATATTTGTTTAAATTTGATAAATCTACAAGTTACAAATTTACAAATTACATATATAATATATATTTTTTACTTTATAAACACATAATAATAAAAATACCACAAATCATAATTCTTTTTTTTCATATTTCATTAAAAACTTGTTCAAGAATTTACATTAAATTTCTAATTGCATAAACTGAGAGAGAGCATTATTATTTAGTAACCATATCTTATCCCATTTCCTAAATCGGAAAGGGGTTTTCAACCGTAAATTAGAAACTAGAATATCGATTAGAAAGCTGCAAGTCTTAATATATTAATCTGTGAACCTAATAATTCAGTGCACCGTACCAAACCCAAATTGTCTTATTAATTCACAAATCGAATTGAAACAACGAATTTTCGAATTTTTTTCGGCAGTATGGCCGAATTTGATAACTATGCCTAAAACAGGTGAGACAAAATAGATGAACCAACTTGGAGTAAGCCATGGAACTTGGGTAGTTAATGTGACACTCTCGACGAGTCCACCTTCAGAAAGTGAGCAAGAGCCACACTAGAGCCACCAAGGTCTGGAGCATTGCCCTCTTCCCATGGAGTTTCCTCGAAGGTTTAACAAATGTAAGGGTTGGGACAGGAAGGAGAGGAAGAAGGGACTGGGGCGCACCTAAAGGATGGAAAAAGAGCTAGGAGGACATCGCTGGAAGCAGGTGAGGGGTTTTGAGATGGTGCCATAAGAATTAGGGGGGATAACAACCACACATGAGGAGAATTGGAAGGCGAGGGAGCAGGGGGGGAGAGTGACAAAATGTTAGGAGGGAATTCAATGTTCAGATCATGAGCCAAATGTTTGAGGGAGGAGGAGGTGTGACTGTGATACACTAAAAGCTCAGCAATCCATCCAGTGGCCCTCGATTTCTCTCTCTCGCGTTCCTTCACTTGGCGAGTGAGAAGATTTAGGAGAGCCCACAATGTGGGCCTGCCCTTATGAGATTCAGCCTCTTCGAATTCAAGCACCTGACATCTGATGTGGGGAGGGATGCCGAAGTTGAATAGGGAAACGAAATAATTATCATCGAAGGTGGTTGGGCGACGTCCCCTTCCCCTCCCCCTACTCGCGCAATGCGCCTCGCCCCTCTCACTACTCATGGCAGAGCAATGGGTTACAGTGGATAGGGGAGGAGAATCATAGGGATTGGAGAATGCGAAGGAGGCATTAGCGAGCCTGATGGACTAAGCTTTGAGCAAAACAACGAGGGGAATGAATCGCAGGGTGCTCATGATGCAACAAACTATATGCTTAGAGGAGACAAGAGAGGTAAAGAGTAAAACATATGAGACATGCTTAGGGAGTTGTGCCTTTTAATAAGCATTGGTACCATGTGTAAAGCGAGGGAGATTATTATGGCTAAATAAAAAGCACAACCAATCTTTGCTAACACAAGTAAATTCGTACATATAAACACCCAAATCCATAAAATTAAATATAAGAATTAATTTTAAATTTTAATTAAATATTAAATTTATAAATAACAATGCTTGAAATATAAGCATTGAAAGAGGTTTCCTTCCAAATTTCATGTTAAAATATCAACTTTCAAACGTCCTTTAATTTTAAATTTTAATTAAATATTAAATTTATAAATAACAATACTTGAAATATAAGCATTGAAAGAGGTTTCCTTCCAAATTTCATGTTAAAATATCAACTTTCAAACGTCCAAATTTATATGGATTAATTTTATTTTATATATTAAATAAATGAAACAAGAAATTTCCCATTAAGTTTGATATCAAACTTTCTATCGTAAATAAATAAATTTTATAAAATCCATATCAAACGTGACTGAATTTTACTTTTATATTTTTTATATCATAATTTATAATATGAAGATAAAACTTGTTTAATGAAAGTATGATTAAAAGTATATAATTTTCATTGTAGATTAATATTTATATAATGATATGGCTTACTCTATTCTGAAGAGTAATATATATATATAAGAGTTGAGTTATTAATATTTTAATTTTTATGGAATATTCTAAAATATTTTTAGTAATATATATATAAATTAAAAATTGAGATTTTTCAAAAGTAGTTATGTTTTTTTTTTAATTAAATTAATAAATTAAAAAAAAATGTTACTTAAACTGGTGTCATATGAAATGAGTTATGGTTTTTGGACATGTGGTATTGATAAGTCATGGTATTGTAACAAAGTCTATTTACACATTAAGAATCTTCATCATAAAGTGTGGGTATTCCATGATTTTTCAAATGTATATATGTTTAAATTATATATTATTTCTCTTAATAGTAATCATCTAGCCCCCGATCAGGATGCGGGTTGAGGTTAGAAAGGCCAGGCTTGGAGTCAATATGTGTAGTACGAGATCCATAATAACTGCCACCCCCCACATGCTCAAGGCAGGGGGTGTGGTGTCCTTCGGAATGAATGCATGGATGGTAAGTGGGCAAGGAGGTGGGGAAGGGAATAAGGTAGGGTGGTGGAGAGGGCAAGGCCATTTGACGTGCAGGGCAGGTGAGAACGTTTGTGGAGAAGGGTGGCAATATAGAGCCGTGAAAGGTCGACAACAAGAGGGGAACCTCAGTCGCGGACAAAAGCCTAAATCCGAGTATGTAATTTGGTCATGTCTCTGTGTTGATTCTATGATCTGGTTGGGGTTCTACTCGGGGGAAGGGAGTGGCAAATGCCCGATGCAATGGGGATCTGAATTTTATGGGAGGAAATGGTGGCGGCAAGGGCATGCCATGGCGTGATTTTGCATTTTTATTCTCACCCAATTGGGTCAGAACCATGGATGCAAAGTGGGCAAAAGCGGGTTGTGAATCTATGCGGTTCTATGCTTAGTTTTTAAGGCCAAGGGGAGAAGGGATAGCGCCATTGCAATTCCAGGGGGTTGGGAGCTGCAGAGAGAGGCAGGAAAGAGCTTAGGGCAGGGGGATGGGGCTACAACCATGGCAGTAGGATGCAGAGAAACCATTGGGAGAGTTGGAACCCGTATGGCACTGAAGGCAAAGCTACGAACCCTTTGTGGAAAACTTGTCGGAGGGGCAAGCAAAGCCAAGACATTCATTTGTTGGTTGAGGGTGCAAGAAGATGGAATCACTGTAGGCATCCTAATCCATAGCAAGGGGGAGGGGGATAACCGGCATATAATCCATAGCAAGGGGGAGGGTACTATGATGGGCCTTGAGGGAAGAGTCTGAAACCAACCCCCCTCTGGCATTTGCGAGCTTTGGGTTACCCTTACACTCACGCGGAGAAGTATGGAGGAGAGGAAATTCATGAATGGCAAAGGTGGGGTGTTGAATTTTTTTTGATGAATCTAACTTTGTTTGGGTGTCAACAGGGCTCTGTCGAACAGGTCATGGCCTGAGCAATGAGAGGACGCGGGCGTGGCAGGACAGGCCCGACCCCCGGACATACAAGGGGTCGAGCACGTTGGAAGCTCGCAGGGGTCGTAAACCTTTAGAGTACCTCATCGTAGAGGCAGCAACAATATACAGAGATGGGACGGATGTTGGAATTCAGAAGTTGATGGAAGACTGGGAAGAGGAGTTTAAGCAAGAAAGAGAGACTAAGGATGAGCTAGACAATTAGAGGACATTGGTCCCAGATCCAAGGAATACTCAAGGGAGAGTTACACAATTTAAACAAATACTCTACCTGTATTACTTAATGAAGATCCTACTTGGTAAGGCAATGGAACAAATCTCTGTGGGGATGGCGGTTACAGTCCAAGGACTGTCGAATTACAAAAAATATATGGAGAAAATTCTTTTCCAACTGCAAAAACAGGACGTCGTGATGGACAGGATTGACCGCCACATCCCTTGCATTTTGGAGCTGTATGGAATGCCAGGGGCTACTGCTGAAGATCTTGCTCCTGTCACATCTGCCTCTGAGGAGCAGAAAGACTAGATTCCCCCATGCATAATTTTGGTTTATGCAGTTAGCTTTTAATTTTCCTGTTGCATATGTTAGTTTTTACAGTTATGTAGTATCTGGACATGAGATCGAGACTTATCTAGCCTAGCTAGAAAGACTGAAACAATTATGTTTTTGGATGACTTATAACGCTGACCGGTGGCCAATAGACTTGGTTTCCCCTCGGGGCAAGTTGAGGCCACCTAGTTAATTTGTGTGATGTAAATTTGTCTATTATATAATAGAAAATGGATTGGACCTGCCAAGTTTAACAAAAAAAATAATAATCATCTATGATTTTTTTAATTTTAACAACTTGAAATGTATTATGAAGTAAATACTTTGATGATTTTTTTAAGTTTAGCCACTTGAAATATATTATAAAATAAAAACTTTGATGCCTATTATAAATTGATGCTCATTTAATTTATATAACTTCACTTGTTGAAATGATAATGCCATGTTTATAAAATCACTATGATTATATACTTTTTATTAGTTGTTATAATGATTGGTTAGTGAACTTTATTTATTTGATAACAACCCCCGAGTAAGTAAGCTTGTAGTTGCATCTATTTCATGGTAGATAATTGGCTTTGTTATAGAAGATGAGATCATATAATGCAACAACCTATATACAGTTGTCATGAACAATTTAATTATAGTTGTAATCACTTGTATCAAACAAACACCATAGTTAGGGCTACTAATACTTCTCAAGCATATTTCCAATTCATAAATGGTGGTAGAAGAACTCACTACCCATAATCCAAATAATAAATCCCTTCACATTTAGAGAAGCTTTGCCTTTATAAGGGTGATTCAAACCTTCACATCATTTTTCTTAACATATCAAGAACAGACGTGACTTCACTATCAAGGAGGAAGGAAAAACTACATTTATCCTGATGTATGAACCAAAATTCCAATTGAATCCAAGCTCCAATTATGTTGGGTAGCCTTAACAAGGATTGTAGACAACGATAGTCCTTGTCATACATATATGGAAAGTAAAGAAATATAATTAATAAGTCTACCTGCCCCACAAGCTTTCTCAACACTTTCAGTAGCTCGTGGATTAAGATCATGACTGCCTTAGCCTCATGAGTAATACACTGTTAAATTTTAGGTATGTTCTATGCTTAGAGTAATTTATTTCAATTTTCACAGTTAGCTCAATATATTTTCGAGATTAGCAATCACATCAGCATTAAAGTAAACTACAGATAGAACATAAACATAAATCACATGAAACAAGCCAGGGACAAACCCCAATGTGGGGAAACCCTTGATCAATTCTTCTTATATGTTTTTCAATAGTTCAGGAGAGAGAGAGACAGAGATAGTACGTTTACAACAGAAGTCAACACTTTGTCTTATCTAGATAAGAGCATAGATCATCTCTAAGAAGATGATACATGAGACCAGTTGAATACATGCTACTTCAACTGATTCTCCAAGGTGACTCCTTCGCCTATCGTTGTGTTGCATTTTGTCATCATGCTACACCTCACCGTTCTGCACCATGCTGCACCCATCATCACTACGTTGCATCTCATCATGCTTCATTAATTATGACTGTACCCATCACTGTACTGCATTATGTGTCATTGTTGCACCATGTTGCCATATTGACCTATGTGCTCGCTGCATCTTGCTTGGTTGTTGTCCCTAGCTTGCTTGTTGTCCCTAGCAGGCTTGCTGTCCCTTGCATGTTAGCTGTAACATTGCATGCTTGGTGTATTTACTGTTAGTTTTCCCTTGCATTCTAGCTGTAACATTGCATGCTTGGTGTATTTACTGCTAGTTTTCCCTTGCATGCTAGTTGTAACATTGCATGCTTGGTGTATTTGTTGCTAAGTACCATACAACTATCACAATGTTAGTTAGTTGTTCATTGCATGCTGCTCTCCTTTGGAGACAAATGCTTTGGCTGTTCCGGCAGTTCTCATTGTTCCCGGCAGTTCCGACAATTCTGGCTGTTCCCGGCAGTTCCGACAATTCTGGCTGTTCCGGCAATTCTGGTTGTTCCTGGCAGTTCTAGCTTCTACCCTCTGCATTAGCTTTCCCGCCTGTTCCGGCAGTTCCTGGCAGTTCCGACAGTGTCGGCAATTCTGGCTATTCTCGGCAGTTCCCGCAATTCCGGCTATTCCCAGCAGTTTCGGTTATTCTTGACAGTTTCGACAGTTCTGGCAATTCCGACTATTCCCGGCATTTCCCGGCAGTTCCTGCTTTTCCCGGTAGTTCCCGGCAGTTTCGACTATTTTCGGCAGTTAGGGCAATTCCGGCTATTCCCAGCAGTTCTGACAGTTCATACTTTTCCCGGCAGTTCTTGGCAGTTTTGGCTTCTGCCCTCTAGATTAGGGCAGCGTTAACCCTTAGGATCTCTCCTCCTACTAAAACCCAAAGACAAGTAGAGAGGAAGAGATCCCAAGTGTGTTGAAATGATCTGAAGGCCACCTCTATTTATACTAAAACGTTGAGCACAAGTGGGGTTTATTTGGTTGTTAGTTAACCTTGACGAATTGTCCCATAACACAAATAAATTCATATCTCCATGAATACTTATTGGAATCGGATGATCTTTAGATCAATCGTACACCTCTCGATGAGAGAGATCCAAGAGAAAAATCAGCTACCATTAATAAAATGACCCACATGGAGTTTGACCCTAGTTGCCAATTTTAACACACACTACCTGAACAAACAAACAAAAAAACAAGGAAACCGTCAAAATGTTATATCTCTGTGAAGTGTGATGTTCAGGCAGAGTAATAAGGAGTTTTCTTTAGTGTCATTTTTTAGAAGTTTTTTACGGTGGGTTTTTCTGGTCAAATTTCACTAAAATCTGGCAAGAATTTATTGAAATCACAAGTTTAATGGGTAATCATGTGCAATCTAAGTGCCCTAAGGGTTTTGAGGGTGCTAAATCCATATATATAATCAAAAAACTAGTTTAAATAGCACAAATCAATATTTCACCTTAATTTTAATGGAAATCCAAAAAAAAAAAAAAACAAATCCTAATAATAATTTATACATATTTAATATAAAATAAAATAATTTACATATTACTATAAATTAATAAAACTTTACGGTTAATGTAACACTTCGGAAGGAATATGTATTGGAACAAGCATCATAGGTTCAATTGAATTAAAATATAATAAATTTTAATTGAATTATTAATTACTTCGTAATCGTTTCAAATATATAATATGCATCCTTACGTGCATGTGAGTCTCTGCATGTATGCATTACACGTTAATGCAAGTATATCAGCAGGGCTACCAAACAACTCAATATTGTTGAGACATCTCAACATGCATGTATTATACATGCAAACCTACCAGCCCGGCTACAAAGCAACTTAACATTGTTTATGTATTCTGATCCGCCGGAACTTCATATAACTTGGATTTCCGCTATCACTAAACCTCTACATTATCAGAGTATCTTTTGAGGTCACAATTCACATTATCAGAGTATCCTTTTAGGTGACAGGATTGAAACTTCAATCTGCTTAGGCATTCAATACCACCAAATCAAATCAGTCAGAGTTCGACCATATTTGTAAGTGATGATACATCTTTCCATTCATAATGGTAGTCGATGCATTCACATTTGTGTTGTGTTTTGTTTCAGGTATTTGGCTTAATCTTTAAGGAAAAAATTTAAATAAGAAGCTATCGATGCCCACAGACATATAACTCCGTGTAGTATCTTGCATTGTGCCATAAGGATTTGACATAAGGATTTGAATGGTTATGCGCTCAGGTGAGCTACATGCAATATCGGTGGGAAACTGGTAGATTGTCCATTCAACTTGGCGTGATTCAGGCACGTTGCTTGCATGTACCAGTTGGTCGACCTTTCTCTGCTTAGGATGTGTATCTGAGTTCTTTATGTGAACTAGGTGCAACGTGTATGAATACCCGTTGCTTTAGAGAGAAATGCCATGAGCAATGCCCTTCCAAGGAAACACAACCAAAGAGAGCAACGCCCACTGTTGCTTATTCTTTCTCCTTCATGTAGAGTAACACATCATTGAGACACACTTACAAGTAACATTGCAACTATTTTATCATTGATTTGGGACCATGGAGTAAGGTAATAAAGTCATAAGATAACCTTACACACCTATTTCTACAGTTTTATTCTTCACCTGTAATTTAATACTAAATATTAGTAGTAAACGATACAGTTTCGTTGAGTTTATTGATTCTGTAAATTTTTGTAGGTGGCTGCTTACTATAGTTGTACAATTTTGAAAGTAATTTTTAATGTATAATTATGCGTGTTTAGAGTTTAATTTGGCTGGTCTCGACCATAAAACTTTAACCTAAACCCTAACCTTGTGGAATGGTATGTTGGGTGAATGCTTGCATCTTCAGTCATTGGACAATGCTAATATCAGCCTTCTTTTTTTATACACTTTAGGGTTACTCATGCTACCGTTATCAAATATGAGTTGGCCTGATTCATGATGATATTTTTCTGATATCAGCTTTTTTTTTATATACACTTTTAGGGTTACTCATGCTACCGTTATCAAATATGAGTTGGCCTGGTTCATGATGATATTTTTCTGATTAACATGCAAATGTTGGTTTTATGTTTTGTTTCTCATGGGTTTTTGTCCAACACAATAAGTAATTACAACTATGCTAAGGGTTTTTTTTCTCAAAATTTTCCGTGCAAACCAAGCTGTATATTTGCAACTCGTGTAAAAGGAAATAAAAAAGGAACGCATACAATTATATTTACATTTGATGTAATTGTATTTGCAAAACAAATAAGAGTTTTTACATTTATTGTAATTGTATTTGCAAAACAAATAAGCTTTCAGAACATGAGTGAGAAATTTTAAATCTGAGTGAGAATTTATGTTCATGTTTTAAATATTTTGATATATCCATAGGATATGGTTTCTTGTTTTAAAATGTTCATTTTACAATTATCTAATTAAAATAAATATTAAAAGATTTTGGAGCAGGATTTTTTATTCTTTATATTTTATTAACATTTTTCCTTTGATTTAAGAAATGGTATTGGCTTTAGTAAAGAGTAAATATGTTTAAATTTTTACTTTATTTAAAATTTTAATGTGTTCAATTTTTTTTGTTAAAGGTAAATTTATGATCCATTCACATTCACGTATATGATAAAAGAACTATTAAACCCACAATATAATTTATTATCATTCAAATTATATATAATAATACATAGTTTTATTTTAATAATTAATCTTAGTCCATTAGTAAGATTAAAAAGTTATATATAATTTAAAGATTCAAGTTATATATAATTTAAGATTAAAGCTAATGTTTATATATATATATATATATATAGATAAGATGTGACATATTTACATATTGGGGTCATACTAAGCTGTAGAATGCGCCGCTCAGCGCAACAAGGGAGTGAGTAAGTCATTTAACATTTGGTTTTGAATAAATCACTCATTTCCCTCATGTGACAAAGGAAAAACATTGAAAACAAATAGATATAAAATAAATAAACAAATGCATGTTCAAGATGTTGTGAATATCACCAAGCCAGCATTGATTGGCTTGTAGATGAAAGGCTTCATAAAAATTACATCCATATTTAAATATGTTGATAATAGTGTCCTAATAAAGACTTTAGAATAAGCTTTAGAATAGATGTAATTGAATATAAGTAAATTAAGAATAACAAATCCATGACTGAGAGGTCATGCATATTGACTCATGGGCTCATAAAATGAAAGACTTATTGAAAATTGAATTGATATTTATCTACATTAATTACACTATAAGGTGCTCCCTCTTATAGATCTTATGTTTGATGTAGACATAGAAATTTCTCATGGTCATTCAAATCGTAAGTGGCAGTGATATTTTGTTGGCTTCTTAGGTTGGTTAATTTAAAAAAATAGCACATGTGCCAATTTATGTTTGGCCCATGTGGAAAGCAAGAAAAATTCCAAGGGCTAATATTCATAAATAGGCTTATTTTTCATGCTTTTTCCAAAAAACAGATTTGTCAATTTCAATTTTTTTCAAAAACAATTCACCCAAATTTTATAAGATAAAATTATTTTACTTCAAAAATCTCCCAAATTTTATAGAGACTATATAAAATTATTAGAAACTTGAATATTTGTTTAGAAAATTTCCACAATGTCATTCTTACTATTGTCCTTGTTTACTAGTGGGCTACTTGTGTAGTTATTGCTATTATTCTCATTGGTTTCTTTTAGTTCTTATATTTACAATTTTTAATCAGCGAACTGGTTTTCCTCCTTTGTTTGGCCTTCTCCTCTCCCCGCTTTTCATTTATGTGTTCCCTTATCCCTCTTTTTCTTTCGACCATTGTCCCAAAGATAGGTCCTCCTTTGGATTTGATATATTGACAACTTTCAAATAACGTTGTGGATAATCCAAGTTCTTTATTAGCAAAAGCATACCATATGAATATAAAATCTACCAATAGGTGGACTTCTTCATAGGATACTTATTATTCCAAAAATGAGTGGGAGGGTTATAGGTATGATTTCCATGCTTAGTAACTCAAATCATATGGTAATAACCCTTACTGTTGGACAAAAGGAATTTTTATGTCTTTGTAACTCTACATCTCAATATTTTTTTCTGAAAAAACCCATCCTTTCAGGGTGGTTGGACAATGAAAAGGGCTTCAAACTAGTAAATGTATAAGACCATTTGACTTAGTATGAATTTGATACCATTTGAATCATTTGCATTCCAAATCTACCATATCTATGGAAGGGGATGTTACTGCATTGGACATAAAATGTTAGTTTTGGTCCAACCCTCATATGGTTCTAGAGTACCTCTATCATGGTCTGGACTTTAGAGGTGATCCAGACATGGGACTACCTCCTAGTGATGCCTGGGGTGCAATAGGTATGTAGTTTGTTATTTCTGCATTTGTGCTTGTTTTTATGTACTTGTCATGTACTATTATGATGATGCTGACATCATTTTTGTTTTCTTGCGGATGTTGGGCCTTGAAAACGATTGTTGGCTTACTTGGTGGGCAACGATCCTCCACGGTTTGGTGTAGCTAGTGTGGCATCTATGCCACATCAACAAAGGGATGATAGAGTTCGGGTGGATCCTGAGAGGCCAGCTTAGCACCGACGCATGGAGATTGGTGGTCCCTCTAGAGAGGGAGGTAGCTCCTTTTCCCCCATAGAGATGACAAAGCTATGGGAGTGATCCAAGGCTATGGAGACTGGTGTGGTTGCTTTAGAGGCACAACATATGGATGCAGAGGAGGCTTGGGATCGAGTGACTACCTTGTTGAGGGGGATGCCCGAGGAGGGATGGGTGGGGTTGGGAGAGGATATAGTGGACATAGTGATGGCTCGTGATAAAGTGCTACATCAGGCTCTTCGTCATATTTCTATGGCAGTGGTGACTTCTCGTTTGTTCCTTGCACTAGATGAGGTTGGGGGACCTTAGCCGGGGGGCGCTGAGGGTGGGGGGGCTCAACCCTAGATATATTTTATATGTAACAAAGAAAGCACCCATTATGAGGATGCTCCCCTAGGAGATGACTTATTTTTTCTCGCATGTGTCAACAAATGTATATACTCTTTGTACACACACACACACATATAAGATATGTATTTTTTGTGGTTCTCATGATGTGTTATGGTGTGCATGCTTCTATACATATGATGTATTTCTGCATTTATTTGATGGATATGATGTCTATGTTTATGTATCTCGATGATGGTATATATGTGATATATTCCAGTCTAGGATTTGATTATTTATGCGATCAATTATATGATTTTGATTTCTTGGTATATGTGAAAATGTAATATACTCAAATCCACGAGCTTACCTTTGTGCATGTAGGTATTTCTAAAAAAGACGTCGATCACGTACTTTGAAGGATTTGTGCAACTGCAAGACAACGAGCTAGGAATCAAGGAACACATGCAAGTGATTGATACCTAAATGAGAGGCATCAGCCAAAATTCATATGAAAACATCGTATTCTACTTAATTATTGGTAGCTAACCTGATACAAATCCCATTATGGTGAAGGGGTGTCAGGTTAGGAGAATATATGGCCAAGGCTGCTACGGTGAGGTGTTGTGACCATCGAGAAACATCATTGACGAACCCTTGATGATAGGTTGGCAGGTGATCCATGTGTGACACAGGATAAGAGAGCGAATTTAGTGTACATCTATGATGAGGTGGTCATCATAAAAATAAATCATTGTGCATACATGTTTAGGGATATAATTTTTTGAGGTGGATCCCATTGACGAGATTTTTTAGGCAAGTCCCATCTGGCTCTACTAAGATGTATGCCCCCTCACGGAGGCAGTACTTAATAATATATGGGCCTTTCCATAATGTCTCTAACTTCCCCAGTCCTAAAGCTTCTTTGAAAACATCATAGCGAAGGACTGACTCCCCTTCAATGAATGATCAAGGGGTAATAGTGTGATAAAAAGAAGCCTTGGTCCGTTTTTTTGTGCTTCATTATGCTGAAGGGATTCTTGCCAATTTTTTTCGACATGTTTTAGTTGTACCTAAATTTTCTCTAAACACATGGTGTTGTGACACAGGAAAAACCACCTAAAGACAATTTCCCTAGTTTTCATAATCACCTTACATAAACCTGTGGGTTATGGCCTACCTATACCAATAAGAAGCATTTACATTGTCGGTTTAAACACAAACCTGACCAATCACCAAACAACGGAATAACACACAATCCGTCAACTAACGCCGGTCCCACCTGAATGCATATGACCGGACCTCAAATAGATTTAAAACCGCGTCCATAAACTCCTCGGTTCCGCTCAGTAATTGAACAGCAATTGAACAACAATTGAACAACAAATGAACAATGATTGAACATCGATTGAAAAACGATTGAACAACAATTGAACAAAAATTGAATAGAAATTGAATAGCAATTGAACAGCGATCCTCCCACATTGACTTTCCCTTTTTGCACAAAAATTATCAGATTAATTCTCCACCGTTTATCTCATCATTAATCTGACGGTCGTTGATCCACCCGATCATCACACATCGCATATCGCAATTTCTTAAGCCAGGTACATTCACTCATAAATGATGCGATGCGATATTCATCTAATGGTAAGCATCAACAGTGATCCAATGGTCTGCGACCCTTCAGCTAACACACGGGTTAAAAACAACTTAAACCCCCGTAGTTGACTATGACGTCAGCGGTTGAAATTGAAATCAATGGCTAGGAATGAGTGCGGTGCTTCAACCTCGATTAAGACACTCGTAGACTCCTATCCTCCGCAGTTACGCATTTCACTTTGGCTTGTTTCACTTTTTCTGCATTACTCTTCTCTTGAGTTATTCTTCTGCGTGCTTCTTTAAAACTACTACCTCTGAGCTTTGCACTGATTTCTTTAATCGGATTCATACAGTTCGACCACTATCCTCCTCTGTATTCCTTAACACCACTTCGAACTGGATTACATAATACTCTCTGTGTTATTTCCCTTCTTCCAGATTTCGTATTTGTTCTTTACTTTACCTGTACATACATCTATTAAATCTAACTGGAATCACACAGATTCTACCCATATGGTAAGTCTTTTATCACTCAGAAAGACTTCAGAAATTCAACTTGAATTCATTTATCATGGTTTATCACACAGAAAACATAAATTCATAATTATGGATCACTCAGCACATAAAAGCAATGACACACACAGTCACAATGAATTCAATTTCCTCATTCATTAAACAAATGTACATATACAAATAAAAACCTGTTTACAACCTAGCTTTGGCCTGATCTACCTTTACATGGTCTGTATCAATGGCCCTTTCTCATTTCAATGCCCGTAGGCTCACAATCCAACCTTCATGTCTATCTAACTCTCTATGTAACTAACTCGACTTGACTAACTCTTTCTCTGCCTTTTTGGCTTACATTTATACAAAAGGTTTATGTTCCCAATTCTGGTTCAGATCCTCAATCTTCTCAACTAGATCATAAGAATCCTCTGAGTCCTCAATTAGTTCCTAAAATATCTTCCTTATCCCTTAAGGATCTCAACTTTCAATTAACCCTAAGGATCCTCCATAAATCATGAACTACTTTCTAAGATTTACAATATCTCAATCCATACTAAAAACTCATCATCACTCATGTTCTTCCACCTTCGAGAACATTTACAAATATCCTCACAATATTTAATTAACTCTTATTCTAAATGTCAACCCTAAATCACTCAAAATATCTAAAATTACATGAATTAGGATAACCACTCTTTTGAAAACACAAGACCGCCTAGATTCTACTAAATGTACACATTTTCGAAACCATGATGCTCTTGCATCAAACTCCCAAAGTAGAAAATAATCATGATCTCTAGATCATGTGCTTCTAATCTTTATCCTCCTGGATCCCAGACTTTGTTCTGTAATTTATCTTTTCCTATTTCTTTTCCTTTTAGTTGTTCTCTAGGTCTCCATATCTGATGTTGCAATGCCCACTTGCCATGCTTTCATAGTCTTCCGTTGTCTTCCTCTTGTTGGTGCTTATTTTATTTCTTGCAGTTGTCTTCTTCTGAGACACTTTCATCATTATCATTCTTATCAACTCAATTTCTTTGTCCAGTATATCCTTTGTTTGCTTATTGCCTTCAACTCTTGATTGTTGAACTCTCATTCTTGTTGCCACCCTTTTATCCTTACTCTCTTGTTCATTATTGTCTTTTATAGAATTTCGCACCTTTTCAGCTACTACCATATTATCCTTCAAGACAATTTTATGCTTCTGTTTATTGTACCTATCAAATTATTCTTGACTGTCATTCATGACAATTTCTTTGTCATCCTTCATCAGTATTTTATCTCAAACGTCTATCCTGGTCTACTTTTCCAACTTTCATCTTTGAAGGTCTAACTCTCGATATAACTCAATGAATTTACTTGGAGTAAAATTTGGAAATTTTACACAGTCTCCCATTTCTTCATTTGCTATTGACCCATCATCAAATGGTCCTTCTTCCTCTGCTAAATCTTCCTTAACATCTTTCAATAGATGTTATTTCTCTTCTTCTTTCATTTGGCTATCCACCTGTGCCAAATATGTTCCAGGTTCTACAACAAAATCTGCAATCATAAGACAATTATCAAAATAAAAAATATAAGGCTTTTGTACCTCTTCTTCCTCTGTCAGCACATCAATATGCTGATTTGAATTCTCAATAGAATTCACAAGAATGTCAGCTAGTCTCTCCTCCACACCATCTGTTTCAATGATGTCTTCCTATCCTTGTCCACTATAGTGAACTTATTCATTCTCATTCAATTCTGATTTTTCAACCTAAACACTTAACTTTTTAGTTTTCAAGCCTTTTCTCTAAAAGACTTAACTCATGCCATAAATTTGCTATCTCACTTGGAATTTTTCCTGTACTGTCGGTGCGAACAAAGTCGTAACACCTAAAAGGCATAGTCAAGGGTTAGATAGTTAGTTGGTTAGCTAGTTAGTCAAGTCCAGAGGAAAGAGCCAGAGAGATGCTGAAAGACTAAGCTCAGAGGAGAGAAGCTTGGTGAGGTATCATGTAGCAAAGGAGACTATTACTGCAGAGGTTTTGTTGCAACTCACAAAAAGATCATGAAAGAAATTCCACTGAGGAAGTGGGTAGAATTTCTATGGGATGAAGGAAAAGCATATAACCCGGAGGTCATAAAAATTTGTGCCTCGGGAGTCTGATACAGGAGCATTTGACCACCCTTAATAAAAAGTCAAAGTCAAATCTATGGAGGAGGAGACGTGGACAATTGTGTAAACCAGGAGCAAATTTCTATTAAAAAAGAGCTAATTTGATGGAATTGATAAGTCTCGAGAAGACTTAATTTAATGTAATTATCTGCCATGTATGTGCATTGAGAGATTTAGGTGATTTGTGAGAGGAAATCATGATTTGAGATGATCCAAAACTTTGTAATTTATCTATAAAGAGTTTGTGTGTGTGAGGAAAGAGTGATAGAGAGGGGCAGAAAACATTTGTGTAGATAGAGAGTGTGGATTCGATGTAGTCAAGAGGGGAATTTGTGACTAAGGCTGAAATCCCTTAGAATGTAATCTAATTCTGTGTATAATATAAGATATACATGTTAGTGGATTTATGTATGACTGGGTATGATTTACATATATATATGCTTTAGTGTGAGTTAAATTCCGTTTGTTAGTTTGTTGACTGACCATCGATCACTGTAAGGATCGATGGCGATCCAACAATAAAATGAGTTAACTATTATATGAGTGTCATGGGTGTGTAGGCAGAGTATGGCAGAGATAACACTGTGTGATAACAAAATTCCATCATAAGCAAACAAGTGTAGAGGGAGCCATCAGATTGTTTAGATCTATAGATATTAACGGCGAAGGAATAGACTGTGGGAGATAGAAGTGTACGGGTGTCCTAATCGAGGTTGAAGGCACACAATCAGTCTTAGCCGTCGATCACAAATTCAAATGCTTGTGTCGAAGTCAACTACAAGGGTTGAGCGTTTTGTAAGCTGTGTGCTAGTTGAAGGGCCGCAAACCATCAGATTGAATGGTATGATAAATGGTGGGGATTAGCGATCAATTTCACATCGCAATATTTCATGAACTGTGGCTTAAGGAATTGTGAAATGCGATGTGTGATATGAGGATTCTGAGCAGACTTGAGAAATTCATGGACACGGGTTTATTTCATTTGGAGTCTGGTCTTATGCATTCAGGTGGAACTGGCTTAGTTGGCGGATTATGCGTCATTTTGCTATTTTGTGATTAGTGGAGTTTTGTTTAAAACCTACCAATGTAGCGCTTCTGATTGGAACAGGTGGGACATAACCCACAGGTTTACGTAATGTGATTATTAAAACCAGGGAAATTGCCTTTAGGCGGTTTTTCCTGCGCCATGTCAGGGAGAAGTTTTATGGTTGAGTGTAAGGTTGGAATATCACATACGATGGGGAGAACAAATTCAACCCCATAGACTAAATGGAAGGGTGTGAATCTTGTGTTTGATTTGACCACTATGCAGTACACCCATAAGGCTGAAAACACCATGTGGTGCCAACTGGTTTTATGGTTTTTCACCATATGCTGCAACATTGTTTTGAGGATGAAAACTTCTAGATGGTCGTTGGATTGAGGGTAGTATGGTGAAGAAAACTCATGTGAGAAACCAAGGTGTTGGCATAGTTCCTAAAATATCTCGTTCTCGAAGTGTTTTCCATGATTCTAGATCAACTATTTGGGAAAACCAAAACGCGTTATGACATGGTTAAAGAAAAACCATGCAATAGTTTCAGTGGTGTTATTATATGTGGGCATGGCCTCTTCCCATTTGGTGGAGTAGTCAATGGTGACCACAATGTGCTTATAATCGCTTGAAGACATAGGGTTACAAGTCATGAAGTCTATGCCCCATTTACACAAGGTGCCTACAACGATGACCGGGTGCAAGGGAGATGGTGGAGCTTGAGTCTTATGAGCATATTTTTTGGCACCTCTCACTTTTTTTTAAATGCTTGAATGTAGTCATAGAATAGGGTGGGCCAAAAATAACTGACAAAGAGAATTTTTTGAGCGGTGGCCATCCATGATAAGTGTTCGTCATAGGCTTTACTGTGGAAATCATTTAAGACTTGCTCAGCTTGTTCAAGAGTAAGGCATCGGTGAAGGATGGTGTCAATGCCTCAACGATAAAGGACATCTCCCATAAGGAGGTAGCGGGGGGCTTGGTGGCAAATGTGCCTTTGATCGTCATGAGTAAGCTGAGGTTTGAACTTTTGGGTCCATAGAAAGAGGAGGATGTTGCCATACCAGGGGTCATATGTTGATACAAAGAATAGGTGTTCATCAGGGAAGGAATCATTAATAGGGGACCCTTGGGTCTCTAAGGGGAAATAAGTGATGAACTTGGCAATGATAAGCACCTTCTTGCTTTTAGGGGAAGAAAATTGTAGGTCAAAGTCTTGAAAAATAACTACCCATCGGGTGTATTTGTGGTTCATCATACGAAACGTGAGAAAGTATTGCATGGGATTGATATTTGCTATGATGGCGGTGGTATGTAGGATAATGTAATGACAAATATTTTCTACTAAGTGTACTAGGTCTAAGGCAATTTTTTCGGCTAACTCATACTTCAAGGCGAGCCTGGAGAGGTTCTTGCTGATGTAATAGATTACATGCTATATATTATCAGGTCCTTCTTGAATTAATACCCCAACAATGGAAATGTTAGATGCTGATAGGTAAAGAGTTTAGTCCTTATTGTGGTCATGAGGGCTAATCAATGGAGCTTGAGATAATGCATCTTTTAGGGCTTCAAATGATTTTTGTGCCTATTCATCACAGTGGAAGAGAATTTCCTTATGAAGGAGATGCAAGAAGCCATGTGCACAAGTGGCATAGTCAGGTACAAAGTGATGTAAGAAGTTGGCCTTACCTTGCAAGCTTTGTAACTGCTTTAATGTTTTTGGAGGAGGTACTTCCTAGAAGTCCTGGACTTTGAGAGGGTTGACTCTAATACGTTGTTTGGAAACAATGAATCCTAGTATTCTTCCTGCATTGACATAGAATACACACTTTAGAGGATTCAAGCGTAGGTTGTATTGTCGGCATCTTTGAAAGACTAGGTGGAGGTCCTCTAAATGATCAACATATTGTTTGGATCGTATAGTAAGGTCGTACAAATAGGTGAGAATGAGGTGAGCCAAATCGTGGAAGATATAATTCATGGACCACTAGAAGGTGGCGCCATCACTTTTAAAACCAAATGGCATGACTCAGTATGTGAATGTGCCCCATGGGGTTGTGAAGGTGGTTTTATACTGATCCGTATGGCAAATTTCAATCTGATTATACCCAGAGAACCCATCCATGAAGGATACAACCTCATGATCGACAGAAGAGTCAATCACTTGGTCAATGAATGGTGTAGGGTAATTGTCCTTGGGACAAGCTTTATTCAAATCTCAAAAATCATTACAAACATGAATGGTGCCCTATTTTTTCATGACAGCTAAAGGGTTAGAAAACCAAGAGGTGTAAGCAGTAAGATAGATGAAACCAACTTTATGTAGCTTATCAATTTCCTGCTTTATCACTTCGGATCAGGGAAAATTTTAAGGATGGAAATTTATCTTAAAGATTAGAAACCTTGGCGAATATTAATAATTCTTAATATGCAAATTATAAAATGCTTGGTGATATATTAGTAAAAATATTCAAACTTCTAATGATTTTATATAGTCTCTATAGTTTTTTGGTGATTTTTATGGTGAAATATTTTTTTCTTATAAAATTTGAGTGAATCACTTTTAGGAAAAAATGGGAATTGGCAAATATCTTTTTTGGAAAAATCATGGAAAATTAGCCCAACTACGAATATTAGCCCCTAAAATTTTCCCTGTTTCGGATTTAGAAAGGTGGAGATGATGTTGTTATTTCCAGATGGTTTGAGCATCATGACATGTGTCAATATGGTGCTCCACTATGGTGGTATTGATGCACATCTCAAAATAGGTCCATGTGAAGATACACCTATATTCTTGAAATAGGGCTTTGTATGAGGTTGCCTCGTTTGGGGAGGATGCTTCCCCCAATGAGATTTCTTTGACAATGACAGGTTTGACTAAAATATCGACCTTAGTGGTAGGTGAGATATTATATGTGTTCCCTTCCTCAAATGCATCTGGTGTAGGGATGGGATTTTTAAACCAATCTACCTATCTTGGTGGTAGGAAATCCTTTGACTCTATGGTGCAAGCACTATGTTCTGGTGCATCGAGAGGCACAAAGGATTTTTAAGGTAGGAAGAAAGAGCGGTGATACATGGAATCCCAAGGACACTAAGGCTTCATCATGAACTCTAGAATATCTTGGTATGAGCGAAAAATATTATCTAATGTTGAACCAGGTTGCATGAGGTCGTGAGGGAGGAGTTTCGTCTTTGTTGTGCTAAAAGATGAGCAAGACGATGATTCAGTGGTTGATTTTGTAGAACCTACAGATGTTGACAATGTGCAGATGGGATGGGTCTACACAATTGGTGATGGTACCACCATTGTGGTGGGTTTAGTAGTCTTGACACCAAAAAATGATGAGCAGACAACATAAATCATGGTTTCTACGGAAGAGGAAATGAATCGTAGTCTAAGAAAACCCCTAGATCATTCCCAATGCTTCTGAAAACATCTTCTGTCCAAAATTGAAGAGGAAAACTTAACATCCTTACCTAAATTGGACTTTCCACCAATTGTTCTTTCTCAGGATCAAATAGATGTGACCATCTTTTCATCATTATAGGAACTATTTCAATGTGCTAAAATTTCATCAGTATCCAAGGCGCAAGTTCAACCCTCATGAATCGCAGTGCAAACCTCCCTATGTCATCGTCACCACAATCGACAATACTTCTAAATTTGACCCCAAACCTTCGAGACCCATTTCTTAACTCACACCAAAGAGTAATCTCTCCCATGAACCCTACCAACCAGAACCCGATCTGTCGTGTCCATAACCTCATCCATTTTGATACTTTCCACTAAAACCAACAAATTCCCTCTTTCTCTAACTTTTTTACACTTCAATTTCTTATCTCGCTTCTTCAGAATACCTTTATCAACAGTTCTGAAACCTTGTAGGGGATTACCTTTTGAACTGCTAACCCTAATCTCAGATTGATAATGTTCAAGTTCACTGACATGGATCCCGTCAAAACAACCAAAAGTATAGGCTGAAGAAAGAGTCCTGAGACCTGATGTTATTTGGTGTGTATCGACTCTCTGCCCCTGGTTATAACCTACATAAGATAGGTTCCCAGAATGAACTTGACCATCATATTGCTCTGAGACCCATTTTGATTCATCCCTATTAGGGATTCCTATGTTTCGATCTTCCTCTAAGCTAGGGCTTAAACAATTTTTGGAGAAATTTCAAGGACGATGGAGATGGAACCGAGAGTTCCGGTTGTGACTGCTCATTATCTAAAATCAGGTTTACCAATTCTCCTGAGCAATGAATCCCAATTGAGATTTACCCTAACGTCGAGAATAGGTTTTCAAAACCTAGGGTTGTAGGGCTTCCAAATACTCCATCTGACCCCGGTAACTCCATACCAGAATGTTGAGGTGGATATTATGTCCAGATCAGCGCATATTCTAATGGATATGAGGAGTAATCCACTAGCTCCACATCCATCTCAGCATATAAAGTATTCCTTGTTGTTCTGAAGCCTCTTCAATAACCGTCAGATACTCCCTACTTCACAACAAAAACAACTACCCACAACCAGAACCTCCAGCCCAATGCAAAGAAACATATACAACCTCCCCCTCTACCCTGTTGACTTTAGCATGAAGCTGCAGGTATCTGCGGTGAACTAACCAAACCCTAACCGAGACTGCAGGGTCGACCTTTTGCTAAACCACATAGCCATCCTCAGCCCCAAGTCCTGCATACTTTTTTCTAAAGCATGTTCTTCATGCTAGAGTCAAAAAGAAAAAGAAAACTCCAATTTATATTGTCTTATAATTTATTTGATTACATATATTTTTAATTTATAAATAAAATTTATTACAACATTATATATATAATATATATATATATATATATATATATATATATTATAAAGATTTACTTTATTTTATCAGAGATATTTTTAATTTGTAAATAAAATTTATTATAATGTTATAGTTATCAATATTAAGTCTTAAAAATCATCTCATTTTATAATAAAAATATTTTATATATATTTTATTTTCAATTAATAT
The DNA here is from genome assembly GCA_031772625.1 of Pinus tabuliformis. Classification (NCBI taxonomy): domain Eukaryota; kingdom Viridiplantae; phylum Streptophyta; class Pinopsida; order Pinales; family Pinaceae; genus Pinus; species Pinus tabuliformis. Next base: position 1,556,868,823 of record CM062804.1, read on the forward strand.
TATAATTAAATTAAAAGATATAAAAATCATAACTATCTTTAAATAACTTACAATATCTATACTATTAACTATTATCCAACTATTATTAATTGAGTTGAGAAGCTCATTCTAAAATAAGTGATTATCAAATTTTAAATTTTCCTCTTATATACCAAAATAAAAAATCTAACAAATACAACATATTAATTGCAAGTAAAGAAATTAAAACACTCTCAACTCATGTTAAATTTATATTTAAAATGAAACTATACTAATTTTTAATTAAATTAAAATCTGGAATACTCTAGAGTAGACTTCCTATAACAACGTAATTATCGATCCGGGCTGTCCACCTTTAGCATGTGATCACGACGGTGGCCGACCTAATGTTATCCCACTGTATTTTTAATGGTTCATTACTGTGGGATCCATTTGATAAACATGGATCCTATCCGAGTTGACACGTTAGACTTATTGAGATCTTCTGTTATTTGAATTTTGAAATTGCTTCCAATTTATTTTCGTAGATTCACGAAACTCCACCATATTAATTTCAACGATCGCTACCGTTTGCGGATGCTTCCAAAGTTGACTAACTTCCGATATTTGTGGATAACCGCTTCCAAATTGCAAAGGTGACCACTCGACGAAACTTCAACACGTTTACTTAAGCTCCCCCAAATTCGCGATTGTTACGCAGTCCGCTGTGAATTAACGAACCTCCGACATATTGGCTTGTCCGGAAATGCTTCCACATTCTTTTTGTAATTGTCTTGTCGCTTAGCAGTCGTTTGAAAATGCTTCCACATTTATTTATTTCTTTTAATTCAACCCTCTAGAGTTTTAATTTGATTTGGAAATGATCCCATATTCTCCCTGGGATTTAACCAACCTCCAACATTTTAACTTGTCCACCGCCTTTTCAAAAGGCCAGTTTAATTGTAAACGCTTCCACATTTATTTATTTATTTTAATTCAACGCTCTAAAGTTTTAATTTCATTTAGAAATGATCCCATATTCTCCCTGGGATTTAACCAAACTCCAACATTTTAACTTGTCCACCGCGGCCAATTTAATTGTTTTAGCCAATTTAATTGTTTTAGTTTTTTCTCTTGAACAAATAAATCTATGAAACCTTAAATAAAATTAAAATAAACCAATGTTTGGTGTTAGTGAACGTTAACCACCATCATCATTATACATAAAAAAAATAATAGTAATTTTGGAAAGTCAATTGTGAACAAGACGTCAAATTTATATGAGATCGGTCTATTGATTAAACTACAATATTTTATCTTGAGAAAATAAATTTATTAAATATGTTGAATTTAGATTTATGGAATTATATCAAGTATTTTGAAAAAAAAAATTGGCATAAATTATGTTTAAATACATTTATCAACGCGTTTAAATATATTTAAATGTGATTTATGTTGAAAAATCTTCTCAAAATATTTATTAATTAAAAATATATATATATCTATATAAAATATTATTTAAAAATTAAAAACTTATTCAAAATGCAAAACGCTAATGCTAAATTATTAAAAAAAAAACAAACAAAAAACAAAAACTACGCTGTTTGAAAATACTTGGTAACGTACCTTCCACCGCGTTTCGCTTGAATAATGTTCCCAACGCATTATCATGTAGTAGTAATGGAAAGTCACGTGTGAGCAAGACGTCGAATTTATATGAGGTCGGTCTATTGATTTAGTTATAGTTTGACTTGTGTTCCATTTTGAACACATATTCCAAGCTCTCACAGAAGTAGGATCCAATTCATTTAACTCTTCTTGATTTTCATCTCTTGTTTTATGTATGGTAGTTGGGTAAGCCTTTCACCCAATAGAGAGCTTTGTCTCTGAGTAGGAAAGCCATAGATTGAGTCATAAAGTCTCTTGTTTTTAGAAAGGGAAACCAAAGGTGAAAATTGAGATTACAAAATTGATGTGAATCATTGAAAAAAAATTCACACTATATATGAGATAGTGAGTTTTCTTTCCTAACCCAAAATCATAGTTAGTAAGTTTGAGTTCAAATTCGAATCCGGTACGGAAAAATCCGGTTATCTAAATTTTCAATATGGAAAAAATTTGGCAGTATATTTCTTGTTTTAATATTTTAATTCATTCAATTATAACATTGAAAACAACAAAAACTCTTTTAAAATTGTTTCAATTATAAATATTGCATATAAAATTATATATTGGACCAATTATCTTAGTTTTATATTTAGAATAGCAAATAAAATAGAAAGTTTTAAGAATTTTTGTATTGATTCATTCACTCAGTTGCACCATAAATTATGATATTTAATATAAAGTGAATTCCAAGAAATTATATATTACAATTAACCACATAAATTCCATGTTATTAAAATAGTATATTAAGCGTGTGCCAACATTTTTTAAAAATATACACTTATATTATCAATTGCTAATTATTTATGTTTCAAACCAAACTCACTAGGTAAAGTAACAACCTCTATTATTTTATATAATACAAAATGTTAATATGTGTAATTTAATACTTAATGCTTACTCAAAATAATAAAAAGGTTAATATATATATATTTTTAATACGTATTCAAATTGTTAATATATATAGTTTAATACTTACTCAAAGTCTTAATCAAGAAAATCCAATTTAAAAAAAAAAATCATTTATTAATATAATTCATGTTAGACTTTAAGCTTCTCTGGTAGCTTTTTGGAGTAGCATGATCTGGATTATCCATAGTATTATGTTCGTTATGTTGATGTTTCAAACCCCAAAGGGGGTCCATCATCAGGACCAAAATTGATAGAATATGAATGATAGTTTTTGAGAGAAGAATCTTCCAAACAGAGTATTGCAGGTTGGCAGTCCTTCAATCTTTATCCTTGAGATTTCGAGAAGACATATCTCATTCCATGTATCCCCTCCGTACAGGGAAGTTATGGTAGACTTTAAGCTTTAACTTCCCTGTATGGAGGGGATACATGGAATGAGATCTGTCTTCTTGAAATCTCAAGGATAAAGATTGAAAGAAGAACTGTCGACCTGCAATACTCTGGTCGGAAGATTCTTCTCTCAATTCATATTCTATCAATTTTGGTCCTGATGATGGACCCCCTTTGGGGTTCGAAACGTCGACATAACGTACATAATATCGTGGATAATCTGGATCATGCTACTCTAATATAATTCATGTAATATTTCTACTTTTAAAATATATTTGTTTAAATTTGATAAATCTACAAGTTACAAATTTACAAATTACATATATAATATATATTTTTTACTTTATAAGCACATAATAATAAAAATACCACAAATCATGATTCTTTTTTTACATATTTCATTAAAAGCTTGTTCAAGAATTTACAGTAAATTTCTAATTGCATAAACTGAGAGAGAGCACTATTATTTAGTAACCATATCTTATCCCATTTCCTAAATCGGAAAGGGGTTTTCAATCGTAAATTAGAAACTAGAATCTCGATTAGAAAGCTGCAAGTCTTAATATATTAATCCATGAACCTAATAATTTAGTGCACCGTACCAAACCCAAATTGTCTTATTAATTCAAAAATCGAATTGAAACAACGAATTTTCGAATTTCTTTCGGCAGTACGGCCGAATTTGGTAACTATGCCCAAAACAGGTGAGACAAAATAGATGAACCAACTTGGAGTAAGCCATGGAACTTGGGTAGTTAATGTGACACTCTCGACGAGTCCACCTTCAGAAAGTGAGCAGGAGCCACACTAGAGCCACCAAGGTCTGGAGCATTGCCCTCTTCCCATGGAATTTCCTCGAGGGTTTAACAAATGTAAGGGTTGGGACGGGAAGGAGAGGAAGAAGGGACTGGGGCGCACCTAAAGGATGGAAAAAAGCTAGGAGGACATCGTTGGAAGCAGGTGACGGGTTGTGAGATGGTTCCATAAGAATTGGGGGGGGGGGGGGGGGGGGGGGGAACGACCACACATGAGGAGAATTGGAAGGCGAGGGAGCAGGGGAGGAGAGTGACAAAATGTTAGGAGGGAATTCAATGTTCAGATCATGAGCCAAATGTTTGAGGGAGGAGGAGGTATGACTGTGATACGCTAAAAGCTCAGCAATCCATCTAGTGGCCCTCGATTTCTCTCTCTCTCTCGTTCCTTCACTTGGCGAGCGAGAAGATTTAGGAGAGCCCACAATGTGGGCCTGCCCTTACGAGATTCAGCCTCTTCGAATTCAAGCACCTGACGTCTGATGTGGGGAGGGATGCCGAAGTTGAATAGGGAAACGACATAATTATCATTGAAGGTGGTTGGGGGACGTCCCCTTACCCTCCCCCTACTCGCGCAGTGTGCCTCGCCCCTCTCACTACTCATGGCAGAGCAATGGGTTACAGTGGATAGGGGAGGAGAATCATGGGGATTGGAGGTTGCGAAGGAGAAATTAGCAAGCCTGATGGACTAAGATTTGAGCAAAACAACGAGGGGAATGAATCGCAGGGTGCTCATGATGCAACAAACTATATGCTTGGAGGAGACAAGAGAGGTAAAGGGTCAGCCATATGAGAACATGCTTCACGAGCTGTGCCTTTTAATAAGCATTGGTACCATCTGTAAGGTGAGGGAGATTATTATGGATAAATAAAAGGCACAACCAATCTTTGCTAACACAAGTAAATTCGTACATATAAACACCCAAATCCATAAAATTAAATATAATAATTAATTTTAAATTTTAATTAAAAATTAAATTTATAAATAACAATACTTGAAATATAAGCATTGAAAGAGGTTTCCTTCCCAATTTCATGTTAAAATATCAACTTTTAAACGTCCAAGTTTTATGAAACCATATCAAACGTCCAAATTTATATGGACTAATTTTATTTTATATATTAAATAAATGAAACATAAGAGTATCATTCAGATATATATATATATATATATATATATATATATATATATATATATATATATATATGAGTTGAGTTATTAGTATTTTAATTTTTATGAAATATTTTTAGTAATATATATAAATTAAAAGTTGAGATTTTTCTAAAGTAGTTATGTTTTTTTCTTTTTTAATTAAATTAATAAATTTAAAAAAATGTTACCTAAATTGGTATCATATGAAATGAGTTATGGTTTTTGGACATGTGGTATTGATAAGTCATGGTATTGTAACAAAGTCTATTTACACATTAAAAATCTTCATCATAAAGTGTGGGTATTCCATGATTTTTCAAATGTATATATGTTTAAATTATATATTATTTCTCTTAATAATAATCATCTAGCCCCCGATCGGGATGCGGGTTGATGTAAGAAAGGCCATGCTTGGAGTCGATATGTGTAGTACGAGATCCATAATAACTGCCACCCCCCACATGCTCAAGGCAGGGGGTGCGGTGTCCTTCGGAATGAATGCATGGATGGTAAGTGGGCAAGGAGGCGGGGAAGGGAATAAGGTAGGGTGGTGGAGAGGGCAAGGCCATTTGACGTGCAGGGCAGGTGAGAACGACTGTGGAGAAGGGTGGCGATACAGAGCCGGGGAAGGTCGACAACAAGAGGGGAACCTTGGTCGCGGACAGAAGCCTGAATCCGGGTATGTAATTTGGTCATGTCTCTGTGTTGATTCCATGATCTAGTTGGGGTTTTGCTCGAGGGAAGGGAGTGGCAAATTCCCGTTGCAATGGGGATCTGAATTTTATGGGTGGAAATGGTGGCGGCAAGGGCATGCCATGGCCTGATTTTGCATTTTTATTCTCTCCCAATTGGGCCAGAACCATGGATGCGGAGTGGGCAAAAGTGGGTTGTGAATCTATTCGGCTCTATGCTTAGTTTTTAAGGCCAGGGGGACAAGGGATAGCGCCATTGCAATTCCAGGGGGGTTGGGAGCTGTAGAGAGAGGCAGGAAAGAGCTGAGGGCAGGAGGATGGGGCTACAACCATGGCAGTAGGATGCAGAGAAACCATTGGGAGAGTTGGAACCCGTATGGCACTGAAGGCAAAGCTAGGAACCCTTTGTGGAAAACTTGTCGGAGGGGCAAGCGAAGCCAATACATTCATCTGTTGGTTGAGGGTGCAAGAAGATGGAATCACTGTAGGCATCCTAATCCATAGCAACGAGGAGGGGGATGACCGGAATATAATCCATAGCAACGAGGAGGGGGATGACCGGAATATAATTCATAGCAAGAGGGAGGGGTACTATGATGGGCCTCGAGAGAAGACTCTAAAACCCACCCCCCTCTGGCATTTGTGGGCTCTGGGTTATCCTTACACTCACGCGGAGAAGTATGGAGGAGAGGAAATTCATGAATGGCAAAGGTGGGGTGTTGAAAAAATTTTGACGAATCTAACTTTGTTTGGGTCTCAACAGGGCTCTGTCAAACAGGTCATGGCCCAAGCAGCGAGAGGATGCGGGCACGGCAGGAGAGGCCCAACCCCCGGACATACAAGGGGTCGAGCACGTCGGAAGCTCGCAGGGGTCGTAAACCTTTAGAGCACCTCATCGTAGAGGCAGCAACAGCATACAGAGATGGGACAGATGCTGGAATTCAGAAGTTGATGGAAGACTGGGAAGAGGAGATTAAGCAAGAAAGCGAGACTAAGGATGAGCTGGACAATTGGAGGACGTTGGTCCCAGATCCAGGGAATACTCGAGGGAGAATTACACAATTTAAACAAATACTCTACCTGTATTACTTAATGAAGATCCTACTTGGTAAGGCGATGGAACAAATCTCTGTGGGGATGGCAGTTACAGTCCAGGGACTGCCGAATTACAAAAAAGATATGGAGAAAATTCTTTTCCAGCTGCACAAACAGGACGTTATGATGGACAAGATTGACCGCCACATCCCTTGCATTTTGGAGCTGTATGGAATTCCAGGGGATACTGCTTAAGATCTTGCTCCTGTCGCATCTGCCTCTGAGGAGAAGAAAGACTAGATTCCCCCATGCATAATTTTGGTTTATGCGGTTAGCTTTTAATTTTCCTGTTGCATATGTTAGTTTTTATAGTTATGTAGTCTCTTGACATGAGATTGAGACTTATCTAACCTAGCTAGAAAGGCTGAAACAATTATGTTTTTGGATGACTTATAATGCTGACCGGTGGCCAATAGACTTGGTTTCCCCTCGGGGCAAGTTGAGGCCACCCGGTTAATCTGTGTGGTGTAAATTTGCCTATTATATAATAGAAAATGGAATGGACCTGCCAAGTTTAACAAAAAAAATAAGAATCATCTATGATTTTTTTAATTTTAACAACTTGAAATGTATTATGAAGTAAATACTTTGATGATTTTTTTAAGTTTAGCCACTTGAAATATATTATAAAATAAATACTTTGATGCCTATTATAAATTGATGCTCATTTAATTTATATAACTTCACTTGTTGAAATGATAATGCCATGTTTATAAAATCACTATGATTATATACTTTTTATTAGTTGTTATAATGATTTGTTAGTGAACTTTATTTATTTGATAACAACCCCCGAGTAAGTAAGCTTGTAGTTGCATCTATTTCATGGTAGATAATTGGCTTTGTTATAGAAGACGAGATCATACAATGCAACAACCTATATACACTTGTCATGAACAATTTAATTATAGTTGTAATCACTTGTATCAATTAAACACCATAGTTAGGGCTACTAATACTTCTCAAGCACATTTCCAATTCATAAATGGTGGTAGAATAACTCACTACCCATAATCCAAATAATAAATCCCTTCACATTTAGAGAAGCTTTGCCTTTATAAGGGTCTCCATAGTGTGATTCAAACCTTCAAATCATTGTTCTTAACATATCAAGAACAGACGTGACTTCACTATGAAGGAGGAAGGAAAAACTACATTTATCCTGATGTATGAACCAAAATTCCAATTGAATCCAAGCTCCAATTATGTTGGGTAGCCTTAACAAGGATTGTAGACAACGGTAGTCCTTGTCGTACATATATGGAAAGTAAAGAAATATAATTAATAAGTCTACCTGTCCCACAAGCTTTCTCAACACTTTCAGAAGCTCGTGGATTAAGATCATGACTGGCCTTAGCCTCATGAGTAACACACTAGGTATGTTTTATGCTTAAAGCAATTTATTTCAATTTTCACAATTAGCTCAATATATTTTCCAGATTAGCAATCACATCAGCATTAAAGTAAACTGCAAATAGAACATAAACATAAATCGCAAAAAACAAGCCAGGGACAAACCCTAATGTGGGGAAACCCTTGATCAATTCTTCTTATATGTTTTTCAATAGTTCAGGAGAGAGAGAGAGAGAGAGAGAGAGAGAGAGAGAGAGAGATAGTACGTTTACAACAGAATTCAACACTTTGACTTATCTAGATAAGAGCATAGATCATCTCTAAGAAGATGACACATGCGACCAGTTGAAGACATGTTGCTTCAACTAATTCTCCAAGGTGACTTCTTCGCCTATCGTTGTGTTGCATTTTGTCATCATGCTACACATCACCATTCTGCACCATGCTGCACCCATCATCACTATGTTGCATCTCATCATGCTTCATTAATCATGACCGTACCCATCACTATACTACATTATGTGTCGTTGTTGCACCATGTTGCCATACTGACCTATGTGCTGGCTGCATCTTGCTTGGTTGTTGTCCCTAGCTTGCTTGTTGTCCCTAGCATGCTTGTTGTCCCTTGCATGCTAGTTTTCCCTTGCATGCTTGGTGTATTTGTTGCTAGTTGTCCCTTGCATGCTAGTGGTCCCTTACATGCTAGCTGTAACATTGCATGCTCGGTGTATTTGCTGCTAAGTACCATACAACTGTCACAATGTTAGTTAGTTGTTCATTGCATGCTGCTCTCCTTCGGAGACAAATGTTCTGGCTGTTCCGGCAGTTCTGGCAGTTCTCGTTGTTCCCGGTAGTTCCGGCAATTCCGACTGTTCCCGGAAGTGCCGGCTTCTGCCCTCTGCGTCAGCTTTCCCACCTATTCTGACAGTTCCTGGCAGTTCCGACAGTTTCGGCAATTCTGGCTATTCCCGGCAGTTCCGGCAATTCCGGCTATTCCCAGCAGTTCCGGTTATTCTCGACAGTTTCGACAGTTCTGACAATTCCGACTCTTCCGGCATTTCCTGGCAGTTCTGGCTTTTCTCGATAGTTCCCAACAGTTCCGGCTATTCTCAGTAGTTCTGACAGTTACGACAATTCCGGCTATTCCCGACATTTCCCGGCAGTTCCGACTTTTCACGGTAGTTCCGGCTTCTGCCCTCTAGATTAGGGCAGTGTTATCCCTTAGGATCTCTCCTCCTACTAAAACCCAAAGAAAAGTAGAGAGGAAGAGATCCCAAGTGTGTTGAAATGATCTGAAGGCCACCTCTATTTATACTAAAACGTTGAGCACAAGTGGGGTTTATTTGGTTGTTGGCCGACCTTGACGAATTGTCCCATAACACAAATAAATTCATATCTCGATAAATACTTATTGGAATCGGATGATCTTTAGATCAATCTTACACCTCTCGATGAGAGAGATCCAAGAAAAATATCAGCTACCATTAATAAAATGACCCACCTGGAGTTTGACCCTAGTTGCCAGTTTTAACACACACTACCTAAACAAACAAATAAAAAAACAAGGAAACCGTCAAAATGTTATATCTCTGTGAAGTGTGATGTTTGGGCAAAGTAATAAGGAGTCTTCTTTAGTGCCATTTTTTAAAAGTTTTTTATGGTGGGTTTTTCTGGTCAAATTTCACTAAAATCTGGCAAAAATTTATTGAAATCACAAGTTTGATGGGTAATCATGTGCAATCTAAGTGCCCTAGGGGTTTTCGAGAGTGCTAAATCCATATATACAGTCAAAAAACTAGTTTAAATAACACAAATCAATATTTCACCTTAATTTTTTCCACCAGATTCTGCACTGGAAATCCAAAAAATCACACTAAAAACAACTCCTAATAATAATTTATACATATTTAATATAAAATAAAATAATTTACCTATTACGATAAATTAATAAAACTTTACGGTTAATGTAACACTTCGGAAGGAATATGTATTGGAACAAGCATCATAGGTTCAATTCAATTAAAATATAATAAATTTTAGTTAAATTATTAATTACTTCGTAATCGTTGCAAATATATAATATGCATCCTTACGTGCATGTGAGTCTCTGCATGTATGCATTACACGTTAATGCAAGTATATCAGCAGGGCTACCAAACAACTCAATATTGATGAGACATCTCAACATGCATGTATTATACATGCAAGCCTATCAGCCGGAACTACATATAACTCAACATTGTTTATGTATTCTGATCCGCCGGAACTTCATATAACTTGGATTTCCGCTATCACTAAACCTCTACAATTCACATTATCAGAGTATCTTTTGAGGTGACAATTCACATTATCAGAGTATCATTTTAGGTGACAGGATTGAAACTTCAATCTGCTTAGGTGACAGGATTGAAACTTCAATCTGCTTAGGCATTCAATACCACCAAATCAAATCAGTCAGAGTTCGACCATAAATCCTTCTCTGAAAAAGGTAGGTTCTGTTTTTGATATCTTTTTTATATATATCCCTGTATATTTATGGTCTATAAATCGTTGATTTTTCTGGGCAATCAGTTTTATATTTCAGGAAATATCATTTGCTGTACAAGAAGTCTTGTATTTGGTATATTATGTATCAGCTCCAAAGTTTTTCTTTAGGATACTTATAGTATTGTCTTTTTTTAGTTTCTGAGATGTTTCAGCTTTAAAAAGCTTTCGATGTACTCTCTGTCATCTTTATATTGCCTCAATATAATACAATTATGCTTTTTCGATCTGAAAAAAAAAGTGATGATACATCTTTCCATTCAGAATGGTAGTCCATGCATTCACATTTGTGTTGTGTTTTGTTTCAGCTATTTAGCTTAATCTTTAAGGAAAAAATTTAAATAAAAAACTATCGATGCCCACAGACATATAACTCCGTATCTTGCATTGTGCCATAAGGATTTGACATAAGGATTTGAATGGTTATGCGCTCAGGTGAGCTACATGCAATATCGGTGGGAAACTGGCAGATTGTCCATTCAACTTGGCATGATTCAGGCACGTTGCTTGCATGTACCAGTTGGTCGACCTTTCTCTGCTTGGATGTGTATCTGAGTTCTTTATGTGAACTAGGTGCAACGTGTATGAATACACGTTGCTTTAGAGAGAAATGCCATGAGCAATGCCCTTCCAAGGAAACACAACCAAAGAGAGCAACGCCCCCTGTTGCTTATTCTTTCTCCTTCATGTAGAGTAACACATCATTGAGACACACTTACAAGTAACATTGCAACTTTTTTATCATTGATTTGGGACCATGGAGTAAGGTAATAAGTCATAAGGTAACCTTACACACCTATTTCTACAGTTTTATGCTTCACCTGTAATTTAATATTAAATATTAGTAGTAAACGATACAGTTTCGTTGAGTTTATTAATTCTGTAAATCTTTGTAGGTGGCTGCTTACTATAGTTGTACAATTTTGAAAGTAATTTTTAATGTATAATTATGCGTGTTTAGAGTTCAATTTGGCTGGTCTCGACCATAAAACCCTAACCTTGTGGAATGGTATGTTGGGTGAATGCTTGCATCTTCCGTCATTGGACAATGCCAATATCAGCCTCTTTTTTTTTTACACTTTAGGGTTACTCATGCTACCGTTATCAAATATGAGTTGGCCTGATTCATGATGATATTTTTCTGATTAACATGGAAATGTTGGTTTTATGTTTTGTTTTTCATGGGTTTTGTCCAACACAATAAGTAATTACAACTACGCTAAGGGTTTTTTTTCTCAAAATTTTCCGTGCAAACTGTATATTTGCAACTCGTGTAAAAGGAAATAAAAAAGGAACGCATACAATTATTTACATGTGATGTAATTGTATTTGCAAAACAAATAAGATTTTTTACATTTACTGTAATTGTATTTGCAAAACAAATAAACTTTCAGAACTTGAGTGAGAAATTTTAAATCTGAGTGAGAATTTATGTTCATGTTTTAAATATTTTGATATATCCATAGGATATGGTTTCTTGTTTTAAAATGTTCATTTTACAATTATCTAATTAAAATAAATATTAAAAGATTTTGGAGCAGGATTTTTTATTCTTTATATTTTATTAACATTTTTCTTTTGATTTAAGAAATGGTATTGGCTTTAGTAAAGAGTAAATATGTTTAAATTTTTACTTTATTTAGAATTTTAATGTGTTCAATTTTTTTTTGTTAAAGGTAAATTTATGATCCATTCACATTCACCTATATGATAAAAGAACTATTAAACCCACAAGATAATTTATTATCATTCAAATTATATATAATTTAAGATTAAAGCTAATGTTTTGGCCGACATGAGCAATATATATATATATATATATATATATAGGACGTGACATACTTACATATTGGGGTCATACTAGGCTGTAGAATGTGCCTCTCAATGCAACAAGGGAGTGAGTAAGTCATTTAACATTTGGTTTTGAATAAATCACTCATTTCCCTTATGTGACAAAGGAAAAACAGTGAAAATAAATGATATAATAAATAAATAAATGCATGTTCAAGATGTTGTGAATATCACCAAGCCAACCCATTGATTGTGTAGTTCTTAAACCTGTATAGAAATTACCTGCATACGAATTCTTAAACAAAGAAAATAAACAATGCGAGAGCATAACCATAAAACACATATGCACGGAGATTTTTCCCTGGATCCCAAAACGGGACTACCAGCTTGATTTTTCATTATATTCCTTTCAATGTTACAATACATATTTATACATGCCGAAGCATCCAATACCATGGACCGAAAAACCATCGCGTCCAATACCATGTGCGAAAATCATGCACAAAACCATAGGTAGGTTCGCCCAACCTAATATAGGGTCCAAAAAAAATTTTCCGGGGCGCTGCCCCGGACCCCGTAGAGGGGGGCTCCCCACCCCCCTCAAACCCCCAGACAGGGGGGGCTGCTGCCCCCCCTGTGACCCCCCGCTGCGCAACGAAGGGGGGCTACCGCCCCCCTCTAACCCCCCATTTAACTACGTCGGTTAGTCGTGGAAAGAATATAACACAACCCAACAATCTCCCACTTGTTGTTTTCTTTCCACATGGGGCCACAGGACAGCTTAATTATTTTTCCAGCCCTGAAACACCCATTGTTTCTCTACACCAAGAGAACTTCTCAGAGCTCACAGATTTTGTCAATGCATCTGCAGTATTCTTCAAAGTGTCCACCTTTACCAGCAACACCTTTTTGTCTTCTATCATATCCCTCACAAAGTGATACTGAACATCAATGTGCTTTGTCTTTGAATGATAAGCAGGGTTCTTTGCCAATAAAATTGCACTTTGGCTGTCACAGTCTATTCTTATAGCTCCCTGTACTAACCCCATACTTGAACACAATCTCTGCAACCAAACTGCTTCCTTGCTTGCATGAGTGGCTGCCATGTATTCTGCCTCTGTAGTTGATAGTGCCACTACAGATTGTTTCTTACTCATCCAACTGACTGCACCTCCAAATAGGTTAAACACATACCCACTTGTAGATCTTCTCTGATCCAAATCTCCAGCCCAGTCTGCATCAACAAAACCATGAATATCCAACACTCTGTCCAATCCTGGTCTTCCTTGGTAGCACAAACCATAATCACTAGTGCCACGCAAATACCTGAAAACTCGCTTCACTGCTATCTAGTGCTCCTTCCCTGGTTTTGACATAAACCTGCTCAATACTCCCACTGCATGTGCAATGTCTGGTCTAGTACAAACCATTGCATACATCAGGCTACCGACTGCACTTGCATATGGAACACGGGACATGTCCTCTTCCTCTTCTTGTGTCTTGGGACACTGTTCAGCAGATAACCTCACACCTACAGGAATAGGAACCTTCACCGGTTTACTATCCTGCATATTAAACTTCTGCAGTATTGTCTCGACATACTTCCTCTGGTTTAACCAGAGCTTCCTCTTTGCCCGATCTCTTTTAATTTCCATGCCCAAAATATAGTTTGCAGCACCAAGATCTTTCATGTCAAATTTGGAGGACAATTGGGTCTTCAAATCCCGAATAATTTCTTTGTCATTTCCAACCAGCAACATATCATCCACATACAAGACCAGATAAATAACACGGTCACCAATTAATTTAAAATACACACAATGATCTGCTTTGCTTCTGGTGAAGCCAAGTCCCCGTATAAATGTATCAAATTTCTGATACCACATCCTTGGTGACTGTTTTAACCCATACAGAGACTTCTTTAACTTGCATACCAGTTCTTTCTTACCCTTCACCGCAAAGCCTTCAGGTTGCCTCATGTAGATTTCCTCTTCCAAATCCCCGTGAAGAAATGTTGTCTTCACATCCATCTGTTCTACCTCAAAATCAAAAGCAGCAGCAACAGATAAAAGTAATCTAATAGAAGCTACCTTGGCAACAGGAGAAAAAATATCACCAAAATCGATTCCCGGCACCTGGGAATAACCTTTTGCTACCAACCGAGCTTTGTATTTCTCCACCTTTCCTTCTGCATTAGTCTTCCTCTTGAACACCCATTTGCTGCCAATGGGTTTTCTTCCAGCCGGCAACTCTACCAGATCCCAAGCCTCATTTTTTTGCAAAGATGCCATTTCATCAACCATGGCCTCTTTCCAGAGTTTTCCATCCTCTGAATCCACTGCTTCCTTCACAGTTCTGGGATCATCATCAGTAACAGACAAAGCAAAATTTGAACTGAAAGCAGATGGACTATACCTTTCTGGCTGCCTTCTTTCTCGACCTGATCTTCTCATATCCGGAGTTTGTGGCTCTTCATCTTCTGATTCCTCCTCTGCTGCAGAGTCTGATTCTTCCTCCTTTGGCTCAAACTCTATCTTCTCAGGTTCCTTTGGTTGGACTTCAGATTGAATAACATCTTTTACTTCTCTGAACACTACATCTCGGCTGTACACAACCTTCCGTGTGACTGGGTTCCAAAGCTTATAACCCTTTAAACCATCCTTATACCCAATAAAGATGCACTTTTCAGATTTACTATCCAACTTGGTTCGTTTCTCCTTTGGAACATGTACATATGCATCACATCCAAATACCCTCAGATGTGAAAGAGAGGGTTTCTTACCAGTCCATACTTCTTGTGGAGTCTTATCCTCCAACGCTGATGAGGGTGATCTGTTGATCAGGTAACATGCAGTATCCACCGCCTCTGCCCAGAATTCTTGTCCTAACCCGGCACCACTGAGCATGCTTCTTGCCCTTTCCATCAACGTCTTGTTCATTCTTTCTGCGACTCCATTTTGCTGAGGTGTATATGGAGTAGCCTTCTGCCGTGCTATACCACACTTCTTACAAAATTCTTCAAATTCCTTGCTGCAAAATTCTCCACCATTATCTGTCCTCAGCACCTTTATCTTCTTCTCTGTCTGATTTTCCACCAGAGCCTTAAATTCTTTAAACCTGTCAAAGACTTCAGATTTCTTCTTAAGGAAATATATCCATGTATTCCTTGAGAAGTCATCTATGAATGATACATAGTACACAGACTTACCCAGTGATGGAACCTTCACAGGTCCAAACACATCACTGTGCACAAGCTCTAATATTTGTTTCGTCCTCTTACCACCAGAGGGGAAACTCACTCGATTCTGCTTCCCATACACACAATTTTCACAGAAATCAAAATCCAGAGAGCTATCATTCATACCTTCTACCATACCTTTACTATGAAGTATTCGAAGGCCCTTCTCTCCAATATGTCCAAGCCTTTGATGCCACAACATGGTCTTCTCTCCAGAGACCACTAGATTTTCTACTCCATTTTCAGGAACCATAGAACTATTGCACCCATCAACAACAGTGCTACCTTGCAGTTTGTACAGAGTTCCAGTCCGAACTCCCCGCATCAATATCAGTGCTCCTCGAACCATCTTGCAGGTATCTTTCTCGAACACCGTCTTTACACCTGCATCATCCAACTTGCTTACAAAAATCAGATTTCTGGCCAATGCAGGAATATGTAGAACACCCGGAAGTGTTCTAACCCTTCCACCTTGCAACTTCAACTTTACTTTTCCCCGACCAATGATTTTAGCCTTCCTATCATCTCCTAAGAAGACATCACCACCATCGTATTTCTCATACTCGCAGAACCACTCTCTATGGGGAGTGAAGTGAAAGGATGCACCTGAGTCAATCAACCATGCCTCATGATCTACATGTGTACTTGAAGAAGCCAAGTACACATCCCCACCTTCATCTGAGGTGGTTTTCGCCTCTGCAGAAGGAGCATCATCAGATCCCTTTCCTTTATCAGGAGCTTTAGATTTACAATCCCTTCTGAAGTGCCCTTCCTTTCCGCATTTCCAGCACACCACCTTTGTAGGTTTTCCTGGAGATTTAGATCTCCCTCTAGATTTAGATCTCCCACTCGATGACTTATTTTTGTTTCTGTTCTGGGACCGTCCTCGTACAGACAAGGCATCACCATTCTGGTTGTCCATATTCTTCCGTCTCATCTCCTCCGTCAGCAAGGCTGAGACTATTTCATCAAACTGCAAAGCAGTTGCATTGCTACCTATTGCAATAACCAGACTATCCCACGAATCTGGTAGAGAACACAATAGACTGATGCACTTATCTTCATCTGAAATTTTAATATCAACAGATAATAATTGACTTACCACAGTATTAAACGCATTCAGATGCTCTGTCACCGAGTCTCCATCTTTCATCCTCAGGTTATACAGCTTTTTCCGCAGGAACAGTTTATTCACCAGAGACTTAGATTGGTACAAAGTCCCTAACTTGACCCACAAAGCCTTTGCCGTAGCTTCCCCTGATACATTCAGCAATACTGAATCTGAGACACACAATCGTATTGTGCTCTTTGCCTTCCGATCCAATTTCTTCCATTCTTCATCGGTCACTCCCGATGGTTTAGTACCTGGATCTACTGCGATCCACTGATCTTTATCGACCAACAGATCCTCCATCTTGAGTTTCCACAACTCAAAACTCTGACCATTGAACTTCTCAATCTCGATCTTTCCACTGCTCGCCATCTTCTTTCACCACCAGAATCGATCTCGCAGATCTCCCACTGAACAGGGTCTACCACAGGCCCGAGCGAAACCCCTCAGCAACAAAGGCGTCCCCTTGAAGCCAAAACAACTCTGATACCAAATGTAGTTCTTAAACCTGTACAGAAATTACCTGCATACGAATTCTTAAACAAAGAAAATAAACAATGCGAGAGCATAACCCATAAAACACATATGCACAGAGATTTTTCCCTGGATCCCAAAACCGGGACTACCAGCTTGATTTTTCATTATATTCCTTTCAATGTTACAATACATATTTATACATGCCGAAGCATCCAATACCATGGACCGAAAAACCATCGCGTCCAATACCATGTGCGAAAATCATGCACAAAACCATAGGTAGGTTCGCCCAACCTAATATAGGGTCCAAAAAAAATTTTCCCGGGGCGCTGCCCCGGACCCCATAGAGGGGGGCTCCCCGCCCCCCTCAAACCCCCCAGACAGGGGGGGCTGCCGCCCCCCCTGTGAACCCCCCGTTGCGCAATCGGCGCAACGAAGGGGGGCTACCGCCCCCCTCTAACCCCCCGTTTAACTACGTCAGTTAGTCGTGGAAAGAATATAACACAACCCAACAGATTGGCTTGTAGATGAAAAGCTTCATAAAAATTACATCCATATTTAAATATGTTAATAATAGTGTCCTAATAAAGACTTTAGAATACATGTAATTGAATATAAGCAAATTAAGAATAACAAATCCATGATTGAGAGGTCATGCATATTGACTCATGGGCTCATAAATGAAAGACTTATTGAAAATTGATTTGATATTTATCTACATTAATGACACTATAAGGTGCTCCCCCTTATAGATCTTATGTTTGATGTAGACATAGAAATTTCTCATGGTCATTCAAATTATAAGTGGCAAACATATTTTGTTGGCTTCTCAGGTTGGTTAATTTAAAAAAATAGCACATGTGCCAATTGATGTTTGGCCCATGTGGAAAGCAAGAAAAATTCCAAGGGCTAATATTCATAAATAGGCTAATTTTTCATGCTTTTTCCAAAAACAGATTTGTCAATTTCCATTTTTTTCAAAAACAATTCACCCAAATTTTATAAGATAAAATTATTTTACTTTAAAAATCTCCAAAATTTTACAAAGACTATATAAAATTATTAGAAACTTGAATATTTGTTTAGAAAATTTCCACAAGGTCATTCTTACTATTGTCCTTGTTTACTAGTGGGCTACTTGTGTAGTTATTGCTATTATTCTCATTGGTTTCTTTTAGTTCTTATATTTACAATTTTTAATCAGCTGACTGGTTTTCCTCCTTTGTCTGGCCTTCTCCTCTCCTCGCTTTTCATTTATGTGTTCCCTTATCCCTCTCTTTCTTTCGACCATTGTCCCAAAGATAGGTCCTCCTTTGGATTTGATATATTGACAACTTTCAAATAACGTTGTGGATAATCCAAGTTCTTTATTATTCCAAAAATGAGTGGGAGGGTTATAGTTATGATTTCCATGCTTAGTAACTCAAATCATATGGTAATAACCCTTATTGTTGGACATAAGGAATTTTTATGTCTTTGTAACTCTACATCTCAATATTTTTTTTGAAAAACCCCATCCTTTCAAGGTGGTTGCACAATGAAAAGGGCTTCAAACTGATAAATGTATAAGACCATTTGACTTAGTATGACTTTGATACCATTTGAATCATTTGCATTCCAAATCTACCATATCTATGGAAGGGGATGTTACTGCATTGGACATAAAATGTTAGTTTCGGTCCAACCCTCAGATGGTTCTGGAGTACCTCTATCATGGTGTGGACTTTAGAGGTGATCTAGACATAGGACTACCTCCTAGTGATGCTTGGGGGCCAATAGGTATGCAGTTTGTTATCTCTGCATTTGTGCTTGTTTTTATGTACTTATCATGTACTATTATGATGATGTTGACATCATTTTTGTTTTCTTGCAGATGTTGGGCCTTGCAAACAATTGTTGGCTTACATGGTGGGCAACGATCCTCCACGGTTTGGTGTAGCTGGTGTGGCATCTATGCCATATCGACAAAGGGATGATAGAGTTCGGGTGGATCCTGAGAGGCCAGCTTACACCGATGCATGGAGATTGGTGGTCCCTCTAGAGAGGGAGGTAGCTCCTTTGCCCCCATAGAGATGACAAAGCTATGGGAGTGATCCAAGGCTATGGAGGCTCATGTGGTTGCTTTAGAGGCACAACATATGGATGCAGAGGAGGCTTGGGATCGAGTGACTACCTTGTTAAGGGGGATGCCTGAGGAGGGATGGGCGGGGTTGGGAGAGGATATAGTGGACACAGTGATGGCTCGTGATAAAGCGCTACATCAGGCACTTCATCATATTTCTATGGCAGTGGTGACTTCTCGTTTGTTCCTTGCACTAGATGAGGTGGGGGACCTTCGCCGGGGGGCACCGAGGGTAGGGGGCTTAACCCTAGATATATTTTATATGTAACAAAGCAAGCACCCATTATGAGGATGCTCCCCTAGGAGATGACTTATTTTTTCTCACATGTGTCAACAAATGTATATACTCTCTGTACACACACACACACACACATATATATAAGATATGTATTTTTTGTGGTTCTCATGATGTGTTATGGTGTGCATGCTTCTATACATATGATGTATTTCTGCATTTATTTGATGGATATGATATATATGTTTATGTATCTCGATGATGGTATATATGTGATATATTCCAGTCTAGGATTTGATTATTTATGCGATCAATTATATGATTTTGATTTCTTGGTATATGTGAAAATGTAATATTCTCAAATCCACAAGCTTAGCTTTGTGCATATAGATATTTCTAAAAAATGCGTCAATCGCGTACTTTGAAGGATTTGTTCAACTACAAGACAACAAGCTAGGAATCAAGGAACACATGCAGGTGACTAATACCTAAATGAGAGGCATCAGCCAAAATTGATATGAAAACATCGTATTCTACTTGATTATTGGTAGCTAACCCAATACAGATCCCATTGTGGTGAAGGGGTGTCAGGTTAGGAGAATATATGGCCAAGGTTGCTACGGTGAGGTGTTGTGACCATCGAGAAACATCATTGACGAACCCTTGATGATAGGTTGGCAGGTGATCCATCTGTGACACAGGATAAGAGAGCGAATTTAGTGTACATCTGTGATGAGGTGGTCATCATAAAAATAAATCATTGTGCATACATGTTTAGGGATATAATTTTTTGAGGTAGATCCCATTGACGAGATTTTTGAGGCAAGTCCCATCTGGCTCTACTAAGATGTATGCCCCCTCACGGAGGCAGTGCTTAATAATATATGGGCCTTTCATAATGTCTCTAACTTCCCCAGTCCTAAAGCTTCTTTCAAAACATCATAGTGAAGGACTAACTCCCCTTCAATGAATGATCGAGGGGTAATAGTGTGATCAAAAGAAGCGTTGGTCCGTTTTTTTTGTGCTTCATTATGCTGAAGGGATTCTCGCCAAATTTTTTCGACATGTTCTAGTTGTACCAAAATTTTCTCTAAATACGTGGTGTCGTGACACAGGAAAAACCACCTAAAGACAATTTCCCTGGTTTTCATAATCACCTTACATAAACCTGTGGGTTATGGCCTACCTATATGTTACAGGGAAAAGTGTCTATGCAGAACTGCTAATCCCACTAAGGTGTGGTAGCTACCTTAGAAACAAACAAAGTAAAACTACTTTCATTTTCCTTTATGAAAGATATATGAAAGAAGAATAAAGGGGACCAACCTCTGTCTTGCACTTGGCTCCTAGTTCGATTCCTCTCTCTTCTAATAGTCCTTTGCTATTTGCTTCCTTGTACACCCAACTTCACAGAGTACCTGTAGAATCAAAGTAGCATAACACTATACAAGAACATGGATCTGTTGTCATAAACAATCTAGGATTAGATGTAAATTGACCAATTACAAATGCATAAAACATAAACGACACAAGAGTATGGAGGAAAACTTGAATAGCTTTATTGATAATCAAGAAAGAGCCAAGAGAGTTACAACCAGTTGTTTTGACCCAGCATCATCCTCTCAGCAAGTAAGCCCTTCTTCACCTCATGCAAAGCTTAGATCACCCAACACTATGATGTTGCCTCAAGAAACCAACAGCAATTCCTTACAAGATGCAAAATTCCAGCCTCTGGATCTCTGGGATGAGGGATCCATATATGGATATCTGTAAGGGAGATGAGTCAGCTTGTGATTTGATTAGTGTCTTCCCTCTGATAGTTCTTGCTTCCACTTGGAGATTGATGATCTCTTACTCATCCTTGGTCGAATTCAGAGAGGCAAGTGTCACAGGAGAAGTTTCTGGAAGATTCCATGCCTCTCCACCTCGCGGATTGACACTGCCATTTGTCACTTCTCGCCCATTGCACCCCATAGAAGGGCTTTTTGAAATTCAACGCACCCACAGAGTGTAATTAGGTCAGATGCAACGCACTTTGCCTATGGGGCAGGTGAAATGATCCTGTTTTGACCAGTTTTGAGTGGTTTTTCATGGAGAACTTCTGGGAGAAGCTGTAATCATTTGACCTTGTTCCCTTAGGGGTTAGAAAAACACTTTTAGGGACTTAGGAGCCCTTGGTTTATGGACATTTTATGCTTGGGGTTGCAGTGCCCAAAAATTTCTATAACAGTTGCCCCCTAAAGCATGAGGTCGTTAATCTTTTTTGAGGTCGGGTGAAATGCTTTATCATGAGGATCCGAAGTTCTTTCAAGCTGGGAGGAGACCTGTAATAAGATACAATACAATACATTATCTTCATAATATTTTCATGATCTAGCTGAGGCAGGCATTCCCATGCTCAACTTTATAAAGTCATTTTCATGTACATAGGACAGACAATCGCCTGAGTGTAGACTGATGATTCTGGTAGAGCCATCATCCCTTTGATTGGATGATTATCTGTGCAGCAACGATGTACATTTGATGTCTTTATTTCCCTGTATATATATCGCAGCCCGGATGGATGAAACTAGATCTGGGGTCTTCAATCTCGTTCGATCTTCACTCGAAGTACAAGTTGATCCATGTGAGAGATGTTCTGGATTCGAACATGGAAAGACATCGCCTGATTACCAGCCAATGATGTAAGCTGTTAACAGGCGCGAGAGGAATCACCGATAATGATAATGACCCTCAAGGTACTGCAGTACAATTCACGTGGTGTGAATAAAGGACTTGGTGTCGAACACCACACAAAATCTTTCGGTCGAAGGCCATTGATGTAAACCTGTCGCCGGAAGTGAGAAACTTGCCATTGAGGCATGCAAGCTTCAAAGTACTGAAAGGGGTGTCCCTAGATCGACTTCTTGGATAATGAGCTGATGTAAACAAGAAGCGATCCGTCATAGGAGGGCCTCAATGAATCCCACATCAATGACACGGAACATAGCAAATGATTTTAATGGAGGTGAAAACGATCTGGTGATATAAGGTTCAGGGTGGCGGTCATGAAAGAATGGAGTGTAAATGTATTGCAACGGGTGAGACACAGGTGAATTCTCTGAGAGACTTCTCTTGAACATATTGGCGACACTGACGTGATGGATTGGTAGCATTAACCCCAAATGTGGATGGTGTGATGGGACCATGGTGATGTGACCGGTGAATGAAACAACCAACCCGACATGGATGCGGAGTGAAAGTGTCATGTTCAAGAGTGACTTGCTACCAACAAAGTTTCTTCAAGTTTTCTTCCCAATTTTTCCCCAGTCATTGCTGACCAGTACCTCTTTATTTTTGTCAAGCTTGAGGAGTATAACATATGCTTATTCTATAATTTTCCCTTCGGGCAAACCCATCTCTATGTTTTAACGAGCCTAGCGATAGTGAAACTCGTTCTTGTCTGTTATGGACAAGTTTGTCGCTATTAGGTTTTAACGAGTTTAATGACAAAGATAACTCGGTCCTTTTCAATTTTAGAGAGTCTGAAAAGGGATGTAAAGGAAACTCCAAAATTCCTTTTTCGTCATCTAATCCCTTAAGTCCGAAAAAGTATAAAACAATACAGAAGGGATGAATTTTCGATACTTTTAACGAGCCAAACAAAACAAGCGCTCGATCTTTTTGTGTAATAATCCCTCAGGTCCAAAAAGATTAAAATCTAAAGGAGGGATAGCACTTCCGGTCCCTTTAACGAGCTGGAGAGGCCAATGGCTCGGCAATCTTTTCATATTTTACGAGTCAGCTGAAAAGAGCTTAAAGGAGACTCGTCTTTGAGGAACGAGTGATAAAATTGGGTAGCAGCTGATTCCAGGTAAGGTTTGGAATTTTCCAATCATGGAAGTGTTACAAGGATGGCTAATAGCAGCACTCTTCGTAGTTGTTACTCAAAAGGGGTAAACAATCAAATGGAGGTGAATGATCAACCAATACAGAGTGGAGGTGATGATGAGAACACGACCAAGGCTTTAAAGGCTGAAGTACTACATTCACGATGGTTATTTACCAGGAATTGGTTCATTTTTTATTGAGCTTAAATGCTGGGGGAAACATTTGCTCATTGCTTATGTTTATTTTTTAACGAGCATGAAGTCCGCGTAAAAACTGCTCGATTAATCCAGTCGTATAATAAGAATGTCTCATATATGAAAACGACAATTTTTCAAATATTTGCCCCACATCCTTTCTTTATGCAAGTTAGGAAACGACCAATCCTACGAGTTTAAAGGGTTAGAGGACCTACAAATTTAAAAAAATAAATGGTCTCTCTTCCCTTGCACGCCAAAAAGCTTGCATGGCCCCAGGTATAAAATAAAACTTCAAGGTCACCTTTTATTCTACCGACAAAACATTTGTTTTATCAGGAAAGGTCTACCTCTTTTAGGTTACCAAAGATTGTTTTATCTAGACCGCAAACAAAACACTTCTTCAGCGATGCCTACCGAAATAGACAAAGGCAAGCGGTGTAGACGCCTCCACTCACATAACTTTGACGAGGGAATCTTATTCCAGTCTAACCCCCTTTTCCAATCACGGACGGGAGTACAGACTAGTCATATATCTCTCGTGGAAACCTGCCCTATACCCGAAGTTTTCCTGCCGAAGCAGACCAGGGTGCATGCCCCCTGGGTTTTAGTCATGTCCCCGATTCACTCGCGCTCATCAGGTGGACGGACTGGGGATTGATGAGACATTCCTCGTGTGAAAAGACAATTCAGGGATGGTATATGATTATTTGCTATGTTTGATCAGGGAAATGAAAGCTGGTCTACGAGCTTGACCACTCTTCCTTCATGCGGAAAACACATTACTCTAAAGAGTGATGAGACAATGGCTCCCATGCAATAAATATAGTCTCGTCCAAGGAGTAGATTATAATCCAGGGGTCCTTGGACTACCATTACGTTCATATGAACGGTTTTCCCTCTCAATGTTATGGGCATATTGGGAAGGATCCCTAACGGTCGACTGGTTCCTTTGTCAAAGCCTGTTAGATTTCTCATCTCAGGCAAAAGCGATGGCGAACCAAGTGCTTTCCAAGCAGTCGAGGAAAGGATACTCACAGAAGCCCCTTCATCTATGATGGTATCGGCCACAACCATTCTATATATTTGAGTAATGATTCGGAATGGTACACTAGCCAGTAAACGGGGTCTGCCTAGTTGATTCCAGTCAAAGGAAACAACTAGGTTGCTTGGAGGTGGGACCGAATAGATGACCAGGTATGACTCTGAGGAACTTCCTTCCTGCGGTAAAGGAATGGGTAAATTGCCCCCATTTTCATCGGAGGCTGTGCTTACGAAAAGAATTTGGACGGTGTCATCCTTGTTCTCTTCTGTGACTGTATCATCTGAAGATGGAACCTCTTAAGACAAGACTGGGTCAATTGCCGTCTCGACCTTTTGACTTTTAGCTGGTATGGGTTTAGATGGTTCGTCTTCAATGATAGATGCTTCGGCCGACCACCTGGGCGGGTCAGCCAGATTTTCAACCAGTGACGGACTCGACAAGAGTCTTTTATATCCAGGAGGAAGTCATAGCGGTGAAACCAGATGATCGTCCAAAACTCTTTTAGCCTCGTCTAAGAAGGGACAACGGTGGACGGCATGATCGCCTTCACACAGTTTACAAGGAAATCTATATTTTCCTTTTTGTCCTGGGGCTTCACTTTCACTAGTCGACGGTGTGTTTTCAACACGATCATCAGAGGTTGACGACACCGGGTTGTGCAAACGAGGAGACCAGTCCCTTAAGATCTGAGGGATGCAGGGACAATCCCTATGATAGTGGTCTCCTTTGCAAATGACACATGGCGATTTAGGCCTGGTCGGTGCAGTGTGTGGATTTTCGTTAGACGACGCTTGGTTGCCCCCTTTCGCTTTTGGCTCCTTCTTCTTCTTCTCTTTCTTCTTCTTTTCCTTCTTCTTCTCAGGTACTTGATTTTTGGCTTTACCAGCCCCATCAAGCGAAGAGGAAGGAGGAGAGGAGGAATTGGAGGAATTGGAAGGTTGGTGGGTAACTCTAGAATCGTCTAGTTGCTGACTCGATTGTTCAGGAATTGTGGTGCTCTGAACGACAGAGGTTGAGAAGAGCCATACAGGCAAGCTGATTGTCAATCCTGGAAGCGACAATGTGGCCATATGGGGTGCACCAGCATCTCCCCAAGAGGAGAAGGGACTAGGATTTCCTCCAAGAGGAATTCCTTGGTTGGTGGACTCTATTCTCTCAACCTAAGACCAACATAGGAAAGGTGATGATTATTCCGTTTAAAATAAATTTTAGACGCTTTGACACAACTTTTTTTTTCAATTTTAAAGAGTCGAGAAAGAACAAAAGATGACTCTAGTCGCCTTCGATTTTTAATGAGCCTGAAGTGACAAGTGCTCAGATGGACCTTTTCTGTTAAGGAGTCTGAAAAGGAACGAAAGGGACTGCTCTGGAAATCTAGGCAGAGGGATTACCAAACCAATCGCAAAACTGTAGAATACTTTTTACGGTATGGTAGTCAATCTTCCCGAATGTTGTGTTCAGTGCATTGCGATCGATAGGGTGGTAGACACGGCTTCCTATGGATAAAGGATTAAGCCTATTGTGGTCTCCCAAAATATACTCAACGGTACGTGGGAGCACAAATCCGTACTGGCACTTATCGTCCCAAAGTGGAGGAATCACCCAACCAACAGTGAGAACAACAATTACCAGGATTTACGACGCTGGAATACGTCTCTAGCCTAGACTTCTAGATGTTGTGCGTTAGGTTCCAAAGCATTGTTAAATTCATTAAATTTATTTTATAGTTGATCTTGCTTAAGAAATTTTCCTTTCAGGTTCACTGCATGATGTAGATGTACAATTCCTAAAATGCAATCTAAGATGATAAACAGTCTTTTATCTTCTTTGTGCAATGAAAATCCTAGCTACTAAGGAAAGAAAGACAGAATTCTTTCAACAAAGAGAAAAGAGCACACACTATATGCACTGTCCTAAATCAAACCAATCAAACAGTCTAAATGCAAATGCACATGCATGTATTTGTTTTCAACCTTCTTAATATGTGAATGATAAAAAGAAAGCTAATGCGCAAATCTGAATTTACTTTCAAGTGACAATTACTACAAGTTTCTTTTCAAATTCAAAATGAAGACTTGTTTTCGACACTAGAAAGACTACTAATTCAGATCAAATACAACAGTAACAGGGTAATCGACTATCAAGAGCAATCAGACTCTCTTCTATGATTGAAAACGACACTTGCGACACTTTCAGATCAAGAAACGACAGTACAATCACGTTACTTTTTTGCAAAGGAGAACTGAAAATGACTCAACAAATAAACAAAAACATTTACAGTTCTTTGCACAATGTAGGCGGAATATCAGCAAGGAAAGGGGTTTCAAACAGAGGTATACTGACTACAGGCAGCAAAATTCATGAATAGAACTGAAAAGAATGAACACAGAAACCAAAATTCAGGAACAATGCCTAGTCTGATCAGCGCACCTGTAACACAGTGAATTTGAAATGCAGCACACCTACTACACTCAGGAAGTGCGTTGAATTTCAGATTCACAGAACAGAGACTGCGTTGGGCCAGAGACAAGACTTTGCTTGGGTTCCAAGTCACAGTTTGCAGTTTAGTTCAGGGATTTTGGCCGAGCAAGTGGTAATTAGTAAATCAACAACAGGGGTAGATCTAAGGAGATTACTAGAGCCACCACAAGGGAAATTAGAGAGCTTGTAAATCAGTTTTTTAATTCATAAACAAAACCCGAAGATTGACTGAAGTGACATTTATCTACTTTGCATTTGCATAACAAATGTAGTTTGAAAGCTACTTGGCTCGACTTCAGGCTCCATCTGTAAGTTTATAAAGTAAACAAAAATGTAGATAAACAAACAACCTAGTCGCTCCCCAGCGGAGTCTCCATTTTGTTACAGGGAAAAGTGTATATGCAGAACTGCTAATCCCACTAAGGTGTGGTAGCTATCTTAGAAACAAACAAAGTAAAACTACTTTCGTTTTCCTTTATGGAAGATAGATGAGAGAATAATAAAGGAGACCAACCTCTGTCTTGCGCTTGGCTCCTAGTTCGATTCCTCTTTCTTCTGATAGTCCTTTTCTATTTACTTCCTTGTACACCCAGCTTCACAGAGTACCTGTAGAATCAAAATAGCATAACACTATACAAGAACATGGATCTATTGTCATAAACAATCTAGGATCAGATGTAAATTGACCATACAAATGCATAAAACATAAACGACATAAGAGTATGGAGGAAAACTTGAATAGCTTTATTGATAATCAAGAAAGAGCCAAGAGAGTTACAACCAATTGTTCTGACCCAGCATCATCCTCTCAGCAAGTAAGCCCTTCTTCACCTCATGCAAAGCTTAGATCACCCAACACTATGATGTTGCCTCAAGAAACCAACAGTAATTCCTTACAAGATGCAAAATTCCAGCCTCTGGATCTCTGGGATGAGGGATCCATATATAGATATCTGTAAGGGAGATGAGTCATCTTTTGATTTGATTAGTGTCTTCCCTCTGATAGTTCTTGCTTCCACTTGGAGATTGATGATCTCTTACTCATCCTTGGTCGAATTCAGAGAGGCAAGTGTCACAGGTGAAGTTTCTAGAAGATTCCATGCCTCTCCACCTCGCGGATTGACACTGCCATTTGTCACTTCTCGCCCATCGCACCCCATAGAAGGGCTTTTTAAAATGCAACACACCCACAGAGTGTACTTAGGTGAGATGCAACGCACTTTTCCTATGGAGTAGGTGAAATGATCCTATTTTGACCAGTTGTGAGTGGTTTTTCATGGAGAACTTCTGGGAGAAGCTGTAATCAGTTGACCTTGTTCCTTTAGGGGTTAGAACAACACTTTGAGGGACTTAGGAGCCCTTGGTTTATGGACATTTTATGCTTGGGGTTGCAGTGCCCAAAAATGTCTATAACACTATACCAATCAGAAGCGTTTACATTGTCGGTTTAAACACAAACCCGACTAATCACCAAACAGTAGAATAACACACAATCCGTCAACTAACGCCCGTCCCACCTGAATTTATACAACCGGACCTCAAATAGATTTAAAACCGTGTCCATAAACTCCTCGATTCTGCTCAACAATTGAACAAAAATTGAACAACAAATGAACAATGATTGAACATCGATTGAACAATGATTGAACAAAAATTGGTTAGAAATTGAACAACAATTGAACAACGATCCTCCCACATTGACTTTCCATTTTTGCACAAAACTTATCAGATTAATTCTCCACCGTTTATCTCGTCATTAATCTGACGGTCGTTGATCCACCTGATCATTGCACATCGCATATCGCAATTTCTTAAGCTAGGTACATTCACTCATGAATGATGCGATACGATATTCATCTAATGGTCAGCATCAACAGTGATCCAATGGTCTGGGACCCTTCAGCTAACACACGAGTTAAAAACAACTTAAACCCCCGCAGTTGACTGTGATGTCAGCGGTTGAAATTGAAATAAGTGGATAGGAATGAGTGTGGTGCTTCAACCTCGATCAAGACACCCGTAGACTCCTATCCTCTGCAGTTACACATTTCACTTTGGCTTGTTTCACTTTTTCTGCATTACTCTTCTCTTGAGTTATTCTTCCGCGTGCTTCTTTAAAACTACTACCTCTTAGCTTTGCACCGATTTATTTAATCGGATTCATACAGTTCGACCACTATCCTCCTCTGTATTCCTTAACACCACTTCGAGCTAGATTACATAATACTCTCTGTGTTATTTCCCTTCTTTCGGATTTCGTATTTGCTCTTTATTTGACCTGTACATACATCTATTAAATCTGACTGGAATCACACAAATTCTACCCAGATGGTAAGTCTTTTATCAATCAGAAAGACTTCAGAAATTCAACTTGAATTCATTTATCATGGTTTATCACACAGAAAACATAAATTCACAATTACGGATCACTCAGCACATAAAAGCAATGATACAGTCACAATGAATTCAATTTCCTCATCCATTAAACAAATGTACAGATACAAATAAAAACCTGTTTACAATCTAGCTTTGGCGTAATCTACCTTTACATGGTTTGTATCAATGGCCCTTTCTCATTTCAATGCTCGTAGGCTCACAATCCAACCGTCCTGTCTATCTAACTCTCTCTGTAACTAACTCGACTTGACTAACTCTTTCTTTGCCTTTTTGGATTACATTTATACAAAAGGTTTATGTTCCCAATTCTGGTTCAGATCCTCAATCTTCTCAACTAAATCATAAGAATCCTCTAAGTGCTCAATTAGTTCCTAAAATATCTTCCTTATCCCTTGAGGATCTCAACTTTCAACTAATCCTAAGGATCCTCCATAAATCATGAACTACTTTCTAAGATTTACAATATCTCAATCCATACTAAAAACTCATCATCACTCATGTTCTTCCACCTTCGAGAACATTTACAAATATCCTCACAATATTTAATTAACTCTTATTCTAAATGTCTCACCTAAATCACTCAAAATATCTAAAACTACATGAATTAAATACTGAGGATAACCACTCTTTTGAAAACACAAGACCACCTAGATTCTACTAAATGTACACATTTTCGGAACCATGATGCTCCTGCATCAAACTCCCAAAGTAGAAAATAATCATGATCTCTAGATCATGTGCTTCTAATCTTTATCCTCCTAGATCCCAAACTTTGTTCTGTAATTTATCTTTGCCTATTTCTTTTCCTTTCAATTGTTCTCTAGGTCTCCATATCTAATGTTGCAATGCTCCACTTGCCATGCTTTGATAGTCTTCCGTTGTCTTCCTCTTGTTGGCGCTTATTTTATTTCTTGCGGTTGTCTTCTTCTGAGACACTTTCATCATTATCCTTCTTATCAACTCAATTTCTTTGTCCAGTATATCCTCTGTCTGTTGATTGCCTTCAACTCTTGATTGTTGAACTCTCATTCTTGCTGCCACCCTTTTATCCTTACTCTCTTGTTCATTATTGTCTTTTATAGAATTTCGCACCTTTTCAGCTACTGCCATATTATCCTTCAAGACAATTTTATGCTTCTCTTTACTGTACCTATCAACTTATTATTGAATGTCATTCATGACAATTTCTTTGTCATCCTTCATTTGTATTTTATCCCGAACATTTATCTTGGTCTGCTTGTCCAACTTTCGTCTTTGAAGGTCTAACTCTCGATATAACTTAATGAATTTACTTGGAGTAAAATTTGGAAATTTTACACAGTCTCCCATTCCTTCATTTTCTATTGACCCATCATCAAATGGTCCTTCTTCCTCTGCTAAATCTTCCTTAACATCTTTCAGTAGATGTTCTTTCTCTTCTTCTTTCATTTCGTTGTCCACCTGTGCCAAATATGTTCCAGGTTCCGCAACAAAATCTGCAATCATAAGACAATTATCAAAATAAAAAATATAAGGCTTTTGTACCTCTTCTTCCTCTATCAGCACATCAATATGCTAATTTGAATTCTCAATAGAATTCACAAGATTGTCAGCTAGTCTCTCTCCACACCATCTATTTCAATGATGTCTTCCTGTCCTTGTCCACTATAGTGAACTTATTCATTCTCATTCAGTTCTGATTTTACAACCTGAACACTTACTGTTTGGTTTTCTAGCCTTTTCTCTAAAATACTTAACTCATGCCATAAATTTGCTACCTCACTTTGAATTTTTCCTGTACTGTCGGTGTGAACAAAGTCGTAACACCTAAAAGGCATAGTCAAGGGTTAGATAGTTAGCTGGTTAGCTAGTTAGTCAAGTCCAGAGGAAAGAGCCAGAGAGATGTTGAAAGACTAAGCTCAGAGGAGAGAACCTTGGTGAGGTATCATGTAGAAGAGGAGACTGTTACTGTAGAGGTTTTGTTGCAACTCACAGAAAGATCATGAAAGCAATTCCACTGAGGAAGTGGGTAGAATTGCTATGGGATGAAGGAGAAGCATATGACCCAGAGGTCATAAAATTTTGTGCCTCGAGAGTCTGATGCAGGAGCATTTGACCACCCTTAATAAAAATTCAAAGTCAAAGCTATGGAGGAGGAGACGTGGACAATCGTGTAAATTGGGAGCAAATTTCTATTAAAAACGAGCTAATTTGATGGAATTGATAAGTCTCGAGAAGACTTAATTTAATGTAATTATCTGCCATGTATGCGCGTTGAGAGATTTAGGCTATTTGTGAGAGGAAATCGTGATCTGAGATGATCCACAACTTTGTAATTTATCTATAAAGAGTCTATGTGTGTGAGGAAAGAGTGATAGAGAGGGGCAGAAAACATTTGTGTAGATAGAGAGTGTGGATTCGATGTAGTCAAGAGGGGAATTTGTCACTAAGGCTGAAATCCCTTAGAATGTAATCTAATTCTGTGTATAATATAAGATATGCGTGTTATGTGGATTTATGTATGACTTGGTATGATTTACACACACACACACACACACACACACACACACACACATATATATATATATATATATGCTTTAGTGTGAGTTAAATTTCGTTTGTAAGTTTGTTGACCAACCATCGATCACTGTAAGGATCGATGGCGATCCAACAATAAAATGAGTTAACTGTTATATGAGTGTTGTGGGTGTGTAGGCAGATTATGGCAGAGATAACACCGTGTGGTAACGAAATTCCATCATAAGCAAACAAGTGTAGAGGGAGCCATCAGATCATTTAAGATCTACAGATATTAACGGCGAAGGAATAGACTGTCGGAGATAGAAGTGTGTGGGTGTCCTAATCGAGGTTGAAAGCACACAATTGGTCTTAGACGTTGATCACAAATTCAAACTCTTGTGTCGAAGTCAACTATGAGGGTTGAGCATTTGGTAAGTCGTGTGCTAGTTGAAGGGTCGCAGACCATCAGATTGAATGGTATGATAAATGGTGGGGATTAGCGATCAATTTCGCATCGCAATATTTCATGAACTATGGCTTAAGGAATTGTGAAATGCGATGTGTGATATGAGGATTCTGAGCAGACCCAAGAAATTCATGGACACGGGTTTATTTCATTTGGAGTCCGGTCTTATGCATTCAGGTGGAACGAGCTTAGTTGGCAGATTATGCATCATTCTGTTGTTTGGTGATTAGTCGGGTTTTGTTTAAAACCTACCAATGTAACACTTCTAATTGGAATAGGTGGGACATAACCCACAGGTTTACGTAATGTGATTATTAAAACCAGGGAAATTGCCTTTAGGCGGTTTTTCCTGCGTCATGTCGAGGAGAAGTTTTATGGTTGAGTGTAAGGTTGGAATATCACATTCGATGGGGAGAACAAATTAAACCCCATAGACTAAATGGAAGGTATGTGAATCCTGTGTATGATTTGACCGCTATGCGGTACGCCCATAAGGCTGAAAACACCATGTGGTGCCAACTGGTTTTATGGTTTTTCACCATATGCTGCAACATTGTTTTGAGGATGAAAACTTCTAGATGGTC
This sequence comes from Pinus tabuliformis, assembly GCA_031772625.1. Lineage (NCBI taxonomy): Eukaryota > Viridiplantae > Streptophyta > Pinopsida > Pinales > Pinaceae > Pinus > Pinus tabuliformis. The sequence continues at coordinate 1,556,901,907 of CM062804.1, forward strand.
GTTGGATTGAGGGTAGTATGGTGAACAAAACTCATGTGAGAAACCAAGGTGTTAGCATAGTTCCTGAAATATCTCGTTCTCGAAGTGTTTGCCATGATTCGAGATCAACTATTTGGGAACACCAAAACGCGTTGACATGGTTAAAGAAAAACCATGCAATAGTTTCAGTGGTGTTATTATATGTGGGCATGGCCTCTTCCCATTTGGCGAAGTAGTCAATGGTGACCACAATGTACTTATGATCACTTGAAGACGTAGGGTTACAAGTCATGAAGTCTATGCCCCATTTACAGAAGGGGCCTACAACGATGACCGGGTGCAAGGGAGATGGTGGAGCTCGAGTCTTATGAGAATATTTTTTGGCACCGCTCACATTGTTCTAAATGCTTGAATGTAGTCATAGAATTGGGTGGGCCAAAATAACCGACAAAGAGAATTTTTTGAGCAGTGGCCATCCATGATAAGTGGTGGTCATAGGCTTTACTATGGAAGTCATTTAAGACTTTCTCAGCTTGTTCAAGAGTAAGGCATCAGTGAAGGATGGTGTCAATGCCTCAACGATAAAGGACATCTCCCATAAGGAGGTAGCATGGGGCCTGGTGGCGAATGTGCCTTTGATCATCATGAGTAAGCTGAGGTTTGAACTTTTGGGTCCATAGAAAGAGGAGGATGTTGCCGTACCAGGGGTCATACATTGATACAAAGAATAGGTGTTCATCAGGGAAGGAATCATTAATAGGGGACCCTTGGGTCTCTAAGGGGAAATAAGTGATGAACTTGCCAATGATAAGCACCTTCTTTCTTTTAGGGGAAGAAAATTGTAGGTCAAAGTCTTGCAAAATAACTACCCATTGGGTGTATTTTTGGTTCATCATATGAAACGTGAGCAAGTATTGCATGGGATTGATATTTTCTATGATGATGGTCTTATGTAGGATAATGTAATGACAAAGATTTTGTACCGAGTGTGCTAGGTCTAAGGCATTTTTTTCGGCTAACTCATACTTCAAGGCAAGTCCGGAGAGGTTCTTGTTGATGTAATAGATTACATGTTCTCTATTATCAGGTCCTTCTTGAACTAATACCCCAACAATGGAAATGTCAGATGCTGATAGGTAAAGAGTGTAGTCCTTATTGTGGTCAGGAGGGCTAATCAATGGAGCTTGAGATAATGCATCTTTTAGGGCTTCAAATGATTTTTGTGCCTATTCATCCCAGTGGAAGGGAATATCCTGATGAAGGAGGTGCAAGAAGCCATGTGCACAAGTGGCATAGTTGGGTACAAAGCGATGTAAGAAGTTGGCCTTACCTTGCAAGCTTTGTAACTTCTTTAATGTTTTTGGAGGAGGTACTTCCTAGATGTCCTGGACTTTGAGAGGGTCAACTCTAATACATTGTTGGGAAACAATGAATCCTAGCAGTCTTCTTGCATTGACACATAATACACACTTGAGAGGATTCAAGCGTAGGTTGTATTGTCGGCATCTTTGAAAGACTAGGTGGAGGTCCTCTAAATGATCAACATATTGTTTGGATCGTACAGTAAGGTCGTACAAATAGGTGAGAATGAGGTGAGCCAAATCGTGGAAGATATAATTCATGGCCCACTAGAAGGTGGCGCCATCACTTTTAAGACCAAATGGCATGACTCAGTATGTGAATGTGTCCCATGGGGTTGTGAAGGTGGTTTTATACTGATCCGTATGGCAAATTTCAATCTGATTATACCCAGAGAACCCATCCATGAAGGATACAACCTCATGACCGACACAATATTGAATCACTTGGTCAATGAATGGTGTAGGGTAATTTTCCTTGGGACAAGCTTTATCCAGATCTCAAAAATCATTACAAACATGAATGGTGCCCTATTTTTTCATGACGGCTAAAGGGATAGAAAACCAAGAGGTGTAAGTGATAAGATAGATGAAACCAACTTTATGTAGCTTATCAATTTCCTACTTTATTGCTTCAGATCAGGGAAAATTTTAAGGATGGAAATTTATCTTAAAGATTAGAAACCTTGGCAAATATTAATAATTCATAATATGCAAATTATAAAATGCTTGGTGATATATTAGTAAAAATATTAAAACTTCTAATGATTTTATATAGTCTCTATAGTTTTTTGGTGATTTTTAAGGTGAAATAATTTTTTCTTATAAAATTTGAGAAAATCACTTTTATGAAAAAATGGGAATTGGCGAATATCTTTTTTGGAAAAATCATGGAAAATTAGCCCATCTACGAATATTAGCCCCTAAAATTTTCCCTGTTTCGGATTTAGAAGGGTGGAGATGATGTTATTTCCAGATGGTTTGAGCATCATGACATGTGTCAATATGGTGCTCCACTTTGGTGGTATTGATGCACATCTCAAAATAGGTCCATGTGAAGATACCCCTATATTCTTGAAATAGGGCTTTCTATGAGGTTGCCTCGTTTGGGGAGGATGATTCCCCCAATGAGATTTCTTTGACAATGACAGGTGTGATTGAAATATTGACCTTAGTGGTAGGTGATATATTATACGTGTTCCCTTCCTCAAATGCATTTAGTGCAGGGATGGGATTTTTAAACCAATCTACCTATCCTGGTGGTAGGAAATCTTTTGACTCTATGGTGCAAGCATTGTGCGTTGGTGCATCGAGAGGCACAAAGGATTTTTAAGGTAGGAAGAAAGATCGGTGATACATGGCATCCCAAGGACACTAAGGCTTCGTCATGACCTCTAGAATATCTTGGTCTGAGCAAAAAAGGTTATCTAATGTTGAACCAGGTTGCGTGAGGTCGTGACGGAGAAGTTTCGTCTTTGTTGTGCTAAAAGATGAGCAAGACGATGATTCAGTGGTTGATTTTGTAGAACCTACAGATGTTAACGATGGGCAAATGGGATGGGTCTCCACAATTGGTGATGGTACCACCATTGTGGTGGGTTTAGTAGTCTTGACACCAAAAAATGATGAGCAGACAACACAAATCATGGTTCCTACGGAAGAGGAAATGAATCGTATGTGATGTTGCGTGTTGTCAACATTAGGTGGTGGTAAAATTTCCATAATGGCAGATTAATGGTGAGTGCAAGTGGGTTCCCATGATAACATTGACATATTAGGAGCCAACATATATTCCTCTATGTGAGGCTAGTGCTAAATTCTAAGTTGTCAAAATGTTTGTAACATAGGACATGTCTCGAAACTATGAGAGTTACTAGTGCGAACATTTCACACATAACTAGTTCTAACACAATAAATGGTGTGGGTGTCAATATCATCCATAGTGTGAGACAATGACGCTTGGTTGGTGTCATGAGGTGGGGCATTCCTAGGTGTCGACAGCCTCTGGATCTTAGTATCAGCATGAGGTGTCTCCCAATGTTAGGTTGTCTCAATGTTGCTCTCACTTCTTGAAAACATAGAAGGTACATACAATTTGCGTATGGTGTATTTGAGAGAAGATGTGACACTGATGGTGCAAGTGTCTAATGTGGTCAGGTCATGGAATATGGACCAAAAAGCGAAAGACAGCTTGAATATTTCCCAATTACTGACAATGATTTGCCAGGCGGTTGGGTCTATCACATATGGCACACGTGTGGGGTGGTTTTGACAATGTGGCCTGAGGTTTTTTTTTCTTTTTTCTAGATCTTGACTGATGGTGGTGGGAGTTAACATGTTAATGGGTTCCTGGTTGTGTCTCACGCGATATTTTGTCCTCGAATAAACACATGATGGACCTAGATCCATCATCACCCACTGGTGTGGTGTTATCTGGGGATTGGGTATGTGGTTTGACTAATGCTTAGTTCTCAACGATAACTCGACGTGTGAAATACAATATTTCATGGAATCGGGGAAGGTGTGGGCAACACCGAGTATGATGGTTTTGATGAGCACCAGTATTGTAACAAGAATGCTACAACTCCTGGGGTTACCAACTTTACTTTATCAACCCAGGGTTCATACAAACTTGGAGGTGACAGTGCTATATACACAAATAGATGCAATGGATCCACTCTTTTTCACTGTTGAGCTGGAGATAGACCACTAGGGTTTCTCAAAAAAACCTTCTATTGATTTAGAAGAAGTTTGATTACCAATGGAGAAAGGGGAATTTCACCCTAATTGAGAGAATTGAAATATTATCTACTGCAGTAATGAAAGACTGAGATAAATGCTTAAAATACACCACTCATCTAGCTATCTGTCAAGAGATCTTGCTTCAGAGGAATTCTAAGCTAACACATGTGGAACCCTAACTATCCTAAGCATGCAATCTGATCTAATCAAACACTTTATTTTTGTGCACATGAATGAACACAAGAACCTTTTCTTTTTGTCCTTTTTGTGAAAACATGAATGCTAATTATTCTTGATTGTATGACAGGTGAGTTAGGTGTGGAGAGAGGTGGTTGTGAAGGGTCATATGGATTGAGAGGCAAGCAGGGGTCTTCTCCTATCTTTTTTGATTCATTTTTCACAAATCAACCTCAAAACAGGCCACTATAGGTCGTCCTACATGATGTCCTAATGCACCTACAAGATCCCCTATATTCCTACAGGATCTGACCGAAAGCATGAGGAGTGATTTAAATAGTGGTATAAGGCTTAGGGAAGGTGAGTGATGGAAGGAATAAGGTAAGGAAGTGGCTAGGACTTCCTCAGAACTCAAACCAAAGTTTGTAGGATGGTTGGATTTGCTCAACAAGCATGGCAAGTTGTTCTTATGAAATGATAACTCGGTTTATGGACTTAGTGGATTTTGGCGATTATGGATGGATGAGGTTAGGCTGGGGCTACTGACATGAGATCTTCCTACACTATTGAAACTCCTGCAATACACACATCACTAGCATTTACCCATAAATCATGTCAAAACAAGAAAGATCTCCAACAACATAAGAAAACATAATTTCATCATTCATTTGCCTAGTTCATGCATGGAAATGTCGTGTAGCCTATTGTGAAACACCATGAAATCTAATACAAATATGGAGATATCAGAATAACAACTAAAACCTATCCTTGATAACTAAAAGATGCTAGCCTAATTAGTAGAAAAGCCTAAATTTCATAAGAAATCAGAATTCTATCTTTTTGGGGATGAATGGGAGTTTTTCCTTCAAACCATGGTCCTTGAAGGGAGGAGTGAGGCAAGATCCATCTTTTATCAACCTTTTTGGCATTCCTTTATCTCTCTAAATATACTACTAATGCTATGCACAAATGGAAGCAAACTAATCAAATTCACTAATGCTTGCAATGAAACAATGCCAAAATTAATTCAACAAGTAATCTATGAAATAACCTAAGCATACAAGTACAACAAGAGGAACCTCTACTACTAGGGTTGGGCCCTAACCCAAGAGATTTATCCCTCTGATTCAACTCAGTTCTGGATCAAGGAAATTCTCATCTTCATTAACATATCAAAAAATACATAACAGCGTTTTTCCACAATCCTTCAACTTGAAAGTGCTTAGTTATCTTGCATAAAAAAAATTGAATCCTAATGAGGCTCTAGGTCTCCCTATTTATACAGCTGAAGTTTCCAACAACTTCCTTAAATCTAGGGAGGCTTGGCTCCCAATTTAAGATGAATTGGTTCTTAACTATCACTGGCTCGGAAGCCAATGATCTTCATGACTCGGTTGCCTGCAACTCCGAGCTAGTGTGACTTGATTGAAGGATATTCAAATGAGTGATGATTTAATGAGGAAGATTTGTATCCTATAACCTCTCCTTCTTGTCTCATTCGAGTTCCTTCACCTTAATTAGCCATAATTTCCATAATTCTCTCCTAAAAACCTGCAATCAATGCACATTAGACCACTAGACATAACATCTTACTTTTACTCATCTCATTAAGTAAAATATAATTAAAACATGTAAGGAATTATGAGAAGAGTTTATTTTAGTAATCTTGGAGGTGTATCAAGGTCCATATATTTACCCAATGATGAGACTCATCATCACTCCCCTACTGAAAGTGTTTATCATCCTCTGAGCAACTTAATCTATGTCCATGTCCTTCATTTCTCTAGTGGCTTCCCTGACATCCCATGCTTTTGTTGTAGTCTCCTCTTCCTGTGAATAAAATCCTGCCTTCCTCTCTTTCTCTTCCTGCTGCTTTCTTTCTTCTTCTTATTTCCTTCCTTCCAACATTCCTAAAAGAAATGGCGTACTTAGCCTCTTATACATGGGGGTTCTATTTAGTGCCTCTCTCATTTTGTCAGGAGAATGGTATTCTCTGATTTTTAGGTTGTAAGGCAAGGTGTTCCATCTCCTTTGGCAAGCTTTCATGCTATCATCTCCTAGCAATCTGAACATGTCTTCAAAGTGTGTGACTACTTGTTCTTGTGCAGAAAGGTACCTAGGTGCAAGCTTGGGATCATTTGCAATGATGTTTTGGGTGATGATGACATCCATTGGGTTAGATTATTCAACTATGATCATAAGGGGTTATGTCTCTTCTTTTTCCATTACCTTTTTCATCTTTGTAGCTCTTGCCTCCTCATGATTCATCCATGATGCTAAGGCCATCAATTGCAAGTCTCCTAGTTTTGAATTTGGGTCCCACACATTTAAATCTGTCAAGGCCAAGTTGTGTAGGTAAAACTCATATATTTTTGCTCTATCTTCCAAGGTGATTTGATCACAAAGATCAATGAATTGTCTATAGTCTTGGAAGGGAATAGTTCCTCTTTGTGCTAGAGTCTTGATTTGGAATTGTAGCCATTGTTCCTTGAGATACAAGGCATAAGACTTTGTTGGCATCCTGCACTGGATTGCCTCCAAGGATAAATTGGCCATAGTTGCCAATTGGCTTTCCCTTTCTTGTAGATGTTCCCTTATCCATGCATTCTTTGTTTCTAACTGAGATTTCATCATTGCTTCTTTGTCCCTTATGTTGCTTAGTTCTCTGCCCATCTCCTTCAATTTCTCCTCCATGTGGCCTACATCCTCCACCCCTTTTGATTTGGCAATTTGCATCCACCTGTGTGTCCTTTCCCTCTCTTTTTAAAGTTCAAATAATATGGGAATGGAAAAATTTTGTGGGATTACACTAGCTCCTTCAATGAACCTATAGTAGGCACTGAGGTTTGGCTATGGACTAGGTTCTATCAGTTCTTGGCCTTCTTTATTTGTTTCTTGTTGAGTGATACCTTCTTAGTCCCTTTTCTATGTTTCCTGTAGGTTTGATAAAGTTTCCTGTAGGATGGCCTCTACTTCCTGTAGGTTTGTCTATGTCTCCTGTAGGAGACCTTTTCCCTTTGATGAGGCTAACCTTGTGATAGGCCTCCTAACATAAGTGATGGGAGATTTGGGAGAGGCTTGTTCTGATGATCCTTCTCCTTGATTTTTCTCTAGAGGGGCTACCTTTTCTTGCTGCTTTGGTGAATCCTCAATGACAATTGGAGTTTGGTGGGGGTTTGAGGTCTCCCTTGTCTAATCCTAGTGCTCTTTCTTGTCCTGAAGTACAGTGGGGTTTGTCTTTGCCTCTTCCCCTTTGATTTGATAAGTGTACTTAGGGTAGTAAGAGCAGTTTCTACCTCTTTCTCTATGGGCTTTGGAGATACCCTCAGTGATTCTTCTCCTTTTGTACCTTGAGTTGTAGACTTTGGCTCATCCTTTTGTTCTTTTCCCTCTTTTCCATTTTCATTCTCATTTTCTTCTTTGTCTCCACCTTCCTCTTCTTCTTCTTCTTATATTTCTTCACTCTGCCCATTTGTCTCTTCTTTTGTTTCTTCCTCTGTCTCCTCTTCATTCTGCTCCTTTATTTCTTCTTCTTTTCCCTCCTTTGTTTCTTCTTCATTTTCCTCCTTTGTTTCTTCTCCCTTCTCACTAGCAGTGGGGCTTTTGTCATATTCAAGAGCTTGAATTTCTCCTCTTTCCTACATGTCTCTGAAGGTTCTCCATGTAATATAGAGTCTTAGGTTTTGTAAAGCATCTTCAAGGAGGAGTTTTATCAACCAATGATGGGCTAGTTGTTGATGTTTTCCCTCCTGCACTTTGATGTTCATGTCTATCATTGAATCTAGAAGGAAATAGGGTATACTCAATCTGTTTTTGAGGAGGCGTGTTCTCTCCAAATCTCAGTTCTTCGAGGAGTCTGAAGTGGTATCCATACATCATATTGTATCACCCATCACATGATATGTATTTAATGAGGTGGTAGCTAACTTCATTCCAAGGGTATGGAATGCTTTCCCTTCTAACCCCATTTTTGTCCTCAATGGGCTCCTCCCCTTCCAAAAAGAATCTTTTTTTTGCAAGGGTGATTCTACCCTTGTCCTCTTTTATCCATGGTAACCCTAAAGGGAGTATAGTGGTTCTGCTTATAACTTCAAGGGTAATTACTACTTATAAGCCTTTCACCACAGCAGTGGCATTGGTCCTAGTGAGGGGTATAAGTGAGAGTGAAAATTCTCTGGCCACATCAACATCATATCCTCTCATCCTCTCAAAGAACCGCATCCATTGGTGCCTTGTGAAAATTTACACTACAAGAGGATGTTGGTGGATCCTTATTGTGCTTGTGGGTTCTCTCTTATTTAAACCTCTTCTCATCTTTCCCTTGTAACTGTGGAGGCTTGTGAGGATACAATTTAAGAATTTTGGTTGGTGAGGGAGGTATGAATGTTAACTTTTAGTGACATGCAATACAACTCTCCTATATTGCAATTTCCTTAATCAAATTGAGGATTTTTTCTTCTTTCAAATGGAAACTATGGAAGGTATAGCTCATACCTCACTTTTTACATTCTGGTGAGGATAAACTTTGATTTCTCCTCCCTTAGTGCCCACTAACATTCATGTAGGTTGATTCCTTTGTATCCTGTAGGCTTCCTATAGGTTTCTTATGTTGTAGATGTTGATTGTCTCCTTTAGGTGCTGCTTCAAGAAGGTCGAGAGCAACCTCTTCGTTCGTTGACTTCTCGAAATTGTTTTTTCTCTCTTTTTGTGGGAGTCAATGTTTTATTTCCATATATGGATGATCGTGTGGGGTGGTGTGCTGGTTTTCCAAGTACGAGCACCTCCTTTTGGATCGTTGGTCCCACTATCATTCCATCATTCCACCTCACCTCGTAATCATCTCCCACTCCTTTCCTCTGTAACTTAACCATTTTTGGCTTTATTCCCTCTTTCTCTTGATTTTACTTTTGCCACTTGTGGAGTGGTCTAACTATTTTCTTCTTGTCAACTGGTCGAAGGTGGCCAAGTTAATTGGCCACCTTTACTTATAAAATCAAATCTCACATAATCCTACCATTTTGATCATATCGTATCAACGAGAGATCATGAGTAAGATGACATACTTGTGGGTAAGATGCTTTGATGAAGATGCATGCTGGAGAGTGATGCCTTTTTGCTATATTTTTGTTACATATTCTTCTGTGTATTTGTCTCTTTTGATGCTTGTTTCTTTTGATGTGCAGGTGTTGGAGAGTGATGCTAGTGATCCTTTTTCTGTTGTAGAGCTTTGGAGGATCTTCTTCATCCCTGGAGTTCATGTGCTAAAGATGGATGCGAACTGTGAGGTTTCCTTTATGGGATAGGCTTCTACAAGATTTCCTATAGGATACCTACAGGATGTCCTGTAACTGCCTTTCCCTAAACTTTTATACTTTTTCTCAACTCTGAAGCATAAGGGATGTGGAAATGAGTGGAGAATGGTGAAAGGGAATGGTAGGTGAGAGATGTTGTCTCTAGGTCTTGTTCCTATTTTCCTCTTCTCTCTCTCTTCTGTTTTTTTTTCATAACTGTATATTTTTTTAGAATTGATTTCTTTGATGGATGCAGGGGTGACATGGTGATGAAAGGAATGGCTATGATATGGTGGAGTAAATGGTTTTTTTTTTTCAAGGACTTGGTGGGATGGAAGCTGAGACTTGCTCTACCACCATCACCGCCTTACTGATGCTATTGATCTATATATTTTTTTGAATTGATTTCTTTGATGGATGCAGGGGTGACATGGTGATGAAAGGAATGGCTATGATATGGTGGAATAAATGGTTTTTTTTTTTTTCTTTAGGGACCTGGTGAGATGGAAGCTGAGACTTGCTCTACCACCATCACTGTCTTGTTGATTCTATTGATGAAGTCTTGCTTTGACAAGGACTTCTTGTAGATCTTTAATCTATACCTATTGACAAGCAAAGTGATAGCCTCTGCATCAATGGTTCTTATATGTACAGTACCATTATCATGACATTTTTCTATGACATAACGCCATAACCATATAGTACTTAACTTTCCTTTAAAATCCTCGTATTGGGAATCATAGAACAAAGCCCAATCACCTTCTTGAAATTGTTTGTCCTTTATATTCTTGTCATGCCAAATTTTCCTTTGAACTTGAGTCACCTCTATGTGCAGGAGGGCCTACATCCTAAATTCATCTAACCCATTCTGCTGGTGCAATATTTCTTGTTGTGCCCTGGTGATATCTAGATCTAGTTGTGTTGCCATTCTTAAGGTGTTGTATTCAAATTCAATGGAAAACAAGGCTTTCTTCCCATAGACCAACTCATAAGGGGTGAACTGAGTGGTGGTCTTCCAGGTGGTATTGTAGGCCCAGGTGGCCTTAACTAATCTGTATGCCCAATCCTTTCTGTTGTTGCTAATCACTTTGGTCAAAATTACTTCCAATGCTCTGTTGGCTACCTCCACTTTCCCATTATCCTGTGGGTGGTAAGGAGTGGATGTTCTGTGCTTGACCTTGTGCTGTATCAACAAATTCTCAATCATGTGAGATGTAAATTGACTACCTTGATCAATGACCAATTCTCTAGGGTACCTGTTGGGCGATTTAGTTGTCTGCTAAATCCCTGTCATTTAATTTATCAATCCGTGGAATCGTAAACTTAGAAGCAAACCAATATATGTGGGACCTTAGATGAAACAGGTGTAAGAAGTTTGTTTAGAATGGAAATGCATATTACAAATCTAAACTATGAGATCTACTCTATGAAAGCATAAAAATAATGTTTGATCAATGGAATTATTTTACTTTAGAAGATAGAGAAGAGTCTCTTGTTCAAGAGTCCTGGTTGTCCTTCTACCATCTTTCTATAATAACATTGCCACACACCTAAGAAAGCAGGAAAGAAAGCATGTAAATGAAAGCAAGTAAATATTGTTTCCAATTCAATTCTTAGCTTATGGAGAAGAGTCTCCTAACTTAGGAGGACTTGATTTCTCTAGATACTGAAAGGGAATCAATATTCACATAAATGTAATCTAGGAAAGCATATGAGAAAGTAAATCTTATTTCAATTTAATCTAGCTCATGGAGAAGAGACTCCTAACTTAGGAGTTCCTGGTTTTCCTTCTCACATCAAAACTAGCTACTAAAAGGAGATCAACCTTCACACAACAAAACATGGCCACAACATGAATTCATACTAAAATTATCTACAAGTATTTACAAGAAAGAAATAAGATGAACATCATAATTAAAATTAGTATATTCACAACATTAATTTACAACAAAGTGTACTTATCTCAGTATGGGGATCCTTCCATTCCTCAATGAGCACACATGAAAAACTATCACACCTCAAGAATCAAACAACACTCATAACTCATGATTTGGAGAAGATGATATTATTCATGTTGAATGAACAAACATAAATTTGGTGCTAATGAATAACTGATAAATGTTTTCTCTCCCTCCTCCTCCTTCATAACATAATTTGGAGGATGTTCCTCTTATTTATACATGAATTAGGGATATCTACTCAATAAATGTAGATCCCTTAAATATCTATTAGACCCACACTTGTCTCAACTTATCCCTAAATATTAGATACAAATCCCATGACACATCAAAATCTCCATGATCTTTCTCCTTGGAATATGGTCCACCTCTTGAGTTGAAATTCGAATTTGATCTTGGGAGGCCACATAAGGGTGCCTTGGAAGCTTCCAAATGATCTACACATGTCATCAAACTCAAGCCACTTTTAGGTATAAGCAAATACATGTTATTTCTCTAACTTTTAATCATAAATTCACTCTAAATACATGAAATTAATAACTTTGGAAAATGAGAACATAAACTCAAGTAATGGAAATATAGGGTTATGTAATGATAATATGGTGAAATGAGATGACAAAATGAGGATAAAAGGTGAAAATGGAGTGAAAATTAAGGTTAATTTGGAGGCCCAACATAGCCCCCAACTTAAGTTATTGCATGTCCTCATGCAATCTATTGCATTGATCATGATTTGATCTTTTGAATTGTCTTGCTTTTACATGAACTTTGGCTGATATCGATTTTTTTAACTTCACGTAATTTTCTTTTTGACAACTTTGTTCCTTTTTGCAAAGTCTTCTCTCTTAAAAACATTTGCTTGCAACATATTATTTTGGTTGGTTCTTGTGTGACAACCAAAATTTGTTTAGTATTGGTTCTTGTGTAACAATACTTTCATTGTTTTTGTGTTGCATCAAAAGACTTTGAAAACATTTAATCGAGTGCAACATATTAGTTTGGTTGGTTCTTGTGTAACAACCAAAATTTGCTTAGTATTGGTTCTTGTGTAACAATACTTTCATTGTTTTTGTGTTGCATCAAAAGACTTTGAAAACATTTAATCAACCTTTCTTTCTTTGATCATTATTTGCAAAACATGTAACATTTGAATCATAATGCAATAGTAGTTGGTTGGAAAAAGTATGTTGGTTAGGATGATATGTGTAGAAAGGATATATATGACATATGGAAGGTGATAATGGAATATGGATGTGAATATGAACATGGTGAAACATTTTCCAAAAATTATAATTTTAGTATTAAAGGAATTGTATGATAAAAAGCTAGGAAAGAACATACCTTTACTTACCTGAGTGGACAAACTGTCTATATGTAGAAAAGTGTAGCTTCTGCTGTTGAATCATGGAATGAAGAATACAAGAATGTGATATGTGTCTTGGTTGCATATATGATGGATGAAGTTGTGAATGTGGATCTTTTATTACTATTACTGAACCTGTTGAATCTTCTCTTGAATCATATAGTCTTCGTCTCGTCCCATATCGTGGCACAATTCTTTCCATGTGAATGAATGTGTCGATGTCTAACATGGAAAGAAGTCATTGGATTACCGACCATTGATGAATGTCGTTAACCAATGCGAGGCAAACTCACCATTAATGTCAATGAGTGCCAAGGTACCCAAGTACATCTTGCGAAGTGCGAATGCATGAGCTGATGTCGAGCCACTTGCAAGATCCAACAAACAAGAGACACTAATGTATTCCCATTGTTCATTGGCGAGAAGACTTGCCATTAGGGCATGCAAGCCTCAAGGTACTAATAATGACTCTAGTCTTTATCCCAGATAAGGTGCTAAGGTCGATGGGTCAAGACTTGTTGAAAGGTGGGCCTTAAGGAATCCCACATCAGTCAACACGAGTTCGTACAAATGATTGGTAGGACTATAGATACAAGATGTTATGGTCAAACAGTTTTTATGGCAAGGAAAGCAAAGCAAGAATTTATGCATGAGGTGAAACGATGAATTGAAAGGTAGGCAAAAATGTATGCGATTTAGAAAAGTAGACATGTATGAAGTCATGATGGATAAGGCAATGAATCAATGGACTTTAACATGGATGACTGATGAGGCTTTGAAGGAGAAGTTTGGGAAACAAATCATGAAAACAAAACATTTCTCTATAGCCATAAATGTCACGACATTTGTAATTAACTCCTTCAAGCTTCAATAATGAAGTGATTTCGAGAGATCACATCTTCATGGACTTGGATCATCGCGCACCTGTAAAAGCTTAGTACAAATCTTGCATGAAAATTGTGAGATCTTTTTGAAGAACATAAAATTCAAGTATGAGTATGAATGCTTAGCAACCAATATAAAATGAAATGAATTTTTTACCTGTTGCCTTTGCGCTAGTTCCTAACTCCAATAAGACAAGTTAGCATAAAATATTTCCAGCTGTTAAGAAATTTCCATTTGCAAATTATTTTGAATTTCTTTTTTTTTTTAATTTTTTTTTAATGGCTTTGATTTTTTTATTTGTTTTTTTTTAATTGTTTTGATTTTTTTAATTGTTTTATTAAAATTTGTTTTGGATGGTTAAATAAAATAAAATAAATGTGTTGCATTGTTTTGATGGTTTTATTTTATTTTTATTTGAATTGTTTTATTTTATTTTATTTTTAATTTTTTTTTTTAATTAAAAACTTTAAAACTATTTTATATGGTTATTAAAACCTACAAATAAATAAAAAAAAAACATAATAAAATCAAATCTCTTAAATTTTTTTTTTTTGTTTGAAAACAAAGTGCAGTGAGCACTATGCATGGAATTTTATTAATTAAACACAAGCACCCTGAGAATCAACCCGTGCTCTTTAATCACTTTGATGGAGAGAACTCGTCGGCCATCATCAATTCTTGTTTGTCCTCCATTGCGTGATCATTATCTCCAGCATAACGAATCAAAAGTGGAGATAATTAAATCCAACATTACCAAAATTTCTATCCATTCATGCCCAGCAAAGCGATAGTGAGGCAAGCAAAGAGTTAACGAAAAGAAGTTCAACTTTCTTACCCCGTACTCTGAACCATCAGCTCCCGCAAAACCAAGTTCTTCGCATCCTTTTCGGCTTCAACATTTAAAAGAGAATGTGGCTCCATATTTTGCATTTCATCGGAGAGATAAGAGCAGTGGTGAGTTTCAGATAGATCGGAAGAACTCCTTATACATTTTTGACGTAATGCAACTGCCTGTAATGCATCCTGAAGTCTGCTGCATTGGTTGCATATTCTGTGCAGGAAATGAAGATTGATGATACTCTTCAGAGAATTCAATGTATGATTGCGGCAATAAGTCCATGCTACTGGAGTCTGCAAAGTTTAGTTTAGCAGGCTCTTGTATGGAAGAGACAGTATCAAACATGGATTGAGCAGGTGAAGATACGAAAGGATGTTTATATGTGCCAGAAATACTATCACATTCTGTGATGCTGGAGTCTCCCTTGAATGATCTTCCAGCTGGACTATCTGGCTGCACATTCAAAATGGAAATCACTAAAGCCCCTCTGCTGAATCGTTTCTTGCAGTTTCTGACACTGTTCCCTGGCCTCGTCTCTTTCTCGGCAAGTTATAGGAATAATATTCAATAGTTGTCTCACATTCTCTTCATGCCGTTTGACTTCATCTTTTGCACCTAAGCGAGTGGTTTCCAACTCCAACGTTGTGCTGATATGGAGGACGTCTCTGATTCTAAAATTACAAGGGAATTGAAAATCGATGAGCCTTTGGAAGATTCAGTAGAGGCGAAGAAGGCTAAGGATGTTCTTCACGAAGCCAACCATACAACAGAAGTTGCTCAGGAGTAATGGAGTTGCACTTCACACAATAAATCGACATTAGCAATTTGGTTTTCATTTATGCCGTGTAAAATCATCAGAAGTTGTTGCATTGTTGTAGGCTTTGTGTTGAATCAGACCAAAACCTAATCCCTTATCGAATACTGCAAGCAATTCTGAATCATCCCTTCTTGGATCTTGGGCAAAATGGGTCTATGGGGAGCCTTGATGGAAGTTATTCCTGCATATACAGGCCTCTCACCAGTGACATTCTTCACACTTGTGGCTGTGTTAGTCGGTGTTTACAACCTTCTAAGCGGCCTGTTTGCGGCGCCTCCACGACATGCTAGCAGGGAATCCATGGTCATGGAACCTCTCCCCCCTCCAGTTCAGTTGGGTGAAGTCACAGAAGAGGAGTTGAAGGCCTATGATGGCTCAGATCCAAAGAAGCCCTTGCTGATGGCCATCAACGGCCAGATCTATGATGTGTCCCAATCCAGAATGTTTTATGGTCCAGGTGGTCCATATGCCTTGTTTGCTGGAAAAGATGCTAGCCGAGCCTTGGCAAAGATGTCTTTTGAAGAAAAGGATTTAACCGGCGATACTGAAGGTCTTGGTCCATTTAAATTAGATGCACTGCAAGATTGGGAGTACAAATTTATGGGAAAATATTGAAGAATCTTGGAAGATGCTTCAATTCCTCAGGACTCTGTCCTTGATAAAGCCAGGGAGTTAAAGGAGACAGCATTGTGCTTTGCATGGTTCGACCCAATGATGCGACGAACCGAAACAATGAAGTGGCCATCATATGTATACAGGCTAGCAGCAGATACTGGCGAAATTAACATGTCAAGACTGAAAGGCAATCAGATCTGGTTTCAAGTGTCTCAGATGAACTACCCATAACTGTTTTCTTTTTTTATTATACCAAATTTAGCTATTCTTTCATAATCCACAGACACTCGTTTGGAACGTGTTCCAGCCATTGTTGTGAACTCTCCAGGTACACAAAGGATGACAAACTGACCAATCCTTAGAATCTGAAGCGGAAGAATAGATGGTGCCCATGCATAAGGTTGAGTCATTTCCCCTGTGTGAAATCGAATGCTCCAGGACCATCAATTGTTCCAGCAGCAAAGCCAAAGCCCATTGCAGTATTATAAAACAAATTCATTCACTAATGTAAATTCTATTTTGCAACATGTCATTGGAGCAAGAAAAGACGAGACGACATAAGAATAGACCTGACAGCATCGTGACATGAGACGGATAAAAGTGGCCAACAACAAGCAGTTCCATCATCTCTGTTATTGAGAAATTAGGGACAATCTGTCGTGCTGACATTGCAAACACGAGGCAAAGAGGCAGCCCTGTAGCCAAGGAACTTTGCAGGCAGAGATTGACCCAAACAAGCGCAGACTTCATTAAAAGAGCCCTGTTTGAAAATACTCTGAATATTTAGACAACACGCCGGTGTAAGATCCTTGAAAATCAGGTACAAGGAGCATGGAGCCCGAGCTTGTAGCACTGTGGCACAATCTATGGCACCTGATGTTCCCACTTCCATTGCACTCATCACTGCCGCCACAAGAACCACGACCATCACAATCTTGGCGACGGCCATTCTCAGTATGTCTGGTCAAAACCCTCGTTACAAAATATGTTTCCAACGAAAGATGCCCTCTTCACGCAGTTTTCAAAACTGCAGTTGGAGACCCGTTCGTTGTAGTTATAAAACACGTGGCTCCAGAATCTCAATCAATACCAAAGCTCGATTTTTTCATGAGGAATTGGCGCGATATTTTTCCTATTTTACTAACAAAACCTTGATTTTCCTCATTGATCAGAGCGACTTCACATACATCATCGATTCTCGAGATTATTCATGTCGGATTTATGCCTCATGCCCGAGATTTTCTCCGTGATTGAGCCCATGATTTCCCTAAAAGAGGGGATCTTCCCAACTGCGTTCTATATACCTGCCTATCTTTCATTGTCGTTGATATAATCAATTTTTCATGTTGCACAGATTGGTCATAATGGTGGAAGAAATTTTCCCATTCCAGGAAGATACAACACACACTGGTTGGCTTGGTAAAGAGAGAAAGAGGAGGCAGTCAGTTAGCCCCACCAGCGAACGGGAAGCTGCAGGATAGAGCCAAGCCGCTACACCGATCAGCGACGAGGGTTTTCTTAGAGCCACTAACCCCTGCCATTTAGGGAGATAAACGTCAAAGCCATTCTGGAGTATGAAAAATATTCACTTCTTTCTCGAAATGAAGATCTTAGCCACCCGTTCAGTATCCCTTCCTATCCCAGCCAGCTAGCCTGTTGTTCCTACATTCACTGATGTTCCAATCATCTTGCATATGTTGGGCTTGTAGACGCATAAGCAAAAGCACCAGAGACCTGGGCAGTGATCTTCTCGCATGGAGGGCTTTTATTGACTATCCCGGGCCGGTGGGTTCAGGTATCATTCGATTGCTTGCTACAAATGCTTATACCATAGCCCCTGTCTCTATACAGTTCCAGTGCAAAATGGAAAAACTTATAGATGGATCATCATTTGCGCAACTCTCTTCACAACAATCTGCAGATAATAATTGGAATGTATCTTGCTGAAATACATCTTTGCAAGCTTCATACTGAAGTTGAAAGGCATCAACTTGGACAACACCACACAAGAGGCTCTGTAGGTCTTCGAGCACAGTGCTAGTCCCTAGGGCATCGGTCCAGCTAGGCACCCACGTGGCAGGAAAGACATACGGCTCTCCCTCGTAGCTATTTCGTATCCTGTCCAGTTCTGACACGTCGGATGGAGCTTGCGGGGAGCGCTTCACTTGGACGAGAGAAGGAAGAGACGCTTCTAGTACAGGGAGACGATTTGCAAAATGTTCCAATATTTGGCGACCACTTACCATTGCCTCTGCCATGTTGTCCTATTTTTTTATTGTTTTGTATTATTATTAAGAATTTTTTTTTTTGTTAACTAAATTAAAATTGATTTTTTGAAAGTAAAATTGTTGTATTTTGTTTTGTGTAATTTTTTTTTTTTTTTTTAAATCTCTAAAAAGAAATTTAATTTGATTTATTTTCTAATGTTTTTTCCTAACTTAAACAAAAATATAAAATTGATTTTTTTTTTTTTTTTTTTTAATTAGTAGATCAATTTTTTTTGTTTAAACTAAAAAAAATAAAAAAAAAATAAAATTCTATTCCTAGTTACTACCAAAATAAATTTAAATACAAAAAATAAAATGAAAAGGAATTTATTCCTAAGAATTTTTATGTTAAAATCATTTTTTTTTTTTAATTAAAAATGAAAACTAATTTTTTTCTAAATTTATTTTTATAAAAAATTAAATTTATTTCTAAAGAATTTTATTTTATTCTATTTTTTATTAAAATCAATTCTTTTTTAAATAAAAGAAATTGAATTTTTTTTAAATCAAAATCTCTTTTTTTTTTTTTAAATTAAAATTTTATTCTAACCCTAAAAAAACTTAGGATTTTTATTGATTTAAGATGATTTTTTTTTTAAGCAAATGGAGACAAGTATATTGCTACCCTGAAAACATTTATAAACATGCTACTTTTTGATCCTCGAGATCGTACAAAGACGCAGGAGGAGAGCATACTTATTCGAAACATAAAATATGATCCTACCTACTCTATGCTGATTGAAGATTACAAACTATTACGTGTAATTAAATTTCCAGTGTAACCATTCACGCAATAGTAGTAAAAATATATTCATTTTCAATTTCGCAATTTTAAAATGAAAATATACAAGGATGATCGAATCTAGTTTTTGTGAGTATGATCTAATGAAATAAAAACAAAATTGATCTAACCTTGTACTTGTTTGAAACCATCAAAACCACTTGTCGATAAGGCTTTCATAGGCGTGATTTCCATTCTCATTCAGATCATGCTGCAACTTCTCTTCGTCCTCCTCATTCTCTTGTTCAAACAATGGTTCATCATTAGATATATAGGATAATTCTTCAAATGTTAATTCATTGTTTTCTTCTAGAGGAGTAGTTAAGCTCTTGGCTGCTGTCAAGATCTCTTCTTCGCAAGAAGAGGAGATCCTAACACTTGCTAGGATCTAAGCGAGTTGTTCCAAACTTATACTCATAGTTTTTCCATATATGCATATGGACTTTTATTGTGTTTTTGTTTTTTTTTTTAATGAATGGGGGGTTTTTAATTTGTGTTCTATTTCTATGTTTTCTATATGAGAATAAACTTAAATGAAAATTCCTAAATGCAATTAATCTTAAATGATCCTAAATAAAAATTCTTCCTAAACAATCTTCCTAACTAGCTTACATCTAAGTTTGCTTCCCTGGCAACGGTGCCAAAATGTTGGGCGATTTAGTTGTCTGCTAAATCCCTGTCATTTAATTTATCAATCCGGGGAATCGTAAACTTAGAAGCAAACCAATATATATGGGACCCTAGATGAAACAGGTGTAAGAAGTTTGTTTAGAATGGAAATGCATATTACAAATCTAAACTATGAGATCTACTCTATGAAAGCATAAAAATAATGTTTGATCAATGGAATTATTTTACTTTAGAAGATAGAGAAGAGTCTCTTGTTCAAGAGTCATGGTTGTCCTTCTACCATCTTTCTATAATAACATTGCCAAACACCTAAGAAAGCAGGAAAGAAAGCATGTAAATGAAAGCAAGTAAATATTGTTTCCAATTCAATTCTTAGCTTATGGAGAAGAGTCTCCTAACTTAGGAGGACTTGATTTCTCTAGATACTGAAAGGGAATCAATATTCACATAAATGTAATCTAGGAAAGCATATGATAAAGTAAATCTTATTTCAATTTAATCTAGCTCATGGAGAAGAGACTCCTAACTTAGGAGTTCCTGGTTTTCCTTCTCACATCAAAACTAGCTACTGAAAGGAGATCAACCTTCACACAACAAAACATGGCCACAACATGAATTCATACTAAAATTATCTACAAGTATTTACAAGAAAGAAATAAGATGAACATCATAATTAAAATTAGTATATTCACAACATTAATTTACAACAAAGTGTATTTATCTCAGTATGGGGATCCTTCCATTCCTCAATGAGCACACATGAAAAACTATCACACCTCAAGAATCAAACAACACTCATAACTCATGATTTGGAGAAGATGATATTATTCATGTTGAATGAACAATCATAAATTTGGTGCTAATGAATAACTGATAAATGTTTTCTCTCCCTCCTCCTCCTTCATAACATAATTTGGAGGATGTTCCTCTTATTTATACATGAATTAGGGATATCTACTCAATAAATGTAGATCCCTTAAATATCTATTAGACCCACACTTGTCTCAACTTATCCCTAAATACTAGATACAAATCCCATGACACATCAAAATCTCCATGATCTTTCTCCTTGGAATATGGTCCACCTCTTGAGTTGAAATTAGAATTTGATCTTGGGAGGCCACATAAGGGTGCCTTGGAAGCTTCCAAATGATCTACACATGTCATCAAACTCAAGCCACTTTTAGGTATAAGCAAATACATGTTATTTCTCTAACTTTTAATCATAAATTCACTCTAAATACATGAAATTAATAACTTTGGAAAATGAGAACATAAACTCATATGGTAATGGAAATATAGGGTTATGTAATGATAATATGGTGAAATGAGATGACAAAATGAGTATAAAAGGTGAAAATGGAGTGAAAATTAAGGTTAATTTGGAGGCCCAACAATACCCAAACTTATAAAACATATTTTCCCTTAAGAATTCAACCACCTTTTCTTCTGTTATTTCTTTGATGGCCTTGGCTTCAGCCCACTTGGTTAAATAGTCAGTGCACACAATGATGTACTACTTCTGTTTGGATGGAGGGTCAATGGCCCAATAAAATCCATGCCCCACTTGTCAAATGGTTCGAAAGTCACTTAAGGTTGCAGAGGCATTTCATCCCTTGGGGTAGGTTTCCCCATCCTTTGGCACTGATCACACTGACTGGTATACCTCCTCACATCTTGGTGAAGAGTGGGCTAGTAATAACCATCTTGTAGTACCTTGAATGTTGTTCTTTTGGCTGCAAAGTGACCTCCACAAGGCCCATTATGACAGGTCAAAAGGATTTCAAAGGCTTCCTCCTCCCTGACACATCTTCTTAGAATTTGATCTGGGCCTAGCTTGAAGAGATTGCCCCTAATCCAAGTGAATGGGGCACTCTTCCTTACGATCTTGCTCTTTTCCTTGGAGGACAAGTTTGGTGGAAATTGTGCAGAACCCAAGTAATTTTCTATGTTAGAAAACCATGGAGAGAGAACTGAAATGGAAAATAAGTGTTCATATTGTAACTGATCATCAACCATTCCTTCCTCCCATATAGGCAAAGTCAGTCTAGATAAAAAATCTGCAACAACATTCTCCTTGCAAGGCTTATCAATAATTGTTAAATCAAACTGTTGCAATAAAAGTAACCATCTAATAATCGGGCATTTACATCAGGTTTATTCATCAAGTATTTAATTTTAGCATGGTCATTATGTAAAAATGTTTGGTAACGATTATTGTAATGCCTAAATTTATTTAATGAATGCACAATAACTAGGAGCTCTTTTTCAATCACTGTGTAGTTTAGCTCGTCTTTTGACAGATTCTTACTGATGAAGTAAATGGAATAAGGTATCTTGTCATCTATCTGGCCTAGAGTTGCTCCTATGTCTTTGTGAGAGGCATCGACATGTATATGGAAAGGAAGAGCCCAATTTGGGCCTCGAAGAATAGGTGCAATAGTCAACTTTTCCTTTAGGGTGTCCAAGGCTTCTTGACAACTTTCTAACCATAAAAATTCAGAGTCTTTGGCCAATAACCCAAATAAAGGAGAAGCTAACTTGCTGAAATATTTTATAAATATCCTATAGTATCCGGCTAAACCTAAAAAGCTTTTGACATCCCTCTGTTTTTGTGGAGTCAGGACCCTTTTGATGATGGCTATCTTATTTGGGTATACTTGTAGTCCTTCCTGGGATATTGGGTGACCTATAATAGTCAGTGCAATCATCAAGAACTCACATTTTTCGGGACTAAGGGATAATTTCATTTCAATGCATTTGTTCAGCACCTTACCCAGGTTAGAGAGAGCCTCCTAGAAATCACACCCATAGGGTGTAAATTCATCCATATAAATTTCTACTGCATCATGGACTAGCTCAGCAAAGATACTCAAGACTGCCCTCTGGAAAGTGGCAAGGGCATTGCATAGACCAAAAGGAAGGACCCTATAAGCAAAAGTACCCCAAGGACAGGTGAATGTGGTTTTATCCTAGTCCTCTGGGCTAATTTGGATTTGATTGTACCCGTTGAACCCATTTAGGAAAGAGAAAAACTTTTTCCCTGCCAGACCATCTAACACTTGGTCAATGAAAGGTAGAGGGAAATGGTCCTTCTTTGTTGCTTTGTTTAACTCTATGTAATCAACACAAACCCTCAACTTCCCATTTTTATTTGGGACTAGCACTTAAGAAGACACCCACTCACTGTCCGAGATAGGGTAAATGAATTTTGCGTCCATCAGCTTTTGCAATTCTTCTTTGACTATATCCTTAAGAGATGGATTCATTCTCCTTTGGGGTTGTCGGACTGGTTTGCAACCTTCTTTGATATAAATGTGGTGAGTACACACCGAGGGGTGCACTCCCTTCATTTCTTTGTAATTCCAAGCAAAGGCATCCAATGCTTCCTTAGCATGTTACATAAATCTTCTTCTTGGTGTGCAGAAAGAGGGGTTGATTTTCAGAGTTCTTTTAGGGTCGAATTCTATTTTCTTGACACGAGTAGGGTTTGAATCAACTAAGAATATATCAATCCAATGGTTTCTCTTGGTTTCCTTCACTACTTCCTCTAGAGACAAGGTGTTGGGAGTTGGATTTTTGGAGGATGTGTTTAACCAAATCATCTTCATCAAGCTATCCTCCTCCCATGGCAGTTTCTAGGGTATAGAGTTGGGTGGAGTAGACTTCATCTTCTTCCTCCTCTTCTAGCCATAAAGTTAAATCATGTTCTAAAGATGGCTGAGCAAGAGGGTACAAGACCAACTGCTTGGATATATGCCCATTTTTTATAGTCATGTTTCCAACCTTGCAGCTGATGTAGGCATCAACAGTGGCTAACCAAGGTATCCTAAGTATGAGAGGATAACCATTAAACTTGGTCTTAAGCTGGAGAACTAGGAAGTCTTTAGGGTACTCCCAGAAATCAATGGACTCCATCACATCCTCAATAATCCCCTCAGGGGCTACTGTGGATCGGCCTGCAAGCTAGAAGACTGTCGTGGTCTTTCTAAATGAGTCCTAGAGATTCAGCTTGAGCATGGTGTCCTTAGTCATTACATTAATGGTAGCCCCAAGATCAATCAAGGTATGTGGGACAATGGTGCCATTGATGTGCACATCTACTACAAGGCTTACAGGGTCTAAAAACTTTGGCCAAATTACCTACCCCAGCATTAAGTCGGACATCTATCCAATGACACTAATGGTAGGGGTGTCTCTTTTTCGCCTCCCTGGATGTTTGAAACACTTCTCTTTAATTAGTTTTTTGTAAATATGTACATCCTTAATGGCTTGGAGAAGTGGAATTTTGACACATATATTTTTCAATTCACCTAGAAGTTCATTCTCTTCTAGGGTAGGATAGACTGGATGAGTTAAATTTTAGGAAAGGGTGGTGGATTCACTCTAGGCATACTTTCCTCTCTTTCTTCCTCACTCTCCCTAGGTGGAGTTGAAGGTTGGAATTCATAGATCATGATGTCCTGAAGCCTCCAACATCTGATGCTAAAGATATGGCAGAATAGAGAAAGTGTGTGGAAAAGGAGAGAGGGGTTATCCTATAAGGAGTTTGAGATCATATTGTCTCAAATCTCCACGGTAAGGAAACTCCATTTGCAAAGTGGAAGGCTTTTATGGGCCTATTTCAAAACAACAACGACCACAAGAAGTTGGCATTGAAGGACAAACTCAGAAAGATCAAGATGGAGAAGTGTGAACCAATTCTGAAGTACTTAACCAAGTTCACGCATTGTCGGGATGAGCTTGGAAGTGTTGGGGTTACTATTGCAGAAGATGATCTGGTGAGCCTAGCACTTCTAGGACTTCCCAAGAGATGGCACAGCTACCAAGACTCAGTTAATGGGAGGGAGAAGCTACCATAGTGGGAGTGATTGTGGTTTGACTTGGTACACAAAGAGATTCAGCGAAACACCAGAGACGAATCCTCATTAAAGCATGATGGTGAGGACAAACGTGCCTTAGCTGGAAAGGTGAAGAAAGGGAAGGCGGAAGTCATCCCATTCTAAATTAGATTCCACTCAGGGCGAAAAGAAGAAGGACATGTCGAAAATTAAATGTTTTCACTGTCACGAGCTGGGACACTATCCCAGAAAGTGTCTGCACAAGAAGTCTGGTAAGAGGCCCTCGGGAGGAGTGGCAGGTGAAGCCCTTACTTCAAAATTTGAACTGGATTTCACCCTCATTGCTTTCATGGTGTCATCAGTGATGCTTAGTGTGTGGTACGTGGATAGTGGATCCTCATTCCATATGACCCAAAAAAACAGTTCTTTAGTAACTTGGAGGAGAAGGACCTATAGATGCACATCAAGATGGTAGATGGTGGGAGGTATAGCGAGACCAACATTGTTACAATTACCTTTCAGAGTGAGTCTGGTTCTCCCCTCACATTGAGAGATGTTATGTATGTTCCAGGTTTGAAGTAGAACTTGGTTTTTGTTGCCATGTTGGAGGATCATGGCTATGATGTGAAATTTAGTAAGGGAAAGGCTTTCTTTCGTCATATAGCCATAGGAAAGGTGAGTCAAATCAGGGTTCAAGTGAAGAAACTCTACAAATTGGAGGTAGAATATTGCGCTGCTTTGAGCACTAAATCAGAGAAGGTGCACAGCCAAGACATCGATGAGTTTTGGCATAGAAGATTTGGTCACTTGTGCCATAGAGCTTTGAAGATCATGCAGGAAATTTCTACAGGCTTCCCAAGGGTACACTAGAGTAGAGAGACACATGCAAAGGGTGTACATTGGAGAAGTACACCAAAGCTTCCTTTCATGACAAAGATATTTAAGCGCAAGTGATCCTTGATCTAGTTCACTCAGATGTGTGTGGACCATTCTCGACAGCATCCACAGCCAAGCACAGGTATTATGTAATATTTTTTGATGATATTTATTGTAAGTGTTGGATTTTATTCATGCAGAAGAAATATTAGACGTTCGCTAAATTTTTTGAAAGCACTTATCGAGAAAGATATTGGAAGGAAAGTTAAAGCTCTTAGAAGCGATAACAGTGGAGAACATGCGTTGAATGAATTCAAAAAAAAATTGCAACAAAAGGCATTCAAGAAGAGTTTATAGCACCTCATAACCCACAGCAAAATGGGGTGGCTGAAAGGAAGAAAACAAGTATTGTGGGAGCGGCACGGGTGATGTTACATAATCAGGGCCTACCATTTCACTTGTGGGTTGAAGCATGCAACACAACCGTTTATTTGCAAAACAGAAGCCCTCATCAAATTCTCGGCATGAGTACAGCAGAAGAATATTTTTCAAGTAAGAAACCAGATGTGGCACACTTCAGGATCTTTGGTTCATCAGTCTATTGTCATGTTACCAAGGATGCAAAGAAAAATCTAGAGCCAATAGTTGTTTGTGGGGTACACTGATACACCTCACAACTATCGGGTGTACCTCCCATCCAACATGATGACATTGGTCCATAGAGATTTTAAGTTCGATGAAGAGAAGGCCATGATATGTTCCCTTGAGAGGGATCTTCAGTTACATGATGTTGAGGAGCTTTTAGCTCCAAAGGAGGAACCTCAGGATGATGTGGAGCAACCACATGTAGAGGAGCAGAGAGTGGAATCACCCACTCATGTAGAGACTTCTAGAGATGGGAGAAAGCACACCAGAGAGGCTGATAGGTTATTTCATGATGCTAGAGAGAATGCGGGAGCACCCATATCACAACTTAGGTAGGGGAGGTCACCAAAGTGGTGCACTAGCTACATGGCTCTATTGAACAAGAGTGTAGAGATTGAGCCATCCTCATTTGAGGAAGCAATGAAACAACCAATGTGGGTTGATGCAATGGTTGAGGAGTATGACTCCATTATCTAGCAGACAATTCAGTGATGAGTTCCAGATGCCTTTACAAAGTAAATCAAGTAGAAAATGGGAGTGTGGAGAAACACAAGGCCATATTTATAGCCAGAGGGTTCTCTCAAGTGGAGGGAATTGATTATGATGAGACTTTTTCTCTTATAGCAAGCTACTCATCAATTAGATCTATTCTAGCATTGTGAACACATATGGGATCGAAGATACATCAGATGGATGTAAATACAACATTCCTCAATGGCATGATTGAGGAAGAGGTGTATATTGAGCATCTAGAACGATTTGGGACCTTCAACATAGAGTCACATGTATGCAGACTTAAGCGAGCGATGCATGGACTAAAACAAGCACCCTGTGCTTGGTACACCAGGATTGACATATATTTCACTAGGTTGGGCTTCATCAAAAGTGAAGCAGATGTGAACCTTTACCATATTGTGGTTGAAGGTAAATTATTGACAGGTGACAGGTGATGAGAAGTTGATTATATATTACAAAGAGGATCTTACAAAGAGTTTTAGATGAAGGACCTGGGGCTCATGCATTAGTTTCTTGGTATGGATGTATGGCAAGGAGATGAGGAACTATTTGTCTCTCAGGGCAAGTATGCCAACGAGATATTGAAGAAGTTCCACATGGAGAGCAGCAAACCCATGGAGACTTCTCTAGTTGGTAATTGGAGGAAGGAGGATGCTACTTCTGGTGAAGTAATGGAGGATACTATTTATAGAAAACTTGTGGGTTCACTTATGTATTTGGTGAACACGATCAGACACGTGTTTTTTAGTTAAACAAGTTATTCAAGCCATGGTTGAACAAACCAAACTGTATTGGAAGGCAGCTAAACATGTGTTGAGATACCTCAGAAGCACCACTATGTTTGTCTTTGGTACAAACGAACAGATGGAGTGAAGATTCAAGGCTTCACAGATGTAGATTGGGCAGGGATTCCATCTGACAAGAAAAGAACATCAGGTGAAATCTTTAGTATTGGTTCAGCAGTAGTTTCTTGGTACAACAGGAAGTAGAGATCAGTTGCACTCAGTTCAGTAGAAGCAAAGTACATGGCTGCTAGTCAAGCAACTTGTGAGGCTATCTGGATGAGGAAGATCCTTGTTGGGTTATTTATTCAACAGATGGATCCAACAGTGATTTTCTGTGAAAATCATAGTTCTATCAAAGTCTCTAAGAATCCATTTTCTCATGACTGGTCCAAGCATATTGACATCTGGTATCACCATCTACAAGATTGTGTGCAGAGGAGAATCATGTCGCTGGAATACATTCCTACAGAGGAGTAGGATGGATATGTTTTGACAAAGGAATTATCAAGATGAAAATTCGAGTTTCACGTAGGTAGGATTGGGGTAGCAAATAATCCCTTTCTTGTTGAGAGGGAGTCACTTAAAAATAACAACAAGAAAATCCTAATTTAATTTTTCCTTGAATTAAATTGTAACTCTATTATCATAGCAACTTGTAGCAATTAACTAAGTTAAGTTGACTTAGTTGGCTCAGTAAATTCAAGTTGGAAGTCTATCTAGAGTCATGTAGAGTGATCCCTCAATTTTAGGGGCCCAAGTTGAGTTCTTATTGAGTTTTAATTATTTAATTCAGTTTAACAAAGTTAAATTCAATTAAACTAGTTCTAACTGTTGGAGGAACTAGTGAGTGGTCAAGTGAATTAAAATGGATTTAATTCACATGCAATGTGTTATCGCCGAGTAATTTCCCAAGGTTAAAGAAGGAGATCACCAGGGTAACCACTAACCACTTTTAAGCTTAGGCTCTAGCCAACCTAAGTCCAGAGAGGGCTATCTCTTTATGATTTAGCTTTGTTCGCTGGGATTTTAGGCTAGTTCTTAATGTTCATTGGGGTTTTGGTTTCGAATTTAAGATTGGGTGGTGGAATTCTTTGAATAGATGGATAAAGCAAGGTATTTAAGCCATTGGGCCATGGAGTCAATAGATGGATAGCAGAAGTGGATCAATTCATTAAAGGGAATGTTCACAGGGCAAGCTAGCAAAGTAAAGAGAAAATTTGTAGGTCGAATGGGTGAAATGATCCTAACCAGGGTGAGAGAGCACTTAAGAATCCTCAGACCGGGGTTAAAATGAAGAACAGGGGATAATCATGAACAAAGGGCAATTAAGAATCCTTTGCTATAGATCACAAGGAATAACCTAAACTAAGGAGCAATCAAGAATTCCTTAACTTAGATTTGTGAAGAAAACATTCAATATGCATAACAGTCAAGACAGAGTGCAGTTAAGCAATTTCTAAAATATCATTCCATGTTATAGCATTCATATTTTTAGAGATACAAATAAGGCTGTGGAAAACTTAAATAAATAAATAAAAAAAAAAACATTGAACGTGAGAGAATACTTATTTGAACTTTGCTTTACACAAGAATCCAATGAAATATCTGATATTTATTCCTTGATCCAGCTAGCTGATCCAGTCATTGATACAATAGAATTTCAGACTTAAGAACAAGAAGTCTATAGAAATTCTTGGAATCCACCCTAAAATACTTCAAATGAAGAAGTATTTATACAAATTCTAAACTGAAATATCTTGAAAAAATATCAAGATTGGTTTTACAAATATCTCAAATTGTTTTACATTAATAGAACTTAAATAAAGGACACTCAAAACTAATGAATCTATTTGGCACTATATTTATGGATTTAGGGTGACAAATAAGAGAAATTCAAATTTGATAGCAACTCTTAATTGATGATGAGGCTTCCAAGTCACTAACTGCCTCCTTCCTTTGTGCATTATGCCCCAGAAATTCTGCAAACATAGGGTCTAGTGATACCCTTTTATATCTCCATATGAGATAGATATGTAAAAAGGGAAAGAGGTTATTGTAGATAAGCATGTTATGGAGATAAACCTCTCTCATTTTCCCAAATTTCAGCTCTCGCTATTCACAATATTCTCTGCAAAAAGATGTCAAAAACAGGCCTTTGAACAGTCTAAAACATAGGCTCTGAAGAGATGCATGTATCTCTCCTTTTGTAATACCTGTGTAAAAAGTGAGATAGGTTTTTGTATATTGACCTTTTAGGAACACAAACCTCCTCCAGTTTCTCAAAATGCATCTTGGATTGGCCACAATAGTTTCTTCAAATTATGACTTAAACAGGAAATTTCTGGAAGATGTACCATTTCTGCTCTGTTTTTTCATCTATCTTCACTTTGATTTTTCAATCTAATACACTTTTACTGATACTCTTTCATCTGATACACTTTTACTTTGATGACCTGTCAATATCCTTTACTGTGTTTTACTTTTACTATACATTTTAACTTTTTACTATGTATTTCAACAGTAAATCATTTAGTTTTTTTTATATGTATCAGCATATGGTAATGGATATTGATCAACTTTCTATATGTTTTGTTCATCTGCATCTCTAATCTGGTTACTCTGTTATGAATTGTCACTGCTCTGTATAAATGTCCTCTTCTCGGCTCTGTGTGTAGTAGTCTTCATCTTCTATTCCTTGCGTAACTGGTATTCTGCTTCTATATTTATGCTTTTAACAGGTTTTTGGTCTGAGTCTTGGAGTAAACAGGTTCTTTGACTAGTATCAGAACTGTTTATCCAAGCTCTGATCTTAGTCTGATAACCTGAAAAATTTAATAATATTTTAATAAAACAACGGTTTGCATGAAGGGCGTTTGATGGCTTTATTTACAATGGGATGCCTGGAAAAGGTCTTGGGGCAGCGTTTTGGACATAAACAGAGGTGAAATCGCCTCGCAGAGGCTTAGGGTGGCGATGAAGGGTTTCATGGGTTTACAGTGTAAAACTGGTGAAAAGCGAGAAAACATGGGTTTTCAGGGTTTAAACTTTAGCGAGCAAACTTTTGAAATATGGCGCGAAATTAATATTTATTGAGGACAAGCGGTTTATCGAAACGGAGGGGAAATAGTTTTGGAGGACCATCACACCACTTTTGTGGTGCGGGTGGTATTCAGGAGGGGTCACCCAATGCCATACATTGTCTAACACGTAGCATTGGGGGCCGGGAGGAAAACCACTTTATCAGGCGGTTATTGTTCAGCCATCGAGCGTGGCCGATATGGTTGTGCGTCGTTGGATGTGGGGGAGGGATGATCAACGATACTCGGGAGGCAAAGCTGCGCAGGGGAAAATGAAGGGGGTTGATGGGGGGCCCAGGGATTTAGTTATGGTGGTTCGGGATTAGTTTAGGGACTAATCCAGGGTTAAGTGATCGGGTCGGGCTTTAATGAGGGATTAGGGAGTTGGGTGAAGCGTGATGCAGGATTAACTTAGTTTACCGAGGTTAGGTAAGCTTGGTAGAGTTATAGCGGGATAAGGGGTAGTTTATATTAGTTCTTTATTTAAAACTAGGGAGCGGGGGTATTTATATAGGGAATTAATTATTTACGGGAAAAAGGGTTATATGGGTTTTATCTAATAGAATTAGTTAATTAATATGAAAATGCAATGGCAGGGGATGGGTTTTTTCCTAAGTAAAGAGGTAAAGTGTATACAATTGCGCTTTAGGCTTTAAATTTAGGAAAAATGGCTTTTTAGTGGGTTTTTTGTGCGAAAGGGTTTTAAATGGGAGGGTATTACTTCCTTAGGTAAATTGGGTTTAAACCTTAGGAAAGTGGTTTATATGGGGGTTTTATTACTTTTCCTAGGTAAATGGAGTTTAACCTTAGGAAAAGGGGTTTTCTTAGGGGAATGAGGGGAATGAATGAATTATAAGGGAATTTAACACCTTTCCTTCTTAAGTGATCAAGCCAAGGGTTCAGTCCCACCAAAAGTTAGAGAAATTCTCTAAGCCTCTTTGACTTAAAGAACTATAGGTATTAATATTTTTATTGTGAAAGGGAAGTTAGTAAGTGTCATAGGGGTTAAAATGAATGAGGGGGTGTTAAGTAAATCATATTGTAAACCATTGTTTTTGCTTTGTCCTCTACTTATGCACTTTTGAAAATTGCATTTAATATGATGACATAAGTGCATTTGTATAATCACATGACATTTCTGCAACCTTTCTACTACTTACCCACTTACTCATCCTACCATTTTTTCTTCACTTTATTTGGGTGCATTTAGGCTAGCAAACCCTTATCAATCTTTTTCTTTTCTTTACAAAATAAACTATCTAATTCTAACCTTATATCATCCAAGGGCTCAGATTAAACTGATGAGCTCCTTTTATTCACTCTACCTATCTAATGATCTACCAAGATTACACTGTTTGGTCAAATTTTATTCTCTAATTATAAACATAAAATTCAAAGCATGTACTAGTCAAGATTAAGTAGTTTGATTACCATGGATTGTGGCATGAATAACAAGTTGCACACAATCATTATTATGCATGAAAGTAAATAGTAGTGGCATGTAGACTTGCACACTTTCATGGTCTTTTTGTTTTTTTGGAGTTCATATATTTTCATTTTCTTTTGACCTTCTCTTATTATTTTTGTCCTTTGATTTTTCTCTTAGGACATACCCTCTTTATATTTTTTAATTTTTTATAATATGGAAAACTTTTGCAGAAAGCAAAGGTATGTACAATATTTCAAGGCTTAACCTTAGTCATTCAAAATTATGACTCCTATTGATATAGGAACCTAACACAGTGATCAATCAGATAAATGATATTTCACTCAAAAATAACTCATGCATGGCAGTTCATAGGAAGACCCAGTTGAGATTAGAGTTAAGGGACAATGTACTATATTTTTTTCCGAAGGAAAAATCGTAATTTTATTAATGAAAACAAAATTACATGTTGCAAATGCTTGAAAGAATTACATCATCTAGTCAAAGACTGATGATCGTAGCTTAATACAAAATAATAAACTAAAAACAAATCATAGGAAAGGTTAAACTTTCCTCCATTTCCTTTTTTCAACCTTTCACCATTCTCCTTGAGATGGCGTAGATGAGACAATGCCTAGATGATTACCTTCTTTTATTCTTGAAATTTCCTTATATGAATCAGAATTGTCAAATGCATGATGATGTCTGTATCTACTAGGATCCTTTACCTCTGGTATCCTTGCTAACTATGTCGTAGTGACTTGTAAATCAATTGGTTCTTGTGTTTCTTCCCTATTTCCATCTGTTTCCTTCAAATTCTGATTTTCCATGTTGGGAATGGGTGCTTTTTCTGCTTCATCCTCTTCTTCATCTGGCTTATTTGGGGGAAATTTCCATCCTTTGGGTTGCTTTCCCAGTTTCTTCTTCCTATTTGATTCTTTCTTGGCTTCAGGGCATGCGTTTTGTAGATGTCTTGTTTATCGGCATATTCTGCATCTAAAGGTTGTGTTCTCGAAATCTAAGAACTGGGTCCAACTCTACTTGTTGTGGATCAATTGTATGCGGTCCAGCAGGCATTTACTAAGGTCCACTTCCATGCATATTCATACGAAATTATAGATTCGTTCCTCCATTCTTTGTGTGTATATTTTTATGCATCATCCTAAAGTAGTCCCAATGCCTTCTAGCAATTGGTTGTGCCAGAAATGTAGGGGAAGGTTATGAAGTCGAACTCCAGACCGATATTTTGGATACAATCATGGTTTTTGCATCAAAATATGGGAACCATGGAGTAATGAAGTCTCGTTTATCCCCAAAACCATGGGCCTTCTTGTAGTATAGCTTCTTGATCCTCCAATGATGCAAACTTTACAATGAAAAGACCTTTGGAGCATAGGTGTATTTCATAGTTTGTTATCTAGTTTTTGAAAATCCAATGAAAGAGATCCATTGATTTTGGCCAAAAGATGTTGAATTTGCAGATGATGGCTTGTGCTTCACATGTTGTGAAAAGATCAGTTGTTCCTGGAATGTCGATGTTCAGTTCTGGGACATAATTCATTTGCTCCACTATGTAGGGACTGGGCATATTGTGTGTGTTTTTTAGTGTGAGTTGTATCTGTTGTTTTTCCCTGTAGGATGTTTTTATAGGATATTCCATCATTTATGTGTTCCTGGTTTGGTTATGCTGCTTTTGGTAAGCTAGATCCAACAATACCTCTTGTTCCCTTTAACTTCTTAGATCTCGTTGCTCCGCCTCTCAGTCTCAGATTTAGAATGATGGTGGATGTGGAAAATATGCAACATTTGTAGAATTTCCCACTGTAGATCACCTGATAATGCAATATACTAAAGAAAAATACTTGATCTACTTCTGCAAACAAACTTGCAGAAGCTTAATCGATTTTGAGCAAGATCAAATAGAACACATATAACAGAGAATGAGAAATCAATCACACATGAACATTGAAGAATACTCTGTGGAAAGCCTCAGCTAAAAACCCCACTATCTGTATTATCATACAAGTGGAAATATCTCTGGATTACACAAAGCTTTAGCTCACAAGCTATCCAACTCTTAGTACAATCCCTCAAAATGGTGCTCATAGACTGAATAGACACAACATATGCCTTCCCTCAGTCCTCCAAGCCTCCTATTTCCTTGCGCAGTTTCACCTGGGTCCTCTAACTACCACCTGTGTGAATTCACCTCTCACACAACTCATCAAATTCAGAAATAACTGTGCAATCCTCAAGGAATGAATTCCTTCTGCATGCAAGAGATATCCTTAATGGAATATTCTTGCAACTAATAGTACATTGTCCCATCCTTTGATCTCAACTGGATCTCTATGAACTGACATGCATGATTTATTTATGAGAGAATATTCAGTTATCTGAAGTACACTAGTTACATGCATGCATGCATTAATTAACTGAACTCACAATCAGTTCCACAAATTGTTGGAACTAATCTAACTGGACTTAACTTAGTTAACTGAGCTAACTAATTACAAATCATCCTAATCTCCTTAATTAAGGGATAACTTCCTCAATCAAAGGGAAAATTGTTGATGTCTTCACATAGACTTCATGTTTGATTTTCTCCAACTAATTAACTCAAGATGAATTAATTAATTATTTTTCAAATAGCTGCTAAGATTAAATTGAAATTTTAATTCTCAATTTTAGTTCAATGGCTAACTAAAATTGGAATGTATCTCGAAATGCTATTTATAGCAATGCTATTTTTAGCACTTCTATATTTAGCATTTCTTGTTGCTATTTTTAACAGCACTCATGTAAATTATGATTATCCTGCACAGATCTACCGCCACAAATCATATTTTGAAGATGTGATGGGTAGCCAAGATTTTGCATTATGTTCTGCTTCAATAGTGAAACATTGTCTGAAACTTGTACCCATACTAAGGAAGATTTTCCATCAGGAGTTTTGAGAAAAAAAATTGGAAGGATTTATGATCCTCCTTATCCGAGGAAGCTTGAATATCGAGGTTTGTATTAGCTTCGTATGTGATTTTTGGTTCTATTATTACAGGCACAATCGATGACTATATATATCTTGCAACACTGTGTTCAATTAGATGTGAGGTCAGATCTAAAGAGACAATCAAAAGTCCCTAGTATAGATCCGAAACTGCCTTGAACAGAGTTGGATGCGCACAAAAAGTGTGGAAACCCCATATCTAATATGGAGGATCTAATATTTTTAGCATACCTTACCTCAGTGCTGGTCGTCGATGTAGATAGTGGTGTAATAATCTAGAAATCTACTCCAGACGACCTCTATGAGCTCATATCTAATATGTGACGACGATTCTTTGAATGGACTATTTGTCCTTCCCACAATATTTGTGAAGATCTATCCCCAGCGGTGAATAGTTATACATCCCCAAGATTTTGATGAGAGATTCCAGGATGTATGTCTGATGCGGTAGAAAACCCAGGAAAAGAATGGAAAGAGGAGCCTTGCTGCAGTGTTTATGGTTCAGATCTAATCCTAGACAATGAAACAAAGAAATATAAGAAGACCCCATCTTGATCGAAGAAAAATTGAGGTTCAATTCTATAGTTCAGATGTATTTGTACGAGGATCACTTTGTTTCCTAACCCTGCAGAGTAATAGCTCTGGAGTGTCCCTTCTAATCCATGTTTGAGAGATGCCTCCCCTCTGTCGATATTGTGCTGAATTGCAGTGAGCATCGTAACCTAGACACACTCCATCGGATTCCCCTTCTTCCATTTGGTGCAAGAAACCTTTTGGATCCCCTGTGTTGATAGGAACCGGTGGAGTAGATTGACCAATGTCGCGGCATTTAATCGCTCGCAAGCTCTGTTTTCCTCCATTGCGCCGTAAGTATATTTTTTCAAGGGACAATGTATTATTAGTTGTAAAATCATCTAAATTAAAAGGATGGTGCATGCAATTAGAGGAATTAATATGGATGGATTTCACAGTTATGAGTGAGGAATTTCCCAATTAAATATGGGATAATTCCCAAGGGAACATCACAAGGAAGTAGGGGCTTGGCAGGCAACATATTTGGCTAAGTATTGGCTTGAGATGATTTGTGAAGCAAGTGAGATAGATTGTACTTGTGCAGAGATTGTTCGCGTTGAACAAGCATTGTATTTTCTTCTCAGATCTTTTGGTTAATGCATTATACTGATAACAGGTGTTTTTAGCTAAGGATTTCCACAAAAAATTATTGTTTTGTGTGTGAATGAAATTCTTCCTTTTCCGCTTTGTGATTTCATTGATAAATTTTTGTTTCCTCTAACGAGTAGACTAGACTCAAGTCAATTGTTTTAGCATATCACAATTTGTAGTTTGAATATACATTAAAATTCTACATAGAGAAATAATACAAAAACATTGCTTTTGGGAGATCAGAAACAAAAGGTGAGCTTTGTTTTGGGATGATGCATTGCAACAACAACCCACATTAAGCATTGCAACAACAACCCACATTAAGCAATGAGGAGTGGTTCCCCATCCAATTATCCACTAAGAGGCAAGGTTGTAAAGAAGTGCACCACTTCTGGGAACAAGTAATTGAGGGCATTAAGTGGTGAAAGTTGAACATTAGCCTCTTTTGAGAGCTAGGAGAATTCAACCTCAAAGAAGAGGAAAAATATATCAACAGTAGCCAAGGTGAGGCATATGATCCAACATGGAATAAATTGTAGTCATCAACCCATTTGCCAAAAACTAAAACCTTCAAGTGGTTGGTGTTGCACCAATTTAAAAGTCCTCACTTGGGAAAATTTGGTTAAGAGAGGCTATTTTAGTGCCTCATGGTGTTGTCTTTGTGAAAATGAGGACGAAAACCTAAATCATTTGTTAAATACTTGCATATATATGTCTGAAATATGGGATTGGATGGCCTATATCTTCAGGAAAATAGATAGAATCAGGGAAAATATACAAGAAAATATTAGGAAATGGAAATGGCATTACACAAAGTATTGTTGTTGTAAACCTCACCTAGTGCCTGGCTCTGGGCTTCATACTCTGGTCAGTGTGGAAGGAAAGGAACCGACGATTCTTCTAAAATAAAAAGCTCCCTACGTACTGCCTAATGGTAGAAATTCAATGATAATTAAAATAAATGATAATAAGTAAAGGGCCCAAAACATCAGAGGAGTCGCCTTCTCTTTAGAAGGCAAGAGTCTTAAAACTCTTATAATTGGATTACCTTGGTATGTAGGTGTCCGGAAAAGAGAACATCAAATCTAGTTGGTTTCTTCATTCTAGATACCTCCGCCCCAAGGTTTCGTTAAGCTGAACTTTGACGAGGCTTCTAAAGGAAACCTTGATAATGCATGAGCAGGAGGCGTTTTAAGGGATTGGACAAGGAAAATTAGCATAGTTTTACTCATAAATATAGGACATGCCTCCAATAATGAAATTGAATTCCATGTCGTGGAACAACAGTTGGAAATTCTAGCTCATGAGAGAATTGTTAACGCCATTGTGGAAGGAGACTCATAGATAATGTTGTACTCCTATAGAAATAGGTGTCATATTTCATGATTGACTGGTTGAGCTCTGTAAATATGTTCATCCTTTCCTTGTTGCAAAGGTTTCCATATTATCAAAAAATAAAAAAAATGTAAAGAGGGTATGCCCTAAAAGAAAAATCAAAGGGTAAAAAGAATAAAATGGTCAAAGCAAAAAATGAGAAGAAATGAACCCCAAATAAAGAAAGACCGGGAAAGTGTGCAAGTCCAAATGCCACTACTATTTCATTTTCTGTAAATAAAGCATTGTGTGCAGCTTGTTAAAATTCATGCCACAATTGATGAATGGCCAAACAACTTAATCTTGGCCAGTTCATGTTTGAATTTCTTTTTTTAGAGATAGAAAATAAAATCTATCCAAACTGTTTAATCTTGGCAGATAAGTAGATAGGTAGAGAAGCAAAGGAGCTCAACAGCTTAATCTGAGCCCTTGGAAGTAATAAGTGCAAACTTAGGTAGCCTTACCATGAAAAGAAAAGAAAAGTTAAATGAGGGTTTGCTAGTCCAAGTGCACCCAAAGAAAGAGAAGAAAAAATGCTAGGAAAAGTAGGTAGGGTAGGTAGTTTGATGTTGCAGAAGGATACTTGTGACTAATTTTGTCTCTAAAAAAAGATGTGTTAATCTTATCCCTATCACAAGTACAAGGCAGATATTCTTTGGAGTAGCTCAAGCGAGGCAGATTCATGAATAACTTCCCTTCATGTTTTTCCCAAATCACTTACTAATCTCCCCCGTTAAATATTAAGATCTGCTTAATATCACTCTCAAATCACTCATTTCATTTCATAAACATTACCTAAGTGAAACTCTATTTTTCTTAGGAAAATGGCAACAATTCTCCATAAAAACCCTTTTCAAACTCTAGCCTAAGTTTTAACTACAAAAGTTAAAATATTTTTATAACTTAGCGCTCCATTCAAAATTCATATTAATTGCTAACATGTATTATATAAATCCCATGTAAAAAGTTACCCTTCCCCATACTATGTAAATATATAAATCCCGCATCATTAATATCCCTCCCCAGTCAAAAAACAACTATATCATTGCTTAAAACTGGGACTAAATAACCCCACGTTAATTAATAGCCAAACCCCCGGGAACCAATAAAATCATCCCCGAAACCATTAAAAATATTTGTTTATAAAACTGGGCCCGCACAATTAACTCCCACCATATTCCATGCGCGCCCACCGTTAGTTCTCCACTCCGCCATCCAACGGTCCGCATCCATTTCGCAACCCCCTCTGTTGCCGATGTTTAACTCCCGAGGAACCGGCGATATTGCCGCCCGTGCAAGGACACGCGTCGCCCATCCGCTATGCTCGCTCCCCCCCGGCCCGAAACCGCCCAAGCCCAAATGCGGTGTGGGCGAAACCGCTTACCACCTGTCCCGTATCCTCTGTTGACATCACCCACCACCTCACTGCCACGTCATCGGCCCCGTACTGCTGATGTCATCCGTCCTTCGAACCAAAATTTCCCGCCAAAAATTCTTTTTGCCAATTAAAAAGGTAAAGGGTCATTTTTTGATATATTT
This sequence comes from Pinus tabuliformis, assembly GCA_031772625.1. Taxonomy (NCBI): domain Eukaryota; kingdom Viridiplantae; phylum Streptophyta; class Pinopsida; order Pinales; family Pinaceae; genus Pinus; species Pinus tabuliformis. The sequence continues at coordinate 1,556,940,858 of CM062804.1, forward strand.
CGCTGCAAACAGCGCTTTAGACACAAAATCGACCGAGTTCGCAGTTTATCCTCGACCGCCTCCGGACCAAAAAAGGCTCCATCGACGAGCTCCACCGCCTGTCAACCGACCCTCCAGTGTACGGTTTCCTCCTCTTTGACACAGGTACCTGTAAATTTTCTCAAAACATGGCCATCAGCGCATCAATTGCCAGGACTTCTCAGCAATCTCCACAGCCACAGAAAGATCTAAAGGAAATGAATCAAAAGGCGCAGAACAACCTCCAGTGCCCCAACAAACAGGTGTTCATCCAGCTGCGCCATTACCCTTGGGAAAAGGGAAATTTTGGGCGTTTTATCAAACAACGGTGAGCAAGGGTCAGATCAGAATTAAAAGAGTATCAGTTCCAGCGTTAAAGTGTATCAGATCACAAGTCAAAGTGTATCAGAGAATTAAAGGCAAAAGCAGATCAGCATTAAAAAGGGGCAGAGCAGCATTAAAGAATATCAAATGCACAGAGCTACTACACAGGACAGCTGCAAGCCGAACCCTAAAGGCCAGCCTACATCAGTTATCTTTCTTGAGCCGCTTCCATGTTACTTGCAAATTACTTTAGGTTAAAATCTAGATATTATCTCACAAATTTTATGAGATAGGTTGTACATATTTTGTTGTATAAATACCCCCTTCATTAGAGTTTTGAGAGGTTGGGTATGTGTAGATTTTCTAGACTCTGTTGTAGTATTGAATATTATGAATACAAAGCTATTGGAACCAATTGTTGTCTGGTCTACTGGATGAAGAATTGAAGCAGAGGACTTGTCACAGAATTCTTGAATCAAACTCCAGATCAATAATTCCCTTATATCTTCTGTTTTACAGTTTTCATGTTTATTATATCACCTGTGTTTTATAATCTGAATGGTAAAGAAAAATATTAATTCAGAATTTGCTTAACTGCACTCTGTTTTTGGTCTTTATTATTCTCTGTGTTTTCTTTAGAATTAGAATAAACAGTGAATTCTTAATTGCTCCTGTTTCCCGGTTCTCTCATCTTGTTTATTTTCTAAGGAATTCTTAACTGCTCCTTATCAGTAATCATCCATTTTCTCTCTTTCAATATGTTGAAGGATTCTTAACTACCCTTTACCCATTTGAGCCCATTCCATCTGCTTCAAGTTTTTCATTTGTTCCATGTTTGACTACCTTGCTCTGTGATGCCATCCTCTGTTAAGAAACTAAATCCAAAAAGCCTGTTTCTTTGACTCCATCATGCCCAATGGACTAAAATGCTCAGTTTTACCTCACTGTTCTATTGAATCTCACCACCCAAACTCAAAACAAAACCCTTGAACTTCATAACTAGACTAATACCTTAAAAAACAAAGCTAAATCAAAAAGAGAGATCCCTCTCTAGATACAGATTGGCTAGATTCTGTATCTAAAATATTGGTCTGTGGTTACCTCGGCCGTATTCCCTTTCTTACAACTTTTGGGAACAACCTGAGTGATAACAGATAACCATCAAAGTGGCAAGGAGATTACAATGTGGCACGCAGGTAAGAAAGGTAACGAGCAACTGGAAATTGGCACAAGCAATCTAGTGCATACAATACTATCTGGGGACCTTGGTAATAATGGAATTTATTTTGGTTCGAAAGTCAGCAAATGCATTGGAGGACATGTTAGAAAATGAATGGGTAGCCAACACACAGAGACTCACTGACATGGCTTGGATGGATCTCCAAGAGGGACAGCTCAAGGAATAATGTCGGTTGTCGGAAGTACGTGACAACTCCATCATAACAGGTAATGAGGACAGCATAGAGGCGGGCTTGAGATATGGCAAAGGCCCACCTGCTCACACAATTAATTAATTTACAATCATGGAACTGAGAGGAAGTTTATCTCGAAGTAGTCGAACGGGCATGTGGGATCATAGCATGGGAAAGGTGGTGGCTAAAGGTGGTGAAGTTATGAGCCCCTCCATTAAGGTTTTTCATGCAATTTGGTTCTTCACTAATAGGGAGGTGACTGAGAAGTGGGCGGGTACAATTATAGCAGAGGATATGTATGAGGGGCAGCTTAAGGTGATTATTATCATGTAAAAATTGCTAAGTCATGCGAATAATAGGGATATATGGGTCCGGCTAGCATGAAGTGACATTCATACCACCAACATATTGGAGGAAGAAAATATGACAAAGGAAAATACCAAAAAGTTGGTCAGATAGAGAAGTTTGGAGGAATGAACTTTAAATTTAGGCCGAAGGGATTTTTTATGCTATATGAGCCTAGAAATTGAGAGGTGGTGGAATTACAAGGTCTTGTTAGAAGCAATAATGAAGTCGGAAAATGTTTCTAAGTCAAGAATAGGGAAGGTTCGATACACTGTGTATAGATCGAGAGAGAGACCTCGGGCGGATACAAAAGGGGCGAGTTGTAGGAAATGGTCACATATGGAGATAGCAATGAGGGAAGCTGCCAACACTTATCATGCAACGGTTTCACTGAAATGAAAATGAGTTGTGGAGATTTGGGAGGAAGAAATTTGCAAGCAATGGAGGCCTACCCTGAACAATCAAATTCAGAAAGAGTTGGATTGGATTATTGATACGGGTGAAACTTGCACCCGAGCAACCCTCTACCATAAAACAATGGAAATTACATGGAATGTTAAGACCCTTTTCGGAAAGTTGCAAGAGAAATATTTGGAGGATAGGACCAATGGTTAGGTGGAGACCTTAAATCAATTAAGGGCCATCAACCAAAGGCTAGGAGGAATTGAATCAATCCTAAAGGGGCTGATGAACATTGAAAAATTGTAGGATGGTTGTATAAGTGACCTGAACACTATGTTCACCGTATACCTGAAATAAATTCATAATATAGACATATCTTTGGGGTATGAAAACATATAAGCTTCTCGATTATGGAGTTATAAATCTCAGGCAGTCGACGGCTCAGGCGACACTCCAGCGACGACTCATGTGGCAGCTCCTATGGCAGTTCCCGAGGGGGCTTCAGTGGAGGTTTCTACGGTAGCTCCTTCTCCAAAGAAATTAGGTTCTGGAATGGGGTTGTCTTGCTCTTGTTTATTGCGTCAATAGTTGTGTCTATAATGTATTTAGATATTAGTTTTCATATGCAAGATAGTAATATTTTTGTAATAGATAAGTTTGTTGATTATAGTTGTCAAGAATGTCAAATAGGAAGACCTCAAAGTCATATTAGTCTGAATAAGTTTTTTGAGTCTCTTAAGAGGTACTTAAAACATAAGAATTTGATGGTTTTTTTAGGCAGAAGAAGTGGCATTAAGACAAATTATTTCTGCAACTAGTCTGGTTTCCAAGCTAGCACACCAATTGTTATTTTGTACTCTAGTTTAGTTAAAGTAATATAAAGTTTCTATGTTGACTTATATATATATATATATATATATATATATATATATATATATATATTCAAGCTCTTTTCAAACCTCCTCCAACTCTCACATTCACTTATGACCAATCAAATTCCCTCAACCTCGTATGAACTTTTGTACAACCAATATTCATATCCCACCAAATCACCCTTGTTAAAGGGAAGTATTCAAACCAAATGGATTAAAGCTCTAATTTTGGGATATTTTAGGAACAAAGAAGTTAACTTGAAAAGGAATGAGGGAAGAGAATCATCCTACTACCAAAGCAATATGGTAGTCTAGATGGTAGGTGATCATATCCTATAGTATCCATCAACATATCCATTTGCCAATGTTTCCCAAAGAATACCAACTCATCCTATGGCCCATACCATTGATATAATTTCCCATGAATAATATCTCTACCATGACATAAGTTACACAATGTAAACCAATCCCCATAATCAAAATCCCTCTTTCTCAAGTTAGGGTCAAACATCAATAAAATAAGTTTGCATTAATGCATTCTTTATTTTCTAATATTGAAATGACATTGCCAACACCACCATATTTGTCTCCTAAACGCTCCACCATATAAAAATCCTCACTAATGATCCATTATATAGATGGCAATGAGGAAGCATATCAAATCTTGAAGAAAAAACTTATCAACATTAGAATTATAGGGCATAAATGGAGAAAAAGACCAACACCCTATATTGAATCAAAATTATGACTTACACACGTCTATGTGAAGGATTAGAACCATGTGCAACCACAAAACTTTGTGAAAAGGAAGAAAGATATACAACCACCCCACTACTCCCCTAAGAGTTCTTTGAAGTCCCATAGGTGCCCTTCAAATAGAAACTCATTACATTGCCACTCAAAACCAATAGAATTAACTTCTTAAAGGAAAACCACATCAAGCCTAGATTTCCACAACATATAGATAGATCTTTTCTCTTTGGCTAGTCATCATTTTGACATTCCAAGACATGGAAGAAAGGTTCATTTAGTGATTATCCCCCTGCCTAGGCTACTCAAATTGTTGTTGGACATCAAATTACCTAATTGAAAGGACCATCTTTAAGGTGAATGCACTATTGCATCCTTATAAGCTTTGGGACACGATTTAGGCTCATGATATCTAAGTTGTTGCTCTACTTGAGAAGGGTACTTGGGCTTCTTTTACTTCTTTTTTCATTTTTTTGTAGGTTAGAGGTTCAACCTCCACAAAATGCTTTGGAATAAGTCCCTAAGCAATGATAAATTTCCTACCATATTCCACTTGGGAGACCCATTACTTTTGTATCTATCTTCCAGTTCGAGACCCGTCATAGCTTGTTGATTAGATCACACATTAGAGAAATTTTGAGGTCTAAAATGGTCCTCCTAAGGAATATTATAAAATAATAGTGGCAATAATAAAATAAGATTATATTACCTCATCAAGTTTTGGAGGGAAAAAAAGAAAAAATTACTTTTTCAACCCGTATTTTTAACTCATCTCCCTACGTTATTACTCAAACTTTGAGTGGAAGCACTCATTGGGTATAGAATTTAATTTTTCATCCAAGGAGTACCCATGTTGCATACTTTCGATGGACCCTACTACATGAAAAAATGTTATTTCAATCACATTTTTTCATGTATTTCACATTTTTCATCTAGAGTTTGTTGAAAGTATACAACATGGGTACTCTTTGGATGTAAAATTAAATTTTGCATCCAACAAGTGTTCTTGCTTCAAATTAGAGTAAAATCACAGGGAAATAAGTTGAAAAAATATTTGTTTAGTTTTTTAGCTTTTTTTTTTATCTTTTTACCTTTTTACTCCAAAAATGGTGAGTCATCCCCCATGGTTGACATCATCATATGGAATCCTATTGGTTCTTATAAAGCTGATTTTTTTTTGTACATTTTTGTTTTGAGGCCCACTTTTTATCTCAAAATTTCTCTAATGCGCCCCTAGGTGGCATACGAGCTTCTTTGTAGTGGCTTGTTCCACTTGTCCAAATTGTCCATCCATATTCAATCTCCATATCCCCTAGAATGAAGGGTTGGGGTTTGGATACCTCCAAAAGAGTCGGAGGAGGGTTTGGAAGAGTTGAGTTTGGAGTACCACCTAAATAGTGGATAGATGATTTGGATTGGTTATTGATCATTATTGAGCACACACTTATATTTAGGAAGGGGGTAAGAGGGGGGGGAGACGGGGGGGTAAGAGGGGGGAGACGGGGAGGGCAGAGTGGTGTGTGGGATGAATCAATAGAAAACCATTTTTATTTGTTTAAACATTCATGAACCATAAAAAAATAATTACATATGATATATATTAGATGCAGAATATGGAACACAAGATTTACGTGGAAACCCTTTTAGGAGAAAACCACAAAAGTTAACTTTATAACTTTGTAGGAACCAACCTATTGTTACAAAAATTTGCATTCACCAACCTATTGGAGACACCAATCCCCACTAGTACAAACCCTAGTAAGCATGAATGTGCTCTTCCAGATCTTCATAGAAATCAATCTAATAGAGACGACAATCCCCACTGTTGAGCACCAACTTATCAAGAGGATCTTTTTGTTTTTGTGACATCAATGTGCATATAGCTTCTTCAAAAATGATATGTTCATAAGAACACCATATATATTGTTTGTTTCTTTAGATCTTCTCAGCGCATCACCAAATTTTATGTGCCATGTGAAAGTTATGGTAACTTTCCTAAAACTTATTAATATTTGGCCACTTCGAAGACAAACTTGTAAAGCATGCCATATGTCCAATTCTTTATATCTGATTTTGAAATTTTAACTTGGGTCACATGGGTATGTCTCATTAGATCTTTGAAAATTTCATGGGCTCAAGTGTCCTAGAAAAAGAATTATAATAAAAATTCTATGATCAATCTTTTGAAATTGATTTCAAGACCATTCACAAATCAAGGTATATCTCTGAAATTATAGTGAACTAAAATATGAAAGTTTTACCATATGTACCTTGAGTTGTTTTCTCAAAATGCTCAAAATTTCATGGTTTGATTCTTCATAGAATGTGAATTATAGCAAAATTTCCAAGATCACTCATTTAAAACTGATTTAAGGACTATTCACGCACCCTAACTTCCATTGGGTATATCTCCAAATGTATAGTGAACCAAACTACAATTTTTTTTCCAAATGTACTTTGTAATGTCTTCTCAATCTGCTCCAAATTGCATAATCTAAAACATCACAAAAAGAAACTATAGCGAAAATCCCAATATGGCTTGTTTGAAACAGATTTTAGGACCAATCACAAAGCCTAACTTCCATTGTTTAGATCTCTGAAACTATAGAAAAATAAATTTGAAATTTCAGTGAGATGTTCCCCACAATCTCTCTTAAATATGTTTAAAATATCACCATTTGAATCAATCTAGAAAAAAAGTTAAAGTGAAAATGCCAAGTTGATTTGTTCACTTCATAAATTACATTTTTTACAGGTCCCTATTCTACAGTGTAGCCCCTTATTGTTATTAGTGAAACCCCCTTATTGTATTGTTGTGCCCATGTAGTCTCCATATGGTTATTATTTTGCCCCATAGAAGTCCACTATTGTTATTGTTTCGCCCTTAGATTATTATTGTTTTGTCGGCTCTGATTATATTGTGACCCCTTAGACTCCTATATATATAAAGGAGGTTTTATCATTTGTATCATCCAAGAAATGTTCAGTTGTGTAACATAAAGGAGGTTCCGCCCTTGAAGAGGTTGATTTTGAATTCTCTAATCTATCTTTTCTTCTATTTTGTGAGCTTGTTTCATAACATTTGGTATCAGATTTTTGGATTCTAGGGTTTCGCTACTTCAAACAGTCCATCATGGAATTTTCGCTACAATTTTTTTTCTACAAAGCTTCAAAAGCTAAAATTAAATCCATAGCCAAAATCATGATGAACCTCGTGACCGAATTTCAGATCTTGTATTTCTATATTTTTAGAGATATGAACTGAGGAAGTTATGGTTTTTGCAGGCTCTCGAATTCCATCTCAAACAGGTGACATTGGGAAAATCGTCATAAATTTTCTCTCTGAGCATTGGATTCAAATGCCTTAAAAATTGATAGAAAGAGGACGGACTTTATATTGTTGGGTATCGTTTTCAAGTTCGAAGGGTGAACCAGTGACACGTGGCACATCATACAAGTTCGCTCTATTGAACCAGTCTATAATCAGGTCATTGTGGGAGATTAGGCATAACTCTTTCTTGGAGAATCCAATCATGATCAAACTTGTGGGGTTGGAAAGAGGAATCAGAGGGATACAATAGGCCAAAATTTCAAAACTTGGATATCTTAAATTACAGAGTTACATTTGTTTAAAATCAAGCTCCTAAAAGCAAGAAAAAGAATGACTCAAATAAAGAAAATAGAAACACCTAATAAAAAAAATTAGATGGATGATTTGAAGAATGTGATCGAAGCTAAGATAAATAGTTTTATCTATGCCATGGAAGCTAATGTCGATGGTATGAAAGTATATTTGAAGAAAGGCATGGAATATTTGACGAAAGACATGGAAGGTTTGAAGGAAGGTGGGGCAAAGTTTCTACAAGAAAGGCCTCCTAATGGAAAATAGGTAGTAGAGGAAACTCATGAGGAGAACAAAAGAAATGTTAATCATGATTTCATAGAATCTAACGTTGGATTGAAGACACACCATATTCCAAAGATCGATATGAGGAATTTTGATGGCAAGGATACCGTAACATGGATACTACAGATGGAGAAATATGTTGATCTCCATAATGTGGAAAATATACAAAAGGTATGTATTGCAACTTTATATTTAGAACCCAGTCAGTTTCATGGTATCGATCACTTTGCTCTCGTAAACAAATGGTCACTTGGTCCATTTTTATGGAGGAAATGATAGCACATTATGAGGATACAAAGAGAAACACCTTCTTTAGCCAATTGATAAATCTCAAACAAAAGGGTTCAATGGCAGAGCACATTGAGGACTTTCAAAAATTGAATATTAGGGTAACCGATATTCCAGAGGAGCATAGGATTGATCTCTTCATAGGGACTTTAAAAGATAACATCCAACATGTGGTTCGCCTTTGAGTACCTGATTTATTGGCGAAGGCATTTAGGGTGGCAAGAAAAGTTGAAAGCAAAATTATGGCAACAAGGAAGTCTACCACTCATCACTAAATATGGAAGTGTTGTTGCTCCTAGTCTTCCACAACCCTTAAGGTTGACACCACAACAATTGGAAGAAAAATGAGAAAAAGGGTTTTCATACAGTTGTGATAACAAATCCACTAATGGTCATAAGTGTGCTGAGAAGAAATTAATTTCCATAAATTGTGAAGAGGAAGAAGAAAATGATCAAGAAATGTCAAAAGAAGAGGATATACACCAGGAACCAACCCCAAAGAAAGAAGAAATGAATCTGACCATATCTTGTAATGCATTGGCACTTTATGGATATCATCCACCATCCATCACATCATCTTTAAGATAAAATTCTAAGGTTCAAGTAGCGGAAGATCACATTGAGCATTAACAAGAAGTTCTCCAACTCTTAAAGGATAACCTCACGTTGGCGCAGAATCGAATGAAACAACATGCAAATCAACATCCCAGTGAAAGAAGTTTTGATGTAGGTCACTAGGTATTTTTACGCCTATAACCATATAAAGAAATGTCCATCAAGCAAGCTAAGAAGGATAATAATCACCAAAGTACTATGGTCCTTACAAGTTGCTGCAAAAGATTGGTGCTATGGCATACAAATTGGAGTTTCCTGCATCTTCCCTAGTGCCCCCAATTTTCCATGTTTCATGCTTAAAGAAGGTTATAGGTGACAAACCCCCAGTTCAAACAATATTGTTGAAACTTGACGAGGAAGGAAAAATCATATTGGAACCTGAAGTAGTCAAAGAAACAAGAACTTGACAGCTACAAAATCAATCAATTTCAGAGTATCTCATCAAGTGGAAGAACTTACCCACTGAAGATTCCACATGGGAGGACGAGAATTTTATACAGAAGCATGCAGAACTACTCAAGCATTAAGGACAACACTTTTTCAAGGAGGGGCATGTTAGGTCCTGTTGAAGCCCCGAAAATCGGGTCTACAACAAAGGGGATACCCACCCGGTTCAGACCTTGGTTAGCAGCTCCTTTTCCGTTTGGTATAGTGGGTCCGACTGGGGATATGGGACCAGTTTCCCAATTTATGTGTGTGTGTGTGAAGAATTGATATTTCCTTTCTAAAATTTCCTAAGTGAGATGCTCTAATTCTAACTCTAATCTAATAACATGCAAATTGTATTCTAATAAGCAGAAATATCTAAATCTACACTAACTCGGGGTGTAATTCTTCTGTTATGCGATCTAAAATGATTTCAGATAACAATTGGTAATAAAGATCATTCAACTGTTATGAGAAAAGAATTCAATAAAGATGAACCACTTCGTATAAAAATTTAGACGAAATAGTTGTGAAAGGCATATCGCATAATAAGCTACTCATACATTAAGCATAAATAAATAGCTATCATCGTACAAAAGTGCCAAATGATAACTCAAGCATTCACGCATCAATATATAAACAACTGAACATGAATATCACTTTTAACACAAAGGCAGAAATAGTTAAGAGATAGAAGTACCATTTATAACTAGTCCTACTCATGAGCTTCAAGTGATAATGATTTATCTCTTCTTAATCCAACATCCACTAAGAGTACAGAAGTGCAACATCAGTAGCAGATATTAAATGCAGATATCAATAAATCCTGTTCCATTCATTCATCAAAACCTCCTCAGAGGGTACAAAAGTGCATGTTCTAGGGATAAGTTTTTGATAAATTTCAGGACCCTTCTCTAAATGCATGAGAAGGGTTTAAATACTACTAACTAAATCTAAAAATAACTTATTACAAAAATGTAGGATGTGGTTTAAATGACCGTCCTCATTTCAGGAAAAAATAAAGCAAAATTAAAACTAAAACTGAATCTAAAATTAAAACTACTAACTAATTATTTTTGTATCTGCTCCTTAGAATTGCACGCGTTTAGCATATGTTTGAAAAGAGTCAGCTGGCCGACTTCCGATTTTAACTGTGCTGCGAAAACAGAATCGAAAAGAGTTGGCACCATCTTCTCGGCAGAATTGATGATACACTTGAGAGTCATACACTAGCTATTTGGTTTTACCAAGTACATTCAGTAATAATCCCAATTCAACTTGGTTAACCTTTGGATTTATTCTGCCTTTTCTTGAGCCTTCTTTTTCCAATCTATTTGTAGTTGTTGTACTTTAGGTAGATACCCTTTTGAAGATATTTCTGACAAATAACACTAGTTTTAGGATTCAAGTTTTACTTTTTTACTCTATCATTACTTTCTTACAAATTTGTGGGCTTACAGGTGACTGAGCAATTAGAAGCTTTCCTTTTCAAGAATTTTTTCTCAACACATCAGAAACTGCCTCCGTTTCTTGATCTAGGCTTCCCTAGTGCGATTTTTTACCTTTTGCGCATTTTCTTTTAGCGGATATAAAGCTCAAATTTTGTAAAAATAATGATTCTATAAGCTCTTGACCCTGGGTTTCAAATTGTCTGTTTTTATATCAGCGCTGTCTAGTATCCATTTAATCATGTCCGTGTATGGAAGAATTTGGGCCTCGTTTCTATCATGTGTAAGAACGAACAAGCTAGCTCTGTAATGGATGCCTCAGAAGAACTATGTGAGCCTGTAGTAGCCTCAACCTCTATTACTCTCTGATTCTCTTCTTCAAGTAGATTATACATGCCTTGCCAAGTAGCAATACCAGCGTCTCTGTTACAGGCGGTGTCTGTATACAAGGGCGCCATTTCCTTCTCTTCAGAGCTCGGGGCTTTGCCTTTCTTTCCCATAGTATCCTGCGTACTGCTTCGTATATTTCTCTGTTCTCTGTTCCTGCAATTTACAAGTGAAGTGATAATAATGATGAGGAAAGGTGACGGGAAAGTTTTAAATGCCATAGACGTATAAAATATACCACATTACATGAAATGACTTTTCGATAAGCACAAAACCATATTCCATTAATGACTGAAAACTAACTCATTAATTAGCATTAAAGCGCATAACCAGGTCTCAGTTTATGGAAAATACTTTTTTGAACGATGAGCCTGAAAGATCTGCGATGAAGCGATTTTGCGATTTGCTTCGCAATATCGCAGATCGCAACATCGCAGAATCGCAACATCGCAAGATCATTCTATCGCTTTATCACTTGCTCGCTATATCGCAATGTCGTTTGCCGCTCTATCGCAATATCGCAAATCGCAGGAGCACAATATATGTCAATTTTTGTTAATCAGTTTTCTGCGAAATGCGATTTGCGATATGAGCCATCGCATATCGGCGGTTTGAGGTTTTTTCAGCGTAAGCGGTCTTTGATGCATGCGATGTGATAAATGTTTTCTTAATGTGTAGTTTCGCATCGCGATCTCAATATTAGACTCTTGTTTGTAAGGAGGTATCTCGTTATCCTTTTTGTGATGTGATTTTTCCTAAGGAATAATTCTACTTTATCATAAAACTTTAAGCTTTTTTAGAATTTTCAAGAGTATTCTCATAAGTTTATGATGGTAAGTTTTATTGAAAAAGGAAATTCAAGCACTAATTGATTTTTAAATTTTTTGACTAAGGGTCCCCACTTATTTAGTATTAGGAATAACACTAAATAAGAAGGGGGGTTGTTGCTGGCCACAACAATTGGCGATTCACTTGGAAGAACCAGTTATCTCTGCTTTTCTTTTGGATTTTCTAAACTTCCAAAACAGAAAATTTTCCAGAAAATTAAACTTTATTATAGAAAGACAAAGTACATTATGCTTTTACCTATCAATGATATTTTGTTTCTTCTATTTCCAACTTTGAGTATTTACTCCCTCAAGCTAGTCCTTGTATCTACATCATTCATTACTTGGTTTATAAAGATAAAAACAAAGTCTTCTCTATAAATCAGTTTTGAATATGCTCATTTGTCGTAGGTAGAGCCTCTGCTGCCAGCAGACGTTTATAGCCTCGATGGGGTTACCTATTACCCAGTAATGATCCTGTATCCTACTTATATAAATTAACAACTTTCAAAGAGAAATCCATATCCACGCTTATTGCTTTCATTTTCTTTTTTACCCTTAATGAACAATGTCTTGGTTTGGTAGCAAATTTATGACACAGTCATTCATTGATTTATAGCTTTGTTGAACAAGCTGGCTCGTGATGAGACCCCTTGTCTTTTGATTGCAACAATTTTGAGTCATTGCCCTGCTATGGTATGCAGTCTTGGCAAAGTCAGTAAGCTATAACATCTATGATCTTGATATGTCGGCTCGTGATGAGACCTCTTACTCTTTAAGTTAAAGTGTATCTTTTGGATCATTCTTTGAACATTGTAGTTTCCTAGGTGGGGAGGAAGTCATTGTTTCCTTAAGATGGCTCTGGATGACAATAGTAGAGGCTTTTGGAAAAAGATTTTCTACAGAGAATATTTTTTTTTGTTATTGATACCTTTCATTGGACTGATACAAAACAATTTCCCACTAAAGGTTGATTTTCATCAAAATTTATACAGTTGAAACTAGTATCATTTCTAGGCCTAGAGTCTTTAACTGTATCTTTCAATAATAACGATTAATTTTCTAAAAGAATTCTATTTATACAAGTGAAAAACAAAATCTAAAAGAGAATTTGTGTCTTTTTCGTGAATCTCAAATGTAATCATTTACAACTGATTTTATTATGAAACTAAAACAACTACTGTACAAAATAGAAGAATGATCTCCTATGGAAAATATTTTTTGAGGATCTGTCTGTTAATAGGTAAAGAATCTCTTTTTTTTGTTCAATCCTGTAACATAAAAGTAGACGGACCTATGACTTCTATGATTTGAAAAGGGCCAAGGCACATTCTTTGAAATTTTGTATGTTTCCCTTTTTCCTCATGAACCTTGTCCCATTTTAGAACTAAATCTCCCATCTGAAAATCTTTTCTAGATATCATGTTTGAATCAAAAGAAGATTTCACTAATGCTTGGTGATGAGCATGAGTTATTTTAGCCCGTTCTCGTTGTTCTTCTAACTTAATTATTTCCAGATGCCTTATTTGTAAGGAAGAAGTTGGTGCTTCATCAATATATTGAACCAAGGCTAAAGAGGGAATTGCCAAATGAGTTGGAAGAACCACTTATTTCCCATAAACTAAATTAAAGGGAGAAGTGCCAATGGAGGCTTTCTGCGTTATTCGATCTACCCATAAAGCATATATTAACGATTTGTGCCAATTTTTATGATTTTGGTCAATGGTTCACTTAATAATTCTGATTAAGTTTTTATTTGTATATTCAGCGAATCCATTCCCCTGTGGGTAGTAATTGGCAGAGTATTTAAGCTTGAAACCCCTTTTGAGTGCAAATTCAGTCATCGCATTACTAGAAAAATATGATGCATTATCAAACATTAAAGCAGAGGGTAACCCAAACCTAGTGATTATGAATTGATCTATGAACTCGATTATATTTTCAGCATTAGCCATCTTGAGTGGAACTGCTTCTACCCATTTAGTAAAGTAATATGTTTCTGTAAGGATATATCTATGTTGTTTAGAAGAGTGAGGAACAATCTCACCTATTATGTCCAATCCCCACTGATCAAAAGGTTGTTCAATGTTAACTAGTTGTAGTGGCAAGGATGGTTTCTTTTGTCTCCCAACAGCGGTTTGACAGATTTGACATTTCCTCACATAGTTATGTGAGTCTTTGAATAATGTGGGCCAGTAATAGCCTGTGCGTAAGATTTTATGAGCAGTAGCATCTCCAGCATAGTGTCCGCCTGCTGGCCCTTGGTATGATCGAGGTTTGAAGGAGCGTATCCATTCTTTAGATAATAAATGATATCAGCGTATAATGCTCCACATCGTTTAGACTTACCTCGCACATTTGTATCTCTGCAGATGGAATTTCGGACATAAGCGATGCTCCGGCCAGCATTTTGCAAAAGCCTTGACCTTTTACAATACTTGCTGGTTTGATTTCTACGTCATATTCCTGTAAGGCAATAACCCAATTGGCTCTTTTCTCACCCACATCTTTATGTACTAGAAGATTTCTTACTGCCAAAAACGGTACTATGATTTTTGTATGTGTTTTGAGTAAAAAGGGTCTGAAATATTTAATTGCTTTGAAAACAGCATAAGCTTGTTTGTCCACATCTGAATAATTTAACTCAGCCCCTTGTAAATTGGAATTGAAAAAAGCAATTGGGGCTTCTGCCTTTTCTTGATTTGCTTGAGTGAGTATCGCAGCATATGATCTATCAGTGGAAAATGTATATAAAACAAAAGGATCGGAAAAAATTTGGAGTTGCTAAAGATGGAGCATTAACAATTGCTTTTTTGATCAGATTAAATGCCTCGTGTTCATCTTGACTCCATTTAAAGTTTGAGTTCTTTTTAATCATTGCTTGTAAACGAGATATGATTCATGAAAAATCTGGAACAAATCTCTTTACAAAGTTAATCTGGCCAAGAAAAGATTGCATGGATTTCTTGTTGTGAGGTAGGGGTATTGCGGAAATTTCCTTGATTCTGTCAGGATCAATGTGAATTCCAAATTTTGACACTACGAATCCGAGAAGTTTTCCTTCACTTAATGCGAAAAAGGATTTTTTTGGGTTAAGTGAAATTCCATACCTTTGACAACATTGGAAGATTTGTTTTAAATCTCTAAGATGATTGTTTCGTTTCTTGGAATATACAGTTATATCATCCAAATATATTACCACCGATTTATTAACTAACCCCTTGAATGCGATGTCCATGGCTCTCTGAAATGTGGCACCAGCGTTAATCAGACCAAATGGCATCTTGTGATATGTGTATGTGCCCCATTTAGTTCTGGATGTGGTTTTTAATTGATCATCGAGATGTACCAACACTTGATTGTATCCTGAGAATCCATCCAAAAATGACATTAATTCTGAGCCCGCAACTGCCTGCAGTATTTATTCCATGGGAGGTAAAGGAAAATTATCCTTTTGACAGGCTTTGTTAAGATTTCGAAAGTCAATGCAGATTCTAATGTCTCCGTTTTTCTTTCTAACAGGGACCATATTGGAAACCCATTTGGAATGTCGAACAGGAAAAATTATTTTGGCTTTCAATAACTTATTGAGTTCAGATTTAATCAGGTTTTCTAGATTGGGATGGATCTTTCTCAACTTTTGTTTGACAGGTTTTTCATCGTCTATCATTGGAATAGCATGTTGGATGATGGAGGTGTCATACGTTTTGAGTTCATCGTAATTCCAAGCAAAGACACTTTTGTATTATCTCAAGAGACGAATATATGCTAATTTTTCTTCAGGAGCTAGACCAAGGCCTAGATTGATATTTTGTGGTTTGGTATCAGTTCTTAGATTTACTAACTCA
Organism: Pinus tabuliformis; assembly: GCA_031772625.1. Classification (NCBI taxonomy): domain Eukaryota; kingdom Viridiplantae; phylum Streptophyta; class Pinopsida; order Pinales; family Pinaceae; genus Pinus; species Pinus tabuliformis. The sequence goes on from CM062804.1 coordinate 1,556,956,727, forward strand.
TAGTTCAAAGTTGAACTTTGCAGTTTTGAATTAGTAGATCTTTTAAATTGATCTTTCAAATCATAAAGGTCTTCTAACTTGACTACTGACTTAGGTATGGCATTGTTAGTGCTATCCTGTTGCAATTGTTGGTCATGTTGGTCTTGGTCAATTATTTGATTGGTGTAGGATCCTTCAGACGTGAGGAAACTCACGATATCAGGATCGTTGTTGAAAATCCTTCAATTGGTAATGTTATCAGGAATAGATGGTCTAAAAATTAATTCAATTAAAAATCGATCAGGGCTAAAATCTTCTGAAGGAATGAGCTTGGAAGCTACGTTAGCTAAGAGGTCTGCACTAGCATTCTGGAGTCTAGGAATTGATGAAATATTAAATGCTATAAAGTGTTCAGTCAGATCTTGAACTAAATATTGGTAATGTTTTAAATGACCTGATAAATAATGTATAGTATTACGTACCTGTCTAATTACAATTTCAGAATCTCCAAAAACTTGAAGGTATTTGACATCTAATCCAATTGATTTGTATAACCCTTGGACTAAAGCCTCGTATTCTGCGGTATTGTTGGTGCAATCAAATTCAAGTCTGCAATTTAGCATAGTTTTATCTCCCTCCGGACTTATTAACATGCATCCTGCTCCTGCTCCTTCGTTAGACTTAGAACAGTAAAAAAAATAATTTCCAAAATACAGATTTATTTACAGGACTATCTATAAAATTAATATATTTAGAACTATCTGTTTGAGAGAAATTTTCTACTTGAGATAAAACATAATGTTCTAAGTAAGGTGAAGTATGAGCATTAAAATTTCCTAGGAAAGAATCTACTGAGTAGTTGCCAATGATGTTATTGATGTATGTTACTGGTTCATTTTCTCCCTCCAGTTCTGTTACTATGTATTTCTGATGTCTTTCTCGCTCAACTTTTATTTGATTTGGTTTACCATTGTAAGGGAGCCACATGTGCGACCAATCAGTTGCAAAGTATCCATGAAGTTTTTCTGACCAATCTCTGCTAAGAATTAAGCCATAAAATTTTGGAATATCAGCAACTAAAATGTCGATAACTTGACATACCTTTGGGTTGGATGACAGCCTTAATTCGCCAATCACTTCGACTTGCGATCTATCTAATTGGACTATGCGCACAGTGGATTTTTGTGGTTGAACGTTCAATTTTGCACATATTGACTTTGGTAGAATATTCGATAAAGCTCCAGTATCCACTAAGCAATTATGCAAATTTTTATTGAAAATTTCATAAGTAAGAAGAAATGGGGGAGTATGTGATCTCGATCTTCCTCCAATTAAGGCGATATTGTTTGGATCAAATTTATTAATCGCATTAGTTGGAGGTCTTCCCATGTCGTGGGAAGCTTGAGAGATTACAGCGGCGGGCAAAGGTGCAACTGGTACAGCATGTAATTCTTTCAAAAGTATCTTTTGCTAGTGTTTTAACTTGCTCAATTCGTAAAAAGTGATATTGGCCCTAGTCTTTTTCATGTCTTCTATGATATTATACTCCATTTCATCTGAAACGATCAGCGTTTTAGATGGAGTTGATTGGTCTGTTTGGACTGGGCTGGTTTGAGTCGCTTTAGGTGTAGTTTTCTTGGCTGTGACTTTATCCTTAGTCATTGAGCTTGCGCTCTTTGGCTTAGGGGTAGGTTGAGGAGGATCAAGTTGATTTCTACTGCGAGTACTAACCGGGGATGCCTCTTGATCCTCTTCGTCTGGGAGGATGAAATCCCACATACCTTGTAACTCTACAACTTCTTCTTCATCGGTATGTTCTCTAGTAGCGATTTCCTCTTCTTCTTCTTCGGATTCAGCACTCGTAATAGCGTTAGGGGGTTTAGAATCGGTCGAAGGGTTTCTTTTAAAAGGTCTATACAGCTTTTTAGAAGACGTTTCTGCCACTTGTTTCTTAATGTTGACCATCTCATTAGACATGGTCTTCAAAACTTTTTGCAATCCTTCTAAATCGAATGGATCTTTCGATTGTTTTTTCTTGGGATCTTCCTTGAAAGAAACCTTCTTGGATTTCCGTTCTTCTAACGTTTTTTTTTTTCTAAGGTTGTAATACGTTTCTCTACTGCTATTACTTCTTTCATATTTTCAACTAAAGTTGTTTTGTTAGACCTATCAACAAAGATTGCTATGTTTGATGGTAAAGCAGTGATGTACCATTCTCTTCGCACTTCTTCGCTAGGTTTGGAAGCAGTAGGAATTTTGTTTAAGATTTTATTGAAACGTAAATTGAAATCTTTGATAGGTTCTTTTGACTCGGCCCTAAGGTTAGACAGGGCGTTGATCAGTGTCGCCGTAGACCTGTCATCACCGAACATAGTCAGGAATTGTTCTTGGAAAATTTTCCAACTAGTAATAGATCCAGACGGTAATGATAAATACCATGATCCAGTTGTTCCTTGCATGGTATAAGGAAAAAGTCGAACAACATCGTCTTCGTTGGTAACTCCATTGAGATTTATGAATAGAATAAAGTTGTTTATATGTTCTTCCGCTAGCATGCCTGTCTCAGGATTAAACTTAGGTAGCCATTTTTCAGGATGGGCCGATAGCTGACTCAAGGGTGCAGGCATTAAGACTGCCCCTAGGTTATTCCATGGAGATTGGGCCATTGCTGAACTACTAACAGAGGAAAGTGCAGAAGATGATCCCTGCGGTTGAGAAGATGAGGATATTACGATTCTAGATGATTGAGAAGGAGATGTGGGAGTACCGGTGGACTGATGGACAATGATCTGAAGTGGAGGAGTGGATGGTTGACTTCACGGTGAAGAGATTGAGATGGATGATGATGATGAAAGAGTCTCGCTATCGGACCCTTTAGGATATTTCCTTGCTCTCTTCCTTGTAGGTAGAGGTAACTCGGTTGGTTGAACGCCAAATTTTTCACTCTTTAATCTGGTAAGAGGATGAGCAGAGTTATATTGCGAAGTCACGCTGCCTTGAAATTTATCAGATATTTGAGGAGATATAGAAAATTTCTGAAGTCTGTGAATCAAAGATTCAACTTCAGAAGGTTCAATAGTAGATTGTTCTGAAATGTTAGGGTTGGTAGCAGCGGTTGTTTCTCTCACGACTTCTAGCTCTAGATTTAAAGATTCTAAATGCGATGGAGAAGTTGGGGGAGATGGTGAGGGCGATTTACTCTCAGAATGGTATTTAGATTTAGACTTGCCATTCACAGTTCGAGGACCTCTTTCTAGCGCCAAATATGTTGAAGCCCCGAAAATCGGGTCTACAACAAGGGGGATACCCACCCGGTCCGGACCTTGGTTAGCAGCTCCTTTTCCGTTTGGTATAGTGGGTCCGACTGGGGATATGGGACCAGTTTCCCAATTTATGTGTGTGTGTGTGAAGAATTGATATTTCCTTTCTAAAAGTTCCTAAGTGAGATGCTCTAATTCTAACTCTAATCTAATAACATGCAAATTGTATTCTAATAAGCAGAAATATCTAAATCTACACTAACCCAGGGTGTAATCCTTTTGTTATGCAATCTAAAATGATTTCAGATAACAATTGGTAATAAAGATCATTCAACTGTTATGAGAAAAAAATTCAATAAAGATGAACCACTTCGTATAAAAAGTTAGACGAAATAGTTGTGAAAGGCATATCGCATAATAAGCTACTCATACATTAAGCATAAATAAATAGCTATCACCATACAAAAGTTCCAAATGATAACTCAAGCATTCACGCATCAATATATAAACAACTGAACATGAATATCACTTTTAACACAAAGGCAGAAATAGTTAAGAGATAGAAGTACCATTTATAGCTAGTCCTACTCATGAGCTTAAAGTGATAATGATTTATCTCTTCTTCATCCAACATCCACTAAGAGTACAGAGTGCCACATTAGTAGCAGATATTAAATGCAGATATCAATAAATCCTATTCCATTCATTCATGAAACCCTCCTCAGAGGGTACAAAAGTGCATGTTTTGGGGATAAATTTTTGATAAATTTTAGGACCCTTCTCTAAATGCATGAGAAGGGTTTAAATACTAGTAACTAAATCTAAAAATAACTTATTACAAAAATGTAGGATGCGGTTTAAATGAGCGTCCTCATTTCAGGCAAAAATAAAGAAAAATTAAAACTAAAACTGAATCTAAAATTAAAACTACTAACTGATTATTTATGTATCTGCTCCTTAGAATCACACGCATTCAGCATTTGTTTGAGAAGAGTCGGCTGGCCGACTTCCGATTTTAGCTGTGCTGCGAAAACAGAATCGGCAAGAGCTAGCACCATCTTCTCGGCAGAATTGATGATACACTTGAGAGTCATGCACTGGTTGTGTGGTTTTACCAAGTACATTCAGTAATAATCCCAATTCAACTTGGTTAACCTTTGGATTGATTCTCCCTTTTCTTGAGCCTTCTGTTTCCAATCTTTTGTAGTTGTTGTACTTTAGGTAGATACCCTTTTGAAGATATTTCTGATAAATACCATTGGTTTTAGGATTCAAGTTTTACTTTTTTACTCTATCGTTGCTTTCTTACAAATTTGTGGGCTTACAGGTGACTAAGCAATTAGAAGCTTTCCTTTTCAAGAAGTTTTACTCAGCGAATCGGAAACTGCCTCTCTTTCTTGATCCGGGCTTCCCTGGTGTGATTTTTTTCCTTTTGCGCATTTTCTTTTAGCGGATATAAAGCTCAAATTTTGTAAAAATAATGATTTTGTAAGCTCTTGACCTTGAGTTTCAAACTGTCTGCTTTTTATATCATTATATCAGTGTTGTCCAGTATCCATTTAATCATGTCCATGTATGGAAGAATTTTGGGCCTCGCCGCTATCCTGTGTAAGAACAAACAAGCTAGCTCTGTAATGGATGCCTCAGAAGAACTATGTGAGCCTGCAGTAGCTTCAACCTCTATTACTCTCCGATTCTCTTCTTCAAGTAGATTATACATGCCTTCCCAAGTAGCAATACCAGCGTCTCTGTTACAGGCGGTGTCTGTATACAAGGGCGCCATTTCCTTCTCTTCAGAGCTCAAGGCTTTGCCTTTCTTTCCCATAGTATCCTGTGTACTGCTTCGTATATTTCTCTGTTCTCCATCCCTGCAATTTACAAGTGAAGTGAGAATAATGATGAGGAAAGGTGATGGGAAAGTTTTAAATGCCGAAGACGTATAAAATATACCACTTTATGTGAAATGACTTTTCGATAAGCAAAAAACCATATTCCATTAATGACTGGCAACTAACTCATTAATTAGCATTAAAGCGCATAACCAAGTCTCAGTTTATGGAAAATACTTTTTCGAACGATGAGCCTGAAAGATCTGCGATGAAGCGATTTTGCGATTTGCTTCGCAATATCGCAGATCGCAACATCGCAGAATAATAGCATCGCAAGATCATTCTATCGCTTTATCGCTTGCTCGCTATATCGTAATGTCGCTTTGCCACTCTATCACAATATCGCAAATCGTAAAAGCACAATATATGTCAATTTTTGTTAATCAGTTTTCTGTGAAATGCAATTTGCGATATGAGCCATTGCATATCGGCAGTTTGAGGTTTTTTCAGCGTAAGCGGTCTTTGATGCATGCGATGTGATAAATGTTTTCTTAATGTGTAGTTTCGCATCGCGATCTCACAATATTGCACTCTTGTTTGTAAGGAGGTATCTCGTTATCCTTTTTGCAATTCCTAAGGAATAATGCTACTTTATCATAAAACTTTAAGTTTTTTTAGATTTTTCAAGGGTATTCTCATAAGTTTATGATGGTAAGTTTTATTGAAAAAGGAAATTCAAGCACTAATTGATTTTTAAATTTTTTGACTAAGGGTCCCCACTTATTTAGTATTAGGAATAACACTAAATAAGAAGGAGGGTTGTTGTCGGCCACAACAGGTCCCTATACTACTAGTGTAGCCCCTTATTGTTATTAATGAAACCCCTCATTGTATTGTTGTGCCCATGTAGTCCCCATATTGTTATTATTGTGTCTCATAGAAGCCCACTATTGTTATTGTTGTGCCCTTACATTATTATTGTTATGTCAGCTCTGATTATATTGTGGCCCCTTAGACTCCTATATATAGAAAGGAGGTTTAATCATTTGTATCATCCAAGAATTGTTCATTTGTGTAATGTAAAAGAGATTGCCCCCTCGAAGAGGCCGATTTTGAAGTCGTTGATCTATCTTTTCTTCTATTTTGTGAATTGGTTTCATAACACACACACATTCCTTCCAATACCTTCTCCTTTTGTACATTATCATAACTCTTCATGAAAAGACATGTCAATCCAAAAAGACGCATCAATTTAAAAATTAAATAGTTAATTCCACTTTAATTTCACTTTTTCAAAGACCATGCGCAAATGCCATTTCACATTTTTACCTATTTATGTAAATTCATTTTACACCTTTTTCGCTTAGCTTTACTCTTTGTTTAGACTTCACTTTTTTCACGTAGATTCACTTTTTATTTTGACTTCACCTTTTTCATGACCACCCCCCCTTTTAATATACTTGGACACTTACATATAAAATCAATGATATAAGCCATTTGACATCCATAACAACAATTTTTTCAACAATCATTAAGGATGAAATCCACGGTTCCTTATGCAAAGGCACATCTTGTCGAGGAACTAGATTTGGGAGCCATAAACTCCTTACGATGTTTCAACTTAGGCTTACGATGTGGGTAGTTATGAACGAGATGATCTTGGGCTTGGCATGCAAAGCAACCATTGGGGAGATTTCGACAATGGAGTTTTAATTGGCATACCCTATGGATAGCAAAAACTAAGATGGCGTGGGTAAGCTTATGCTTTAGATCTACTTCAACAAAAAACTTCAGGTTGGCATAAGCATAGTTAGGATGACAATTTGGAATCAATACTTTACAAAATCATAGGGTGAACAAATCCAACAAAGTGTAAAAATATGCAAGGAAACTTGGGAATTCAATCCATTAGAGATAATGTGCTTGGAAATCGTCATCAACATCAAAATTAGAACGTCAACACTGAACAAAGGCCAATAAATCAAGAATGTTCGAAGTGCCATACTAAAGGATGCCTCACACAATACCATAATTGATGCATAGATAAAGATTCCTAGACCCTAGGCCCCAATACAAATTCAAATAAATCCCCTTAGTTCCCAAGTTCAATATCACCCATTTGTTAAAAGCATCTTCATTGGGCCTCCAACATAAATTAACAAAAAAAAACGAAAACATAATGATCCCCCTGTGCTCTAGGTTTATATTCCTTCTTGTGGTTGATGAAAAAATTAAAATCTTCCTCTAGATTTAGTTGGTTCACTAGAATGGTACAAGGATTTAGAACAAGTTTCTTATTTGCAACCCCCACATAAGGGGTGGGATCTAGGTTAGGGATTGCATGCACATTCGACTTCTCGAATCAAAGTGAGGGTTGTTGCTCACTAACTAGCACTTTTTTTTCCTCGTAAGTGGATGTGGGGGGGCAGTGGTAGGATGGGGGTGTGGAATAGTAAGGAAAACAAACCATGATTAGTTTGGGGTGTCTTCTCCATTATTGTTGAGGGACCCAATTGATGTAAAAATTCACACCCTCTTGCAGTATCAAAGGGATTTCCACAAACATCGATGTAGCCTCATCCTCCACCATCACCCAACCACATTAAGGGGATTCTCTAAGGAAGAGAGAATCCCCCATAACAACTTTTTGTTGTGATTCTATAGTCACTAAAACGGGTTGGGCATGGAGCACCATGCTCCTAGTAAGTGAGCACCCCATTGATTTGTTTCCCTTGCAGTCATCAAGCATAATGGAATCGTGCATGGGATTACAATAATGGGATTTATTGCTCCTCATCGGATTGCAATCATGATATTTTTTCCTCCTCCAGTACACTTACCATTGATAGGGAAGGTTGACAACATATCAACCTCTTTCAAACTTGCTACCATATACCTGAGGTGATATGGGATGGAGTTTCATAGGTTACATTGAATAGACTTCACCTTTGCATGCCAATAATCAAGATTAGCTTCAAAAACTCTTGTAGTCTCCATTTGTACACCTACTATCCACTTCATTCTTTGGCCTACCATTATTGCTTAAGCTTGAGCTCGAGGACCATTGTCACCTTGGAGCTTCTCTCTCTCGTGCACACACTTCATCCTCCAAGTCAAGATTTCAAAAAAGGTAGTTTTAGCTAAAAATGGTTAACGAATTGAACTTCCTACTTTCCTATAACCCTCTTTTATATTACTGAAACTAAATGTATAAATATACAATTTCTAATATGACAACAAAATCAAGGAAGAGTGGAGTAGCTATTTCTAATATGACAACAAAATCAAGGAAGAGTGGATTAGCTAGAAAAATCGCATCAATTCCTACTTGCATATAACCCTTTTTTATATTACACAAACTAAATGTATAACTATGCAATTTTAGTAGCTAAAAAAATCGCATCAATTCCTACTTACATATAACCCTCTTTTATATTACACAAACTAAATATATAACTATACAATTTCTAATATGACAAAAAATCACAATATCAAATAAGTGAATTATTGATGTTAAGAATCATTTTTTCACTCCAATGCATTTATGTGAAAAATATTATTTGTTATTTATATGTTTCAATTGGAGACAATTATTATTATTCTTATTATTACTTACTACACACTTAAAGATCAAGTAAAATGTATCTTTATTCATAATTTTCACCCTCAAAGAGTCGCCTTGAGAGTAAGGTACAAATGTCCACATTTTTATGCCAATCTATAACTATAAGTTTATCATAATTTTATTTTAATTTTCATCTTAATTAAAATATTATAAAATTAAAAATTAAAAATCTTGATATATAAATATTGTTTTTTATATAATTCAAAATATATTTAATTACCATAAATATTTTTAAATTATATTTTATTTTTAAATCAAATCTCTCGTGAGAAAAGCCTTAGACCTTGAAAACAATCACACCTCAAGATTTTAATCAAAATTGAAAATAAATTTATGACAATTAAACTAAAATTAACTAGTCCCTCGAATATTCCTAAAACATACCCCTCAAATATTAAACAAATAAATTAGCTAACTAATCCGTATCTTTTTAAATAGCGTTATGATCACGTTTGCACCTCTTTCGATGCTACATCTGAAGTCAAAATAAATTTATGCTCATAATAAAGATTTACATTTATTTATTTTTTCCCTTATTTTGTTAAATTCCTTTCCGTACTTTTTATAAGGCAAGAAGGATCCGCACTAACAATAAATAAACATATTGCCTTCAACTTTGCTCCTTCAAACTGTTGTCCAATTTCTTCTAAATTTTCTGTGAAATGAGAGTTGTGGACAAAATTCTGCTTTTTATTAGTTTGTTTAAGGCCCATTTGCTGGAAACTTCTGAATCACAGTTCAAAGCGCGCGCTTTCTTTCCCTGTATGAAACATTTTCCTCTCTTTTAAATCCAACCCTTCCCTTCCCCTCCCCAGATACACAATAGAAAATTATGGGTAAAATTCTTTTCAACACCCCCAACCTTTCCCCCTGTTCCTGAGATTTGTTTTCCTTTCTGTAACGTGTTTTTCCTGTATCAGTAAGTTAACTAGCATGTCACTATGTAACAAAAGGAAAACATCAATTAGGCATTGAGATATTAGATTAGAGGAACCAGGCTTGCATGAGCTTTCTGAAGACAGTTGTATCTATCCAAGAATATGCTAAAAAAATCATTTTGTCAAATATACATTGTTCAACAAATCCAACAGTTTCCTGCATGTTATATTTATGGTACAAGATGAATCCATTCATGTTGAAATTGAATTGCATTTCTTTTATGCCTTTATCATGAACAAAAATTCCATTTCTTTTATGCCTTATCATGAACAAAGCTTTGGCAATCTATGGTGGGTTTGGCTGCTGCTGTTTTTCATTTTGACATTAGTGAGTCTTGACATTTGAGAATGCAATTTTTTGCAGACTTTCTCCAACTCCCTCAATCTCCACTGCATCCCCTGCAGGTCTGCCTTCAACTCTTGATTTTCCTCACAAATCACAGAACTATAATCGAGCTCTTTTGAGTACAAAATTACTGGGCTGCTGCGTGTGACTTCTTCTTCCTGGGGAAAATGCATCCCGCTATCACTATTGGAATGAAAGGAATCTGAACTTTTCACATAATAACTATCGAGTGTGCTTCTCAGCGTTGCTTGTTGCAACAGCAGGACCTGTATTGCTATTTTCGATGGAAATCTGGAATTTTGTGCAATGTGTTTGCTTGCTTCAAAAGAGACTTTGTTGTAATTGATCGATTTGCAAAGTCCCATTTCTTCTTCTTCAGACAATGTTGGGTGTACCTGTTCAAAAAACAAATTTAGATCATTCTGATGTAGGGAAAAAATCATATTCAAGGACATTTTTTTACTAGCAGCATAGACTCTGAGAATCACAATTTCTCAAACCAGCTTCTATTAAACATACAGCTGTACTTCAATTCTAAGAAATCAATAGAAGTGTTAAAGAACCCAAGGTTAAGAAGTCTGTTCACATTATGAACGATTCAGGTCATATGAAGGAAACCATAGCTATTGATACAGGCTTAGTTTTAAGGCTTATTTCAAAGAAACCAATTATATTGACTCTGATTTTCTGAAAAATTCTCATGTTCTTAACTTTTGACATGAGCTTAAATTCAAAGAACAAAGATTGTATTGACTCAGATTTTCTGAAAAATTCTCATGTTCTTAACTTCTGACTTGAGCTTAAATTCAAAGAACCAAGTGGCATTGATTGAGGTTGCATTAATGACCCAAGTTAAAGAATTCAGGTTTGACTTAAAGAATCCACAATAGCTGTCAAGAATAAACATGAGAAGACTTGTTGCATTTGTGTGTCAGTCATAGTCAGAGAACCCACTAGTATAGATTCAGACCAAGTTAAAAGCCTCATTGATAACAGCATACAATTGGCACACATTCACGCTGAAATAATGAAACACATTTTAATAATTTGATCTTGGATTCAAGAAACTCGTGCATATTCTCTCAGGCTAGGATCGGAATTACTTTCAACTGATTCCGACTTAATTCATGAAAATGTACAGTATTAACTCAGGTTACTATATGGAAGGCATGTATACGATTCAAACAACACAAACCCGATTGATATGAAGCCAGTTTAAAGAACCTATTCATATTAATGCAGGCTTACTTGGATCATTTATTTGGAATGGTTGAGCTTAGATTAAAGAATATATTTGGTGTTAATGCATTCACCAAAGACCCCCTTGTATAATTTGGCCTTTAAAGTAAGGAATCTATTGCCACTATTATTCAGGTCAGATTAAAGAATTTGATTTTAGTGTCATGAGCAGAATTGGCATAACATTTTTGCAATTAGCGTCAATACTTGAAAAACAATTTACAATATTAACTCAGGCTAGATTAATGAACCTATTTAAACCAATCCAGAAATGAAATAGCTCTCATTTGTACTGTTTGATTTTGATTTTTGGGCAGGTGAAGCTCGGAACTCAAATGACACTCAGTACTTCTTAAGCACCCATGTTCTCACAGTTCAAGGGTGCTTAAATGACACTCGGTACTTCTTAAGCACCCATGTTCTCACAGTTCATGGGTGCTTACCCACTTATGGTTTCACTCAAAGCAATCCGCATGACCCAGGGAACTCTCTAATCACCTAACCCATTAGCAGAGGTGAATAGTAAGCTCTACCACAGGGAGGAGACAGATAGCAAATTCCCATTAATTTGCCTCTCTATGTTTATCTGAGGTCAACTGAAAGAACCTGACTCTGGTATTAATTTGAGTTAGATTAAAGAACCCATTTAATTTGAGAAGTCAAAGAACCTTTTCTGTGATTATGACTTTCTTATAATTAACCCATTGATAATGTTTATTCAGGCCAAACAGAAAAACTTATTTGTGCTGATTCATACAATTTTGATAAACACGTTCGTATAATTGGAGATTCCTATTAACATCCATTGTTGCTGGTAAGAATTCAGGGCACATCAAAGAACTTAATTGTAATGGCTCAGCCTAGCTCGAAACAATTTTAAAAAATAAAACAAATTGTATCTATGGAGGCGATATTAAAGAGTCTGTTTTAGAGAATCCATCTAGGGCTTACCTCAAGATACATATCCAAGGCTCTGTAAAGCACATCACAGGAATCTCTGGCATCATCTGGCAATGATTCAAGAAGCAACTGAAATTTGGAGGGCTTGAGATTGACATCGGGGGCCACCTCTGTAATATACTTGTCCATGAGGCTACCCACCCTCTTCAGCCGACTCTGGTAGCAAATGCCAGAAGTGGGCTCGGCGGTGCCAGTGGGCAATTCAGGCACAAAAACCATCGCCTGATCCATGAGGAAAATCTGCACATATCTGAGAACAAGATCCACATCATAGAGGCAACCCATCCCCTGGGGTGCAGGAATCAGTATGTTATCCAATGTAGCATTGTCCAACTGTGATCCAATCATATTGTCTAGTTGTTTCCTGCATAATTTAGAGGCATTTAACACAGTGGCCACTCTTAGGATCCCAAACAAGCTCCTGCATGTGACTGCTGCTCTCTCCAAAGAATGAAGCAAACCCACAACAGTTTCGAGAACTTCCCTCTGCACTTTCTGGGCATAGCGGTGCATAATCTGCTCGTCCCTCCCACATTTTTTCTTGGGGGATATGGAGCTGTAGCCAAGCATGGGCAAGGCAGACTTCAGGTAATGCGAAAGAAATTTGCTGATAACCCAGTTATCCATTTTGTGGGCAATCATGGTTTTGACAATTCTTTCCATCAGATACATACTCAATGACGACAGATCTTCAAACCACCACCCCGTTTTAGTTTTTGAGCTCTCAGAGCTTCTTGTATCGCAAGAATACCGAATCCCAATACTATCAGGAGAAGACGAGGCAGGACTGGTATCACAGTTAGCATTCATTCTTTCTATGAGTACATCAATACATCTCTGAATAATCCCTGTAGCATCTGTTGTCAATACCATAGCCTCGCAGTCCTTCAATGCATTTATCAATTCCCGCCAACTCCAGAAGGCCAAGCCCTTGAGAAAATCCTCTGTTCGCCTCACCAGGTTCCCTTCTTGGATCTCTTCCGTCATCTCCAGATACTCGGCCACACAACGAAGCTTGCATATGTTGGTGGACGTGATCTCAATGCTGTCGATCCCATTGTAGCAGAACCTGCCCACCAGCTCAAATGCCTTGGCGCCTCCTGGTAAATCATGAAGTATTACTTTGTATGACTTCACTCGCCCTGCCTGACCTCCTCCTGCTGCTGCCGCCTTGTTGAACAACTTGATCAGCCTCCCTGAGAAGGAAAGCAGTGTTTTCTGCAAGAAATCCAATCACGCCCCCAATTCATCTCAGGATACCCACCACCCACAAAAATAACAATCAATCCATTTCAACATACCTACCACCTAAAAAATAGCATAACTAACATAAACCCATCCTAACCCTCAATCTCAAGCCCCAAGAGCTGAAGAAAACTCAAAATGCAAGTAAAGCAAGTTGCAGAGCACCTTGCTTTTCTCTGCCCAATAAAAGCAAAGCAAAACAGAAGGATAGGATAACAATACCTTGTCTAGAAAGAATGTTTCTTCTCCATTGACATTCACCTCCAGATCACATACAGGGTGCATGCTGCTCTACTACAGGTGGGAGTTATCAAGGTTTTATGCAAGAATATGTATATGAGGTTTCACCATGGAAACACCCAAAAAGACAGATACAGAGGCAGAGAAATGCTGGTGCTCCTAAGCCTTCGATTCTGCACATTCATCAATGCAAACTGTAACAGAATCACACCCTTCATCTGACATAACATTCGTGTAAAAGTTATTTTCAATTCGATGCTCCAACAGGACACCAGCAATGTTATGTCAGTAAGCAACTGCAACCCCTGACTCTGAACACGTTTGTTGGCTTAGAACTCCATTCATGCTTTCACACACATATATATACATGTGTGAGAGCTTTCTTGCAGGTTTATTTCCCGTGTAAACAGATAACTAACTGATTTACCCTTCGTTCTGCGTGAGGGGTTATTTTATTTTAATAACCAAATCTGGTTGATTAATACGGAAATATATCATCCTGATAAGCCTTTTGAAGCAATTAGGTTCTTCTTTAACAAAAGAAAATTGCAACCATTTTATTGTTAAGAGATTTTTTATTGGTAAGAAAATTGCAACCATTTTATTGTTAAGAGATTTTTTTATTGGTAAGGTTAAAGGCGGTCATGTTCTTATTGCTGAGGTTTTCATATTGTTAGTCATCTTAACCCAGTGGAGTTCAATAAATTCTCTGGTCTACTAAGGCCACTTGGCAATGTTTACATGTCACTAAAGTCATCCCACCCTACCAGAGTTCCAGTTCCATTCTCTTGTCCAGTACTGCCACCTCATTCTCTTATCCAGTACTGCCACATGTTCAAAATAGGAATGGAAAGATGATGGTTCACATAATTCCCAACCATAGAAACTCTTGACATCTCATGGCACATGGAGAATCAAACCAGATTAATTTAACATGGTCTCTTTGACTTTTACAGACAATCAATTAATTTCAGTGGCGTGCATGGACCCAATCCCCAATGAACAATCGAAGCACATAAAGGAGAAGTGGAGTGGAGCCTTGGTATGCCTCAAGAAAATATTTAATCCGGAAGGTTGATGAGAATAAAAATGGGCCCCACCAAGTTGTGGACGATAAGTAAATTTATGTAAAGGTAAAATATGAGTTCGTTTCGATGTGCTGATTAGAATCTTTCATCTCTAGGGTTGATGAGAAGCTTGGTTGGATAAATGTTGGGTCCCACCATGTTCTAAAGAAAAGTATTGAACTTATCTTAAGGTTAAAAAATGGTTACTTATGAGGTGGCTAATTGCTCTAGGGTTGATGAGAAGCTTGGTTGGATGAAATTGGGTCCCACCATGTTCTAAAGAAAAGTATTGAATTTAGCTTAAGGTTAAAAAATGGTTACTTATCAGGGGTAGTTGTTTGTTTAAATGTTATTTATATTTATATTTATATTTATAGTTATGTTTATTGTGTTGTATTTAATGTGTGGTTAATTGTATATATTTCTTTACAGTGGGAAAATTTATCATGTTTTTGTTGTCAAATTAGTATTGCATTTAATGTTTGGTTGATTGTATATTAATTTGGTTATAATTTTTAGAAATTTATTTGGTTTTATTTTAGAGTTATTGAGTGTTTTTTTGGGATTGAAGAAGTTTTTTTTAATGTTTGTTGGTTTCAATATTAATTGTACATTTTCATATTTAGACATTTGGCATTGTTATTGAAAATCTTGCATTATCTTATGTTTGTGCACCAATTCAGTTTGCAATCCTAGACTTATGTTTCCAAATAAGGATACATATGGTTGCAACACAAAGGCATAGCTAGTACAACATCCATATGTTCCTTCATATCAATATTGATTTCATTCTTGGAGCCATTGCAAGCAAGAATTTGGGAAGGACTAAAGCACAGTAAGGTACTGACCATGGATATAAGGAAGAATAAGGTCCTAACTAGATGGTTTTGATATGATGTGTCTCTCTATTATGTTATCTCTCTCTATGCCACACATATTTCTCTTTGCCACTATATGTCTTGTAATTAGAGATTTATAAGACTTGCAATCTTACATTAAATTTACAAAAAATATGATGGCAAATGATGAACATATCATTTACAACTCAAATATAGAGAGCATCGTGAAAATCTAAAACAATTAGGTTCGTTCTTTTTTAGGAAATTGTAGAGAGTAATTATTTGTCCAATAAGAGTTATCTGATACCATTGAGTCGTCGTTTACATTTAAGATTCTTGGAAATATTTTTTCCAACATAGATTTCTCAATTTAGAAAAGACATTTAAAGTTAGAAAAATAAATCTTAATTAAAGTGTTTATACTTGAGGAGTGGTTTAATGGCAAACCTTGCTTCCATTAGCTCCTTTCCCTTAGCCCCTCAAGCATTATAAATAATCAAATCTTATTCGAGGAATGACCAAATCCAAATCAAACATAATTCAATTCAAGAAATGACAACTAGGAACATGAGCTCTGAATGCAAACTGATCCCATCATTAATATATCTATGATGGCATGGTAGAATTCATTTTCCACTTTTCTTATTGACTTACTACAACATCTATAAGTGGAAACCGACATCTAGAGATAGGAACTAGCAACTGTCCATTGTAACGTTGAATGACCAACGAGTTTCTACAAAATGAAGCCATACCCTTGACCGAGGACCATGAAGTATCTATATTTCTGAGTTGACAACCAAAACCAAATCTTGAAATAATTTTGCAGTCTATCTCTTCTGGAGAACTCTTTATTCACATTCCTCTTGCTAACAAACCTTGATTGAGGGTATTAAGACATCCATACAATGATGTCATCTCTGGCAGATAATGAAAACATAGTTATAGACCAAATTGGTTGAACCATTCTCCATATATACATAAAAAATGAAGGATATTAGCAAAGCATATCACTTTTTCCACCTCTTACTCTAGGGTTCGTCTAAGTGATGGATGTCACATAAGTCACTTGTGGAAAACTTCTTTTTTTGGTAACTTAGAGGAGTCGACAACTGGGTCAGCCTCGTACTCATATGACACGGGGTCGATTCTGGATGCTACCATAAACCTATGGGGGCATACAACTTGTCCTCCTCTCCATAGACCAGGTCATGACTGGGGGATTGAACCTTGAATCTCTTAGTTTGCAGGATTTCACATCACTCTAATCACTAATTGATTGTTCCCTTGGGACTCATTTGTGGGAAATTTATCTCATATGGCATTGCAACCAAATGATACCCTACATAACCAATTACCAAAATCACATCAATTAAACTTGATATCTTTAGAAATGTTTTTTTCATTTTCCTCAATAATGGTGATGTCTCCAACACATAATGAAAACACAGATACATACTAAACTCATCAAATCATTCTCTAGATACACATTAGAGATGTGAGTGATTAGCAAAGTAGATAATTGTGGTCGTCTCTCCATCACAAATTACAACTCATTGTGATAAATGAGGCATTGACTAAACATGTTTACCATGCCCATGTGCACAACAATCCTTCACATGCCATAAATGATCTTAAACCTATCATTTATTAAACATTGAATATAATGGATTTAGCATTATACAATTTTTTTCTACATTGTCAATACTTCTAATTTGAAAAATAAATATGAATTCATCTCGTTAATATTTAGAAATACAAATAAAAATATTTTAAACATTACATAAATTAACTTTCATTTAAATAAATACTAATAATAATAATAATTAGTATTCATTTATTCCCATTCTAAGCTTAAATATGATTTTAAATTAAAAATAAAAATAAAAACTAATATTCATTTATTTCAATTTTTAACCAAACCACTATCCTTTCACATAAGGACTCTTAGTCAATTTCAACATTAAATTGAATTCATAAGTATACACCATTGGCCATGGTTTAAATAATTGTGTATTTAGATATCCTCTCAAAGTTCATAAATTCTAGTTATTACTCTATCCACAAGGAGAGCCGGGAGAAGGAATATTGCGAAAGCCAACTAAAGGTACCTTAATTATGAAGATAATTATAGAGATGGATATTTGGTCATCTTATTGTCTAGACAGAATGGTAAAACCTTAATCAAGGGCACAATTATAGCCATACATCAGCCCATTATTGAGTAATATGATGATAAAGCAAACTGTTTCACTTCGTCACAAACCTATTATCCTAAGGAGTAAGGACTCCTTATCATTTTACATAAAGACGATAGATAGGACAATTCAAAAGGTTTAGATAACATGGTGATGATTTCATTTGGTACTTTAAATTTGTTAGGAAAATACTTGAATTAGCCAAGTCTAATGTATTGCATTTATAACAATAACTCCAATATGTTTCGTTTTATGTTCCTTACACTTATTTCCTTCTTTGTGTATCTTGTAATTTATACTTTACATTGTTATATATTATTTTTGCATTATTGTCCGAGCTTTCACTTTCTCATTAAATCATGTGTGTGCTCCATCTCCCTTCATTATGATATAAATCATATAGATCAAGATAATAAAATTTGTATGGAATGTTTTATAAATATGTTATCATTGATAAATCGCACTTTTGATTTACTAAGCATTACATAGTAATCATTTTTTTATTTATTCTATTTTAAAAAATCAATATAATTTATTATAAAAAATTAAAATCTTCATGAAAGAGGATGTATGTGAAAAATATTAAAAATATGGTATTAAAAAAATAAAAAGATAATGTTAAAATATTTAAAAGGGACAAAGTTTTTTAAGTTAATAGATAGAAATTTAGAGGGAAAAAATAAATTGGGGAAACATTTTTTTGGTAACTCAAAGGAGTCAGTAATTGGGTCAACCTTGTACTCGCATGACAGGGGAGCGATTCTAGCCGCTACTACTATACCTATGGGGGCCTACGACATGTCCTCCTCTCATAGACCGAGTCCGATTGAGGGATTGAACCTTGGATCTCTTAGTTTGTGTGATTTCACATCCCTTTGACCATCAATTGAGTTGGTCAGTTGGCCCCCTGGGACTCACTTGTGGAAAACTTATCTCATATGGCATTGCAACAAAATAATACTTCACATAACAAATCACCAAAATCACATCGATTAAACTTTATATCTTCAGAAAGGTTATTTGTTTTCCTCAGCAATGGTGATGTCTCCAAAACATAATGAAAACATATATGCATACCAAACTCATCAAACCATTCTCTAAATTCATGTTAGCGAAGTGAATGATTAATAGAGTAGATAATTGTGACTATATTTCCATCACAAATTACTACTCATTGTGATTAACGAGACATTAACTAAACACATTTACCATACCCATATACACAACATTTATTCACATACCACAAATGATCTTAAACCTATCATTTTTTTGAACATTAGACTTAATTTTTTACAATCTTTTTTTATATTATCCATGCTACTGACTTGATAAATAGAAATAAATTCATCCCTTTATTACCGAATAAATATGCAAATAAAAATATTTTAAACATTAAAAAAAAAAACTTTCATTTAAATAATATTACTAATAATAATTAATATTAATTTATTTCAAAAATATAAAAAAAAAATTATCCATTCCAATTAAACACAATGACTATTACCCAATGTGTGGAAGCTATTATCGTTTCACATAATGACTATTACTCAATTAATAATACTCAACATTAAATCGAGTTCATAAACATATACCATTGACTACCGTTTATATAACTGTGTATTTATATTATTTAAATAATTGTGTGTTTATATATGGTAACAAAGTTAATAAATTCTAGTTGTTACTCTCTCCACAAGGAAAGCATGGAGAAGGAATATCGCTAAAGCAAAGTAAAAGTACATTTTCTTAATGATTATAATAATTATAAAGGTGGATATTTGGTCATGTTATTGTCCTAAATTGAATGGTATAACCTTAATTAGGGGCACAATTATAGCCATACATAATGAGCAAGTAAACTTTCAAAATAATGAGCAATATAATGACAAAGTAAACTTTTCACTTTATCGCAAACCCAAATAATGAGCAATATAATGACAAAGTAAACTTTTCACTTTGTCACAAACCCTATATCGTAAGCACTCCTTATCATTTTACGTAAAGCGAAAAGATAGGATATATTCAAAAGGTTTAGATCACATGGGATGATTTCATCTGGTACTTTAAATTGGTTAGGAAAATACTTAATTTAGCCAAGTCTAATGTATGACCCTTATAACAATAACTCCAAAATGTTTCTTTTATGTTCCTTAGGTTTATTTCTTTATCTAAGTATCTTGTAATTTATACTTTTGCATTGCTATATATTCATTTTTTGGGCATTGTTTTCACTTTCTTAGTAAATTATTTGTGTGCCCCCATCTCCATTCACTATGACATATATTATTCTCTTTAATATTATTCTCTTTTAATCTTGTTTTCCACTCTATTCTCTTTTAATCTTGTTTTTCACTCTATTGATTTAAGTATCAAGATCATAAAATTTTATCAAATGTTTTATAAATATGTTATTATTTATAAGTTTTAGTTTAATTTTTATTAAACATTATATAATACTTTAATAATTATATATATATATGAGACAAAATCGTGATGAAAGAAAAAGTATAAGAAGATATTAAAATACAGTGTTGAAAAAATAAAAGATATTGAAGTATTATAAATAAAATCTTTAAAAAGGAAAGATTCTCTAAGCTAACACATTGCAACCTTATTCATGAAGAGAGTTTCTTAGTTGGACAATAAGTTTTATTCTTTCCATGTTCAAAAGGGGAAACAAAAGTGAGAGAATGAACTACAAATTACTATAATCAATTCAATTCAATGTTTGAGAAGTTCATAGAAGGGATTATGGAGGAATAAGTGAGCAAGTAGATAGAGAAAAAGGACAAAACAACTAAAAGATAACTTGGTTTTAACCAAGGCACTCTATCATCAACCATTTTCTCAAAGTTGGGCACAAAATGGAACCATTGCCTTGTTTTGTCAATTTTAAAATTTCCTTTCATGTCATCTTGAGGGAGAAACTACAAGAGAGTTTGAAAAAATTGGGGGTCTTGAATGGTTGAAGAGAAACAATACGCATGGTGTATGAAAAAGCAAAGAATAAAATTAGAACTATACAGAAAATTTCAGAGAGCTTCAGTGGCGACATTAAGGTGAAACACGATTTCCCCCTCTCCTCCATATCCTTCAACATTTACATAGATAAGCTAGAACAACAGATAACATGGAAGGTAGAGGAGGGGTGAAAATAACAAGGTTTATCATAGAGAGTTTGTTGTGGGTAGATGATGTGATACTAACAATTAGGATAATATGTAGCCTAAAAGATCACCTAGAGGCCCCAGGAGCCATTGTATTAGGAGGATGGGATTAAGCGTCAACACAAACAAAACTATGATAGTATTTGTTCTAGTTCAAAAAATGAATTTAAAACAACCACAGATAAGCTTCAAAGGCCAAACATTAGACATATTAACTAATTAATATAAACATTTGGTACTAGAATTAAATCAAAAGCAAAGTTGGGACACATGTAGGTGAATAAAATTTCAATGAGGGTGGAAATCATTCTTCCTACTACAAAATAAATGCATAATAACAAAGGTTTAGGACTAACAAATGTCACACTTCCTCTTTCAAATGTTTCTAACCCAATACTTCTTTATGGACATGTAGGCAAAGAAAACTTCAAGGAGGGTGGAAATCATTCTTCCTACTTCAAAATAAATGCATAATAACAAAGGTTTAGGACTAACAAATGTTACATTTCCTCTTTCAAATGTTTGTAACCCATTACTTCTTTATGGACATGTGGGAAAAGAAAATTTCAAGGAGGTTGGAAATCAGTCTTCTTACTACAAAATAAATGCATAGTAACAATGGTTTAGGACTAACAAATGTTACAATTCCTCTTTCAAATGTTTGTAACCCAACACTACTTTATGGATAAGTATGGGGACTAAGTATTCTAGAAAATTAAACAAATTATTGTGAGTGACAAGAAAAACTCCTAATAACAAGATTCCTAAGAATTAAAGGTAACACACCTTATGGAATACTCTTAATTGAATTATGATCACACCTAAGAGAATTGGAGGCACGCAAAACGAGTGTAGTTTAATGAGGTGGTTTTTTTTGTTGGGAAAAATATGATGACAATAATTTTTATGAGATTCCAATGTTCCATCATTTAAATTGTATTTTTTGAATCAATAAATGGATTCAATAGCTTGAAAAAACCAAAGAACAATTAGATTATGTAGAATCAACAACCTAAAACTATGATTTTCCTAATTTATCATTGGATTTTGGATAAAATAGAGCATAAAATCAACTTGAAAAAATGTACAAAAGTCACTTATTTAGACTATTTCCATAGAAAAATGTTTATGTGCATATATAGAATAAAAACCATGAAAATTAAGTCACAACATTCTTTTTTAGATCAACCAAAATGAGTTGAAAATGAGGATCAAACATGAAATCGATGAAGAAAAAATGGTTTGAAGAGTGGAATATAGAATACCAAATGTTAACATTGGATAAAAGGCCATAAAATGTCATATACATAACTACTATATGAAGGGAAATTGGAGAATATAATAAAAAAAATTGAACAAAGACAACTTGAGCAAACAAGAGGAGATAAAAGCATAAAACTACTTGAAAGTTAACATCCCATGGCACAAAATGAAAGTAATAACACAACTAAGAACCTTGTCACATTGACTGAGATGTGAAGCAAGAATACGAGAACAACCCATGAGCCATGGCTAGAAAGATTTCAAATATGTAGAAATGTTGAGGTGGGAGCTAAGCAACACTTTCTCCTATGTTGTGCAATATATTCAGAAATCACTTGAGAGTTCAAATTTGCATGTTGAAGATTGGAAACTAATATTTCATGAATATCTAATAGGAGATATGTCAAGGTTTTTTGAGAAAATAATGTGGGTAAGAAGCAAATGGTTGAGAATAGAGTCAACAAGGTAACTAATACTTTATGCGGAGAGAAAGAGACCAAATTTAATAAAGCATAGTAAGCCCGTGATTTGGGTCCTATCATTACATTGTCATATCTACTTATCATAATCTCTTTCTTTAATATTTTAGAAAATACTAAATAATATGTAAACCATATTGTCCCAAATGATAGTTTAATCTCATAGGAAATTTGTTTATTTCTACTATGTCAATGATAACTCATACTTTATATCCTTATACCCATAAGTTCTTTCATTTGTTCTTACTATTGCGAAAATCTTTTTCAAGGCCTATTATGTGTTTCATTGTTTCTTTCATTAGCCTAGTCAATATATTAAATATTAATAAGAATATATTTGCACACCTATTAAAATAAAAAAATGCAAACCTTGATGTATGGTAATTGATAAATAACCATTTTTAGAATAATTTTTCTTTTCTTTGATATTCTAGAAGTTTGATCCTCATGGAAAAATTCAATGAATTCTTTGGATACCTTCAATACAACCTCTTGTTCGAATATCCAATGACTTAAAACACAATATTATCAATAGAGCCAATGCCCAATCCCTAGCTAGAGAGTATAGCAATACTAGTTCTGAATTTATCTTGTTGAGTTGCTTAAAATTATAGGAACCCCCTTTGCTTTCCATGCTCCTTCAATATATTTTTGTGAAGTGGTGGTGAATGGGCTTGAGAAAATATAGATAAATGGATACTAACTACTTTGGTCTTAACAACCAAGTTTTAGATTTTTATTAGGGTGTTTGCTAATCATATCTATTATGATACTTGTTGTTGGGCGCCTTTCAAGAAAGCCTAATAGAGGTTGGAGAAGGATCTTAAGAAAATTTTATGGGACAACAATTTTAAAGGAAAGGAATTTCACAAACTTGGGTAGGTATTATGTTGGATTCCAAGATATATACTTGGACTAAACATCATCAAAATACATATTCAAGTTGATGCATTGTGCCAAATGGGTTACATGGGCTATGGATGGAAAGGAGTCTTAGAAATTTATGCTCAAACACAACATTTGATAAGTTGTGTATTTATGAAAGAAGTATTGGCAAGATATATGCCTTCAATCACTAGTTACTACCCTTGCATTGGTTAAGGTAGTTAGCATTTTCATGTCAAAAAGCATTTTTTATGATCTTGGCATGTGGATTTCACCAATGACTCAAGGTTTTTGAGTAACAATTCATTACATTTGATATTAGAGAAACCACCTAGGTTCAAGTTATAGTACTAGTGACAATGAGGTCTACTAACCCAAAAAGGGGTGTTAGAGAGGTCTGCTAGCCTAAGGTGAGTTACACAGATGTATTCTCGCACACATGGGTGACAAGGAGGTTTGTTATCATAGTTTTTGGCTATGGAAGTGTGGTGATATGTTATTATATTGGTGTGCATATTTCCCCAATGAATCAAGCTTTTTGGAGTAACAATTCATTACACCATTTAAAAGGTCTAGGAAGCCATCAAGTGTTTCTTTTCATGGAGAGATCTCTCCTTTCAAACTAGTTTGTATTTCAATGATAATTGTATATGGTGGACTCTACTCCTTTAGAGTGATGGAAAGCCATTAAATGGAATTCCTTGGTTCTTGGCCATGAAATTTTTTAGGAAGGGAATACTCCAAAACATTTATTTGTTTAATGATTGTTAGAGGCATTGTATCAAATGGTCAGATCTAAAGCTAAAGATCAGGTTGTATTACCCTAATAATGTCATCCTTGAGAGAGTATGGGGTATGGTTGATCCATGTGACCATGTTCTCAAGCATACGTTCAATCCCTTGCTTGTGATGGTCAGACAAGAAGTTTGGCAGATCTAAAGTCTTCCAAATACATGCTTGTTGATGAATAAATGTGGTTCTTCTGTACAACAAGTATTGATTATTCCATGAGCAAAATTCGACACCTCTAATCCAAATAGTGCAAATAGCTCTTTTAAGTGAATCCTATGGAAACCAACATTAGAACGCCAAGATACTTTTTTTGTTTGGTCATTAGACTTGGTGGTTGGTCGTAGATTAAAGACTTGCTGACGATGGAGTTTAAGATCCACAATGCCCTTCATGTGGGCAAGTTGAGTCCTAAAACACCATTTGAAGTTTTGTCCCTTAGCCAAGTTTGCATGAGGCCTAGGAAGAAGCACTATGTGGCTAATACTTCTTAACTTCCATATCAAAGGAGGAAACTCTGTTGGGATATTGTTTTCCTTGAAATTTAAGGTTTCATTATGATTAGATGTTTATTTTTGTTAATTTTTTTTTTGGGAAGAAACACAATGATGTTTCCTTTAATAAGAAAGAATCTTCTTGACCTTTCACATGATATAACAACACTTCAATCTATGTGAGCTTATCTCTACACATTTGAGTATAGTTATTGGAAATTCATATGGAGTTGAATCATCTACAGTAGTTAAGGAGTTTTGGGGTGGGCCTCCCTACAACATGAGCAAGGAGCCACTTTTCATTTCACCCAACCTATCATCATCATCATGATGTGCTGAAGACAAACCTCGCCATAGGGACAATTGATAAGTTTGTAAGAGGCAAGGACATGTGCACCATTAGCCTCCTAATTTGGTTCAAAATGACAAATTTTTAAAATTGGTTTTGGCAATCTCTAAAGGTAGCTAACCCTTTCAAGCTAGCTAATGATGACTAGAAGATGATTGTAGTTGAGGATGAGACATCTAGTTAGGAGTCATCCCTAATTGATCATGAAAATTGTCTCATAGATGTTGGGATCATATTAGTTGGTGCTTTTAATATTATATTTATGTTCAAGCTACATGTTTCAACATAAACTTACTTAATTTTTAATTGTTGATTAGTTTTGACAATTCTATATACATGTTAATAATTTAATAATACAAATTATGTTTATGACACCTTTGCTCACTATAAACTAATTAAAGTTGATAATTTATGAATAATCTCATTTTTATAGATGAGATATTTTCAAACATTTAAACCTTAAAAAATAATTCATCTAATATTAATTAATAAATTATTATAGGCAAAGTGATTGCATATCATTTAATTGTCAACCCGGGGGTTTCGTAAAACTTGCGAAGCATGCATGCACTATATATGCTAGAAATTAACCTTAATCTATGAAAGCAAATAAAAACAAATCACTCTTAACCTCTCACACACGAAAAGATATGAAATAAATAAATCTTAATCTATGAAAGCAAATAAAAACAATCACTCTTAACCTCTCACACAGGAAAAGATATGAAATAAATAAATCTTAATCTATGAAAGCAATAAATCTTAATCTATGAAAAACAATAAATCTCGCACATTCTAGATGGCCAATCCAAAAGCATGAGGGATGGAAAGTTGAGAGGCTCCAAATACAAGCATAACCAAATCAAAGTGAACATCACTCATGAGCATGGTGCCAAATCCAAATTCTATATTCAAAACATGAACATTTCCCCAAATTTACACATTCCTTTCAAAGGAAAAGACTCTCCTTGTTTATACAAAAACATAAGAAGCTACCCTATTTAATGAACTTCCACTAAAATATCATATAGTCACAACCAAATAGCTCATAATGAGACACATATCCCCTAGGTGTCTCATAGAGTTCTAATCCAAATAGGAAATGATGAGACACCTCATAGAGTTACAATCCAAATAGGACACATATCCAAACCTCCTTTGAAGGGAATTCGAATTTGAGCATTGGAGGCCACATAAGGGTGCCTTGGAGACTTCCAAATGACCTACACATGTCATAAAACTCAAGCCACATATATAGATACATGAAAGCATGTTAATTTCCTAGTTTTTAATCATAAATTCACTTTAAACACATAAAATAAATAACTTCGGTAAATAAGGATCCTAACCCATATATTTAAGAAAATGGTGGCTAATGAGAGGTTATATGGTTATGGCGATGTGACATGTGAGTGAAATGGTGGTGATAAAGGTGAAAGTGGATGTCATTTTGAAGACATTTTGGAGGCCCAACATACCCCCCAACTAGAGCAATTGCATGTCCTCATGCAAATATTGCATTAATTCCTTTGATTTGCTTGCAACGTCTTTGCATTTGAATGAGATTGGCTTATATCATATGTCCTTAAACTTTGCATTTAACAATTTTATTTATTTTTACAAAGTATTCCTTGTCATACATTGAATTGCAACATGTTTGGTTGGTTCTTGTGTTTCAACCAAATTCTAATTGGTATTGGTTTTTGTGTTTCAATACCTTGTTTCTTTTTGTTGCAACAAGATTCATTGAACATATTTAAGAATGCATCTTTAAAATCAGCCATATAGTGTGCTCTTAATTTAGATATTATTTGCAAATCATATAACTTTTTGAACCATAACGCAATCATAATTGATTAGGACAAGTATGTTAGGATGAAATGAAAATGTGTGATGGTGTATGATATATGAATATGAAATGATGTCCCTTCCCCCCAACTAAAGGTATGACAATGTGAAAGAGGAAGTGAGGAATTTCCCAAAGTTACAATTTTAGTATTTTAAGGAATTGCATGACTAAAAACTAGAAAACCACATACCTTCACTTACCTTCGATGTGCATGAGTTATGGAAATTGAAGAGTGTGGTTGCTTCTGGATCATGGAATGTAGAACTCATATGCTTCTTGGTTGCATGAATGGTGGATGAGGTTGGGAAGTGGATACTTTATTTCTGCTGCTAAATCTGTTGTATCTGCTGCAAAATGTTGAAATGATATAGTCTTCAATCGCTATAAAATCGATGGTACAACTCTAGTCATGCGAATAAATGTGTCGGTGTCGAGCATGAAGAGAGGTAATTGGATTACTGACCATTGATGAATGGCATTAACCAATGTGAGACAAACGCACCATTAATGTCAACAAGTGCCAAGGTACCTAAGTACATCTTGCGAAGGGCGAATAAATGAGCCGATGTCGAGCCACTTGCAAGGTCCAACGATCAAGGGACATTAATGTATTCCCATGATTGTTGGCGAGAGAGCCCATCATTAAGGCATACAAGCCTCAAGGTACTAATGAGGACTCTAGCCTTGGACCTAGATAATGTGTTGATGGCGATAGGCCAAGGCTTGCTAGAAGGAAGGCCTTAAGGAATCCTCCATCATCTAACATGAGCATGAAACAATGATTTTGAAGGACTATGAATGGAAAATTTTGCAGTGGATCAAGGTTTATTTAACGGAAAGAAAAATGACAAGTGAATGGAAAGTAAAAGGACAAATCATCATGTAAGCGAGCTGAATGTCTTTATGGAAATGGGTTATGAGTTAGTGAAAGCAAAGCAGGAAAATATGAGATGAGAATTTTATTTACTGACTAAGTGAAATGCAATGCAACTGCAAAGGAAATGAGATGAAGGTTTTATTGACTAAAGGAGTATGGATGCAATGGAAACACTAGCATCTGAAAGGCTTGCAAATGTTGTATCTGATATTCATTAGCATGTGCTCATGCATTGATGTTTCATCTCTTTTGCTGCTCTGATCATTTTCTTGCGAAATACATGTGGTCTTTGAGAGACACTATTTTCTTATTGTCATCTGTTCTTCCTCCTGGAACCTGCAAAAAACTAGTACTTCTTCTCCAATGGATTGTAAGGTTATAAAAATAGAGAGGTGATCAATTTCCCTGTTAATGACATTTACATAAAAAAGTAAGAATTAGTACTATACAACAAGTTCATGAAAGAAAAGCAAGAGAGTTTATCTCTGTGTTGAAAGTAGTGCCTCAAGTTACCTGTTGTTTCTTTTTAGCAATTTTTTTTTTTTTGTTTCAAAATCTTATAATAGCTTCCTCATTTTGTAGATCTCGTCGAGATTTTTTCAATGATGCTTGAATCATCAAATTTCGATGTTATATAAAAAAGTTAGACTGTTTTGAAATTTTTAAGAAACAATAAAAATTGTCATGTGAAATGTGACATGGAAACATGATGTTATAGTGAAATATGATGTAAGCAGATGAAATGGCATGTTGATCATGAATTTTTGGTTAGAATGCATTGTTTGATAGATAAATCATTGAGTTAAATGCATAGCCTTATAATTTTTGATTAGCTGCAGAATGTAATCAACTGCAGAATGTGCACAATTTCCGTAGCTAAAATCCTGAACAAATAACTCAAGTCAGTAAATAACAAAAAATGAATTCAAAGAGTAAGAAACAATGTTGTGGTTTACTGGACCATAATCTAGTGATAATTGCAATGCCTCTTTTAGAAAAATTATCTTTCTTTATTTTTTATTTTTTAAAACAGAAACATATGAAGCTGTATATATTTTGAGCCTTGAGCATCAATCTCAATTGCATATTTGTAGCTACATCAAAATATCATTCATGATTTTTTGTATGAATCTTAAAATGAAGGCAATAAACAAACTGCATCGAGTAGTGGGTGATCTGCTTGAAACAGTAGCAACATAAGTGAATAAACAAATTGGTTCGAAACGCGTCGACAAAAGATGGTTTATGTGATTTTTCCGAAGATTATCTAAACAATGTTATGGATCACAGAAGTCTAAATTCCTTAATAAATTCAATTATGTTCAAATTATGAGATTTATAGGACACCGAGCTCCAAACAAATAATGGCCATTTTCACTTTGTGAGAACATACCACCCAAAAAGTGTCAGCAGCACAGATATCCAGAATTTAGCTTGGCATTCATATTTGAGAAAGACTCCCAAAGGAGGCAGAAGTATGGCCAACAAGATATCTACGAAGGTTGCACTGCCCATGATGGAATAAACTGGTACTCTAAATCTAAGATGATACACCAAAATAAACTGCAAATCCACTCCCAGTCTAAAGAAGTCTTATTCTCTTCTTTTCTTTAGTTCCACAACCTTCTCACAGAGTCGGATCGAATTCAGACTATTCCACCAACATCAAACAGCTTCCTCAGCGCAATCTCAAGGAAAATCCCTCCTTTGTCACTCCTTTTTACACGTTTCTCCTCTGTGGCAGTGAATCCATGGATTTAGTGACAACAAATCATAATCGTGTTTCCTCAAACCACCATAGCATCCCGAGAATCGGATTTGATGGCCGCACTGCTGTCTCTATGTATTAATTTCAAATCCGTTTTTTTCTCACGCAGTCAGTGACACAGTGTCCCGAAGAATCCCATATTTCTCTCAATTGGTTGAGAAATTAAGGAAATTGTTTTCAAGTTATCTAATTCACCCTGTTCCCGAAAAAACCCATGTCTCGGTTTTCCTAAATTCGTTTTCATTTGGCCAGAAATTGCGTTTAAAATTTGACGTTTTTCAGTTGTTACGTATTTTCTCTACCAGGTGTATGGATTAGCAGGCGCACTGGTGGATCACGATTACCAGGTGCATGGATCAAATCAGATTGTTGAAACGTTGGATCGATTAGATCACGAGATTGTTGGTTCACTAGAGTCATTGGATCACTGGTTTGTTGGAATCGCTAGATCACTGGTTCACTAGAATTGCTTAATTGCAGGTAAGGCGAGAAAACAACAAGCACATTGGTTTCAAAATTTCTGTCAAATTTCTCCAGATTCTGCTAATTTTCCCACTGCTCAACCATTACGCCTACCATTTATGATTTTAGCGCAGTCAGATTGTTTTTATTTTTGCAGGAGACCGCTTCGAACAATGGATTTCAAGGATGTATTTTCACCATCGTCGTCCTCACTTTCAACAAGTCGCTGTCATTTTTATACAAATCAGTCGTTGCGCCTAAGTTCAGAGCCCTGATGGAAATCCTTTTACAATTTATCTATAGATTTTTTTTAATAAGTATGCAAACCACAATTTATGGCAGGTCAAAAAATTGGATTTCACCATTCATATTTGCGTGTTTGTACTTCTCTAACCTTGTCTTATTGAATTCACGAGGTTTTGTTTTTATGCATTCGTTTTGTGTTTTACGTATTGATTTGTTAATAAAATTATATATGTTATACTTTCAAAAATTTAAAAATATACATATATATTTCATTAAACAAAACTATATATATATATATATATATATATATATATATATATATATATATATATATATATATATAAGTTTATTCTAAACTAAATCGAATGAAATGATTAAACAGAGATTAACTGCATAATTGCATTCTGTGTATTAACAAGACAATTTCTTTTTCTGATCCTCCAGAGCACACGAAGTGCAGGAGGAGAGCATATTTGAGATTTATTTTGTTAGCATAGTTAAGATTTATCAATCGATTTTTCTATAAATTTTGCAAAAAAAAATAAAAATGAAAAGGCTTGATATCATACCCTAAATTATCGTTTGCGATCTTTACTTGCGCTTCTTGTTCTCAACCATTTGTTTTATTGCAAATTTTCCTACAAAGGGTTAGTAGATGGGTGGTTCTTACTGCACCAAAAAAACATCAAATTTATCCTAAAAACTATAAAAATTTATTTTTATTTTTCCTACCTATCTAAAAACTATTTTTTTTGAATATATTCATGCTTCTAATGAACCTATTTACGGATTAGAATTTTTGAAATGCTCATATCCCAACTTGAAAAATATACCTGTTTGTTTGTAAGGATATGCGAAATCGACTTGACTTTTCGATTTGTCGCAAAGATCTCTTGAGGAATTGACGAATATTGTGGCATAATTGCTTCTTGATACCATTCCTTAATGTAGTCTTTGGGCTGCATTCTAGATCCTTTCTCCATAAATGGTTAGTATCGAAAAAAATGATATGCAACTAAATGATTTATGCATCTACATGCTTTAATCATGCATCTAGAAAAAATGAAAAATATGAACTCTAGACTGAAAGCTAGTTCCTATGCACACTTCCCTAGCAACAACGCCAAAATGTTGAGGCAAAGTGATTGTCTATCATTTAATTTTCAACTGGGGGGTTTCGTAAAACTTGCAAAGCATGTGTGCATTATATATGCTAGAAATTAACTTTCAATTTAGATCAATCTAACCATGAAACCAAATAATGAAAAACCAAATTCACCTATTCTAATTCAACAATCAACTCAAAGGAAATTATAGTAAAATGTTTTGAATTGAAATCTTAATCTATCACACTTGCAGGAATTGAAGTCTTAATCTACCACACTTGCGGGAATTGCAAAGCACACCACTCTTTTAAAAATAAAATTGCATGAAATGAAATCTACTCTAAGGGATCATGTGTGCAATATCAAATCAGGATCCTATGAAATGAATAATCAAAACCACATGATATGAAATGAAAGCAAAAACAATAATTCTTAACCTCTAGATATGAAAACAAATAAAAACAATCACTCTTAATCTCTCACACAGAAAAAGATATGAAAGAAATAAATCTTAATGTATGAAAGCAAATAAAAACAATCACTCTTAATCTCTCACACAGGAAAAGATATGAAAGAAATAAATCTTAATGTATGAAAGCAAATAAAAACAATCACTCTTAACCTCTCACACAGGAAAAGATATGAAAGAAATAAATCTTAATCTATGAAAGCAAATAAAAACAATCACTCTTAACCTCTCACACAGGAAAAGATATGAAAGCAATAAATCTTAATCTATGAAAGCAATAAATCTTAATCTATGAAAAACAATAAATCTCACATCTTATAGATGGCCAATCCAAAAGCATGAGGGATGGAAAGCTAAGAGGCTCCAAATACAAGCATAATCAAATCAAAGTCAACATCACTCATGAGCATGGTGCCAAATCCAAATTCTGTATTCAAAACATGAGCATTTCCCCAACTTTACACGTCTTTCAAAGGAAAAGGCTCTCATATATAAAAACATAAGAAGCTAACCTATTTAATGAACTTCCACTAAAATCTCATATAATTACAACCAAATAGCTCATAATGAGACACATATCCCCTAGGTGTCTCATAGAGTTCTAATCCAAATAGGAAATGATGAGACACCTCATAGAGTTACAATCCAAATAGGACACATATCCAAATCTCCTTTAAAGGGAATTCGAATTTGAGCATTGGAGGCCACATAAGGGTGCCTTGGAGGCTTCCAAATGACCTACGCATGTCATAAAACTCAAGCCACATATATAGATACATGAAACCATGTTAATTTCCTAGTTTTTAATCATAAATTCACTTTAAACACATAAAATAAATAACTTTGGTAAATAAGGATCCTAACCCATATATTTATGAAAATGATGGCTAATGAAAGATTATATGGTTATGGCGATGTGACATGTGAGTGAAGTGGCGGCGATAAAGGTGAAAGTGGATGTTATTTTGAAGACATTTTGGGGGCCCAACAAACACATCTTTTAAATTTCCATAAAATAATTTAAATATTAATAATATTTTTTTTTAATAAAACTTACCAAAAACATTAATAAAAAATAAAAAATCTATTTTTGAAAGATAATTTCCAAGGACGCTAATAAAAAAGCCTAATTGTTAGAATATAATTTCCTAGAAAAAGTCAGAAGGAGTGAGAATTATGATGTAACTCAAAGAATACGAGTAAAGAGCATGTGGACAATTATTCAATCTTTTGCTTATCCACAACAATCTCTCTTCGTTGACGATTGGTGAAATATGACCCATTCCCTCAAAAAAATATACTATTTTATTCATCAAGTCACAAATATGTAACATATTCTTACCTATCCACGGGGCCTTGGATAGACGGTGATTGAGTGTTCTGTTAAGACACTCGTTGATGTGAAGTCACAGGTTCAATTCCCACCCTGATCGGGGTGATATATTAGACATGATGAAGATGTAGTCCCACTAAGCTTACAAAGAAAAAAACATATTCTTACCTAAAAAAATTAATATGAGTGGATAGGAATTCTTTATCACCTTTTCAGAGAACCCATAATGCATTGGGAATTGATATAACAATTTGTAATCTATAGATCATATATATGATACTTTATCATCATTTAGACAAATGAAATTGATCGATATGAATTGATTATATGCTTCAACAATAGAAAGAGAGAGAAAAAAAATACGTAAAGAAAAGGGTGGATATGGGATAACTATCAGTAATACATCAGATAGTGAGCAAGTGGTTGATATTGTACCTCTACAAAGTGGTTGGCATTGTGCCTCTACCCCTGAAGCTTTATACAAAATTCTATTATTGAAAGAGAATTTCCAAGGACACTCATAAAAAAACCTCATGGTTGGAAGATAATTTCTTAGAGAAAGTTGGAAGGAGTGAGAATTAGGATGTAACTCAAAGGATACTAGTAAAGCCCATGCAAATCTAAATTTTTTTCAATGAAATAAAAAAATGAAAAAAATTATATATAAAAGTTATAATAACATTATAGGTGAAATTTTTGTTGATAATAATTAGTCAACTTATAGTTGTAAATAATAGTCAGCAATAACTATTCCACTTCTAATTTAATAACTAAATTTTCTCATAAATAAAAAAATAAAAATAAAAAATACTTTTATAATATTTTTAAAAATAAAAATTAAAAAAATTATTAATTTTATAAAATTAAAAGAAATATTGATTCTTCCGGGAAATTTTCTCCACGTTATCGATGGCAGATTCCAAACCTTCCTCATGTAAGTCATTTTCAATACGATGCTTCAATTATCACTATTGCTTTCTTCTAACTCTATTCACATATATAAAATGTCAAAAGAGTTAACTAATTACTTTTTGTCATAATCAGATTAATCACATCCTTTCTGTTCCAAGGTTTTTTAGTATTCTAATAATTCTGATTACCGAAATTTAATTGCGAAGAGTTTACAACTAATGAAGTTGCTCTTCCAAGAAGAAATCCTAAGCAAAGAAAGTCAAGTCATGATGGCATGGAAAAAAGTGAAGGCACATGCATGATCAAACATTATTGAGACATTGTTTCTTTGACTTTAACAGTCCATTAATTAATTTCATTGGCATGCATGGGACCCACTCCCTATTGTCCATATAAAGGCATATACTAGTTGAGGTGGAGGAAGGTTCATGGATAAATGATGGGTCTCACAAGGATTGCTAAGTGATAAGTAAGGTGTCTATTAAAGGCATTGTAGATATGCTTTGGTTTTGGATTTGAGTGGCAAATAATTATGCACTTTAATTAAATATTAAATGTTTGCGTTGAGGCCATAAATTTTATTAATGTTTATTGTTTTTGAATCAATTTAATTGATATAATTTTTTTTTATAAAAAATGGTTTTTAAATTTTTACTATTTCAAAATTTGTAGTATAATGAATACAAAAATTATTTATTTGAAGTAAGATAATTTGATAAATGTTTAATATTTTATTTATTTATAATTTATTTTAAATAATAAAAGGTTTTATAATTTAATAAGAAGAGGATATTATTTAATATAATTTGACTAAATTCAAAATAAAATTATATATATGAAATAATATTTAAAAATTAATGAATTTAAATTGATTTTAAATTTGAATATATTAAATATTAAAAGATTATTTTTTTAAGTTAGAATTTACATAACATGAAATTAAATCATTAAAAAAATTACATTTTAAATAATTTCATTCGAAATAAAAATATATATAACAAACAATATTTTAAAATTAACTAGATTTATCACTTCAATCTATTAAATGTAAGAGGGATCAATGCTGAAAGGATCAAATTTCCTTTCAATTTAAAAGAGATTTGCACCTTAAGGGATTTGATCCCCTCGACATTAAGATGGATCTAGGCTAGATGGATCTAGAGTAATGAGTGCATTCCACTAGGCATAATCGGTAACTTCGTAGAAACGGCTTCCACTTTTCCACCTAGTAGAACCAAAGTCCACTTTGTAGAACCAGTAGTTCATAAGTACCACAAGGGCCAACATGTCTCTAGAGACTTGAACCCACACTACTTGGTACACAAATTGTGAACCATACTATGTGACCTAAGTTCGTTTAACAAATCTAGGTTGGTTTAATTATTAATTTTATTAATGTATTTTTACTTTTATTTTTATGTAATTGACCGATTCAAAATGTTTTAATTAATAATTATAATTAATAATTCTTTATTTTGTTTTTTTTTTACTTTTATGCAATTTGATTGAGTCAAAATGTTTACAGGGTAGGACATTACAATATCTCTTCCATACTTGGTTGGAGATGGCCTTTGGTGCAATAAATTTAAAATTATTTGTTTTTGTCAAGTTGTATGAGTTTGACTTTAGGCTTGACCCGTGGCTTGAGAAACTACTAACCAGGGACATTTAAGCCATCAAAATCACTCAGGATCGCACCCAACCTAGCCACACCAACCCTTAACATGTCAAGATTTTTCTCATGGAGTTTTGAACCAACCCTTAACATGTCTGGATTTTTCTTGTGGAGTTTTGAACCAGTAACTTTCACATGGCAAAATGAATTAAAAATACCCCTTATCACTGTCTATTATACATCCTGTGGGCTACTTTAAAATTATCATAAATCTAAATATATCAAATATTAAAAAATTAAAATTTTAAAATTATCATTTACACAACATAAAAATAAAAAATTATATCTTAAACAATTTCAAACTTTTTTCTATTTGATAAATTTAAAATTAAAGTACATTTATAACAATATAATATTAACAATTTAAAAACCATTTTTAATACTTTATATAATATATGGATTATTTATATTACAAATAAATATATATAAATAATAATTAAAAAAATTTATAAATTTTAGCTTAGGGGAAGTTGGATTGACCATATCCATGTTATGAAGTATGATATAAAAACATAAGATTTAATTAAGAAGTCTTTTCAGTAGAAATCATATAGGAGAAACGCGTTTTGAACCAGCTAGTGTGGTTCATCATCAGGACCATATGAAGATGCAAATCATGGCATAGGCTTAAATAGAGGGCGATGTAGAGACCATAAGATCATATTATGAAAATTAATATTTTAATAATGATTATTTAGATCAAATAATATTCCTATAACGACTAGTTTAGGAATAATAATATTATAATTTTTAATAATAATTAAAAAATAATAATATTTTTATTAATTAAGAAAGATTGAAAAAGGTAAACATTAATAAGAAACAAACCATTCAAGTCAACCAAATACAGGAAACATAGTAAAAAAAAAAATAAATAAATAAATAAAATAAAATAAAATAAATAAATAGGAGCCAAGATCCGATTAATGAGTCCAGATCCTATAACAAAAATAATAATTAAAGGAAACTAAAATTAAAACAAAACAATCAAAAGGGAGGGTAAAATTATTATTATTATTATTAAACAACTAGTTTATGAAAAATAATATTTTAATAATGATTATTAACATCAAATAATATTCCTAATAATAATATTATAATTTATAATAATTAAAAAATCATATATATATATATATATATATATATATATAAAGTACGAAAACGTAAACATTAATAAGAAACAAACAATCCAAGTCAACCAAAGATAGGGAATAGAGTAAAAATAAATAAATAAAAATCCTCCATTTTGATTATTTTGTTTTAATTTTAGTCTCATTTAATTATTATTTTTGGTTGACTTGGATTTTTTGTTTCTTATTAATGTTTACGTTTTTTTGTTTTTTCTTAATATATATATATATATATATATATTATTCTTAAACTAGCTCTTATAGGAATATTATTTTATCTTAATAATCATTATTAAAATATTATTTTTCATAAACTAGCCATTTAACAAATAATAATAATAATATTAAGAGGAGTCTTTTCGTTAGAAATCTTATAGGAGAAAATTTTGCCGATGCGTATCGAACTAGCTAGTGTGGTTCATCATCAAGGCCAGATGAAGATGCAAATCATGGCGCATCCTTAAATAGAGGGCAATGTAGAGACCAAAAGATCATATAAAGGCTAGTTTATGAAAATTAATATTTTAAGAGACACTAGGGGTTGCAATAAAGAGAAAAGGAAGTTACGTCTGAGGTGCCCTTAGCACAAGAGTTGCAACTTGATGGTGGTAGAGAATGATTCAGAATTTGTTGATATGGAATCTTCTCCATTGACTGAGGGATTACAAGGCCCTAGGGAGCCAGGTACTCCTTCTACTTCAACAACTTCAAATATGGGTTCTCCTCCTCCCACCTCTCTTAATTATCTCATTAATTATTTAAACAATTTGGAAGTGGGGTATGGTCCTTCCAATACCCATCATGTATCTAGGTTTTCACCTCATATTCCTTCCTCTCTTGCTCTTATTTCCTTCTCATCACCCATTTCATTTATGCTTATTGTTCCCCTATAGTTACGCTACCATCGGCATTGTCAGAATCCTCCAAATACCATGCCTATTATAACCTTTGGCCTTGTTCATCGAAGGGGTTTCTTTCTTCGAGTGTTAGTGGCCTCGGTGTTGCATCATGTGATAAGGATGAGGTCACATGCGAGGAAGGAAATCTCATATCTCCAAGGAAAAGATGAAATCCCATCAAGATACAGTAGACAAGAGACAAAGGCCTATTGTAGGTGCACTTAGAATGACGTAGGACCCTGAGAGGGTTTCCTCATGATCATCATCTCTTTTATCTATTGGGGCTTGGCTAGCTTGTCCAAAAAAATAGCCTTGCATAAACTGATTCAACTGGAGTCCTTAGACATGCTTCTCCATTAGGAAAATTTGGGAAAGAATATCTCAAGCATTTTTTCCCCTCTTTCTGGGATGACATTTTTGGGTTATTATGTGAGGGGCCACTTTAGAGGTTTGGCCGTGGGCATTAACAATAAAATCATCAAAGTTAGCAATTCTTAGGGTTCTGAGTCGGTCCTAGGTGTGGATATCTTCTCTCTGGAGGATGGACCTTTCAATAGTTAATATCTATGGTCTATGCTTAGAATGCATCCTTTTCTAAGTTCTCTTAATGTGAAAAACATTTATGAGGAATGATAATTTGGTGGTAGGTGGGGATCTCACCTTTTCTTTAGGGTCTGCTAAAGTCTAGGGCTCCCATGTACACATGGACCCCCTTATTGACTAATTCTCCCACCTTTTGGATGTGCAGAAGATGGTAGATGTGGACTTGGTTGAGTACAAACCTTCTTGGAGGAACAAGAAAATTAGGGAGGTGGCGATTGCTAAGCAGCTTGACCATTTTCTAATGGCTGAATCTTTGATGGAAAAGATCCTTTTGTTTCAGAAGTGGCTTAGGTCCAAATGTGTTTCCAATCACCTTCTTATCCTATTGAAACTAAAATGGGGTACCTAAAAACCTACCAACCCCTTCAAATTTAATGCTTCTTGGTTAAAAGAAGAGACCTTTCATAATCTAGTATCAGATAAATAGACCCCTTTCAATCCTAAGGTGGGCTCATCTATTGTAGAACAATTTGTTGAAAACCTTAAGACAGTGTTAGGTCCCTATAATAGTAGTGTATTCCGATTATTTCTATTGTTATTGTATCCCCCTATTGTTATTGTTGTGCCCATGTATCCCCCATGTTGTTATTGTTGTGCCCCATAGAAGCTCATTATTGTTATTGTTGTGTCCTTACATTATTATTGTTATGTAGACTATAATTATATTGTGACCCCTTAGACTCCTATATATACCAAGGAGGTATTATCATTTGTATCATTCAAGAATTTTTCATTTATTTAATGTAAAAAAGGTTTCCCCCTCGAAGAGGATAATTAGTCATTAATCTATCTTTTCTGTGAGTTGATTGCATAACATTTGGGATCAGAGTTTTGGATTCTAGGGTTTTTCTTTTTCAAATATGCCATCTTCGAATTTTTGCTATAATTTTTTTCTACGAGGCTTCAGAAGTTGAAATTGCAACCACATGAAGCTAAAATATTGGTGAACTTTGTGTATGAATTTCTGATCTTAGTTTGCTATATTTTCGGATATATGATCTGAGTAAGTTAGGGTTTTTGTAGGCTCCATAATTCAATGTTAAATAGGTGACATAGGAAAAATCATCATAAATTTATCTTTGAGCATTGAATTTGAAGTTTGTACAAAGCGACTGAAATTTCACAGATTTTATTTTTCCGTGTATCATTTTCAGGGCTGAAGGTCAAAACAGTGACATGTGGAATTCCATACAAGTTTGCTCTACTAAACTAGTGTATAATTAGGTCATTGTGGGATATTGGGCATAAATATTTCTTGAAGAATCACATCTTAGTCTCACTTTTGGGGTTGGAAATAAGACTCAGAGGGCTACCACAATATGAAATTTTAGACCTTGGAGACTTGAAATTACAGAGATACAACAACTTCAATATCGAACTCCTAAAAAGCAAGAAAAAGGTGTGTATTTTTTTAAATTTTGCATAACTTTTATTTGTAAAATCAGTTTGAAGTGATTCAAAGGGCATATTGAAGCATATATATCAGTGTTTGGTTATAAAATTCTTCCCATAAAAAAAAAAAATTATACACCCATTAAGCCCTCAAAAAGCTCTACTCTGACTCATGAAGAGGAATAATTACAACATGATATATCAAAATTACGGAACCAAGTGCAACAAATTTCACTCTCACAAAGAGCAACCAAAGATGAACTAAAAGGGGACACGAATGGATTAAAAGGGGACATGGATGGCTTAAAAATAGACATGGATGGTTTAAAAATAGAAATAAAAGGATACATGAATGGTTTAAAAGCAGACATAGAAGTAATGATGAATGTCAAGATTGAAGGATTAACAAAGTTGCTGTAAGAAAGGCTTCCCAATGGTGACAAGATAATCCATGAAAATCATTATGAGGACAAAATGAATATGGGTTATGATTTTAGAGACTCCAATATTGGTTTTAAGACCCACCACATTCCCAAGGTAGATATGAGGAAGTTTGATGGCAAGGATCTAGTAACATGGATACTACAGATGGAGCAATATTTTGATCTCCATGATGTGCAACACGCACTAAAGGTACACATTGCATCTTTATATTTAGAAACCAATCAGTTTGTATGGTATCGATGGATTTGTTCTTGTAAAAAACTTGTCACTTAGTCAATTTTTACAGAGGAAATGATATCACATTATGAGGATACAAAGAGAAACACCTTCTTTAGCCAATCGATAAATCTCAAACAAAAGGGTTCAATGGCAGAGCACATTGAGGGCTTACAAAAATTGAATATCAAGGTAATTGATATTTCAGAGGAGCATAGGATTGATGTCTTCATAGGTACTTTGAAGGATAACATCCAACATGAGGTTCTCCTTTGGGAAACTAATTCATTGGAGAAGGCATTCAAGGTGGCATGAAAATTTGAAACCAAAATTATGACAACAAGGAAGTCTACCACTCACAACTATAAAGATAGAAGTGTTGTTGCTCCTAGCCTTCCACAACCTACAAGGTTGACACCAAAAAAATTGGAGGAAAAAAGAGAAAATGGGCTTTGTTACAGTTGACATAGAAAATACACTAAAGCTCATAAGTGTGCTGAGAACAAATTATTCTACATAGATTATGAAGATGATGAAGAAAAGGAACAAGAAACATCAAAAGAGAAGGATATACACTAGGAACCAACCCCAGAGAAAGAAGAAAAGAATATGACCATATATTGTAATGCATTGGCAGGAATTACCACTCCTCAAACTCTCAAGATAGAAGGATATATCAAGAAGAAAAAAGTAATAGTGTTGATTTATTCATTGTAAGATAGCCAAGGAATTGAATTGATTCCTATATCCATCACTAGAGTGTCAAGTGATGGTTGCAAATGGAGGAACTATAAATTGCTCTGGAACGTGCCATAATATCAAGCTAACCATGGGGGAATATGTATTGAATAGTCCAATGCTTTCCATTCCAATGGTGGTGCTGATGTTGTACTAGGAGTCCAATGGTAACAATCTTTGGGGATGATAGCTTTTAGTTTTCAAGAAAGTTTCAAGAATATTTTTTTGGGAATGAAAGGAATTTGAATTAAGGGGTATCACAATAAACCAACAAAGATAATTAGCTCTAATGGCATGACAAAGCTTCTGAATAAAGAACAACGGGGCGTAATCGCACAATTATGCACACTAGAGGTTCAAACATCAAAATAATCTATTTCTCCATATCTCCAAAAAGTCTTGGACAATCATTCCAAGATATTTGAGACTCCCAAAGGCCTCCCACCTATTTGTGATCATGATCATGCTATTCATTTTATTTGAGGAAGTGTTCCTTCAATTATCAGACCTTACATATATCCCTATTCCCAAAAGAGTGAAATTGAATGTATGGTTAAAAAATGCTAGAGGTTGGTATAATTCAACCTATTCAAAATTCTTTCTCTACTCCACTGTAGTATTTGTGCACAAGAAATATGGATCATGACATATGTGTATGGATTATAGGGAGATCAACAAGCTCATTATTAAAGATAAATTTCCCATTCTTTTCATTGATGAATTGTTGGATGAATTACATGGAGCAATTTACTTCATCAAGATGGATCTTCGTTTAGGATAACATCATATTAGAATGAAAACTGAAGACATTCTGAAAACAACATTCAGTATCATGACGATCATTATGAATTTTTGGCCATGCCTTTTGTCCTTACTAATGCACCTTCCACATTTCAAGGTTTGATGAATTCCGTTTTCAAACCCTTCCTTAGAAATTTTGTGTTAGTATTTTTTGATGACATACTAATCTACAACAAGTCTAGGAAGGATCATGTTCAACATATTGACAGGGTGCTCAAAATATTGGAGGAGAAATAATTATATTTAAAAACCTCCAAATTTTTCTTTGGAGTACAGGAGGTGGAATATTTGGGTCATATTGTATCTCATGATGGTGTTAAGGTATACCCTAACAAAGTTAAATCCATTAAGAAATTGAAAATCCCCACAACTATACAACATCTTCGAGGATTTCTTGGGTTAACAAGGTATTATCACAAGTTTGTTAAGAATTATGGGAGAATAGTAGCACCTCTAACAACATTACTGAAGAAAGATGCATTTTCTTGTACTCTAGAAGAAACTAAGGCCTTTGAACATATTTAGGAGGCAATGTACCAAGCACCGATCTTAGCTACACTAGACTTCCCAAAAGTCTCTATTATGGAATGTGATGCCTCAGAAAATGGAATTGGTGTTGTTTTCATGCAAAAAGGAAGACCCATTGCTTTTGAAAGTCGTCTAATCAAAGGAAAGTATTTACACAAACCTATTTATGAGAAGGAAATGTTGGCAATACTAAATGCACTAAAGCAATATAGACCAAGCAATATAGACCTTAGCTAATGGGAAGACACTTCAAGGTAAAAATGAATCATGATAGTCTTAAATACTTTTTGGAACAAATATTATCTTCATAAGAGAAGCAAAAATGGGTCACAAAGATGTTGGGTTGTGACTTTGAAATCATCTACAAAAAAGGGAAAAAAAATGTTGTTGTAGATGCACTCTCAAGAAGGGATGAGGACGTGGAAGCATTTATTTGTTCCATTTCTATTATCCAACCTGATTGGATAACCGAAGAAAGGGATGAATGGAAGAATGATGAAGAGGTGTGGACACTCATTCAAAAGGTGCAGCAAGATCTGAGTACATCTGATACATTTAACTAGGAAAATGATTCATTATGGTACATAG
This sequence comes from Pinus tabuliformis, assembly GCA_031772625.1. NCBI lineage: Eukaryota > Viridiplantae > Streptophyta > Pinopsida > Pinales > Pinaceae > Pinus > Pinus tabuliformis. The sequence goes on from CM062804.1 coordinate 1,556,999,954, forward strand.
ATCACTTATATCTTTGTAAGAATTCCCAGCTCAAGCAAAAGATTCTTTTGGAATTTCACACCTCCCCCTTAGAAGGCCACTCAAGATTTTTAAAAACTTACCATAGGGTCGAGAAGGAATTTTTTTGGCATAGCCTTAAAGATGATCTTCAGAAGTTTGTGGCAGAATGTTTGGTTTGCCAACAAAATCAATTCAAGGTAATTAAGACCCCGAGTCTGTTACAAACTTTAGCCATTCCAAGTCAGTGTTGGGAGGAGGTCTCAATGGATTTTATCAGAACTTTACCCAAGTCTGAAGGAAAGGGTGTCATCATGGTGGTAGTTGATAAACTCACCAAGTATGCACACTTTTGTGTATTATCTCATCCTTTTAAAGCCAAAACATTTTACATTGCATTTATGGAAACAATTCAAAGGCTACATGGAAACCCAAAGATTATTGTAAGTGATAGAGATCCAATTTTCACTAGATATTTTTGTATGGAATTATTTCTTGTCTTGGTACTCAATTAGATCATAGCTCATTTTATCATCATCAATCTAATGGACAAACTGAGATAATGAACAGATGTTTGGAAGAATATCTTTGTTGATTTTTATATGATAAACACACATAATGGGTCACGTGGTTACCTCTAGCTGAATGGTGGTATAACACTTCCTTCCATAGTACAACAAGAATGACCCCATTTATGGAACTTTATGGATATCATCCACCATCCTTCGCATCATATTTAAGATAAAATTGTAAGGTTCAAGCAGTGGAATATCACATCGAGCATCAACAACAAGTTCTCCAACTCTTAAAGGATAACCTCACTTTGGTGTAGAATCGAATGAAACAACAAGAAGATCAGCAACATAGTGAAAGAAGCTTTGATGTAGGTGACTGGGTAGTTTTATGGCTACAACCATACAAACAAATTTCCCTCAAGCAAGCTAAGAAGGATAATAGATAATCACCCAAGTACTATGGTCGTTACAAGGTGTTGCAAAAGATTGGTACTATGGCATACAAATTGGAGTTGCTTGCCTCTTTCCAAGTGTTGTAACATGATTATTTTTTATCAATTGTATGATCAAACAATTTCAAATTTATGCATTGAATTGGGATTAATTGATAAATAAATTAATGAGGGCCTTTAAAATGCACCCTACCTAGTTTATTTGAATAAATTATGGATTTAATAAACCTTGGAAATAGAGTTTATTCTAAAGTTTTGGCAAAATGCTCGACCAAAGATCTGATGGGGACCACCAACACCTTTCGTCGAGCAACCCATCACCCCTCCACTCGTATTTTCCTCCTCCTACTTATCCCTAAGTTTTAACACCCCCTTATACATTGCAAATATCCCTTTATGCGGTATATTAATCTCCGTCGGCTCCACCGGGTATCTCGTCACGTCATAAGTTAACCCTCCACCACCTCTCACTCCATCTTCACCCATATCCCAAGATCCGATGGCTCGCATACAATTTCGGACCTCCCTTGCCATCCGAACGTTATCATCCCCGGGGGGGGGGTTCCAAAGTCGATAGTTTTGGAAACCGCCCTCTGAAACTTCCATTCCTTGCTGCTAGTTATTCGAGACTTAAAATCCCAAACCATTATCACCTTGACTTACCCTCGAATGCGGTTTTCAACTATTCCATTACCACCACTCCTACGTCATTTTCCACCTCCGCTCTCCTCACAGCATTTCCGCGTCCACATCATCTCCTCCCTCCATGTCATATAGTTGTCTTAAGGGCAGCAATTGAATTTGTTTCAAGATTTGAAGGCATCATCTTTGTATTCGAAGAACGCCTAGCAATTAGTTGAGCATATTTTGGCATTGAAGATCAACAAAACACAACAAAGTAGCTCATAAGGTGACAACGAGGGCAATTTAATAGCAGCATAGCTCCACAAGAGGACCCAATCATTAAAACAAATACAACAAAATAAGCACCAACATTTCATTCGGTTATCTGTAATTGAGTTTAAAACACTTTAGTAATTGTTATTTTAAGCTCTTCCATTCTATTTATAATAAATCTTGCATTCTGTTGCCAGACAGTTTTATGTAAACATTATAAATACTTCATCAATTGAAGTAATTGAGGTGGGCTTTTGATGCCAAAATTCTTACTCTATAATAAAGCTTATGTTGTAGTTTTTCTAATGAAAGCTTTACGACTCTAGTTTTGATAGAATTTTGTGCTTCGAGTATGTTTTTCCAGTTTTTCATATCTTATTTCTACACATGATAAAAGTGTTTATAGGAAGGTCTGCAAAATCATTATCTTTAGAAAGAGATTTGTTTATTGGACTGTTTTTTCATCATAACTCATCTTTAATTGGTTTTTGTTTTGTGCTTTCTGACAGCCATTAAAAGAGATTACCTTATTAGGCTATTTGTTTGAAATATATCCTCTTAAAATTAGTTTCATTCTGTCCTTCTGTTTCCTTTTAAATCTATTTTGTTACACTGTAGAAATATTCTACACGCATCCAAATCTTCCTAGTCGTTAAGTAATCAGTCTGGCTACTCAATTATTAGGAATCTCCTTACATTCTTCAGTCAAATTCTTATACAAATCAAGTAGTTATGTCAGGCTAGAAGTTGACACTTTCAAAGGGAACCCTGTGAGAGAACCTTTAAATCATAAATAGGAATTGTCATTGATCGTATACCACCCCCAATTAAAACCATAAATCTGGCCATTGTGCTTCAAAGGTTGTTGTTCAATGATAGGTGAACAACATTAAACAAAGCCTCGTAACACTGAGGGAGCCCCCTCTGGTTCAAGGGCCAGCTTGAGCCTAAAGGCTGGTTGAGTTGGTTTCCTGGTGTAGTTTTTGCAGCCAAAGACTACCTACGGGAAACATGTACAACATTTGGCGCCATTGCCGGGGAACAAAGTAAAGATCTTTCTCCGGGGAATGATAAAGTTTAGATTTATTTCTTGCTGGTGAACAAGGAATATACATTTGTATTGGTTGCATTATTTTCACCTGGCGACTTCACTTTGTCGGATGGCGATTCCACTGGATTACCGATCCCACTCTTGTTTTTAAATTTCAGTTACCTTTACTGCTACGCAAGGTTCATTGATACTTGCAATCAGTAGTATATGTTTTCTCCTCTCAGCCTTGATCAGAAACCTAAAATGTCAACAAAGGATGCAGCTTTTAAAGTACACCCGTGAGTATAAGTTTTCCATGGGATTTTATGTTCATATTGTATATATTCTTCAAATTTTCAGCTGCTGGAAACATGGTTTGTCAATAAATCCACTTCGCACTTGGTTACATTGGAAAGCAGATTACACCTAACAATGTAAAGTTTTTCAGTTCAGTTAGATAGAAGTGTGGGGATTGAATAGATATTGTGAGTTTCAATATGCAATAGATCAACGTGTTCATTGTTTATGAGTGGTGTGATTTGAAGAGTATATGATAGATCAGCTCATATTTTCAGTCTCTAGAAATTTTCAGTTTTCAGATTTTAGTATGAAAGAGTATTCGAATTAATGCAGGCATACGGTTACATTGTACAGTTGTAGGATGTAGTGGACAGTAGCAGAGTCTTCAAATGACAAAACTGATCCATGGGTATTAGCTATATTTCTACGTAGATGGTAGATCAATGGTCGATGGTTTTATGGTATGACTCCATGCCCAACACTAAAGGCAACTGGTCTACTAGTTCTCTACATCCCACAGGGGGAAGCATTCCCCATTGGAGCCGATGTTGTAACATGATTAGTTTTAATCAACTATATGATCAAACAATTTCAAATTTATGCATTAAATTGGGATTAATTGATAAATAAATTAACGAGGGCCTTTAAAATGCACCCTATCTAGTTTATTTGAATAAATTAGGGATGTAATAAACCTTGGAAATATAGTTTATCCTACAGTTTTGGAAAAATGCTCCACTAAAGATCTGATGGGGACCACCAGCACCTTCTGTCGAGCAACCCATCACCCCTCTACTCATATTTTCCTCCTCCTACTTATCCCTAAGTTTTAACACCCCCTTATACATTACAAATATCCCTTTATGTGGTATATTAATCTCCATCGGCCCCACTGGGTATCCCTCCACGTCATAAGTTAACCCTCCGCCACCCATCACTCCATCTCTGCCCATCTCCCAAGATCCGACGACCCGCATATGATTTCGGCTCTCCCTTGCCGTCTGAACATTATTAGCAGGGGGCTTCGAAGTTGGCAGTTTTGGAAACCACCCTTTGAAACTGAATTCCCCGCTGCTAGTTATTCGAGACTTAAAATCCCAAACCATTTACCGCCTTGACTTACCCTCGAACGCGGTTTTCATCTATTTTATTACCGCCGCTCCTACGTCATCTTCCACCTTCACTCTCCTCACAACATTTCTGCATTCACATCATCTCCTCCCTCCACATCATATACCTGCCTCAAGGTCAGCAGTTAAAATTGTTTCAAGATTTGAAGGCAACCTCTTTGTATTCGAAGAACACCTAGCAATCAGTTGAGCATATTTTGGCATCGAAGATCAACAAAACACAACAAAGTAGCTCATAAGGTGACAGCAAGGCCAATTTAATAGTGGCACAACTCCACAAGAGGATCCAATCATTAAAATGAATACAGCAGAATAAGCACCAACATTTCATTTCGCTATCTATAATTGATTTTAAAACAGCTTTAGTAATTGTTATTTTAAGCTCTTTCGTTCTCTTTCTAATAAATCGTGCATTCTGTTGCAAGATATTTTTATGTAAACATTATAAATACTTCATCAATTGAAGTAATTGGGGTGGGCTTTTGATGCCAAAACTCTTAACTCTGTAATAAAGCTTATGTTGTAGTTTTTCTAATGAAAGCCTTACGGCTCTAATTTTGACAGAATTTTGTGCTTCGAGTATGTTTTTCCAGTTTTTCATATCTTATGTCTACACATGATAAAAGTTTTTATAGGAAGGTCTGCAAAATCATTATCTTTAGAAAGAGATTTGTTTATTGGATTGTTTGTTCATCATAACTCCTCTTTATCTGGTTTTTGTTTTTTGCTTTCTGATAGTCATTAAAAGAGATTAGATTATTAGGCTATTTGTCTAAAATAACTCCTCTTAGAATTGGTTTCAGTCTGGCCTTCTGTTTCCTTTTAAATCTGTTTTGTTGGGCTGTAGAAATCTTCTACGCGCATCCAAATATTCCTAGTCGTTAAGTAATCAGTTTGGCTACTCAATTATTAGGAATCTCCTTACATTCTTCGGTCAAATTCTTATACAAATCAAGTCGTTCTATCAGGTTGGAAGCTGACACTTTCAAAGGGAACCCTGTGAGAGAACCTTTAAATCATAAATAGGAATTGTCATTGATCGTCTACCACCCCCAATTGAAACCATAAATCTGGCCATTGTGCTTCAAAGGCTATTTTTCAGTGACAGGTGAACAACGTTAAACAAAGTCTTGTAACACTGAGGGAGTCCCCTCTGGTTCAAGGGCCAGCTTGAGCCTAAAGGCTGGTTGAGTTGGTTTCCTGGCGTAGTTTTTGTAGCCAAGGACTGCCTACGAGAAACATGTACAACATCTTGTACATGTTTTCCATGTTTCATGCTTAAAGAAGGTTCTTGGTGACAAGCTTCCAATTAAAACAGTGTTTCCAGAACTTGACGAAGAAGGAAAAATCATATTTGAGCCTGACGCAGCCACAAAAATAAGAATCTGACAGCTACGAAATCGATTAATTTCAGAGTATCTCATTGATCCAGATTTAAACAGGAACGCATCAAGTTACAGAGATAACCATAGAGATAGAGATGCAGTGGAAATAATACTTCATTTCATTAATGTAAAATACTGAAATATGCTTACAAATAGAAATCGAAATAAACCAGTTAGGGCGATGGTAGCTTATCTCTGAGAAGAGATGTGGTGGCTACATGCCTTTGAACTCTGTTACAATGAGGCTTGAAGGCCTATTTATTGTTGAGAAATAATGGAAAACCCTAAACATCCAAAAACCTAACCCTAGAAGATGAAACGTCAAATTGTGGGCCCCGTTTGGGTAAATTGGTACATCAACTTCCTGGGGTCGTAACTTTGGCATACGATCTTCATTTGATGTGCACAATATATCGTTAGAAAGATCTATCTGAGAACTACAACTTTGGGAAGAGCAACATTGGTCCATGGACCCATGTTGCTCCCAGATTTCCCAAAAACGTCGTTTAGGGCCTCAAAACGGCTCTGGAAGTTCAGGACCCAAAAAACTGCTAAAAATAGTAAATTGTGCTACAATTATGGAAACTGAAAAACTGAAAGAGACAGTTGTGGGGGTCCAAGTGGGATAGGTGGGTGGCCACCAACATCCACCTGGATCATTCCTCCCCCCTTAGGAAGCAATGGTCCCCATTGCGTTGAGTTCCTCCATCTGCTGAACTTGGTCCTTGGTGAGCTGTTCTGCAATCTCTGATGTGTCTAGTAATGGTGGGAAGCATGGTCGAGGGTGGTACACATTGAACGCTTGGTGCAGGTGAAGGAATGGAGAATGTTGTGCTTTAAAGCATTGTTTCCCACAACCTTGGTAATACTGTAAGGACCATGGCAGAGTGGTTTGAGCTTATGATGTGCTCTTGTAAGGCGTTCTTTCGGCATATGTAACCAAACTTTGTCGCCCACCTAAAACTTGTGTGGTGGCCCTGTGGCTGAGGAGAAGTTTTCCTTATGTTATTTCATGACCGTACCCCTCTGCTGCTGCTGCTGCATGGGGGAACCCTTCGCGGGGGTCATCGATGTGGCGATGATCTTCCCCTTACTTTGGGAGCGAACTAGACAAAAAATGAATTTCCTAGTCTAGGAGATGAGCTTGCTGCCTTTCTTAGCAGCGATCAAAGAGGTGGCAGTCGGTGGGGCTACCTTTGGTATCCTATATAATGAATTACCCAAAGAAATAATAACAGCACGAGGCCTTGACTCATACACAACATGTCGCCTCCACAAGTATGGCTGGCCTAATAATACATCATAGACATCTAGAGGTGTAACATCACCCAATACCTTGTTTGTGAAGCGTTTGATGCTGTAGGGAAGGTGGAACTGCTAGCGAACTAGAAGATCTCGTCCTTGGTGAAGCCACCCGATACTGTATGGCTGCGGGTGTGGTTTAGTTTGTAGGCCAAACTGCTTCAAAACCTCTGCTGAAATGAGGTTCTTTTGGCTACCACTATCAACAATGAATTGCAGCGGCGAACCCTTCACCCACATCTGTGAGTGGAAAAGATGCTCCCCCTCCTCTGGATCTTTGGGCTCTTTCTTCTGGATCTTGGCGGTGGCAACTGTGGTGCTGGGCTCCGCATCAATGATCTGCTTCCCTTTGCCATTCCCCTTTTTGGGTTCTGACTCAGGGTTGGAACATGCATCTGATTCAGAAGCCTTCAACTTGGCTACCAACGACTGCTTGGTCCGACACTCACTTGTGTTATGAGTGGGGCTCTTATGGAACTCACACCACTTTCCTGTGTCCTTCTTCGACATTGTGGTGTTGTTCTTTTCTTGCAGCTTCGACGGGTTGTCTTGGTCACCCCGCCTTGGCTTTGTCCTTTGGTCTTCAGATTTGTAGATCCAAAGTCTTGCTTATTTTGTTTAAACTTCTGCTTGATTTTGACAGCGTATCGATACACCGTGCCGAGAGAGGAGATGTTCAACAACTCCATCTCTTCCTGGATGTACCTGTGTAGGTAGCCACAGTATTTGAGTACAAAATGCAACTCAGAATCCTTGATACCCAACTGTGTACGGAGGGTATGAAAAATGTTTGTGAACTCTGGCACATCTTGGTCCCTTCCTTGCCGCAGCATGGTCCACTTTATGTATTTGTCCTCATAGTTTTTGACAGGGTAGTACTACTCCTTGATGGCATCCCAGAATGAATTCCAAGTTGGTGCAGCTGAGAATAGTGAGCCCGTACTTTCATCCTTCTACTCGTAGTAGGTTTCCCACTAGTGTTTGACGTGGGGGGCTGCTTTGAGAAGAGCGAAAATAATCTTTTCATGACTGGAAAAATCATGAACAGAAAAATACCCATCTAGGAGATTTAACCATTTATCTATGGCATCTACGTTTATCTAACCCTCGAAGATGGGGATTTCAAAATTAACTTGTACCTTAAAGGGTGCGGCGTTTCCAGAATAGCTGTTGGAAGCCGATGTGTCGCCTCTGGGTAGCCACTGAAGGATCTGGGCAAAGTTGTCCATCATCGCGTTCCTTTGCCGCTCAAGGGCTTCTTCGAGCAAGATTTTGATAGGATCTCCTGCCCCCTTGTCTTTATTTTCATCCGCCATGGGAGGCCATCGGGATTTACGAGGCTGGTCTTGCAAAGGTTCGACCAGTGCAAGCCCTAACTCCTTATATCCCGACCTCGATGGGGACATCCAAAGAAAAACAGAGAAAAAGCAGACAGCTATGATACCACTGATCCGGATTTAAACAGGAACACAACAAATTACAGAGATAACCATAGACACAAATATGCAACATAAATAATACTTCATTTCATTAATGTATAATACTGAAATATGCTTACAAACAAAAATGGCAATAAACCAGCTAGGGCAATGGTAGCTTATCTTTGAGAAGAGATGTGGCGGCTACATGCCTTTAAACTCTGTTACAATGAGGTTCGAAGGCCTATTTATTGTTGAGAAACAATGGAAAACCATAAACATCCAAAAACCTAACCCTGGAAGATGAAACGCCAAACTGTGGGCCCCGTTTGGGTAAATTGGTACATCAACTTCTCGGTGTCGTAACTTTGGCATACGATCTTCGTTTGACATGCACAATATCTCATTAGAAATATCTATCTGAGAACTACAAATTTGGGAAGATCAACATCAATCCATGGACCCATGTTGCTTCCAGATTTCCCAAAAACGTTATTTAGGGCCTCAAAACGGCTCCAGAAGTTTAGTACCCGAAAAACTGCTAAAAATAGTAAATTGTGCTAAAATTACAGAAACTGAAAAACTGAAAAAGGCAGTTGTGGGGGTCCAAGTGGGATAGGTGGGTGGCCACCAACATCCACTTGGATCACTCATTAAGTGGAAGAACTTACTTGCTGAACATTCCACACGGGAGGATGAGTATTTTACACAAAAGCATCCAAAACTACTCAAGTGTTTGAGTACAACACTTTTTTGAAGGAGAGGGGCATGTTAGGTCCCTATAATACTAGTGTATTCCCCTTATTTTTATTGTTAGTGTAGCCCCCTATTGTTACTGTTGTGCCCCATAGAAGCTCACTATTGTTATTGTTGTGCCCTTACTTTACTATTGCTATGTAGGCTCTGATTATATTGTGACCCCTTAGACTTCTATATATGAAGGAGGTCTTATCATTTGTATCATTCAATAATTGTTCATTTATGTAATGTAAAGGAGGTTTCCCCCTCAAAGAGGATAAATTTTAAGTCATTGGTCTATCTTTTTTGTGAGATGATTGCATAATAGAGGGTAAAAACATCTATTGTCCAATGGTCTCATCAAAAGAAATTGAGGGAAGAAGAAGCACTCAAATTAGTGGAGGAAGAACTGGGGAGATTAGAGACTCCTAAAGAAGGGGGGGGGGTTATGAGTCTAAAGACAATAAACAAAGAAATATTCTGCTTGAGGCAAAGAGAAAATTCTAGAAGACAAGGAAGAATCTTGGAGACAGAAAAGCAGAGTGGTTTGGTTAAAAAGCAAATATGAGAATACACTTTTTTTCTAAAACTTTTCTGATGGTCAAAAAGTTTGTAATACTATTTGGTCACTAAATTCTCTAGACAGGAGAATAGCCACATTGTTTGAGGAGTTGGTGACCCTAGGAAAAATTCACTTCAACAATATGCTTACAACACTCGTGGATTCATCTATCACTGAAGTGATTTCACTAGCTTAGGCTTTTCATGGTTTGTTGAGGAAGAATATAACCGAAGGTTGATGGAACATGTTTTGGAAGGTGAGCTACAAGGGGTGCTTAATTTTCTTCAAAAAGATGAGAGCCTTGGGCTAGATGGTTGAATGGTGGAATCATTCTTGGTTTTTTATGATGTCTTCGGTGTTGATATGTTAAGGGTGGTGGAGGACTCTCATCAAAATGGTAGGATTTTAGCCTCTTTCAACTCAAGTTTCATTGATCTCATCCCAAAGGTTGATGATCCTCATTATTTTGATGACTTCCACCCCATATTCATCTGTAATTTCATCTTCAAATTAATAGCAAAAATTATTTCTAATTAGATCAAGTCGATTCTTTCTTAAAATTTGAGCTTGGAGCAGTTTTGTTTTTTGGAAGGGTGAAAAATACATCAAGTTATTAGGGTTTCATATGAAGGTATTCAAGGCCTCAATACCAAAAGATGAGAGGATCAGTGATCGAAATTGACCTGTCTAAAGCATATGATAGCGTTAGTAGGATTTTTATTCATCTGGTTCTCACACATCTAGGCTTTGAGGTTCCTTTTATCAATTGGATTATGAGTTGTTTAACTTCAATCTCCTTTGTTGTTCTCATAAATGGGTTGTTGTTCTCATAAATGGGTTGGAATAACCTTTCTTTCATGCCCAATAAGGATTACATCGAGGATGCCCCATGTCTCCATTAACTTTCCTTCTAGTGGCAGAAGGTCTAAGTAGTCTCCTCATTGAGGAAAAAAGAAGGGGTGACCAGAAAGGTGTATCGATGGTTGAAGATCTAACAATTAACCATTTACTTTTTGTTAGAAAGTGTAGCAAGAAAGGATAAATTTGACTTTAGGCTTTGTCAAATTGAGTAAATTGAATTTCCACATTAGTAGGACAACTTGGAGGTAGTTAATTAGTGTGACATGGCTCTTATCACTCAGTTAGCTCAGTAAATTCGAGTTAGTGGGTTTGGAGTTCAATCATGCATGTATTGATTGCTAAATTTTAGCAATCTAGTTCAATTATTTTCAGTTGTAATGAGTTAACTAACCTCTAACTATTGATAGAGTCAATTGAAGGTCAGTTGTACAGTAAGACAATAGTCTAACTCAGAGATCTATTAGTTAACTGATCAATCAACCCAAAATAGCTCATACATGCATCTAATTCAAATTGCCTAGCTAGAATGGAGGAGAAAAATGCTATTGTAACAGTTAGTGGATACTAGTTGAGTGTACAGTTGTTGCATTCCTTAAGGAGATCAATTCATTGGGAATTGCACAAGGAAATAGGGACTTCCCTACTGTTTAGGAGCTTGAATTTGCTCAAATTTGTGCGAGGAAATAGGAGGCTAGAGGAGGCAAAAATTGGCTAAGTGTTGGCTAGAGGAGGCAAAAATTGGCTAAGTGTTGGCTAGAGGCTTTCATTCAGTAAAGAGAACAATGTTGCTTTTGCAGGTTATGATCAGAGCTGGAGCATGAAATTGTGATAATTTCTCTATTCAACTAATTAATGCAAAGAGGTTTGAGGGGTTTTTCCTAGTTGGGTTCCCCTATAAATCACTATGTTCTTATGGTTTTTCTTGTTGCATGTCTATGCATGTTGTTATAATATTTGATTTCATTCCGCAGATTAGTAGAGTAGAATTTGTGTCTCCTAATTGTAGTTCGATTTATTGAGAAATTGAAATTTCTATCAAATTTATACATGGTATTAGAGCCCTGAAATCACATTAGAACCAATATTTCGAATTTTTCCCTCAATAATTTTGAATTTGAGTGGAGTAGGTTTTTCTTCAGATTTAGGAGAATGTCCTTCAATGGAGTGAGATTGGAGTATGACCTGGAGGGTAGCTCGAATTTCATAGCCTGGAAGGATCAAATGGAAGAAGTGCTTCATGATAATAATGTGTTAGAATATGTTAAAATTGACATTTTGAAACTCCAGCCATCTGATGCATAAAAATTAGCCCAATGGAAGAAGGATGTTGCAAAGGCTAGGAGAATTGTTCTGGAAGGTGTGAGAGACCATGTGGTCTCAAATATCCATGGAAAATAAACACCATATGCTATGTGGAAGGCACCGATTGAGTTATTTGAAAATAATAGTGACCATAGAAAATTAGCTGTGAAAGACAAGCTTCGAAACATTATGATGCAAAAAAATGATACCATTCCACAATATCTCTCCAGATTCACTCAAGTTTGAGATGAGATAGGAGCGGTTGGGGTGAATTTTTCATAAGATGATCTGGTGAGCCTAGCTCTTGTAGTCCTTCAAAAATCCGGGCACAACTACCATGACTCTATGAATGGAGGGGAAAAATTACCAAACTGGGAAAGGTTGTGGTCTGATTTGGTTCAAGAAGAGATCAGGGGAAATACCAGAGATGGAGCATCATCCAGAGTAGAGGATGAAGATAATTTTTCCTTGGTTGGAAAGGGGAAGAAGACCTAAAGCAAACCTGAATCTAATGAAAATAATGACAAGAAGAAATATTTGAGCAAGATAAAATGTTTCTACTACCACGAATATGGGCACTATGCAACAAAATGTCTACATAAGAAGTTTAACAAGAAGCCTTCAAGAGGATTAGGAGGTGAAGTGTTGGCTTCACAATTTGAATTAGACTTCATCCTAATAGCATGAATGTCCAATACTATTATGGGGAGTGTCTAGTACCTCATTCCATATGACAAGGTGCAAGCAATTTTTCAGTAGCCTGGAGGAGAAGGATCTTGAAATGCATATTGAATTGGGGGATGGCAGGTGGTACAATGCTACAGGAATTGGCACTGTCACCTTTAAGAGGGAGAAAGCCTCCCCTCTTCACCTCAAAGATGTTATGTTTGTACTTGGGATGAAGAAGGACCTGATCTTTGTAGTTGTATTGGAGGATAGAGGTTATGATGTTATTTTCAGTAAAGGAAAAGCCTTTCCGAGACACATAGCTACCGACAAGTGAAGCAGATTAGAGTTCGAGTGAAAAACCTATACAAACTTGAGGTGGGAGACTGCACTGCATTTAGAAGAAAGGTAGAAAAAGTGCAAAGTCGGGATGTTGGAGAAATCTAGCGCGAGATATTGGGTCATATACACCATGGTGCCTTAAAAATTATGCAACAAATTACCATCAGTCTCCCTAAAGGCTCCCTTGACTAGTAGGATGTCTGCAAGGGTTTCACATTGGGGAAATATGTCAAATCCACCTTCCATGGCTGAGATAATAGAGCAGATGCAATCTTGGAGCGAGTCCACTCTGATGTTTGTGGACCCTTCTCTACAACCTCCACTGCAAAACCTAAGTACTATGTAATTTTTATTGATGATTTCTCTAGAAAATGTTGGATTTTCTTCATGAGGAAGAAAAATGAAGTGTTTTCCAAATTCGTAGAATTTAAGGCATTAGTTGAGAAGGATACGGGGAAGAACGTGAAGGATTTAAGGAGTGAAAATGAAAGTGAATTTGTTTTGAATGCCTTCACTGATTTATGTGCCAAAGAAGGTATTCAAAGAGAAATCATAACACCCCATAACCCACAACAGAATGGGGTAGATAAGAGGAAGAACATGAGCATAGTTGGAGCTACAAGAGCTATGATACATGATCGAGGTTTTCCATTACATCTATGGGAAGAAGCATGTAACGCAACAATTTACTTGCAAGACTAGAGTCCTCATAGAATACTTGGTATGATCACACTAGAGGAAGCTTTCTCTGGGAGAAAGCCTATTGTGTCTCATTTCAAAATTTTTGGATCTTCAGTTTATTGTCATGTCTCTAAGGATTCGAGGATGAAATTTGATCCTACTGTTAGCTACCTATACCAATAGGTTTCATATTTCATGATTGGCAAAGAAAGGTCCAAATATGCTCTGCTTTGGTGATGCAAAGATCCCATATTTCCAAGAGAAAACAATGTGTGTACATAGCTTGAGGTTGACTAAATTTTGATGGGTGGTCCAACAGCCTAATTTGGATCATACCATATTTCAATTTTCTGTTGTAAAATAGAGAAAGAAGTCTGTCCAAACTGTTTAACCTTGGCAGACAAGTAGCTTAGGTAGAGAAGTAAGGTTCCCAACTGCTTAATCTGGGACCTTGGAAGCAATAAGGGTAGTTCTAGATAGAAAATCAAAAGAAAAAGCCAAAGAAAAGAAAAGGCACATAAGGGTCTGCAAGTCTAAGTGCACCCTCCAGGGAGTAACAAAAAATTCTAGGAAATAGATGGGTAAGTAGATGGGGTTGCAGAAATCTCATTCCTTTCAAGTGAGTGTTTGATAACATGTTTGCAAAGGAATATCATTGGATTGAGAAGGTTCTCTTCTCCATCATGTTGCAGCAAAACAAAGCAGCATGTCTAACTTCCCATTTTCCCTTTCACATCCATTTACTAACATCCCTTCATCAGTACAGATTCATGGAAGAATTTAAGGTTTTATGTTGGTTCTTATTAATTTAAAAAACCACATTTCTTGTCTAAAATTCTTTTTATTTTGATCTACTTCCTGACTAAGTTTAAGCTCCATAAAGCTTAGTAAACACCATTTCCCATTCTCATTCCCCCCCAGTACTAAAGACTAACTCTATCTATTCTAAATCCCATATGTTCCCCTTCCCCCTACTATAATAACACCATGGTGTATAAATCCCAAACAATGTATAGATATCCTCCCCTTTTAGCACTATAGCTAATAAAGTTTGTCTAAGGGAGACATTAGTCCACCAGGGACTATGGTCAACCCTGTCATGGGATTGCCCTGACCTCTGGTTGGAGTAACAACCTCCCCCTAAGCCCTCACTTTTCCTCTGTTCAACAAATTCCCCAAAGAACCCCCTTACCTCTGCTAAAACCCACTAAAAACCCTTTTTCCTACAGAAAAAACCCATAAAAACCCTTAAAACCTAAAGTTCTCCGCCCAAAATATTAATTTGAATATTTTAATATGCCGGCGGGACCCCCCCAACATGCACGATCCGTCGGGAGGCCCGCCAGCCATCCATCGTCTGCCACCCCCGATCCAACGGTGGGCGGGTATTTCCAGATCTGGATCTGCCGACCTTTAGCGTCCGGGGAACGGTGGTTTTTCGCCCCGTACATGGGACGCGTGGCAGGCGGCGGGGTTGTTCGGAGCCCCCCTCCCCGATACTGCCTTTGCCCAAAGGTGGTGCGGGGAAACCGCTTACCACCTTCCCCGTTACCACCTCCCCCTTATGTCATCCATACGTCATCATGACGTAGCACTATCTCCCGCCCCCGCGCCGCGTGGCCCTCCATGTAGCCCTGCCACCTTATCCACCCGCCACCGTGTCTGGCCACGCTGGCCTACACCTCAGCAGCCACGTCACCCTCCGTACCCGGGCCCGCCATGACGTCATGCCGACGTCATCGGCGGAAAGGCGCTAATTACTCAATTTTTCTGAATTCATCGTTAAAAGTCACGGTTTGGGCCGTTTTATGTCATTTTCAAGTGAAGAAGACATAGCCGTTGCCACTGGTTCACTGCCAAATCGCCTCCGGACCTCCAAATTCAAATTTACAACCGTGCCAAACTCGTCAACTCAGCTGCATTCAGCCTTCACAATTCGGCCCGAAGGCATTCCAGCTCGTTTTTCAGGTATTTCACCGCAAGTTCCCTGTTTTCCCACTGAGCATACCAATTTCTATGTGAATTTTCCATAAGAAACATTCAATTGCCAAATTGCACACTGTTTTTCACCAAATTTACCATCAAATCTACCTGCATTATCCTTTGCCCCGGCAATCCGCTATTAAAACGTTAATTCATGGTCGAAGGTTACCAGTTCGGCCTCGAACTTGCCCGGCATTGTTCCCTTTTGCCAGGTGTAGACCAGCTGCAGCTTTTTACCAAAGTAAAACTCACATACCCTCTGCAATTTGCCCCTAGCAATTCACAATCCCTGTGAATTTACCAAAAACTGCAGAAACAAGCAGAAACAAGCCTGCCTTTTCAACTGTGAGGAGAAATTCAAACATTGTCTGCAATAAGCCTGTCACTCAAATCTTTGAGCAACCTTGCAAACCATTGTAATCACCTCTGTTAAAATTCAAACTGCATAATGGCTGCTCCTGCACCATCAGCCCTCAGTGTAGCTCCATTAAATCCACCAAATAAAGACCTGGAAGCCTTGCCCTTTACTGACAAGGACTACCTCATTGAAGACTTTGTGGGTAACAGGGACTTTCTGCAGACCTTCAGGCAGCTAAGAGAGGACTACCTGAATGGTCATGATACATATGGGATATGGGAGTCAAACCTGCCATACTACTGTCTCCCCTCTGTAAATGTTTTTCCTGAGATCATTCACCTATGTGCTGAAAACTATGATGTGCAACAAAGAGCCATTAAGTCTCCATCTGGGAGCATCCTCTTTCACATCAATCCTGAAACCATCAATAAAATGCTCCATTTTGATCAGACAGAGCTACTATTCCCATTTTCCATGAATTATCTGCTAGACAATGGTGCCAAGATGACCAGTGAAGAGATCCAAAGAATCACCAAGACATTTATGAGGCCTGAGTGCCAGCCCACAGGGCCACCTCCCTACCTGGATGTCTTTTTCACTGATGTAGGCAGGCTTTTGCTGGACATGATTGCCTATGTGTTGGGGTACAAAACCAGTGAGCATGTGGATGCAACAATGCTGGTATTGTTAGCTGCTTACAGCCCAGGCCAGCCCCCTGCCCGCAAGTACAACTTTGCTAAGTTCATAGCTAACAAGATTCATGATCAGTTGAGCAAAGTGAACAGACAGGGTGTCTTCAAGTACTCGGCCTATATTTACCACCTTTTCATGTACTATCAGTCTGAGGCTTTTCCATGCTACATCAAAAAGCTGGATTATAGAGGGGAAAGAAGATCTGTTATCTTCTGGACCTCTGTCTATCACAAAGTCTCAAATTCACCCTATTCCTATTGTGAATTTGTTGACCAATTTGTATACCCAGTCTCTTGCCTATTGATGAGGTCCCCTCCTCCCAGAATATCAACTGAGATACAGAAAGCTCTGCAGCTTTCCAAGAAGTACAAAATAGGTGATTGGTACCTATATGAGAATCATACAGTCATCAGAGTCTATGGCTGTGAGCTCTGTCCATACAGGCTCCCAAAATATGTGCCTATGAGGTTATTTGCCTTGGAGTATTACAGGCAGCTGATTCAGTCCGACCTCACCCACTTCCACAGCTCCAAAAAGAAGGCCCACCTCAAGTTCAAACACCAGTTGGGCCCCTTCATCATGAATATGAAAGAAGGATGGGAAGATGCAGACCTAATCCTCAAAGATAAATACAAACTGTCATATAGTTTTCGGTGGGTCCCTTATGACCCTCAAGGCTTCATTACTGCTAGAAGAACCAAGTACAGGCTTCTAGGTTATAGGCATTGTCAATACCCACACATTGAAAGATATGCCAACCAGCAAGAATGGCAGCAGAGTACTCTAGTTGAAAACCTAACTGAAGAAGAGACAATGCTAAAGAATGTAAAGGAGCTTGAAAAAACTATTGACCTAGACTCTGTGCAGCAGGTACCTTTCAAACGGCCTTATTCAGTAGGAGAAGGGACCTCGGCCTCAAGGACTGCACCAGTCGTACATGCACCCTCTACAGCAGCACCAGGTACTGACAAAGGCAAAGGAATAATGGGTGCAGAAGAAGAAACAGTGAAAGAAAAGCTTGCCCCTTCAAATGAGCAGCAGCAAGAGCCCCAACAAGGGCAGCAAACAGAATAGCAACAAGAGTAGACTGCCCCTCCACAAACGGAGCTACCAGCAGCTCCAGCAATGCAAACCCCACCTCCACAAACTGAGCCATTGACTGCTCCAATTTTGCAGACCCCAGCACATGAGGAGAGGGGTACGAAAAGAGCCAGAGAAGAGTCCACCCCTGCTAGTGGATCCTCCCAGCAACCCCAGACCAAGAGGCCAAGAGCTGATTCCCCAGAGGTAGAAGACATCACTGAAGAATTCCTTGACAGTTCAAGGAAAAACAGGGAGGGCAGCCAGCACACAGGGACAAGCTCCTTTCAGCAGGAGCAAGGATTGCAACTTGGTTTGGAGGTGTCTTCCTCCTCCCAGCAGAGCAAGAAGCCCAAGAGCACTAAGGCTTCTTTCAAACAAATAAAGGCTCAGAATGATCTGCCGAGGGCAGAGGTCTACAAACAATTGATAGATGCAACACCAGCCCAACAAGAAAGGCTAATGTCTGTGTATGACATTAAAGAGGAAAAAATCATCCTCAGTCACTTTAAGCCTACAATACCGCAGCCTAAGTCAGCTACAGATTTTGTGAAGACAAGGGTGGAAGTCATGGCCAAAGACATCCATCCCATGGACCAAATTGAACTCCACAAGCAAGCTGGAGAGATAGTTTATGCAACCTTGGTGGAGAGGGCAACCATGGCCCATGAGCTAAAGGAGTCGCTGCAAAATACCAACACACAGTTAGATTTTGAGAGAATGTCCTCCCTAGCCAAAGACATAGAATAAAGTCACTTGAGGACATCTGTTACACTAAAAAATGTCACCTTGACTACTTACAGTTAGTATGGCTCAAATCAACAGTCATGCTACCCTCTTAGGCAAGTCTCATGCCTCTGTTATCCATCTCAAACTCAAAGAAGAGAGAAAGTCTTGTAAAAACTATGTTTATCTCTGGGGTCGCAGGTTCTCTCTAGCCTTACCTGCGGGGACGCTGACCTTGTTCACAAAATATGCGTCCATGGACGCTCTGTATGTTAAGGGACAGGTGCGTCCCTCTGTAAAAGGCAAAATGCACGAGTTTTATCTTGAAAAAGTTACTTGTGGTTACTTCTAGAACATTCTAGAGGTCGGTTTGATGAAATGGATGCGCCTCCAGTTGGTTCATGTATCTCTATTAAGGGGGAACTTATCCCATCAATAAGGGAGCTATCCCACCCATAGAGGGGGATGATCCCATTGATAGTGGACCTGAATAACCTCTTTACAGCGCTATAAATAAAGGCATTGAGCCAGAAGGAGAAGAGGTTGGAGCTATACATTTTCTTTGGGTAAATGCTGCAGGATTTAGGTCTTCCATTAGAGCCTTTGTGAGGAGAGATTGTCTTCACTTGATTCTACTTGGGAGAGGGTGAGCTTTGTCAAAGTAGAGGAAAACCCTTGATGGACCCTGAGAGGAACTTGCACAACACCAAGGCCAGGTTGTAAGAGTTTCTTTGTTTCGTTATTAATACAAACTGGTTTATTTTTCTCAATAGCTTGTGTTAATGAGTTATTTCATGTGTTCCTTGGTCTGCATGTTGAATATATGTTTTATTATATGAAATGCAAGTGCTTGGTAATTGTTTGATTGTTTGTGGTTGCAGGAATTGACTTGAAGGAGGAGCTCATCCGGATCGTCAAGAACGGACTTCAACAACAGCGTTTTGGAATAAGGTAAGCCTAAACACTTGTAGTTTTCATGTTGTAAAAGGTGTATTTAGAGAAAGATCACTCCATTTTGTCTTGTTTGTCATTAGAATGTCTTAGACTTCTAGGAAGGTCAGCCGTGTCCGCACCCTTGACCAATTCCGTGTGACAAATTGGCGACTCCGCTGGGGAATGAGTTAATGCGAAAGTCTTTTCCTTTGTGTGAACTTTGCTCTGAGAAAATCATTTTTATTTTCTGGTTTTTGACTGTGAGAATTAGTATTTGGGTGGCTTAGCTTTAGATTTAGTTAGATTTGGTTTTTCTTAACTTTTCCAGAAGGACGCACCCTCTGAGTACTGCACAGTGCGTCTTTGGACGCACTGTTGCCGTTTGCACAGAGCGGGCCCGCGCCTGTTCTAACGGGTTGCCTGCGTCTTCCTGTAAAAATTTAGGAAAACTCCATTTTTGCTTTAATTGCTTTTAGATTTTGTTTTTTCTTAGTGTTTTCTGCCCAGATCCTTTAGTACCCTGTCAAAGATCTTCACCTAAGCTTGTTCCTGCTCTTAGCTTTCATCAATTGGGTGTTTTGAGTCTCTTTCTTGAGAAATTCTTGATTTGATTTCCTTTGATCATTACTTGGAGGTTTGTCTCAGTCTTTTCACAATTTTGCATCTTTTTGCTTTTGTTTTTGCAAAAAAATTTCCCCCTCATTCGCCGGGGGGGGCTAAATTGTGTATGAGTGTTAATCGCCTTTGAGTGTTTTTATGTTTTGATCTTTGGAACTCTCACCCAATTTTCTCGACTTGCACTTGATTGGTTCTTAGATTACATTAGAATCATCTTGTGTTTGAGAATTCTCTTGCATAGATCACATTTGCATAATTAGAGTTCTCAGTTTCAGAATATGAATGAAAAATGTGCATAGATTACATTTGCATACTTTTCATGTGAATTGTGCATAGATTACAATTGCATAGTTTACATTCTGAAAAATCAATCGTAGATTTAGATCAGCTTTCTTTGATTTGAATTTACACAAAAATAAAAATAAAAATTGGTTTGGAATTGATTTGCATTAGTTTTTCTTGATGAAATTAGTGCATTAGAGAATTTGTTAAATTTTCTCTTAATGATCAATTTTTTGCATTGTTGGAAGTGAATGGAAACTCTCTCCTTACTCTAGTTAGGATTCATCGAATTGAAAGGATTGCATTATCATATTCGATTGCATTCAGTTGAGTCGGGTCATAACACCATTGGTTTCATCTCCATTTACCCATTTGAGTAATAACAGCCTTAATAACACAGCGCTTAATTAAAATTCATCTAGTAATTTTTACATTTCTAGGGCTCTGAAACACCAACATAGCTTAGGCTAGGGTCTTGGAGTAGGTGAGTACTTAACTCTCCAAGACTACAAAACCAAACAGATAGTTTATCTTGAGTAGAATAAATCCAATTGTTTCAATTGCACTCTGGAAAGCTCCTCTTAAAGGAGAAGCACAAGCTCGTGTCCGAACCAGTGAGGGGATCATTCCCCCCTCGTTGGGAACGACGCCAGACCGTACGTATTACAAACGGTAAACCTCGGATTAAACATTGTCGAGGAGCCAGGGGTCACTTATCGGTAAACCTTGGATTGTTGTCAAGGAGCCGGTAAGGGGATTGAGCTTGCTACTCTGCCCTTGCATGCTGTCGGAGTTTAGACTGTTCCCCCAGGTGTATTTGTTACTGTTGGTGACCTTAGTGACCATAATCTTTAGGGTTCTACCGAGGTGACGGTGGAGGGAAGGTCCCACTGTACCTGGAGCAGACGTCGGTTATACTCACTTGGATTTTCCGGGGGGTTCACTTCACTTCGAGACGGTTAAAGTGGAGGAACTTGTGCCGGTCTATTCATTAAGCAGGTTGCCGGGGTAACTGTTCCACCCGCCATTTCTGTACTGAATTCTGCGAGGTTGGGCTTCATCACCAACTAGTGTTTTCGGTCCGGAGAGCTTACTGTTTGTGTATGGTTTGACTCCTAGATTTGATAGTGCGTGTTAATTTGTTTGTTTTTACTTTTAGAGACCATAGGTGTGAATTGTGAATTTTAGTTGTTAAGTGTGAATTGTGAATTGTTAATTTTAGTTTTAAATTGTTAATAAAATTCACTGAAGTTGAATATAATGGCAAATGTTCCGGAATTTATCAACCTAGGAAGCCCTCCTAATGAGAATCCTAGTACTTTTCCTTACTTTGGAAATGTTGGTCCTCCCTATATGGCTACTTTGTCATTACCTGGATTTACAATAGGTCTACCGATATGGTTATTTTCAACTTCGTTGGCCCAAAATACTCCAATTGTTCCATCTCAACCGGATGCTTCACCTCAACAGAGTTCACCATCTCAACATCACCAACCTTCTGTTGACCCTTTACCTTCTTCGCCTAATTTTTCTTCCTCCATTTCTTCCTCTTCGCCTGGTAAAAGCCTTGATGCTAGTAACCAGGAGGCTAAGAAGAAGAAGAAAGGGAAGAAGAAGAAGAAGAAGAAGAAGAAGCAAGATAAGAAAGAAGTCAACCAACCACCCATGGCTGTAAGTGTTAGTTGTGTTGAGGAAAATTCCGACATGCATCGTAAACCCAAATACCCTTGCAGGCTTTGTAAGGGTGACCACTTCCTTGTCAATTGTCCTGGTATTCCAAAGGTCTTGGAAGTATGGTCAGAAAAATCTCATCAACTTTCCATTGATCCATCAACCAGTGATAGTCAGGTTCCTGGGAAAAAGGGTAAAGTTAGGTTTCCTTGTAAGTTATGCAAAGGGAGTCATCAAACTCACATTTGCCCTCACATAGATGAAGCCTTAACATTGTTGGAAAAACTTACTGTTCCACAGCAAGAATTTTCGACTGGTTACCGTAAACTTTCTCCCAACCTGCCGTCAACTGACGGAGTGATTGATCAAAATTCAAGTACAGTCAATCACACTCTTCCATTGGAGAGTGAAACTCATGTCACTCAGGTTGATGATCCATTAGTTGATCAAGTGGTCGATTCAATTTCACATTCGGTCGATCACACTCTCCTTTTCGAGAGTAAATTTCATACCGCTGATGTTCTTCTTGTTACATCGGATTCTTCTATACCGGGGGGCATTTCACCTGTTTCTACAGAACCCCCTCCAAGCACTGAGGTCTTTTCCTTTGATTGGAATAGACTGACAGAACCTCGTCTTCCTTCCTCCATCCCTTTCCAAATCATTGTCAAGGCTGATGGTAGGGACATACATCGTACACAGGTAGATGAAGGTGCTTCTGTTAGTATTTTATCCTCAACTGTTTGGAAAGCTTTGGGTTCCCCTTAGCTTGCGCCTATTACGCAGAATCTGAAAGCTTTTAACAGAACCATTAGTGAACCTTTAGGGATCCTTCCTAAGTTTTCCATTACATTGGAAGGTAAAACTGTCTGTATTGATCTTATGGTAGTTCGAGGTCCCTTGGATTTCAATTTACTCCTTGGGCGAGACTATGTTTATGCAATGAAAGCTGTCGTATCGACACTCTTTCGCGTGATGTCTTTCCCTCACAATGGCAGTATTGTGACTGTAGACCAGCTTTCGTTCCCTAGTCTTTTTTCAACTACCAATAATATGACACCCCTAAATGTTCCTGATTCTAAAGTGGTATCTACCCTGCCACGGGTTAATTATGTGGCAACCGGTCCCATGATTTCAGTTACCGATGTAAGTGAGCCTCTCACTGTTTGCTCATCTTCCTTTGATTTAGATCCGGTAATTGACATGGAAAACTCTATGGGATTACTTGAACACGATGTTCTTATCCCTTTTGAGTCCCTTGACATGTGTTCCTTCCAAAGAACTGTTCTTCCTTCTGATGAAGATCTCTTGGAAGCCATGATCAAGGTGTGTCCATTGACATGTCTTTCTTCCAGTTAGAAGCCATGCTCAGTGAGTACGAGGATAGTTTGTTCCTCTCTCAACCTCGTTAAAAAATGAAACTGGATGGTACGAGGAAAGTTCCTTTTACTGTGTCAACCTCGTTAAAAAATGAATCAGTGAGTACGAGGATAGTTTGTTCCTCTCTCAACCTCGTTAAAAAATGAAACTGGATGGTACGAGGAAAGTTCCTTTTACTGTGTCAACCTCGTTAAAAAATGAATCAGTGAGCACGAGGATAGTTTGTTCCTCTCTCAACCTCGTTAAAAAATGAAATTGGATGTTATGAGGAAAGTTCCTGTTACTGAGTCAACCTCATTAAAAAATGAATCAGGTCGATAGTAGGTTATGTAGAAAGTAAGTGTGTGCGAGGACAGTTCCTGTTACTGAGTCAACCTCGTTAAAAAATGAATCAGGTTTGAGGACAGTTCCTGTTACTGAGTCAACCTCATTAAAAAATGAATCAGGTTTGAGGATAGTTCCTGTTACTGAGTCAACCTCGTTAAAAAATGAATCAGGTATGAGGATAGTTCTTTTCTTGTGTCAACCTCTTTAAAAATGAAACAACTCCCTTTTCAAGTTAAATATTGAAAGTAAACCTTCATTTCATCCAGCCGGTTGAATGCAATGAAGCCTGGGGGGCATGTACCTCATTTCGCATCATTATGCTGCGGGCATGCGAACTTTTTGAGCATACTTCCTTGTCTTGTGTCAAGCTCGTTAAAAAATGAAACAAGGGTAGGTTAAGTCGGTAGATTGTAGAGAGTAGTCATGAGCATAGTTCTTTGTCTTGTGTCAAGCTCGTTAAAAAATGAAACAAGGATTTTAGAGCATAGTTCCTTCTCTTGTGTCAAGCTCATTAAAAAATGAATCAAGGTTTTTAGAGCACAGTTCCTTGTCTTGTGTCAAGCTCGTTAAAAAATGAATCAAGGTTTTTTAGAGCATAGTTCCTTGTCTTGTGTCAAGCTCATTAAAAAATGAATCAAGGTTTTTTAGAGCATAGTTCCTTGTCTTGTGTCAAGCTCATTAAAAAATGAATCAAGGTTTTTAGAGCACAGTTCCTTGTCTTGTGTCAAGCTCGTTAAAAAATGAATCAAGGTTTTTTAGAGCATAGTTCCTTGTCTTGTGTCAAGCTCATTAAAAAATGAATCAAGGTTTTTAGAGCACAGTTCCTTGTCTTGTGTCAAGCTCGTTAAAAAATGAATCACGGTTTTTTAGAGTATAGTTTTTTGTTAGGTAGATTGTAGAAAGTAGTTATGAGCATAGTTCCTCGTCTTGTGTCAAGCTCACTAAAAAATGAAACAACTCCCACGAGTCTTTCCAAGATTTTGAAAGTAAAGCTTCATTCCATCCACCTCATTGAATGCAATGAAGCTTGGGGGGCATGTACCTTGATTTGCATCATTATGCCGAGGGCATGTGAACTTGTAACAAGCATAGTTTTTCGTTTCAAGCTTGTGTAAACATGAAACCGAATCCGAGCATAGTTCTTTTCCTGTGTCAAGCTCGTTAAAAAATGAAACAAATCCTCCTCTACTTGAGTCGAGAGATTGACTAGATCTTATAGATGTTAAGTATTTAGGTTAGTTATTTCAATTTTTTGCATAATTTTCTTACAGTTTTAGGTCAAGTCCTTCAAATGATCTCGTACTTGAACCTTCATTTCATCCACCTTAGTTGAATGAAATGAAGCTGGGGGGGGGGGCATGCGCTCTAACAGTTATGCTTAGGGGGCATCAAGCATGGTTTTATCTCTGTTTCAAGCTTGTGTAAAAATGAAACTAATTTGAAGCATAGTTTTTATCTGTTTCAAGCTTTTGTAAAAATGAAACCTATCTCGAGTCAATTTCGGTTATTTTCAAGACTCGTTAAACTCGTGAAAATCTCGAGATTATTTTGCTATTTTTAATTCTCGTAAAATAAATGAAAATGCTGAGTCCTTTCCGTCTTTTCCTGCTCGTAAATTAAATTGAAAGTCGGCCATATGAGTACATTTTTATCATTTTTTCGAACTCGTTAAAACTTACAAAAAAGTGAAAACCATGAGTACATTTTTATCCCTTTTTCGAACTCGTTAAAACTTACGAAAAAGTGAAACCTCAGAGTCATCTTTTAAGCCCTTTTCTGACTCCTAAAACATGAAAAGATCGCCGAGCGTTTCTTTTACACTCGTTAAAACGGAATTAAAAGACGGTCCCCTTTTAGCTCTTTTCTGACCGCAAAATCAGGAAAAGATTGCCGGGTTTTTGTCGTTTCAAACTCGATAAGGAAATAAAACGACGTGTCCTTGATCGCTTTTTACTTTTCAGGTCGACGACACTAATTATGAAAGTACTCCTTGGTCACAAGATCAAGCGGTTCCCCCAGGTATTATTTTATACTTTTTCGGGCTTGAGGGACACAAATATACGAAAAAGTTCAACGTGGAGTCTCCTTTAGTTTTTTCAGACTCTCTAAAATTGAAAAACGCCGAGTTTCTCCTATACTGGGCTCGTTAAACTTTTACAGTAGAGGACCTGTTCAATTACAAACAGGAACGAACCACTCCTTCCTAGGGTTCGAATTTAAACTAGGTTGGACTCGTCCGAAGGATGAGCTTATAATCAAGCATATGTTATCCTCCTCAAGCTTGTTAAAAAATAAAGAGGTACTTGCCAGAAATGGTGGGGGAAAAGAGAGAAGAATGAACCTGTTTGTCACCTTTTGTCTCAGAAGAAACTTTATTACCACTCTTGAACACGACACTTTTCATTCACCTGGGTTGGGAAATCTTTTACCTCACAGTTGACCAAATCATTTTGAAAGTCTTTAACCGGGTTCCAGGGGTTAACTTTGAGTTATACGTCACCAAGCCATCTGTTGTGTCGTTATGTGTTCAAGAGGTCTGCAAGCAAAAACTTTCATCTGCAAAATACTTGTCATCCATTTGACCATCCCTGAGTCAGTCCTTACAGCAACATTTCTTCAACTTGAACAATGATTTCGTGTTGCGGGCTTGCCTGCAACGGGTCACTTTCTATCAACATCGACACATTATCTAGAAAGATGACTTAGGAATCGACAGTACCTTGAAGTCTGCATGCATCAATGGCAGGTTTCTCGCCTTTGACGTCAGTTTACATCATTGACTTTCGATCAGAGGATTCCGTGAAGTGTTCGACATCAAAACATCTATTCACATTTCACGGGTTGTGCTTGGTACTTTGAGAACCATTGACATTACTGGTGGTTTCTCTCACGCTTGTTAACAGTTTACATCATTGACTGGTAATCAAGTGGTTTCTACCATGTTCGACATCAAATCATTTAATCACATGGCTAGAATCGTACCAATTCGGGAAGTAGAAGTGAAGACCCTGGATCTAGTTTCTACCATCCAGGCTGCGAGGAGTTTTGTATTCATTATCTATGTAGACTAATCATAAACAGATGGCTGCGTCCATACTGTGTCTATAAAAGTCTATAAAAATGATGTACTGCAAGATCATTCCTGTATCAGAATAGTTAGTCCATTAGTTAAAGTTTTGAATCTGAGTATGGGAATGCCTACCTCAGTGATGATATAATCTTATCCATGTATTTTGTGTTGAAAATTGCAGGTTCCAACCAGGCCATCCACAAGGCAATCCTTGAAATGATAAAGCGCTTCACCCTTCCTAGAATTACAAAACCCTATTCTATTCCAGGCTTCGCACTTTAGGGGGCAATCTGTTACACTAAAAAATGTCACCTTGACTACTTACAGTTAGTATGGCTCAAATCAACAGTCATGCTACCCTCTTAGGCAAGTCTCATGCCTTTGTTATCCATCTCAAACTCAAAGAAGAGAGAAAGTCTTGTAAAAACTATGTTTATCTCTGGGGTCGCAGGTTCTCTCTAGCCTTACCTGCGGGGACGCTGACCTTGTTCACAAAATATGCGTCCATGGACGCTCTGTATGTTAAGGGACAGGTGCGTCCCTCTGTAAAAGGCAAAATGCGCGAGTTTTATCTTGAAAAAGTTACTTGTGGTTACTTCTAGAACATTCTAGAGGTCGGTTTGATGAAATGGATGCGCCTCCAGTTGGTTCATGTATCTCTATTAAGGGGGAACTTATCCCATCAATAAGGGAGCTATCCCACCCATAGAGGGGGATGATCCCATTGATAGTGGACCTGAATAACCTCTTTACAGCGCTATAAATAAAGGCATTGAGCCAGAAGGAGAAGAGGTTGGAGCTATACATTTTCTTTGGGTAAATGCTGCAGTGATGATATAATCTTATCCATGTATTTTGTGTTGAAAATTGCAGGTTCCAACCAGGCCATCCACAAGGCAATCCTTGAAATGAGAAAGCGCTTCACCCTTCCTAGAATTACAAAACCCTATTCTATTCCAGGCTTCGCACTTTAGGGGCAATCTGTTACACTAAAAAATGTCACCTTGACTACTTACAGTTAGTATGGCTCAAATCAACAGTCATGCTACCCTCTTAGGCAAGTCTCATGCCTTTGTTATCCATCTCAAACTCAAAGAAGAGAGAAAGTCTTGTAAAAACTATGTTTATCTCTGGGGTCGCAGGTTCTCTCTAGCCTTACCTGCGGGGACGCTGACCTTGTTCACAAAATATGCGTCCATGGACGCTCTGTATGTTAAGGGACAGGTGCGTCCCTCTGTAAAAGGCAAAATGCGCGAGTTTTATCTTGAAAAAGTTACTTGTGGTTACTTCTAGAACATTCTAGAGGTCGGTTTGATGAAATGGATGCGCCTCCAGTTGGTTCATGTATCTCTATTAAGGGGGAACTTATCCCATCAATAAGGGAGCTATCCCACCCATAGAGGGGGATGATCCCATTGATAGTGGACCTGAATAACCTCTTTACAGCGCTATAAATAAAGGCATTGAGCCAGAAGGAGAAGAGGTTGGAGCTATACATTTTCTTTGGGTAAATGCTGCAGGATTTAGGTCTTCCATTAGAGCCTTTGTGAGGAGAGATTGTCTTCACTTGATTCTACTTGGGAGAGGGTGAGCTTTGTCAAAGTAGAGGAAAACCCTTGATGGACCCTGAGAGGAACTTGCACAACACCAAGGCCAGGTTGTAAGAGTTTCTTTGTTTCGTTATTAATACAAACTGGTTTATTTTTCTCAATAGCTTGTGTTAATGAGTTATTTCATGTGTTCCTTGGTCTGCATGTTGAATATATGTTTTATTATATGAAATGCAAGTGCTTGGTAATTGTTTGATTGTTTGTGGTTGCAGGAATTTACTTGAAGGAGGAGCTCATCCGGATCGTCAAGAACGGACTTCAACAACAGCGTTTTGGAATAAGGTAAGCCTAAACACTTGTAGTTTTCATGTTGTAAAAGGTGTATTTAGAGAAAGATCACTCCATTTTGTCTTGTTTGTCATTAGAATGTCTTAGACTTCTAGGAAGGTCAGCCGTGTCCGCACCCTTGACCAATTCCGTGTGACAACATCATTATTGATCTAGGACATGATCCTAGTGATCCAAAGGGTGTAAAGGCCCTTCTGAAGAAGAAAGAAGATGACCTAAATGCATTAAAGAAGAGGTTAAAGCTGCTGCCCACAGAGCACCCTCAAACGGCAGAGCTACAAAAGGAAAAACAGGTTGATGACCAACTGGACCTCATAATGCAGCTAAACCAGAGGGTCCTGGATTTGGAGAAAGAGCTAGAAGGAGCATTACAAGATAAACAGGGAGAGTCCACATCCCAAGCTCCTCCAACTACTTCAACAACAGCAACAACTACAGGGGCAGCAGTGGCCCCCACAACAGAAGCAGCAGGAACAACAACAGCTCCAGATACCAGCACAAGTGTAGAAGAATTGACTAAGGCCATCAAGGAAATGGAGCTCCAGGCAAATGAGATAAAGAAGGCCAAGGAAAAATTGGCAGAACTGGATGCCAAGTATGACAAATCAAAAGTAACTGTAGCAGAGCAGGGCAGAGAAATAAAGGCCCTAAAAGACAAGATAAAGGCCTTAGAGAAGGAGCTGAATCTAGAGACTGCCATGGCCAACATAAAAAGGATTCTATGGGCCAAAATTGGCCAATCCATCAGTCAACAATGGAGGTCAATCAAAACAATACATGAGCAGATGGACTTGATGGTCCAAGCACAAGCATAAATCCATAAGGCCAAAACATTACTGGGAGACAGACCTGAACAGGCCAACAGAATGATAGACTTCCTGAACAGGCAAGAAAAGGAGGAACTGGCAGCCATAGGCATTGCCAACAGAACAGAGTCTATCCTCACTGCCAAGAAGGTACTAACTCTCAGGAATTATGCACAAACAGTGGAGAGGAAGTGCTATGAGATACAGGGTGATGTGGAGGAATATAAACTCAAGATGGCAGTGCTGCAAGCAAAGGGCCTGCCCAGCCTCCTAAGCGGTGCAGGAAGATTGATCTCCCGAGATCAATTTGCCAACAGAATGGCAACTGTCATTGAAAATAAGATCACTGCATTTGGCAGTACATCTGAGCAAATAGGGCCTCCTACAGGACAGAGCTTATATGACAAACTTGAAGGCCTATTCTTTATTGAAAATGAGGTGAATCATCTTTTTTGAAACTCCTCCTAACTTTTATAGATATACAGAGGCCGATGAGACTTTGATAAAAATTTGGAGACATCAAATGCCTAAGGAGGATTGGTGGCAAGCAATGCTTCAGATTTTGCCACGGTAGCCTCAGTTGTTCGGCCACTGCCAGCTCCAAGGCACTACAAAACAAACAGCATGACAAAGTCAGCATTAAAGGCAGCTGAAAGGTGACTCAGCACATGGACAATGACAACTAGCCTAAGGGATAAGACAATACGCAAATTTTGACAGCGCATCCTCAGCCGACTCCAACAACCGCCAAACCAACTGCTTCTGACTATTTTTGACAGCTAAGGCACCAAAGAGTTATTTCAGCATTAACTCTCTCAGCGACAATGCTCCAGGAGTTGGCATAACATAAATGAGCTATTAACTCATTCTCTGATATTTTTCTTATGTAAATTTTGTATATATACCCCCCTTGGCAACGCATTAGGGGTTGGTGATTTTGACTCTAAAGCAAATCTATTGTATACTTTCAGTTTATCTAATACAAAGGGCTGGACTAGCTCAGTGATTTCCTGAAATACTCGATGTCTGGATGATGCTATGTGTGCCGATGTAGAATTCCTGTGCTGCCTGATGAAATAACAAGTTTTCCTCAATCTCTGTTCTTGTTTTCTTATGTTTATTAAATCGTACTCATGTTACACTAAACTAGCAGTAGAGAAAAAGAATAGTGCAGGATTTGTTTTACTACACCTTGCGCTCAATTTTTACTTCTGCAAATGTTTGTCTTCAGAATTAACCATGGACATGAATTCTTAATTGCTCATGTTTCTATTAATTCTATAAGTATGAATGTTATCTAGAAATTCTTCATTGCTTCCAGAATAATATTCTCACTGTCTTTCTTCACCAGTTTATTTGTAAGATTCTTAATTGCCTTGCATAAACTGGATACACCACATTCAATCACCATTTCAAAAAATTGTTTCTCAGACACTAATCTGGCTCTGCAGCATCACTTCATTATCACACAGCACATCAAGCAAACTAAAGGACCACTGACTCCATGCCCAATGCACTAAGACATGCTAGTAAGCACCTATATATATTGACTGGAATCATCACCAAACACATTCCAAAAACAAAACTTGAACATCATAGCTAGCCTAAAATACTATCAGAACAGAGACAAATCATAAAGAGAGAACCCTCTCTGATTACAGCTTGGCTAGAAACTGTAACCCAAAGATTGGTTAGTGGTTA
The DNA here is from genome assembly GCA_031772625.1 of Pinus tabuliformis. Classification (NCBI taxonomy): domain Eukaryota; kingdom Viridiplantae; phylum Streptophyta; class Pinopsida; order Pinales; family Pinaceae; genus Pinus; species Pinus tabuliformis. The sequence goes on from CM062804.1 coordinate 1,557,031,058, forward strand.
CCCCGGCCGTATTCCCTTGGGAGTCATAGGGAACAACCTGGGTGTTAACATAATTGGCGACTCCGCTGGGGACATCTTATTTCTCAACTGTTGTCTGTCTCTAGACAGTGGTTCTAAAAATTTGAGCAGTCCCTTGAAACAGTTCTAAAAATATCCTAAAATATCAAAAAACAAGTTCAGAAGCTGGCTCCTAAAAGGGAAACTAGACATACTAGGTCAAACCCTGACCCCAATCCACCAGCTATTTTTGAAAATCCTAATACCATCCCCAAGATCATTAGGAAGCAGCAGGAACAGGAGACCCTTGCTGACTCAAGTCCTGAGACAGCTCATCCAAACCCTATGCCAACTCCAATCAAGGTTTTATTTCGGTCTACCCTTGGTTCCCCCAGCTCACCATCCACATCTCAAAGCCCTCCTTTCACACCTTCATCCACTGCACATATTCCCTTGACCAACACTCTAATTTCTACCGGTCCCATCAACCTTGTAGTACCCATCGTCCCTGTTATCCCGTTTATCCCTGTCAATCCCATAAACCCTGCAAATATGGCCAATAGGTATGCACCCTTGCAGTTACCTGCTAATGCTGCAGCTCTACACCAAGACTACCAATCTAAGATCTCATATTTTGACTCCACTGGCCCCTTCACAGCTATTCAGCATGCCAAAAGGATGCAAGATCATTTTGAGACCTATGAAATAGATGATGATAGCGTGAGAATGAGGATGTTTGTTCAAAGTCTGACTGGGGATGTAAGAACCTGGTTTAGATCCTTGAATGCAAATTCCATCACAACTCTTGATGAGCTTTATCAAGCCTTTACTAACAGATGGGAGAAAAAGAAAGATCCTTTGCACATACTTGGTGAATATGACACTATCAAACGAGGTCCTCAAGAGACTGTTTTGGAGTATTGTGCAAGATTCAACAATGTATATAACGCAATCCCACAAAATTTAAGACCTCCTCCTGATTTGGCCTTGTACAAATTTCCTGATGGTTTTGACCCTAATATGGCCTATCAGTTGAAGGAGAGAGCTCCTGAAATCCTTGCAGATGCCCAAAAGGTTGCTGTCACAGTAGAAGCTAACCTGATTGCCAAAAGAAACAGAGCAAGGTTGGAAAAGAGAACCACCTTCAAAGAAGAACCTTCAGCCTTTGATCAAAAACTGGATGCAATACTCACTGGTATGAAGAGATTGGGTGATAGAGTGGAATCAGTTGAGAGAAAGTCATCATGGGAAGCACCACAAAACAACCCTCCTAGGAATCCAAATTTTAGGAGAACTCAAAATCCAAACGTTGGCAAGGCCAGTTCTGATCCAGACATAAGACCCCCTTTCCAAGAGAATTATGCTGAGACTTCCACGTCAAGTGAACCCAATGAAGATCCCCACATTAATTTAATGGGTTTGGATGGTGAAAGTCAAGTCTTTTTAACACAAGAAGATCATGAGAATGATGAAATCAAGCTATTCCAAACCAAATCAGGTGAATCATTTGACTTTAAACAAGGCTATGACACAGCTGTTTATGAAGTCCATAAACAATACAAGTTAAGGAGTAGAACTGTAAATGTAACACAGCTTGAAAAGATAAAGGATAGCCAGCAGACCAAAAGAGCCATAGTCACAGAGCCAAATGACACAACAGAATCACTTGCAAAGGAAGTAACCATTGAAGAAGTCACCGAACCATTTTCTTCAAAACAGCAGCCCATGACTACATCATCCTTGCACCCTAACCCAAGTGTCACTCCTCAAGAGATGAGCAAGAAGGACAAGCCTCAAGATCAAGATAACAATCAAGAAGAAGAGTTAGTGAACAAGGAAAGAATTGTCATCCACAGCCAAAAAACCCAATCTGAAAAACCCTTTGACCTGGAAACTGAAATTGGTAAATTGAAGGTAGCTATTCCTCTTTCAGAACTAGCCAAGCATGACATTTATAAACAACAAATCAAGAAGTCCCTTCAACTTACTAACAACAAAGATGATGTCAATGTGTTGGATGATACCTTAGAATTGCTGTTCGGTCCAGAAGTTGATGGAAAAACAGTAGTCACAGGGATCTTACCTTTTTATGTCAGTTTACATGTTCATGATAAGATATTGCACAATGCAATGTTTGATTCAGGTGCCTCTCACAACCTCATGCCAAAAGCAGTCATGGAAAGATTGAATCTAGATATTACAAGACCATATAAGGACCTATTCTCCTTTGACTCCAGCCAAGTCAAGTGCTTAGGTCTAATAAAAGATCTATGTGTGTCCCTTGTTCAGTACCCAAATAAAACAATTCTAATGGATGTTGTAGTTGCTGATATCCCACCTAAATATGGGATGCTGTTATCAAGATCATGGGGGGCTAAACTACAAGGTTCCCTACAACTAGACATGTCATATGCAACCATCTCTGTCTTTGGGCAACCAAAGAGACTGTACAGAGAAACACTAATGAAATACATGGTCAGCAGTGAAGAAAAGCCCCAAAATTTTCCCATATATGCTGTCCATTCAGACATAGACTCATACATTCTCTTCAATGATAATACAACTCCCTCAAACAAGGATGTTGAAACCAATACACTCATACAAGAGGAGGACACTGATGAACAAACTGCTACCCGAGAAATAATGGTTAAACCATCACTAAACAAATCTGCTGTTCTAGAAATCAAGCTAATTCAATCAAGTGATCAGACTGTCCTAAAAGACAAACCAGGTGAAAAACCAGAACTTCAACTTATGATCCCAGATCACAGGGAAGTTATTAAATCTCCCCTAGAAAAAGAGAACCTATGGTTTCTTGAATTCGATGGGTCAGTCAACAAATTAGAGGCAGGAGCTGGAGTTTGGATACATAATAGACAAAACAGTCATGCAGAAGGCCGAGCCTACAGACTAAATTTCAGATGCACTAATAACATGGCAGAATATGAAGCTCTTTTACTAGGCCTCAAACTAGTAAAATCCCTACAAGCCATAACAGTGTCAATTCTAGGAGACTCAGACCTAGTTATCCAACAAGTAAAGGGAAATTTTGTCACCAATGACAAAAGACTGAGATCTTATAGATCTGCTGCTGCTGAACTACTACAGTCCTTCACTGAATTCCAGATTACCAAAATTCCTAGAACCCATAATCTGCATGCCCATAGCTTGGCCACATTTGCAAGTACCTGCAAGCTACCTTTTGAGCCTCACCACTGTTTTACAGCTGAGGTAAAACACAGACCTTCTGTCCCAAACAATGTCAAGGACTGGCAAGTATTTGAAGATGATGCACAAATAAATAATTTCTTGACCTTACAACAAGAATTTGCAGGACTAAACATTGACACTGAAAGAGCAAGTCAATCACAAATACCTGAAAAAGCAAGTCAATCACAAATACCTGAAAGAGCAAGTCAATCACAAATACAGAGTAAACAGAATAACAAAGCAATATCACCCAAAACAGCTAACCAAATGCTACATCCTACAATTTTCAACAAAGACAACATACAAGAAATCCAACAAATTAGTTATGAGGAGACAGCCGAAGATGAAGCTGGAGTGATACAATTGAAGGATAATTTTGTTCCAACAGGCTTAGCTCCTTTAGAAGACATTTTCGACTCCAATGATGTTCCCAACAAACCAAAAATGCAGCCCCTCAACACTGCCATAGAAGAATGTAACATTGGGACTGCTGAACAACCCAAAATAATAAAATTGTCTGCTTCCTTACCTCCTGACCAAAAGCCTAAATACATTGACCTTTTTAAAGAGTTCCAGGATGTCTTTGCATGGAGTTATGAGGATTTAAAATCCTATGACACCTCTGTAATTCAACACACTATCCCTCTCAAGCCAGATCAAAAGCCCTTTAAACAAAAATTGAGGAGAATCAATCCTATGCTTCTCCCGGCAATGGAACAAGAGGTACAGAAAATGTTTCAGGCAGGCATCATAGCACCAATCAGATTCTCTGATTGGATTTCAAACTTAGTCCCTACAAGAAAGAAAACCGGTGAAATAAGGCTATGTGTTGACCTAAGGAATTTGAATCAAGTATCCTTGAAAGATAATTACCCCTTACCCAAGATGGATCACATCTTGCAGAGAGTAGTGGGGGCCTCAAGAATTTCTCTACTTGATGGATTCTCAGGTTTTAACCAGATCCTTGTTCACCCTGATGATCAGGACAAAACAACATTTACAACCCCATGGGGAACCTTCAAATATGTTAAAATGCCTTTTGGGTTGAAGAATGCAGGGGCAACATTTCAAAGAGCAATGGATATTGCTTTTGCCAAAGAGATTCATGACTTCCTTGTCATTTATTTGGATGACCTAACACCTTTCTCAAAATCAGACCAAGAACATTTGAAACATTTGAGACAGATCTTCCTAACATGTAGGAAATATGGAATTTCCTTAAATCCTAAGAAATCCCCGTTTGGTTTGGAGGAAGGTAAACTGTTGGGCCACATCATTTCTAAAGATGGCATTAGGGTTGATCCAGACAGAATCTAGGCCATCTTACAAATGCCTCATCCAAGAAATGTAAAGGAATTACAAGCCTTTTTGGGTAAAATCGACTTCCTGAGGAGATTTATCCCAAATCTGGCCGAATTGAGCAGGTTACTAAATAACATGTTAAAAAAGGATTCAAAGGTAAAATGGACAATAGAAGCAAGTCAAGCCTTTGAAGGAATAAAATTGGCCCTCACCCAAACTCCAGTCCTAACAAATCCACAATTTGATAGGGAATTTATCATATTTTCCTTTGCTTCCCAACACACAATTGCTGCTGTCTTATTACAGAAAGATGACCAAGGAAATGAGAAACCCATTGCTTTCTTTAGCAAAGCTCTTAGAGATGCACCCCTGAAATACCAGATTATGGAAAAACAAGCATATGCCTTGGTCAAAGCTATTAAAGACTTTAGGATCTACATCCTATACTCCCATGTTATAACCTATGTACCAAGCCCAATTGTGAAAGACATACTTACTCAAGAGAACTTAGAGGGCAGAAGAGGAAAATGGATTGCAAATATTTTAGAATTTGACATTGAAATAAAACCTACAAAACTGATAAAAGGACAAGGTCTGGCTAAATCAATGTCTGAAACAAATTTCCAAGCCTTGGACATCAACCAACTGGACAGTGAACCGGAGCTGGCGACTCCAAAGATCAATGTAGCCTTTGAACAATCCCCCTGGTACTCTGATATCTGTTATGTGTTACAAAACCTGTGTGCTCCCCCAGGATTGTCCAGAACTAAGTGTAGGTTCCTGAAAATGAAAGCTTCTAAATTTTGCGTTATAAATGGCAATTTGCTTTGGAAAAACCATGAAGGTATACTGTTAAACTGCTTGATTGAGAATGAGACTAACAATGTCACCAAAGAATTTCATGCAGGTGACTGTGGTGGACACTTGTATTGGAAGTCCACTGTGGACAAAATATTGAGGGCTGGTTACTATTGGCCCACTGTTTTCTCTGATGTTAAGAAATTCACCACCTCATGTCATAAATGTCAAGTGTTTGAGGGAAAGAGAAAGTTACTGCCACTTCCTTTGAGGCCTATTGCAACAGAGAGACCTTTTCAACAATGGGGCTTGGATTTCATTGGGGAAATTCATCCCTCATCTTCAGGCCAACATAGATGGATTCTAACAGCTACAGACTACTTTACTAAATGGATTGAAGCTGTTCCATGCAGACAAGCTAATGATTCCACTATCATTCAGTTCCTTGAGACCAATATACTTTCTAGATTTGGTTGTCCTGATAAGATAATAACAGACAACGCTGCTGCTTTCAGATCTAAGAAGATGGTGAATTTCTGCCACAAATTTCACATTACCTTGGGCCATTCTACTGCATACTATCCCCAAGGAAATGGCCTTGCTGAATCATCAAATAAAAGTCTAGTAAACATCATAAAGAAAGTGTTAGAAGAAAATAAAAAGAATTGGCATAAGAAACTTGTGAATGCCTTATGGGCAGATAGACTAACAACCAAGAGATCAATTGGGGTCATCCCATATGAGTTAGTCTATGGAATAGAAGCTAAATTCCCCTCATCACTAGGGATTCCTGTCATGAAACTTCTTCAAGAAAGTCAAGCTGAACCAAATGACATGCAAAGAAGGATCAATCAAATAATATGTTTGCAGCAAACTAGAGATCAAGTTTACAGCAGGGTTCAAGTTTTACAAGAAAAATTAAAGAAAGCTTTTGACATAAGGAATAAGGCAGAAGATTTCAATATTGGAGACAAAGTCCTCAAGTGGGATTCAAGAAGAGAGGATAAGGGAAAACATGGAAAATTTGACTCCCTTTGGAGAGGACCTTTTGTCATACAAGCAATACAGGGAAATAACACTTACTTTTTGGAAAATTTGGATGGCACTGACTTAGGTGAAGGTCCTGTGAATGGCAGGATGCTGAAACACTATTTTGACTACCATCCATGAGTGTAGCCTAATTTTCCTTTGTACATAATCAGCTGTATATATTTTCTCTCAGCAGATAAATAGTTCAGTTTGAGAAGTCACTATAAATAAACAGAAAGGGGGCTTTACATGCCAGAAAGTCCACAGAGGTGATAGCTTTTAGTTTTGAAATACAAAAGAGAGAATTTTCAAATTTTGGCAAGAATAGATCAAGGGCCAAGGCATTCTGACCTGCTGTTCTTGGTCTTTCAAGAAGAAAAACCATCCCCAAGTGGAGCCATTGTTAGCTACCTATACCAATAGGTTTCATATTTCATGATTGGCAAAGAAAGGTCCAAATATGCTTTGCTTTGGTGATGCAAAGATCCCATATTTCCAAGAGAAAACAATGTGTGTACATAGCTTGAGGTTGACTAAATTTTGATGGGTGGTCCAACAGCCTAATCTGGATCATACCATATTTCAATTTTCTGTTGTAAAATAGAGAAAGAAGTCTGTCCAAACTGTTTAACCTTGGCAGACAAGTAGCTTAGGTAGAGAAGTAAGGTTCCCAACTGCTTAATATGGGACCTTGGAAGCAATAAGGGTAGTTCTAGATAGAAAATCAAAAGAAAAAGCCAAAGAAAAGAAAAGGCACATAAGGGTCTGCAAGTCTAAGTGCACCCTCCAGGGAGTAACAAAAAATGCTAGGAAATAGATGGGTAAGTAGATGGGGTTGCAGAAATCTCATTCCTTTCAAGTGAGTGTTTGATAACATGTTTGCAAAGGAATATCATTGGATTGAGAAGGTTCTCTTCTCCATCATGTTGCAGCAAAACAAAGGAGCATGTATAACTTCCCATTTTCCCTTTCACATCCATTTACTAACATCCCTTCATCAGTACAGATTCATGGAAGAATTTAAGGTTTTATGTTGGTTCTTATTCCTTTAAAAAACCACATTTCTTGTCTAAAATTCTTTTTATTTTGATCTACTTCCTGACTAAGTTTAAGCTCCATAAAGCTTAGTAAACACCATTTCCCATTCTCATTCCCCCCCAGTACTAAAGACTAACTCTATCTATTCTAAATCCCTTATGTTCCCCTTCCCCCTACTATAATAACACCATGGTGTATAAATCCCAAACAAATGTATAGATATCCTCCCCTTTTAGCACTATAGCTAATAAAGTTTGTCTAAGGGAGACATTAGTCCACCAGGGACTATGGTCAACCCTGTCATGGGATTGCCCTGACCTCTGGTTGGAGTAACAACCTCCCCCTAAGCCCTCACTTTTCTTCTGTTCAAAAAATTCCCCAAAGAACCCCCTTACCTCTGCTAAAACCCACTAAAAACCCTTTTTCCTACAGAAAAACCCATAAAAACCCTTAAAACCTAAAGTTCTCCGCCCAAAATATTAATTTGAATATTTTAATATGCCGGCGGGACCCCCCCAACATGCACGATCCGTCGGGAGGCCCGCCAGCCATCCATCGTCTGCCACCCATGATCCAACGGTGGGCGGGTATTTCCAGATCTGGATCTGCCGACCTTTAGCGTCCGGGGAACGGTGGTTTTCCGCCCCGTACATGGGACGTGTGGCAGGCGGCGGGGTTGTTCGGAGCCCCCCTCCCCGATACCGCCTTTGCCCAAAGGTGGTGCGGGGAAACCGCTTACCACCTTCCCCGTTACCACCTCCCCCTTATGTCATCCATACGTCATCATGACGTAGCACTATCTCCCGCCCCCGCGCCGCGTGGCCCTCCACGTAGCCCTGCCACCTTATCCGCCCGCCACTGTGTCTAGCCACGCTGGCCTACACCTCAGCAGCCATGTCACCCTCCGTACCCGGGCCCGCCATGACGTCATGCTGACGTCATCGGCGGAAAGGCGCCAATTACTCAATTTTTCTGAATTCATCGTTAAAAGTCACGGTTTGGGCCGTTTTATGTCATTTTCAAGTGAAGAAGACATAGCCGTTGCCGCTGGTTCACTGCCAAATCGCCTCCGGACCTCCAAATTCAAATTTGCAACCGTGCCAACTCATCAACTCAGCTGCATTCAGCCTTCACAATTCGGCCCGAAGGCATTCCAGCTCGTTTTTCAGGTATTTCACCGCAAGTTCCCTGTTTTCCCACTGAGCATACCAATTTCTATGTGAATTTTCCATAAGAAACATTCAATTGCCAAATTGCACACTGTTTTTCACCAAATTTACCATCAAATCTACCTGCATTATCCTTTGCCCCGACAATTCGCTATTAAAACGTTAATTCACGGTCGAAGGTTACCAGTTCGGCCTCGAACTTGCCCGGCATTGTTCCCTTTTGCCGGGTGTAGACCAGCTGCAGCTTTTTACCAAAGTAAAACTCACATACCCTCTGCAATTTTCCCCTAGCAATTCACAATCCCTGTGAATTTACCAAAAACTGCAGAAACAAGCAGAAACAAGCCTGCCTTTTCAACTGTGAGGAGAAATTCAAACATTGTCTGCAATAAGCCTGTCACTCAAATCTTTGAGCAACCTTGCAAACCATTGTAATCACCTCTGTTAAAATTCAAACTGCATAATGGCTGCTCCTGCACCATCAGCCCTCAGTGTAGCTCCATTAAATCCACCAAATAAAGACCTGGAAGCCTTGCCCTTTGCTGACAAGGACTACCTCATTGAAGACTTTGTGGGTAACAGGGACTTTCTGCAGACCTTCAGGCAGCTAAGAGAGGACTACCTGAATGGTCATGATACATATGGGATATAGAAGTCAAACCTGCCATACTACTGTCTCCCCTTTGTAAATGTTTTTCCTGAGATCATTCACCTATGTGCTGAAAACTATGATGTGTAGCAAAGAGCCATTAAGTCTCCATCTGGGAGCATCCTCTTTCACATCAATCCTGAAACCATCAATAAAATGCTCCATTTTGATTAGACAGAGCTGCTGTTCCCATTTTACATGAATTATCTGCTGGACAATGGTGCCAAGATGACCAGTGAAGAGATCCAAAGAATCACCAAGACATTTATGAGGCCTGAGTGCCAGCCCACAGGGCCACCTCCCTACCTGGATGTCTTTTTCACTGATGTAGGCAGGCTTTTGCTGGACATGATTGCCTATGTGTTGGGGTACAGAACCAGTGAGCATGTGGATGCAACAATGCTGGTATTGTTAGCTGCTTACAGCCCAGGCCAGCCCCCTGCCCACAAGTACAACTTTGCTAAGTTCATAGCTAACAAGATTCATGATCAGTTGAGCAAAGTGAACAAACAGGGTGTCTTCAAGTACTCGGCCTATATTTACCACCTTTTCATGTACTATCAGTCTGAGGCTTTTCCATGCTACATCAAAAAGCTGGATTATAGAGGGCAAAGAAGATCTGTTATCTTCTGGACCTCTGTCTATCACAAAGTCTCAAATTCACCCTATTCTTATTGTGAATTTGTTGACCAATTTGTATACCCAGTCTCTTGCCTATTGATGAGGTCCCCTCCTCCCAGAATATCAACTGAGATACAGAAAGCTCTGCAGCTTTCCAAGAAGTGCAAAATAGGTGATTGGTTCCTATATGAGAATCATACAGTCATCAGAGTCTATGGCTGTGAGCTCTGTCCATACAGGCTCCCAAAATATGTGCCTATGAGGTTATTTGCCTTGGAGTATTACAGGCAGCTGATTCAGTCCGACCTCACCCACTTCCACAGCTCCAAAAACAAGGCCCACCTCAAGTTCAAACACCAGTTGGGCCCCTTCATCATGAATAAGAAAGAAGGATGGGAAGATGCAGACCTAATCCTCAAAGATAAATACAAACTGTCATATAGTTTTCGGTGGGTCCCTTATGACCCTTAAGGCTTCATTACTGCTAGAAGAACCAAGTACAGGCTTCTAGGTTATAGGCATTGTCAATACCCACACATTGAAAGATATGCCAACCAACAAGAATGGCAGCAGGGTACTCTAGTTGAAAAACTAACTGAAGAAGAGACAATGCTAAAGAATGTAAAGGAGCTTGAAAAAACTATTGACCTAGACTCTGTGCAGCAGGTACCTTTCAAACGGCCTTATTCAGTAGGAGAAGGGACCTCGACCTCAAGGACTACACCAGTCGTACAGGCACCCTCTACAGCAGCACCAGGTATTGACAAAGGCAAAGGAATAATGGGTGCAGAAGAAGAAACAGTGAAAGAAAATCCTGCCCCTTCAAATGAGCAACAGCAAGAGCCCCAACAAGGGCAGCAAACAGAACAGCAACAAGAGCAGACTGCCCCTCCACAAACGGAGCTACCAGCAGCTCCAGCAATGCAAACCCCACCTCCACAAACTGAGCCATTGACTGCTCCAATTTTGCAGACCCCAGCACATGAGGAGAGGGGTACGAAAAGAGCCAGAGAAGAGTCCACCCCTGCTAGTGGATCCTCCCAGCAACCCCAGACCAAGAGGCCAAGAGATGATTCCCCGGAGGTAGAAGACATCACTGAAGAATTCCTTGACAGTTCAAGGAAAAACAGGGAGGGCAGCCAACACACAGGGACAAGCTCCTTTCAGCAGGAGCAAGGATTGCAACTTGGTTTGGAGGTGTCTTCCTCCTCCCAGCAGAGCAAGAAGCCCAAGAGCACTAAGGCTTCTTTCAAACAAATAAAGGCTCAGAATGCTCTGCTGAGGGCAGAGGTCTACAAACAATTTATAGATGCAACACCAGCCCAGCAAGAAAGGCTAATGTCTGTGTATGACATTAAAGAGGAAAAAATCATCCTCAGTCACTTTAAGCCTACAATACCGCAGCCTAAGTCAGCTGCAGATTTTGTGAAGACAAGGGTGGAAGTCATGGCCAAAGACATCCATCCCATGGACCAAATTGAACTCCACAAGCAAGCTGGAGAGATGGTTTATGCAACCTTGGTGGAGAGGGCAACCATGGCCCATGAGCTAAAGGAGTCGCTGCAAAATACCAACACACAGTTAGATTTTGAGAGAATGTCCTCCCTGGCCAAAGACAATAGAATAAAGTCACTTGAGGACATCATTATTGATCTAGGACATGATCCTAGTGATCCAAAGGGTGTAAAGGCCCTTCTGAAGAAGAAAGAAGATGACCTAAATGCATTAAAGAAGAGGTTAAAGCTGCTGCCCACAGAGCACCCTCAAACGGCAGAGCTACAAAAGGAAAAACAGGTTGATGACCAACTGGACCTCATAATGCAGCTAAACCAGAGGGTCCTGGATTTGGAGAAAGAGCTAGAAGGAGCATTACAAGATAAACAGGGAGAGTCCACATCCCAAGCTCCTCCAACTACTTCAACAACAACAACAACTACAGGGGCAGCAGTGGCCCCCACAACAGAAGCAGCAGGAACAACAACAGCTCCAGATACCAGCACAAGTGTAGAAGAATTGACTAAGGCCATCAAGGAAATGGAGCTCCAGGCAAATGAGATAAAGAAGGCCAAGGAAAAATTGGCAGAACTGGATGCCAAGTATGACAAATCAAAAGTAACTGTAGCAGAGCAGGGAAGAGAAATAAAGACCCTAAAAGACAAGATAAAGACCTTAGAGAAGGAGCTGAATCTAGAGACTGCCATGGCCGACATAAAAAGGATTCTATGGGCCAAAATTGGCCAATCCATCAGTCAACAATGGAGGTCAATCAAAACAATACATGAGCAGATGGACTTGATGGTCCAAGCACAAGCAGAAATCCATAAGGCCAAAACATTACTGGGAGACAGACCTGAACAGGCCAACAGAATGATAGACTTCCTGAACAGGCAAGAAAAGGAGGAACTGGCAGCCATAGGCATTGCCAACAGAACAGAGGCTGTCCTCACTGCCAAGAAGGTACTAACTCTCAGGAATTATGTACAAACAGTGGAGAGGAAGTGCTATGAGATACAGGGTGATGTGGAGGAATATAAACTCAAGATGGCAGTGCTGCAAGAAAAGGGCCTGCCCAGCCTCCTAAGCGGTGCAGGAAGATTGATCTCCCGAGATCAATTTGCCAACAGAATGGCAACTGTCATTGAAAATCAGATCACTGCATCTGGCAGTACATCTGAGCAAACAGGGCCTCCTACAGGACAGAGCTTATATGACAAACTTGAAGGCCTATTCTTTATTGAAAATGAGGTGAATCATCTTTTTGAAACTCCTCCTAAATTTTATAGATATACAGAGGCCGATGAGACTTTGATAAAAATTCGGAGACATCAAATGCCTAAGGAGGATTGGTGGCAAGCAATGCTTCAGATTTTGCCATGGTAGCCTCAGTTGTTCGGCCACTGCCAGCTCCAGGGCACTACAAAAAAAACAGCATGACAAAGTCAGCATTAAAGGCAGCTGAAAGGTGACTCAGCACATGGACAATGACAACTAGCCTAAGGGATAAGACAATACGCAAATTTTGACAGCGCATCCTCAGCCGACTCCAACAGCCGCCAAACCAACTGCTTCTGAATATTTTTGACAGCTAAGGCACCAAAGAGTTATTTCAGCATTAACTCTCTCAGCTACAATGCTCCAGGAGTTGGCATAACATAAATGAGCTATTAACTCATTCTCTGATATTTTTCTTATTTAAATTTTGTATATATACCCCCCTTGGCAACGCATTAGGGGTTGGTGATTTTGACTCTAAAGCAAATCTATTGTATACTTTCAGTTTATCTAATACAAAGGGCTGGACTAGCTCAGTGATTTCCTGAAATACTCGATGTCTGGATGATGCTATGTGTGCTGATGCAGAATTCCTGTGCTGCCTGATGAAATAACAAGTTTTCCTCAATCTCTGTTCTTGTTTTCTTATGTTTATTAAATTGTACTCATGTTACACTAAACTAGCAGTAGAGAAAAAGAATAGTGCAGGATTTGTTTTACTACACCTTGCGCTCAATTTTTACTGCTGCAAATGTTTGTCTTCAGAATTAACCATGGACATGAATTCTTAATTGCTCATGTTTCTATTAATTCTATAAGTATGAATGTTATCTAGAAATTCTTCATTGCTTCCAGAATAATATTCTCACTGTCTTTCTTCAGCAGTTTATTTGTAAGATTCTTAATTGCCTTGCATAAACTGGATACACCACATTCAATCACCATTTCAAAAAATTGTTTCTCAGACACTAATCTGGCTCTGCAGCATCACTTCATTATCACACAGCACATCAAGCAAACTAAAGGACCACTGACTCCATGCCCAATGCACTAAGACATGCTAGTAAGCACCTATATATATTGACTGGAATCATCACCAAACACATTCCAAAAACAAAACTTGAACATCATAGCTAGCCTAAAATACTATCAGAACAGAGACAAATCATAAAGAGAGAGCCCTCTCTGATTACAGCTTGGCTAGAAACTGTAACCCAAAGATTGGTTAGTGGTTACCCCGGCCGTATTCCCTTGGGAGTCATAGGGAACAACCTGGGTGTTAACACCTACAACAAAGTAGGGAGTTTTTGTAGGATACACAGAAACTCCACACATTTACCGGGTGTATTTACCTTCACTGAGGATGACAATTGTGAGGAGAGGTGTAAAGTTTGATGAGAAGAAGGCTGTGATATTCTCTATGGAAAGAGAAACAAGTATCCCACTGTAGCAAGAGCTTCTAGCTCCAAAGGAGGAGCCTCAGAATGAGCTTCAGGAAGTTATGGAGTAAACACAAATAGCGGAGGCAGAGTGAAGACACCCACTCAACCAGATTCATCTAGAGAATGGAGGAAGAGAATTGGAGAAGCTGATAGATTGATACATGATGCACAAGAGCATGTGTGAGCTTCTACATCACAGCGCAGGTAGAGGAGGTTACCTAAGAGGTACACTGGTTCCATGGCTCTCATGACAAAGCTCATTGAGTCACACCCTTCTTCATATGAGGAAGAAATTTCTCAACTTGTTTGGGTTGATGCCATGGTGGAAGAATATGAATCCATCATGAAGAAAAATGTATGGGAAGTAGTGACGAGACCAAAAGGAAAATTAGTGGTTGGTTCTAGATGGATCTACAAAGTGAAGCATGCAGCTGATGGGAGCATCGAGAAGTACAAGGTCATATTGTGGCCAAAGGAATTTCTTAGGTAGAGTGAGTTGACTATGAGGAAATATTTGCCCTTGTGGCAAGGTATTCCTCCATCAAATCAATTCTTACATTAGCTGCACAGATGGGGTGGAAGATTCACCAGATGGATGTGAAGACCACCTTTCTCAATGCTTTTGTTAAGGAGGAAATTTACTTAGAGCATACAAAAGGATTTTAGACATATGATTGGGATTCATATGTGTATAGACTCAGGAGAGCATTATATGGTCTCAAATAGGTGCCCCAATCATGGTACACTCGGATCGACAATTACCTCATTGGGTTGGGCTTCACCAAAAGTGAAGTAGATGCGGATCTCTATCACATTGTGGTAGATAGTAAGTTGCTTATTTTTGTTTTTTATGTTGATGATTTAATATTGAAAAGTTATGAGTTGCTGATCTGCTCTTGCAAAGATGATATTGCAAGGGAATTTGAGATGAAAGACATGGGCTTAATCAATTACTTCCTCAAGTTGAAACTATGGAAAGGTGATGGTGAATTGTTTGTGTCTCATGGGAAGTATGCCTTTGAAATACTTCAGAGATTTCACATGGAGAATTGTAAGCCTATGGACACACCTCTAGCTACAATCTGGAGGAAGGAGAATGCCACTTTAGGTGAAGCGGTTTATGCTACCATTTATGGGAAGCTTGTGGGGTCTTTGATGTATCTTGTGAACACAAGACCCAACATGTTCTGTTGGAGAGGTAAATCCCCTCTACGGATAGAGGCGATCCCTACTAGCCCAGAATGGGTCTAGCAACAATCGATCAATGCTACTGTGCAAGTTCCTAATTGCAAATAAACAAGAGGCAAGAGACACCTACTTGGATTCCAACGCTATTGTTTGATGAAGAGATGCCGCTCTCGCTCCTTCGCCTTGGCCGGTCACGATCTTCCGCGATCTCCGCGAATAGATACCTGCACGCACGAAGAGACAGACAAACACAAGCGTGAAATCTAGTAAAAGCAATTATACATCAGTCAGAAAGGATGTAATTCACATTAACCATTGCAAGACAAATGAGAATGGGACCATAACAGTAGTCATATATTATTAAATCAATAACAGAGAAAGGTACAACCAATGTTCTGACGCTAAGTCCTTCTCTTGAGGGTCCAGCCAGCAAGTCTCTCAAGCATTCACCCTTGGAGGTAGATTCTCCCAACACAAAAAGCTCTCTCTCACACAAGCAATACTCACAACCTTCCTTAAGCTTCTTCTAGCAAAACCACACTTGTCACACCAACTACCCACTAGCAGCAGCAATCCAAGCACTATGAATTCCACACTATCCAAAACTAGCTGCTCATGGTAATGGTGGAGGTTTAAGTAGAGAAGGAGTCTCCATGAATGGTGGGAAGACAAGCTTATCTTCAAGGAAGGTGGTTCCAAATGACGAACAGACATGCCATAGAAGGGAGGGCGACACTCACAAGGCTAACAACCAGGCCTGGAACCATCTGGAAGGCTGGCTGTTGGAACAAATTCGCCCAAACTGGATCAGCGCGGGTGCAACACTGAACTGACGCGCTGACAGCGCATATCAATAACAGTGGAGGCTGTGTCAGCGCGGCTTGATACTTTCACGGGATGCGCTGGCGCACAAAATTCGACCAGCGCGGGAAACTCGTGTGCTTCCGCGCTGGCAGCGCACCAGTAACACTATAAGCCGCCCGTCAGCGCGGTTATTTTAATAACAGACGCGCTGATGCAGTAAACTTTGGAAAAGTGGGTCATTTGGCCAATTTAGAGAGCATGAGCATGGTGCATTTGGTTCCATGAGACATTAGGGAGACTGACAAGGAGACAGTGACAGTTTACTGCGTAACAGATGCCCCCTAAAGCATGAGACCCGAGAGAGTGGGAGGGGTGAAATGCTTTACAAAACCGCTGAACTGGAACACCGCCGGGAAGGACCTGCATGAATGTACAACTGATATCTCGATCACATGTAGTCTAGGCATGGGTGCAGCCATCCAAAAGACATACGAAGAAGGCCTGTGGTATGGACGCAGCCACCCAGCTGAAGAGACCATAAAGATAAGAGGGTATGGTCGCAGCCATCCCGAAGACTCAGGTATGGGCGCAGCCATCCATCAATGAGTCATGTAATAACAATCCACAAAATCGCAGCCTGGTTCATAACAGACAAAAACCAGGGTCTTGCGCTCCATCCCAACCCGAACAAAGTACAAGTTCAAGCATGTGAATACATGAGTTGAAGTCGAACATGCATGAACATCGTCTGATTACCAGTCAATGATGAAAACTGTTAACAGACGCGAGAGGTACCACCAATAATGACAATGGTCCTCAAGGTACTTATAGGTACAATCTGCGGCGTGTGAATCAATGAGCTGGTGTCGAACACCCGCAGAATCATCCGATCGGAGGCCAATGATGAAAACCTCACGTCGAACACGAAGAACCTGCCATTGAGGCATGCAGGCTCTAAGGCACCTGAAGGGAGTCTCTAGGTCACTTTCCTGGATAATGAGCTGAAGTCGATAGGAAGTAACCTCGATCGAAGGTGGGCCATGATGTTTCCCACATCATCGACACGAGACAGAGAAGGATAAAAGATTTTGTGTGAGACATCAGAGGGAGGTGGTAATCTTGCAGAGGTCAACTTCTCTTGAACATATCGGCGGCACAATAGTGGAGTTTGGCAGTATCTGACATCAAATGAGCAGAGGTCATGGTGACAAGGCAATGAGCAGATGATAGGTCAGATAGGATGACCCAAACCCATGGAGGCAAGTGTAAAGCAAGATGAGAAATCCCCACCCAGACACGAATGCAGAGGAGTGCCATGTTCAAGAGCGACATACTGCCGACACGACCATTATTACAGTTTCATTTTCCCCACCATTTCTGGCAGGTACCCTGGTTATTTTTGGATGACAAGCTCGACGAGGATAGCATATGCTTGGAGAGGTGTCATTTCGACGATGTCCGATGTCATTAAGTTTTAACGAGCCTGACAAAGGAGGAACTCGGCGTCTTTTCCTGTTTAGAGAGTCTGAAAAGACAGCGGAAAAGGAAACTCCAGGGGGGTCCTTTTTCGTAAAGTTGTGTCTCTCGAGCCCGAAAAAGTATAAAATGATGCCCGAAAGAACCGCCCGACCATTACGATCGAGGAGTACTTTTCGTAAATAGTAGCTTCGACCCGAAAAAGTAAAAAAGCGGCCGAAAGCACGTCGTTTTAGAGCCAGTAACGAGTGCGAAACGACAAACACCCGGCAATCTTTTTAAGTCACACGGTCGGAAAAAGAGCTTAAAACGACCGCCTCTCATTCCCTTTAACGAGCCGAAAGGAAGCTCGGCCATCTTTTCTTGATTCATGTCGGAAAAGAGCTTAAAGACGACATTTTTTTGGGACCAAGTGCACGAAGAATCGTTATGACCACGCCGGTTACTAGTACCTGCACAAGAACACCACCCGCATAAATCCGTTCGATATGCATAAAAACATAGTAAAACATGCATAAAGGCATAATTTAGTGACATTAGAGCTAAATCCATGGTGAAAATATGACAAAAACCCACATTGACAAGAAATTATAGCAAATTATGAGTTTTTTACCATAAATAGGGGGGTAAAAGTCATTTTTTACCATTGTTACCATTTTGAGTTGTGAAGAACGTTGAGGAGCTGCAAGGTTGACGGAGCGATTTCCAGCCCATACAGACACCATTCATCCGGTAGCTTGATCCAGGTAGGTTCTCCTCCTCCTGCGCTTTAATTTAAGTCTTTTTGGGAGCAATTCCACAGTGGGAAGTGGCCCTTTGGGCAAATTTTTTGAGCGTTGGTGCGCTCTCGATCAGCGCGGGTTTCCCGCTCGGGTCCGCGCTGATCGATTTATATTTACACGTACCACCACATGGGTCAGCGCGGAAAACACATGTTCTTCCGCGCTGACCCAGTGAAAAAACAACGGTGCGCCATTTTCAGCACGACTGTTTTAAAAACAGTCGCGCTGGCGCCGTAAAGATTTATTTTTTAAGAATTGGACGTACAAATCTCAACGGTTAGCAACCTAATATTTTTTCATGGTCTTGCAGGGAAAAATGTCTTTTGTTTGGCAAGAGAGAGCTCACGATGATGAGGATATAGCCGCCTATGCACTTACCGAATGCCGAAATGCAATGCGGGCATGCGGGTTCTTGAAATTCTTCCTGACTCCGCGCCTGAGGGCGCAACCTGACTTGCTTGAGCTCTTAATCAAAGCTTGGAACCCAGTGGATGGAAAATTCAGGATCCGTGGCCAGGACATTGAGTTTGATTCCACCGACATTTATTTCTTGACTGGATTATCGCGCCGGGGCCGAATGCCCATTCTGGAGGGACAACGACCCAGCAGTGAGACTCTTGATGAGCCCATGGCTCGAGTGTGCCCACAGGCTGTGAAAACACGGAGCGGGAAAGTTGGTATCCCGACAGTGGCAAACATGCCTCTTCGCACCATACTTTTTCTAGTGACACGGGCAGCGGGTTCTTTGGCCAATCATGAGGCCTCGAAGACCCAACTACTACTAGCTCTGGAGTGCTTACAGCCCACCATTTTCAACTGGGCAGCAGTTGTGACCACTAGCATGAAGAGGCAACTGAACAACTGCCGACGCGGAGAGTCGAAGCAGTTTGCATATGGGTCACTTCTTCTTCCGCTCATGCTGGAGCGGGTGCCGGCCCTACAGCTATAGACCATGGCCGTGGATCCACCTAGAGGTCCTCAGGAGACGAGGGCCAGTCGGTGGGCCCGCGTCATGCCACGTGGAGGTGGAGGCCGCCCAGTGTCTTGGGGAGTGTATTTCCGAGAGTGGCTGGATCGACAGGTTGTCATCGTGGAGGACTGGCCATATGCTGGCATGGACTTCCGCAATGATCCTGACATGCTACTGCCCGCGGGAGAGCATTGGGACGATGGAGGTATGACACTTGATCTCTTTTCAATATTTTTTAATGTTTTTGATTTTTCATGTACATGTCTTAATAAATGTCATGGTGTGCAGATGTGGGACCCGTGAGACCCATTGGCCTAGCCCCAACGGCACGGAGAGAGGGGCAAGGAGCTGGAGCCTTGGCTCTAGTTCCTCCAGGAGTTGATACGTCGGAGACTGTAGCTCGCAACCTTGAGGGTTTGCTGGAGGGGGTGCCAGATTACCAGGGGGTCGAGGAGGTCCCGATAGAGCATCAGATCCACACAGTGGGGGTGGCACCCAGGATGCACCGCCTTTTAAGGCGAGTGGCACGGGCAGCAGTATGCTACAGAGAGCATAACCCAGATCAGTAGTCGCCTAGGTTTTACTTCCACTGATGTTTTGAGAGACATATGTCTCGGATGTATCGAGGACACCGACTTTTATGTTTTGGACATATACACTTATTTTTGAGCGCCCCAGTGCGCCACACGCTATATATATATACTGTTTTTGGATGGATCGTTTCTCATGTGATGATGTTTTTATATGCTATGCAAATGTCTAATACAAATGTGATCTAATGTATCAGTTGCACAACACACGACCCATGTATTTTAATTTTTATGCAAGCTTAAAAACACATATGCAGGCACACATGCAAACTATGCTTGGAAAAGAAATTATTTACACATGCTCATTCTATGGTCTTATTATGTTTTCTATCTCTTCTTGTATGATGGTTATCTATTACGCAAATGTCTATCCAACACATGGTTTGCCAATGCATCGGTTAACGTATTTAATCGTCTCGGAATGTGTTGATATGTAATATAATCAAAATTCCTTTCTAACAATCTCACACGCAAATACAACCTTAGAATGCGTTGGTCTCTGACGGAATATCGCCCATTGAGTTGATGGACAACAAGCTGAGAGTCCAGGTTTACCACTAATGCACGGATGCCAAGATCAACTGCTTCGGCTAGTAATTCAATTACAACACTGTATTTGGCAACATCGTTGGTGGTACGGCCCAAGCACACGCCTTGAAGATCTAGCAACTCGCCGTGAGGATCGTAGATCGCCCACGCCGCAGAAGACAAATTGCAAGTACTATGGCAGGCGCCATCGGCGAAGCCAACGTAAGGTGTACTAGACATCTGCACAAGAAGCAGAAAACAAAATAAGAGGCAAACGCGCCTTCACACCAAAGCAAAACTAAAAATCATGCACACATGACACACTTGCTGATAACACACGTATGTACAAACTAGGTGCACGAGATCATGCATAATATTTCTTCAAATAAAGCCCGTTGCGGGGCTTGTCAAGAGGATTTCCTTCGTAATCGATCAGCTCATATGCCCCATTTTGCAAAACTCTCTTCACGATATAGGGGCCTAGCCACATGGATTCGAGTTTTCCTGCCCCCAGCTTATCCTTAGCTTGATCATAGAGCAGTACTAGGTCTCCCTCAACAAAGGAACGAGGTCGAATAGTATCGTCGAAGTGGGCCTTAACCCTCTTCTTTTGCGCTTCAATAGCCAGAGAAGCTAAGCGACGGGTCTCGTCTAGCCTTTCTAAATAGAGAAGTCGCTCCTCCACCGGAGTGGTGTTGGGAAGCAACTCGACAGCTAATTTCAACGAAGAAATCTCACACTCAACAGGAAGGGTGGCCTCCAGTCCATAAACAAGCTGAAAAGGAGTGAAACCGGTGGCGTCCTTCGCAGAGGTCCGGTAAGCCCACAAGGCAGGGAACAGCATCAGATGCCAGTTAGACTTGTGCGTATTCACGGTACGTTGGAGCATTGTGATCAAAACTTTGTTCACGGCTTCAACTTGGCCGTTGGATTGAGGATAATATGGCGTCGAGCTATCTTGACGCAAGCCTAGCTGGGTCATTAGTTCCGTCATCATGTGATTACGGAAATGCTTTCCGTGATCTGTGACAATAGCCTGGGGGACTCCGAACCGAGTAATGACATGATTAAACAAAAACTGCGTCGCCGTGTAACCGTCTTCGTTCAATTTAGGCATCGCTTCGGCCCATTTGGTGAAATAATCCACGGCAACGATGATATATCCATGCCCCCCGGCCGAACGAGGGTTACAGGATGTATAGTCGATGCCCCATTTGGCAAATGGACCTACGGTAACAACGGGGTGCAGTGGTGCAGGAGGTGCACGCATTTTCCGGTGGTAAACCTGACATTCGTGACATGCACGGACGGCAAGGATGCAATCCTTGAAGATAGAAGGCCAGAAATAACCAGCACGGAGAATCTTCTGGGCAGTAGCATATCCGGACATATGGCCGCCACAAGCACCGGAGTGGCAGTCATTCAACACCCGCTCAGCCTCCTCGAGAGTCAAGCATCGGCGGAGAACAGAATCAACGCCGAGGCGGTACAGGGTATCGCCAATGATGCGATAGGGTTGAGATTGGTGACGAATCCTTCGTCGAGCGTCTTTCGATACATCAGGACGGAAGGAAGACGTCTGCAAATACACTATGATGTCCCCATACCAAGGGTCGAGGGTGCTGATGAGAAACAATGTTTCATCCGGGATATGCTCTTCCGAACGGGATGGTACAGAAGGGGATGGCAAAGAACAGAGCAGTTCTGCAAAGACCAGAGATTTCTTAGACTTGGCAGCAGTAAATTCCAAGTCAAACTCTTGTAGGATGACAATCCATTTCGAGTACTTGCCCCCCAGCAGCTGACGCGACAAGATGTAGGTCATAGGGTTGCAGTCGGAAATCACGGTCGTAGTACGCAACAGGATATAGTGCCGGAATCGTTGGACGGCGCAGACAGCTGCCAATGCCAACTTCTCGACATACGCGTAGCGAGTTTCTGTATCCAAGAGATTGCGACTAAGGTAATAGATAACGTGCTCGTTGCCATCATCATCATCCTGCACCAGAACCATGCCGATGGTGGTGTCAGCGGCAGCTAGATAGAGAGAATAATCACGGTGATAGTTCGGAGGTCTTAAGAGTGGAGCTGAGACAAGGAGATTCTTGAGTCGCTCGAAAGACTCCTGGGCGGTGGCATCCCAACGAAAGGGTGTGTCTCGCTTTAATAATCGTGTGAAACCCTTAGCTACCTCGGCATAATTCGGAATGAATCGTCTAAGGAAATTTGCTTTGCCCTGCAGGCTCTGCAATTGCTGCAAAGAGGCAGGGGGAGGAAGATTCAGGATGGCCTCAACTTTGAGGGGATCCAAACGGATGCCTTCTCGGGAGACGATGAACCCGAGCAGTCGGCCAGATTCTACGCAGAAGACACACTTATGAGGATTAAGCCTTATGCGGTAGTGTCGACAGTGGAGAAAAATCTCGCGAAGATGAGAAGGATGGTCCTGACGCTTAGCTGAATGAGCCGGAAGGTCATCCAGGTAAGGTTGTACAATGTGACGTATATCATGAAAGGCATAAGACATTGCACGTTGAAATGTAGCGCCGGCATTCTTTAGACCGAAAGGAAGCTTCTTATAGGCGAAGGTGCCCCAAGGACAAATAAAAGTTGTTTTATGCTGGTCCGTGGGTGCAATGTTGATCTGGTTATAGCCAGAGAAGCCGTCCATAAACGAGTAAATTTCACTTCCTGCGCAATCATCAATAAGCTGATCGATGAAGGGCGTAGGAAAGTTATCCTTCGGACAGGCACGATTGATATCTCGGTAGTCAACACAGACCCGGATAGTACCCTGCTTTTTATTCACAGGAACTATGTTAGACACCCAATCCGTAAGGGGAATGGGGTAAATGAAGCCAGCTTTAAGAAGCTTTTCGACTTCGGCCTTGATGGCTGCAGCCTTTCGGGGGTGCACAGGGTGTAGGCGCTGACGAACAGGCTTAGCGTCTGGATACGTAGGTATTTCGTGCACCACTATACTAGGATCGATGCCAGGCATTTCCTCGTAGGACCATGCAAAGACATCACGAAATTCGCGAAATAAAGCAGTATAGAGTTGAACTTCCTCGGGAGTGCAAGTGACTCCTATATGAATGTGCTCGACGATCCCTGGTTTGACAGAGATGTCGATCGGTTGGGTTTGCGTGATATTTCCCATATTGCCTTCTGACACTTGATACAGCTGGATGGGTGTCTGGAGGGGCGGGGATGGGACACAAGAGGCAAACCGCTCGAGACATGCGGTCATTTCCGGATGGGGAGGGAGAAACGAAGAACGATGGTGGTGATCTGACCAAGGGAGCTCTTCGAGAGACATGGTCTCTATGATGGCTTCGTCGGAAGGAAATATTTCCTTCAATGGATCCGACGTAGCCTCATCTCCTAGCCAAGGGAAATGATCATATGAATCGGGAACACTGCTCGGAAGAGCAGGTTCATCAGGGGGAGCCGATGCAGCGACAATCTCGATGTAGTTGAGTTCGGCAGGACTCAACGGCATCATATCGCCCCAAGAGTCCTCCTGATTAGCAGGAGGAAGAATCCACGGATCTGAGCGTACAAAGATCATGTTGATAGGGGCGAGATTCGGAGGTGGGTGGGGAAAGACTCCCATTAAAGTGGGATCTTTGAAGAGTCCAGCACCCATGTTCACGAGTGACTTTGAGGTATGCTCCACAAATGGCACATTACCTTCAGAAGAAGAGGCGAAGAAAGAGAGCTGGTCCACCGTGACAATCTTCCCCTGGTGAGGGAAACGAATGACACGGAACAGGGAGGAAGCCACGGCTTGCATGGCGTATGTCCAGCTCTGTCCGAGGAGGAGGTTGTAAGTCAAATTGGCGTCAACAACTTCAACCTCTACTTCTACAGTCTTTCCTTCCAAAGAGATGGGTAAGCGTTGGAGGATACCGTAAGGGCGAGATTCTCTTCCATCGAAAGCTTCGAGCGTCGTAGGGGACTGACTCAAAGCAGGGGAACCAATCGCTTTCCAGCAAGCAACGAACATGATGCAGGTTGAGGCACCTTCATCAATAACGGTACGGTGGATCGTTCTGCTATTGATGATGACCTGTATAAGGAAAGCGACTTGGTGAGGCAGTCGCTGTGTAAAACCCTCGAGATCGAAAGAAATCAAATCTGAATATGCCGGGTCGATGCCACCAATCGCTGACAGCAGGGACTTCCTCTGGGAGGGGCAGCTCTGGAGGACTTCTAAAGCGGACATAGCAGACGAAACCTGAGCTAGGTCCTCAACAATGCTATAGTGCTGGGCAGCACGAGCATTAGGGTTGTAAGATGAATTCCTGAGTACACCTTTTTGAGGGGGTCGGGGGATCGTCTCAGTGCTGGGTCTTTCGATGTGGAGAGGACCAGAACTAGACGGAGGAGCGTTGGAGGGAACCTCCGGCTCTTTCCTGGCACGAGATGGATAATCTTTCGCTTGAGTTGAAACATGGATGGGGATCATGCCAGCCATGAACACTTGAGAACCGAACGAGGAAGAGGATTGAGACGGGTCTGCCACCATTTGAGTCTGCTGGGAAGGGAAAGGCTCTTTAAGCACGGTAGGGGTCCCAGGAGCTCCTTTCAATAACCGACTAACTTCGGACCGCCTTGGGAAGTCCTTAGTGTAGTGATCCTCATCACATATGAGACAAGGATACTTAGGTTTTCGTTTAGCTCCTTCCTCGGGTGGAGGTTTAGGGGCATCCTGCTTGGGCTGACCAGATTTATCTTTAGCTTTTCCCTTCTTTTTCCCTTTTGAGGATTTATCCGCCGCGGTGGACTGGACGGCGTTAACCTCAGAGGTACTTCCAGGATTAGATTGGCCCTGAGGAGCATTTTCATTAGAAGCATTCTGTTTTTGCTTCCCAGGGTTCGCGGCTGATTTCTTCGATGACGAGTTAACAGAACCAATGACCCCATCGACAGATGGTTTGGGCGGAGCCTTGGTCTGTCCAGGCCTCGGGGCGTCTGGAAAATAATCATATAGAGTACCTGACTGAGAATATACTAAGTCTAGGTACTGAGCTCGCGCGATCGCTTGCTCTTCAGTTACACAAGCTCCCATAGCGATGTCCTTCGCAATTTTAGGGACAAAGGAAGTTGTGAACCAATCGGTCAGGAGTTGATCAGGAATCCAAAATTTGATCAATCGACGACGCCTTCTCCATTCATGTATGTGATCAGATATGTGCGTAGCCGTATCCTGTTTAAGAGACGTGAGGAGATTTGTCCCAGTCTCGTACCGAATGGGTAACTGAAAATGAGTTAAAAACGCCATAGCCAGCGAGTTGAAATCTTGAAACATGCCGCGATTCAGCTCAATATACCATTTAGCGGCTGAACCGGTGAGGGTTCTCTGAAAGAGACGAAGTCGGATAGAGTCATCAAGCCATGAGTTCGATGAACACCAAAGGTGATAGGTCATAACATGTGCTTGAGGATCCTCACCTGCTTTGCCATCAAATTTTGGACAATCACCGGGTATTTTAGTTGGAACTGGTGGCCAATACGCATTATGTAGAATGGGATCATTCGTTAACTTGGACACATCCGGAAGTTCCAACGTCGCTAAGAATGGCAACTGAGGGTTAAAGGACATTTGTGGCTGTGGATTCGAGGCAGTATTAGGGTTCCAACCAGGTGGTGGTTGCCCCCACGAACTCTGTCCAGATGGACCTGGCCCAAAAGGGCCTGGCGCATAAGAACCTTGTCCCGATGGACCCGGCCCAAAAGGGCCCGGCGCATAGGGACCTTGTCCGTAGGGGTTCTGCCCATAAGTATTTTGTCCATATGCAGATAGTTGACCCTGGGTCTGCCCCCCAGCACCCCACGTATTAGCAACTTGGCCCGCAGGTGCAGCATACTGATAATTTTGGTAAGGAGTGACCTGCATCTGTTGATAATTTTGGTAAGGGGTAAACTGAGTTTGCCCCTGGGGTTGCTGGTAGCCATACGTTTGCTGGGCTCCATACTGAGCCTGATAAGCAGGCTGCGCTTGGTAGGAAGGCTGGGGCTGTGGCCCGCCTTGCATTTGATAACCCATTTGAGTTTGAGGCCCAGAATAATGTCCTTGAACCGGCTGGGCTTGGATCATCTGGCCGGAAGGTTGGCCTGGTTGAATCTGGGATGGACCTGCTTGCCCAGAAGGATGTACTTGCTGGGTGCCAGGCTGTCCTTGAGCAACCACGGGTTGTCCTTGCGGAACAGACGGCCGAGCTGGCTGGATGGCTGGTTGACCTTGCGGTTGACTAGCCTGTCCAGCTGGATGAGTAGGACGGACAGTGGGTTGGCCTTGTTGCACAGAGGGCTGGCCCGTTTGTCCGGAGGGTTGAACTGGCTGAGCAGTGGGCTGGCCCTGCTGTATGTAGGGTTGCCCCCCTGCCCAGAATGATGAATATACTGGACAGTGGGTTGGCCCTGCTGTACGTAGGGTTGCCCCCCCTGCCCAGAGGGATACCCTGGTTGGACTGCCGGTTGACCTTGAGGGGTGTAATTTTACCCAGCTTGCCCAGTGGGATACCCTTGCTGAAAACCAAGTTGGCCTTGTTGGATGTAAGGTTGCCCTGGCTGACCAGACGGATAACCTTGTTGGATACCAGGTTGCCCCGGGTAACCAGAAGGTTGACTCTGATAGGAAAAGGATGGACCTCCCATGGCCAAAGGTTGTCCCGGGTAGGGTTGTCCTTGTGGGCCCCCAGATTGTCCTGGGTAAGACTGGCCATACAGTGCTTGCCCTTGGGGGGCTTGCACATAAGGTGGCTGGCCTAGATTAGGTGGTCCTTGGGGCTGTCCAGGAATTGCCCGGCGCCCATGAAAAGTATGAGTAACGGGATCATAAGTAACGTCTAACGGTGTCGAGTTTTCAACGAAAGGTTGACGAGGCAAGGATTGAACGTGCTCAAGGTACTGACCGTTAGCATCATAATAAAAGAGTGGACCTTGGTAATTCGGGTCCACAATGGGTTGCCCATGGGCATCAAACGGCCCCGCTCCTGGAACAGGACCAGAAGAGGGCTGAGCACTTTGTGCAGGATCGATGACTCCAGACGAAACCCCTGGTTGGCTACTGCTCACTTGACTGTGAGAGGGACCAGCCCCAGGGTTCGTAGATGAAGATGCTGTCACAGCACTGACGACTGGAGTTGAGTACGCTACACAAACAGTTGGATTTGTGGGAACTGAGGTAACAGGCGTATTAGGGGGTTGCGAAAGAAAGGGTTCCATGGTGGCAATGACACTAGGATCCCATATAGTCGTAGAAGGCATTCTGGCAGCTATTCTATCCCTCATTGATTGATACCGTGGAGGGAGTGGAGAAGTAGCTGGAATGGGAGTTTCAATACTTGACACCGCGGGTGTCTCACCTGCGCTGGGTGATGTCTCATCCATTTGGGAAGTTGACATCGGAGACGACATACCGGGAGGGGTAACAGGAATATCGTCTTCGTCAGGCTCCCAGATAGGGTTCCAATCCTCTTCGTAATCCGGGTCGCCCGGGGCACGTACGTTGATAGGCTGGATACTCGGGATAACCGGAAGAGTATCGCTTACAACTGGTACCTCAGGAGCAACAGAAGATGGAGAACCTTGATCACTCGGATCGGGAGTTGACGGGTCAGCCAGGATGACAAACCCCACACAAAACCCTAAAGGAAACTAACGACAAAGACCCTACTCAAACTAATGCATACAAAATCTAACCAGGTAATGTTATCGTGGCTGAATAAATTTTTAAGACACAGGAACTGAACTTGACCTTTTCATGTTTCAAGAGTCGAGAAAAGGACGAAAAGATGACTCTAGTCTCCTTCGAATGTTTAATGAGCACGAAGTGACAAGAAGCTCACTGGCACCTTTTCATTTAGGGAGTCCGAAAAGGATCAAAAGTGACTGCTCTGGAGACTCTAGGCAAAGGGTTTACCAAGCAATCTGTAAAACTGCTTATACACCTTGGCAATCGTATGAGAACCAAGGACTTTCTGTACTGCAGTCAATCTTCCCGAATGCTGTGTTCGGTGCGTTACGGCTCGTAGGGCGGCAGACTCGGCTTCCTATGGATCAAGGATAAAAGCCTAGTGGGGTCTCCCTATATACGCGACGGTACGTGGGAGCACAGTCCGTGTTAGACCACTATCGAGTCACAGAAGGAGGAATCACCCAACCACAATGTGAAACAATAGTGACTATGTTTAAAGACGCCAGAACACGTCTCTAGCCTAGACCTCTACAATATGAGCGTTAAGTTCCAATGCGTTTTTAGATTTATTCAGTTTATTTTATGGTTGATCTTGAATTAAGTTTCGGTTTCAGGTCTTATCGTATGATCTCTCACAATTTCCTAGATGCAAACTACATGCCAAAGAATACCATTTCGTTCGATGAATTCTAACTATGAGAAGGTTAAGAGCTTTCAACCAAACAAAATGAACTCAAACAATCAAACAATCTAATGCAGCTAATGACAAAGAAATGAAATTTTTCTTTCGAGAACACAAATCAATGAAATGCTCTTCTTTTCATTAACTATTGGATGCAAAAGATGCTAGTTTGATTTTCTCTTTCAATGGCACTATGCACTTTAAAACGAATTTTGAGAGACAACAACACTGAGCAAAAAGAATTAAAATCACTCAATGAAAAGCACAACAAGCGTGAAAAGAGCCGATTGAACCCTAGCAACTGTGATCTGTGCCTGGGTAGTGAAACAATCGAAGGATTGGTTCGACAACAATCACCTCAAGCAAACAAGCAAAGAAAGCAAAAAGAGGAAGGTTTCCGCAATAGCAAAGGCAAGCAGCAACGAACTTTTGTGAACAAGTGAACAAGTGAGAAAAACAAGGTCGATCCAGTGAAAACGGGATGATGGCACTAGGTCACGGGACACAAAAATGAAATCCGTCCAACAAGACTTTGCAAGCAAGTGTGTAACAGTTCAAGCAATGAATATCAAATCATAAACCAAGTAGAAAAAACTGGAGATAGTGAAACCAACAGGCTCAGGAGGTAAAATTGAAACAAATTCAATTTTACAGGATCAACGCGGGTAGCGCTCAGCAACTGTGCACTGACAAGAGGTCACGCGCAGCAACTTGGCACTGTCAGCGCGGAAGGACACGGATTAAGCGCGCTGGTTCGATTTCAGAACCGTCGCGACTGTTTTACGTACAAGCGCGATGACAACAGGTTCAAAGAAACAGCTATGCACTGTCAGCGCAACTGTTTTGATATAAACCGCGCTGAGGTTAAAAAAGAGGCAAAATCAAGCCAAAAACTCCCAAACCAAGGCCAGAACTCTTTAAACAATTAAGACACTTCCCAGATTGAACCAGGAGGGCTAAAAGCAGAGAACTAATCCCCAAATTTCAAAAAGAGAGAACAATCAAACTCAAACACAAAGATGGACAAAAGAGACAAAAAGTCTTTCCCCAGTGGAGTCGCCAAATTGTTGGAGAGGTAAATCCCCTCTACGGATAGAGGCGATCCCTACTAGCCCAGAATGGGTCTAGCAACAATCGATCAATGCTACTGTGCAAGTTCCTAATTGCAAATAAACAAGAGGCAAAAGACACCTACTTGGATTCCAACGCTATTGTTTGATGAAGAGATGCCGCTCTCGCTCCTTCGCCTTGGCCGGTCACGATCTTCCGCGATCTCCGCGAATAGATACCTGCACGCACGAAGAGACAGACAAACACAAGCGTGAAATCTAGTAAAAGCAATTATACATCAGTCAGAAAGGATGTAATTCACATTAACCATTGCAAGACAAATGAGAATGGAACCATAACAGTAGTCATCTATTATTAAATCAATAACAGAGAAAGGTACAACCAATGTTCTGACGCTGAGTCCTTCTCTTGAGGGTCCAACCAGCAAGTCTCTCAAGCATTCACCCTTGGAGGTAGATTCTCCCAACACAAAAAGCTCTCTCTCACACAAGCAATACTCACAACCTTCCTTAAGCTTCTTCTAGCAAAACCACACTTGTCACACCAACTACCTACTAGCAGTAGCAATCCAAGCACTATGAATTCCACACTATCCAAAACTAGCTGCTCATGGTAATGGTGGAGGTTTAAGTAGAGAAGGAGTCTCCATGAATGGTGGGAGGACAAGCTTATCTTCAAGGAAGGTGGTTCCAAATGACGAACAGACATGCCATAGAAGGGAGGGCGACACTCACAAGGCTAACAACCAGGCCTGGAACCATCTGGAAGGCTGGCTGTTGGAACAAATTCGCCCAAACTGGATCAGCGCGGGTGCAACACTGAACTGACGCGCTGACAGCGCATCTCAATAACAGTGGAGGCTGTGTCAGCGCGGCTTGATACTTTCACGGGGTGCGCTGGCGCACAAAATTCGACCAGCGCGGGAAACTCGTGTGCTTCCGCGCTGGCAGCGCACCAGTAACACTATAAGCCGCCCGTCAGCGCGGTTATTTTAATAACAGACGCGCTGATGCAGTAAACTTTGGAAAAGTGGGTCATTTGGCCAATTTAGAGAGCATGAGCATGGTGCATTTGGTTCCATGAGACATTAGGGAGACTGACAAGGAGACAGTGACAGTTTACTGCGTAACATGTTCTATGTAGTAAACTGACTTAATAAAGCTATGGTGAGTCCTACCAAGCTATATTGGAAGGCAACAAAGCATGTGTTACGGTACCTCAGAGGAACTACTGAGTATGGGTTAGGGTACATGAGGACAAAGAGAGTGAAGCTACAAGGCTTCACCGATGCAGATTGGGTAGGGTGTCCATTAGACATGGAAAGTACATCAGGTGCTATCTTCAGTGTTGGGCTTGCAACTATTTCCCGGTACAACAGGAAGTAGAGGTCTATGGCACTTAGCTCAGCGGAGGCTGAATACATGGCTACAAGTCAAGCAACATGTGAGGCCATATGTATAAGGAAAATATTTGTGGGTATTTTTAGTTAGGAGATGGATACAACAATGATATATTGTGATAATCAGAGTTGCATTAAGCGATTTGAGAATGTGGTATTTCATGAGAGGTCCAAGCACATTGATATCCAATATCATCATTTGCGGGACTATTTGTAGAGGAGAATTATGTTTCTAGAGTACATTCCAACTAAGGAGCAAGATGTTGACATCTTGACAAAGGCATTGTCAAGAGGTAAATTCAAATTACATAGGTGCATGATAGGGTTGGTAAAAAATCCATTTCTTGCTAAGAGGGTGTTGTAACTTTTTTTTACACTTGTAAAAAGTTACATTTTTTTTTAAATTTCCTAGTTGTTTCTGGCAAAATTCTTCAAAAAATTACAAAGTTATCAAGGTAAATGGTGTTATTTTAATAGAAGTTTTAATTTTAAATAAATTTAAAATCTATAGAAATATTATATATATTTTTATAAATTTTATTCATTTATTATTAAAACTTTTTGTTAAAAAATATAGGGTCGAAAGCCCAATCTCTAAGTTTCTATGATATATATGTCATAACCAAACTTACAATACAACGCTCAGATCAAAGTCAAGGTAGTGCAATAATCAACATGCCAAGCCAAGGAGGGAACCAAAAGAGTGCACTGCATGTCGAAGGAGTTGTATGTAATTCTATATATATATAAACCTTGAACTATTTCATTTGGAAATATGGGATATTGAACATTGTAAATTCATCATAGGTGTGAATTCAATAAGAAACTTTCAACTTTCGACGGGGAGAATTAGTGGTTAAGGATCAACGACCATCATTCAATTTTAGATCCCCCGTGCTTTCCAAAGTTTAGCAAAGAGGGGGGGCAATCTGTGATGAATTTCGTCACCCCCAGGTCAAAAGCCACATAGCATGTGCAATTCCCCTCGAAATCCATTAGTGGTTTTAGGGACAAATTTTCAAGCCTATGCAATGATTGGAAAACACTACACCTCATTTAATTCAGTGTATCAAGTCAAAGCGATTGAAATATCCAGGTGTCTTTGAACAAGGACTTGTCTTGCAACAATTGCGTTGTTGTGGAGTGCTAGAAGTAGTTCGGATAGCTCGATTGGGCTATGCCACTTAGATGTCTCACCAATGGTTTGCAAAACAACCATGGAGAAGTAAGAGATATGGGAAGCCGAAAATAGAAAGAGCATCCCATGGAAACACATGTGTGATTCCTGTTCTTACAGTTCAGAATCAAAAGCGTCATAGGCGGCTACAAGATTCATTGCCACTTGAGGTTCCGCTACATGAAACAATTTCAAACTAAGAACATGAGGCTCTAAGAAAGGGTTCTGACCCAAAATCTTTTAATTCATCAAAATCGACAATTTTTCCCAATGCAGGATCCTATTTCCATCATAATGAAAGAAATGCAGTATCAAGCCGTCAACACAAGGAAAAGAAAAATGGATTCAATGGTTAAAGAAATTTTTATTGTAAAGAAAGAAATAAATTTTCACTGTGTGCTTCATTAAAAATTTCACAGTGCTTTCTAGACAATGAATTTTGGAACCCATTTCTAGGAAACTGAAGTCAAATCTCAAAAATCTGGAACATGGGTTTTGTGCAGAATGAAATCAATTAGATCGAACGAGGGAATTTATGCAAAATTTTGAGCGGTTTGAGAGATTTATAGGGTTCTTTGAAAGGGAATCATTCAAATTTCGTGAATGGTTGCACTAGCAAAACGTTCAACAAAAGCACTGTGCAACGTCAGCACAGGGTTTTTAATTGACTAGATAAGCTAGAAAATGAGCTTTGCAGTTGCCAAATGTTCTTTAAAAAGTTTGAATCCTAAAGGGTTTATGCATAAAAATTGAATTGGTAGCTACATTTGAAAGCCGTTGAGAATTCTTTTCTTGATCACTATCCTAGGGAATGTTGATATAGTTTATACATTGATAGAGAAGGCAGAGGTGAAAATTAATACAATGATGTTGCAAGTAGGGCATGGCCATGTTGATGCCATTATAATTTTTTTATGATCTTTAAATATCCACAGGTTGATGCAATTGATTGCATTATCATTTGTGGTAATGTTTGTTCATCTTAGACAACAACAAAATTCTCTTCATCTGTCAGAAATTAAAGAGAGCAGATTATGAGATAGACAAATTGCATCTTTGGCTACACTTTGTGTATGATTGGAGAAAATCAATTCTCAAATCAAAGCTATCATTATTGTACTAGTTCAATATCAAATCCATTGCTTGCATTCCTAGATGATGCTTATTTCCAAAGCTAGTGAGATCAGAGTTTTAGTTGTGCAACATAAGTGGAGTAGGTGCCACACAAGGTGTTCTCATCAAAGGGGGAAAGCACTTGAAAGTGCACATAAAGTGGATTTCATTATATTTGATAAGACATGGACACTCACCATTGGAAAGCATATTGTTATTAACACTAAGCTTATGAAAAACATGGTCCTGCATGACTTCTGAATTTGTTGTTGTAGTAGAGGCAAGCAAACTTCCTAAGGCACAAGATTTTGTGTCTATAATTGGCCATGGAGTTAGAGCTTGAATGCACAACAAGAATGTCCTTGTAGGAAATATCAAGCTGATGTTAGATTCTTGAATTAATATTTCTGAAGATACTTATGGCATTTTGAAGAAGGAAAAACTCATGCTGCCAGGATTTTGTTTGTAGTGCATTAATGCTTATCTATGAGGTTTAAAAAAAAATCCATCTACTTTTTCTATGGTTTGTCGTTGAAACTATTGAGTTAGCTAGATGATAAATGGCAGAGTTGGCATAATTTTGTTATCACAAAAAAAATTATCCCCTAGCCATTTCTAACTAGGTGGATTGAAATACACCATGTAGATTTAATTTTACCATAGTAAAATCACTTTCATTATGGAAAATAATTTAGTAAACCACTTTTATTAAATTATTTTTTGATTTAAATAAAAAAACCCCACGAGAATAATTAAATAAATCATTATTTATTTAATTTTCTCTAGGAATGACTATTAAATCATTATTTAATAATTATTCCTTGTCACATTTGACTAAATCCCTTAGGAATATTTAAATAAATCACTATTTATTTAAATTTCCTTATTTATGTCATTAGAATAATTATTAAATCACTATTTAATAATTATTTTGATTTCACACCTTTCTTATTTCTC
Source organism: Pinus tabuliformis (assembly GCA_031772625.1). Lineage (NCBI taxonomy): Eukaryota > Viridiplantae > Streptophyta > Pinopsida > Pinales > Pinaceae > Pinus > Pinus tabuliformis. The sequence goes on from CM062804.1 coordinate 1,557,065,527, forward strand.
ACAAAATAGTTAATAAATCATTTTATTTGATAATTATTTCTAAATAAAGGTATTTAACCATTTTAAATACATTTTCCCTCTCCAATAAATATAATAAAGTATTCCAAGTAGTTAGATCCAAATTTGGTTAATAATAATTTATTATCTATATTTTCGAGATTAACTCCATACTTTGCTATAAAAAGAGGGTTTTTCATTCATTCTTCACCATGACCATAATTATCATCAACATTATTGTCATTTTTCTTGAGCTCCCATTTTGAGTTCTCCACTTTTGTTTGGGTTTTTCACATATTGAGAGAGAGAATCAGTTTTTGAAGCATCAAGGATATCAAAGGACCCATCCCACGGAGGGGGGTTACAGAACAATATGTAGATCTCCTTCACTAGATGTTATCAATAAGATATTATTCATTTAAAATAGTCTTTCCAATTGGGTTATTATACAAGATACTTTATATTGCTGCTTTATGTTTTAGATTTATCTTCTTTACTGCAGGTTTTCTATTTGTGTTACAGATCTAAGCCGAAAGCAACCATCAACTTGTTGTTAGCGTTACTTGTCACCTAGTGACATAAGTGAAGTATTTTTGGTACGCCTTCCAAGAATTTTCACACTAACAATTTTCTTGTTCTAAAGGAAATTTGACAAAACTTTAGGAAATAACTTCAACATCTTAGGCACAAGAGCAACAACCCAACAAATTTTCAACAGTCAAAAGCATTTGGCAATCAAAATGTAAAACACTTGGAATCAGATGAGCATGATTAGGGTATCAAATCACCAAATCCACGTTTGCAGCAGAGGATCATCATTGAAGATAATTTTAAAATCACACTCCAGATTCCAAGCAAAAAAATAAGCCCAAGCATTAGAAAACAGTTGGACTAATTCAAGCAACTCCAACAATTCGAAATATTTTGTAGACATTTTCAAGATTTGGATTTATTTTTATAATTATTAATTGGTTTTGTTCCAAAAAACTAGACAAAGTCTAAATGGAAGTTTAATATTAAATGATCGATCCATCATTTTCGAGAAGTCACACAATTAGTGGTGAGATTTGATAAAGGAACATGTGGCAGAAAATTACCAATCAAATTCCTCATCTCCTATTCAAGCTATTTTATAATAGTTAATTCCATATTTACAGGGATCAAATTGATCATGTCCATGCATGAAATTAGCAAGAGGTAGATTGAGCATTTGAAGGCAGAATTGATAAAGCAGCTCAACCATTTGAGACATCTAGCAATTATTTCAGATTTAGTTTATTTTGATTTATTTTTAGAGTCATGTTCCTATAATTATGTAATCAGTTTGATGTATTCTCTTATATTTCTTTTATTTGTAATAAGAAAGGGTTGGCTTTTGATGCCATAACCCTACCATTTTTGTAAAGACTTTTATTACAGGAATTTAATTAAAGTATTCTAGCTCCAGTTCATTTCAGAATTTGTTTTTCCTCTGTATGTTTTTCCAGTGCTTCCATACTTTATTTCTGCATATGTTTAGGGTAACATAGGAGCTAGGGCAAGGCTAGGTTAGAGTATCAACCTCCCTGACAGCCTACTGCGAAGTTATTATCATTAGAGAGATTAGCTTATTGAACTGTCTATTTAAAATAAGCTCCTCTACATCTTTAATTGTCGCCTCCTGTCATCTCTTGAATGTATATTTGTTTAGCTGTAGAAGTCTTCTACACACATCTACTATATCTTCTTGATTAAGTATTCAGTATGACTGCTTAATTATCATATATTCTCTTTTATTCCTCCATAAAAAACTCTTTAATTCATGTCATTCTGTCAAAGTTGGATGTTGGCACTTTGATTAAGTTTCAGCAAGAGAGGGATTTATTTCTAAGCAGAGATTGGATAATCATCAATAACCACCTACAAAAAATAATAGATTTGGCCATTGTGCTTCAAAGGCTACTGTCCAGTGACAGTGAACAACATTAAAAAAGACCTCGTAACACTTGAGGGAGCCCCCTTTGGTTCAAGGGCCATCTTGAACCGAAATACTGGTCGAGTTGATTTCTCGGCGTAGTTTTGTAGCCAAGAACTACCCACGAGAAAAAAGTACAACAAAGGGAGTGTTAGAGAGTGTAGCAAGAAAGGTTCAATTTGACTTTAGCCTTAGTCAAATTCAATAAATCGAATTTCCACATCAACAAGATAACTTGGAGTTAGTTAACTAGTGTGACATGGCTCTTGTTACTCAATTAGCTTAGTAAGTTTGAGTTAGTGGTCTTGGAGTTCAGTCATGCATGTGTTGATTGCTAAATTTTAGCAATCTAGTTTAGTTATTTTTAGTTTTACTCATTTAATTGACCTCTAACTATTGATAGAGTCATTTTAAGGTGAGTTGTGCAGTGAGACAACAATCTAACTCATAGATATATCATTTAACTGATCAATCAACCCAAAATAGCACATACATGCATGTAATTCTAATTGCCCAAATGGGGTGGAGAATACAAAGGCTAGTGTAACAATAAGTTTATACTAGTTGAGTGTACAATTGTTGCATGTAGTCAGGAGATCAATTCCTTGGGAATTGCGCAAGGATATAGGGACTTCCCTATTGTTTAGGATCTCAAATTTGCTCAAATTTTCTCAAGGAAATAGGAGGTCGGAGGAGGTAGAAATTGGCTAAGTGTTGGCCAGAGGCTCTCATTCAGCAGAGAGAGAAATGTTGCTTTTGCAAGTTGTGCTCAAAGATAGAGCATGCAATTGTAATAGTTTCTCTATTCAACTAATTAATGCAAAGAGGCTTGAGGGGTTTTTCCTAGTTGGGTTCCCCTAGAAATAATTGTGTTGTCGTGGTTCTTCTTGTTGCATGTCTATGCATGTTGTTCTAAATTGTGATTTCCATTCAAAAAATTAGTATAGTAGAATTTGTGTCTCCTAATTTCAGTTTGATTTCTTGGGTAGTTGCAATTTCTATCAAATTTCTACACTTTTCATTGGTGACATCCTTCTATTTAGCAATGGTTCTATAAGGGATTCAATTTCTATTTGTTGGAAACCTAATCCACTAAGGGTTACAGTGTGGAATACGAAGAATCATTAAAGTCCAAGAGAACACTTGGAATATGAAAATTGAGGGTCATTAGACATTGCATATAAATGTATATCATTGTGAGTAATAAGCGTTCAATATTTATCTTTCATATCTTGTCTATTATTTTGTTTTCTTTAACATGGTATAAGAGCGAGCGAATTCCTGCCCTGCTCATGTTTGAGCCATTGGTTTTGTGGGTTGTTGATACGGTCGATTGCTATTTGAAATGGTATCTGAGTGCTGCCATTCCTCTACCACTCTGAGCTTGTCACACTTGGTGTAAATACATTCATTGTGAACTGTTACCTAGAGAATTCCATCTTTCTCCTTAGCCATTTCCCTACCTCTACATGATAAACCTACCAAACAATTTTTAATTTTAATTTTTCTTCATAGCCTCTTAGCTCTACACCATATCTGACTACTCAACAACACCTACCTGCCCATTTCTCTGCTCTATATGCGCCATCCCTGTCAAGTAGAAATGACTGACCATTATCAGATATGTTGTAATGTATAGCAACTTATTCTCTTGTTGGGTGAGAGAGCATGTTATGAGCTTTGTTTCAGACATGCCTCCTTGTATTCGACATTCATATCCTCGTTTTTGAAACAATAATGTTCTCTACTGACAACTTAATTTATTCTGTCTAATTTTGAAAGGTTCACATATTGTGAACTTGGATTTGGGCCTAGCCTTGCTATTCAATACTAATTAGTGCTAAAATGAGAGAGTTTGAATTTCCAACTTTGGTTTAACTAGTGAGTAATTGTTGGTCATTGACTACATCAATAAAATTTTTGCAAGATATTTTCAACTCTCTTGTGAATTCAACTTTTTTCATCAGACCTTTTGATTCATTTCAAAGGATCATTCATATCTATATGCGAATAATCTGCTAGAGAGGAAACTAGTGGAGCAATCTCTACCTTGTCTTTATTCTTTGAATTTTATATCAAGCAACCCTCTCTTCCATTCATCATGTGTTAGAGAATTTTCTCCTCATTTGCTCATTTTTTAAGGCCACTCAAGCTATTGCATTGAAGTCTAGTGCATGATGTGAGGAGAACCGAGTCTTGGGTTGTCTTCAACTAGGTTTGTTGATTGAATCATTGTTTTGAGATAGAGTTGGCATCATATTGAATGGTGGTATATGTGGGTTGAATCAATGAATTGGATTGTATACAAGTTGGTAAAATAAAGTTGTTGTTCGAGATTGACTAACAGTTGAAATTTGATTGGAACACGAGAAGATAGATCCTATACATAGTTTCCATACTATCTGTTGTGAGTTTTCTTTTAGATTGCAATGACACATGTTTGTATGCTTGGAATCACTCTTGGTTGAATAGATTGAATCCATTATATGTTGTGTTGAAAACAATATTTTCCTTGTATATTCGCTGCATTGTATCGGTATGACTTAGTACATGTCAAAGTTTGTTGTATGTTGTGTTGTATAATATGTTGACAAGAATATTTCATGGTTCTGATATCATTAAGTTGGTCAAATTGTGAAGCTACCAACAGGGATAAGAGTTGCGGTGTCAAGTGAAATTGGAGGGAAAGTTTATTCGAGTTGGAAAAAATACCCTAGCGATCCCCATTAAAGGGGAATAAGAAAGGATTACCATGAATGAAGGAATACTAAAACCACTTCTTGGTTTGGTTCAAATATCTTTTGGATGGTTGGCATACATTTTGTATGTGATAAGATTGTCGGGACACATTTTGTATATGTGATATTGTCACATTATATTATAGCATACTGTGGAAGTTTTTGAAAATATTATACCTTTCATTTAGTAAGTTTTAATTGATGTGGAATGGTTCAAATTGGAGAAGTATTAAAGCTATTGAATACTTTGATAATCTCCATTATTGACAACACAGTAAAAATCAGCAAGGACACCCTCTTTCTTATTATAATTTGTCTACAAAATGCACAAAAAAAGATTGATTTTTTGCATCTTGAATCTCAAGTACAACAACATAGTCATCATTATGAACCTTTTTTTGTTTAGAACAATCCCCTTTTGAGTTTGAAGTTGGCTCCCATTAGTAGTTAAAGATTGATAAAATCAATGAAGTTGAGGTTGATTCAGTGCGCAGTTTAAGAGCAAATTTACATATAGACGCAAAAGTTCAGTCTACACTTCCCAATCTCATCACCAGAACTTGGGAAGATTTTGTTGGCAAGAAGCACAAAATCAGTCTTGGATATCAAAAGGAGGTTTCCTTTCATGTGCTAGATTATTCCAAGATCATCAAATTTAATAGTGCTATATTTCTTCAGAACAATTCATTTTCACTTGCTCCTCTTCCAAATTCACCAAAGATAGTCAAATGCCAACATTGTAATTGAGTTATCCATGTGAAAGATTACTTTTTTGATCTTCACCCTTGTGATCATTGTCATAAAAACACTCACCATTTGAACAGAGGATTCAAAAACAAGCCTTCTACAATAACAAAGATTCACCTTGGATGGATCACTTCCTGACATTGGGCTTCAACAACCAAGAAGATATTTCTTTCATACCAAAAAATTTGTCCCCAATTATTGAAAAGTATTATAGTTGATATCTCTTCATCTTATCACCTTGTGTCTGACAGGGGGGAATTGATGGTCATCTACAGGATTCAAGATACATCAAGCAAGCTTGAGCCACAACCTAAGCCTACTGCCTGAGCCTAGATCCAAAATCAACCATACTTAGATTAAAATTTGTAGCTAGATAATCCTGTGAGCATGCACTTTGGTTTGTGGATTTCCTTAAACTAGCACAGGTTTGAGACCTCAATGGTATCCCTTGTAAGAAAAATTCATCTAGAAAAACACTTAAGCTTCTAGCCATATTTGGGAGAGTTCCAAGAACAACATCAAGCATTCCAGGTTGAGACCCTAATGGTCTCCATTTTTAGAAAAATAGGGATCACTCCATCTAGTAGAATATTTCAGCTTCTAGCTATATTTGGAATTGTTCTAGGAATTACACTAAGCATTTTAGTATTGGTGGCCAACCTTAAACCACCACTAGTTGAGACCTCAAGTTATCCCACCTTATAATATCATTTCAGAGAGAACATTCAACCAACTTCTACCAATGCATTTATTGCATTTTTGTAATATAACTCTCTACTTGGACTCATATATACTTCTTCGGATTAAGGGGGGGAATGTTGGAAACCTAATCTGCTAAGGGTTATGGTATGGAATATGAAGAGTCATTAAAGTCCAAGGGACCACTTAGAATATGAAAACCAAGAGTCATTAGACAATGTATATAAATGAATATCAATGTGAATAATAAGAATTTAACCTTTATCTTTCATATCTTGTTTATTATTTTGTGTTGTTTAACACTATTAAAGAAGATATGTCTTTGTTTTAGAAAGCTCTTGAGATGAAAATAAATGTTTTAAAATATTCTCTTTCCATTCTCTCCCTATCCCTAAGAGAGGCTAGAATTATATATGCCCTCTTTCCTTTTTAGGTGATATAATATTCACCCTATGAGTGACATCAGTTAAAGATTCATTAAACTAAGGTATTACAGACTCATGTGCTAGTGTGTGTTCTGTGTTATTGAAGCAACGGATCGATCAGATTTCCAATACACAGACAATAAAATGGAAAGGTAGCAGAGAAACACAGTAATCAAACATAAAGACACAAGCAATTTTAATAAGGAGTTCACCCTATTCTCCAGGGCTACATCTCCGATCTAGCTTTCAGTGGTGGCCTTGTTTTATTGTGCCTTTGGGCAGAGAATTTACAATACAGGGACTTAATGTGAGTTCACCTGAACCAGGTTTTGCTTGGCAGGGTGGTCCTTGGATTCCCCAAGCCATAGGAGTACACAAACTCTTCTTCGTCCTACCAGCTCTGTGACCTTCTGGTCTACAGTGGAAAGAGCCAAATGTGATGCTCAGTCCGGACAGATTCTCCTATGGGATGGCTTGAATCTTCAAGCTCTCTGGTGCTTGATGCTACCGCTGGTTAGCTCGGCCCTCTGTCTCTTCTGCTTTGCTTTACTGTTCTCTGTGTTCAGTCCTCCTCTCTGGATTCATTGTTCCACTTCTTCGTTTCTCGACTTCGACTAGCTGTCTCCTCCTTTTGACTGTCTCTGTTCATGGCTTTAGCCATTCGACCCCTATGTCTATTTAGTTCCTCTTCCGCCTTTGTCTCTTCACCTTCTACAGCTGTGCTTGGAGTTCCCTGTTTGGCGTCATCATGAATGCTCAGGGAGTGGCCACTTATCCTCCTCTAAACGGCGCCAGCATGCTTCGTCGGTTCATTTCTTCAGTTACGTCGTGGATGCGTTCTTCCTCCACCGCGGCGGTCAAACGGATTCTAAATCCCTGCTAAAACACGGCTTAATTCCCTGTCGGTTTCGCTTCCTCCATCAAGCTCAATCTCGGTCTTCCGATCTGGGCCCTCCAGATACAACGCCATAAGCACGTTTCGCGCGGTTGACTTGCTCGACCAATAGCGCGCAATAAACGACGTTTTTCTCTCACCTCCACCTGCCACGTGTCGATCGATGTATGGAATTGCTCCGCTTTCATCCAAAACCTCTTACTGTTTAAGGGTGCCTCGATCAATACCACCAGTTTTCCAGAGCGTGGGGCCCGCCGTTGTGTTTTAGCGCTTTTTCCTTTTCCACCCGCGGTCCTCCGGTTCCCCCACGTGACCGAGTGCTCGGGCTTTTTCCTTCACGACCCTGTTCGCCCAACGACGCGCTGCATCAAATTCCACCTCCTTTTCCCATTCCGGGGCTCCCAGGGGCTACTTTGACCTCTTGCGTGGTCACCATGGGCCTCAGTCAGCGCGCTTTGACCGAGGTCCTCATCGTTCCATGTTGGCTGCCATTGCCACTGGTTCAGGGGTGTTTTTGATCGCTATTTTGGATTTCCTTAGAGATTTGCTTCGACTTGATATAGTCATGGTTCTTTGACAGTCTTCTATGGATCCAATCTAGATCACGGCCTTCCCACTGAAAAAGCTTTTGGACCACCAAAAGTTGGTTTTCAAGCATCGACTAAGTGAGGGTACTGTTTCTTCACTTGTCCAATCTCAATCCACTTTGTGCTACTTGGATTTGAACCTTTGAACCCAATCCTGAGGTATTCAACATCTCCCTGCGTGTTGTCCTCATCTTCCTGTCCAGCACTGTGTCTTCCTACAACTCATTGAGGTATTCAGATAGCAGGTCATCAATAGAAGGCAATTGACTTTGCTCTTCAGAGTCCTCAATCATTGAAGGTTCAAACAAACTCAAGCAATCTGCATTTACGACTGAGTAGATGTGCATGTAAGTTGGTAAATCAAGGCAAAAATCATTTTCACCAATCTTCTCAAGTATCCTAAAAGGTCCATACCTGATAGGCTTTAGCTTTTTACCTTCACCTTGCATCCTGTCCTTGTTGATATACAGCCAGACTTGGTCTCCAACTTGAAAACTATGCTCCATCCGATGCTTATCATGCCTAGCCTTGTACTTGGCCTGGCTCTTTTCCAGCTGTTCCTATACTGCCTGGTGGATCTCCTGGATCTATTCAATGAACCTAGTTGCCTTGTCCACATCACTGTGTCCATCAACCATGGTATCTTTACCAAAGACAAAATCCAAAGGAGACCTTGGTGTGAAACCAAAACAGGTCTCAAAAGGAGATCTCTGTGTAGAAGAGTGTTTGGCTCTATTGTAAGCATGCTGCACATAACACAAGTGTTCATCCCAAAGCTTAGGATGTTTGCTGCAATAACCTCTCAGTAACTGGATCACTGTCCTGTTTACTACTTCTATCTGGCCATCTGTTTGTGGATGAAAAGCTATGCTTTTCTTCAACTTGGTGTCCATCAGTTCCCACAGACTCGACCAAAACTTCCCCACAAATCGGGTGTCTCGATCAGATACAATGGAAGTGGGTAATCCAAAATGAACCCATACATGTTCAAAGAACAATTTTGCAGTCTGTTCAGCTGTGATCTGTTTACTACAAGGTATCAAAATACACATTTTGCTGAACCTATCCACAACAACATATAGATAATCATGACCTTTCCTAGATTTAGGCAGTCCTCCAACAAAATCCATGGAAACACTTTCCCAAGGGTGAGAAGGAACGCACAATGGAGTGTACTAGCCTAGTTTTCTATTGCTGGGCTTGCTTTTAGCCCAAACGGCACACCCTCTTACATATCTAGAAACTGTCTCATTCATTTTCGGCCAATAGCAGAATCTTTGCAGCTGTGCAACTATTTTACTTACCCCAAAGTGACCTGATATCAGAGAAGTGTGTGCTTCCCTAATTATCTTTATCCTCTCAGTTTGTGGAATGCAGAGTTTCCCACAATGGTATAAGAGTCGGTCCTTTATATGATAGTCCAATTCTTCTACTCTTTTGCCTTGACTCAAAGTTGCATATACATCTTTAAAGTCCATATCCTGAGCATATTGTTCTATGTAGCTTTCATGTAGCACAAAATTATGCTTAAGTATGGTAGATTCATTTATAATGGGTCTAGATAACATGTCTGCAACCTTGTTATGTATGCCCTTTTTATATCTGATAACTAAATGAAACTGTTGTAGAAAACCCATCCATCTGTAATGTCTTGATTGCTGCAACTTAGTTTGGGAGTGTAGATATTGAAGTGGCTGATGATCAGTATGTATCACTGTCTCTTTTCCCATTAAGTAATGTTTCCACTTTTTCACACTCTGAACTAATGCATACAATTCTTTATCATATGTAGGATAGTTAACTACTGCAGGATTAAAAGTCTCAGAATGATAACATATGGGTTTGCCATGCTGTGTCAACATTGCTCCCATGGCATAGTCATTGGCATCAGTTTGGATCTCAAATGGTCTTTGTAGATCTGGCAGTGCTAGTACAGGTGCTGTACTAATTTTCTCTTTCAAGGTGTCGAAGGCTTTTTGATGTTTGCCTCCCCACTGAAACACCTTATTCAATCCTGTTAAAGCATGTAAGGGAGCTGCAATCGAGGAGAAGTTAGAAATGAACTTCATCCAATATTGTGTTGCTCCTAAGAAGCTTCTCACTTCTATAACAGACCTGGGTTTAGGCCAGTTCACAATGACTGCCACTTTAGAGGGATCTATTTTCAATTCACCTGCCCCTACTATATGACCCAAGTATTTTAGAGATGTTTTGCCAAATTCACATTTTGTGAGTTTAACATAAAGTTTTTCTCTTTTCAAAACATCTAATGTCTGCTTAACATGCTTTAAATGTTCTTCCCACATTTTACTAAAAATCAGAATGTCATCCAGATACACAATAACAAAATCATCAAGAAAAGGTCTGAGTACATCATTCATTAATCTCATGAAAGTAGAAGGAGCATTAGTTAAGCCAAAAAGCATAACCAGCCATTCATAAAATCCCTGCTTTGTTTTGAAAGCATTCTTCCATGCATCTTGCTCTGCAACTCTGACCTGATGGTATCCACTGTGCAAACCCAACTCGGTGAAATAAGCAGCTTCTTTTAATTGATCTAAAAGATCATCTATCTGAGGAAGGGGATAATGATTTTTAATTGTTATCTTATTCATTGCTCGGTAATCAATGCACATTATCCAAGAGCCATCTTTCTTTCTCACCAAAATGATTGGCGACCCACATGGTTGTGCGCTAGGCCTGATGAAGCCCTTCTCGAGCAACTCCTGCACCTGCTTCTTGATTTCAGCATTTTCTAAAGCAGACAACCTGTACATCCCAACGTTAGGCAAATGAACATCTTGCTGCAAAATAATATCATGTACTATTCCCTTTTTGGGTGGCAGACCTTTAGGTTCCTGAAATAAAACATCATACTCTGAAACAAACTTTTCTATATCATTTTGTTGTTCAGCATTACAACCCTCAAATACATTGGTTTTATCAGGTTTCTTTTCCTTTACAACCATCAGTAAGAATTGTTTACATGAATTTATCATTCTTTTCATCTGTCCTGAGTTTATGAGTGTAATTATTCTTGAGCTTATGAGCTCTTACAAAGTATTCGATTCCATATTTAACAAGTAAATACTTGTTCTCGGCTCTATAGAAAATAGCCTTCCTATCATACAAGTAAGGATTTCCTAAAACAATTCCACATATATCCAAAGGAATTATGTCTAACTCAACCTCATCTACAAATGCTGACCCAAAAGAAAACTTGAGTTTGCACTGTCTAGTCACTTGTAGTTTTGCTTTATCATTCAACCATCCTAATGGGTATGGTTTCTTGTGAGGTGTAGTTGCTAATCCCAATTTCTTTACAATTGCTTCAGAAATAAAATTTACTTGTGAGCCACTAGCAAAAAAAGTATCAACATTTTGATTTTTGGAAATAACTCGAATATGGAAAAGCTCATGTCTTTTTCTCTCATTTTCTTCATCAATAACAGATTGAGCAGAATTACTAGTAGATGCTTCAGAATTATTACCTTTTATACCTGTGGCTGCTATAGTTGTTTCATCTCCCGAGTCTGACCCCAAATCTCTCTGAATAGTTGCAACTGTCTTCTTCTTCTTGCCCTCAGACTTCTTAGGTCTCAGCTCTGGATGTAGAATCCAACAATGCTCATCATCATGCCCCTCCTTTTTACAGTGAGTGCATGAAGCTTTGGATTTCTGTGCAGTGTTAGCCTTCCTTGCTTTCCACTTCTGCTTTCTTTTCTCCTTGCTCTTGCTTACAGTGGGTTGGGATGGTCCCCCAACTTCTAGATTTCCATTCTTTCCTCTAGCCTCTAGATGAGTAGCTTGTACAGATACCTCATCTATACTAGTGGGAATAAACATGAGGATGGTATTCCTCATGTAGCTGTGTAGACCACCAATGTACTTCAGAAGAGTCTCTGGTGAGTCTAATGAGATACCCAACATCAATGCTCTCTTTCTGAATTCTTGAGTATACCCTTGCACACTTTTCCCTTTCAACTGTCAAAGAGTTTGCCAACTCATCATGGCTTGTTGCATGTAGGCCAATGGATAGAACTTCTTTTTTATTGCAGCAACAAATTCACTCCAGACAGAGATGGTCTTGCCATGTCTTTTCGTATCAGCTTGGGTTCTGCCTTCCCACCAAACCAAGGTAGTGCCTCCTAGGTGTAGGCTTGTCAACTGAATCTTACTCTTGTCTGATTTTATGTTTTGTACCCTGCAATACACATCAATTTGTCTAATTCAATTGTCCAACTTTTCAACATTTAGCTCTCCATCATATATAGGCAAATCAAATTTAACATCTAGCTTAATCAAAGATGCTTTCTTATTATGCACAGGGATATTAGGAGGTGTGAGAAAGCTTTCCTCTTTCCCCTTTCCTTTGGAGTGGTCATGGAAGTGCGACTCATCTTCTTCTTTATCTTGCTTAGAGCCTGATGCATCTTCCACCTTTTCCTTTCTAAAGTCTTTGTACATTTCTTCAACCATAAACTTTATAGCTAGGAAAATCTCCATGAATTGAGGGTCTGGCCCTACAAAACCTTCCTCTGACATTGTCTTCTAAGTATAGACTCTCCTAATTTCGGGATTAATTTCCACCAACTCTCCTTCTCCTAATTTGAGCTTTGATCTTGTGAGCATTCACAGCTAAACCAACATAAGCTTGTCTAACCTTACAACCTAGAGCTCTGATACCACTTGATCTGATATTCACCCTATGAGTGACATCAGTTAAAGATTTATTAAACTAAGGTATTACAGACTCATGTGCTGGTGTGTGTTCTGTGTTATTGAAGCAACGGATCAATCAAATTGCCAATACACAGACAATAAAATGGAAAGACAACAGAGAAACACAGTAAGCAAACACAAAGACACAAGCAATTTTAATAAGGAGTTCACCCTATTCTCCAGGGCTACATCTCCAGTCCAACTCTCAATGATGGCCTTGTTTTATTGTGCCTTTGGACATAGAATTTACAATACAAGGGCTCAATGTGAGTTCACCTGAAGCAGGTTTTGCTTGGCATGGTGGTCCTTGGATTCCCCAAGCCACAGGAGTACATAGACTCTTCTTCTTCCTACCAGCTCTGTGACCTTCTGGTCTACAGTGGAAAGAGCCAAATGTGATGCTCAGTCTGGACAGATTCCCCTATGGGATGTCTTGAATCTTGAAGCTCTCTGGTGCTCGATGCTACTGCTATTCAGCTCGACCCTCTGTCTCTTCTGCTTTGCTTTACTATTATCTGTGTTCAGTCCTCCTCTCTGGGTTCACTGTTCCACTTCTTCGTCTCTCGACTTCGACTAGCTGTCTCCTCCTTTCGACTATCTCTGTTCATGGCTTTAGCAATTTGACCCCTATGCCTGTTCGGTTCCTCTTCCGCCTCTGTCTCTTCACCTTCTGTAGTTGCGCTTGGAGTTCCCTGTTCGGCGTCATCATGAATGCTCAAGGAGTGGCCACTTGTCCTCCTCTAAACGGCGCCAGCATGCTTCGTCAGTTCATTTCTTCAGTTACGTTGTGGATGTGTTCTTCCTCCACCGTGGCGGTCACATGGATTCCAAATCCCTGATAAAACGTGGCTTAATTTCCTGTCGGTTCCGCTTCCTCCATCGGGCGCGTTCTCAGCTGTCCGATGTGGGCCCTCTAGATTCGACGCCATATGCACGTTTCGCGCGGTTGAGTTGCTCGACTGATAGCGCGCGATCAACGAAGGTTTTCTCTCACCTCCACCTGCCATGCATTGATCGATGTATGAAATCGCTCCGCTTTCGTCCAAAACCTCTTACCATTTCAGGGCACCCTAATCAATACCGCCAGTTTTCCAGAGTGCGGGGCCCGCCGTTGTGTTTTAGTGCTTTTTCCTTTTTTCGCCCGCGGTCCTCTAGTTCCCCCACACGACCGAGTGCTCGGGCTTTTTCCTTCACGACCCTATTTTCCTAGTGATGTGATGCATCAAATTCCACCTACTTTTCCCATTCCGGGGTTCCCAAGGGCTACTTTGACCTCCTGCGCAGTCTCCATGGGCCTCGGTCAACGTGCTTTGACCGAGGTCCTCGTCATTCCACGTTGGCTTCCATTGCCACTGGTTCAGGGGTGTTTTTTATCGCTGTTTTGGATTTCCTTAGATATTTGCTCCGACCTGATACAGTCATGGTTCTTTGACAGTGTTCTATGGATCCAATTCGGGTCATTAGGTTAATACCCTTGATGAAGGTTTGAAGTATCTGGGCTTCCACCTCAAGCCCAATTACTACAGAAAGGTTGACTAATTTTGGCTTATAGCCAAAATACAGAAAATATTGAGGGTGTAGAGGTTCATATGGTTGTCTAGAGATGGAAGACTGGTCTTCATAAAGTCAGTTTTGAAATCTATCATGGATTACTGGATGTCTTTATCATGGATACCAAAAGGTATTTTAAATTTGGTGCATAAGGTCTATTTTCTTTTTTTATGGGCAATGTCCAAATAGGATTATGTCCTCCCATGGGTGTGATGGATAGAATATTTTTCCCCAAATAATGCGAGGGGTCGGGGGGGGGGGGGGTGGTGGGGACAGGGCATAAAAAATCTCCCTTTATTTGTGAAAGATTTAACAACCAAGGTGGGATGGAGGTTGTTATCCACAAATAGTCTCTAGACTTATGTGGTTCATAAGAAGTATATTTTTCCAGCGACTGTGGAGGAATGGGTTAAATCTATAGAAAATAAGAAACCAAATGTATTTGTTATTTGGAAAGTCATTCTTTCTTCATTTGCTATGATTTAGGGGGGGATTGTGTGGAAAGTTGGAAATAGAGAAATGGCATGGATATGTGGATTAGTTGCAAGGAAAATTTCCATCTTCCACATGATCTAGTCTCTTTCCTAAATGACAATGGGAGTTTTACCCTCAATTATATAGCTAATAAAGCCTTCTATAAAATCTATGCTCAAGTCCAGGCTGATGCCTATCAACTCAATATCCCAAATGCTCATGTTTCTATTTGGAAGGAATATACTGCAACTTTAAATGTGTCTCACATCAGGATCCATGACAAGGATGACTCACTGATTGGGTCCATTATATGTTTGGAGAATATACTCCTAAAAATGGTTATTTATTCCTAACAAACAATAGAAGGCCTGCGGAGCCTGTTTAGTGTGGAAGAATATTTGGAGCATGAACTATCCCACTAAAGCTCAAATTTTTCTATGGTGCTTACTGGAAAAAAAAATTCCGACCGGGATGATTTGCAAATGTGAAGGAAGGAATGGCCCAACTAATGTGTCCTATGCAAAAATGCTGGAGAATTGATTAGTCATCTATTTTTGAGCCGTCCTTTTTCTCTAATCGTATGGGTAGCTTGCGGGAACAATCTTGGTTGTGGTTTAGAATGGCAAGGGGTGTCCTTCAATGATGCGTGGAAATCTTGGTGGGAACAATAAAAATTTAAGTAGCACATGAACATTGCCCCAATCATTTATTGGGGAGTTTGGTTGGATAGAAACAAGGCTATTTTTAAGGATCAACCCACTCAGGTTCTAGCAATATACTCTCTTATCTATTCATCTGATACAATAATGCTCCATGAAACATCACAAATGGAAAGATAAACCCCTCTTATCCATGGACTTATTTTGACGAGTTCTCTCTTGCAAATGGTGTTTGTGGGGAAGGGGAAGTTCTATATATGCAAGAGAAACATTTCTTCAAGCTATGGATGGGCCTAGGAAGGGCTCAAATAACTTTATAGAAGTGCTAGTGCTAAAAATATTATTATATTTTTCTATTGAAAAGGAATTTCATTCTCTATAGATATTTGGAGACTCCATGAATGTGATTAATTGGTTCAATCAGATATGTCATTATTACACCCTTCTTCCTATTCTTGAAGACATTTTCCTTATAAATAATTATTTTGATCATATTTCTTGCTGCCACATCTACAAGGAAGATAACTCAAAAATTGATGCCTTATCTAAAGCAGGCACTTAACAGACTCATGACACTTGGAAAATAATTGAACAATTAGAAGATAATGCACATGAGTACTATCACCAACCGTTCATAAATTGCCTCCCAAATGCTCAACAACAGACATACATATGTTTCTCTACTATATATATTTTGACTTTTTTTTTGATGATCCCAACATCTTGATATTCAAAATGTTTTTCCTGCTACAATGGCTTGGGGCATAATGTAGTGGACAACTTTTGTGATCATGGGGCATTGCACAAGCTCATTTTCTCTAGTTTTTTGGATATTCTCAGCCAACCACATAGAATGCATACTAATGCATGAACAAAATGTAATTTTTCATAAGTTAATGAGAAGCTAATATTTTTTTTAGTTGATGAGAAGTTAATACTTCTTATTAATTTTTTATTAATAGTTTTTATTACTAATTAATTGTAATTTTAATAGGAAATATGAAATTTTTTAATTGAAGTAATAATATTTATTTTAATATAGTTTTAAATAAATTTTATTTTCACAAATATTTTATAATATATTCTAATATAACTGTTTTTTTTCTTTTCTTTTTTTCTTAGTAACAATAGATTTTTATTAAGAAAAATATTTACTTGGGCCACAACAAATTACATAGATTATGTAGTTGATCTCATAGAGAAAAATGTTAGGGAGTGCAACCCAAACACTCTCATGTATTAGTACATAGTTATATAAATTGTGGATGTATTGTATTATAATATACTAAGGATGAAAGTATGTATATACTTTGTATACGACCCAAAATCATTTAACAGACATTGGTAATTTAACTTGGAGGATGGCGATGAGGCTATTCAACAACTTCAACAATTTATGGCTGGGTGAAAACCAAATTGAGGTTCGGAAGGGAACACTTGAGGCAAAGTGGAGTGGGATGAAACCAATGAAGAAACAAAGCATTCGAATTCCTCAAGAGGAAAAGGATTCCTATGACTAGTGAGTTGTAAGCCTTCCAATTGAAAGCTAAGGTTGTTTAATTCATCATTTATACATTACATTTGTAGGCTCTGGTCAATCAAAATTTCCATGATAGTGGTCAACTGAGCAGACAATTTCTTTGTTCTAACCTAAAGGTGGCATATTTTTTTTGCATGTCCATAATTTCCTTTGTAGAGGCCTTGGGCTTTTTGCTTTAATACTGTGCTATGACAGAGCTCTAAATGAATGATAGGGTGGTAGTCGAAAATTGTTGTGGAAAATATAACAGGGGGCTAGCACACACATGATCCATTACGCTTGAATATTGCATGTGACATAAAACCATGTCCAAATCCACAATCCCCTTCCATAATTTCTCCATGATACGAATGCACCAAGCCTTTCTCGTCACACCATGGGAGATTAACATCCCAATTCTTTACATGATGACCATTATTAATTCATTCCATTGAGCATGTGTTCACTAAGACCTTGATGGGACATGGAGCTTTGTTGCATGCCACAATTTAATTACACTTAAAAGCATGAGCATTAGTTAAATGGATGGGAAGGAATGATGCCCTTGATTCAATCCACATGGTTTCAAGTGGTTTTCACATTGCTCATGAGGATAAAGAATTTGACAAGGGGTTGTCTTCTTTGAGAATTTGAAAAAAACTAGTCTAAGCGATGGATCCTAGCTCAAAATGAGTACGAAAAAAGATGGATTTCAATTTCGGATCAAATGGGAAGGAACTCAGGCTTAAATGTCTGATAGTTTTTTTAAAATCTCTAATAGTTATTAACTAGTGGGGCTAATTAGAGGGCCAAGATTATTCCATGGAGTAAGGCATATTCGTTCACTTGATTATTAGTAGCTTTGCCCATGCTCCCAAAAAATATTTGTTCAATTATTCCTCCCTTACATACCTAGCACCCCTCTAGTATAATATAAATGTGGTAATGTAATGTGAATAATGTTTGTGCATATATATATATATATATATATATATATATATATATATATATATATATGTTGTTAGAAGCTTGAATTAACTAGAAAACCAAAGACACATCAATTGTTCCTACCCTAGTCTACCATTAGGTATATCAGACTAGTGGCAGAAAGAAAATATTTTTTTCGCAAAGAAAAAAATTTACAACTCAAAACTATCACTCATATTTGCTGACATGGACCCTCCAACTCCATTTCTAGTGTGATTGGTTAACAACGAAATGTTGTTCCATCCATACACTTGATTCAGTTAGCACTGATGTTAATTCTAGTGGTGGATGAATGAGAGATTTCCTGGATCAAACAATCCTTTTTAATTAAATTGTTGCACTCCTCCTTTAACCCTGAGGACTCCATAGTCTCCCGATGGGATGAGATTTAGATGTTGGATTCTACGCAACCAAAGTTGGCTAACCTATCCACCATTTGATTACCAATTCATTTGACATGAATAGGGATGACCACTGTAATATCTTGAATGAGTTGTTTGAAGTAGCTCTGTAGGATTCTGGATGCCAACTCAAAGAGAATCTTTCTTGAAATGATTTATTTAATATTTTTGAGGATTTTTATGATGACTCCCAATCGACCATTAGTCTAGGGAAATTCTCTACTATACTCGTCTGCATTACAATTTCTAGTGCAAAGAGTTTTGCCACATTGTTCGTAGAGCTGAGAGATCTCGCGAGGGAAAATGCTAAGAATGAACCTAGGATGGAATATAAAGGGTGAGCTTTAAGGATGAAAGATTCTTAAAGAGGGGTGGACCAATCATCCGATAAACATTTACTTGTAAATATGGTTTCCTAAATGCTTTGGAGAACCAAATTCCAAACTTCTGTAGTTTCTTTCACCTCATTCTTGAATATTATGCCATTCCTTTCCTTTTCTACTATTTATTAGATTAAACCAAGAAGAAGATCCAAGCTCTATTAATGATTGGAAATTTGAAGGTAGATAAATGCGATACAGCCAATGTTTCCACTATGTCCACTTGTGGGTTGCGATCTGATTGTCGAAAGGCCATTGTTGCTCCTGTCTAGATTTCTTCTACATATGAGTAATGATTAAAGATGTGATTGGTTATGTTAGGGTGTCTGCGACAAATAAGACAATAGGTTTTCCCTTCGAAGCCCATATTTTTAAAATTCTCCCATGTTAAGGTACTCCCTCTAGCAAGGAGGTAGAGGAAGGAAACAACTTTGGGTTAGAGTCCCCATGTCTAAATACACCTCCACACTTCAATCTTAGGATGTAGATCAAATATAGAGGTGATAATGTAAGCTTCGGAAACTGAAAATTGTCTTGGGGTGTTGTAGCCCCATATTAATATGTTAGCTCCATCGTGAGAATGTATTTTCGATGCTACAAGATATTTCAAAGAGCCTCCCATTCCACCCCAGGAATATGAAAGTCCTAGTCCTCCTTACCTTTCCATGTATGCTAGTTCATGTATATTACCTTATTTTTTTCAAATAGCGAGCTACCTGAGTGTATCATTAGGTATCCATCACAACAAGTATTGGGCCTAGATCGTTGAGGGAAGAGAGCTTGGGAATTTGATGCCAAGAGTCTGCCCAACATTTTTCTAGTCATCCATTACGAAGTTCCCAAAATAAGTGCTCTTGAATGATGTTTTTATTTTGATCTGCAAGGTTCCAAATCAAAGAGCCTAGAGTTAGATGAATTCTTCAGAGTTTGGATGTAAGGTTGAGCCCCTGAATATATTAACCTTCCTATATTAGTTTCCAAAGTTCTTCCCCCCTCTAGAGCTAGTGCCACCAAAGTTTGGCTCCCATAACTCTACTAAGCATTTCTGGATCTTCAAGACCAAGTTTGCCTCTCTATTTTGGTAGACATAAGGTGTTTCAGGCCACCAATTCCCATTTATGTTCTCTTAATGCACTCCCCAAGAGGAAGGAATGGAGGAGGTTACTGATGGATCACAAAAATCCTTTTAAGGATGCCAAAACAAAGATTCAATAAATGGGGAGAGTCTGCAATACCAATTTAAGGAGAACCAATTGCTTTGTGAGATTTAGAGTCGTTAAGGTCCAATAATTTAGTTTGGAGGCTATTTTATCTAAAAGATCATTCTAGTGAATGTTTTTTAGTAAATTGTCAACCAACGATTCTCCTAAATAGATGGTGGGGAGAGAGGCTTTGGTAAAGCCTAGGGTGCAAGTGAGGTGGGCTTGGATGTTGGCACGGGTATTGAAGAAAAATATCTCAAACTTGGATGGGTTGATTTCAATTCCAGAGGCTAACATGAAGCCACTGAGAATATGTTTGACAACTAGGGCTTCACGGAGCGTGGATTCACCCTTTAGAATTGTGTCATCCACAAATTGTTTGTGGGTGATGGGTTCCATTAGTTTTTTGATATGGAGGCCACACAATTCCCATTTGAATACAATTGTTGTGAGATAACAACCAAGAAATTCAACAACAAGCACAAAGAGGAAGGTGGAGAGAGGATCTCCCTAGTGAATGCCTTGAGATGCATTGAAGGTGGAGGAGAGAGAGCCATTAATTAGGATGGAGAAGAATGAGGTGGAATAGAGGCAGGCCACCCATTCCAACCAATCACCTGAAAAGCCAAAATATCTAAGAGTTTGGAAGGGAAAAGACTAGTTTCATTTGTCAAATACTTTAGAAAAGTATTGTAATGACCCATCTTGAATTACGGGTAGAATAGGAGTATTAGCATGCATATGAGGCATGTATATGATAGTACATATGCATGTACTGCAACAGTATACATACTAATCTATTATGAAGAATACTTAAGTATAAGATAAATGAATTATTAATTAAAAATACTAATGAGATACCTAGCTATTAAGGAATGTTTTAAGTATAAATTTCTTTAATAAATTTAATGAATATCCTAAACTTACATTATAATTAAATTAAATAAAACCGTTAATTAATAAATTCAATTAAATGATTAATTATGTTGGAATCACGATTTCTGTTACACCCAAACACACAAGTGTTAGTAAACAGACTCATCACCAAATTTAACAGATCCACGAGAGGCGATTAAGCCATGTCGCGAAACACATGGGAGCGTTGGATTATCCAATGCCCAAAAATCTCCCCCCAAGCACACACTAGGTGTGATTCGAACTCGAGACCTTTGTCTCTGATACCACATGTTGGAATCACGATTTTCGTTACACCACAACCCACAGGTGTTAGTAAACAGACTCATTGCCAGAGTTAATGGATCCATGAGAGTCGATTAAGCCATGTCACCAAACACACAGGATTGGACACCTAATCCACTAAGGGTTGGTGTGGAATGTGAATAGCCACTGGAGTCTAAGAGACCACTTCATATATAAAGACAACAAGGGTCACAAGAATGTAACGTAAATGTACATCTTTGTTAATATAAATGTATTCATCTTTATACTATTGGGCTGTCCACTATTCTTGTGTGTTTAACATGGTATCAAAGTCGACAAATTTTGGCCTTGCTCAAGCTTGAGCCACTTGTTATTTTGTGGCCATTATAGACCTGCACTAATCATTCACTCTGTGAGCTTTCTTTTGTCCCAATATTTTTATTGACTGCGCAATGTTGCTCCTGGCTATTCTTAATATCATAATGCCTTCTGTTGTAATTAGATTGATGACTCATCAGAATTATTTGTTCCCCTGGTAGGAATCTTTTGCGTGGTTGCTTATCCCACTATATCTCCTCTTTTAATTCATTGCCTTTCCAGAAAATGCCTCTCTATCATTAATGACTTTTGGTGTTACCCTAAGCGTATTCTGCTCTCTACGGTGTGCGAGGAGGCACTCCTGTTGATGGTTTTGTGCTCTTATTCTGAGAGAATGGTTTTGTATTTCCTTTGAGTCTGAACTAAAATCCTATTCACTGTCTGTTGGGAATAATGTGAAGCCATCAATGAAACACCAGGCATTATCTGTTGTTTACATTGTTTAACTGGATATGTGTTTGAGTCATGGTACTCTTCCCATCATCATGGTATTCATCGGAGCGTGTTAATACCATTTCAAAGGCTATCTACCTGCCTTGACTCCTCTGGATGCATTTGGATTATTCGCTAGAGACTTTTCTTTGCACATAGGCCATACATAGTTTTCGTTGCTTGTTGGGAATTTATACTTTTTCCACAGCTCGTCCACAACATTTATTACTTTCTAGGCATTTTTTGTTTACCCATAGGCCATCCACAACACTCTAAAACTTGTTGCACTATGAGTTAAGTTTTGTATCCACGTTGAAGCATTGATTCCGAGTAGTCATTTGCAGTGAAGCCATATAGGAGATTGGTTATATGTGCATTGTGCCTATACAAGGAAGTCATATTATAGTTGGTTATGCAGTTTCTGTGCGTTGAGTCATGGCTCCAATCAATTCAGAGAATTCGGTAGGGGTTTAATATGCCTACACGCTTGAGTTTGGTGTATGTCTATTTTTTATGAGCCATATTCATTCTTTGTGCATTGTATTAATATTTTGAATCTCTGATACTAGCTTTGGCAGAGAGGACAAAAAGCAAAAATACATTTCTTGTTATGAGAACACTTTGTTCCTCCATATTTTGTGAATTTTGAATTGAGTGAATACAATAGGGTCAATATTCTATGGATTTAAAAACAGGTAAAGGATTTGATTCTGTCTTCCATTCCGTTCTTGGTTGACACTGTCGGTGAAAGACATGTATTCAAAGGTCGTGTATAGTGCGATATATGTTATGATGCGCGTGTAACCTCCTAAAATCATGTCACAGGTTCGATTAGCTAGAGAAAGAATGGTCACTTGCATTAAAGTGATTTTAACAAGACCTTGTATTTGAGGAATTAAGTCGTCTCCATATTTGCATCAAACATGCAACATAACAAATCTAGTTTCTTATTTTACTCAACACTTTGTTTTCAAGTTATGGTATGTTATCCCCGTTGAAGTCAGTGGCGCATTGATTAAAGATCTCATGTTGTGTGTATGGTTCATTCTTTGCGTGGAATGTTGCGTACACTAAGTTTTCAATGAATTTTGGTGCATGGTTGTGAATTGGTATGTGTGTTAACCAAATTGTGACCACCGTGCCGAGCCTCCTTTGGTAGAATTATCATTCATCTTCTAGAAAGGTCAACCTTTAAAATTTGAAACTTGGGGAATTGTTTTAGATATTAGCAATTTTTTCAATAAATTCAAGGACCCGGCTTAAAAAAAAGATACACAAAGCACCTATTGCTACTTGTTGCACCTTTCCATCGGACTTTTCATCGAACAATTGACTTGTCACCAGACTTGAGATGGCACTTACAGTTCTCCAATATTCATAGATTTTGCTGGTACCCAAGTGTTGTAACGGCTACAACCACCCTCCAAAATTTTGGCTCATACCAATTTCAAAGCCTCCCTTGAGAGTTTCACTTGATGACTATACACACTCGAGTTCACTCCGTGAGATCTTGTGTGTCTTTGCATCCACCTTATTTGTTCATTCCATTCAATTTTTTGCATGCTGGTGTCTAAGTCATGCTTGCGACCATGTTCTTGTTATGCTCAAAGCCTTCGCTTTGTATGTTCTTGTTGTGTTTGCTTTGAAAGCATATGTCGCACTCAGACACGGAGCCACATTCACTATCGCACAGGCGTCGTCTCAACCAATCAACGGTTAATCACGAGTGTCACGCTTGTCACTTGCACCGTTGGTTAGTCATGTTGAACATGTGCGTTTGGATGGTTTGAGTTGTTTTCTCGTCGAGTCATATGAGTGTGTGTTTGTATGATCACCTAAGCATCTTTCAATCGTTCACACACTTAGTCATTTTTGCTGAAGTTCTGATGACCAGACTCCCCTCCAACAGCCTGACCATCACCCTACCATCGACTCGATCAACTATCAACCAAAACAACGTAAAAGCACCAAGCTAGTCTTTTCAAGTTGCACTGCCCACAAGAAATTCAATCAACTCTCATACTGGCCACCTAGACAGTTGGACCCAACAGTCACCCCGAGGTTGACTCCCCTAAAAAATTGTGCAGAGGCCACTGACCTGACTTGATCAGTTGACTGAGGAAACTGCGCAAATAGGCTAGACAGACAAAATTTCTCATCCCTGTCTCCCTTAGAAAATTGCGCATTTTTCCTAGTCAGTCATCCCAACAGTTGGCCAACTGATCATCTCAGAAATTACACAGTTTTCATAAGCAGGCCTTCTCCTACCCAGCAGTTCGCTCAACTCAGAAATTGTGCAGAGATGATTAGCAGGCTGGCTTCTTGGCCTCAGTGCAGTTTCCCCTGCTAGCAGCTCCTAGCAGCAGACTACCAGTTCCCTCATGAAATTGCATAGTTTCTGCTGCTAGTGACCAGGCAGCCAACTTCCAGTTCCCTTTGGGAATTGCATAGTTTTGGCTGCCAGTGACCCCAGCAGCCAACTGCTAGTTCCCTCTGTGAATTGCATAGTTTTGGTTGCGAGTGTCCTAGGTAGTTCCTCCCAAAAACTACGCAATCCTTGCCTACTGATCCTCCTTACAAGCTGACCTGTTCCTCTAGAAAATTGCACAAATTTTGTCTTCCAGACCCTGTTTCCCGCTCGTTTTGGAAACTGTGTAAATCCTGCCTACCTTGCCTTCCTGTAGCCTGGACTATCCCTCCCAAAATTTGCGCAATTTTTCCTTCTAGTCGAGCCAGACCTTTCAGACAGTCACTGTCGAATTGGATTGCCCATATCCATCACTCAGTGACTCTTGAACGATTTTCATCAGCAGTGCCCAGAGCCATCATCTCGCTTCACAACCTTGCTTCGTCTCCCAGTCACCTACATCCGAAATAATCATGTATCATGGTAGACTAGGAGGTTTTGGATTTGATGTCGTCTCGTCATGAGTGACTATAGGTATAGATACACCAATAAACATGGCAAGACAATGAATGGGATGAACGAAGGGAGCACATGCAGAAGGACAGGTTCACCAATGGACGAATGAACAATGCATGCGAAATGATGTGCTCACCAACGGACAAACGAATGAATATGCACCTTCATGAAAAAATGAGCCTGTCAAGCCTTCCAACATGCAAGCAAGGAGCAACATGCCAAAGCTGAAAGCTTCATCAAGAGAACCAAATACCATCAAAGACTCCGGGCACTTCATCATGTGGAGGTGAAGTTGTGATACACCATGAAGACATCCATTACCCAACAACACTGTAGCTCGACATGCATTCCAGTAGCAACACGAATGTACTTGCACTGTCATGTCGAGTCATGTCACCCACATCTCTACTATGGGCTATGTTGTTTATCAATGTGATGTAACGTGGAAGTCCAGGAGACCCACTTTTTGAACAAAGACTCATGTAAGTCGAAAATTCATGGAAGTCAAATGGTCATGAGGGTAGTCGAACAACCACAAGGATCAGTTTCACCCTTGGCTATAAATATCCCCTCATTTACACATGCAAAGGAATTTTCGCCTCATCTCCTCCCACATAGCCAAGAGAGTCTATAATATTTTCTTTGAGGAGTAAGTAGTGGCTCCAATGCCCTGCACTTGGGGTTAGTGATGTATGGTGTAACGATGTGTCTTGGAACTTTTGCTTAATTTAAAAGCTTGCTAATAGGTCAACACATTTTCACACATGTATTGTATTTGTTGTAAGACTAATCTTTAACACTTGTAATGCATGTTGCTTTAACCTGTGTTCTACATCTGAACTATTTCACTTGTTGTAATACATAATCTATTAATGGAAATGTGTTGTATATGTTGTTAACGCTGTCTTGCCCATGTAGACTACTCTCTCGGACATCAGACATACCTTTCACATAAAACTTGCTGTAACAACCGTTGCACTCGTTCAGACTCATCCGTTGAGTGCTGCACGTGTTATCTCACCTTGTATGTTGTGACTACTACATCCGTGTGGACTGCTCCTCTGGAAGCTGTGCACGTCTTGTTGTGTTGTGTGTTCCTAGCTGAGTTGGGACTTCATCCAAACCAACTTGGGACTCACTCCCACCATCTCCCTTTATAGTGAAAGAAACATTGACACAAGTGGCACTTACACTCACCAGGCACACAAACCTCACTTCTCGAAGACAAATCATACCACTCTTCTATGCTGACAAGCAAGAGTTGAGGCAAATTCTTAAGACAATGGAAACCAGGCCATCATACTGGATGGGACTCCCACACCATACGGTGTGACGTCTAATTGGGACTTCATACCGGGGTGATCCCCTGAATGTTGGAGGGTCTAGCACTGTCAACACCAAGCAACAACATGTTGAAAATGGCAACAAGAAATGCTAAAAATATAAGTGCTAAAAATAGCACTGCTATAAATAGCAGTTTGGGTACTAGTGCTGGATTGGGTAACAGGGAATGAAAAATGGAAGTGCTAAAAATAGAAGTTGTATTTTTAGCAGTTCAGGATGGATTCTTATTTTAGTCAGTCCCTGGACTAAACATAGGAAGTAAAATTCGAATTTGATATCAACAAAAGTTTAGAAATTAATTAATTAATTCATCTTGAGTTAATTAGTTAAGGAAAATCAAACTTGAAGTCTATGTGAGGACATGCAACAGTTGCTCCATTAATTGAGGAATTTAACCTTCAGTTAAACAGATAAGGATGAGTTGTAATATTGAGTTGTAATCAGTTGACTTAGTTTAACTTAGTCAAGTCCAGTTAGATTAATTTAATAGTTTGTTAAATTAATGAGAGTTTAGTTAGTTAATGCTTGCATGCATGTAACTACTGTATTTCAGATAACTGAGTATTCACTCATGGATAACTCATGCATGTCAGTTCAGTCAGAGACCCAATTGGGATTAGATGGAGGGATAGTGTACTATCAGTTGCTAGGATATTCCTTGGTGAATATTCCTTGCATGCAGAAGGAATATTATTCCTTATGGATTGCGCAGTTGGACCTGAGGTTACAGTGAGTGTGATGAGGCCAATTCACACATGTGATATCATTGGACCCCAATCAAAACTGCGCAAGGAAATAGGAGACTTGGAGGGCTTAAGGAATATATATTCTATGTCTATTGAGTCTGTGAGTGGTATTGTTTGAGTGCAAACAGAGCAGGATAGCTTGAGAGCTGATTCTTTTTGTAACTTGAACAAGATTTCCACTTGTATGATAATACAGAGTTGGGGTTTTAGGCTGGTGCTTTCCCCAGTGATATATCTTCTGTGTTATGGTTGATTACTTCTCATTCTCAGTTATATTTGTTCATGCTTGATGTTGCTCATGTTTGATTAAGCTTCCGCTAAATTGTTTGTAGAAGTAGATCAAGTGTTTTGCTTTAGTACATTGCATTACCAGGTGATCTATAGTGGGAATTTCTACATGGTATCAGAGCAAAGGTGATCAAGGAAGAACAGTATACAAGCAGGAGAAGTACGAAGTTTGGTTTCTGAATATTGAATTGAGTTCTTATCACATCTATTTCACTGATGGCGTTCAGTGGTTTAAGACTCGAATATGCCCTTGATGGCAGTTCGAATTATATAGCCTGGAAGGATTGCATGGAGGCAGTATTGGAAGATAATGGTCTCAAGGACTTCATTGATCAAGAAGTCCAAAAGCCGACTAATGCTACTCAACTAGCAGAATGGAAAAAGTGTGTGGCTAGAGCAAGGAGAATCCTCCTGGAGGGAGTTCGATATCACATTGTATCGAGCGTCCATGGGAAGGAGACTCCATTTTCGATGTGGAAAACATTGAAATATTTTTATCAGAATAGCGGCAATCACAGGAAGTTGGTGCTGAAGGACAAACTTCGAAAGATCAAATGAAAAAAGGGTGACACAATCTCTACGTTCCTGAACAAGCTCACCACCTGTAGGGATGAGCTTGCAAGTGTAGGGGCCGTGACTGCTGATGACGACATGGTGAGTCTAGCACTCCTCGGTCTTCCAAAGAGCTGGCATAGCTACCAGGACTCGGTTAATGGAAGAGAGAAACTGCCAGATTGGGAACAAATTTGGTCGGACCTAATGCAGGAGGAGATAAGGCAGAGCACTAGGGATGCATCTTCATCAAAGCAAGATGATGAAGAAAATCTAGCTTTAGCGAGTAAGGCTAAGAAAGGGAAAGGGAAGGCATCCCAATCCAAATCTTCTCATGGTGGAAAGAAGGTTGACAAGTTGAAGGTGCGATGCTTTCACTGTCATGAAGTGGGCCATTATGCTATGAATTGTCCACAGAAGAAATCCAAGAAGGGTTCCTGAAAGGGATTTGATGGTGATGCACTAGCTTCACAATTTGAGCTAGATTTCTTGCTTATCACATGCATGGTTTCATCCATGGTGGGATGTGTTTGGTACCTGGACAATGGAGCTTCTTTCCACATGTCGAGTGACAAGAATATTTTCAGTGCATTGGAGGAGAAGGATCTCCAGATGCAGATCGAGATGGGAGATGATGGAAAGTACTGTGTCTCCGGTGAAGGTACAATTGTGTTTCAGAGGGAGCATGGTGCTCCTCTCACCCTATCTGCTGTTAAATATGTACCAGGTTTGAAAAAAATCTTGTCTCTGTTGCTATGCTAGAAGACAAGGGCTATGATATAGTCTTTAGCAAAGGGAAAGTGTTCCTGAGGCGCATCGGCACTGGACAGACCAAGCGAATAGGGATTCAAGTAAAGAATCTCTACAAGCTGGAGGTAGATGACTATGCTGTACTGAGTTCCAAAGCAGAGGTGGTGCAAAGCCAAGATGTTTGCGAGCTGTGGCATAGAAGACTGGGCCACTTGCATCACAGGGCCTTGAAGATCATGCAGCAAATTTACACTGGCTTACCCAAGGGAAAACTGGAGCAAACAAACACATGCAAAGGATGCACCCTGGGTAAGTATGCGAAAGCTTCCTTTCAGGATCGGGATAGTAGAGCTGGAGCAATCCTGGAGTGAGTTCACTCATATGTATGTGGACCATTCTCTACAGCCTCCACTGTTAAACAAACGTACTATGTTATTTTCATTGATGATTGTTCTCGTAGATGTTGGATCTACTTTATGCAAAAGAAGGATCAAACCTTCTTGAGGTTTTGTGAGTTTAAAGCCTCGGTAAAGAAAGAATCTGGGAAGAAAGTAAAAGCCTTGCGTAGTGACAATGGTGGAGAGTATGTTTCCCAGTAGTTTAAAGACTTCTGTGCTGCAGAAGGAATTAAATGGGAACTGATGGCACCTCATAACCCACAACAGAATGGGGTGGCCGAAAGGAAGAACAGATCTATTGTGGGAGCAGCTCGAGCGATGTTGCATGACCAAGGCCTACCACTTCATTTGTGGGCTGAGGCATGCAATACAACAGTGTATCTTCAGAACATAAGTCCTCATCGTGTTTTGGGGATGAAGACACCTATGGAGGCTTTTTCAGGGAAGTGACCAGATGTGAGTCACTTCCGCATCTTTGGATCACCAGTTTTCTGTCATGTGACCAAAGATGCTCAGAAGAAGCTAGACCCAACAACTGAGTTGGGGATACTTGTGGGGTACACAGATACACCCCACAACTATTGTGTGTTTTTGCCTGCCAGTTAGAGGACCGTAGTGCACAGGGATTTGAAGTTCGACGAGCAGAGAGCCATGCGAGTGTCACTTGAGAGGGAGCTCAAGTTGCATGGCGATGAGGAACTTCTAGTTCCAAAGGAGGACGAGCCTCTTGATGATGTGGATCAGCCACATGCAAAGGATCCAGTAGTGGAGACCACCACTCCTGGAGAGTCTTCCAGAGATGGGTGGAAATGCTCGCAGGAAGCTGACAGATTGATGCAGGATGTGAGAGAGAATGTGGGGCACCCATCCTCTTAGCGTAGATAGAGGAGATCTCCTGAGAGATACACTGGCTACATGGCCTTGGTTGGGGAGTGTGTAGTGACTGAACCTTCTTCTATTCAGGAGGCAGTGTAGCAACTAGTCTAGGTTGATGCAATGGTAGAAGAGTACGATTCTATCATGTGGAATAGTGTGTGGGATGTTGTCCCTAGACCTGCAGACAAATCAGTGGTTAGTTCCCGATGGCTTTACAAGGTAAAACAGGTAGTTGATTGCAATGTTGAGAAACATAAGGCAAGGTTTGTTGCTCGAAGTTTCTCACAGGCGGAGGGATCACATGCATCCATACCTCCAGGTAGGAGGTGGGGCGATGTGGAGTGATAGTCCCAAGAAGGCTGGAATAGGGGCAGGATCCTTGAGGTATCCAACCTCTTGTTGGCATTATGATGCATGTGTTGTACTTGATGGCAACCCACTCATAGAAGAACAACCACTTATATATAACTAGATGAATCTACAGAAGAGATATCAGATGTGACAGAATACATGAGATGAAGGACAGCTCAGAGGAATCAGATGACATTTCTCAGTACGACAAGTTAGCTTTGCCATCAAGTCCAAAGGGGGAGATTGTTGGCATTATGATACAAGTGTTGTCCTTGATGGAAACTCACATAGATGACAGATCATAGTGCAGCAGGTCAGTAGCAAAGAGTTGATGATCAGACTACAAAGAATGAAGAAAGAAGAGTATATATGTAGGTTCACTATATACCAAGTCGCGTACATATGCAGGTTATACGCAGGTTCACTATGTACCAAGTCACGTATATATGCAAGTTCGTTATATACCAAGTAGGGTATACATGCAGGTTCACTATATACAAAGACGTGTATACACGCGGTATTGTTGATCAAAGGTCGCGTATGCGTATGCACGCACTTTCATGCACAGAAAAGCGCGTACATGTGGGAAAGATTATTTTTGGGTCCATGGTATTTAGACCTATGGTTTTGGTCCTTGGTATTGCATCTGAAGTGTTGAACCCAGGTATTGGGTCCCTAGTATTGGTTCTCAATGGTTTTGGACCATGGTATTGAGTAAGGCCTAAGACTATAAAAGGAGAAGAAGATCATTAGGCAAAGGCATTGAGAAAGTCTTGAATATCTGATGAAGGATGAGATCCAGTATGCAGGTTATGGGTTCATGATGCATTGCTTGATCTAAGCTAAGGAGGAATCTCAACGGTTGATGGAGAACAAGATCTAAGGATAGATCGGGATCTAATGGCTTGGAATGAATCATCTCTATACGGTTTGATCTTGTTTAGTCTAGATCTGTATACTGACGCATGTAATGTTCTGTAAATGTTATGATCTGGGTATAACTCAAGTTTGGAATAGCTGCAAATCATGAATGAATATTTATAGATGTATACACTGGTTGACTATGATAAAAGCGCGTACATATGCAGGTTAGATACATCTAAGTAGCATATACCATATGAACTATGATGTTTGAAGTTACAGGTGGTTCTTGTTGTTGATGCAAAGTCTGAGTTCTGGTGACTGTTTACTGGTGTCAGTATTCTGCATATTTAGTTTGGTTGATTGTGTTTAGCTTCGGTGTTGATGGATGAGATCTATAATGGATCAGGATCATAATGACTTATCTTTATGTGATCTGATGGACTAGATCTGGTTGCTAACATATGTATTATCCTTGTATATGTAATGATCTTGGTATGTCTAAAGTCAAGAAGTGTAGCAAAGTTATAAGTAAGTAATTGTT
Organism: Pinus tabuliformis; assembly: GCA_031772625.1. Classification (NCBI taxonomy): domain Eukaryota; kingdom Viridiplantae; phylum Streptophyta; class Pinopsida; order Pinales; family Pinaceae; genus Pinus; species Pinus tabuliformis. Next base: position 1,557,097,068 of record CM062804.1, read on the forward strand.
GACATATACACTAGTTCACTTTGGTGAAGTTGCGTATACACGCTGGTTCGACTCTTCCAAGTAGCGTATGCACTCTGATGCATGATTTTTGATGATATAGTTGGTTCTGAATATTGTTGCAGAGTTCAGTGTTCTGCTCTGTGTTCTGGTGACTGCATTTTGTTGACATGGTTTCAGTGATTCAGTATTGGGTGATTCAGAGATTGATGATGCTAGTGTTGATTGATTGTGTGCTTCAATGATATTGATGGGTTCAGTATGAAAATTAGATGAAAAGTGGCCTTCAGATTATGATGTTGTGGTCCATGAGTATCCAGTCTGAAAATTTATGAAACATGGTACCTGGAGGAAGAAAGAGAAGGTTGTAGCCTTCTGTAGGTTGGCACCTACGTACTAGTACATCAGCTAGTACAAGAGCTAAGGGGGTGGTAGCTCCCTTCCAGTAGCAGCTGGAAACGAGTAAAGGTTGGAGCATTTTAGTAGGCCGACACCTACGTACTAGTAAATGGATCGGCTAGTACAAGAGCTAAGGGGGTTGTAGCTCCCTTCCAGGAGAGTCTAAAGAACGAGAGAAGGTTGTAGCCTTCTGCAGGTAGAAGCCTGCGTACTGGTATAAGACTGCACCAGTATAGAACTATTGTAAAAGAAGTTTCTTATTAAAAAGAAGATTGAGACGACTTGTAGCAGGTGGTTTTCACCCACATTAGGTTTCCACCTTACATCATGGTGTTCATGTGTGCTTCTTGTGTGTGATGATCTATTCTATTTTACTACTCCTGTTTACTGTTCATATGGTTAATAATGTTCTGATGCACTCATTAAGGATCAACTAACTGAATCATAAGTTTACTAGATATACGCTTGTTGCATTACACACAGTTGCGTATACACGTGGTTTGCCTTAATTGAAGTAGCGTATATGAATCTTAATATGGAAATGAAAAAGTTATATTGATTTGATAATACTGATTCACCCCCCACTCCCCTTCCCCCCCCCCCCCCCTTCTTAGTATTATTTCCAACACCTCTTTGATTCTACCTTGCTACAGAAGCCCCGATGAGTAGCAAGACTGACTGATTGGGTAGAGACAGATGCCGATGAAGCGGCAAACAGAGCTACAGTGCAGGAGTCCCAGGACTGTGTAGAGCTAGGAGGTTGCAATGGTGCGAGATGCATGGAGTGTTGCAGCAGCTCAGAGGTCAGAGAGGGAGCACTTGTCAGCAACAGGTAGAGCTTCAACATCAGAGTATGTTTCTAGCACAATAGAGAGGTCAGTGGGGAGTTTTTTGTTCCGAGAGTTGCTGGAGCAACCACACTTGGTAGATGTGTTGCATGCAGAACATTCCAGAGGTACAGGATCGGGTTCATGTTGAAGCCTTTCTTGTTGAGAGGGAGTGTTGAAAATGGCAACAAGAAATGCTAAAAATAGAAGTGCTAAAAATAGCACTGCTATAAATAGTAGTTTGGGTACCAGTGCTAGATTGGGCAATAGGGAATGAAAAATGGAAGTGCTAAAAATAGAAGTTCTATTTTTAGCAGTTCAGGATGGATTCTTATTTTAGTCAGTCCCTGGACTAAACATAGGAAGTAAAATTCGAATTTGATATCAACAAAAGTTTGGAAATTAATTAATTAATTCATCTTGAGTTAATTAGTTAAGGAAAATCAAACTTGAAGTCTATGTGAGGACATGCAATAGTTTCTCCATTAATTGAGGAATTTAAACTCCAGTTAAAGAGATAAGGATGAGTTGTCATATTGAGTTGTAATTAGTTGACTTAGTTTAACTTAGTCAAGTCTAGTTAGATTAATTTAACAGTTTGTTAAATTAATGAGAGTTTAGTTAGTTAATGCTTGCATGCATGTAACTACTATATTTCAGATAACTAAGTATTCACTCATGGATAACTCATGCATGTCAGTTCAGTCAGAGACCCAGTTTGGATCAGATGGAGGGAAAATGTACTATCAATTGCTAGGATATTCCTTGGTGAATATTCCTTGCATGCAGAAGGAATATTATTCCTTATGGATTGCGCAGTTGGACCTGAGATTACAGTGAGTGTGATGAGGCCAATTGACACATGTGATATCATTGGACCCCAATCAAAACTGCGCAAAGAAGTAGGAGGCTTGAAGGGCTTGAGGAAGATATACTCTATGCCTATTGAGTCTGTGAACGTTATTGTTTGAGTGAAAAGAGAGCAGGATAGCTTGAGAGCTAATTCTTTGTGTAACTTGAACAAGATTTCCACTTGTATGATAATACAGATTTGGGGTTTTAGGCTGGTGCTTTCCCCAGTGATATATCTTCTGTGTTATGGTTGATTACTTCTCATTCTCAGTTATATCTGTTCATGCTTGATGTTTCTCATGTTTGATTAAGCTTCTGCTAAATTGTTTGTAGAAGTAGATCAAGTGTTTTTCTTTAGTACATTGCATTACCAGGTGATCTACAGTGTGAATTTCTACACAACAACTTTGTGTGTCATTGCAATAGAGCTCTTCATTTTTATCGATCTGCCAAATAATTCTCTTGCTACAATGGATTTTGATTAAAGTTAGTGTTTTTATAGCTTGTGGCATTTTGAATATTTTAAAATAATTTGAACATTGGAGACCATTGAGGTTGGATATTTATTCATTTGAAGAGAGGTTGCAAAACTTTGTTGAGGCCTTTATGTTCCTTAGTCTTTTTCGCTGAGGATCTTTTATGTCACTTTCTACTTCACCTTGAAAGGAAGAGATCTATTTCAAATTTACTTGAGAACTTGAAGCTGACACTTTTATTTGCTGAAGTTTGATTCTTGAGATTGAAAAATGGTCAAACTTGATGATGTATTAGAATTGTTGAATACTCTAATACATTCCACTGTAGATGAGATGATAAACATCAACAAGGACACTCTTTTTGACATTAGAATTTCTCTAGAAAATGCACATAACAAAATATATTTCTTGCAGCTTGAACCATAACTTCAACAAGATGAACTGCAACAACATAGACATCATTTTGAACCAATTTTTATTCAGAACATTGAGACAGACTCCCATCAGCGACAAGAAATGGCAGATGTAGTACCCATTTCAGGAGCAGATGTGCAGAAAGATGTGGAGGTTCAATCTGCACTTCCCAACCCAATTATCAGACCTTGGGAAGAGATTGTCAATAATGGAAACATAACCGGTCTTGGATATGACAAGAATGTTTCCTTTCATATTCTGGACTATTCCAAGCCAATCCAATTTCAGAGTCCTAGATTTCTTCATGATAGTTCATATTCACCTGTTCCTACTCCTCCTTCACAACAACAAATTTGAAGATGCCAACATTGTGACCAAGTTGGCCATGTGAAAGATCATTGTTTTTATCTTCATCCGTGTAAGCCTTGTGGTCACCACACTCATTCTTCAAACAACTAATTCAAAAACATGCCTCCTGCAAGAACAAATATTCACCTTGGGTGGATCGTTTATTGGCAATGGGATTCAACAACCAAGAAGATATTTCGCTCATACAATAGAGTTTGTTCTCAAGTTTTGAAAACTATTGCAGTTGTGTTTCCCTCATCTTCTCACCTTGTATCTGAAAAGGGGGGAATTGATGGTCATATACAAGTTTAAAAAATGCATCAAGCGTGCCTGAGCCACAACCTAAACTTGTTGCCTAAGCCTACAACCAGAGACATGCACACCTAGATTCAGAGTTGTAGCTAGAGACACAAAAGCCCCTGAACATGCCTTTGGTTGGTGGTCTTCCTTAAACCACCACAAGTTGCAGACCTCTCTTTTCTAGGTTGATGGTCTCCCTCTCTAAAACATTAAGGAGCACTTCCTCTAGCAGAAGACTTCAACTTCTTGCCAACTTTGGAAGAGTTCCGAGAATCACACTAAGCATTCCTTTGGTTGGTGGCCTTAAACCACCGCAGATTGTAGACCTCCCTTTTTCCAAGTTGAAGGTCTCCCTCTTCAAAGCATTAGGGACACTTCCTCTAGCCTAAGATTTCAGCTTCTTGCCATATTTGGAAGAGTTCTAGGAACTGCACTAAGCATTCGAGTGTTGGTGGTCAACCTTAAACCATCGCCAGTTGAAAACTCGAGTTCTCCCACCTTATGCCATCATCTTAGAGAGCACATTCAACTTATTTCTATCATGCATTATTTTATTTTTGTATTAGAGCTCTCTTCTTGGAATCGTATATACCCCTTCAGATTAAGGGAGGGAATGGTGGACACCTAATCTGCTAAGGGTTGGTGTGGAATGTGAAAAATCACCATTGTCTAAGATACCACTTCGTAGATGAAGACTAAGGGTCACAAGAATGTAATATAAATGTACATCTTTGTTAATAGAAATGTATTCATGTTTACCCTATTAGGTTGTCCACTATTCTTGTGTGTTTAACAAAATAAATAAGCCCTTTAAGTAAACCCTTTAAAAAAACAAAAAAAACACACTCTAATTAAGAAAATCATTTCGAACTAGGGAGTCGACTAAAATATGATTTGATTATAATTATTGGAATTGGTGACCTCCTTGAAGATATGAAGGTCATTTAATATTTATTTAAAGAAAAAAAGAGAGACGATGACCGCCTAAAGACATAAAGACCCTAGTAGGTGATAAGAAACCGGCAAGGGAATTACAAGATATTTTTTACGCAAAGGTGGTGGGGAGAAGGGTTTTAACTTGTGGGTAACAGAGCCCATTGGTGGATTTTCTAGGGGTGTTAGAGGTTCTTTTGTTAGGAATGGGAAGCGAAGAAAATACAAAGAAGCCACAAAGAAGAGAACTGATCACTAGAGTGAGTCTGAGGGACAATTCAATGGAAAACCTGGAAAGTTGAGCATTGTTCTTGGAGTTTTGGGCTTGGGGGCTAGAAGACTTGTATCTCTAAGTATTCTAAGTCGAGGAATAGGAGAGGTCAATCCCAAATAAGAAGGGAAGAATTGGTCGTTTTGGTAACAAAAGTAGAGGACTCAGAGCAATGTTAGCCAAGGATCAACATCATATGGAGGTATGTACATGCATTTAATTTAATAAATTGCATGAAAAATTTGCTTCTCTGATTGAAATATAATTATAGACCCTACACATAGTATCAGAGCAGGATTCAAACTCTTTTTGACCTTAAAGGCTTTACACGGGATAAGTAATTGGTTTATACAATTTAAATATGTAATCTAGAACTTGACTACTTGAATTCAATCTAGAACCACAGTTGGATGGCATCCCAATCACCCTGACTTCGTACCTTTTCCCTAGTCTAGACCACCGCATGCCAAATGATAACTCCCAATTAAAAAAAAATAAATCTAAAACATAAATAGGTGCATCTACAACTTTAACGTCAAGAAAATGAGCTTCCTCCACTTTCTGGGTCATAGAATGAAGTGTTAAGGTTACGATCTGTCAGCAACATTGTCATGGATTTCTACCACTAACATATCCACTTCTTTGTGTGCTTTCATCTTGTTCTAGCTTTGGGCTTTGATTAGATAAGCGATTTAAGAGTTTCCCTGTTATATCCTTGTATACTTTAATGAGGGATTTTGAACAACTATCCTATTGTGGTTCATGAATACATTTTTAAGTGAGTCATCCACTTTTATGTCTTATACACCATTCAAGGGTGTGTTAAAATCCATAGAATCAATTTGAGAATACAAAGTTAGGCATATTCATGTGTTGTAACAAGGTTAAAAGAACAAATAAATCTCTTTCTGAAGCATCCTTGTGTTCCCTCAAACACAACATTTCGTAGTAATTTAGTGTTTCCACACTCCTCGTGATGGTAATATGGAACAAGAATTTCAATTTGGTGAAATCTCTTTTGTATTGTGGGGACTATATTAATTAGCGTAGGTGCATCAAGAACAGGCTAAAGAAATTTGCCTGCCTAAAATTGATTGCTTAGCGATTTATGTATCATGTCAACAAATCTTTTATGGTATCTACGCAACTTGACACCACAAATACATTTCATATGTTGATGAGAGGACAGGATAACAATATTATTTTGTTGCATTCGTTGGGCTATTCGATGCAAAATCTTTTGATTGATATGTGTGTCGTAACTATTTATGAGGCGAATCTCGCCATGCTGCAATAGTCCAGAGAAGTAGAGACACGCAGATGGTCTTGAAATTGCAAAATACACTCCACCTTCACTACGCAATTTTCACTGTACGCATGGTCGTAGTCCAAATTTTGTTTTTGCATTTTTTTTCCTCAGCATTTTTATAATTTTAAATCTAAAGAATCATAAAAAAATAAAAAAAAATCTACAATTTAACAAAAATGTGTATCATCAAATTAAAAATTAAATAATAGCCAGACTTTATCATATTAATATTCTAAAAAGTGGTCACTTACATCCATATATTTTTATAAAACCATATAAAAATTAAAACTAAAATTGTATAATGTGTACCATCAAATTGAAAAAAATAAATAATAGCTAGACTTTATCATATTATTATTCTAAAAAGTGATCACTTACATCCATACATTTAATAAAACCATATAAAAATCAAAATTAAAATACAGTAAGTAGACTTTATCATATTAATATTCTAAACAATGATCACTTACATTCATATATTTTCATAAAATAATATAAAATTAAAATTATTTCATATATTTTCATAAAATAAAATAATATAAAATTAAAATTATTTCATATATTTTCATAAAATAATATAAAATTAGAATTATTTTAAATTAGGTAAGTTTTGATAATTATACATATTATCATATTAATATTCTAATGATCACTTACATTTATATATTTTTATAAAATAATATAAAATTAAGATTATTTAAATTATGTAAGTTTTGACAATTATACATATTAGGTATGTTTATTTTAGAATGTGACTCTTAGAATTTTAAATTAATTATCAATAATTATGAGACGCTTAGTAAGAATTTTTTTAGTAAAGATGTATCATATAAATATGAGTTATGATTTTTGGGCATGTAGTTTTAGTAAGTCATAGTATTAACATGTGGTATTGTAACAAAATCTATTTATAGGTTAAGAATATCCATACTAAACTTATTCAGAAAGCATAATTACATATTGGCTTAAAACATGAGTTAATGATGTTGAAAAATGTATCTATGCTCGGTCTTCATAATTGTCTATGTATTTATATCATTGTATATTTATTGTAGAAGGTGAAAAAGAAGAAAAAGGGAATTATTGTTAAGCATGAGTTTCATGCTTTTTTATTTGTCTTGTAGGTCAAAGCATGCATTTCATGCTTCTAGGGGTTTGTCATGAGTCAAAAGATTTGTTGTTTTCATATGTATTAGTGTTGAAATATGGCAACAAGAATATTCCAATTTAATTTTTCCTTGAAGTAAATTGTGAATTAAAATCGAATTTAGTCTTAATAGCTACTTGGAAATAATTAATTAATTTATTTTAAATTAATTAGTTGGAGAAATTCAAGTTAGAAGTCTTTCTGAAGTCATGCAAGAGTTATCCCTTAAATTAAGGAGATAAGATTGAGTTATATTTAAGTTGTAATTAGTTAACTCAGTTTACTGAGTTAAGTCTAGTTAAATTAGTTCCAAACTGTTTAAGGAACTAATAGTCAGTTAACAGTTAGTTGATGCATTAATGCACTCAACTAGTGCTACTCCAGTTAGCTGAAGATTCCCTCATCAAAAACTCATGCATGTCTATCATGAGAAAGACCTAGTTGAGATTAATGTTCAAGGACAATGTACTATCAGTTGCATGTGTTTTCTCATGGAGAAAACTCATGCATGCAGTCAAGGTTTCATCCTTGAGGATTGCGCAGTTTTGAAGGCTTGGTTTTCCACTTGGTAAAAGCCTAATCATCCACAAGGAACAGTGCAAGGAAATAGGAGCTTGGAGGGTAGAGAGGAAGGCTAGAGAGAAGCCAAGATTGCCTTCGAGCATCTGTGAGGATTGTACTGAGAGCTGGCTAGCTGTGAGAGCTAAGGCTTTGTATAATTCCTATGTATTTCCACCATATAAGATAATACAATAGTGTGGGGTTTTGTCTGAGACTTTCTCCAAAAGTATTTTCATGTGTATTGTGCCATTGATTCTTCTTCTTCTGGTTATATTGTTCAACTCGATCTTTAAGCTTCCGCAAATTGATAGTAGAAGTAGGTTATAATATTCTGATTTGATTTATATTGCATTATCGGGTTAACCTATAACAGATTTTCTACATGGTATCGGAGCTGTGAACAGTATATTGAGAAGAGAATTCGAATTTTGAATTTTAGGGTTCCAGGTGCAAATCGAATTCATATCATACTTCAAGGTTGGCCAATGGTGTTCTATGGATTGAGACTCGAGAATGCCTTGGAAGGTAGCTCAAATTACATAGCATGGAAAGATAGAATGGAGGCTGTATTAGAAGACAATGGCTTGAAGGAATTCATTAATCAAGAAATCCCAAAGCCAACTTCAACTAATGCACAAGATTTGGCTGAGTGGAAGAAGTGTGTGGTGAAGGTGAGACGGATCATCCTTGAGGGACTTCGATACCATATTGTCTCGAGTCTCCATGGGAAGGATACTCTATTTTCAATGTGGAAGACATTCAAGGATCTCTACCAAAACAATAACAACCAAAGGAAATTGGCGCTTAAGGATAAGCTTCGAAGAATCAAGATGGAGAAGGGCGATACTATTTCCATATATCTGAACAAGCTCACCACCTGCAAAGATGAGCGTGGCAGTGTGGGAATAACTACTGCCGATGATGATATGGTGAGCCTCACCCTCCTTGGCCTTCCAAAGAGTTGGAATAGCTAATAGGACTTTGTGAATGGAAGGGAGAAACTACTGGATTGGGAACGACTATGGTCGGATCTTATGTAGGAGGAGATCAGGAGGAGCACACGAGATGGTTCTTCATCCAAGAATGATGATGAAGAAAATCTGGCATTAATAAGTAAGGCAAGGAAAGGGAAGGGGAAGGCTTCCCATTTCAAATCGAATTCTTCTCATGGAGGGAAGAAGGGTGACATGTCTAAAGTAAGATGCTTTAATTGTCAAAAGATGGGACATTGTGCGAATAATTTCCCATCGAAGAAGTCCAAGGGATCCTCGGAAGGATCGGAAGGTGAGGCATTAGCCTCTCAGTTCGAAATGGACTTTATCCTCATCACATGCATGGTGTCATCGATGATGGGTTATGTCTGGTATCTTGACAGTGGAGCCTCATTCCACATGACCAGTGATAAAAAATTATTCAGTGCCTTGGAGGAGAAAGACCTCAAGATGCACATAGAGATGGGTGATGACGGAAGGTATAGTGTTTCAGGAGTGGGCACGGTTGCTTTTTAGAGGGAGCATGGAGCTCCTCTCACCTTGACAGATGTGATGTATGTTCCTGGACTGAAGAAGAACTTGGTATCGGTCACGATGTTGTCTTCGGTAAAGGAAAGGCGTTCCTAAGACACATAGCCACGGGTCAGACCAAGAGGATAGGGATGCGGGTGAAGAATCTCTATAAACTAGAGGCAGATGATTGTGCAAGACTAAGTATGAAAGTAGAATTGGTGCAAAGCCAAGACATTGGCGAGTTGTGGCACAAGCGGTTGGGCCATTTGCATCATGGGGCTTTGAAGATAATGCGACAGATATCTACAAGACTTGCCAAAGGTAAACTCGAGCAAGTTGACACATGCTAAGGTTGTACCTTGGGAAAGTACACCGAGTCTTCCTTTCATGATCGAGATAGTTGAGCAAAGGCTATCTTAGAGAAAGTTCATACTGATTTGTGTGGACCATTCTCGACGACATCCACAACGAAGCAAAGGTAATATGTGGTTTTCATTGATGACTATTCTAGTAAATACTGGATTTATTTCATGCAGAAGAAGGACCAAACCTTCACAAAGTTTGGTGAGTTCAAAGCTTTGGTCAAGAAAGAGTCAGGGAAGAAGATCAAGGCCTTGAGAAGTGACAATGGTGGAGAATATTTCTCTCAAGAGTTTAAGGAATTCTGTGCAGTGGAAGGAATTAAACGAGAGTTGACAACACCTCATAACCCACATTAGAATGGGGTGGCCGAGAGGAAGAACAGAACTATTGTAGGGGCAGCACAGGCAATGCTGCAAGACCAAGGCCTATCACTTCACTTGTGGGACGAGGCATGCAACACAATGGTCTATTGTAGAATAGAAGCCCGCATCACATACTTGGGATGAAAACGCCAGAGGAAGCTTTCTCTGATAAGAGACTAGATGTGGGTCACTTTAGGATCTTTGGCTCATCGGTATATTGCCATGTGACAAAGGATGCACGGAAGAAGTTTGAGCTGATAGCAGAGTTGGGGATATTTGTGGGGTACACTGATACACCTCATGACTATCGGGTGTACTTTCCTACCAGTTAGAGGAGAGTGGTTCGCAGAGATCTCAAGTTTGATGAGTAGAAGGCCATGCGAGTTTCCCTTGAGAGGGAGCTCCAACTACAGGCTGTGGAGGAACTATTGGTTCCTAAGGAGGAGGAGCCTTAGACAGATGCAGAGCAGCCGCATGCATAGGTTCCAGGAGTGGAGACATCCACTCAAGCAGAGTCTTCCAGAGATGGATGGAAGTGCACAGGAGAAGCTGAGAGATTGTTGGAGGATGTGAGAGAGAATGTGGTAGCACCATCTTCTCAATGCAGACAGAGGAGGTCACCTGAGAGGTACACTGGATACATGGCCCTTGTTGGGGAATGTGTTGAGACCGAGCCATCTTCCTTTGAGGAAGCAATGCAACAACCTATTTGGGTTGATGCTATGGTGGAGGAGTATGACTCCATAGTTCGTAATAGTGTTTGGGACGTGGTTCTGAGACTGGAGAACAAGTCAATTGTGAGTTCCCGTTGGCTTTACAAGGTAAAACGAGCTGCTGATGGTAGTGTGGAGAATCATAAGGCAAGATTTGTTGCCCGTGGCTTTTCACAGTTCGAGAGGATCATGTTGCTGTAGTATATTTCGACAGAGGAGCAAGATGCTGACATTTTGACAAAGGCATTGTCAAAGTGTAAATTCTAGAACCATAGAGACAGGATCGGGGTGACAGATAATCCCTTTCTTGTTGAGAGCGTGTGTTGAAATATGGCAACAAGAATATTCCAATTTAATTTTTCCTTGAATTAAATTGTGAATTAAAATCAAATTTAGTCTTAACAGCTACTTGGAAATAATTAATTAATTAATTTTAAATTAATTAGTTGGAGAAATTCAAGTTAGAAGTCTTTCTGAAGTTATGCAAGAGTTATCCCTTAAATTATGGAGATAAGATTGAGTTATATTTGAGTTGTAATTAGTTAACTCAGTTTACTGAGTTAAGTCCAGTTAAATTAGTTCCAAATTGTTTGAGGAACTAATAGTGAGTTAACAGTGAGTTGATGCATTAATGCACTCAACTAGTGCTACTTTAGTTAACTGAAGATTCCCTCATCAGAAACTCATGCATGTCTATTATGAGAAAGACCCAGTTGAGATTAATGTTCAAGGACAGTGTAATATCAGTTGCATGTGTTTTCTCATGGAGAAAAATCATGCATGCAGTCAAGGATTCATCCTTGAGGATTGCGCAGTTTTGAAGGCTTGTTTTCCACTTGGTAAAAGGCTAATCATCCACAAAGAACAACGCAAGGAAATAGGAGCTTGGAGGGAAGAGTGGAAGGCTGGAGAGAAGCCAAGATTTCCTGTGAGCATATGTGAGTATTGTACTGAGAGCTGGCTAGCTGTGAGAGATAAGGCTTTGTATAATTCCTATGTATTTCCACCATGTATGATAATACAATAGTGTGGGGTTTTGTCTGAGACTTTCCCCAAAAGTATTTTCATGTGTATTGTGCCATTGATTCTTCTGATTCTGGTTATATTATCCAGCTCGATCTTTACGATTCCACAAATTGATAGTAGAAGTAGGTTATAGTATTCCGCTTTGATTTATATTGCATTATCGGGTTAACCTATAACATATTTTCTACAATTATACCCTTCTTGGTCTATTTGTATTGAGAAAGAAAAAATATTTCGAGTCAAGAAAGTTAGATTTTCCTCCAAGACCAAGTCGGCCCTACTTGTGACAAGTCAACCTTGATGTGGCTATTCGACCTATTGGAAAAGGTATATATTGGAGAATACTTTAACCTTTTTGGACACACATCATCAAACAATTTCAATCTGCAATATAATAAAGTGCAAAGGTAGAAGAAAGAGAAGGAGTAGCCCTAACGAAGTCAAAGATTTGAAATTTATCTTATTGCAACTCCCACGTGCGAGTTTTCTAGGGTTTTTGGGAAAATTGCAAGTCCAAAGTTGTAGGCCAAAATTGCAGACCTGAAGTGGAGGCCAAAACCTTGATTGAGATAGAATTTTGAAGCATTGACCTTCGTTGACTTTTGGAAGCCTTGTCTTGTTTGGAGAGAATTATTTGGAGGGCTGACTTGGTGCTTGGAGGGAATCTTTGTCTTGGTCTAGAGGTCTTGGATGTCTCATTTTGACTTGGTTCTATAAGAAGAAGATAATTTTGACTGGGTTTTCCCCTAGGAGAGGGGTTTTTCCTTGACTGAAAGCCTACATACTTTCTATTGTTTTTGTGATATTCATGCTCTTTATGGTTTGATAGTTGCTTGATGAAAATAAGACATAAGAAGATAATATAATTCAAATATATCACAAGCTATTATCAAAGTAAGAAAATATTTTCTTCCTTTCGATTTTCTAACAAATAATACATATATAGAAACATGGTGTGGATTAGAATTAGATGACAAGGGTTTATATATATGTTACTAAAGTGATATATATTGGTTATATATATGTTACTAAAGTGATATATATATATATATATATATATATATATTGAATTCTTATTGAATGTTAGAATGTCTAATGTGTAGAGAATATAAATATTTAAAAATATATACATAATAGTCATGTATCACAAATTCTTACCTACATAAGATGACACCTTTATAACACCTGCATATTGATAGACATTGAGGAAATTAAAGTGAAATCATTAGTAACACATTCCACAAATTGTAATATTGTAAGGAGGTGGTAGGTAATGTTACAAACACTATTTATTTTGAATTATATATATATTCTAAACCATAAAGATAAATATCAATATTATACAATGTATTTTCATATACCTGCGTTTGTATTATCCACATATAAATATAAAATTTGATACATGCATATGTCTATAGGTTGACTCGAGATTATATTCTTATTCACATACATTTTTTATTAGGCTACATTTCAAGCATATATATATATATATATCTATATATATATATATATATATATATATATATATATATATATATATATATATATATATATATATATATATATATAGATATATAATATGAGAATTTAAGTGCTACAACATGATTATATATGCACAATAGTCTTTGTACATAATAAGACATGTTGAAATAACTAAACATCATAAGGAGGAATTCATAGAGGAATCATGTGGATAGAGTGCAACATGGTAGCATTATTAAAGAAATATCATTGAACAACATTTGTTAAATATTATAAACATTGAGCTAAAACTATTAATAAACAAATCTTGATGAAATATAAAGACCGACACAATATGATAAGTATTGTTACACATTGTTACATATTAAAATAAATTACCCTTCAATTTAGGACAAGAAGGTAATAATACCACCCTCCTTAACACCAATATTAGTAATGTTAGGGTCCAAGGTTTTAGAGATCAAATATATTTGTCTTTATCCATTCATTTTTAGTTTTTGAACAACAATTTAGCCTATGAGCTACTATTGTTGCCATAGCCTAAAAGTCACTGTCTTACATCCTTGCAAGTATTTCATAATGGATCCATAAAGATAAAGAAAAACTTGAAGAGAGTCTGACTCAAGGAGAAGGTCATGGGGTCATATGCTCATATAAATTTTTATAGGGTTCGAAAGGTTATGTATCATTGATCACTAGTCAGAATCTTGAACAAACAATTAAATCTTGGATCATTTTTAAGGTTTTGTTGAGTTTGCTGTTGAGTATGGTTCATTAGCCCATTCCACCATTTATAACTCATGTTTCCCCCTTCATATAACCCTATTATACATTTTTCATTCATATATCCTTTCCATATATTATATTACCTAAAATTCCTTCCATACACCACCCCCCTACATATACATTTATATTTAATATCATATCCATATACACACTCCCTCCTAATTCCACTTCTCATCATTACCACCTACATTCATAAACTCACCTCTCATCATTATCATTATTTGTATGACACCCTCACAACTCATGACTACCATTTTCCTTACATGACCATAATTACCCTCTTCAGTTCATACTCATGATCAAAACAAAGCAAAAAGGTGCACTTCCAAAATCTCTCATAGCACCCTCATTTCTCTCTCCAATTTGCAATTAGCGCTCTTCACTAAGGGAGGATGATAGTCATATATCTCAGGGCCAAAAGTATCTTGGCATAGGTTCGAAGGCAGGTTTTTCAAGTGGGAGAAGGTTGCTACACACTTGCTGCACAAAATTCCAAGTCACATAGTCGCTGCACAAACTAGGATTAGTCAGTTTGGAAGTCTATAAGCTGGGAATTGAGCAATTAAAGGATTCTACACCAACAAACCATCATGTAAAGTACACCCATCTACTTAGTTTTGTTAAAAACCATCAAAAACCATGCCAAGCATGGAGGTCTGCTACACTTGCTACATAATTTCCTCTGAATCTGACTGTTTTGGTCATCCTTTTCAAAATAGCTTTATAACCAAGTGGAGCCGAATTTAGAAAAATAGAGAGAGTATTTTCTCAAGAACGGGGCAAAGAACAATAACCTCTTCCAGTTTATGTACAGGTATCATAGACTAGGAGTTTTGAATGCATCTTTAAGGCACATATTTCAGACTGTCTATTCCCCTGTTTTAGTCATGGTTTTGTAGAGCTGTTTCTAAGGAGATTGGGAAGAATTTGAAGAAAATGAGAGAGGTTTATCTCCAGGACAAGTTCATCTACAATAAATGCCTTCATGTTTTACACAAGCTCTACCATTTTGGAGCTAGAGGTGTTTCTTTGAGGTCTATTTTTGTAGTTTTTGTTAGAAAAATTATAAAAATTTTGGAATTTGGTTTTAGATTGTGGAAATTCATGGATATTTTGAGGCAGCCATTTGTTAGAAGGGGGGTGGATGAGTGCGTTGCTGAGTCAGGATCTGTGTAATCACCGAGTAGTCATCCAGGTGTATTCCTTTTCATGGAAATTCATGCCAACAGGGCATACTACTCATTTGTTGTGCATAGATTTGGAAAATCAGTATTGTTTCGTGTTTTTTGTGTCAAAAAACATGGTTCGATGATCACAATGATTTTATGGATTTGGATAGTTTTTTGAATAGGATAGTGTGATAAGGTTTAGTGATTTTTTTTTTTTTTTTTTACATTAGAAGAAAAATACTCTCCATATGTTAATATTACTGCTTTTGTGATCAATTCGATCCACCTCATGCATCAAAGATGTGTTGTATCTAGACATGAGATTTTTGAAGATGTAAGGCTATATAATACCTAGTGATAAAAGTTAGAAAGGGTTGGATATTATTGTGAACTGTTTCATACATATTTGTGTTGTGATCTTTTATTAATGATAATGCTTAATGCTGAAGTTATTCAAATTAGAATTGTAGAGATACTTGTGGTATGATGCTTCGAAATTGTTCTTCTCTAGTGTATTTGTCATCCTTTTCATTTTCTTTTGCAATCTTTTATGGGTATAATAAATAAGTTGTATTAGAATTCAACTTACATTGCTCTAATTTGGTTGTGTTTAAATGTTTCTGTTGCAAATGAAATATGTTACACCTTTATTCTTTGTGTGTTCCTCTTAATACTTGATCATGAATATACAATAACAGATGTTTACCTGTTTCTGTCGCAAGTGAATGAGTATCTCTTTATTTATCTCCCACTATACTACAATTTATTGTCTATTTCGAAGTATGTGCCGAAACAGGCCTCTGTGCATGAAATTGGTTGGTATATGCATAGGCATCACAAGCTAGTAATTTTCTGATCACAAGTACCCATATCCTAGAAACCTTCATCAATTTCCAACAGATATTATAAACCCCTTCAAATCTTGTCTTTGTGTGCTTCATAGTATAAAAATATTTGTTCTTCTTAAGTGAGAGAGTCCCCTCCAGTTGGAAAGGATCAGTTTCCAACCTAGAGTGGTTAGTGGTTACCTATGGGATACCTTCCCTCAAAATTAAGGGATTTACAGAGTGCTAACAAGTAACACCCACCTGCAGGTAATAATAGTAGAAAACCTATGCCCTTATACGAGCTTGAGTTTATGATGTTATATTTCTTGAAATAAGTTTGCACCTCAAGTACTCATAATAATTTTTATGTGACCAGAACAAGCTGCAATGGTAGAGACATGTTGACGACAAGGCAGACTAGCAACAACACCACCACTGGTGCCACCACTGTCGCTACAACCAAAAACACCATAATCATTAATTTCTTCGACACCTGAGCTATTCATTATAATGTGCTCATTGGAAGCAATCATGGAAACACTAAAATGGACGCGGACAACCACTACCGAGGAAGAGTGACCTTAATTTTAGGAAGGAAACCCATAGGGATATAAGGGATCATATCATAGACAACCTCATGAGTACATTTATAGGGAGCTCCAAAGGATTAAGCTCCCATAATTTTCAGTGAGGCGACCCGGAGAATGTGCTAAAGCATGGTTGGAAGGAATGACAAGATGTTTTACACTAAAGGAATATGCCTCTACCTCCAAGACAAAGATCACTATATTTCAACTAAGAGGAAGTGCTTTAATTTGGTGGGTGAATCTAGAAAAAGAGTTGCATCTCACATTAGAAAAATTTCCATGGGAATTATTTAAGGAAAAATTTCGCTCAAAATACTTGCCACCCTACTTTCAAGAGTAACAGGGCAGAGCCTTTCATGCATTAGTCCAAGGTAACAAAATAATGGATGAATATGAGATGAGGTTTATGGAACTTGTAAAATATGTCCCCTAGCTAAATGAGGATGAAAGCTAAGCTCAGTGTTTTGTGTATGGATTAAACCCTTGAAATAGGGTCATGGTCAGAATGTTGAGGCCATCTTTAGTAGCGGAGGTAGTTGAATGTGTCTGTTATGTAGAGGAGAATCTATTGATTAAAAGGTACATCAAGCCAATGAGATCCCCACAACTAGGATTTCTAGGGAAACCCCCCCAAAACTTCTTCAGGGGAGGTAATTCGAGGTCATCTCCTTATGGTAATAAGTTTACTCTAAGGGGAGTAGGAGCAAGGACTCCAATGGAAGCTAATGTGGTATTTGCAGTTTCATAACATTCTAACATGAGACAATGGAACTCTCGAGGAAATTTCAATAGAGGAAGAAGCATGTGGGGAAGGAACTCTTTTTCAAGAAACTCATAGAATAACACAAGGGGATCACCATAGGTTGATTATTGGGGATGTGGAGAACCTCATTTCTGGCATGATTTCCTAATGGATTTATCAAGTTTTGTGTATAGGAAGGAAAAGAGTCCTCATTTTCCAAACCAATCATAGAATCCATGCAACAACCAACAATAACCAGGTAGAATATCAATCCAATGTAGTGGAGTCATCAGGTAAAATTAACAATATAAAACTCAAAATCTTATATTATTCTGGTGTTATTATTATTTTAATTTCTTCATATGCATTAGATAAATGTAGGTTGGAAGCACACAAGAAAAATGATTTTAGACAGGTAAATATGGCTTCAGGGGAACTACAGTTAGTAGAGTAAAGTGTTGAGGAATGTGTGGTTGATTTAGGAGTCTGTTCAACTAAGTTAAAAGTATATGTCACTACCTTAGGAACTTATGACCTCATCATAGGGATGGATTGGTTGGAAAATCAAGAATCTTGGGTGAGATATTATGGGAAGAGAATTATCTGGATAAATGATGAGGGAGGGTTAATCCAAATCCAAGGTATTAAAAAGAAGGTATATTTATGCTTCATCTCAATAATGCAAAGGTATATTTATGCTTCATCTCAATAATGCAAATGAATCGTTGCCTAAGAAAAAATTGTCAAGTATATGCAATAAAGGAAGTAAGCAAGGAAAAGGGACCATCACTAGAGTAATATCACGTGTTGCCCAAATTTCTGGATGTTTTTCCAAAGGAACTACCAAGATTACCTCCTAAAAGGGAGCTTGATATTAAAATAGGTTTAAAGCCTAGAACATAACCAATCTCCAAGACTCCCTATAGAATGACGGCTCCAAATATTTAAGAATGGAAAATAAAATTGAAGGAGTTATTAGAATTAGGACTCATTTGGCCCAGTATCTCACCTTTGGGTTCACGTGTAATTTTTGTCATGAATACAGATGGTTCCTTGCAGCTCTATATATACTATTGAGACTTAAATCAAGCTATATAAAAGAATAGGTATCAAATGACTCGAATTGATGATCTCTTCGACTAAATGAAAATGGATTCTATATTTTCAAAAAATTATTTATAGTCTAGTTATCATCAATCAATAATTAAGGATAATGATGTCCCTAAGACTACATTTCAAACACGCTTTAGGAATTATGAGTTCACAGTGGTGCCATTCGGGTCGACTAGTGCATCCACAGTATTCATGAACCTTATGAATTATTTTTTCCATAAGTATCTTGATCGCTTTGTAAAAGTCTTCCTGGATGATATTCTCATCTATTCCATGATAACGAGCTTGAAGAACACTTACGAATAGTACTATCATGCCTAAGGGAGCACTAGTTATATGGAAATTTGTCAAAGTGTTATTTCTTTCAGAAGGAGATTCATTATCTAGCCTAGTCACATCATATCTGGTGAAGCGATCTCCATAGGTCCTAAGAAGGTAAAAGAAATCATGGATTGCCCAATACTAAAAAATGTGCATGAAGTTCGTAGTTTTATTGGTTTATCAGGATACTATCGAAGGTTTGTAGACGAGTTCTCAAAAATTGCAAATCCTTTCACAGCCGTCCAACACAATGATATGAATGGACTAAGGAATGTGACATTGCATTCATTGAGATTAAAATATTATTGATCAATGCACCAATATTATGAGCACCTGACATGGACAAGGACTTTATTGTATGTACCAATGCATTCAAGTAGGGATTAGGTGTAGTATTAATGCAAGAAAAATAAGTAATAGCATATGCCTCTAGGAAGTTAAATCCTCATGAGGAACTCTACCCCACACATGATTTAGATTTGGTTGTTGTAGCGCTAGCTTTAAAAATATAGAGACACTACCTTATAGGGAGAAGTTTTGTGCTCAAAAGAAATCATCAAAGCCTAAAATACTTGTTTAACCAAAGGGAATTAAATGCTAGGCAAAGATGATGGAGTGAGTTCTTAAGTGAATATGACTTTGGAATTTCATACATCAAAGGGAAGGAAAATTTAGTGGCAAATGCCCTAAGTAGAAGGCCAAGGATCTTTTCCTTTATACCCATTAGGGTAAACTTGAGGGAGCGAGTGTTAGAACATATCTTAGAGGATAATTGGTATTTAAAAATAAAATATGGGATTCAAAGTTAAAATCCAAGAGAACCTATGTTTTAAGGATATGAGCTAGAGAATGATGGACTATTATGATTCTAAGGAAGGATGTATATCCCTGATATTGGAGATATCTGCAACACCATATGCAAGGAAGCCCACAAAGCACTTTATTGTGTGATTCCTGGTGTAAATAAAATCTATGTCGACAAGAGGAAACTATTCTTTTGGGGAGGCATGAAGTGTGATATTGTCCAATTCATTGCAAAATGTCTTGAATGTCAGCAGGTGAAGGTCAACCATCATTACCTAGTGGGGCTCCTACAACCACATGATGTTCCAATGACTAAGTGGGAGGTGATTTCTATGGATTTGGTTGTAGGAATACCTCTTACCCCATAAAAGCACAATGTCATTTTGGTCATAGTAGATAAACTAATGAAAAGTGCTCACTTTTTTCCTGTAAAAGATACTTATGAAGTTGTTGACATAGCTTGGGTATTTATAAATGAATTTATTAGGTTCCATGGAGTTCCTAATAAGATCTAATAAGATAGGGATTCATGAGTCACTTCAAGGTTCTGGACTTATATGCAGTTTGCTTTCAAAACCCAAGTTAATTTAAGTACGAGTTATCACCTTGAAAAAATTAGGCTCATTGTGATTCCAAGATAGGGTGTTGACCCTAGTCCAACTAGGAGGGTTGGAGGTGCTTCCCACCATTTATCCTCCAAAAACTAGAGTCATGGGAGGATTGTGCAAGTTCTACTCCTTTAGAATGTGATGATTGTTGGAAATACTTAAAGGGGGTGAATCAATATTCCTTAGCAATTAGCTCTTTTAAATCATTTTAGAGAATTAGTTAATCTTCAATTATTATTAATGTGTATAAAGTAATAACAGTAAATAAAAGAACAAAGTAGGCACAAGAATTTTAGGTGGAAAACCCCCTCCGGGTCAAAAACCATCAAACTATTTTCTAATAATTTCTTTAATATTCATCCACAACTAAAATGAAAGCAACAACTTCCTAGAATTCTAGAAAAGCATTCTTCTCCAGCTCCCACTAGAAGGACACCCTAATGCCTTGATTTCTTCAGTAATCAACTGAATGGATGCCCACCCTAGTGAGCCATAACTTGCCCTAGCACGACCCTACCACCCTGAAGTGTTTGCAAGCCCCAACCTGTAGGCGATTTCATACACCTTCCTAGCACCTCCTTGCCACCTTATAATGACTGAAATAAGACAAGGCTGTGGATTCCCAAACTAGGGAAAACAATCCACGATACAATAAGATGTAAAATATTTTTCTTGTACTTGACCAAATACCCAAACACTTTATGACCTGAAACCCATGTTGGAAATAATACTGAGGGGGGGGGGGTGAATCAGTATTATTAAGTTCTTTTCAATAAACCATCCAGATTTATGCTTTAAATTATTCTTCCGATATTGATAATTAACTTGTATGTCAGTACCATATAATAATGAACAAGAACAATGAAAAACATATAGTCACACAAAGGAACACCAGATATAAGGTGGAAACCCAATGTGGGTGAAAACCACCTGCTGCAATATGTCTCTATCTTCTTTCAAATATAACTTCTTTTACAATGAATTTATACTGGTGCAGTCCTTTACTAGTACGCAGGCTGCAACCTGCAGAGAGCTACAACTCTCTCTCTCGTTCTCCAGTCTCTCCTGGAAGGGAGCTACAACCCCCTACTTCTTTTAAGGACCACGTTTCATTAATTTTCAGACTGGATCCAAGAAGATCAAATGAGAATCAACTAATTTCCTTATACAACAAATCTTCAGAATCACCCAAGCACCAGATCAATATACGTATAAGTATATTATGATAGTTATCTACCCGATCTAATCAACCATCAATACAGAGGCTAATCATGCCGATATCAGAACTCAATACAGCGGATAAACATAATATTGCGCACCCAGAACTCTGCAGATTAGTCAAAGGCAGATAAAACAAATCTCGACCAGGGACCGCGACTTTTCCAAAACATCTGTGAACATCTGCGCCTGTGCTTCTTTTTGATATGCGGGTATATGCACCTGCACAGTCTTCTGCTCTGCGCACCGTATCACTCCTGCGAATAGATGATTTTCAGGCTTCAAGCATACCCAGACTGCGCCGATGAGATCTCAACCATCACTTCCCTACCGATCGCAAGTGTTTCGGAACTGTTCTTTCGTAAGATCTTCAACATTCATCGATATCCTGCCACACGTTCTCCTTTCCTCTTATATAGTCAAGCTCTTGTTAAAACAAAGAATCGAAACCGTAGATTACCAATACAGGGGATCCAAAAACCTGGGGCTCAATAGCTTGGACCGATCACTTAAACGATGACTTAAGTGATAAAACAAGGAAAAATGATGAAAAACAGTCCAAACGACTAGAAGGTGAACTTCAAGCAATATTAAACCCGCATCTAAAATATATCGGGCCCGCTTCTCAAAACATCACCGATGGCCGATAGGCCGATGGGCCGATCCTCCTATGGATGCGATATTACATTGAATCATGTTGTATAAGCCTATCAGGTCCGCTTGCTTATCGCAATCGACGTTCAGGTGTGGCAGGGCTTCAAGCACTGCGATACACAACTCTCCGATATGACGGACGCGATATTATTATAAACTATTTTTAATGCCTTCATCGGGTCTGCAACCTTATCGCTATCGGCGCATGCACATAACATCGTCTATTGCCGATGGCCGATCTGATGGATCGGATGCGATATGGCAATTAACCTTGCTTTATAAATTTGTCGGGTTCGCATACTTTCATCGCTGTCGGCGATTGGATGTGGGAAGCCTTTATAATATGACCGATTGCCGCGGATACGATATTATTATAGACTGCCTTTAATACCTCCATCGGGTCTGCCTCCTCTTATCGCAATCGGCATTTGGGTGAGGCAGGGCTTTTAAGCACCGGACGTGATATTATTATACACCAAGTTTAATGCCACCATCGGGTCTGCTTCGCAATCGGAGGTTTCAGCGGTGTCACATAGCGGTACCCCCGATCAGCGATGCGCCGATATCCATATATGTCGAACTATATATTAACACATATAACTGTGTTTTTCCGTCGAAAGGGGAAATGCCTTTGATTATTGTAAAATGCATATATATGGGTTTTAATCGCCCGATAACTCTCGATAGTGTTAAAGCATGCATACATGGGTTTTGTAAGCCCGATAACTCCCGATAACTCTGTCTGCGCTCCTGATAAGTCTGTCTGTTGCTCCCGATGGCTCCCGATAAGCTCCCGATGGCTCCTCTGGCTTGGTAGTGTCTTCCAAAGACCTCCTTGCATATGTTAATGCCTCTATTGCTCCGATAAGCTCCCGATAGTTGTGAATGCTCCTCTTCTTTGGCATATATATGTGACATATACATATATATGGCTCCTCTTGTCTCCTCTTGGCTTCTCTTGGCTCCATCTTGCTCCGATATGACCTGTTTTCTCTGTAGATTCATCCGATTGTATATAAGTGAGATGTTCTTCTATGAGAGGGTTGCCATCAAGTACAACACATGCATCATAATGCCAACAATCTCCCCCTTTGGACTTGATGGCAACAACTCCAAAATCACTCTCCCCCTTTGACATCAAGGGCAAAGGGCTGACATACTCTTTCCTTGTAATACATGCGGCTGTCCAAACCTGCTTCTCCTGACTATATCTCCCCCTAAGAACCTGCTCCTTTTGATTATAAACTGGATCATGAAAGAGATAGAGACATATTACTCCTTCTGCACTACCATAATGCCAACAATGTATTATATATGCTCCCCCTGAACCTGTACGCATATACCCCATATGAACCTCGCATACAACCAACAATCTCTGAAACAGATGAGATTTAACAACAAGATGATGCATCAACAACCCCCAGCTTTTGCCTGAGGTATTCAAAGGTCTCCCTGGGTAATGGTTTGGTGAGTATATCAACAACTTGTTCCTTAGAAGGAACATACTCCAACTTGACCTTTTGTTCAAGCACTTGTTCCTTGAGAAAATGATACTTGATCGGTATGTGCTTGGTCTTTGAATGCATGACTGGGTTCTTTGAAATGCTGATTGCACTTGTATTATCACAGAAGATGGAGATAGGTGGTGTACAAGTGATTTGAAAATCCTGCAAGGTCTGCATCATCCAAAGAAGTTGAGTGCAACAAGATGCAGCAGCCACATATTCTGCCTCAGCTGTAGATAAAGCAATCGAACTCTGTTTCTTGCTGAACCAAGATACTAATCTAGAACCCATAAAGAAAGCACCACCGCTTGTGCTTTTCCTGTCATCCACACTTCCAGCCCAATCTGCATCTGTGTAAGCATGAAGTGTGAGATCTGTGTCTCTAGGATACCATAAGCCATAGTTTTGAGTTCCTTGAAGATACTTGAAAATTCTCTTCACTGCCTGAAGATGAGTTTCCTTTGGATTTGCCTGAAATCTTCCAACTATTCCTACTGCATGCATGATGTCTGGTCAGGTACCTGTCAAATAAAGTAGACTTCCAATCATAGATCTGTAGGTTGGTTGATGAACTGATGCTAATTCATCATTTGCACTAAGACTGCATCCTGTAACCATAGGGGTACATACTGGTTTCGAATCTTCCATGCCATACTTCTTCAGAATCTGCTTGAGGTACTTGGTTTGAGACAAGAAGATACCGCCTTCATTTTGTTGGATTTGTAGTCCAAGAAAGTATGTCAGTTCTCCAAGCAAGGACATTTCGAATTCTTTCTGCATTACCAAGGCAAAGCTTTGACTCATAGCTTCTTCATTGCTGCCAAAGATAATATCATCTACATACACAACAAGTATTAGCACTTTGTCATTTTCAATTTTTATATAAAGATTGTTATCTGCTGATCCTTTTGAAAAGCCTTGTTGATGAAGGTATTTGTCCAAACGGTAGTACCAAGCCCTTGGAGCCTGTTTAAGACCATAGAGAGCCTTTTTCAGTCTGCATACAAGATTTGGATCATTCCCAAGAATGAAACCATCTGGCTGCTCAATGTATACTTCTTCTTCTAAGTCTCCATTCAGAAAAGCTGATTTCACATCCATTTGAAATACTTTGAACTTTTGAAAGCTTGAGAGAGCAAGGAACATTCGGATGGCCTCAAGTCTTGCAACAGGAGCAAAAGTTTCTTCAAAATCTATTCCTTCTTGTTGAGCATACCCTTTACACACAAGTCTGGCCTTGTTTCTAATTACTTCCCCACTTTCATTCAACTTATTTTTGAAGATCCATTTTGTCCCTATGACATTCTTATCTTTTGGTCTAGGAACCAACTCCCAAGTGTTGTTCTTTTCGATCTGCTCAAGTTCTTCATCCATTGCCTTGACCCAGCATTCATCTTTGCATGCCTCTTTTACATTTTGTGGTTCAGTGGAGGAGAGTAATGCCAAATAGCTTGAAGCTTCTGCAATTGTTCTTCTTGTTTGTACACCTGCCTCTTTCTGCCCCAAAATCTGAGATTCTGGATGATTCTTCTGAACGTACCTGGATGGAGTCTTCTCTTCTATCCTTATCTGTTCCTTTGGTGCCCCTTGAGGTTCTTCTTCATCATCAATCTGATTTGGAGTGTAGTCTTCATCTTCTTCGATATTTTCATAATTTACTTGCCTGGGAATGTATCCTTTTTCATCAACCACTACATCAATGCTGTCAACAATTCTTCCAAGTCTTTTATTGTAACACTTATATGCTTTGCTGTTGGGAGAATAACCAAGGAGAATGCCTTCATCTGCTCTAGGTTCAAGTTTGCCAAGCTGTTCATCATTATTCTTAATATAGAATTTGCTTCCAAACATTTTGAAATGCTTTACCAAAGGATTCTCACCATACCAGAGCTCATGAGAGGTGTGAGTGCTGTTCACTCGGACATTTGTTTTGTTGAGAATAACAACCGCAGCAAAAGCAGCTTCACCCCAGAAGGTTGCGGGAGTGCCAGACTCATCAAGCATAGCACGAGCCATTTGTTGGACTATTCTGTTCATCCTTTCCACCACTCCATTCTGCTGAGGAGTCCTAGCTATAGAGAATTCCCTTCTTATTCCATGTTCTTCACAGAAATCGAAAAATTCATTTGAGGTAAATTCCCCACCTCTGTTAGACTTGATACACTTAATTTTGTGTTCTGATTTGTTTTCAACCAAGGCTTTGAAAGATTTGAATTTTTCGAATGCTTCATCCTTGTGTTTCATAAGTCCCAACCAAATCATCCTGGAGAAGTCGTCAATGAATAGTATAAAGTATTCTTCTCCTCGAGGTGACCTTGTCCTAAATGGACCACATACATCTGTATGGACTAGTTCAAGAGGCCTGCTGGCAGATCCTTCCTTCTCAGGGAAGTTAGTTCTGGTTTGCTTACCAAACTGACATGATTTGCATATGGTGTTGTCTGGAATTTTGATATCTGGAAGCCCACGAACTGCCTGGTATTTGCATGCCTTCCTTATTTGTGAAAAGCTTAGATGCCCCAACCTCTAGTGCCATAACCAGTGTTCATCATCCTTGCTCAAATAGCATTGTTGTTGTCCTTCTTAAAAAATGTATAAATTATTTGGAGTTCTTCTACCTTTGATCATTGTTTTTCCTGTATCAAGATCACGAACACTACATCCATTTGATCGAAATATTACCTCGGTTCCTTGATCGCACATCTAACTGACACTTAGAAGATTATGCTTCAAGCCATCAACAAACAAAACATTTCCAGCTTTGACCTTTTCTTTCAAATGAGCAGTGCCTTTTCCTTTTATGACTGCAGGGGTATCATTTCCAAAAGAGACTTTCTTTCCCTTTTCTAAAACACTATATGATTCAAGTTTTTCTTTATCACCTGTCATATGCTTCGAACATCCACTGTCGATGTACCATAGATTTTCCTGTCCTTCTGCATAAAAAGCTATTCCACATCTTTCTGGTTGTGGTTCCTTCATTCTCCATGTTCTGGCATTCGGGCTTTGTTCCTTCTGAGTTGTCTTCCAAACCCTGCTCCTGCATTCAGACTCTTCATGACCGAAGTTATTACAAATAGAACATTCAATTTCACTTTCAAGGGCGGAAACATTGTTATAGGTCCTCTTCTTGATTCCATACATACTTCTTTGTTTTTGAGCTTCTCTAGTCATGATTGTCTTATAAGCAACACATTGAGCTGCTTTGTGACCAAAGTTATGGCAAGAGAAACATTGCCCATTGAAGAAACGTTTTCGATTATCAAATCTATCATTCAACCGATTGTAGTTTCTACCAACATCCATTCTTGAGGCAAATTGGGAAGATTTTACTTGTGGCTAGTTGTAGCTTTTGTTTGTCCTTAAGGTAGTTTGCCCCCGATTTTCTTGATAGTCTTTGTTTGTTCTTGAGGTAAACTGTCCCTGATTTACCTGATGATTTCTATTAGGCCTTTGCTCGCTCCTCCTTGCTGCATCAAGATAACTTTTGGAGGTGGATGCTTGAGATGCTTCTCCATTATATCCCAGACCTGTCTTGATTAGTGGAGAATGCTGCACATTGATAATCTCATCCAGAGTTTCAGATCCTTTAACAAATTTGAGACCAAGAGTTTTTGTTTTCTCAATCTCTTTTCTAAGACCAACAATTTCACATTCCAATTTTTCAAGATGTTTTTCCCTTTCAGCCAGTTGACATTGCAGAGAATCAATAATCACATTTTTCTCTTCTAAGCAAATTTTGAGATTAGAAATCTCTTCATAAAAACCTTCTTCATCTATAGCATCCATGTAATCATCATCTTCAAAAGCCATTAAAAGCTTATAATCATTACCTCATTCATCTTCGTCACTATTTGAAAGTCCATCACTATCTTCATGAGTGTAATAGCTTTTCTTATTTGTATTCTGTTTCTTGTTCCATCTAATAGGTTCCTTCCCTTTGTCATTCTTATCCTTATGAGGACATTTGGCAGCATAGTGACTGACTCTTCCACAAGCAAAGGATTTGAAAGTTAATTACCTTGGAATCGTCCAGCACCCCGTTGAAGATTTCTGACAAAATTTGATTCTTCTTCTTCTTCTGATATGTGTCCTGACTCACAGTAGTCTCCTTTGCCAGAAGCTTTGAAGGCAGCTTCTCTCCTGTTTGATGGTCCTCCTTTCCTCATTTCATAAGCAGTTAGAATTCCATGCAGCTGTGACATTTTAAGGTTTTGAAGATTCTCCTTTTCTTCTATTGCAGAAACTTTAGATTCAAACCTAGGGGACAAAGATCTTAGAACTTTTTCAACCACAACAGCCTCTTTTATTTCTTCACCCAAGTTTTTCATACAATTAACAATCTCATCTACTCGAAGAAAATAGTTAGCCACACTTTCATCATTGTACATTCTGAGATTTTCATACTGAATTCTGAGGGTTTGAAGTTTTGCTCGTTTTACCTGATCATCTCCTTCATAGCTCAGTACAATCTTGTCCCATATTTCTTTTGCGGATTTAAACTGCATAACCTTGACAAATTCTAATTGAGATAGGCATCCTAATAGAGTATTGACCACCTTTGCATTTGTTTCATATTTCTTCTTCTCAGTCGGATCTGTAGGAGTTGCTGATGGAAAAGTATACCCTGTTTCTATGATATCCCAAACTTCTGTACCAAGAGATTGAAGATAGGCAGTAACTCTTACCTTCCAATATACGAAGTTTGTCCCATCAAAAATCAGTGGCCTGATTGATGCTTCCCTCTCGTAGTTGCTCATGATGAATGATCTTCCTTCAAGCGATCAAGCTTCTTCTGAAGGACCGGCTCTGATACCAATTGTTGGAAATAATACTGAGAGGGGGGGGTGAATCAGTATTATTAAGTTCTTTTCAATAAACCATCCAGATTTATGCTTTAAATTATTCTTCCGATATTGATAATTAACTTGTATGTCAGTACCATATAATAATGAACAAGAACAGTGAAAAACAGATAGTCACACAAAGGAACACCAGATATAAGGTGGAAACCCAATGTGGGTGAAAACCACCTGCTGCAATATGTCTCTATCTTCTTTCAAATAGAACTTCTTTTACAATGAATTTGTACTGGTGCAGTCCTTTACCAGTATGCAGGCTGCAACTTGCAGAGAGCTACAACTCTCTCTCTCGTTCTCCAGTCTCTCCTGGAAGGGAGCTACAACCCCCTACTTCTTTTAAGGACCACGTTTCATTAATTTTCAAACTGGATCCAAGAAGATCAAATGAGAATCAACTAATTTCCTTATACAACAAATCTTCGGAATCACCCAAGCACCAAATCAATATACGTATAAGTATATTATGATAATTATCTACCCGATCTAATTAACCATCAATACAGAGGCTAATCATGTCGATATCAGAACTCAATACAACAGATAAACATAATATTGCGCACCCAGAACTCTGCAGATTAGTCAAAGGCAGATAAAACAAATCTCGACCAGGGACCGCGACTTTTCCAAAACATCTGTGAACATCTGCGCCTGTGCTTCTTTTTGATATGCGGGTATATGCGCCTGCACAGTCTTCTGCTCTGCGCACCGTATCACTCCTGCGAATAGATGATTTTCAGGCTTCAAGCATACCCAGACTGCGCCGATGAGATCTCAACCATCACTTCCCTACCGATCGCAAGTGTTTCGGAACTGTTCTTTCGTAAGATCTTCAACATTCACCAATATCCTGCCACACGATCTCCTTTCCTCTTATATAGTCAAGCTCTTGTTAAAACAAAGAATCGAAACCGTAGATTACCAATACAGGGGATCCGAAAACCTGGGGCTCAATAGCTTGGACCGATCACTTAAACGATGACTTAAGTGATAAAACAAGGAAAAATGATGAAAAACAGTCTAAACAACTAAAAGGCAGACTTCAAGCAATATTAAACCCGCATCTAAAATATATCGGGTCCGCTTCTCAAGACATTGCCGATGGCCGATAGGTCGATGGGCTGATCCTCCTATGGACGCGATATTACATTGAATCATGTTGTATAAGCCTGTCGGGTCCGCTTGCTTATCGCAATCGGCGTTTAGGTGTGGCAGGGCTTCAAGCGTTGCGATACACAACTCTCCGATATGACGGACGCGATATTATTATAAACTGTTTTTAATGCCTTCATCGGGTCCACAACCTTATCGCTATCGGTGCATGCACATAACATTGTCTCGTGCCGATGGCCGAGCCGATGGATCGGATGCGATATGGCAATTAACCTTGCTTTATAAATTTGTCGGGTTCGCATACTTCATCGCTGTCAGCGATTGGATGTGGGAAGCCTTTACAATATGACCGATTGCCGCGGATGCGATATTATTATAGACTACCTTTAATACCTCCATCGGGTCCGCCTCCTCTTATCGCAATCAGCATTCGGGTGAGGCAGGGCTTTTAAGCACCGGACGCGATATTATTATACACCAAGTTTAATGCCACCATCGGGTCCGCTTCGCAATCAGAGGTTTCAGCGGTGTCACATAGCGGTACCCCCGATCAGCGATGCGCCGATATCCATATATGCCGAACTATATATTAACACATATAACTGTGTATATATGGGTTTTAATCGCCCGATAACTCCCGATAGTGTTAAAGCATGCATACATGGGTTTTGTAAGCCCGATAACTCCCGATAACTCTGTCTGCGCTCTCGATAACTCTGTCTGTTGCTCCCGATGGCTCCCGATAAGCTCCCGATGGCTCGTCTGGCTTGGTAGTGTCTTCCAAAGACCTCCTTTCATATGTTAATGCCTCTATTGCTCCAATAAGCTCCCGATAGCTGTGAATGCTCCTCTTCTTTGGCATATATATGTGACATATACATATATATGGCTCCTCTTGTCTCCTCTTGGCTTCTCTTGGCTCCATCTTGCTCCGATATGACCTGTTTTCTTTTTAGATTCATCCGATTGTATATAAGTGAGATGTTCTTCTATGAGAGGGTTGCCATCAAGTACAACACATGCATCATAATGCCAACAACCCAACCATGACATCATCCCAACAATGAATCCTATACCTCCCAACACTGCCTCTTGGACTCTAGGCAGAATGACTCTTTTACAATCTTTACAATGATGACTCTTTTACAAATGACTCTTTTACAACTTTACAATGATGACTCTTTTACAAATGACTCTTTTACAAAGATGACTCTTTTACAGCTTTACAATGATGACTCTTGGGCTTAACAATACTTCATGATATCTAGATGGCTGTCATGTCCTTAAGGATGTCCCACTGCAATGCTTCCTTTGATTTGATACTTCTACTTTTGAATTCTTGCTTGATGTTGTACTTGAATCTTCTTATACCTTCATGAAAAATTTGCCATGTGAAACCAATCCCAAAACAAAACAAAATACCCTTCAACTTACCTCTTCCTACACAACACATATAAGTGCATAATAATGAATAAATACAAATTAAAATTACATTGCGTACCTGAAGTGTGCTTGTCAATTTTGTTGTTGCCTTGTTGCTACAGTACACAAAGACTCCAAATCTTGATATAGGCCTGGACTCTATGCAAGACTATATACAAAACTGACCTAAAGATATATACAATAAAAACTTATGACAGACCCTAGACTTATGATGGACCAAGTTCTAAGTACAACAACAGAGATCATTTTATCAACTATGACAAGAAAACTAACATGGACATACAACATCATATAGATTTAATAGACTTGGTGTAGCGTTAAGAATATGTAGCATCAAATGTGTATTATCAAGAATAGGACATCTGAAAAACTAATTGTGACATATAGAGACATAGAGATATAACCGAGACACTGTATATACTTACGTTTTCCTGCAAAAACATATTTCAGATATGATACTCAAAATTAAAATATAAACACTAATCATACATACCTTGCTGTAGGAGACTTACCCTTGACTATTGATGTGTGGTCCTTACTGCAGTGATCCTTGAATGCATGCTTTTTCTTTCCTTTTAGGTGATCCATATTGAATCTGTTGTATCTATGTAATTTCAGATCTCTAGGGTCTAAAATTTTGTCCTGTGGTAGCCTTTTGATTTCTCTTTACAAACCCACAGGTGTGATAAAGCTTGTATTCTTCAATAAAGAATTATGCCCAATCATCCACAATGACTTTATTATAGTCTAGTTCAATAGAGCGAACTTGTATGAAGTTCCACTTGTCACTGTCGCAAACTTCGGCCCTCAAAACGATACCAAAAAAACTAAAATTCATCCTTTTTTCTGTCCCTGTTTATGAAATTTGAATCCAATTCTCAGAGAGAAAGTTATGATTATTTTCCCAACATCACCTGTTTTTCATGGAATTCAAGATCTTGCAAAAACCCTAACTTCCTCAGATCGTATATCTGAAAATGTAGTGAACCAAGATCTAAAATTTGGTCATGAGGTTCACCCAGATGTTGGCTCAAATGGGTGTTAATTTCAGCTTCTGAAACTTCTCTGAAAATGTGTTATAGCAAAAATTCCACAATGACCTGTTTGAAGCCACAAATAACCTTCTAGAGGAGGATATGAGGGTCATTATTTATATGAATGTCTTGAGTTGGGAGGGTCCTCAACAATGAAAATTGGAGGGATTTTAGGAGAAAACAACATTATTAATTATTTAATTTTCAATGACCACAACCAATTATGAGTGCCATGCCACAACCCCATAGGGTTTTAGCCCACTAGCTAGGGTTACTAACTTTAAACATGAATATCTCTAAAATCGTGAAGAATTACGTGGTGTGCCATATATCAACAGAAACATCCCGACGAGTGGAATCCATATAGAATATCCTTGACTCAGAATAGAGTAAGTTGTCAAGTCAAAATTCCCATTCAAGATTGGGGTAGCCCCTTGTGCTGCTTGGGTTGACATGAGTGACAACCACTAATGATGATGACTTCTAGATGCCTATTATAGAAGTTAGGTTGATGTAGTCGACACTACCACCCTTGGGGTTGTATGGATGTTTATGTCAATATAGTTAGTGCCATGGAATATTCTATTAGAGGATGGATAAGATGGGAGCATAAGAGATTAGGAAGGATAGGGCGATTCTAGAATAACTTGGGAACCCTGCTTGCGATAGGGCATGAATACTAAAGTTGTAAACCAATAAATTTTCAAATATTTTTTTTTGAAGTTCCCTCACATTACAAATGAGAATTCAATCATGAAACAAAATCCTTACATGATTATATTAATTGCTAAAGTAATTATTGATATACTATATAAACTCTAGCTTCAAGACAAAGTTTTCTGAAGGAGGGGTGTATGCAATGACCCATCTCTAATTATGGACATAATAAGAGTATTAGCATCCATACGAGGCATGCACATGATAACTACATATGCATGCATTGCATGCACATGATAACTACATATGCACGCATTGCATGCACTTCACTAGTACACATACTAATTGATTATGAAGAATAGTAAGTATAAGATAAATGAATTATTAATTATAAATACTAATTAGACACCCAACTATCAAGGAATGTATTAAGTCTAAAATTAATTAATAAATTTAATGAATATCCTAAACTAACAGTATAACTAAATTAACTAAAACCATTAATTAATAAATTCATTTAAATCATTAATGAAATAAGCCCATTAAGTAAACCCTTTAAAAAAACAAAAAAAAAAAACACACTCTAATTAAGAAAACCATTTCAAACTAGGGAACAAACTCAAATATGATTTGGTTATAATTATTTTTATATAATAATTAGAGTCGGTGACCACCTTGAAGACATACAAGTCAATTAATATTTATATTTAAAGAAAATAAAAAAGACGACGACCACCTAAGGACATAAAGGCCAATGTTAGGTGACAATCATCCAACAAGGGAATTACAAGATCTTTTTTTACGCAAAGGTGGTGGGGGAGAATGGTTTTATCTCGTGCGTAACAGAACTCGGGGAGGATTTTCGGGGTGTGTTGGAGGTTCTTTTCTGAGGAATGGTTATCTGATTAAGAATATTATTTTTCTGTGCTAAGATCCTCCTCAGATTAGAAACAAAATGCTATTCATGTGCTTAAGGATTCATGAGTTTTTCAAGTGAAAAATGATTTTTATGTTAATTTTATGAGCAATTTTAACTTTAATAAGAGACTGAACAACAACATAAAAATGTATAGAACATCACCAAAAACACATCACAACAGGAACATGATGAAGGAGTTCACTCCTCCCGAGCTACATCTCTTTGGTCCAGTTTCCAATGGCTTGGGCCTCTCTATTATGCTCAAATGTGTAAAAATATGTGTTTACAATGCTCAAATGCTTGAAACCTACTCCAATGACTCTAGAATGTCCAAAAATGGCTACCTAGCCTCTTTTTGCACCCAATTTGGTCTAAAATTGGAGAAGTTATGACCTCTCCTAGTTTCTCCACTATTCGCTCCACAAATTTCCCAAAATCTAGCATCATCCTACAATTTCGCCCCATTTTCCGCTAGCAGGCCACCAAATCCGCCGAAATCCAGGCTATTTGCCAGATAGTTAATTTACCCATCGAGGCCTAAAAACCAAAAGAATGGTCATATGGGGGGCCATGCGCCCAGGGGCTAGCCCTTGACATTGGCCTTCTCCCTCCGGCGGTCACATTAACTGTTGGTAGAGGCATTCACATGGTGGAGACCTTGACGGTTAGGCATTGGTAATCAAGTGACGGTGGTTGGTGGTCATGCAGGCATTCACATGGGGGGTAGTTAAGTCTGCCCAACCCCCAACCATTGCGGCATAAACGTTTAAGTAGTGGGTACGGACAATAAGGTTAAGTTCCGATCATAGTTTGTATTGGTATTGGACTTCGTTGTGTGTTGGGAGGTCGTGAGTTTGACCCCTGCTGCCTCCACCCGGTCTATAATAAACTTTTGGTGGCCCCCCGGGCTACCACGTGGTGGCCTCCGGCTGGGCCATGTGTCAGCCTGTGGCTAGCCACTTCACCAACCAATAAAAAACGTGAAAATGTCAACCAATATTACAATGCCACTTGTCAACACCCCATTCACCAAGGGGACTTTGACCAAGTCAAACTACCACATACCCTACCCCATCAGTGCCATGTCAGTAGTACGGACTTAAAATTCCCCTATTTGACAAAGTGGACAAAACTCATTTCTGTAGTCATACGAAGTCTGTTTCGCACAAAACAAGTTGCACTAGATTTAGGATGATGAGTATTATGTGGTCATTCAGGTTCCATGCCATTCTGGTGACTTTGATTTTTTAGCATAATTCTGCGGACCTCATCATTCCTCCACACTAGAATCCTTTTGGACCCCAAAAGATAACTTTCAATTGTCTAGCTGGTGAGAGTATAGTTCCCTCACTTTTCCAATCTCTATCCATTTGGATTTTGAAGGATTTGTTCCCTTGAGCCCCACTCAAAGATAGTCGACACTTCCTCTTTTCGATGTCCTTGTTCTTCTGTCAAGTATAGTGTCTTGCTGAAGCTCATCAAGGAATTCAGGAGAAAAGTCTTCAATAGATGGAATTTAGTTATTCTCTCATTGATCTTCAATCAAAGGAGGCTCAAACAACCTTAATTTATCAACATTAACAACAACATAAATTTGCATATATGAAGGCAAATCCAACTTGAAGACATTATTACCAATCTTTTCCAAAATTATAAATGGACCATATCTAATTAGTTTTAGCTTTTTACCTTCTCCTTGGAGCCTCTCTTTGCTAATGTGAAGCCAAACTTCATCACCGACTTGGAACTTGTGATCTACACGATTCTTGTCGTGCCTTGCTTTGTACTTTCCTTGGTTCTTTTCAAGCTGTTCTTGAATTCTTTGGTGTACCATTTGGATTTGTTCAATGAAATTTCTTTCTTTGTCTATGTCACTATGACCATCAATAGAAACATCTTTGCCAAAAATTAAATCCAAAGGAGATTTAGGCAAGTATCGCAAACGTGCCTCAAATGGCAATGTTTGAGTTGAAGAGTGCTTGGCCCGGTTGTAAGCATGCTGAATATAGTGAAAATTTTCATCCCACCACTTAGGATGCTTGTTGTAATACCCACGAAGAAGATGTATCACTGTTCTGTTCACCACCTATGTTTGACCATTTGTTTGTGGATGAAAAGTTGTACTCTTTTTCAATTTGGTGTCCATGAATCCCCATAAGCTTTACCAAACATTCCCAACAAAGCAAGAATCTCGATCACTACCGATGGATGTGGGCAATCCAATATGCACCCATACATTCTGAAAGAATAACTGAGCAGTCTGTTCAACTGTAACTTTATTTTTACATGGCATCAAAATACACATTTTGCTGAACATATCCACAACTACATACAAATAATCATGACTTATTTTTGACAATGGAAGATCTCCTACAAAATCCATAGAAACACTCTCCCACGACCGTGAAGGAACCGAAATTGGTGTGTACAATCCTAACTTCCTATTGCTAGGCTTACTGACTGCACATGATGAACATCCTTTAATAAAACATGACACACTTTCAAGCATACGAGGCCAATAAAAATACCTCTGTATATGTGCCACCGTCTTACTTACACTGAAATGACCAACAATAAGAGAAGTATTTGCCTATCTTATGATGTTAAATCTTTCTCCCTGTGGAATACAAATCTTGCCAAGATGGTACAACAAGCTATCATGCAAATGATAATCCAATTCCTCTACTTAGTTACCTTGACTAAAGCTTGCATAAACATCTTGAAAGTCATTGTCTAATGCATATTGATTAATATAACTTTCATGAAAAACGGAATTATGCTTGAGTAAAGTAACTGCACTAACAATAGGCCTAGAAATCATATCAACAAATTTATTGTAGATACCTTTCTTATACCTGATTACCAAGTGCAATTGTTGAAGAAAACCCATCCATCAGAAGTGCCTTGACTGCTGCAACTTTGATCGATATTGCAAGTATTGCAATGGTTGATGATCAATGTGAATGATTGTTTCCTTAATCATCAAGTAGTGTTTCTAGTTTTTCACACTTTTCACCAATGCATACAATTCTGTGTCATATGTAGGAAAGTTAATCACTTCACCATTAAAAGTTTTTGAATGAAAACATATAGGCTTACCATGTTGCATGAGGACTACACTCATGGCATAGTCACTAGCATCAGTCTGAATCTCAAATGACTGTATCAAGTCTGGAAGTGCAAGTACTAGACCTGAACTGATCTTTCCCTTCAATGCATCAAAGGCCTTTTGTTGTTTGCATCTCCACTGAAAAACCTTTTTCACACTTGTAAATGCAAGCAAAGGTGCTGCTATAGAAGAAAAGTTAGCAATGAAATTCCTCCAATATTGGGCTACTCTCAAAAAAATTCTTACCTCAGTAAATGTCTTGGGCCTTGGCCAATTAAAAATGACATCAACCTTGGAGGGATATATTTTCAACTCACCTCATCCAACAATATGACCCAAGTAAACTAAAGAAGTTTTTCCAAACTCACACTTTGACATCTTAAGATACATCTGTTATTTCTTCAATACATCAAGTAATTTTCTTACATGCATGGCATGTTCATCACAATATTTACTGAAAATTAAGATGTCATCTAAGTATACTATAACAAACTCATCAAGAAATGGCCTCAACACATCATTCATCACACACATGAATGTAGTAGGAGCATTACGTAAACCAAAAGGAAAAACTAGCCATTCAAACAAACCTTGTTTTGTTTTGAATGTTGTCTTCCAAATGTCTCCTTCAACTATTCTAATTTGATGGTATCCACTCCTTAAGTCCAACTTAGTAAAATAATTTGCATATTTCAATTGATCAAGCAAATCATCTATTCTAGGAAGTGGGTAACGGTTCTTTACCATAATTTTTTTCAATGCACGGAATTCCACACACATGCGCCATGTTCCATCCTTCTTTGGCACCAAGACAATAGGTGAACCACATGGCGAAGAAGATGGCCTGATGATCCCTTTATCCAACAAATCTTGAATTTGATTCTTAACTTATGCACTTTCCATCACTGACATCTTGTACATTCCAATCTTAGGAAGAGGACAATCTTGCTGCAACTGTATCTCATGTTGGATTCCTCTCTTGGGAGGTAATCATTTCGATTCCTAAAACATATCATCATATTGGTTAACTACATCAACCAATTCAGATTTCAATTTTGAATCACAACCTTTAAAAGCTTCATTATCAACATCATTCTTTGGTTTGATGATTAGAAGCACAAAATTCTTGCTTGAATTCATTAGTCTTTTTATCTGCCCTGCATTAACAAGTGAAAGATTTAGTTTATTGCTATGATCTCTCACAATATATTCTACTTCGTCTTTGAACAAATGGTATTTTATTTCATGTCTATGGAAGATAGTGTTTCTGTCATAGAGATCCGAGCTGCCCAAAACTATGCCACATATGTCTAATGACACAACATCCAGCTCCACTTCATCTATGAAATTTGCAGTAATGGTGAATTTCAGTTTACTCTTTCTAGTAACCTACAATTGTGCATTGTCACACACCCATCCAAGTGGATATGGTTTATGATTTGGAATGGTTTCCAAGTTTAAACTTTTGACAATATTTTCAGAGATAAGATTGGCTTGATATCTACTGTCTAAAAGTCTATCAATATTGCTATGTTTTGAGATCACCCTTATGTGAAAATGTTCTATCCTCTTCTTTTCATTTGGAGTTTCTTTTTGTGAATTTGAAGTACTAGTGCTATCAATGCATTATTTTCCTTTTATATCCATGGCTGTAATTTTAGTTTCATCGCTCGAGTCGGATCCCAAATCTTATTGAGTGGTTGCAGAAGTCTTTTGTTTTCCCTTGTTGTTGAATTTTTTTGGTTTCATTTCGGGATGAAGCTTCCAACAATGAGCTTCATTGCAACCCTATTTGGAACAATGTTTGCATGTTAATTTCTCTGCTTCCTTCTTGATTGATGCATTTTTCTTTCCCTTCCCTTTGAAACCCTTTTCTTTTCCTTTACTCTTAAATGGCTTTTTACTACCTTCTTTTGGATTATTTTTCCGTCTTGCCTCAAGGTGAGTGGTTTGCACACACACATCATCTATATTATGGGGATTAAACATTAATATAGTATGCCTAAGGTAACTATGTAAACCCCCTATGTACTTCAACAACGTGTCTTGTGATTGCAAATCTACACCTAACATTAGAGACCTTTTTGTGAATTCTTGGGTGTAATATTACACATTTTGACCTTTAAGTTGTCTAAAGTTCTGTGAATTCATGATGGTTTTATGCATATAAGCTAGAGGGTAGAATTTTATTTTAATTTCAACAATGAATCAAACCAAGAAATTGCGATCTTATCGTGTTTTTTATCTCCTCTCGTGTCTTTTATTCCCACCATACTAGTGTTTCACCCTCCATTCTCAAGGAAGCTAATTGAATCTTTATATCATCCTCTTGAATATTTTGAATTTTGCAATAGACCTCCAACTAAAAAATCCAATTATCAAGATTCTCTGCATTCACTTCACCATTATACATGGGCAGCTCAAATTTAACATCAAGTTTTAGTAAGGGTTGTGTTAGTGGAAGAGGGTGAAGATGCCTATGAAGAAGAAGATGGTGGACAGGGTGGAGGTTTATCTCCATTTCCATTAACTTCTCCTGAAAAACCTTCTCCTTTGTGAGTTTTGGAGCTTTCACCTTGCATCCTAGTATTCCTCTGTCCATAGAGGACCTTCACCATCTCTCTCATATCAAAGAAAGCTTTCCTGAAGACCTTCTCATCTTCTGTCATGTTTGTAGGTTCTTCTTCATGAGACATGTTCTTTGGATTCTCAACAACATCTTGAGGATGAAATGGTGTTAGAGATTATGGAAACCTTTCCCTCCTTCCCCTTGACCTAACCTTAGGGCTTCCAACCATCTTGCCTTCTCCTCTTTTGAGTTTTAACCTTGTAACCACGACATAAACTTGCAAAGAGTTAAATCCTTCTTGCACAAATCAAAGCTAGTTCTATGATACCAAAATGATATGATTAAGAATATTAGTTTGTTGTGCTAATATCCTCCTCCAATTAGAAACAAAATTCTATTCATGTGCTTAAGGATTCATGAGTTTTGCAAGTAAAAAATGAGTTTTTATGTTAATTTTATGAGAAATTTTAACATAAATAAGGGACTGAACTGCAACATAAAAATGTACATAACATCATCAAAAACACATCACAACAGGAACATGATGAAGGAGTTCACCCCTCCTTGGCTACGTTTCCTTTGTCCAACTTCCAATGGCTTGAGCCTCTTTATTATGCTCAAATGTGTAAAAATATGTGATTACAATGCTCAAATTCTTCTAAAACCTGCTCCAGTGATTCCAAAATGTCCAAAAATGACTACCTAGCCTCTTTATGCGCCCGATTTGGTCGAAAACTAGAGAAGTTATGACCTATCCTAGTTTCTCCACTATTTGCTCCACAAATTGCCCAAAATTCGGCATCATCCTACATTTTCTGTTAACGGTTAATTTAGCCGTCAAGGCCTAAAAACCAAAATAATGGTCATATGGGGGGCCATGCACCTAGGCGCTAGCCCCCTCCCTTCGACGGTTACATAAACTATTGGCGAAGGCGTTTACATGGCGGAGACCTCGACGGTTAGGCATTAGAGGTCAGATGATGATGATCAGTGGTGGCGGTTAAGGCTGGCGGTCCCGCGGGCGTTCACATGGGGGGTGGTTAAGTCCGCCCAACCCCCAACCATTACGGCATAAACATTTAAGTAGTGGGCATGAACAATAAGGTTAAGTTCCGTTCGTATGGTTTATTGGTATTGGACTTTGTTGTGTGTTGGGAGGTCGCAGGTTCGAGCTCCGCTGCCTTCACCCAATCTATAAAAAACTTTTGGTGGCCTCCCGGACTGCCATGTGGCAGCCTCTTGCTGGGCCATATGTCATCCTATGGTTGGTCACTTCACCAACCAATAAAAAATGTGAAAATTTCAACCAATATTACAATGCCACTTGTCAGCACCCCATTCTCTAAGGGGACTTTGACCAAGTCAAACTGCCACATACCCTTCCTGGCTAGCACCACGTCAACAATACAGACTGCTGACTGGGCTGTCCATTTTTTTAAAAATTCGTTATTTGACAAAGTGGACAAAACTCATTTCTGGAGTCATACAGAGTCTATTTCGCACGAAATGAGTTGTGCTAGATTCATGATGATGAGCACTATGTGGTTGTTCAGGTTCCACACCATTCCGATGACTTTGATTTTTGAGCATAATTCTGAGCACCTGATCAAATGGGAGGTGAAGAAAATATAGAGAAGTGACATAGAAGAGAACTGACCACTAGAGAAAATATGAGGAATGAGCCTGGGGCTTGAGATTCATTAGAAAATTTGGAAACTTGAGCACTGTTCTTGGAGTTTTGGGCATAGGAGCTAGAAGAATTTGATAAGTCTAGGAACCAAAGAGGTTGATCCCAAATACGCAAGGAGGAATTAGTCAATTTGGTAACGAAAGTAGAGGAGTTGAAGTGAGGTCAGCTAGGGATTGACATTAAATGGAAAAATCAGGTATGCACAGACATTTAATTTGATAAATTGCACATAAAATTTTCTTGTCTGATTGAAATATAATTATAGGACCCTACAGATCCATTTTAATAAAAATACCTATATTTTGATACTTTTTCAAGGTGTGAATGAGTTCATGTCCCACCATAATGCAATTCAATTTTTTTTCATCCCTCCACATAACTAAATTATTTTTTAGAGATGATAGAAGGTAGCAGGGGTTTTAATCTATTAGCGATAATCTTCAAGAGGATCTTATAAACCACGTTATAGAGTGTTATGGGTATGAAGTCATTTGGATATGTGGCCTGAGATGATTTAAGAGACAGATTGAAGAACATGGTGTTCAACGCAGGAAGGATAGACTACTGGGGAGACTCATCGCTGATTCTCCGACCTCTTGAAGGGTTATTTCTTGCATCAAAGAAATGTTCTAATCTTCAGTGACCAAATTGGGGGTGTGCACCATTATTTTCCCTACTTCTTGCAATATATTAAGGGATGGTTCCTTAAGAAGATTTCCATAGCATGAGATCAAATACTTTTCAATATCCTTATGATCCAAGAGGAGTTTTGCAACAGATTTGGTGATTGAGAAGATGTGGTTGTGGTTCTTATTTTGCAACAACGATTTGTGGAAGAAGCAATAATTCTTTTCACCATCCTTCAACCAGGAGGTTCTGGATTTATGTCACTGCAAATTCTCCACCTACTCTCTTATGTCTTCCAAATTTATGAGTACTTCACCTTCTTTATTAGTTAGACCCTTTGTGCATGTTTCAATGATTATTTTTTAATGAATAGACTTCATTTCAGCCTTCAATTGTTGGTTACCTTCTAAAATGTTTTCGAACTCCTCCCAATTCCAATTTTTTATGAGACCTTTAAGTTGTTTTAGTTTCTACTAGAAATTTAGCATAGGGGAGGGACTTAGAGTGTCCATTTCCTACCACTACTATTTTATTTTCCCCATAAAGGTAGCACAAGTAAACCAAAATCTTTTGAATCTGAAAGGC
The DNA here is from genome assembly GCA_031772625.1 of Pinus tabuliformis. NCBI lineage: Eukaryota > Viridiplantae > Streptophyta > Pinopsida > Pinales > Pinaceae > Pinus > Pinus tabuliformis. Next base: position 1,557,139,292 of record CM062804.1, read on the forward strand.
TTATTCCTTGGGGATTTCTCTAGATTTGTCTCCAGCATAATCAACCAGTGGTTGGAACCCATAAATGGGAGAATAGATGATTCTAAGATAGACCATTTTCTGGCATAGATTATGAGATTAAAAACATATCAAATTGACTAGCTATTTGGTGCTTACCACTGTGACAATTATTGCAAGTATAGGGGCCATTGATAATGTCTACTTCTACTAGCTACATACTATTGAACCTCTACTTTGAGTCATTTTTGTGATCATAAACCATTATTTTTCCTTTTAAAACCTTTTTATAATGTCACCCTTCAGTCATAGTTTGGCCCAATTCCCTAAAGACTTGACTTCAACCCCTTTGAAAAATCCAATAAAGACTACATTTGACCATTACCACAAATTGCCACAAAAATCAAACAAAAATATTTTATTTCTTGAACAAAAATTCAAGTCCATCATACAAGAAGTTCAAAGTCAAGTCTACGCCACCACAATCAACACTTAACACAAGTTTTACAACCCTTTATGAACTTTTACAACACATCCACCCGATGTAAAACAAAAAATTATTAGTCAATTATGCCATGCCACATATAATATGAAAATGCTAAACAATTGATAGCTTAGGTATTACTTTGTAGAGAAACCATAGCATAAACAAATTGCATATTTTTTATAAGGCATATGTTGGCGAGACAATATTTGTTTACCATTTTTTCAATATTCTCCCGCTATAATAAAGTAGAAACATTTTTTGGTTTGGAAGTATGATTCTAGCATTTTGATTCCAAAGCCCACATACTATAAGTCCATTTCTATTAACAATACTATATGGCTACTGAAAAACACATTGTTTGTTTATTCATGTATGTATTTATTATTATTTTTATTGTAATTGAACTATGTTTAAATTAAGCAAGAATATCTACAATGTAGCCCTTGTTCAAATGTGAAAATGAATTCATATCTTTCAAAGTTCAATAACTAGACTAAGCGATAGGGAACACTAGCTATGCAACCTTGTTCCTTTTGTGTTTAACATCAATAAGCATCAATATATACAAAACTATCATAGTATTATTTTCATTAACAAAATGAATTTGAATAGTTAAATAAACTTTTTAGGGAAATCACTAGAGATATTAACCAATCAATATAAACATTTGGTACTAGATTAAATAAGCAACTAAGTTAGGAGGAGGAAAATACTTTAAGGAGAGTGGAAATCAATCTCCCTAATATAAAATATATTCATAATAATATGTTCATAATAATATAGGTGAAAATTAATCTCTCTATTATAAAATAGATTCATAATAATATAGGTTTACGATTGGCAAATGTCATCCTTTTTCTCAAATGCTTGTAACCCAGTACTCCTTTATGGATGTGAAATATAAGGACTAAATTATGTTCTAGAAAACAAATTGAATCGATGTGAGTGAAAGAAAATTTTCCTAATAACAAGGTTCCTAAGAATTAAAAATAATACACCTTATGAAATTCTCTTATTTCAAATATGATTATAGTTATTGATTTCATACATATAGAGAATGAAAACCATGGACATAGACATGGCTCTAGTTAAAATTAGTCAAGATGAGTTGAAAAGGAGTAACAAAACATGGAACCAACGATGAAAAAATGGTTTGAAAAGAGACATACAGAATAAAAGATACCCATTGGATAAAAAATATCTAAAATATCATGTTCATCTTAGTGCTAGATGAAGGGAAAATGGATAAAGAACACTTTAGAACATGCTATAAAATAACTTCAACAGACAAGGAGAGAAAAACATAATACTAATTGAAGCTTAACATCCCATGGCATGCCAAGCAAATAATAGCACAATTAAGAACCTTTTAACATAATTTGAGATTGGAGCAAACCAAGGAGGTGTGGGTCGAAAGCTTATGTCAAATATGTAGAAATGGGAAGGTAGTAACTATGAAACACTTTCTCCTAGTTGTGCAACATATTCACAAATATGAGAGAGTTCAAATTTTCCTACCATATTGGAGATCAAATTTTCAAGGAGATTTGATGAGAGGTATATCAAGGTTGGTTAAGGAAACGATGTGGACAAGAAGCAAATAGTTGATAGTAGAATCAATGAGGAAACTAACACTTTATGGGGAGAAAAAAGATCACATTCAATAGAGTACACTAAGCCCATGATTTGGGTCCTACCATTACATTTCCATCTCTAGTTACCATAGTCTCTTGCTTTACCATGCTAGAAAACATTGCATAAAACATAAACTATGTTTTCTCAAATTAGAATTAAGTCTTATGGGAAATTGAATATAATATATCTATACTTCTATCTATTTCCACTTTTCAATGCTTACTTACACTTTCCTAGTATACCCCTAAGTGTCTTAGTTTATTATTACATCGTCAAAATCCCATTCAAGGCTTTTTATGTGTTTCATTTTTTCTTTCATTGACTTAGTTAATGCGTTAAAAGTTAATACAAATATATTTGAATTCCTGTTAAAATAAAAGTAATTAAATGTTTAGTTATAATTCCTTTAGAACCATGATGTAGGGAAACTAATGAATAACATTTTGCAAATGATTTTTTCTTTGAAATTCTAGAAGTCCAATCCTCATGGAAAAATAAAATGTACTCTTTTGATACCTTTTATACAACCTATGGTTCTAATATCCAATGGATAAAAACACAATACTATCAATAACGCTGACCCCCAATCCTTAACTAGCTAGTAGACCAACACTAGTTATGGTTTATCTTGATGATGTTCTCAAATTCCTAGGAATTATTTGCTTTCGATGCTCCTCCTATGGATATTTAGGAATTGGTGGTGAATAAGGTTCAGAAAATATAAATAAATGGATAACAAAGCCTTTTTCATTAACAACCAAGTTTTATTTTTGCATTAAGGTGCTGGTTGCTAACCACATCTACCATACATATTGTTAGGTTCCTTCCAAGAAGGGCTTAGTGAAGGCACGAGAGCTTCACTTGGGGAAAATACCATACCAGGTACGTTCATATTGGGGGATATATATTGAGGAAAACATGACATAATATATTGAGCATATATTAGGAGGTAAATAGTTTTTATAATGGAAGTTATGAAAAATGGAGCTGTAAGTTAATGAAAAAATATAAAGGAGGATAAAAATGTTAATGAAAAAATGGATACCTACAATATCTAGTGAAAGTAGGGGTATTTTATATTGGGAAGGTGTATTGGGTTCATATTGATAGGGGGTTAAATAATGTGATTTTTAGATGCATTTTCCAATATATGGTCAAATTAGGGATATTGTTTAGTATTCCACAAACACACGTGATATGTCAGAGGTTCATTGAGTGAAGCCCCACAAGTAAATGTTGGAGAAGGTTCGTAATAAATTTTTATGGGCCAATGATTTTGGGAACAATGGATTTCACAAAGCTAATATTGTGTTGGATTCCAAGAATATAGGTGGACTACGAATCATCAAAATATGTACTATTTAAGCCCATGCATTATATGTCAAATGGGTTATCTAAGATATGAATGGAAAGGAGTCTTAAAAATATGTTGTCATACAAAAAAATGGATAATTTTTGTAATTTGGAAAGAAGTACAACCAAGGTCTATAGCTTTGATCACTAGTTACTACCCTTGCATTAATTGAAGTAGTTGGCACTTTCATGTTTTGTTATGATACTGATGTGTTGATTTCACCAATACCTTGAGGTTTTTTAGTAATTGTTCATTACATGTTGTATCAGAGTAACCACTTAGGTTCAAGTCACGATATAGGTGAGAGGGAGTTTTTCTAACTCAAAAATGAGTGTCAAGAAGGCTTGTCAACCTAGGTTTTTTATTTTTGTAAGTCAAATTTCTATGCATAGTTTCAAATGGAGATATATAAGAGGAAAAACACATGTAGTCTCACCTCCACCAGCTTTGTAGACTACCATTGAAAGCATATGACAATGAAACAAAAATCTAAAGAAAGACACATTCCATAATTTCAAAGGCCATAGGCCTTAATAAACAGACATAACATATAAAACACTTGTATCCATGCTAGTCATCAGAGGTAATGGAGGCTAGGTTGTTTGAAGCTATACCAGGAGGTGGAGGAGGATGAAAGGAGCATTGGACATGCTCCTTGAAATGGGCCATCCAGGTCTCCAGTTTCTCAACCTTCTTTGATAGAAAATTCTGGTCACACCAGATCACCACAACACGCTCCCAGGTATGATATTGGAAATACTGCATTTTTTTTAGAGTTACTGTCAATTTGATGTGCTCCTCCTATCCAACTCGCTCTGAATTCTCTAGATGATCCAGAATTAACTGAACCACATATCAACAATGCTCCATGCAATAGCCTTATCACTTACCGTGACCACCCTAACGCATCAACACATGACGCCAAAAACCACCATGACGAATCAAACCCCTTCGATGTAGAATGGGAAGAGAGAGGTCACCCTGGCTCCCAGCTTAGCCCCCACATCTACCACCTTGAGCTGTTGACCCTCCCTATTTAGAACGCCACAACTGACCACCACCTCTGCCTCCTGAAGCTACACGACTCAGACCCTCTACACTTAGACCTTCCAGACTCCCTCCACCACTACCAGACATTAGCTCAAGCTGATGCCAGGACATAGCCACACCTGGCCTACATGAATTAGGTGGAACTTAGGCCGAGGATCGCATTGAGCAAGGAACCAACCACATGCTTGAAACCATGAAACCACCTAAGTGATACAAAGACCACCCTTCCAAGAGATCCCAAACAATCCACGTAGGGTTCAAGACCACCAACTCTGGTTGAACCTCCTCTCCCTCCGGTGTCAGGCACCTAAAACTTACAAATCTATTCCCCACCTTGAACGAGCAACATACACCCCCCCTGAAGTGACCCCTCACAATTCCAGAAAACCAGGAACCATGACAAGCTCTCTAATGGCACCATCTTGCAGCCCGGGATCCTGTGAACTGGCTGGGGAGGCACACTTCAATAATCCCGCTCCACCAAAGGAAAATTCGCAACTAGCCTGGACTGAAACCATGCCAAACAAACCAAAATCCACAACAAACCACCCTCGTCAGATGCACATACACCACGTTCCTTTCATACTTTCTCTTGCCAAGCCCATTTGGCAATTGACAACTACCCACACCCACCAGCAGGGGCAGAACCTTCTACGACAATGTCGACCCTCTTCTGGCTCGAAGCACCTCTGCAACACCCTCCTCTTCTCCAAGCACTCCACATACAGGCTCCAAAAATTCCTCCACTTGAGAATGACCATCGAACAACCTTGTCACCCTCCATAAAGTTAATGCACTCACCACCCTCCACAAGATGCAATGTGACTTGAGGTTTCCCACGCTGGTATTTACTATTTATCATACTCAAGGTAATATTGTGGGGGGGTTCATGAGGCGAGCCCACCATCCTATAACCACGTGCTTACCATAGGAACCCGCGTGTTCCCTCGGGAACATCCTCCTCTTTGTTCCTCACCCCCATCGAGGATTGTCAACCTAGGTTTAATAACGAGGTATGACTATTAGAGTGATTGACAAGGTGGTCGATTGGCCTAGTGTAAGACTATGGAACATGGTGGTATGTTATGATATTGGTGTGTGAATTTCACCATCGCTTCAAGTTTTTGGATTGATGGTTCATTACATGAATGTGAACTTGGTAGTTCATTTCATGAGAACATCGTGAATACATAAAGTAATCCATATCAAATAACAATTATTTAGGATAATAATATATATAATCCAAGTAACGATTCACTAATTACAATGGATATGTATAAATACACATGTTGGGTGTTAGGTCAAGTCTTTTAAAATTCCATGACATCATTATACTACACATTAAATATTACATAATAATAGTATAATGACTATTAATACATGGTCATTATTTATTACATAATATTCACTATATTATAACCCTAGTTATCTTAGAAGTCTTCCCCCTTTAACAATGATTTGTTCTCAAAGCACAGGAAATGAAAGAAACTTCCAAAAAAAAATGAGCCATATTCTTGTAGATTTCACCTACTTGATAAGGTTTAGGACATGAGGTGATGATACCTTCGAAGCCTTAAAAATCTTGTTGCATTGAAAACGATCAATCCATCCAAGATGGAATCTTTTTTGTATTCTTTGATGATAAATTTAGAATTTGATCTTCTTTGTTGTTGAATTCAAGGTAAATATATATTTGGATGCTTCGATATGTTAGAATATCATTAAGTCTGGTTAGGTACCATAGAATATTAGTATGTTGATTCTTGTGTACTACATTATGATTTCAGTGTCAATATATTACCCTAATACACTAATCCTTTTTAATCTATGTTTTAATCTTGCCTTTATTGACTTCAATCATCATGATGATATCTAGTGATTTTATATTTCTTTTTGTGACAACATCCTTCAAATATGAATTCATCAATAGCAATATATGGTATGTCAGCATTCACTAAATCTATGGATGTTGCTTTATCTTTGAATTGTTTCTTGAACTTAGTTTCTGGAAGTTCTTTTAAAATAAGACTTCATTAATAATGTCAATTTGATAATTAGTTTTGATACCTTATATTGAAGTCACTTTCACTTCATTTTCAACTTTTAGAGGCTCTTCCACTTATTTAACTTCATATATAACATCATTATATTTTCCCACATTGATTATTGTTGGTGTTAGTACTATTATCCATGTTTTTGGAATTTTATTGCACCTTCTTCTCATTTTTCAACTTATTCAATTGAGTTCATAGAGTTTTATTATAATTTCTCAAATTATAATTTCATCATCTTGCGTTGATAGTTTTGTATTAATATCTTCAACCTCTCTTTCTGAGCATTTTTTTTGTTTTTTATTTTGTTGTAGTAGTTATATTATCTATTATTAATATTTGAAAAATTATATATCTTAGCACCCCAATTTCCTTTGGGTTTGCATAATTTCTTTGTCTTCGTTGATTAGGATTTTGTCCAAATGTCTAATTTTTGCTTCTAAACCATCATAACTTTGATATGATGACCCCTCACAATGGACTGCAACACCTTAATAATTTGGCATTTAATCCTTCTATTTCAAGTCACAAATTTGTTTAAATGCTACCTGATATTTTTATTTTTATTTATTTGTCTCGCTAACCTCCTCTTCTAATTTTAATCATAGGGTATGTACCTCAATTGAGGGACTGATTTCGTTCAGATAATTTACTTATTTAGACATCATATTTTTTTAAGCTTCTAGATGGAACCAAACTAGCTATTTCACTTCATTGGATAAACGCACGTCCCTATCCCCATCACCTTTTCCACTAACATGGAGATTGTGGGACTATTTTTTAGCTCCTAATTATTAATTCAATCTCTGTTAAAGATATAAAACAATGAAAAGCCCCAGGATAAATCAGAAGATCTTTTTATGATTTATATGCTCTCTTCAACTCCTCTATTTTGAATTTAACTATTTCAATTGATGTATTGGGTTTCCTTATTTATTTACGATGGACATGGACCCAAGCTTTATAAAATAAGTCCATTTGTTTCATAGAGCTCTTGAAATCTTCAATTGTGAAATATATTTCCTCGATATCTTAAATTTTATCTACACACTAGGTTTCTTTCTTCGATTGTTCTTTTTTAATTGGAACTAAGGGATTAATTTTATCACCCTTTAGTTGAAATTTGAGAAACAACATGTTGTGTTTGATAATAATATTTGACCTACTTAAGAATGACTAGTAAGAATTTGATATTTTCACACTTTATTTACTTTAATACCTTTAACTTTTCCTTTCATGTTATTCAATTTTAGGTGAATACTTATAAAACTTATCCTCCACAAAATAAATATTTATATTTCCTTTTTTCACCCCTCGATGCAAAAATTACTTCACATAAAGAGATAAAATTCATCCTTTACATTAAGAGAGATTTATATTTCTTCACATGCAATTTAAAGTACCTGGATTTTTTTTTTTAAATTGTCCCTTCTCTTTTTACTATATACGTGGGAATTCACTTTACTTGTCAATGATGGAATATTTGTTTGAGAACATAATTTTATTTTTATTTTTTTCTGTACTTAAAAAGACACTTGGAAATTTCCTTACATGTGGTGATTAACTTTACTTTTTCCGACTACATAATATTCACTTTGACTTATACTTTTTCATATGTACTTTTTAAATTTGTAGAAAAATTCCTTTTCTTATTTTTCTCCTCTTTTGTTTTTTAATGAGACCAATATGAGAGTTTTTATTTAAAAACAAGGTTGGAGATCTTGCCTAGAACTATTACATTTCTTATGAGTTGTCAATATCCTTTGTGGGTTTGGTATTGAGCATGGTGACTCAATCCAAACCCTTAAGCAAGAACTCCATAATACAAAAAAATCATTCCCTTTCCAACTATATATTTTCCAAAATACTCCCAAGATCCAAATACATTTGCTTTCCATTTATTACTTCTTATCGATTTGAATTTCATTAACTTGTTTTATTTGGTGAGACATTTTTTCTCTTTTTCCCAACTTGAATCCATCCCATGTTTTTTGGTGGATCCAAGTTTCTCTTCTGAGAGTGGTCTTTGTTATCTTTATCACTTTTTCCATATACCTTATCAGCCCAAGAAATTGCATTTCCAGTCTTGTTTCCTAAGAGATCAGTGCAGGATCCAAAATTTACAAGGGTTTGTTGGCATTGGTCCTCCTCTATTTCTAAATTTAGTGGATCTTCTATGACACGTGTTTCTTCCTAATAACCTTGTGATTCCTCTTTGAGATGCACTTATTCTTTATTTTCTTTTGCTTCTTCCTTGTCCTGGGTCTCTTCTTCCATGTATATAGTATAGTGCTCTTTTTTAGCACCTTCCCACCATTTGGGCCTCTGACTATTTTTTTGGAATCTATTATTCTAAAACTGCTTGGGGAAATTATTGATTACATTTACTATTTTATAACACGCTCGACATTAGAATGAAACATTTTCATAGTTAAGATTATAAACACATACATAATCTGGAGCCATCATGTTTATCTAGCATGAAAACCTTTATTTAAATCAATCTCCACACATTTTCAAGCTTATATGTCTTGAAGAAATGCTCAATTTCTAATCTACTTCAGTAAAACTTCCCTATTGCATTTCTAATAGAATTTAACAAAGGGAGATTCCAAATATGCAAGGGAAGGTTTGGGACCCTTAACCAAACTAGAGTTAAGGAGATTGACTTCATAACTAGATTAAAATAAGGGGAAGGGATCTGCATGGAGAGACCAACACTACCCCAAAAATAGGGCCCAAAATCCCAAATAGTATTCTTATCCTTAAGATTATCAAAGACAACAACAAAAAAATCCTAAGCCAAAGGGTAAATATTCAGATCATCGGACAATAGAAGTTTCCATGAATAAGAAATCCACTTATGGAGATCATCCAACCATGACCAAAACCCATTAAACCTATAGGTCAAACCTTGTTTTGAAAAATATTTTGCATAGTTGAAGGCTTCATCCCCCATGTGAACATAAACAACATGAGCTTCTTGAACTATCGAGAGAACATATTTGGCTTTCAACATGACACTATAAAAAAAACCTTGGCTTGAGCATCCTGAGAAGAAGAGTTATTAAACTAGTTTCCATTTCTTCAGGAGTAATTGGATATCCAACCACCATTCCATCAAGAGAGATTGATTTCACCATGGGTTCCTAGGAAGTTGTCATTCAACAGACATGTGCAGGAAGATCCATGCAACATAGGGCTAACTAGGCTAAAACCCTAACTGTCACGAAAATTGTAGAGTGTGAGCCATCTAATGCATATGTAGCTACTTCATCTATTCCTTTTTTTATAAATGGGGTTTGCGTCATTTATTTTTAGAGTGATTCCTTACCCAATAATTCCTTAAAAGACGGATCACTGGTATGGTATTGCTACTAGCAAAATAAATTTTCTATGGGTTAGTAGAACAATCATTCTCATACCAATAGAACTTGATACTACATGAGAACATCATGAATACATAAAATAAATAATATTAAATAAAATTTGTTTATTATAAGAATATATATATATATGTCTATTTCATGATTCATTAAGTTTAATAGACATGTATAAATACACATGTTGCGTGATAGGTAATGCCTTTGGAAAAAAAACATGACTTATAATTATTACACATTAATGATTATATAATAAAGGTTTTACATAATAATCATTTTATTATAATCGTAGTTGTAATATACCCTAGGTATATTACATTTCAACATTTAGAAGAACTAGGAAGCCATTGGACCTCTATTGTATTAGAGAGGCTCTTTCCTTTCTAATGAAAATGTATATAGTGGACTCTACTTCTTGAGAAGGATAACAAGAACCACAAGGATTAACATCTATTCCCCTTACTCATGGTAGTGAGAATAGGTGTGTGGTAGATATAAAGCCTTCATCAAATACATGATTGCTGATAATTACATGTGGTTCTTCTCTAAGGAAACTCTTGATGGTCCCTAAATAAAATTTGAAACCTCTGATCCAAATAGTACACATGACTCTTTTAAATGTGAAGCCCATGGAAACCCACATTAGAACCACAAAACAATTTTTTGGTTTTGTTATTAGCCATAGGTGGGTTTCTCATAGATTAAAGACTCACCTATGGTGGAGTTTAAGACCATGTTTTCCCTTTTTTATGCGACCATTATTGGTTTTTTCTCTTAGCCAAGTTTGCTTGGGATCAAATAGAAGCATTAAGTGGTCAAGACCTCCTAACTTTCATATCTTAGAAGGTAACTTTGTTAGGAGATTATTTTCCTTAGATTTTAAAGTCCTATTATGATTAGATGTTTATTTGTGTTGAAGTTTTTTTTTTTTTTTGAGAAGTAACATAATGAAGTTGTATTTAATAAGAAAGAGTCTTTTTGATCTTTCACATTACATAACAATATTTTTTCTATGTGAGCATGTTTTTGTACATTTTAATGTAGCTATGGGAAATTCATATAGAGATGAATCATCTATATTAGTTACAAGAGTTTTGAGGTGGGTTTCCCATAAAACATGAGCAAGGAACCACTTGTTATCTATACTAAAAGTCATCATGATCATGATGTGATGATTATAGGCCTCACGATAATGGACATTGAAAATATTTTAAGGAAATAACATAAGAACCATTAACATCTTATTTTGGTCCAAAATGATGAATTTTTACATTGGTCTTGGCCATCTCTAAGGTATGTCAACTTCTTGAGCCAATTAATGATGGTCATCAGACAATTATAGTTGGGGACCATCCCTAAATGATCATGATGATTGTTTGTTGGATGCTGGAATGGTATTGGTTGTCGCTTATTACCGTGTTTATGATCATGCTAGGTGTGTTGGCATAAAATTTATTGGTTTTTAAATTTTAAATAGTTTTTGATAGTGCTAATGATGCACCCATGTTGAGCCTAGCTATTTTTGTAATAAAGTTACATAGATGTTGATAATTTAAAAGTCAAAGGACGTCAATTGGGTCTAGTTTTGGTGGTTAAAAGGAGAACTTTTTGTCCTCCTCATCTACCTACAAATCACACTTGTGAGAAGTTTTTTCCTTATGTGCTAATTGGGGCTCATAATATAACAACAACCTTATTGTTATATAAATACTTGTGTATGAGATAAGATATTTTCAAACATTGAAACCCAAATGATTACCTCAACTCGCTGTTATCAATATTAACTTGTAAGTTAGTATATACTATCTTAAATAAATAAATAAAACGACTTTTAAAATTTTATATTTTTTATTAATAAAATAACATCATTTAAATTAAACAAAAAATCAAATTTAAAATATGATATAAAAGTAAAATTAAAATTGCTTAATGAAATTAAAATATCATAAAAGTATGATAAAAATAAAGTAAAAATTACTTTTTATTATTTAAAATTTAATTTCTATTTTTGAAAAATAATTTCCAAGGCACTCTCATTAGATTATAATAATAAGAAGGTTTGCAAGATAATTCCCCTAACATGGTCCTAAGGAAGGGTGAGAATTAAGCTGTAATTGAAAGAACCCTAGAAAATAGTGTATATAAGTTTGCTCAACTAATACAAAATGAAATGGTTTGCATACAATTTATACTATGTTATACTTGCAAATTATATATAACAATATTATAGTTAACTTTTATATTATATATTGCTATATTAAATTTATATAAAAACCAAAAGAGAGATATCAAAGAAATGTTCGTGATTCCAAGTCTTTGTTCTCCACATTAATGGGATCACACATTTCCTTTGACATGATATTCATGTAAATTCATTTTAATACCATGCCTTAACAGGACATCATCAATGTCATCTAAGTAATAGATGCGAGTTAAAAGGCATTATTCTTTATCACTTTTGCTTTCATTCTCTTTCAAGGATATAAAGTGTCCAAAAGTTAGCTAATTGCCTTTTGTCATAATCATATTAATCACATCCTTTCTTTGCTCCAAGATTTAATAACTCTCATCACCTAAAGTAAATTGTTGAGATTTTACCACTCATGACGTTGTTCTTCAAAATCCGAAGCAAAAGAGTCAAAACACCATAGTGGAAGAAAGTGAAGACACATTGAAGAAAGTGAAAGAAAATGCATAATCAAAAGCAAAAGAGTCAAAAGAAGTGAAGACACATTGAAGAAAGTGAAGGAACATGCATAAACAAGCATCGTTTCTTTGCCTTTTAGAGACCATCAATTAATTTCAATGACATGGATGGACCCATTGTACTACAAAAAAGGAATACAATGGCTAGGATGGAGAGTTGATGGTGGGTCTAAGTGTTATGTCTATTAAAGTTATTACACATATGTTTCAGTTTTGGATTTGAGTGGCAAATAAATATGTCGAGAGTAATTATATTCATATTCATATTTTTGTTTTCATTATGACTCTAACACTTACATTATTGGTTTATGAATGTTTCATCGTTGCCAACCCTATTTACACAACTTGACTCGTTGAAAACATTGCCTACTCAAACAAATTGAGTCACTGAAGAAAGTGCGCTAACCGAACCTTCGTGACCCATTAATATAAAAACTATATGGTCCAAATTGTAATGTCGCTCAGAACCTGTGATCCGAGGGCATATAGATAATAATTAGAAAATGAAAATGATTTATGAGATATTATATGGTTTATAAGTTTTGTTTATAATATGATATTTTTTGGGTTAAGAATTTTGAATTAAGATTATTTTAGTGTGGTTCATAAATGTTGGAGATCTGTGGTTGTTATATTCATGGAAATATTCAAGTATATCTATTTGAAGAGATCACATCCTGACAGCTTGTAGCAAAGCTTAATCCTGAGAGTGTTGAGGAGAACTCACCATATGACCTTCCATTAGCAAGGTGCTTTAGCGACAAGAATTCAACCAATTAAGCTAACCCTTAGGGCTTGAATTTTGAATTAAGATATAAATTCACATATTAAAAGACATTTCTGATAATTGAGGTGTTTTTTTATTTTATTGCGAATTGATGTTTATAGCTAAAGATAAGTTGGGTTGCGGAGTAGCAAGTCTTTGTCCAATAGTAAAGACATACATTGAATGTATAGGAGAGAAGGTATAAGTTTCAGTCAAGAGGTACTCCAATTTAGTTAAGTTTGAATAAAGCTCCAATTAATAGGTGGTATCATCCAATTTGGACGGGGTTTAAATCCATTGGTTTTAATAAAATTTATACTATGAGACCGGAGAGCCAGCGTAACGGGGTTTCATGCTCGACATGTATCAAAGCCCTTTGACCATATGTAAAAAAATCAAATATTTCTGTTTTCTACCATTTGGTATTTTAAAATTTTTTTTTTTATTATTATTATTATTTTTAGAAGGGAAAAAATACTAGCGCTTTTGATATTAATTATGAAAAAACCAGTACATATAACATCAGAAATTGGCCACAAAAATAAGTCGAAAAAATGTTCCAGCTTAACCAGTCACCAAGTATTGTCAAAAACCAAAATCAAGCTTTATACAAGTAACTAGATAATCAAGAGATGCATATAACAACAAAAAAATAATCCTCCTTACAAGTAACTTATGACAACTCCAGATTATCCTCCTTCATCATCTTTCCTTCAACCATAAATTTGAAATGTAATATACCCACAACAACAACCAGACCTTGTTTGGAGAGTCCATCGGCCACCTCATTATGCTCCCTATATACATGTGTGAGTGAAATTTTTTCAAATGAACCAAGTATTGACCTTATATGGTCCATCCATTCATCAAGAGTGAGCATCGAGAAGGAGGATCTTCCTGACACAACTTCAATTATGGATCTTGAGTCTCCATACATCAAAAGGTTCAATAACTAGAGATGATTTGCAATGACTAGTGACCCCCACAGATCCATTAACCCCACCTTTGAATTCAAAGCCAATCCTCCATTTCAGATAATAAGAAAGTGAATATGAGTGTTGATCTACAACCATGCTCCACACCCACACCTGCCATCCTGTGCTGGACCATCAAATAACCCTACAAGAAAGATCACCGAAGGATGAGGGAATCTGTCTTGAGTGAATGAACAACCTGAGATGAAGTCTTCCCCAACAACATCCAAGACAATTTTTTTGAAACAATAATGGAGATAAGGAGAGGCCTATTTTCAAAGATATCCAGGTTACAAGCACACCATATCTCCCATACTTTGAATAAAGGAAGCGACTTATACCTACCTCTTCTTTGGGGCTCCCACCTAAAACAAGATTCCAATGAATCATAGGTATCCAGTTGTGAAATCTTGACTTGTTTCAGAATACTTCCCTAGAATTCCACTAAGAAGGGGCATAGGATAAACAAATGTGGCATGCTTTCCATATCCGAATGACAAAAAATAAACTACCTAGGCTCGAGAAATTCCCATTTTCCAAGGTTATCCCAGGTTAAAATCTTATTATTCAAAGCTAACCAGCAGAAGAGGGTCACCTTTAATGGAACCTACCACCTCCAAACTGTCTTGAACCAACACTTGTTAACATAAAAAGAGATCTGATTTGAAATACATTTGTAAATGTCTGAAACCACAACCGTGTCATTTTTAATAGCTCCATCCCACACCATGTCTGCCATTTGGTATTTAGCATTTCTTGTTTCATTCAACAACTTTCAAAAACATTTAAAATTTGAATATAGTATAGATTGAGAAATGAAATTGTGATAACATAGATCCCCATCACCTATACTAGGAAATCATAAGTAAGTTATTATTTGAATTATAAATTATTTCAACTATAAGTCTAGATTTCTTAAACATTTCATAAGAACTTAATTTAAGAGGTTGCTCATGTACTCATTTAAGTATTATGATAGGAAAAGTTTTGTTACTATTAGATATATTAACTCGTATTTGTCTTGTGTTTATTGTGTAATATTTATGTATTTATTGTGTTATATTTATCATCAAATAATTTGTTAATTAGTTCTAGCTAGTTCTTAATTTTAGTGTATGGTTGTGATATTATATTAATTAGGTAATTAGATTGGCAGGCCAAGATAGCTAAACTATCTTTAAGCCTAGCTTGCTATATAAATAAATATTATAATAGTAATAATAAAATATAAATAGATATTATTATAATAATATTTATCATAGGGTTTATACACCTTGGGTTTATATTTTTTTATCACTTGGGTTTATTATTCCCTTGGGTTTATAATATCAATCCCTTGAGTTTATTACTCTAAGGGTTCATATTCCTAGGGTTTAATATTATTCCCTTAGGTTTATAGTCCCTTGAGTTTTTAGTATTAATCCTCGGGGTATATTATTCCCTTGGATTTATAATATCAATCATGGTCAACCATGGTCAATCACGGTCAACCATTGTCAAATATGTTTTATAAATTCAATCATGGTCAACCATGGTCCAACATCACATTGTGATAAGTATTGTCTTAATATGAGAATCAAGCATGGTCAACCATGGTTCAAGTTGCATTATGACAAAGATTCTCTTGATTTGAAAATCAATAATGGTCAAGCATGGTACAACGTTACATTGTGACAAGGATTGTCTCAATACGAAAATCAACCATGTTTATTTTAGTGTTTATAGTATTTATCTTAGGGTTTATATACCTTAGGTTTATAATATTGTCCCCTTGGGTTTGATATTAGTCAACCATGTTTTATAAAATTAATCGTGGTCAATAATGGTTAATCATAGCCAACCATGGTCCAATGTCGCATTGTGACAAGTATTGTCTCAACCATGGTACAACGTTGCATTATGACAAAGATTATCTCAATATGGTAATCATGGTCAACCATGGTCAATCATGGTCAACCTTAGTCAACCATGGTCAAACATGCTTAATAAAATCAAACATGGTCATCCATGGTGAATCATGGTCAACCATGGTCAAATGCCGCATTGTGACAAAAAATGTCTTGATATGAAAATCAATCATGGTTTAGCATGATTAACCATAGTCCAACATCGCATTGTGACAAGGATCGCCTCAATATGAAAATCAACCATGGTCAACCATATTTGTTTTAGTGTCTATAATTTTTGTTTTAGGGTTTATATATCTTGGCTTTATAATATTAGTTCCTTAGGCTTAATATTATTCGCTTGGGTTCATAATCCCAAGGGGTTTTAGGATTAATCCCTTAGGTTTATTATTCCCTTGGGTTTATAATATAAATCCACTGGGTTTATTATTCCCTCAGGTTTATAATATCAATCACGGTTAACCATAGTCAATCATAGCCAACCAAGGTCAACCATGGTCAAATGCCACATTGTGACAAGGATTGTCTCAATATGCAAATCCACCATGGTCAACCATAGTCTAATGTCGCGTTGTGACAAAGATTGTCTCAATATGAAAATTAATTATTGTTAAGCATGGTCAACCATGGTCCAACGTTGCATTGTGATAAGGATTGTCTCCATATGGAAATTAAACAGGGTAAACCATGTTTATTTTAGGGTTTATAATATTTATCTTAGGGTTTATATACTTTGGGTTTATAATTTTTATCCCTTGGGTTCATAATATCAATCCCACATGTTTATTAATCAAAGGGTTCATATTCCTAGGGTTTAATATTATTCCCTTAGGTTTATAATCCCTTGGCTTTTTAGTATCAATCCCTAGGGTTTATTATTCCCTTGGGCTTATAATATCAAAATCAATCATTGTCTCAACCATGGTCCAATGTCGCATTATGACAAAGATTGTCTCAGTATGATAATCATGGTTAACCATGGGAAATCATGGTCAACCTTGGTTGAACATCACATTGTGACAAAGATTTTCTTAATATGAAATTCAACCATGGTTAAGCATGCTCAACCATGGTCCAACATCATATTGTGAGAAGGATTGTCTCAATATTAAAATCAACCATGGTCAACCATGTTTATTTTAGTGTTTATAACATTTATCTTAGAGTTTACATACCATGGGTTTATAATATTAGCCCCTTGGGTTTAATATTATTCCCTTGGGTTCATACTCCATATGTCATATTGTGACAAAGATTGTCTCAATATCAAAATCAATCATTGTCTCAACCACGGTCCAACGTCGCATTATGAAAAAGATTGTCTCAATATGTTAATCGTGGTCAACCATTGGTCGAATGTCGCATTGTGACAAAGATTGTCTTGATATGAAAAAAATCATGGTTAATCATGGTCAACCATGGTCCATTGTCGCATTGTGACAAGGATTGCCTCAATATGAAAATCAATCATGGTCAACCATGTTTATTTTAGTGTTTATAATATTTCTGTTAGGGTTTACATACCTGGGTTTATAATATTAGTCCCTAGGGTTCATAATCCCATGGGGTTTTAGTATTAATCTCTTAAGGTTTTAGTATTGATGTTTTATTATTTAATAATTAATTAATTATTATTTATCATTTTTTATTAGTAAACTATTATTAACAATATTATTAGTAACAATTTTATTATTATTATTTTTTCCTATAAATAATATTGAAAATGAATTATTTTTTATTAATATTTAATTAAATATATTTATTTTTAAATATTATTATTATATATTTATTAATGGCTTGTGTGATAGATAAAAATTAAGCATTTGACGCACATCAACAACATTTACTAAAATAATTATTGTTATTACTAAATAATTATTGTTATTAAGATTATTATTATTAATTAATATTACTACTATTATCAACTAATACTATTATTAAATAATTAAATTAAATTATATAATTTAACATTAAATAATAATTAATAATTGATATAAATTAATATTTAATAATAACAATAATACTACTACTACTACTACTACTACTACTACTAATAATAATAATAATAATAATAATAATAATATAATTTTGTTGTAATAGTTTTTTTTTTTGTAATATTATTTTTACTAATATATATTTATTAATGGTAGATAGGCATATATCAACCAAATTAATATTTTTAATGTGGTTTTGCTAATTTGAATTCAAATTTTCCAATTTAGTATGAATGCAGGTAGCCCTACGTGTAACTCCCTCATGTGAGCATCCAAAAATATGTGAGAGATGTAGATTAAACTAATATAGATGTGTGTTTGTTGCATGAATATGTGGATGCCTCTTTTGGGAAGACCTGTCGGTGTAAAGAACCATCGTTAAAGAAGAAATCCCATTTGTGGATAATGTGATGTAGATCTGGCATGGAATTAGTGCATTAAGCTAAATGTAGACCTGCATGTGTGTTGTTTTTTTAAAGAGTTTTAATATCAGTGGTCACAAATTGAAAGCATGTCAAGTCAAAATGCTGCTATTTTTTTGTAGATATGATTCAAATGCTAAATGCCTTTATGCTAAATCTTGCACATTGATGGTGATGAACAATTAGAGAAAACTAGTGTTTGATGAGAACTCGTCAGCGAAAGTTGGAACTATTTGCAATGTTTCTAACGGGACGCCATGGAATTGAATATCTTGTTGCAGATTAACTTGAAGCTAGCCTCATATAGCTGCTTATTATTATGTGAATTTCATATTATATGAAACACCTAATTAAAGTTCTGGGAATTCATTTTAATCATATTGTCAGAATACACTTCCTAGTGGATGTAAGAATGGAATTTAATGATCCACCTGAAGACAGATATGATTACAACACTTAAATCAACAATAGTATCATATATGTAAAATTACAAGTAGCTATTGGCGGCACCAACATTGACTTTTACAAAAGAAATGGAGCAGTTAAGGTCATGGATCACAATTTCTGTTGCAATGGCCATGGTGGTTTTATCGTATAATTGTATGACAAGTAGTGTTGTCGTCGAATTTTACATGTGGAAGTAATGCTCTGGAATGTGATGGAAGCATTGGATGGCATCTTCATATGGTATGAGGCCCCTAAGCCCACATTTACTTTTATATTTTCCATTATCGCTAAAGTTTTCCATGAGTGATGGAAGCTTTTGTGTGTGCATGCTAACTAGGGTGACATGACCACAAGAGCACTGTGATTGGTTGTGTCTATATATATATATATATATATAGATTTCATAACAGAAGCTCAAGAGTCACAAGGGAGGTGCAGAGTTACCTCAAGAATTTGAGTTTTCACCTTGGCTACTAAAGCTAGGCATAGGAGAGAAGATTAGTCTTTTGAGAAATAAGTAGTGGATTAACATTCCACTATTGGAACTAGTGATGTATCATTGTAATGGTGTATCTTCAAACTTTCACTTTATAATTTGAAGCTCCCTTGGAGTCAATGCACTTTCACGCATATGTTGTGAATGATTCTAAGACTATTCTTTCATTATTTACAGTGTATGTCTATGTTTCTACATACAAATGAAAATGAACTATTTTGTTGGCTTCAGTATGCATCTTTGAATTGCACGTCTCTTGTTTTCATGATCATTATTTCTTTATGAACTATTTCACAGGTTAACTAACAATTCTTTCAGATATGTGTGTGTGTCTTTATTAGGATAGTAGTATTACTTTTCTCTTAAAGACTCACTTTCTCTTCCCTTCCATGAAATAACCTTGATACACTTTGCAATTGAAGCTAAATTACTTGTTTATCTCGAAATTATATGTGCTCTCTCTTGTGTTGATTATTGTAGCCAAGGAAAATCGTTAAGGATTTGGTATCCGGTCCTATTTCTTGAATGGAGCTCCTACTCCAAATGGTGTGGCATCTAATTGTGACTTCATATTGAGGAGACCCCCTAATTGTTGGTGGCATCCAACCCCATAAACAATTTTGGTGCTAGAAAGAGGGCAACATTTTTATGGATGATAATTCACCACATTCACATAAAGAACTTTCTATGAAAGTTAGCAATTGTTGGATCCCAACTCCAACTCATATATCCAAGAAAGAAGAGTCATCTTAGCAAGTTCTATACTATACCTACAAAGTAACGTATGAGAAACTCTGGAAAATTCAAACTATTATTCATCAGTTTTCTAAAGCTCTTGGATTACTTCCTATCACATCTGTTCCTCATAAGAAAACAAAGAAAGAGATCACTTGTGGTGGTGTTTTAGTTTATTCAATGGAAGAATTGGTTACCCCAACCCTTGAATATTTAGCTGACTCTCTTGAAGGAAATTATCATCAAGTGGATATTCCACCACCTATTGGGGAAAATATGGAAGGAGACGGGGAGGACTTTCATTTTTTTAACAAAGAACAACTTAGAGATTACAAACAATCAAATTAAAATGAGAATTTGAGTAGTGAAGAAGACAAGGCTTCAAAATCAGAGAGTCAAGAGGAGGAGGAGAATGAAGACATGGCCAATGACCAATTGGATTGAATGGCCCAAGGGCCTCTTACTCTTTCGATAAATCTTCATCACTCGCTAAAACACCGAGAAAAACAACCTACAAAGTATGGTTCTATTATGCAACTAGATCAAAAAACAAAAGAAAACATAGATCAATGAATTGAAAATTAGCCTCTTCGAGGGGCTAACCTCCTTTACATTAAATAAATTAAAAATTAATGGATGATACAAATGACAAGACCTCCTTTTTATATATAGGAATCTATGGGGTCATAATATAATCATAGCCTACATAACAATAACAATGTAATGGCACAAAAATAACAATAGTCGTCTCCTATGAGGCACAACAATAAAAATAAGTGGGCTACACTAACAATAACAATATAGGGACCTAACATGCCCCTCTCCTTCAAAAAAAGTGTTGTCCTGAAGGCTTGAGTAGTTCTAGTTTCTTCTGTATAAAATTCTCATTCTCCCATGTGGAATCTTCAGGGGTTAAGTTCTTCCACTTAATGAGATACTCTGAAATTGTTCGATTTTGTAGCTATCATGGTTTTTTTTTCATCACTACTTCATGATCCAATATGGTTTTTCATTCTTCGTCAAGTTCTGGAAATATTGTTTGAACTGGGAACTTGTCACTGATAACCTTATTTAAGCATGAAACATGGAAAACTAGGTGTACTTGGGAAGATGCAGACAACTTGAATTTGTATGCCATAGTACTAATCTTTTGCAACACCTTGTAAGGACCATAGTACTTGGGTGATAATTTATTATCCTTATTAGCTCGCTTGAGGGAAATTTGTTTGTATGGTTGCATATGTAAGAATACCTAGTCGCCTACATCAAAACTTCTTTCATTGCGATGCTGACATGCATGTTGTTTCATTCGATTCTACACCAGAGTGAGGTTATCCTTTAAGTGTTGGAGAACTTGTTGTTGATGCTCAATGTGATCTTCCATTGCTTGAACCTTACAATTTTCTCTTAAAGATGATGTGATGAATGTTGGATGATATCCGTAAAGTGCAATAAATGTGGTCATTTTTGTTGCAATATGGAAAGAAATGTTATACCACCATTTATCCATAGGAAACCACTTAACCCATTGTGTTTTTTTATTAGATACAAATCAACGAAGATATCCTTCCAAACGTTTGTTCATTATATCGGTTTGACTGTCAAATTGAGGGTGATAATATGAGATATGAGCTACTTGATTACCAAGACAAGAAAAAAATTCAGTCCAAAAATTTCCAGTGAAAATGAGATCTCTCTCACTTACAATAATCTTTGGGTTTCCGTGTAGTTTTCGAACTGTTTCCATAAATGTAGTAGCAACTATACTAGATTTAAAAGGATGAGATAATGCACAAAAGTGTGCATCTTGGTAATTATATCAACTACCACCATGATGACACTCTTTCCTTTAGATTTGGGTAAACTTATGATAAAATCCATTGAAACCTCCTCTCAATGCTTACTTGGAATGGTTGAAGGTCATTAAAAGGGCATACTTTGTATACATAAACTTCACCTCATACCTTTATTTGTAAATTTCATCATTTTTTTATTATTATTTATTATTTAATGTATAAATTGTGTGAATTTATTGACTAAGAATATCTATCTATCTATCTATCTATATATTTATTTATTTATTTGAGGCCATAGGTTTAAAATTAAATATAAGTAGAGTTTGTATATGTTAAATGATTAATATTGGCTTTGTGATGAGGTTCATTGGATAAGCGTCCCCTTGGAGCGTGACCTCATGGGAGTGTTTCTACACATCTCAACCCTTGCCAAGTCACATGTTCCTATTGATACTGGCTTGCGGGCTGTTGAAACTACATATATACATATATACATATATACATATACACATATACATATACACATACACATACACATACACATACACATACACATACACATACACAGACACACACACACACACACACACACACACACACACACACACACACACACACACACACACACACACACACACACACACACACACACACACACACACACACACACACACATATACATATACATATACATATACATATATATATATATATATATATATAACATTTGTTCGAATATTTACTTTTTTTGTTGCATCCCTACACTACCATTTATTCTCCATCACCAGACATTCTTTTCTATTAACATTATTATCAAGATAAAGATGTTTGAATTGAAATGAGGTTGTTTTTTTTGCTCCTTCCCACTCTAGAATTACTAAAAACAATAGTATAACACTTTAATAACCATCTTTTTTGTTCATTTATGGTGTAGGCATGCCTTACATGCCTTTATAATAGGGACAATCACCATGTCTTAATGAACACGATGGTTTGGTGCTTTATTGACAAATTACATGATGAAACTCTCATACCATTAGTGTGCTAACTTTCCCACATTTAAGGTGTAGAGACAACTCTCATGCCTTATAAAAAGAATATACAATATGCCTTAAGGAACACCTTAGTTTGATGTCTAACATAGAAACTACATGATATAACTCCCTTGCTAATATTATGCCTCTACTCACTTGCATTGTCCTTTATACTTTTATGTACTTTCATTTATTGTTAGTATAGCCAAAATCCCATTCAAAATCTCTTATGTGTTCCATTATCCTCCTTAATTTAGGGATAACTGTTAAGAATATGGTTTAATGTTTATTTGATGTTAAAAGCTTAATAAATGTTGAAGAGGGATTGTTGGATCGATGAAAGTAAGGGATTGTTAAAGCCCCAATAAGGTTCAAGTCTCTATAATGTCATGTTGCTCATGTCATTGAGATTGGCCCTTTACTTTTAGATGCTTTTATCTGTTGTTACTATAGCCAAAATCCAATTCTTTTATGTGTTCCATTATCCTTGCTAATGTAGGGATAATTGTTAAGAATATATTTTAATGTTTTTTGAATGTTAAAAGCTTAAGAAATGTTAAAGAGCGCTCGTTGCATCAA
This sequence comes from Pinus tabuliformis, assembly GCA_031772625.1. Lineage (NCBI taxonomy): Eukaryota > Viridiplantae > Streptophyta > Pinopsida > Pinales > Pinaceae > Pinus > Pinus tabuliformis. Next base: position 1,557,163,105 of record CM062804.1, read on the forward strand.
AGAAAGTGAAGCATTGTTAAAAATCTACCAAGATTCAAGTATCTTCAATGACATGTTACTCTTTTCATTGAGATGAGGCCTTTAAGGCCAAGTGTAGGAAAAGCATCCTCACTCTAAGTTTTCCAACTCATCTGATAATCAAGGCATTAATAGGGTAGCCTTAAGTAATAGGGTGGCATGATGATGTAATATGATAAGTGGAAAATTACTAAAAAAATGAAGAATCTCAAGAAGTGAGCCACAAAAGGAAAGAATGTTATGAAATATTTGTTGAGAAACAACAATGGATTGACTTATTATTAAAAACTAATTCATGACAAGGTATATCTCCTTAGCTACTTATACAACTCATGCACTACTTAAGGTGGTTGCCATTTTCATGATTGAAAAAAATGTCTCTTAAACTATTTAGTACTATTCTTTCATGAACTAAGTTGATTGAATTTCATGATTAAAAGCATATAGAATCCTTGGGAGGCCATTAAGCCTTTCATATGCTAAAGGGATTTAACCGTGTGGATTAGCCTATCTTCCAATGATAATTGAAGGTGTTGGACATTATTCTTTGAGAGTGATTGTAAGCCATTGTAAAAAAATCCTTGATTGTAGAGAATTGATTTATTTAGGAAGGGGAGAGACATGACCAATGATTTATTTGAAAATCATGAGAGAGAATAAATCCCATGGATAAAACTTAGGCTAAATTTCATGCTAGACACACCTAAAAATTTCATCATGTATATGGTGTAGGGCATGATTCCAGATGATGTTATTCCCAAGGTTGGATTACAATCCCGTAAAGACTAGTGGTGGAACTTGAAATGGGGTAGATCTAAATTATCCACTACATACATTATGGTTTTTGTTTGCTAGGTAATGTTAGTCTTGAGATGACTAACACACCTAACTCGTGGCTTGAGTAGCCATGACCCAGGGGCATCTAAGTCATCAAGATCACCTGGGGATCATACCTAGATTCGGCCACACCAACCATTAGCATGGTTGGATTTTTTCCCATGGAGTTTCAACTAGTGACAATTACACCATGTAGTGCCTTAACAGAACACCCTATCACTATCTTCTCTACACTCTCTCACTACGTACAATCTTGTTCATGACTATAGGTGGATTTTCCCTAGGCCAATATTTGATATTTAACTAAGCAACATTTAGTGCATCAAATCCAAACAAAATACTTGGATCTTCCAACTGTGAAGCCAATAGAATCTAGATTTAGAACCTCACAAAAATATTTTTTCTTTGGTTAATCTTGGGCTTGATATCTATACATAAAATAGTCACTTACTAGGTGTTCAAAACCAACATTTTCCCCACTATGGGCAAGCTGGGTGCTTGAAAAACACAATTCTTTTTATTTTTCCTTAGTGAAGTTTTCATGGGCCCAAGTAAAGTCCAATTTTTCCTACCAATACCTCTTGACTTTTAGATCTTATTAGGAATTCTTGTTCAGAGATCATCTTCCATGGACTTTAGAGTTCCAATCAACATGGGTGTTTTTCCATGTTTCCTTTTTAAGTGGAAGAAACACGTTGAAGCAAGCTCCGTTTAATAAGAAAGGCGTCTTGTTATTTCACATGGTATGATAATGCTTTGATTAGTGTGAGACCATATTTGAAAAATGAAGTGAAAGTGTAAATACTTTATAGGGAGATGGGCCATGTACATTAGTGATTAGACTTCTAGGGCAGGAATGTTGTGGCATGAGCATGAATCTATCTAGTGTTTCATGTGCCTAGATAACATGATAATAGCATAGCAATGGCAGGCCTTAACATAGGGTAGGTTGATAGGTTTGTTAAAGGGATGAATATCTGTACCCCATCTTCGCCCTATGGTACAAAATAACAATATTTTGATAATAGCAGTAAACATGCCTCTCAAAGTAGTGATTCATGGATTGGAGTTAATACTAGCTATGATAAAAGCACTTATTGCTAGTTGCTAGGTAATGCCAAATGATTCTAATGGCCTTCCACTAGAGAAACTTATAATTTAAAACTGTGCCCCAATACATAAATTTTCTATATAGAAAGCTATAGGGAACCAATCTATATTTTAGCATGAAAACCATTGTTAGTTCAAAATTTTGTCAATTGTGTCCTAATCCATTGTTTAAGGTTTTTATCATGTTAAAGAATAAAATTAAACTAATCTAATATGCACAATGTGCAATGTGGGTGTCGAGACTAAACTAATAGAACTAAAACGATAAATAGAACAACAAATGCATCACTTTTTATTTTTTATTTTTAATAAGGTTACTCTGTGAATAATAGTAGAAATACAAATAAGAGTAGTGATGGAGAATAAATGGCAGTGTAGGGATGCAACAAAAAAAGTAAATATTTGATTTTTTTAATAAAAAAATTAAATAATTGTTTATAGTTGGTATTGACAACCCACAAGCGAGTAGCAACAAGAATATGTGACTTGGCAAGAGTTGAGATGTGTAGAAACACTCCCATGAGGTCTCGCTCCAAAAAAACGTTTATCCATTAAACCTCATCACAAAGCAAATATTGATCATTTAACATATGCAAACTCTACTTATCTTTAATTTTAAACCTATGGCCTCAATAAATATATATATATATATATATATATATATATATATATATATATATATATATATATCTATTCACACAATTTATACATTAAATAATAAATAATAAAAAATAAAAATGATAATGATAAAATATATCAATAAAGGTACGAGGTGAAGTATATGCGTACAAAGTAGGTCTTTTAAAAAAAATTGTATAAAGAAAAGATGGAACATATTATTAGTAAAATTGTTTTTTTTATAAATTATATTTGAAGAGAGTATGAAAACCACACATTTTACCATTATTTGTAGATAAATTGATAATTGCATGCACTCTTTTAAAAATAAAATCTCAATCCATAGTGGTAAAGTCATATTCTTTAATATTTATTGTATTGTCAACTTTTTATGTGTGAGGAAGGATATTCCCTAGCACCATGGGGGTTTGTCGACAAAGAACATCTTTCTCTTGAGTGGCAAGCTCACTTTCCATGGTGTTACTCATTAAAGAAGATTCCCTAGGACCCTATGTTGATTAAGACCATCCGTCTCATATCATAAAGCTTACCTTTCATGTTGTGCCCTTAGTATACCATTTCATTATGACAAAATGATGTGCCCACTTCTATGATTGGTACACTCATTGAGAAAAGGCTTTTAGTTGCCTTTCAAAGCATTCGCCGTGTATGCTGTCCTTTAGAGTAATCCATCTATGAATAAGCCGTGAGATTATTTTATTACAATTGAATATTTTGATACATGAATATGGAGGCCATCATGTTAGACTCAATGGTTTACACAAATATCAAATTAATATTCCAGTCTATAAAGTCCTTTAAAATAAAATAATAAGGTTAAGGAATGTAAATCTGCATTGAGTAATTTAAATATTGGGTAATTAATATATTTATATAAATAATTATAATTATAATTATATAATTTTTTTAAGTTTATTAATTTAAAGGTTTATATTTATAGGGTATAATATTATTTTTAGGGTTTATAATATAAATTTTTAGGTTTAATATAAATTTTTTGGGTTTATAATTATGGTTCTATGTCATATTGTGACAAAGATTGTCTTGATATGAAAATCAATCATAGTTGACCATGGTCCAATGTCACATTGTGACAAATATTGTCTCAATATGAAAATCAACGATGGTCCAATGTCACATTGTGATAAAAATTGATTCAATATGAAAATCAACTGTGGTAAACCATACTCAACCATGTTTATTTTAGGGTTTATAATATTTATCTTAGGGTTTATCTATCTTGGGTTTATAAAATTAATCCCTTGGGTTTAATATTATTCCCTTGGGTTTATAATCCCTTGGGTTTTAGTATTAATCCCTTGCGTTTATAATACCAATCCCTTGTGTTTTAAATTCCTTTAATTTATAATATTAATCCTTTTGGTTTATAATATCAATTTGTTGGGTTTATTAATCCCTTGAGATTAAAATATTAATTATTATAAGAAACTTACATTCAGGCCTAGAATTTCAAATCCCCTATGCTCGTCAAATGAAAATTTCATGACGTTTTGGCATTTTTCATGCCTTTCATTTTACGTTCTACTTAAATTTGTGAGCGTCTACTTCCCCTTATCTAGAAATTCTCTTACAACTATTCCCTCATCTCAACTTCCTTTAATCTCCCTATGAGAGTGCCTTGTTTCTTCTCAGCATATGTGTTTCACCATGTGTCCACTTCCTTTAATCTCCCTCTTAGAGTGCCTTGTTTCTTCCTAAGTTAGCATATGTGTTTCCACCTAGTATACAATCATATTTTTAAGATTTTATAGAGCATTTTAGCCTTTGGGAGTTAATAATTTTGATTATGTACATAAACTTTGACATGTGAAAGAAACTAAAGAAAGCCATATAGTTAATATGATGAGGATTTTCAATTGCAAGCAAATGAGATAGAGTTATTTTTTTTAAATATCAAGAATTTAACTAATATCCATTTTTATAGTTTATTTAAATCCAATCTACTACATATGTCAAATTTATTAAACGTATAATTACATGTTTAACTATTTCTTAATAACTTATTTTCACCAAATATTTTATTTATAGATGGGCACACACATCTTTATTTACTCACTACATATTTTATTTACTGAATTCTTTATTTATACCAAGATAACTTTAATCCCTATAAGTGCACTTTCAACCAACTGTGAACTACTTGAATAATAAATCCAGTAATGATAGCTAAATATTTTTTAAAATATTTGTATATCCTTTCAACTAATTTGATATCCATTACACATATTTGGAACACATTATTCCTAAAACCATGATGCTGAAAAATGTCAAGACTAAGCAAACTCTGCAATCTATGAGGTAATCAACTCATCATCTGCATTTGAACATTGTTAACTAATCATTTTCATAATATCTTAAATATGAGCCTATGATTTCCTCATCTTAAAAAATTAGATTCACATTACTGTCCACATCATAGACTAAATATACAGCCCAACCAATTACACAAAGAAATCCTTCCTATTAAACATTGCCCTAGACAATACCATCACTTATTCTATTCATGTACTTAGTACGAGTTGAATCCTCCAAATACAACTATATTAGAAGTGGTTGACAATCTAAATAGGTATGTTAACTAAATATGAGTTTGTAAGATCTTCTATAATATTTTTATTGTAAGAAAGATTTAGCTTAATAACTATATAATTTTTTTTTTTAAAGAGAAATTCACTACAGTAAAAACGAAGTTGATTTCAGAGAATTTAGTAAAAAACTAAAAATATAAAATTAGTTAAAATAAGTTAGGTTACTCAAAAAAACAAAAATATTCAAAATAAGCCTCGACTTTTCAAAACGGTAATTGATCGCTTCATTATGCAATAAATCACAAGCTATTTTTAGTCAAAATAAGTGAGGGCACTCAAAGAAACAAAAATAGTCAAAATAAGCATGGGCTTTTCAAAATGGTAATTGAGCACTTCATTATGGAATAAATCACAAGCTATTTTTCTAATATTTAAGACATTTTTTTAACATGACATGATATATTATTCCTGTAAAAGAACGGACCTCAGAGAAATTCATTTTGACAAGCCTGTATAATTTCACAACATTTATTTCACATAAAACAAATACTAAGAAAGAAATTAAAAAAACAACAACCGAATGAGATTGAAACTGGTTGAAGACTTGGGGCTTGAAAACTGGTAAATCTTGTCGATTTTGAAGTAAATGATGAGGGCAAGTTTAGTAGAAAGCTCCAATATTTATTTTTAGTGACTTATCTTTGGTTGTGGTGTTGTCTTCCGGAGTTATCGCATACAAATTTTTGGAATCCACGTTTCGAACCATCTTTCGTGATTCATGAACCACCGAGAATGGTTCAAAACGTCGATTCCAAAAATTTGTATGTAATGGCTCTGGAAGACAACACCACACATAATATAGATCACAAGAGCCTCAAATCAATAACTATCCTTGCTTTTCAAGAAAATAGCATGGCAGTGACTACTGTTTTGAATGAGTTTAAGGTCCACCTTTTGCTTACCCCTTTTCATTGTTATTTTGTTGTCTGTTTGTTTGGGAAGGTGAGTAGCAATGGCAGACCACCTATTCCCAGTAGAGCATGAAGTTGAATAATAGTATTCTCTTCTTGCACGTTGAATTTTTCCCATTATATTTGGTCTTAGATAGTTAGCCCAATGCAATCTCCAGCTCTTTCTTATCTCAGCACCCAACTTTCTGCCACAGAGCCCTCCAGCTTCCATGGTTGTGCTACAGTATGTAAGTAATGAGCTTCTGATTTTCTTCGGGCGTCCAGGGCCCTTCTTGAGCCCAAATTTTTCGCAGTAGGGAGCCCTACCATTATTTATGATTTGGTGTGACTTCTGATAAGCCTCGACAAAGATGTTGTTGAATTAAACACTGCAACTGCCCTTCACGTCACTAGTTGTTCCTCAGTTGCTTTTATTTCTCGATTGCACTTCTTCATTGATGTTGGAAGATGGCAAAATCAAACAAGAGGGAGAGTGTGGAATGATTGAGGGAAGCCTAAGGAACAAAAACAAGCCCACCACCCCTTCTCAGTGTTATACACACCAAAAAATGCATGTATATTTTTAGTATTTTTCAATCACATACTAGCTTACAGTTTGATGGCTGAATTCACATTCTTGATGTAGATTGGTTGGTCGGTTCCTTGAATGTAACAGCTAGATTATAATGTAGTTGTTCTTAGTTTCCTAGGGTGAGATCTCCCTTCATAAAGTTCAAATCTACGAAAGGACTATAGCCAGATAATTTTTTATACGATTCAAATCTATGAAAGTGTGCCAGGCTCCATTTCCATGTGAGCTAGAGGTATTGTATGCATTTGCATTATGACCCTAGGCTTACTCTGACTTTGGTGTTTTTAACTTAAAATATGGGTACTATAAATTTTGATGGGACAAATCCTAAATTAAACTTCAAAATGACAGTTTCTGATTTATGAAGCACGTCAAATTTGACGGGTAAAAATTTACAGCAACTATCAAATACGTCTTAAAATATGAAATACGTCCCATGGGATGTCAAATTCCAGGCCTGAGGGAGAGTGTGGAACGATTGAGGGAAGCCTAAGGAACAAAAACAAGCCCACCACCACTTCTCAGTGTTATACACACCAAAAACTGCATGCATATTTTTAGTATTTTTCAATCACATATTAGCTTATAGTTTGATGGTTGAATTCACATTCTTGACGTACACTGGTTGGTCTGTTCCTTGAATGTAACACCTATACTACAATGTAGTTGTTCTTAGTTGCTTAGGGTGAGATCTCCCTTCATAAATTTCAAATCTATGAAAGGACTATAGCTAGATAATTTTTTATACGATTCAAATCTATGAAAGTGTGCCAGGCTCCATTACCATGTGAGCCAGAGGTATTGTATGCATTTGCGTTATGACACTAGGCTTACTCTGAATTTGGTGTTTTTAACTTAAAGCACAGGTACTACAAATTTTGACGGGACAAATCCTAAATTAAATGTCAAAATGACAGTTTCTGATTTATGAAGCACGTCAAATTTGACAGGTAAAAATTTACAACAACTCTCAAATACGTCTTAAAATATGAAATACGTCATGTGAGATGTCAAATTCCAGGCTTGCTTACATTGCATTCCAATTTTTTGAACATGGCATTGTGACACTATAATAATAATAATAATGATGATGATGATGATGATGATGACGGTGTCACATTGTGGCCATGTTTTTGAGCATCACATTGTGACACTATAATGTATTTATTAATGTAGTGATATATTTATAATAATTAAATAAAATTAATTCCTTTATTTATTTACTAATATTTTTATTATTTTATATTAATAATTAATAATTTGTTAATAGCTTATCATTTTTTTATTATTGGTTTATTAATACTCTATTTTAATTTACTAATTTATTTAATATTAATTTAAAATTTAAAATTTAATTAATATTTTAATTTAATTTAATTCTTTAATTTAAAAATTTATTAATAATTTAATTTATTTCTTTAATTTATTAGTAATATATATTTATTAATTAATCTAATAAAAAATATGATTATTTTTATTTTATTTTTTATAGTATTGAAATAATAATAAATATGGTTGATACATGTCTATTTGCGTATATCAACCATATTTAGTTGTGCTAGTTTAAATATTAGGTAGTTTATTGTAAGACAATAAAAAAAACCAGAGATTTAATTGTCATGCAAATAATTTTAACTCCCTCCGAACCAACCAAGATAATCTTATATATATATATATATATATATATATATATATATATAAAAGATTATCTTGGTTGTCCCTCCCAACCAACCAATATTATATATATATATATATATATATATATATATGATTATCTTGGTTGGTTGGGAGGGAGGGAGGGAGGAATGTAATCCTGTCAACTTAGATTTAATTATTGCAAGTGACATGTTTATATTTATTTTATTGTATTTTTGTCTTATAAAAAGTAGTTTTATGTTTTATATGAGGAATATATATGTTTTATATATATATATATATATATATATATATAAAAGATTATCTTGGTTGGTTGGGAGGGAGGGAGGAATGTAATCCTGTCGACTTAGATTTAATTATTGCAAGTGACATGTTTATATTTATTTTATTGTATTTTTATCTTATAAAAAGTAGTTTTATGTTTTATATGAGGAATATATATGTTTTATCTTTTGGGACGACTTAAACTCAACAATAAGGTTTGAAGCATTTTTCCATGAGAAATATCTTTATATTCCACATGAAGAATAACATGTTTTGGTCCTTGATGGACTACTCACACTTAACAACAAGGTTCAAAGTTCCCCCCCACAAAATATATATTTACGTTCTATATGAGAAATATACATGTTTTAGTCATTGAGGGACTGCTTAGACTAAAAATTAAGGCTCAAAGAATTTTTCCATGAAAAATATCTTTAATTTTTATTTTCCACATGAGGAATACATATGTTTTGATCCTTGAGGGACTACTTAGATTCAACAATAGGGCCCAACTATTTTTTCCACCATAAATGTCTTGATATGCTATATGAGGAATATACATGTTTTGATCCTTGAGGGATTGTTCTAACTCAACAACAAGGCTCAAATATTTTTTGCTTGAGAAATATCTTATATTGCATATGAGAAATATGCATGTTTTGGTCCTTAAAAAACTTCTCAGACTCAACAACAATGTTCGAAGTCATTAGAACAAAGCTCATCATGTCACTTTCAAGAGTTGAACCTTGGTAGAGAAGATAACTACCATTCCTCCAAATTAATTGAGATAATCCAAATTGACTTATTGTATTGTATTTATTATGTTTTGAGAGGGGTTAAATTTTTTAAATTGCAAATATTTTTTAAAGTGAAAATTTTGAAGGAAGATTTTCATTTCAAGAGACTCAATTCCTCCCCACATGTAAAATTAAGATAGATTTAAATTAGTTTTTTTTGGGACATTAAAATCATATTAAGAAAAATGTGTGCTTTGGGCACAACAAATTACATAGTGTACTTCATTGACTAAATTTTAAGAGACTCAACCCAAAATATGTGTTGAGATAGATCTAAACTATCCAAACTTTGACTATATTTCATTACAATAAACGAGGGATGTGAATGCATATATACTTGGTAAAAAACCCCTAGACATAATAAAAATGTATCCAAAATTGATATATTAACTTTGAGACAGGAAAAGATAATGTTCATCAACTTTATCTATGTTTGACTAGGTAGCTTCTAGATTTATGTTTGGAAGGATAAGAATGTGAGGTGAAGCATAGTGGGTCAAGGTCAATGGTGTTGCATAACATCTAAATTCCCCATGGACCAGCAATACTGTTGGGTAGCGGAAGCCCTGTGCAACGGGTATGGGACGCAAAGCCCAAAATTTTGGGTAAGAGCAGGGTAAAGACTCCGCGAGATGCGCAGAGCACGATTTGTAATAAGTCAAAGTCAAAAGGGTAGTCTGCCAAAAAATAACGTAAAGAAATGTAAGATTGAGTCGGCCCGCCTGTGGATCGTGGTCCATGGAAAGGTATAAATAGAGCGAGGCTCTATGGATAGAGTAGCTAAGTTTTTGGTATGATTTTGGAGATCTAAAATGTAATGGGTTTTTGAGAAGAGCATTCTGAGAGCGTCTATAAGTCCGAGTTGGGGGTTGGGGTAGAGGATAGAGGCTCTGGAGTTGTGTGTGCAGACGCCTGGAAGAGTCCGTAGCTGTGTGCATGGACCCTTGAAGCTGAGTGCGTAGGGTAGATCTGGATGTAAGGGTGATAAGTGGAAATAAATATAAGTTTCTTCTGAATTCTGTGTTAATTCTGAACTATCGCAACTCTGTTCTTTTATGGTTAATGAAACTGTGTTGATCTGTGCGCATATGCTTATTGAGTACTTATGAATCAGGTTTAATATTAATATGCGAACTAAATGAAAGTAATAAATGTTTGCTTAAAGACCTCTCTAAGTAGATCTGGGTTATAATACTTAATTGGACAAATTAGATCTGTAATTAGCGCGGTAAGAGAAAGATAAGATTATCGGTATTTGCATGGATCTAGCACAGCGCGAAGCTACAAGACGGTGTGCAAACCTCTCAGACCAAATCTAGACATCCCAAGGGTGCGGAAACCTGGTTCCAACACCCTCCCCTGCTACCTCGGGTGAGACCTTAGTCCGTGCTTCGCGGGTTGTTGCCGAAAGGGCCGATAGCTGCAGAATTTGCTTGGCTAAATATTTCTTCCGAACCTGGGTCAGGCCCATATAAGCCAACAAATGGTTCCGTCGCCAGGACCAGGATCTGCTTAACGGGTGTCTGGTGTGGAACGTGGAGAGAAAAATGTTGAAGGATTGAAGGGATCAGGGATGGTAATAGATCAAGGGTAACTATGGCAAGCGCGATTTAGTTGCCGGTATTCAAGGGAGCAGGAGGCGAAGACCCGGAGCAATTCTGGTTTGTGCTAACATCAGTATGGAACACGTAGCAAATCGCAGATGATAATATCAGGAAAGATACCTTAGTCTGCGCACTATAGGATCGAGCGCTAACATGGTACCTGAAGTATTCGAGCAGTAACCCAACAGCGGGGGTAGCAGAAATCCACACCGAACTAAAAAAGGAATTTAGCCAGCAGAAGTCAGGAAAATAGTTGGTCATAGGGTTCAAATATATTGTAATGATGTCGGGTGAAACTCCATGGGATCTGGATCAGAGGTTGAAAAGCGCTATCCGCGAGGCCAACATGACACTGACAGATGAGCAGCACCACGCTTGGTTTGTCGAATCATTAACGCCATATTTGAAGTCAGCTTTGTTACAACAAAAGATCTCAACCCAAGCTGAAGCGCTCGAGGTAGCAATGTGGTTGCATGAAACCCCGATACCAAGCCCAGGGTTGAGAGTTCAACAAATTCAAGCGTAGGTCCAAAACTTATGCTTGGAATGCAGAAGTTAAAACAAGAACAAACACCGCGCTCAGAAGCCTGGGAGGATGTATAGTGTGTAAGGTGTAAGATCCAGGGACATGATAAAGATCACTCTTTGATAACAGGGGGACCAACACCATTGTGACCAGAGGCACAGGCAGGACCGAGCACAACCACCCCACTTTGGTGCGCAATCTATCAGGTGGGAGGAAAGCATAACACCGATAACTGTCATCTATTACCAAAATACAACCAGACCCCCTAGCAGCTCTTTTGCAACTTTTGTAGATCAGTGGGCCACGAAGAAAAGGATTTTCGTAGCTATCAAATGCTGATGGATCAGTCATCTGCCTATAGAATGCAAATGGAGGCACGAAATCAGGATCCAGCCATCGCGATTGCGCGCGGTGGGTTCCAAGGGTGCAGTCGAGGACGGGGTGGAATGGGACCAAGAAGGGGTCGTAGGCAATTAATCTATTACAACTATGGAGGACCAGGACATTACGCGCGAGATTGTACCAACCCAACCAGAATTTTGTGCAGCTATTGTGAGCAATTCGATCATGAGCTGCTAGACTGTCCTTCGTTGATAGCACAGATTCGGGAAAAGAGGGTAGTGCAACCACCAACGACCCAGAATGTGCAGATGATGAGGTCCGAACCCCGCGAGGAAGATCCCAAGGTCAACATGGTGCTAAAGAGTGGCAAACAAGGATAATTTTAGGGGCGAATGTTCGCCCTTTGGCGAAATTAAGGGGTTTTAAATTTCTGGTGGGCGAATATTATGTATCATAGTACATTTTTACAAATCACCTCAAATAGCCCACCTTATTTTAAGGGAGAGGGTAAAAAAGGTAAATTTAGCCCTTGAAATTAGGACTTACAACCTTCCATTCACCCATTTTCAAGAATATGTTTTATTTAAGTGAATCCATTCGCCCATTTTCAAGAATAGGTTTTATTTAAGTGAATCCTATGGGCCAAATACCATATTTAAAAAGAGGTATGGTAAATTAATAAAAATATAAATAAATGAGAGGTATGGTAAATAAATAAAACATTTTTTATATTTACTCCATAAGTCACCTTATATACATGTAAGGGTGTAAACAAATAAAAATACAAGTAAAGTGGAGGTATGGTAAATAAATAAAACGTCTTTTTATACTTACTCAAAAGGTATGGTAAATAAATAAAAATATAAATAAACTAGACGTATCGTAAATAAATATAACCTCTTTTTATATTTAGTCCATAACTCTCGTTCTATTTATGAAGGCTCAAGAAAGAGATTTTATTTAAGTGAATCCTATGGGCCAAATACCATATTTGTAAAAGAGGTATGGTAAATTAATAAAAATATAAATAAACGAGAGGTATGGTAAACAAATAAAACATTTTTTTATATTTACTCCATAAGTCACCTTATATTTACGAACACTCAAAAAATGGGTTATATTTAGGTGAAACCTATGGCCAAAATACTATGGGACAAATACCATGGAATAGATTGTTATTAATACCATGCAAAAAACCATTATTAACCCTAATATTAGAATTAATAAAAATAAAAATGGCACATGGTATTGACCCATGGTATTCACCAAAATGGCACATGGTATTGACCCATGGTATTCACCTGGAATGTAGCCTATTTAAATGGGGGAATTAAACCAGCATGTAGCCTATGCTAAGATTCACTAGGACTTTACAAAGTTTTATTATTTAGTGAAAGACTCGCCAAGATCTTACAAGATTTTATAATTGAGTAAAATATTCGCCATGCCTCGTGAGAGATTCGCCAAAAAATTATATATACATATTATATTATTGATAAAATCGCCTTCCATTTTTCCTATATACCATGGAGATTCGCCCATTTATTATATTTATAAATTTAGGGGGGGTTCTTAAAATTTTCCCTGGTGGCACAGCCACAGGAGCGGATGGACAGAACCCAGGAGGTGATAAGGGGATATATCGGGAAGCTCGGGGGAGTTTCGCGGAGGTCTCTACCCCAGGTAATAGGGATCAACCCGAGATGGACAAGGATCCCTTAATGATAACTACCTTTTTAGAGACATGTATAAAATTTCTTTGCGACAACAGGGTAGTTAAAGGCTTACAGGAGTTGATAAATAGGTGCGTAGGGTGGAGTGAGCCTCGTGTCATTCGAAAATTGGGAAGACATGCATCACGGACCAGAAGGGAAATGCGGTTAACAACACAGATCGACGATTATGAGATGGAGCAGGTCATTTTGGATCTAGGCTCAGATGCCAACATATTGCCGAAACAGACATGGGAGCGCATGGGTAGGCCTACACTACAATGGTCCCCTATCCAATTACGGATGGCAAATCAACAAAAAGTGCTGCCCATGGGAAGGCTGCAAGGGGTTACAGTAGACCTTGATGACGCAAGTACCCGCATAGATTTTGAAGTTATCGAGCTCATGGATGAAAATACGCCCTATCCTGCATTGTTAGGAATAGATTGGGCCACCAACATGAATGGAGTTATTAATCTAAAGAAGAGGACAATGATATTTGAAACAAAGGCGCTCCACGTCATTATTCCACTAGATCTGGCTGAAGGACCGTGCTACATCGAACCGGTGCACAACGATGATGATGAAGATTGTAGTTATAGAATGACTGCCCAGGAGCGAGGATGGGTCAAGACATTAGAGGATAGAAGAATATCATGAGGGGATGGAGAATCCTGCACTGATGATTTAGATGAGGAAGACGAGTGGTGGTGCAATCGGTTGAACGGAGTAACCACGCTACACTGCAACATGGTGACGAAATCACTGTACTGCGTAAAGGCCCAGGATCACGAATTGCCAAAATATGATGGGTTAACGATGGTAGATGAATTTCTGACCAAATTTGAAATCACAGTACCAGAGCACCAACGGTTTGACACGATGAAAGGGTTCACGGGCGACGCCTGTGCGATGGTGGGGCACACATGAAGGAACGTTCAAATATTGGTGTGCCTACAGGCGTATGATGAAGATCATATTTGGGAAACTGGAAGTACGCATAATAGAGAAATATGATGGATGTGATGACCCACGCATGCACCTTACCAGATGGAACAAAGCTTACGGAGAGGAACCTATGCCAGAATGGGTGCACTTATTCTATCACACCCTGGATATCATTCCCAGAAATTGGTATACTAAAGCAGAGCTCTGGCATGACACAAGCAAGTGGGATATTTTGTGCAAAGGGTTCTTAGCGATATTCGTCTTTGAAGATCAATGGATGGACCCTGTAGATGAAGCGCTCCAGCTAGTAAAGGCTGCCATTTTCAAAACACCAATAGAACCAGAAGAACCTACACAGCCCGACTGGTCACGACAGCTGAGCCAGGCCCTTGCATGCTATAATGTACAGGTAGAATATGATGAGGACAATCTGTGAAACGTCAATATTCTGGAATCATAGGGAAGTCATGAGGTGTGCGGACCTGAAATCGAAGATCCTAATATGATGGCGACGTTGAAAAAAAAACAAGTCAATATAGGAACCGAAGAAGAGCCGAAGTATGCAACGCTCAAGGACTATTGGGATGACGCTATAGTAAAAAAGGTCGTCGAATTGCTCCGTGAGTATTGAGACTTGTTTTCGACAAAGATCACGGAGCTAAAAGGGATCTTAGGGAACTTGGGAGTGATGAAGATAAAATTGAAGCCAGATGCGAAACCAGTTAAGCAGTGGTGCTACTGATTGAATCCAAAATATAAAGCAAAGGTCCGTGAATAACTAGACAAGATGTTGGCAGCAGGAATCATTGAACCTGCTGAGGAGTCCGATTGGGTAAGTCCAATGGTGGTGCAGGAAAATAAACAGAAGGGTGAGATTCGGATCTGCGTGGATCTCAGGAAGCTTAATGATTCCTGCATGAATGACCCATTTACAACACCGTTTATAGATGAGGTACTGGAAAATGTGGGGGGCAGGAAGCCTACTCGTTCACAAATGGGTTCTCAAGATACCACCAGATCAAGATGGCGCCAGAAGATAGGAGTAAAATGACGTTCGCCATCGAATGGGGTTGCTTTCAGTACACAGTGATGCCCTTTGGTCTAAAGAATGCACCGACGATATTTTCACGACTAGTGGTAGCAACATTCAAAGAATTCATACACAAATTTTTAGAGGTCTATCCGGACGTCTGGACTATGTTTGGACTAGTTAAGAAGCATGTAGCAAGCTTACAGTTAATTCTGGATACTTTTCGCTGACACCAGATTGAACTGAATCTCAAGAAGTGTACTTTCCTTGTCCTGTTCAGGAACCTGCTGGGCCATGTGGTTTGTAAGCAAGGCTTGATGGTGGATCCAGCAAAGATCGCTGTCATACTCAATCTGCAAGCACCGCGGAGTGTCAAACAATTACGTGCCACTCTGGGTCACACGGGCTACTATCGGAAGTTCATCAAAAGTTACGCCCAGATCACGGCTCCGATGGAACAATTGCTGAAGAAGGATGCTACTTATTGTTGGAATGAGGAATGCAACAAAAGCCTAGAGACGCTTAAGGAGAAAATGGCTTCAGCCCCTATATTGGTCTTTTCGAAATGGGACGTCGAGTTTCATGTGCATGTTGACGTGTCATGTATTGCGCTAGGGGCGGTACTTACTCAACCAGGAGTGGAGGGATTGGACTATCTGATTACGTTTGCAAGTCGTGGGTTGTCAAAAGCTGAAAAGAATTACCCCGCCACTGAGCGTGAGGGATTAACTAAGGTATACGTGCTTAAAAAATTCCGCCATTACCTGCTGGGAGGTCACTTTAAGATGTATATTGATCACTCGATGTTAAAATACCAAGTGAATAAGCCTATGTTGGGGGGGGCGTATCTGTCGCTGGCTGTTGTTATTCTAGGAATATGACTTTGAGGTCGTCGTCAAGCCGGGACGTCTAAATGCAGGCCCAGATCACCTGTCCTGAATTGAGACTGGTGAAGAACCCACAAATCTAGAAGACGGACTTTCGGATGCTCAGCTCTATGCGGTGTGCATAGCGGATGGTAATTTTGAAGATATAATCCATTTCTTAACTACAGGGACCGCGCCGTAGGGATACTCTGTTCAGCAGAAGAAGGAATTGGTGATACGCGCAACAAACTTTACCATGATTGCAGGACACCTCTACAAAATGGGCAATGATGAGATCTTGCGTTGGTATGTCCCAGAGTTCGAGCGAGGATAGATCCTGGCCAAAGCCCATGGGGGGGTTGCTGGCGGACACTATGCAGGTCGTGCCATAGCCCAAAAGATACTTCACATAGGATTATGGTGGCCCACTCTGCATCAGGATTCGAAAGCTCACTGCCGAGTCTGTGATGTCATGGACGGGGAAACCATTGCGGAGAGATGAAATGCCACTCCAACCGCAGATGACACTATAGCCCTTAGAGAAGTGGGCAATTGACTTCGTAGGACCTATTGAGTTGTGAGGAAAAATAGGCACGCTATATATCATCACCGCAATAGATTATTTAACCCGATGGGCCGAGGCACAACTGGTTAAAGATTACACTGCTGCAATAGCTACGAAGTTTTTGTTTGAGAATATACCGACAAGGTTTGGCTGTCCAAAAATTCTCATGAGAGATCGAGGAACGCATTTTCTGAATGAAACCATCAGTGCACTCACTGGGGAATTCCAAATATACCATCAACAAAGTACGCCATACCACCCGCAAGCAAATGGGACCATGGAGGCATTCAACAAAATATTGGAGACTGCATTGACC
Organism: Pinus tabuliformis; assembly: GCA_031772625.1. Taxonomy (NCBI): domain Eukaryota; kingdom Viridiplantae; phylum Streptophyta; class Pinopsida; order Pinales; family Pinaceae; genus Pinus; species Pinus tabuliformis. The sequence goes on from CM062804.1 coordinate 1,557,180,426, forward strand.
AAGGTTTGTAATGCGTGCCGAAATGACTGGGACTAGTGCATCCCTACTATGCTATGGGCATATCGAACTACGTGCAAGAAATTGACGGGCCAGACACCTTTTCGGTTAGTCTATGGCAAGGAGGCTATCATGCCTATGGAATACATTGTACCTAGTCTGCGGATCACGGAAATCACAGGTATGGCAGACTGTGGGGCTTTGGAGGAAAGGCTCACGCAGCTCGAAGAAATGGAGGAGGAATGATTTTTGGCTGGATTCCATCAGCAAGTGTAGAAACAACGGGAAAAAGAATGGCATGATTTCCATATCAAGGTGCACGCCTTCAAGGAGAATGATCTAGTATTGCTATACGACAGTAAATTCAAGAAGTTCCCTGGAAAACTCCAAATGCATTGGTTGGGACCCTACGTCATCAAAGAAGTTACCGATGGGGGCGCAGTTCAGCTGGCTAAACTTAATGGAGACCCCTTCCCGAGCCGAGTGAATGGCAGTCTCCTGAAGCTCTACGCGGGTGGGTTGGCCGCCTGACTAACCGTTCAAGGAATAGTCTCACCACTCCAACTAGTTGAAAGAGAGCGCGGGATGGTAAAGCAGTCTGGAGGAAGGCATGAGTACCAGGCTATGCATCAAGCTAGATCAGTGATACGTTCACGGTCGCGCGATCAGAAGTGCGTCGCTGTGTGGCTATGAAGAAAGGTGACCATTTCTATCACTGTTCATGACATGATGTCTACATTATGGTAAAAGGGAGCGGCCGGTGGGCAATTAAGAATGGAAGTACGAGTCAGATATGGCATGAGCCGCAATAGATTTTACATGAAGATGCTAGAACAGTCGAGAATCAGTGAGTTTTAAATTCGCATGACTTATAAATCACCGAGGGGCATCCACCAGGTGACATACACTCCTGGAAAACATATACTGGGTATCGATATGGGGTTGTTCATTCTCTCTGCACAAGGAGTACGCTCGAGGGTGGTGATCTGGCCACTGAAGAAGCAAGACTCTCTCAGATGTATGGTGGTGACAGCTGCGGGCATCCGTAGATGGCAGCATCAACAGTGGGGGATGTACCGGAAAAAGGGAGACACGAAGTAGAATTGGTCTGGATGCTATTTCTCCACCCAGGGGTTGGCTAGTGAACTGCAATAGCAAAGCGAAAGGATCGACAAACAGAGACCACGGGTAGATATGCAGATACTAAGTCGGCTTTGTTGTCTCTTCAAAATTGGGATCTTACAGACAGCAGCAAGGGTCTTGCAAAATTTCAACACAGGCTGTAGCAGACAATGTTAAGAGAAAATATGAACGTCAGAAGTGACTGTGGTGGTACCAAGGGGTTCCATAGGTGGCTTCCCTGCTCACGCTAAAATCCTATAAGGGCATGTTCTGTGTTAACTGAGTAGAGAAGGATAAGAATTATCGGTTGCAGGAAGTGGGAGAAACAACGAAGCAGGAGCCAGACGAAGCATTGCGGGAGACAACAAAGGAGCAGCAGGACGACAAGCATCACTCAAAGGGAGGTGAACCGTGAAGCCAAGAGCATCTCGCCGCACCGGCGAGTGACTTGGGATGAGTCACGATGATTGTGTTGGGGGACTGTTGGGTAGCGGAAGCCCCACACAATGGGTATGGGGCGCGAAGCCCGCAATTTTGGGTAAGAGCAGGGTAAAGACTCCGTGAGATGCGCGGAGCGCGATTTGTAATAAGTCAAAGTCAAAAGGGTAGTCTGCCCAAAAATAATGTAAAGAAATGTAAGTTGAGTCGGCCCGCCTATGGATCGCGGTCCATGGAAAGGTATAAATAGAGCGAGGCTCTATGGGTAGAGTAGCTAAGTTTTTGGTATGATTTTGGAGATCTAAAATGTAATGGGTTTTTGAGAAGAGCATTCTAAGAGCGTTTGTAAGTCTGAGTCGAGGGTTGGGGTAGAGGATAGAGGCTCTGCAGCTGTGTGCGTAGAGGCCTGGAAGAGTCCGCAACTGTGTGCATGGACCCCTACAGCTGAGTGCGTAGGGAAAATCTGGATGTAAGGGTGATAAGTGGAAATAAAGATAAGTTTCTTCTAAATTCTGTGTTAATTCTGAACTATCACAACTCTGTTCTTTTATGGTTAATGAAACTGTGTTGATCTGCGTGCATATGCTTATTGAGTACTTATGAATCGGGTTTAATCTTAATATGCGAACTAAATGAAAGTAATAAATGTTTGCTTAAAGACCTCTCTAAGTAGATCTAGGTTATAATACTTAATCGGATAAATTAGATTTGTAATCAGCGCGGTAAGAGAAAGCTAAGATTATCGGGATCTGCACGGATCTAGCACAGCGCGAAGCTGCAGGACGACGCGCGAACCTCTTAGACCACATCTAGACATCCCAAGGGTGCAGAAACCTGGTTCCAGTACCCTCCCCTACTACCTCGGGTGAGACCTCAATCCGCGCTTCGCGGGCTGTTGCTAAAAGGGCCGGTAGCTGTGGGATTTGCTTGGCTAAATAATTCTTCCGAACCTAGGTCAGGCCCATATAAGCCAACAAATACCCCTTGTCCAAAGACTTGTAAAGCATTCAATTGAAACCTCAAGCTTCCCAATTTATTTTTTTTATACTATAATTGGATCTTCTAATCAATCTGTATCTCCATTGTAGAGGTCAATTTCTATGTTCTAACATACATGTAGCATATAGTTTCCTACATGTTAGTAATTTCATACATGGAGGTTAGGGTTTCCTTGTTCCAATAATGTGCCATGGTAGAGATCCAAACATTTGGAAGGGAAAACACTAGAATTTATTTCAAGGAATATAATAAATGACAAAATCACATAGGACCCAAATGGATAGTAGTCCATGTGTGACAAGATGCCATGACCAAGAATGCAATCCCCTTCCATAATTGCTCCATATCATCATTGTACTAGGTAGTGATTCTCACTCTATGGTAGATATACAAACATATTGCTTCCATGATGACCCTTATAACTCCTTGCATTTGAGTGTGTGCCCACCCAAAAAATTGATGGGATAGTCTGAGCTATCCGATTCCATGTCAAAATTATGCTTCATGGCATGATTATAGGTTAATAATTGAGAAGGTATGCTGACCTTGAGTTGGTACACAAGGTTCTGAATGGATGCCCCATTGCATGAGAGGTAGAAGAATCTTCCAGGGAGTTATTTTACCTAATAATGTGATAAAATTTAGCCTATGGAATGTAGTCTAGTTTAGAATTAATATGCCTGAATATGGATTTTAACTTTCGATCATGTTTTGAGGTGCCTAAGAATAGATGTTAGATAGAGTTTTTTGAGTCTCTAATAATTATTAACTTGTGTGGATAATGAGAGAGGGTCGGAGTTATTCCTTGAAGGAATAGACCTCTACTTGATTATTTGAGGCATGGCCTAGGCTGATCCAAATTGGATCCATAAAGAACTGTCAAAGAACCATGACTGTATTAGGTCGGGATAAATCTCTAAAGATTCCAAAATAGCGATCAAAAACACCTTGAACCAGTGGAAATGGTAGCCAGCGTGGAACGACGAGGACCTCAGTCAAAGCGCACTGACCGAGGCCCATGGAGACTGCGCATGAGGTCAAAGTAGCCCCTGGGAGCCTCGGATTGGGAAAAGGAGGTGATTTTTGATGCGCGATTAGCGCTAATCGCGCATCGCTGGGTGAACAAGGCTGTGAAGGAGGAATCTTGAGCACACGAACGCATGGTGAGCCGGAGAACTGTGGGCGGAAAATCGAAAAGCGCTAAAGGACAAAGGCGGGACCCACGCTTTGGAAAACCACGGTATTGATCGGGACGCCCTTAAATGATAAGAGGTTTTGGATGAGAGCGGAGTGATTCCATTCATCAATCGACGCGTTGCAAGTAGAGGTGAGAGAAAACCGCCGTTGATCACGTGCTATCGGTTGAGCAAGTCAACCGCGCAAGACATGTGTATGACGTTGGATCTGGGGGACCCATATCAGATGGTTGAGATTGCGCCCAATGGAGGAAGTGGAACCGATGAAGGAATGAGCCGCGATTTGTAAAGATTTGGAATCTGTCTGACCACCACGGTGGAGGAAAGATTCATCCACGACGTAACTGAAGAAATGAACTGACGAAGCAGGCTGGCGTCGTTTAGAGGAGGACATGTGACCACTCCCTGAGCATTGATGATAACACTGAACAGGGAACTCCAAGCGCAACTGCAGAAGGTGAATCGATATAGGCAGAAGAGGAACTGAACAGTCTTGGAACAGATGGCCTAAAAGCCATGAACAGAGACAGAAGACATATTCAAGTTAGTTGAGAGACGGAGAAGTGGAACAGTGAACCCCAAGAGGAGGACTGAACACAGAGAGATAGAAATAGAGAAGAAGGCAGTAAAGCAAAGCAGAAGGAGACAGAGGGTCGAGCTGACCAAAGGCAACATCAAGTACCTGAGAGCTTGAAGATTCAAGCCATCCCATAGGGGATCTTTCCGGGCTGAGCACCATATTGGGCTCTCCACTGTAGACTAGAAGGTCACAGAGCTGGCAAGAAGATGAGTCCGTGTACTCCAGTGGCTTGGGGAATCCAAGAACCAACCTGCCAAGCATACCTGATTTAGGAGAACTCACATTGAGTCCCTGTATTCTAATTCTCTGCTTAAGGACACAATAAAACAAGGCCACCACTAAAAGCTGGATCAGAGATGTAGCCCTGGAGAATAGAGTGAATTCCTTATTAAAATTTCTTGTCTTTGTGTTTGATTACTGTATTTCTTTGTTGTCTTTCCATTTAAATGTCTGTGTATTGGCAATACGATCAATTCGTTGCTTAAATAACACAGAACACACACTAGCACATGAGTTTGTAATACCTTTAAACAATAAATCTTTAACTGATGTCACTCATTGGGTGAATATCAGATCAAGTGGTATCAGAGCTCTAGGCTGTAAGGTTAGACAAGCTTGTGTTGGTTTAGTTGTGAATGCTCACAAGATCAAAGCTCAAATTAGGAGAAGGAGAGTTGGTGGAAACTAATCCTAAAATTGGGAGAGTCTATCCTCGAAAAACAATGTCAGAGGAAGTTTCTGTAGGGCCAGACCCTCAATTAATAGAGAGTTTCCTAGCTATAATGTCTATGGTAGAAGAAATGTACAAGGACTTTAGAAAGCATAGGAATGAAGACTTGTCAGGTTTTAAGCAAGATAAGGAAGAAGATGAGTCTCACTTCCATGACCACTCCCAAGGAAAGGGGAAAGAGGAAAGCTTTCTCACACCTCCTAATAGCCTTGCGCATAATAAGAAAGCATCTTTGATTAAGTTAGATGTTAAATTTGATTTGCCTATATATGATGGAGAGATAAATGCTGAAAAGTTGGACAATTGGATCAGACAAATTGATGTGTATTGCAGAGTACAGAACATAGACTCAGACAAGATGAAGATTCAGTTGGCAAGCCTACGCCTAGGAGGCACTGCCTTGGTTTGGTGGGAAGGCAGAACCCAAGCTGATATGAAAAGACATGGTAAGAACATCTATGTCTGGAGTGAATTTGTTGCTACAATAAAAAATCAGTTCTATCCATTGGCCTACATGCAACAAGCCATGATGAGTTGGCAAACTCTTCGATAGCTGAAAGGGCAAAGTGTGCAAGGGTATACTCAAGAATTCAGAAAGAGAGCATTGATGTTGGGTATGTCATTAGACTCACCAGAGACTCTTTTGAAGTACATTGGTGGTCTACACAGCTACATGAGGCATACCATCCTCATGTTTAATCCCACTAGTATAGATGAGGTATCTGTACAGGCTACTCATCTAGAAGCTAGAGGAAAGAATGGAAATCCAGAAGTTGGGGGACCATCCCAATCCACTATAAGTAAGAGCAAGGAGAAAAGAAAGTAGAAGTGGAAAGAAAGGAAGGCTAACACTGCACAGAATAGCAAAGCTTCATGCACTTATTGTAAAAAGGATGGGCATGATGATGAGCATAGCTGGATTTTGCATCTAGAGCTGAGACCTAAGAAGTCCGAGGGCAAGAAGAAGAAGACTGCTGCAGCTATTTAGAAAGATTTGGGGTCAGACTCAGGAGATGAAACAACTATAGCAACCACAGGTATAAAAGGTAAGAATTATGAAGCATCTACTAGTAATTCTGTTTAATCTGTTATTGATGAAGAAAATGAGAGAAAAATACATGAGCTTTTCCATATTCAAGTTATTTCCAAAAATAAAAAGATTGATACTTTGTTTGATAGTGGCTCACAAGTAAATCTAATTTCTGAGGCAATTGTAAAGAAATTGGGATTAGCAACTAAACCTCACAAGAAACCATACCCATTAGGATGGTTGAATGATAAAGCACAACTACAAGTGACTAGACAGTGCAAACTCAAGTTTTCTTTTGGGTCAACATTTGTAGATGAGGTTGAGTTAGACATAATTCCTTTGGATATATGTGGAATTGCTTTAGGAAGTCCTTACTTGTATGATAGAAAGGCTATTTCCTATAGAGCTAAGAACAAGTATCTACTTGTTAAAGATGGAATCGAATACTTTGTAAGAGCTCATAAGCTCAAGAATAATTATACTTTCATAAACTCAAGGTAGATGAAAATAATGATAAATTCATGCAAACAATTCTTACTGATGGTTGTAAAGGAAAAGAAACCTGATAAAACCAATGTATTTGAGGGCTGTAATTCTGAACAGCAAGATGATATAGAAAATGTTGTTTCAAAGTATGATTTCTTGTTTCAAGAACCTAAAGGTCTGCCACCCAAAAAGGGAATAGTACATGATATTATTTTGCAGCAAGATGTTCCATTGCCTAACATTGGGATGTGCAGGTTGTCTACTTTAGGGACTGCTGAAATCAAGAAGCAGGTGCAGGAGTTTCTCGAGAAAGGGTTCATTAGGCCTAGCACATCACCATGTGGGTCACCAATCATTTTGGTGAGAAAGAAAGATGGCTTGTGGAGAATGTGCATTGATTACCGAGCACTGAATAAGATAACAATTAAAAATCGTTATCTCCTTCCTCGCATAGATGATCTTTTATATCAATTAAAAGAAGCTGTTTATTTCACCAAGCTGGACTTGCACAGTGGATACCATCAGGTCAGAGTTGCAGAGCAAGATGCATGCAAGACTGATTTCATTACAAAGCAAGGATTGTATGAATGGCTGGTTATGCCTTTTGGCTTAACTAATGCTCCTGCTACTTTCATGAGATTAATGAATGATGTATTCAGACCTTTTCTTAATGATTTTGTTATTGTGTATCTGGATGACATTCTGATTTTTAGTAAAATGTGGGAAGAACATTTAAAGCATGTTAAGCAGACATTATATGTTTTGTAAAGAGAAAAACTTTATGTTAAACTCTCAAAATGTGAATTTGGAAAAACATCTATAAACTACTTGGGTCATATAGTAGGGGGAGGTGAATTGAAAATAGATCCCTCTTAAGTGGCAGTCATTGTGAATTGGCCTAAACCCAGGTCTGCTACAGAAGTGAGAAGCTTCTTAGGAGAAACACAATATTGGAGGAAGTTCATTTCTAACTTCTTCTCAATTGTAGCTCCCTTACATGCTTTAACAGGATTGAATAAGGTGTTTCAGTGGGGTGGCAAACATCAAAAAGCCTTCGACACCTTGAAAGAGAAAATTAGTACAACACTTGTACTAACACTTCCAGATCTACAAAGACCATTTGAGATCCAAACTGATGCCAGTGACTATTGGTGGGCTCCAGTATTGTAGCAATAATGCTACAACTCCTGGGGCTTCCTATCTCTAATTTTATCAACCCGGTAGTTCGTACAAACTTGGAAGCGACGGTGCTGTATGCACAAGTACTAGCTCTTGTCGCAGCTGTCACTTGGTCAGCTGGCACAAGTCCGCTAGGGCTCAAGCCAACTTCTATATGCTCTCAGAAGAAGCTTTCTAAATGATGGACAAAGGCTATTTCAGAGGAAATCAATCTACTTTGCAAAAATGAACTGAAAGCCAACCAAAACATGAAACCCTAGTAAACCCTAATCTGACTAGTTTGACCTCTATGATGCAATAGTGAAAGTGAAAATGTCCAAAAATGATGCCATTACTTCTAGTGATGCGAAATGCATGAACTCAAACTACTTCTATGAAAAAGAACATTGTTTTTGTATTTTTTCTTAAGTGGATGGAGTGATTATGAATTTGTTTCTTATTAGGGTTTGGCTGTGCAGAGGTGGTGCGAAGGGAGAGAAAGTTTGGGAAAGGTCAGGAGGGCTAGGAGAGGTTCCAGAGGGTCCCTAGCATCAGTCCACAGAAGTCTACAACGTTCAGATGCTCGACAACCAAGTTTGCAAGCTTCTACAGGATGTCTGCAGGGGATCCTACAGGAAACTAAGGAATTCTACAGGAAGTCTGCTAACTTCTACAGGATGTGCTGTAAGTGGAAGTTTTGGGTGATGGTGAAGTGATGGAACAGTATGGGTGGATAGGTAAGGTGGAGATGGAGCTTGTGATGACTCAGGGGCAGAGAAACAGGTTGGAGAAAGAGTGCACGAGGTTGGTTGGTGGATAGAGGGATGGCAGCAACGAAAGGTCAAAAAAATGAAGCTACGTGGCAATGGATGAGTTGGAAGGTAAACGAGCTGAACAGAGGTCGAGTAGGTGGCTTGAGGAGAGGTTAAGAAGAAGAAGAAGGAAGTAGAATGATATGGAGCAGTGTAAATAAAACAAATGACTTATGTCTTGCACCAAAAACGAGAATTCATTAACCAGTGCTACCTGTGCTATTAAACCAATGAACAACGATGTAAATCATGAAGAAAAGTCGTGCATGGAATTGTAATGACGAAGTATGGCTCAAGAGAAAAATGCATGGAAGGATCCACGATTAAACCGACCGTGTTGCAGCTTGCATAAAAGTAGAAAAGACTGCGTTTTTTTGGTGGTTGGTATAGACTGCACCCCAAACCCTAAACAGAGATGGCAGTGGAGGCACTAACAACCTTTTCTTGGAGCTCCAGTGGATTAAAAACCTCCTATCCTAATCTAAGCAGCTGAAAGTAATTTAACCATAAGCTAATCCTACTCAATCTTATTAAAGAAATCAAATCAGCAAACTGTGTTCTTTGAAATGCATATCAAAACAAGGAAACAAAATGCTGGAAAGAAAGGTAAATAACACTACAAGAAGAGGAGATCTATTGCTCTCAGGTTGGGCCCTAACCTGAGAGCTATAGCTCCCTTAAAAGCTCAGAATTAGATCCAAATCTGCTTGCCTTTATTCATAATCAAAAGTCTAATGTCATGCCAAAACTGGCTTACAAAAACAAACACCGAGCTATGCTAAAAAATTACAATATCAGTCCAAAAGTTCAAAAAGCTCCTAACAAAGGCTACGGCCTTCATATTTATACAAAATGAAGATCAAGCTGGCTTCCTCCATTCGTGGAGCTTGGCTGTCCAACTGAAAGTCAAACTGCTGTAAAACTGTTGATCCTGTAGAATGTGTTGGCTGCCTTTAAGCTCGGTGGGGAGAGCTGTTGGAGCTCGGAGTGAAGGTGAAAATCACGAGGAAGGTCATCAAGACTGTGGAAAACCTCCCTATGAACCCGTAATGTCACCTTTGCTGTCTCCTTGTCTCCTTTTGCGTGGTCTTTTGCTCTCTTTAATGCCAAAAACCTGAAATCATCATGTGTTAGCCACATAGATATAATGCCTGCCCTTCTTCCTACAAACAACACGAATATACTAAGAAATGAATGCATAAGTGGTAAAAGATGAATGGTTGAGCAAGGTAAGTAGGCCAATATGAGCCCAAATTGTACCAAAAATTGGGGCTCATCATCACCCCCCAGCTAAACTATTTGCTCATCCTTGAGCAACTTTGCTCCAGCTCCTTGTCCTTGGCCGAGAGCTAGGGCCCGGAGCATGCTCTTCCTTTCCTGTTCTTGGTGGCCCTGCCTTTTCTGCCCCTGGCGGTGACGAGGGTGGCGCTTCCTCCCCCTTTCCCGTTTCCTTGAGCCGGGCTTCGGAAGCCGATTGGCCTATCCTTCGTGTCCAGGAAGTTATTTTTGGGCTTCCCCTCTCGGGGGTGGCCGATGTTTTAGAGGGGGATCTTTTACTGGGTGAAGTAGGGACACCCCCTGAAATGGTTTGGCTACTGGGTGGAGGTTGCGGCTTGCCCGTGTTTATCCTCTTACTTCTCCTGGCTTCAAAAGGTAGAGGGATCTCCCTCTCTCTCTTCTCCTTCGGCTTTGGAGGTGTACTGAGGGCGGCCAGCGCAGCTGCTGCCTCCTTTTCGAGAATGCCAGCCTTCTCTTTCTTGCGTTTTGCTTTCTCAGGGCTCCTTGTAGAGGGCCCCTTCTTTTCTGATTTCGGGCTTCCTGTAGAAGACCCTGCTTTACCCACTTCCGGGCCTTCTGTAGAAGACCCTTTCTTTACCAATTTTGGGCTTCCTGTAGAAGACCCTGTTTTAGCCACTCTCGGGCTTCCTGTAGAAGCCCCTGTTTTGGTAATTTTCGGGCTTCCTGTAGAAGCCTCTTTTTTAATGATTTTTGGGCTTCCTGTAGAAGCCCCTTTTGCCAATTTCGGGCTTCCTGTAGAAGCCCCTGTCTCTGTTTTCGGGCTTCCTGTAGAAGCCTGTTTCTGCTTTCCTGTAGACACGGGTGTCACCACCTTTTCTTGCTTTGCTGCATGGGTTTTTTTTTTTGGTTTGGTTGCAGGTGCTGACGAGGTACTTGGGCTGATGTGGACCACCTCAGCTTTGTCCGTTCTGCTCTTCAACCTCTTTTCTCTTGCTGACAAGATGGGTGGGCCACCTTTTTCTTTGTCATCCTTTTCCTCATGCTTCTTCTTTTGTTCTTTCTTCTGCACTGTGGTCGGGGTCTTCTGGCCTTTTTCTCTCTTTCCCTCGGCCACTGCTTCTTGTTCCTCACTGCTGGAGGAACCCGTTTCTTCAATCAACATTTTTATGTCTCCATCTCTTGTCAAATTCCGGAATGATTCCCATGAGAGGGGAACCTTATATGAATGAAGCGCATCCTCCACAAGAAGTTTGATCAACCCATGGTGGGCTACCTGATCTGGTATGCCTTCTTTTAACTTTGTGGCACACTCAATTAGGGACTGTAGCAGGAAATAAGGAATGCTCAGTTTTTGTTCTACAGGAAGATCAATCTGGTGCCTCAATTCAGTGAGCAACTGAAAGTGATATGCGTACACGATGCTAAAATGGCCTTCACAAGTTATATACTTCATGATTTGTAGGCTGACTTCATTCCATGGTGGCTGCAAGCTGGTTCTTCGCACCCCATTTTTGTCCTCCGATAATTCCTCCTCAGGTGGAAAGAATTCTTTCTTGGCCTGCTGGCTCAACTTCCTTTCTTCCTTATCCCATGGCAAACCCATCGGAAGTTTAGTAATTCGATTGATATATTGAGGGGTGAGCTTGAGGCTTAGACCCCTGAAGTTCACTGTGGCCAGTGTCTTGGATTTCGGCTTCAAAGCCTGCAAAAATTCTTCTGCCACTTCATCATCGTACCCCTGCAATTTGTCACAAAAAGATATCCATTGAACCCATGTGAAGAGCTCCACCACTTCCTGGTTTTCCCTTAACTTGGTGGAATCAGTGGGTTCTCGTCTAATAAACCCACCCGGCATGATAAAAACAGCTTCCTTAACCAGAGGTGGTGATTGTGGAAGAAATTTGGTTTACAGAGACAAAGCGTAGAATGTCATGCACATAATCCACAAAACTTATCCCTGAGGAACTTAACACAGTTTAATTACTCGACATCCTGTAGAATGACAGTATAGGCACAGCAGGCAACAATTTCACCGTTTTTCTATGACCAGACTGTGGATGACAATTCTGCCACCTTTAATAACCAGTTGCATGAAGAGTTCAGGGTTACCTCTTTAATTGGCCACCTTTTTACGTGAGGCACCCGCTTTCCTGTAGAAAACTGCGTTCCTGTAGGATGACAACGTTCCTGTAGAATGCAGCGTTCCTGTAGGGTGACAACGTTCCTGTAGAATGCAGCGCGCGATTTTCGGGAGAGACTGCAGTCGGTCTGCGCCTTGGGTGTGCTTCTCAATCATTCTGATAGCCAAAGGCTCGGCATATCACACTGTAGAAGGATCAGGATAGCCACTCGAGTTCAAACCGGTGGTTGATAAATGCATGAATGCAATCTAGCCGATTAGATTTTGAATTCGGCGGAATACGTGGCGCGGGGGTGAGATGTCCCCGTCGGACCGTTGGGTGATGTCATCCCATCATTCAACTGCGCGTTCACTTGCTGCCGCATCAATTCCCGCAGATCTGCCGCCGCCTCTTCAGTTAAACTCGGTTTTTTTTCGACGGGATTTCTCTCACGTGCGTGCTACTATTCTTTTTGTCATGACCGCCACTCTCTCATCCAACTAGACCATTAACTGGCCGACGTGGCCGGCCAAATGGCCATACGGCCGCTCAACCCATTCACCTTTACACTTAGCAATCAATCAAAGTAACATTCATGCAATCTGATGGAAGGAAGGGTCGAGACACTTACCTGCGCGGCTGCACACGATGTTTCGGCTCTTTGGACGCTGATGAGTCGATTTACCTGCTGCTGGCGAACTTACACAGGCCCGGAGGTCCATGTTCACAAGCTGTCGTCGATGGATGGGATGCTTCAGTTGCATGCGCCCACGTTTCATTGCATATGGCCTGCGCTGTGAATGGTATCCACTCTAGCAGGCTTAACTGTTACAGGACTCCCGCGGGATGTCTTGGAACCGTTTTTCCTCCTTGGGTGCATGCTGCACGACGATGGATGGCCTCACGATCATGCTCCCGGAGCTTCTGGCTGACTGTGATGAATATGGTGTGAGATCTCTAGTGCTTTTTCCATTTACAATTTGCTTTTTCTCGAGACTCATCGATCTACTTTGCTGGTGCAGGTACTTGGTTGCATGTCGACAAGGATGGTGGAGCAAGATAACAACAATGTGCAAGGGTGACAACAGTGGCTTGCATGTGTCCAAACCGATCCTTAGCCGTTAGATCTCCTCATGAAATGAATTCTGGCCCGTTCTGAGCTTCTACAGGAAGCTTCCTGTAGAAATACAGAGCTTCCTGTAGAAAGGTTTCGTTCCTGTAGAGAGTCTACACCTTCCTGTAGAAAATCTGCATCTTCTTGTAGAAACTCTGCATTTTCCTGTAGAAAATCTGCGTCTTCCTGTAGAAGACTCAAGCTGTAATAAAATTGCACATACCTTGGAGAAAATGAGTATTCTTGGAGGAGGTGCTGGTGAGGTGTCCTGACTGCATGATGAGGACCCTTGGCTTTGAGTTGAGAGGCTTCCTCTCCTCCATAGAACACCTGCATGCAATTTTACATAATGCATCTGCTGACCTTGTTTTTTCTTGTGTTTTTTTCTTCTTTTTCTTTATGCCTTTTTTTTTTTTTTTTTTTTTTTGAAAGATAACAGGGGCGCCTCATTGAGGTTTTCACCCTTGCCATCTGCCTTAAGCGCCTCAAAGAGGTTTTCACTTGAGGATCTTTTTCCAATCTCTTTTTTTTTTTAAAAGACAATAGGGGCACCTCCATGAGGTTTTCACCCCTACCACCTGCCTTGGGCGCCTCAGAAAGGTTTTCACCCAAGGATCTTTATTATTATTATTATTATTATTATTTTTAGATTCTTCAGGGTATGACCAAAGCAGAGGCAGAACCCTTCTCTATGACCAACACTGCCTTCTCCATAGTTTTGATGAACTCTTGTCTTGAGGGAGGCTTCCTGTAGATCTTCAATCGATGCCCATTGACAAGCATGGGGATGGCTTCCTCATCAATGGTCCGAATAAGAACAGATCCATTGTCATGACATTTTTCCACTGAATATGGCCCTAGCCATCTGGTTCTCAGCTTCCCCTTGAAATCTTTGTATCTGGAGTCATACAGAAAAGCCCAATCTCCCGGCTGAAATTGCTTGTCATGGAGATGTTGGTCATGCCACACCTTTCTCTGAAGTTGAACCACTTCTGAGTGAAGGAGGGCCTGCATTTGGTGCTCATCCAGGCCATTCAGCTGCAATAGCCTTTCTTGTTGTGCATGGCTGAGATCTAGGTCCAGCTGAGCTGCCATCCTCAAAGTGTTGTATTCAAACTCAATGGACAACAAAGCTTTCTTCCCATAGACCAGCTCATAAGGTGTGAAGCCGGTGGTTGTATTCCAAGTGGTGTTGTAAGCCCATGTGGCTTCAACCAGGCGATCTGCCCAGTCCTTTCTGCTGCTGCTCACCACCTTAGTCAAGATCCCTTCTAATGCTCTATTGGTGACTTCCACCTGCCCATTTGCTTGAGAGTGATAGGGGGTGGAAGTCCTATGCTTGATCTTGTGATGAGCTAGTAGATCTTCAACCAGGTTGGAGGTGAATTGGCTCCCTTGATCGGTGACCAGCTCTCTTGGATAGCCAAACTTATAGAAGATGTTTTCTCTTAGGAACTCGGCCACCTTTTCTTCTGTTGCTGCTTTGATTGCTTTGGTCTCTGCCCACTTTGTCAGGTAGTCAGTGCACACAATGATGTAAGACCTTTGCCTCGAAGGAGGGTTGATTGGGCCCACAAAGTCCATACCCCACTTCTCAAATGGCTCAAGAGTCACCTGAGGTTGGAGAGGCATCTCATCCCTTTGGGTCGGTTTCCCCATTCTTTGGCATTGGTCACACTGGCTGACATATCTTCTGACATCTTGATGAAGTGTGGGCCAATAGTAGCCTGCCTGCAGGATTTTGAAGGCAGTTGCTGCAAAATGTCCTCCACAAGGCCCATCATGACAAGTGAGGAGGATATCAAAGACTTCCTCCTCCCTTACACAACGCCTTAAGATCTGATCGGGGCCAAGCTTGAACAGATTGCCCCCGATCCAAGTAAATGAGGCACTTTTTCTGATGATTCTGCTCTTCTCTCTGGAAGATAGGTGCGGAGGGAACTGTGCTGAAACAAGGTAGTTTGCTATATCAGCAAACCATAGAGAGAGTACTGAAATAGCAAACAGATGTTCATCGGGCATCTGGTCATCCACCGTTCCATCCTCATCTGCAGACAAATCCAATCTAGATAAAAAGTCAACAACAACATTTTCTCTACCTGGTTTGTCAACAATGGTCAAATCAAACTGCTGCAATAAAAGTAACCATCTAATAATACGAGCATTCACATCTGGTTTATTCATTAAATATCTAATTGCAGCATGGTCTGTATGTACAAAGGTTTGATAGCCAGTAATATAATGTCGGAACTTGTTCAGTGCATGGACCACAGCCAAGAATTCTTTCTCGGTTACAGTGTAATTCAGCTCAGCTTTGGACAAGTTTTTGCTAACAAAGTAAATGGCATATGGAAGTTTTTGCTCAACTTGTCCTAAAGTTGCACCTATGGCTTTGTTCGAGGCATCAGTGTGGATGTGGAAAGGTAGGGCCCAGTTTGGACCTCTCAGGATTGGGGCTGACACCAACTTGTCCTTCAATTCATTTAAAGCCCTCTGACAATCGTCAGTCCATTTAAACTCCACATCTTTTGCCAACAGGGCAAACAATGGCGAGGCTAGCTTGCTGAAATCTTTAATGAATCTCTGGTAGTATCCTGCTAATCCCAAGAAACTCCGAACATACCTTACCTTTTGAGGAGGTGGAACCTTCTTGATGAGAGCAATTTTGTTAGGATCCACCTGCAACCCTTGGCAAGAAATGGTATGGCCTAGCACGGTCCCTTCGGTCATTAGGAATTCACATTTTTCAGGACTAAGGGACAAGTTCATCTCAATGCATTTAGTTAGGACTTTTCCCAGATTGGACAATGCTTCCTGGAAGTTGGCCCCATAAGGAGTAAAGTCATCCATATAGATTTCCACTGCATCATGGACCAGCTCCGAGAATATGCTCAAAACAGCTCTCTGGAAGGTAGCAGGAGCATTGCATAGCCCAAAGGGAAGGACTCGGTAGGCAAAGGTGCCCCAAGGACAAGTGAAGGTGGTCTTATCTTGGTCTTCCGGGCTGATTTGGATTTGGTTGTACCCGCTAAACCCATGCAGGAAAGAAAAGAACTTCTTTCCTGCCAGTCCATCCAACACTTGATCTATGAAAGGTAGAGGGAAATGGTCTTTCTTGGTAGCTTTGTTCAGTTCTCGGTAGTCCACACAGATTCTCCATTTCCCATTTTTCTTGGGAACCAACACCAGAGGGGACACCCATTCACTATCTGAGATGGGGTAGATGAATCCGGCATCCAACAGTTTTTGCAATTCTTCCTTGACAATGTCCTTAAGGGCTGGATTCATTCTCCTCTGGGGTTGCCTAACCGGCTTACAATCCTCTTTGATGTATATGTGATGGGTACAGACAGAAGGATGGACTCCTTTCATCTCCTTATAGCTCCAAGCAAAAGCATCTAGGTGACTGGCCAACAGGCTACACAGCTCCTTTTCCTGGGAAGGAGATAGGGAGGAGATGATCTTTAACATTCTCTCAGGGCCGAACTCCACATTCTTGACTCTGGGAGTGACAGGGTTGGTTGTACAAAGATCCACTAAGGTGCTAGCTTGGGCATCCTCCACCAATTTTTCTAAGGATAGAGCACTGGAAGGTGGATTCTGGATCAAGGTCTCGATCAAGTCATCCTCGGTTGAGGGGTCTCTTCTGGTGGTATCTAGGGTGCACAGAGGTGCTGAGTACACCTCGTCTTCCTCTCCTTCTTCTAACCAGAGTGGTAAGTCATGCTCTAAGGAGGGTTGGGCAGGAGGGTATAGGACTAGCTGTTTGGACATAGGACCATTTTTGATGGTCATATTTCCTGCGCGACAACTTATGTAAGCATCTGCAGTGGCTAACCAAGGCCTTCCCAAAATGAGAGGGTATCCAGTAAGCTTTGCCTTGGGTTGCAGAACCAAGAAATCTGCAGGGTATTCCCAAGAGTCGATAGGGACCAAGACATCCTCCACAATCCCTTCGGGAGTCACAGTGGAGCGATCTGCTAATTGCAGTACTGTCGAGGTCTTCCTCAAGGAACCTTGAAGATTGAGTTTGAGCATGGTATCCCTGGTCATCACATTAATGGCAGCCCCCAGATCGATCAAGGTGTGAGGTATGATGGTGCCATTGATGTGGACATCTACTACAGGACTTCCAGGATCTAGGTACTTTGGGTAGATGACTTGTCCTAACATAAGGTCAGATAGTTGTCCTATGACATTGATGGTTGAAGCATCTTTCTTCCGCCTACCTGGGTGTTTGAAACACTTTTCCTTAACCAGTTTGTTGTATATTGGCACATCCTTGATGGCTTGGAGAAGTGGTATTTTTACACACAACTGCTTGAGCTCACCCAGAAGCTCATCCTCCTCTGGGTTGGGTTGTGTGGTGGCTGTCAATCTCTCAGGAAAGGGTGGAATAGCCTTCGGTTCACTTTCCTATTTATCTTCCTCATCCTCTGGGGGAGGAGGTTGGCGATCTGGTAGAGTCTTTCCAGATCGAAGATTGATCTCCTGGATCTCCACAGCATAGGTAGGGCATGAGGTTTCCCCAGTGTATACCTGGTGGGCCTGTCTATTGTTGGGGTTCGGGTTCGGTTGAGCAGGCATTTTAGGTTGCCTTGGAGGAGCAGGAGGTAATGGTTGAGGTTGAATTGGTGGTGGAGGCAAAATGGCGGGAGGAGTATTGTACTGGGGCCTCCACCCCGACTGAGGTGCATTCCACTGAGGCTGTGGCTGGGCATGTGAATGATATGAATGAGAAGTAGGTTGAGTAGGGTACTGAGGTGGATAAGACCATGGAGGAGGCATGGACCAGGAAGGATGAGCAGGGGGACCCCAGGAAGGCATAGGAGTCGATTGGTTGGGGCTGTAATAAGCTTGAGGTGCCCCTTGCATTCCCTGCTGATAAGGTCTAGATCCTTGTGGCCTCCTTTGGTTGAGGTAATAGAGAGGTCCAGTGGGAGCTTCTGTCCCTTGGTACATGGCTTTAAACCCAGGTAAGGTTGGACACTGACTTGTGGGATGGTCCTCCTCACAAACGAAACATACTTCAACCGAATGCAATGGGCATTCGTTCTTAGGGTGTCTCCTTGTGCACCTAGGGCAGAAGACATCCAAGGCTCTCTCAGTTTCTTCTTTCTTCTGCTAGATTCTGAATGTGTCTAGCTGCATGGCAATGGTCTGTCTCACCTCACTCTTAAGATCTTCTAATTGATTTGCAAGCTCATGTTTGGAGAAAGGGACACTAGTTGAGAGGAGGTTTCCCCTACCTCGTTTTCGAGCTGCCCTGGAGTGGTTTCGAAACACAGTCTTGATGTCCTCATAAGGCAGTTGGTAAATGTCCCCCCCAGCTAACATGTGAAGGGTATCTAAGAGGTCTTCAGGGACTCCTCGGAGCAGGACCAACTTGAGGGATTCCGGGTCAAGTGTGCACCTAGCCCGCTTATAGCTAAGTTGGAACCTCTCCTCATAATCCTCTAAGGACTCATCCTTTCCCATGGTCATCCGAAATATTTCTCCCTTGGTTTCCTTAGACCTACAATAATCCCTGTACTTGGTATTGAAAGCTTGCTGCATCTGAGCCCAAGTGGTGATACTATTCCCAGGTAAACCCATGAACCAGCGTAATGCTGCATCCTTAAGAGTTGAAGGGAAGAGTTTCAGCTTTTTCTCATCTTCAGTATAGTCATAGGTTCTACAAAGGACAGCAAACTAAAACAGGAAGGTATCAGGATCTTCAGTAGTCAGTCCATGGAAGTGAGGTAAGGCGGAGGGGCTAATGTTCTTCATTTTCATCTCTCCATTGGTCTCTCGGATGGGGAAGGCACCTTCTATTCTCTCATCTTCTCTTCTATTGTCAGCCATAGCTTCAGATGGAGTGGTCTCTAACTCTTCTTCTACTATAGGTTCTTTGTATATCTCGGGATGTTCACCTATAGGTTCTTCTGGGTCACTGTCACCAAAGAAGAGAGAAGGGTGACTCAGTGATGTGGTGGGGGTGTTGGGTAGGAATTTGCCTGATTTATCTCGGTTCCTACGAGGCATGAAATGGAAAAGACTTTCTTTTTTTATTGTTTTTGCTTTTTTCCCTTTGGTACCTGCAAAACTGAAACAGATTGATCTACAACTAACTATAAAGATGCAGAATTAAACTGAAAGCAGGAAAGAACTAATCTACTTTGCTCAAATGAAATTGCAGGAATGGAAATGCTAGTCTACGCTTGCAGAAATGAAAGGCTAATCTACGAAAGCAGGAAATGCTAATCTATGAAAGCAGGAAATGCTAATCTATGAAAGCAGGAAATGCTAATCTATGAAAGCAGGAAATACTAATCTATGAAAGCAGGAAATGCTAATCTATGAAAGCAGGAAATGTCTATGCTACTTTTGCAGAATGGAAATGAAATAAACTACTTAGCAGAAGATTGTAGTGGAAAATAGAAGAAAAGAGGCAATCACCAATACTCTGACGCTTCCCCGGCAACGGCGCCAAAAAGATGGTGGGCTCCAGTATTGTAGCAATAATGCTACAACTCCTGGGGCTTCCTATCTCTAATTTTATCAACCCGGTAGTTCGTACAAACTTGGAAGCGACGGTGCTGTATGCACAAGTACTAGCTCTTGTCGCAGCTGTCACTTGGTCAGCTGGCACAAGTCCGCTAGGGCTCAAGCCAACTTCTATATGCTCTCAGAAGAAGCTTTCTAAATGATGGACGAAGGCTATTTCAGAGGAAATCAATCTACTTTGCAAAAATGAACTGAAAGCCAACCAAAACATGAAACCCTAGTAAACCCTAATCTGACTAGTTTGACCTCTATGATGCAATAGTGAAAGTGCAAATGTCCAAAAATGATGCCATTACTTCTAGTGATGCGAAATGCATGAACTCAAACTACTTCTATGAAAAAGAACATTGTTTTTGTATTTTTGCTTAAGTGGATGGAGTAATTATGAATTTGTTTCTTATTAGGGTTTGGCTGTGCAGAGGTGGTGCGAAGGGAGAGAAAGCTTGGGAAAGGTCAGGAGGGCTAGGAGAGGTTCCAGAGGGTCCCTAGCATTAGTCCACAGAAGTCTACAACGTTCAGATGCTCGGCAACCAAGTTTGCAAGCTTCTACAGGATGTCTGCAGGGGATCCTACAGGAAACTAAGGAATTCTACAGGAAGTCTGCTAACTTCTACAGGATGTGATGTAAGTGGAAGTTTTGGGTGATGGTGAAGTGATGGAACAGTATGGGTGGATAGGTAAGGTGGAGATGGAGCTTGTGATGACTCAGGGGCAGAGAAACAGGTTGGAGAAAGAGTGCACGAGGTTGGTTGGTGGATAGAGGGATGGCAGCAACGAAAGGTCAAAAAAATGAAGCTACGTGGCAATGGATGAGTTGGAAGGTAAACGAGCTGAACAGAGGTCGAGTAGGTGGCTTGAGGAGAGGTTAAGAAGAAGAAGAAGGAAGTAGAATGATATGGAGCAGTGTAAATAAAACAAATGACTTATGTCTTGCACCAAAAACGAGAATTCATTAACCAGTGCTACCTGTGCTATTAAACCAATGAACAACGATGTAAATCATGAAGAAAAGTCGTGCATGGAATTGTAATGACGAAGTATGGCTCAAGAGAAAAATGCATGGAAGGATCCACGATTAAACCGACTGTGTTGCAGCTTGCATAAAAGTAGAAAAGACTGCGTTTTTTTGGTGGTTGGTATAGACTGCACCCCAATCCCTAAACAGAGATGGCAGTGGAGGCACTAACAACCTTTTCTTGGAGCTCCAGTGGATTACAAACCTCCTATCCTAATCTAAGCAGCTGAAAGTAATTTAACCATAAGCTAATCCTACTCAATCTTATTAAAGAAATCAAATCAGCAAACTGTGTTCTTTGAAATGCATATCAAAACAAGGAAACAAAATGCTGGAAAGAAAGGTAAATAACACTACAAGAAGAGGAGATCTATTGCTCTCAGGTTGGGCCCTAACCTGAGAGCTATAGCTCCCTTAAAAGCTCAGAATTAGATCCAAATCTGCTTGCCTTTATTCATAATCAAAAGTCTAATGTCATGCCAAAACTGGCTAATAAAAACAAACACCGAGCTATGCTCAAAAATTACAATATCAGTCCAAAAGTTCAAAAAGCTCCTAACAAAGGCTACGGCCTTCATATTTATACAAAATGAAGATCAAGCTGGCTTCCTCCATTCGTGGAGCTTGGCTGTCCAACTGAAAGTCAAACTGCTGTAAAACTGCTGATCCTGTAGAACGTGTTGGCTGCCTTTAAGCTCGGTGGGGAGAGCTGTTGGAGCTCGGAGTGAAGGTGAAAATCATGAGGAAGGTCATCAAGACTGTGGACAACCTCCCTATGAACCTGTAATGTCACCTTTGCTATTTCCTTGTCTCCTTTTGCGTGGTCTTTTTCTCTCTTTAATGCCAAAAACCTGAAATCATCATGTGTTAGCCACATAGATATAATGCCTGCCCTTCTTCCTACAAACAACACGAATATACTAAGAAATGAATGCATAAGTGGTAAAAGATGAATGGTTGAGCAAGGTAAGTAGGCCAATATGAGCCCAAATTGTACCAAAAATTGGGGCTCATCAACTATGCCATGGGAGCAGTGTTGACACAACACAGTAAACCCATATGTTATCATTATAAGACTTTTAATCCTACAGTAGTTAACTATCCTACATATGTTGAAGAATTGTATGCATTAGTTCAAAGTGTGAAAAAGTGGAAACATTACTTAATAGGTAAAGAGACAGTAATACATACTGATCATCGACCACTTCAATAGCTACACTCCCAAACTAAGTTGCAGCAATCAAGACATTACAGATGGATGGGTTTTCTACAACAGTTTCTTTTAGTCATCAGATATAAAAAGGGAATACATAACAAGGTTGCATACATGTTATCTAGACCCATTATAAATGCATCTACCATACTTAAGCATAATTCTGTGCTACATGAAAGCTGCATAGAACAATATGCTCAGGATATGGACTTTAAAGATGTATATGAAACTTTGAGTCAACGCAGAAGATTAGAAGAATTGGACTATCATGTGAAGGACCGACTCTTATATCATTGTGGGAAACTCTGCATTCCACAAACTGAGAGAGTAAAGATAATTAGAGAAGCACACACTTCTCTGATATCAGGTCACTTTGGGGTAAGTAAAACAGTTGCACAGCTACAAAGATTCAGCTATTGGCTGAAAATGAATGAGACAGTTTCTAGATATGTAAGAGGGTGTGCTATGTGTGCTAAAAGCAAGCCCAACAACAAAAAACTAGGCTTGTACACTCCATTGCCAGTTCCTTCTCACCCTTGGGAAAGTGTTTCCATGGATTTTGTTGGAGGACTACCTAAATCTAGGAAAGGTCATGATTATTTATATTTTGTTGTGGATAGGTTAAGCAAAATTTGTATTTTGATACCCTATAGTAAACAGATTACAGCTGAACAGACTGCAAAATTGTTCTTTGAACATGTATGGGTTCATTTTGGATTACCCACTTCCATTATATCTGATCCATAAACTTGATTTGTGGGGAAGTTTTGGTTGAGTCTGTGGGATTGATGGACACCAAGTTGAAGAAAAGAACATCTTTTCATCCACAAACAGATGGCTAGGTAGAAGTAGTAAACAAGACAGTGATCTAGTTGCTGAGAGGATATTGCAGCAAACATCCTAAACTTTGGGATGAACATTTATGTTATGTGCAACATGCTTACAATAGAGCAAAACACTATTCTACACAGAGATCTCCTTTTGAGACCTATTTTGGTTTCACACCAAGGTCTCCTTTGGATTTTGTCTTTGGTAAAGATACCATGGTTGATGGACACAGTGATGTGGATAAGGCAACTAGGTTCATTGAACAGATCCAAGAGATCCACCAGGCAGTACAAGAATAGCTGCAAAAGAGCCAGGACAAGTACAAGGCTAGGCATGATAAGCATCGAATGGAGCATAGTTTTCAAGTTGGAGACCAAGTCTGGCTATATATCAATAAGGACATGATGCAAGGTAAAGGTAAAAATCTAAAGCCTATCAGGTATGGACCTTTTAAGATACTTGAGAAGAATGGTGAAAACGCTTTTTGCCTTGATTTGCCAGCTTACATGCACATCTACTCAGTCATAAATGCAGATTTCTTGAGATTGTTTGAACCTTCAATGATTGGGGACCCTGAAGAGCAGAGTCAATTACCTTATATTGATGACCTGCTACCTGAATATCTTAATGAGTTGCAGGAAGACATAGTGCCGGACAGGAAGGTGAAGAAAACGCACAGGCGAAATGTTGAGTACCTCAGGATTGGGCTGAAAGGTTCAAAGCAGAGCAGTGAAAAGTGGATTAAGATTGGACAAGTGAGAAAGTAATACCCTCACTTAGTCAATGCTTGAAAACCAACTTTTGGTGGTCCAAAAGCTTTTTCAGTGGGGAGTCCATGATCCGAATTGAATCCATAAAGAGCTGTCAAAGAACCATGACTATATCAGGTCGGGACAAATCTCTAAAAATTCCAAAACAATGATAAAAAACACCCTGAACCAGTGGCAATGGAATCCAGTGTTGAACAACGAGGACCTCGGTCAAAGCGTGCTGACCGAGGCCCATGGAGACTGTGCAAGAGGTCAGAGTAGCCCGTGGGAGCCCCGGATCGGGAAAAGGAGGTGATTTTTGATGCGTGATTAGTGCTAATCACGCATCGTTGGGTGAACAGGGCTGTGAAGGAGGAAGCACGAGCACACGAATGCATGGTGAGCCAGAGAACCGCGGGTGGAAAAGAAAAAGTGCTAAAGGACAAAGGTGGGACCCACACTCTGGAAAACCGGCGGTATTGATGGGGACGCCCTTAAACGGTAAGAGGTTTTGGACAAGAGAGGAGCAATTCCATTTATCGATATACGCATGG
This sequence comes from Pinus tabuliformis, assembly GCA_031772625.1. Classification (NCBI taxonomy): domain Eukaryota; kingdom Viridiplantae; phylum Streptophyta; class Pinopsida; order Pinales; family Pinaceae; genus Pinus; species Pinus tabuliformis. Next base: position 1,557,204,352 of record CM062804.1, read on the forward strand.
CAAGTGGAGGTGAGAGAAAACCTCCGTTGATCACGTGCTATCAGTCGAGCAAGTCAACCGCACAAAACGTGCATATGACGTTGGATCTGGGAGACCCAGATCGGATGGCTGAGATTGCGCCCGATGGAGGAAGTGGAACCGACGAAGGAATGAGCCGCGATTTGTAAAGATTTGGAATTTGTTTGACTACCACGGTGGAGGAAAGATTCATCCACGACGTAACTGAAGAAATGAACCGACGAAGTAGGCTGGCACTGTTTAGAGGAGGACATGTGGCCACTCCTTGAGCGTTGATGATGACGCCGAACAGGGAACTCCAAGCGCAACTACAGAAGGTGAATCGACAAAGGCAGAAGAGGAACTGAATAGTCTTGGAATGGATGGCCTAAAAGCCATGAACAGAGATAGAAGACAAAGTCAAGTTAGTCGAGAGATGGAGAAGTGGAATAGTGAAGCCCGAGAGCAGGACTGAACATAGAGAGATAGAAACAGAGAAGAAGGCAGTAAAGCAAAGCAGAAGGAGACAAAGGGTCGAGCTGACCAAAGGCAGCATCGAGCACCTGAGCTTGAAGATTCAAGCCATCCCATAGGGGATCTGTCCAGGCTGAGCACCATATTAGGCTCTCCACTGTAGACCAAAAGGTCACAAAGTTGGCAAGAAGATGAGTCTGTGTACTCCAGTGGCTTGGGGAATCCAAGAACCACCCTACCAAGCATACCTGCTTCAGGAGAACTCACATTGAATCCCTGTATTGTAATTCTCTGCTTAAAGACGCAATAAAACAAGGCCACGACTGAAAGCTAGACCAGAGATGTAGCCCTGGAGAATAGGGTGAACTCCTTACTAAAATTTCTTGTGTCTTTATGTTTCTTACTGTATTTATCTACCGTCTTTCCATTTAAATGTTTGTGTATTGGCAATCTGATCGATCTGTTGCTTAAATAACACAGAACACACACCAACACATGAGTATGTAATACCTTTAAACAATAAATCTTCAACTGATGTCACTCATTGGGTGAATATCAGATTATAGGCTCCAAGAGAAAGTTTATTCAATTGTTCATTCATGGCTATAGATCAACCACATTGCACCTATCTTCCATTTGCAAAAGGAGGACGTGCGGTTGGGCTTTGATCCACTTATGTGTGCATGAGTTGTGAGACCATTTAATATAATCTCTTTGGTTGTAGCCACATATTTGACCACTACCTAAAAGTGCCCCAGTGACTCCAAGATAGGCCCTCATGGTAATTGAACCTTGTCTAGTGGTGAAAAACTCCTGCTTTTCACTATTGGATCCAACCACTTTGGGCTTAAATTAATTCTTCTATTAAGTAAAACTTATATTTAATTTTCACGAATCTACATTATAATTATTTTTGTTTTATATTAATGATTTTTGTATGATATATATTAAGTTACTTATTACTTTAATTACAACAAACATATTTTATAAAACATGTTTCAAAAAATAAAAGTTATTTAAAACTATATTAAAAAAATATTATTAAATTTTATATTTTTTTATTAATATTAGAACTATTAATTATTAATAAAATATGTTGATAACTATTATATTTATTTAATTAGTGATTTTGTATTTTTATATTTTCATTAATTTATAGATATACACATTATGAGGAAATACATAATGTTATTAGTGCCTATCCTTTGGGATGCAAGGACTATAGTAATCGATTTTTCTTTTCTCAATTAGTTTGATATGAAAACCAATGAAATTTCATGGTTTTAAACCAAATTTTCAATAAAGTCACATGTTTGTAATGTTTACATTTCACTTTTACTCTAAATGACTTTTACCCTACATTTTAAATTCGAGGCCTTAGGTTAACATGTAGATTTGATTAACAAGTTTGCAAAATGAATGGCATACTTTGTACACATATACTTCACCTCATACATTTATTTGTAAATTTTCTCATTTTTATTTTTATTTTTTATTATTTAATGTATAAATTATGTAAATTTAATGGTTATATATATATATATCTGTTTCAGGCCATAGGTTTAAAATTAAAGATAAGTCGAGTTTGTATATGTTAAATGATTAATATCGGCTTTGTGATGAGGTTCAATGGATAAGTGTCCCCTTGGAGTGAGACCTCATGGGAGTGTTTCTACACATCTCAACCCTTGCCAAGTCACATGTTCCTACTGCTACTGGCAGGTGAGTTGTCGATACTAGCTATAAACAATTATTTATTTATTTTTATAACATTTTTTCCAATATTTACTTTTTTTGTTGCATCCCTACATTACCATTTATTCTCCATCACTAGCCATTCTTTTCTATTAACATTATTATCAAGATAAATATGTTTGATTGAAATGAGGTTGTTGTTTTTGCTCCTTCCCACTCTAGAATTACTAAAAACAATAGTATAACACTTTAATAACCATCTTTTTTGTTCATTTATGGTGTAGGCATGCCTTACATGCCTTTATAATAGGGACAAGAACCATGTCTTAATGGACACGATGGTTTGGTGCTTTATTGAAAAATTACATGATGAAACTCTCATACCATTATTGTGCTAACTTTCCCACATTTAAGGTGTGCAGACAACTCTCAACATGCCTTAAGGAACACCTTAGTTTGATGTTTAACATAGAAACTACATGATAGAACTCCCTTGCTACTATTATGCCTCTACTCACTTGCATTGTTTTTTATACTTTTATGTACTTTCATTTATTGTTAGTATAGCCAAAATCCCATTCAAAATCTCTTATGTGTTCCATTATCCTCATTAATTTAGGGATAACTATTAAGAATATGGCTTAATGTTTATTTGATGTTAAAATCTTAAGAAATGTTGAAGAGGGCTTGCTGGATCAATGAAAGTGAGGGGTTGTTAAAGCCCCACTAAGTTTCAAGTCTCTTCAATGACATGTTGCTCATGTCATTGAGATAGGCCCTCTACTTTTAGATGCTTTTATCTATTGTTACTATAGCCAAAATCCAATTCTCTTATGTGTTCCATTATCCTTGCTAATGTAGGGATAACTGTTAAGAATATATTTTAATGTTTTTTGAATGTTAATAGATTAAGAAATGTTAAAAAGGGCTTGTTGCATCAACGAAAGTGACGAATTGGTAAAACTCTACCAAGATTCAAGTATCTTCAATGACATTTTACTCTTTTCATTGAGATGAGGCCTTTAAGGCCAAGTGTAGGACAAACATCCTCACTCTAAGTTTTCCAACTCATCTGATAATCAAGGCATTAATAGGGTAGCTTTAAGTAATAGGGTGGCGTGATGATGCAATATGATAAGTGGAAAATTAATAAAAAAATGAAGAAGCTCAAGAAGTGAGCCACAAAAGGAAAGAATGATATGCAATATTTGTTGAGAAACAACAATGGATTGACTTTGTTAGGCCCTTATACTACTAGTGTAATCCCTTATTATTATTAGTAAAACCCCCTTATTATATTGTTGTGCCCATGTAGTCCCCATATTGTTAATATTGTGCCCCATAGAAGCCCACTATTGTTATTATTATGCCCTTACATTATTATTGTTATGTTGGCTTTGATTATATTATGACCCCTTAGACTCCTATATATAGAAAGGAGGTCTTGTCATTTGTATCATCCATGTATTGTTCATTTGTGTAATGTAAAGGAGGTTGCCTCCTCAAAGAGGTTGAATTCTAACTCGTTGGTCTATCTTTTCTATCTTTTTGTGAGCTGGTTTCATAACATTTGGTATCAGAGCTTTGGATTCTAGGGTTTCGCTGCTCCAAACATGTCGTCGTGGAATTTTCGTTATAACTTTTGTTCTGTGACGTTTCAGAAGCTAAAAAACAAACCCATTTGAAAATAAATCGTGCTGAACCTCGGATCCAGATTTTAGATTTTGTCTTGCTACATTTTCGGAGATACGAGTTGAGGAAGTTAGGGTTTTTGCAAGCTCCAAAATTTCATCTAAAACAGGTCATCGTGGAAGTTTCACTATAACTCTTTCGCTATGAAGTTTCAGAAGCTAAAAAACAAACCCATTTGAGAAGAAATCAGTTTGAACCTAGGCTCCGAATTTTAGATCCTGTATCACTATATTTTCGGTGATATAATATGAGGAAGTTAGGGTTTTTGCAGACCCTCGAATTACATTCCAAACAGGTCACCTTGGGAAAATCGTCATAACTTTTGCTTTGAGAATCATATTAAATTTTAGTAATAAATTATATAAAGAGGTCGGATTGTAGTTTTTCGGGTATCATTTTCAAAACCTAAGGTTGAAACAGTGACCCACGACACATCGTACAAGTTCGCTCTACTAAACCAGTCTATACTCAGGTCATCGTGGGAGATTTGGCATAACTCTTCATTGGAGAATCCAATCTTGATCAGACTTACAGGGTTAGAAAGATTACTTAGAGGGCTACCGCAGAAAGATATTTTAGAACATAAAGATTCGAAAGTACAGAGTTATATTCGTTTCAAGATTGATCTCCTAAAATCAAGAAAAAGTGAGATGATGAATTTTGATGGCAAGGATCCGGTAAATTTGATACTACAGATGGAGAAATATTTTGATCTACATGGTGTACCACTGTTACAAAAGGTACGTATTGCATCTAATTATTTAGAACTAAATCAATTTTTATGGTATAAATGGCTTTTTTCTCGCAAACCACTTGTCATGTGGTCAATTTTCACAGAGGAAATGATAGAACATTATGAGGATACAAAGAGCAACACCTTCTTTAGCCAATTGACAAATCTCAAACAAAAGTGTTCAATGGCAGAGCACATTGAGGACTTCTAAAAATTGAATATAAGGGTAAATGATATTCCAGAGAAGAAAATGGTTGATGTCTTCATAGGGACTTTAAAGGATAACATTCAACACGAGGTTCGTCTTTGGGAACCTAATTCATTGGAGAAGGCATTCATGTTGGCAATAAAAATTGAAAGCAAAATTATGGAAACAAGGAATCCTACCACTCATTAGTATAATTATGGAAGTGTTTTTTCTCCTAGCCTTCCACAACCAACAAGGTTTACACCACAACAATTGGAAGAAAAAAGAGAAAAAGGGATTTGTTGCAATTGTGATAGAAAATACACTAAAGGTCATAGGTGTGCTGAGAAGAAATTATTTTACATACATTATGAAGGGGAGGAAGAAAAGGATCAAGAAACATCAAAAGAAGAGGATATACACTAGGAACCCACCCCAGAGAAAGAAGAAATGAATCTGACCATATCTTGTAAAGCATTGGAAAGAATTACCACTCCTCAAACTCTCAAGATAGAAGGACATATCAAGAAGAAAAAGGTTCAAGAAGTGAAAGATCACATCGAGAAAGAAGAAATGAATTCGACCATATCTTGTAATGCATTGGCCAGAATTACCACTCCTCAAACTATCAAGATAGAAGGACATATCAAGAAGAAAAATGTTCAAGAAGTGAAAGATCACATCAAGCATCAAGAAATGAATCTGACCATATCTTGTAATGCATTGGAAGAAATTACCACTCCTCAAACTCTCAAGATAGAAGGACATATCAAGAAGAAAAATATTCAAGCAGTGAAAGATCACATCGAGCATCAACAACAAGTTCTCCAACTTTTAAAGGATAATGCCACTTTGGTGCAAAATCGAATAAAACAACAAGCATATCAATGTCGTAGTGAAAGAAGTTTTGATGTAGGCAATTGGGTATTTTTATGGCTACATCTCAAAAAAGCGATTTATGAGAAGGAAATGTTGGAAATACTACATGCACTTAAGAAATGGCGACCTTACCTAATGGGAAGACACTTCAAGGTGAAAATGGATCATCATAGTCTTAAATACTTTTTAGAACAAAGATTATCTATAGAAGAACAAAAAAAATGGGTCGCAAATATGTTGGGTGATGACTTTGAAATCATCTACAGAAAAGGGAAGCAAATTTTGTTGCAGATGCACTCTCAAGAAAGGATGAGGATGTGGAAGCATTTTTTTGTGCTATTTCTATTATCCAACCGGATTGGATAAACGAAGCAAGGGATGAATGGAAGAAGGATGAAGAAGTGTGTCCACTCATTCAAAAGTTGCAGAAGATCCCAATTCAAACAATATTGCCAGAACTTGAAGAGGAAGGAAAAATCATATTGGAACCTGGAGTAGTCACAGAAACAAGAACTCGACAGCTATGAAATCGATCAATTTTAGAGTATCTCATCAAGTGGAAGAACTTACCCACTGAATATTCCACATGGGAGGACAAGAATTTTATATAGAAGCATCAAGAACTACTCAAGCATTGAGGACAACACTTTTTGAAAGAGAGGGGCATGTTAGGCCCCTATACTACTAGTGTAACCCCTTATTATTATTAGTACAACCCCCTTATTATATTTATGTGCCCATGTAGTCCCCATATTGTTAATCGTGTGCCCCATAGAAGCCCACTATTGTTATTATTGTGCCCTTACATTATTATTGTTATGTTGCCTCTGATTATATTATGACCCCTTAGACTCCTATATATAGAAAGGAGGTCTTGTCATTTGTATCATCCAAGAATTGTTCATTTGTGTAATGTAAAGGAGGTTGCCCCCTCGAAGAGGCTGAATTCTAAGGCATTGATCTATCGTTTCTATCTTTTTGTGAGCTGGTTTCATAACAGAATTATTATTAAAAGCTAATTCATGACAAGGTCTATCTCCTTAGCTATTTATACAACTCATGCACTACTTAAGGTGGTTGACATTTTCATGATTGAAAAAAATGTCTCTTCAACTACTTAGTACTATTCCTTCATGAACTAAGTTGATTAAATTTCATGATTAAAAGCATCTAGAATCCTTGGGAGTCCATTAAGCCTTTCATATGTTAAAGGGATTTATCCTTGTGGATTAGCCTATCTTCCAATGATAATTGAATGTGTTGGACATTATTATTTGAGAGTGATTGTAAGCCATTGTAAAAAAGACCTTGATTGTCGACAATTAATTTATTTAGGAAGAGGACAAACATGACCAATTATTTATTTGAAAAGAATGAGAAAGAATAGATCCCATGGATGAAACTCAGGCTAACTTTCATGCTAGCACACCTAAAAATTTCATCATGTATATGGTGTAGTGCATGATTCCAGATGATGTTATTCCCAAGATTGGATTACAATCCCCTAAAGCCTAGTGGTGGAACTTGAAATGGGGTATATCTAAATTATTCACTGCATACATTATGTTTTTTGTTTTCTGGGTAATGTGAGTCTTAAGATGATTGACACACCTAACCTGTGGATTGAGTAGCCATGACCCAGGGGCATCTAAGTCGTTAAGATCACCCGGGGAGCGTACCTAGATTCGACCACACCAACCATTAGCATGGTTAGATTTTTTCCCATGGAGTTTTGAACTGGTGACCTTTACACCATGTGGTGCCTTAAAAAAGCACCCTATCACCATCTGCTCTACACGCTCTCACTACGTACAATCTAGTTCATGACTATAGGTGGATTTTCTCTAGGCCAATATTTGATATTTAACTAAGCAACATTTAGTGCATCAAATCCAAACAAAATACTTGGATCTTCCAACTGTGAAGCCAATAGAATCTAGATTTAGAACCCCACAAAAATATATTTTCTTTGGTTAATCTTGGGCTTGATATCTATAGATAAAATAATCACTTACCAGGTGTTAAAAACCAATATTTCCCCACTATGGGCAAGCTGAGTGCTTGGAAAACACAATTCTTTTTATTTTTCCTTAGTGAAGTTTTCATGGGCCCAAGTAAAGCCCATTTGTTCCTATCAATACCTCTTGACTTTTAGATCTTATATGGAATTCTTGTTCAGAGATCATCTTCCATGGGCTTTATAGTTCCAATCAACATGGGTGTTTTTCCATGTTTCCTTTTTTTAAGTGGAAGAAACACATTGAAGCTCTATTTAATAAGAAATACATCTTGTTATTTCACATGGTATGATAATGCTTTGATTGGTGTGAGACTATCTTTGCAAATTTAAGTGAAAGCGTAAATACTTTATAGGGAGATGGGCCATGTACATTAGTGATTAGACTTCTAGGGTAGGAATGTTGTGGCATGAGCATGAATCTATCTAGTGTTTCTTGTGCCTAGTTAACATGATAATAGCATAACAATGGCATGCCATAACATAGGGTTGATTGATAGGTTTGTTAAAGGGATGAATATAGGTACCCCATCTTCGCCCTATGGTACAAAATAACAATATTTTGATAATATTAGTAAACATGCCTTTCACACTAGCGATTCATGGATTCGAGTTAATACTAGCTATGATAGAAGCACTTATTGCTAGTTGTTGGGTAATGCCAAATGATTCCAATGGCCTTCCACTAGAGAAACTTATAATTTAAAATTGTGCCCCAATACATAAATGTTCTATATAGAAAGTTATAGGGAACCAATCTATATTTGAGCATGTTGTTAATTCAAAATTTTGTCAATTGTGTCCTAATCCATTGTTTAAGGTTTTTATCACGTTAAAGAATAAAATGACACTAATCTAATATGCACAATGTGCAATGTGGGTGTCCAGACTAAATTAATAGAACTAAAACAAAAATAGAACAACAAATGCATCACCATTTTTACTTTTAATAAGTTTACTCTGTGAATAAGAGTAGAAATATAGATAACCAAATGTATAGGCCAAAAAGTTTGAAACTAAACAACTCACGAATTGGAAAAACATTTAAGAAAGAAAATAGAAGTAGGAAAGGGTTACAGTTCCTTGTGTCCTTGCTCCTCGCCCATAATGGATTTCACATCTATGCTCTCAACCTCTCAATAGCTTTTAGAGCATCTTGTATCTATCACCCCTCACCCACAATGGGTTTCACATTTCCACCCTCACCCTTTTGATGGTCTTCAAAGTAGCTCATATCCTTTCCCTTCACTCACAGTGAGTTTCACATATCCATAGTTAACCTCCCAATGGTATTTTTAGGTTCATATCTCATAACCTCATCCACCCTTTGATATTTAGAGCCACATATAAAGTTTCATCCCTCCCACTTTCTTCTACTTAATGATGTCTCTCTTCCATTGCCCCTTTTGTTGGTAAATACACTAGAGCATCTTGATAGCTTGTGCACCTTTATCAATCATATCACTAGTCTTCCTTGCAATTTTGGTTGTTTTTGGATGGACTATCTTCCAATTCCTTTGCATATTCAGATCCAATTGGATTCTCAATGTTCCCAGTTTCTGATCAATCGCATAAGAATGGATATATGGGGATTCGGGAATTTACCCCATGACATCATATCCTCACAGTAGAAAATCTAACTTTATAGTTTGTGAATGGGGGTTTAAGATCTCTCATTTGACCTATATTCTATTTTACGTGATGGCTTTGATTTGGTTGGAATGACTAACTCAATTTCTCATTTCATTAGACACTTCTCCTTTCTTGACAATGATTGGGGCAACTTGATAATTTACTCAGCTCGTTGTTTAATTAGGTTGATTTTTCCTGCTATATAAGTATGAAAGCTAGCTTTTGGAGGTTGTCTTTGCATAATTTATTCACGAAAAAATCTACATTATGAAGCAACATTTTTATAGAAATCAAAATGTTCAACAAAGAAATAAATAAATTTTACACACTTATAACACCAAAATCAAAGTTTTAGCTTTAAAATTGTTTAGCTCCTCCTCATTAGAGTTTCAACAAAAAAATAGTTAATAAAAAAATTGGATAAGCAAAAATCTCCCCTAAATTATGGTGGATCTTAACCTTTCAACAAGAAAAACTATTATAAAAAAAATTAGTAGATCTTAACTTTTCATCTTTCTTTGATGTTTCAAATGTCTTTTTGTTGAGATTGCAACAAGATGATGGAGCTTAGTGAAAAGAGTCACCTTCACTAAGTGGGCCCGCAGGAAAATTATGGCGCAAGTTCTATTTTTGATCCCAGCAGGGATGATCACAGTGTGGGTGATCACAGTATGAGTGATGAAAGTCTATTTTTAGACTGGCTGTCAAAAATAGAAAATTCAAATATTATTGTCTCATAATAATATTTGGACTATAAACTTGATCTTATTCTCTTGGAGCACTTCAGTTTGAGCTACAGATGTGGCCCATGCAGTTGTCAGAAGGGAGTACACTTTTCGTATGAGTCAGTTGAGTTGTTGCATGCATGACTTCAGTTAGAACTCAATTAGTTGAGTTTGGTGGAGTTGATTGTGGAGTTGATGGAGTTGTGTTCATTTTGACTTGGTTAAACTAGTTGTAGTTAGTCTAACTGCAAATAGACTAATGATGAGTTGTTAAACTAATTATTAAATCATAATACAACTATAGAATACATCAGTTAACTCAGTTGCATGTTCAGTTCAGCAGGGACAAGTGTTAGAGAATCAGATTGCTATTAGTTGTGACTATAGCTGTGCATGATGATTTGCACAATCAGAGGGATTGAGTATGCCAATGAATTGGCCAATATCAAGAATTGTAGCCTGTGCTCACGTCCAACAGAGTGTGAGTGATTTTTTGGAGGTGAAATACGAGTTTGGTAAACCATTCTCATTCAGTTCTTGAGCAGGTATTGAGCTGGAGAGGCAGGCAAGCAGTGGAATAGATTTGGAGATCAGATCTGAGCTGTATTGTGTGTAACAGGTGGAGCTGGTACTGGATTGCTTGTGATAAGCATTGTACTTTGTAATGTTACATGTTCTCAATCATTAATATACAGATAGTGTGGGGTTTTTAGCGAGATGCTTTCCCCGGGTTACATACTGTGTTAATGTGTGAATGCTCTTGATGTTTTATTGTTATTGATGCTGCTATATTGATGATCAACGTAGAGGAGCTTATGTATTGTGTATGTATTCCGCAATAGTACATGATCAGGATAATCTCTGTTGAATATGTGTTAAATTATTCAAAATTTCTACATGGTATCAGAGTTGTTGATCATCAGATCTACTATTCAGGAAGTGTTTACATTCTATTTCTTCAGGAAGAGTCTGTAATCGGGCCAGGTAGCCTCTGGATTCATCCTTCCTTTGGAAGGTGAGATATCCAATGAATTCCCATACAGTCAATATCTGTACGAGAAATATTGTGTTCTCACGAATCTTAGATCCGAGGCGGTTGAGTTGGTTGCTGGTGGAATTCGAATTTGCAGCAGTGTTTTCTTGGTGACAACGCAGCAATGTCTTTCAACGGATTGCGATTGGAGTATGCTCTTGAGGGCAGCTCAAACTATATTGCATGGAAGGACATGATGGAGGCAGTATTGGATGATAACGGGCTGAAGGAGTTCATAGATACGGATATCCTAAAGCCTACTGATGCTGCTAAGGCGGAAGTTTGGCAAAAGAATACTGCAAAATGTCGAAGGATTTTGTTGGAGGGCATGAAGGATCACATTGTGTCCAGCCTTCATGGAAAGGCTACTCCATATTTGATGTGGAAATCATTAACAGAATTATTCCAAAGCAAGAGCAATCAGAGGAAGCTGGCGCTCAAAGATAAACTCACAAACATCAAATGCGAGAAGGGTGACAGTATTCCCAAGTATCTCACGAAGTTCACTCAGTGTCGAGATGAGCTGGGAAGTGTGGGGGTTACTGTCGATGATGAGGACTTGGTGAGCTTGGCTCTCCTTGGTCTTCCGAAGAGTTGGCATTCCTATCAGGACTCTGTCAATGGTCGGGAGAAATTGCTAGGATGGGAAAGACTATGGTCAGATCTTGTGCAGGAGGAGATCAGGCGGAGTACCAGGGACGGATCTTTGTTAAAGGGAGCTGATGAAGAGAATTGTGCTTTGGCTGCCAAAGCAAAGAAAGGGAAGAGCAAAAAAGCTTCTCAATCTGGTGCAAAAGGTAAGAAGTAGGATATGTCCAAGGTGAAGTGTTTTCACTGTCACCAGCACGGACACTATGCCACTAATTGTCCGCAGAAGAAGAAGAACAAGCAGGGTGCTGGATCTTCAGCAGGAGAGGCTCTAGCCTCACAGTTTGAGCTTGATTTTTCATTGATCGCATGCTTGGTTTCAAGTGTGATGGGATCGGTGTGGTTCTTGGATAGTGGTGCGTCTTTTCACATGACGGGAGATAGAGATTTTTTCTCTGATCTGGAGGACAAAGATCTTGGAGTGCACATCAAGATGGGCGATGATGGTAGATACAGTGTGACCGGTATCGGTACCATTTCCTTTGAGAGGGAGTCTGGTAAACCCTTTGTATTGAAGGAAGTCATGCATGTTCCAGGATTGAAGAAGAATCTTATCTCAGTGGCGATGTTAGAAGACAAGGGGTATGATGTTGTTTTCAGTGAGGGAAAGGCCTTCCTGCGCAGCAAGACAATTGGTGAGACCCGGAAGATAGGGGTTCGAGTGAGGAACCTTTATCAGTTGCATGTAGATGGATGCGTAGCAATAGCGGGCAAGGTAGAAGGATTGGTGAGCCGGGATGATGGCGAGTTGTGGCACAGGAGATTGGGTCACCTTCACCATGGAGCCTTGAATATACTGCAGCAGATCACTACAGGGCTTCCTAAAGGCACACTTGCGCAGTCAGATCAGTGCAAGGGGTGTACTTTGGGGAAGTTTGTGAAAGCCAACTTTCATGAGAAGGATAGTTGCGCCACGACAATCCTTGAGAGAATTCACACAGACGTGTGTGGACCTTTCTCAGTTGCTTCGACAGCAAAACACAGGTATTATGTGATTTTTGTTGATGATTTCTCTCGTAAGTGCTGGATCTTCTTCATGCAGAAGAAGAGCGAGACATATTCAAAGTTCTGTGAATTCAAAGCACTGGTCGAGAAGGAGTCGGGGAAGAAGGTGAAGGCTCTTAGGAGCGATAATGGTGTTGAATACATCTCGGACGAGTTCAAGGATTTCTGCAAGGCAGAAGGGATTCGAAGAGAGCTCATAGCTCCCCATAACCCACAACAGAATAGGCTAGCTGAGCGGAAGAACAGAACGATTGTGGGTGCTGCACGGGCAATGTTGCATGATCAGGGCCTACCCCTTCACTTGTGGGCGGAAGCATGCAATACAACAGTTTATGTACAGAACTGTTGTCCTCATAGGATACTTGGCATGAGTAACACCCAAGGAGGCTTATTCTGGTAAGAAGCCTGATCTTTCTCATTTGAGGATTTTTGGTGCTAAGGTTTACATGCATGTGACGAAGGATGCCAGGAAGAAGTTGGAACCGACCGCAGAGGTTGGGATATTTGTGGGGTACATTGATACGCCCCACAACTATCATGTGTATTTTCCAGATAGTGGTAAAACTGTCGTGCGACGAGATATAAAATTTCAGGAGGAGAAAGCCATGAAGTGTTCGCTTGAGAGGGAGCTACACTTGCATGCAGATGAGGAGCTATTAGTTCCTAAGGATGAGCTTCAGGACGTGGATCAGCCACAGGATGAGGTTCATGGAGTGGAAGAGACCACTCATGCAGCGCCAACCATCAGAGGGCGAAAGCGCTTGACAGAAGCTGAGCGATTGGCTCAAGATGTAGAGAAAGTTGTAGGACCACCTATAGCCCAACGCAGGCAGAGACGGTCACCTGATCGGTACACTGGATACATGGCTCTTATGAGCAAGTGTGTTGTGACTGAGCCATCCTATTTCGAGGAAGCTGTGGAGGATCCCGCATGGGTAGATGCCATGGTGGAAGAGTATGATTCTATTGTCAGAAACAGTTCATGGGAGATTGTTCCTAGACTAGAAGGGAAATCAGTAGTGGGTTCGAGATGGATCTACAAGGTCAAGCAGGCAGCTAACGGGAGTGTGGAGAAGTACAAGGCAAGATTTGTTGCCTGAGGCTTTTCACATATAGAGGGGATCGATTATGAGGAGACCTTTGCACCTGTCGCAAGGTATTCTTCCATATGGACGATTCTTGCTCTCTCAGCGCAGATGGGATGGCACATTCATCAGATGGATGTGAAGACTGCGTTCCCCAACGGAGTCATTGAAGAGGAGGTGTACATTGAGCAATCCGAAGGCCTTGAGGTCTTCAGTAGCGAGTCGCATGTGTGCATGCTCAAGAGAGCGCTGCATGGGTTGAAGCAAGCACCACGTGCTTGGTACACACGGATAGACAGCTATTTCACAGGACTTGGATTCTCCAAGAGCGAGGCAGATCTTAACCTATACCAGATTGTGGTGGAGTGTAAGTTGCTTATCATTGTACTGTATGTTGATGATTTGATTCTAACGGGTGATGAGCTGTTGATACTGTCATGCAAGAAGGATCTTGCTACAGAGTTTGAGATGAAGGACTTGGGCCTCCTTCACTATTTCCTAGGATTGGAAATATGGCAGCGCAGTGGTGGACTGTTTGTTTCTCAGGGCAAGTATGCTCGGGAGATACTGGAGAAGTTCAACATGCATGGCTGCAAGCCTGTTGATACTCCTCTTCCTGGAGGTTAGAGGAAGGAGGATGCCACTTCGGGAGAAGAAGTGGATGCCACTGTTTATCGACAGTTGGTGGGGTCACTGATGTATTTGGTCAATACACGACCTGATATATGCTATGCAGTTAACCAGCTTTCACAAGCTATGGTTAAGCCTACCAAGCTCTTCTGGAAGGCGGGCAAGCATGTATTGCGCTACTTGAGAGGCACATCGGGATATGGTTTGTGGTATAGACAGGAGGATGAGGTGAAGCTATGTGGCTTCACGGATGCAGATTGGGTAGGGAGCCCAACGGACAGAAAGAGCACATCAGGAGGGGTCTTTAGTATTGGATCGATAGCAGTTTCTTGGTACAGCAGGAAGTAGAGATCCGTGGCACTCAGTTCAGCGGAGGCCGAGTATATGGCAACAAGTTTGGATGCATGCGAGGCTATATGGATGAGGAAGATCCTGGTTGTTTTGTTCGGTTCTCATTTGGATCCTACTATGATTTACTGTGATAACCAGAGTTGCATTAAACTCTCGGCTAATCCTGTATTTCATGATAGATCTAAGCATATTGACATCAGGTACCATCATATTAGAGATTGTGTGCAGCGGAGGATCATGTTGCTTTCATACATTCCAACAGAGGATCAGGATGCTGATATTCTGATGAAGGCTCTCACCAGGAGCAAATTCGAGTACCACCGAGGTAGGATAGGGGTTGCTGATAATCCATATCTTGTCGAGAGGGAGTGTTGAGATTGCAACAAGATGATGGAGCTTAGTGAAAAGAGTCGCCTTCACTAAGTGGACACGCAGGCAAATTATGGCGCAAGTTCTATTTTTGATCCCAGCAGGGATGATCATAGTGTGGGTGACCACAATGTGGGTGATCACAGTATGAGTGATCAAAGTCTATTTTTAGACTCGCTGTCAAAAATAGAAAAGTCAAATATTATTGTCTCATAATAATATTTGGACTATAAACTTGATCTTATTCTCTTGGAGCACTTCAATTTGAGCTACAGATGTGGCCCATGCAGCTGTCAGAACGAAGTACGCTTTTCTTATGAGTCAGTTGAGTTGTTGCATGCATGACTTCAGTTAGAACTCAGTCAGTTGAGTTTGGTGGAGTTGATTGTGGAGTTGATAGAGTTGTGTTTAGTTTGACTTGGTTAAACTAGTTGTAGTTAGTCTAACTGCAAATAGACTAATGATGAGTTGTTAAACTAATTATTAACTCATAATACAACTATAGAATACATCAGTTAACTCAGTTGCATGTCAGTGCATGTTCAGTTCAGCAGGGACAGGTGTTAGAGAATCAGATTTCTATTAGTTGTGACTATAGCTGTGCATGATGATTTGCACAATCAGAGGGATTGAGTATGCCAATGAATTGGCCAATATCAAGAATTGTAGCCTGTGCTCACGTCCAACAGAGTGTGAGTGATTCTTTGGAGGTGAAATACGAGTTTGGTAAACCATTCTCATTCAGTTCTTGAGCAGGTATTGAGCTGGAGAGGCAGGCAAGCAGTGGAATAGATTTGGAGATCAGATCTGAGTTGTATTGTGTGTAACAGGTGGAGCTGGTACTGGATTGCTTGTGATAAGCATTGTACTTTGTAATGTTACATGTTCTCAATCATTAGTATACAGATAGTGTGGGGTTTTTTAGCGAGATGCTTTCCCCGGGTTACATACTGTGTTAATGTGTGAATGCTCTTGATGTTTTATTGTTATTGATGCTGCTATATTGATGATCAACGTAGAGGAGCTTATGTATTGTGTATGTATTCCGCAATAGTACATGATCAAGATAATCTCTGTTGAATATGTGTTAAATTATTCAAAATTTCTACACTTTTTACCTTTTTTATTTCATCTTTCTTTGATGTTTCAAATACATTTTTTACGTTTTTGATTTCATCTTTCTTTAATGTTTCAAATACATTTTTATTTTTTAATTTCTTTTTACTTTTTGTCCTTTCTTTATTATTATTGATTCTTTTAATCTTTCTAGACTATTGTATCTTTTTCCTACCAAAATTGTTAAAAATATAACTTTTCTTTTTTGTGAGACTTTTTTCCCATTCTTTATAACTTAAAAAAAAACTGATTACAATTTATTTTCCTACAAAAAAAAATTTCATTCCTTACATATTTCATTCCTTACCTTTTTCCAGTTATAATTTTCTATTTTACCAAAAATATTTAATAAAAGAACTTTTCTACACTACATTTATGATTACAATTTATTTACCTATAAACAAAAGTTTCATTCTTTACCTTTTTTCAGTCATAATTTTCTCTTTAAAAAAAAAACCTTTAATAAAAGAACTTTTCTTTCAGGTGAGACTTTTTCCTATGGGATATCTTTTTCATATATAACTTTTCAAAAATACCTTTAAACCAATACATTTACCATTACAAATTAATACAATTTATCCATTCTTTATTTTTCAATTATATCTTTTCAAAACAACATTGAAGTAATACATTTATCATTGCAATTTATTTAGTAACCATAAAAGTGTACATTTTACATTTAAAAAGTGAATCAATTTTAGGTTCAAAGCCTCATGCTACTAGTCTAGGCCATCGTTTTGCAATTTTCGCCCCCTGCATGCTGCACTCTTCACTCTTCGCCATCATTTTTTTCTCGGAAGGTGACTTGGAGAGACCCTTTGGTTTTTTGTCAAAGCCTTTTAGACGTGAGTTGCTATAATTGCTTGAATGAGTTGTTCTAATTGTTTGAATGAACATGTTTTTTATAACTAATATTTTGAAAAAATATCAGTGGAATGGGACCGTGAGAGTTTATACTCATTAACTTTTTTTAAAGCAGTTGCATGGTATTTAATTGGCCACATATTCAATATAAAGTTTCAAGATTGTTTTAGCAATAATATGAGGTAATATTATTGTGTGGTTATGGTTAAAAAGGAGATATAAGGAAGTGAAGGGGGATAACTCGTTTGAAGTGCAAGGAGTGTCTTTTTAAAAAGATTCTAATGGAAATGATTTTGTGAATAATTTAATGAAGTTACAGATCTGCTCGATTTTTATATGGGAGATTTACTTAGTGAATTTTTGACATATCATGTGCGTTTGTGGTATATTAAGCAATATTTTTAATTTGACTATATATTGGAAAATCTCTCTAAAAATCATATTATTTAACCCCCTACCAATATGAACCCGATGCAACTTCCCAATTAGAAAAAACCCTACTTTCACTAGATATTATAGGTATCCATTTTTTCATTAACTTTGAGCTCCATTTTTTATATTTGCCAATATAAAAACCTTTTACCCGCTATATATCCTCCAATTTATTATGTCATTTTTTCCTCAATTTATATCCCTCGATATGAACCCACGTGGTATGATATTTCTCCCCCAGTGAAGCCCCCGTGGATTTCTATTGCAAAAATTTGATCTTGACATATTTATTTGGGATATTTGGCATTTTGATTTGGGTGTATTTGGTATTAGATTTGATATATTTAAAAAACAACGTCAAATATTTTGGTTGATTCTTATTTGAATGAATCCACTAAATTGGATGGAGGAAATTATTTGAATTGGAAATTCAAGTTGTTGACAATTTTAGAGGCTTATAATTCTCAATTGTGAGTGGGAATGAGCCCAAACCCATTGTTGCAACTTTTCTTCCTGATTGGGAGAAACATAAGACAAAAGAAAAGGTGTTGCTACAAATGTTCATAAAGGACAACATCATTCCTAACATCAAGACATCCAAAGAAACATGGGATGTGCTCAAGGGTTTGTATGAAACAAAAAATACAAACATGATCTTATTTTTGAAGACTAAGTTTTTTCTATAAAATGGAAGTAAATGAAATTATAGGCAATTTCATTTCCCCTGTCAAAGCTCTATGTGATAAGTTAGGAGATATTGGTGAAAAGGTGTCTAGTACTAACTTGGTCACCGTCACATTAAATGGTTTAGTGCCATATTATCAAATTTTTGTTTCAAGTCTTTCATCTAGAGAGAAGCCACCTACATTTGATGAATTGAAAGCAATTCTTCTACAAGAGGAAGAGAGGATGAAGAGCTTTAATTTGGGCTCTAGTAGTTCATATTTGGTGTTGGTAGCCAAGGGTAGACAACCATACTAAGACAATCCGTGGGACAAGAAAAAAAAGAGGAAAGTTTCAAGAAAAACATAAAGGTATGACACAATCTAAATTTCCAACTCATGATAAGAGAAATGGTAATTGTTATTATTGTGGAAAACTTGGTCATCACTTTAAAGATTGTTATAAAATAAAATATAATGAGTCTAAACAAAGAAACAGAAGGCATAATGGAAATTTTGTGGACAAAGACATCCCAACCAGTGATGGATTTAAAATCCTTAGATTTTTTGTTTTTGATGCTTCATTGTCTGCGGAAACTGATGATGTGAATGCTTGCTTCATTGATTCTTGTGCATCACTCCATATGCCTTGTAATAAGAATTGGTTAGATGAATATTATGAGAACATTGATGGAACATATGTTTATCTAGGAGATAACAAATCACTTAAAGTTCAATTTTATGGAGTAATAGGTGTAAATTTGCCCAATGGACAAGAGAGATAGATCCATAATGTGATGCATGTTCTTGGTATAAAAAATAATTTAATTTCTACTTCTACTATTATTGACCAAGATTAGAAGGTGGAGTTTGTTAAATCACAGTGTGTTGTGAAAGACATTCAATATCACTACAAGGTTATTTCCACAGGTACTAGAGTTGGGGGGTTGTATAAGCTGGATGTGACTAGGACATGTCATCAAGCGTTGACATCTACAACAATGTCAACAGTAGAGTTATGGAATCAAGAGTATGGGCATTTAAATCAAAATGATTTAATGTTACTTCAAAAGCACACAATGGTTGAAGGTATTCAGTTATGAAGAGTGATCATGTTGAATGTGAAGTATGTGTACTTGGAAAGAAACATAGGGAGGAATTTCTTGTACATAAAGAAAAATGACATAAGGAAATACTTGAATTAATTCATACTGATGTATGTTGATCTATGCAAACTAGATCTCTTGGTGTCGCATGGTATTTTCTTATTTTTATTGATGATAGATCTAGATATACATTGGTCCATTTTATAAGAAAGAAGAGTGATGTTTTTCAGTACTTTAAAGAGTACAAAACTATGGTAGAAAAACAAACTAACAAGTGCATAAAAATAAATAGACCTTATTAGGGTGGAGAATATAGATCAAGAGAATCTGATCAATATTGTAAAAGCAATGGGATTCTACAACAATTTATAGTGCAACATACTCCTTAGCAAAATGGAGTTGTTGAGAGGAAAAATAATTTTTGTGTAAAATGTGCATGTAGTATGTCTCAAGGTAAAAATATTTCTAATGGTTTTTGGGTTGAAGCCATTGATATTGTTATTTGTTTGAAAAATGGGAGTCCAACCAGAAGTTTAGATATTAAAACACCTTTTGAAGCATTTTGCGAGTATAATGATCCAGGTGGATACTGGTGGCCACCCTCCTATTCCACTTGGACCCCTAACATTGTCTCTTTCAGTTTTCAGTTTCCTTAATTGTAGCACATATTACCATTTTTGGCAGTTTTTCGGGTCCTGAACTTCTGGAGCCGTTTTGAGGCCCTAAATGATGTTTTTAGGGAAAATGGAGAGGCCAAAACACTCTCCAAAAGGTTTACTAGTTTTTTTCGACCTTCTTTTCGAGTTCATCAAAACGAGGTATTATGATAGCCAAATAGAGATTGTATGCTAAAGGTACAACCCCGGGAAATTAATGTAACAATTTACCCAAATGGGGCCCACAATTTTGGCACTTCATCTCTTAGGGTTAGGTTTTTGGATGTTTATGGTTTTCCATTGTTTCTAAATAACAAATAGGCCTTGTAGCCTCATTGTAACATAGTTAAGAGGCATTTAGCCACCACATCTCTTCTCAGAGATAAACTACCATCGCCCGAGCTAGTTTATTTCCATTTTGTTTGTAAGCATACTTCAGTATTCTGATATTAATGAAATGAAGTGTTATTTGCGCTGCATGTATGTATTTATGGTTATATCTGTAAATTGTTGCATTCCTATTTAAGTTCAGATCAATGGTATCAGAGCAGTCTGTTCTTTCTCTGTTTTTCTTTGCATGTCCCTAATGAGGTCAGGGTATAAAGAGTTAGGGCTTGATTTGGTTGAACCTTTGCAAGACTAGCCTCGTAAACCTCGACGACCTCCTACAGTGGAAGAAAAGAAATATGAGGGGGCACGAGATGCTATCAAAATTTTACTCGAGGAAACCCTCAAGCGATAAAGGAATGCAATGATGGATAACTTTGCCTAGATCCTTCAACGACTACCCACAGGCGACGCATCTTCATCCAACAACCACTCTAGAGGCATCACTCATTTTAAGGTACAAGTTAACTTTGACATTTCCATATTTGAGGGCCAGATATATTCAAACACCATAGATAAATGGTTGAATCTATTAGAAGGATATTTTTCAATTCATGACTTTTTCAAACGAGAAAATATTACTTTTTCACTTCTCAAAGTCACCCCACAAGTCAAGGACTGACGGGAAACCTATTGTGAACAAAAGGACGAGAGGGAATCCTCACTGTTTTCAGCTACACCCACTTGGGATCCTTTCCGAGATGCCATCAAGGTACAATATTACCTTGTCGGTAGCTACGAAGATAAATACATAAAGTGGACCATGCTACGACAGGGAAGGGACCAAGATGTGTCAAAGTTCACAAATGTTTTCCATACCCTCCTCACAAAGTTGAGTATCAAGGATTCTAAGCAGCATTTGGTACTCAAGCACTGCGACTGTCTACACAATTACATCTAGGATGAGATGGAGATCCTAGACATCTCCTTGCTTAGGATGACATACCAATACGTTGTCAAGATTGAGCAGAAGTTTAAACAGAAGAAGTGAGACTTTGGATATGTGAATCTGAAGCAAGGAAAATGCGCCCCCAAACCATAGAGACAAGGCTAAATCCAGGGCGGTGTGACCCAAGACAACCCACCAAAGCCACAAGAAAAGAACAATAACACAAAGATAAAGAAGGACATGGGAAAATGGTGTGAGTTCCATAAGAGATCCACTCCCAACACAAGTGAGTGTTAGGCCAAGTAGTCATTGGTGGTCAAGCTAAAGGCTTTCAATTCAGACACATGTTTCGACTCTGAGTTAGAATCTGACAAGGGGAATGACAAAGGGAAGTAGATCATTGACGTGGAGTCTAGTGCCACCATGGCCACCACCAAGATCTAGAGGAATAAGATTGAAGATCTAGAGGAGGGGGAATGCCTCTTCCACTCACAGATGTGGGTGAAGGGTTATCTGTTGCAGTTCATTATCAACAACGGGAGCCAAAAGAACCTCGTTTCAGCAGAGTTCATGAAGCAGTTGGGCCTACCAATGACAACAGATCTACAACCATATAAAATTGGGTGGCCTCACCAAGGACGAGATCTTTGCGTCAGCCAATAGTTTCGCCTTCCCTACAACATCAAGTCCTTCACGGATGAGGTATTGTGTGATGTTGCTCCTCTTTTAGTTTTTTATGTATTATTAGGACAACCATACTTGTGGAAGCGACATGTTGTATATGAATCTAGACATCTCTCTGTGATTATTACTTTAGGCAATAAGTTGTACAGGTACCGGAGGTAGCCCCACCTACCGCCATCTCCTTGATCACTGCAAAGGAATACAGTAAGATCAATTCCCAGACTAGGAAATTTGTTTTCCTTATGATTCGCCCTCAAGGTAAGAAGAAGGTTGTGGCCACGGCTTCCAGACAGAGCTCCTCTACGCAATAGCAGTGGATGAACAGGGTCATGGAGGAGTATAGGGAAATTTTCGCCTCACCTACAGGGGTACCTCTACACTATCAGGTCAAGAACTCCATTGATCTAACCCCGGGTGCGCCACTACCCAACGGACCAATCTATTGACACTTTGTTCTGGAGAATGATGAGATCAAGAGGTAGATTCGGGACTTGTTGCAGAAAGGGCACATCAAGCCAATCTCATCACCCTGTGGGAGCATGATTTTATTGGTACAAAAGAAGGACGAGACATGGAGACTTTGTATTGACCATCGGGCTCTAAACAAGATCACGATTTAGAATAGGTACCCAATCCCCCAGATTGATGACCTTTTGGACCAGCTCAAGGGGGCAAAATACTTCAGCAAGATTGACTTGAAGTCTAGTTATGACTAGGTTCCTATCGAACCCTCCAATGTGTTGAAGACTGCCTTCAAATCCAAGGAGGGTCTTTTTGAATGGTTGGTCATGCCTTTTGGGTTGATGAATGCCCCCACAACCTTCATGATATTGATGGAAAACATCTTGTGTCCCTTCACCAATGCGTTCATGGTGGTGTATTTAGATGACATTTTGATCTTTAACTAGAGTTGGGAAGAGTAAATCCACCATATTTGATAGGTCCTTCAAACCCTGCAACAACACAAGTTGGGTGCCAATTTGGATAAATTCACTTTTAGCATGACCCAAGTTCAATATCTGGGGTACATCATTGATGAGTAGGGTGTGCATGTGGACCCAGCCAAGATACAAGTCATTCGGGATTGGCCAGTCCCAACCACTCTAACAGAGCTCCACAACTTTCTAGGTCTTGCCAATTGCTACCACAGGTTCATGTTGGGGTTCTCTCATATCACTTGGACTTTAAGTCAAGTCACCAAAGGCGAAGCAAAACCAAAGTTTGTTTGGTACGAAACCCAACAAAAGGCGTTTTCTGAGTTGAAGCATCGCCTATGCTCAACACCCGTTCTCACATTACCAGATGTGCAGAACCATTTGATATTGAGACAGATGCCTCCGACTATGCTATTGGTGCAATTCTTACTCAACAGGGGCATCTAGTGGCTTACCACAGTGAGACACTTTCAAACACAGTGCAAAAGTATCCCACTTAGGACAAAGAAATGTATTCCATTATGCAGGCCTTCCATCAATTGAAGCATTTACATTCTGGGGAAGGAAACAATCATCCACATAGACCATCGACCCTTGCAGTTCATATAGACACAAGGGAAGTTGTAGAACGATAGCCATCAGAAATGGTCACCTACTTGCAACAGTTCCATTTTAACATTAAGTACAAAAAGGGAAGCACCAATAATGTTGCAAACTGCCTTAGTCAACCACCAGTCATGCCGCTGATCATTGTGCTCGACTCCTGTGGGCACTAGACCTCAGGGTGGCCACATCTTTACCAGAGTGATCTAGAATTCGGAAGCACATACCAGACACTCCTCGAAGGGAAGAAAGTTCCAAATTTTCACCTTCGGGATACATTATTATGCCACTTGGGACACATTTGTGTTCCTTCAAGTGAGTGTGCCAAGATAATTTGGGAGGCGCAATACAGTCGGGTTGCTAGACATTTCTGAGTAGAGAAAATAATTGCGGTATTGCAAAAGTATTTTTATTGGTTGAAACTTCGTCAGGATGTTGGGAAGTACATTAGATCCTGCATTTCTTGCGCCATTTCCAAACCAACCATCAAGAAGCAAGGCCTATATACTCCTCTACCTACTCCTGGTCAACCTTGGGAATCTATTTCCATGGATTACATGTCGAGCCTTCCTTCTACTAAGCATGGAAATGACCATGTTTTCATTGTCATCGACAGATTCTCTAAGATGGAAATCATGGTGGCCTGCAAGAAGAATATCACAACAGAGGCCACTTCTAAGCTCTTCTTTGAGTGAGCGTGGGTACACTTTGGGATCCCACAATCCATTGTCTCAGATCAGGACAATATTTTCCTGAGTGCATTTTGGTCAAGTCTCTGACCAATGCTGGATACAAAACTTACTAAATCCACGGCTTTCCATCCCCAAACTGATGACCAAGTAGAGGTTGTCAACAGGATGATCGTACACATTTTGTGCATGTACAACTTGAAGCATCCATGCACATGGGATGAAAGTCTCAGGCAAATTCGGCTCATGTCCAGTCCAAAGCTGACAGGGCTAACAACTCCATTGAAAGCATTCAACACATCCTCCAGTAGGTCCATGATATATTAGACAGAGCTAATGACAAGTACAAGCAACACCATGATCAACATCGGGTGTCGCACAAGTGCTAGGTGGGTGACAAAGTTTGGCTACATTTGTAGAAGGAGCACCTCATTGGACCCCATCCCAAGCTTCACTCGCTCTGATATGGGCTATACACCATAACCAAGGCTCTAGGGGACAATTCCTTTGAGCTCAACATTCCACCATTCCTTGGTATGCACCTAGGGTTCAATGTAAACCACCTTTGGCCATACTTTCCACCATTGTTGGACACATCTGACATTGCAGAACAACTCACACCAACAGAGTTGAACCCAAACTGCATGAAACAAGCCATAAATGATCAAATCATGGACATATAGATCAAGAACACTCATCAACAGAAGATCCAACTATATTAGGTTGTCAAAGTTGGCCAACTCCTGCACCAAGGAAAGTGGCTCACCAAGGACCATGTTTAGCAGAAATTTCTCCATCTCATGGAGGCATTCAATGCAATGGGGACCATTGCTTCCTAAGGTGAGAGGAATGATCCGGGTGGATATTGGTGGCCACCCTCCTATTCCACTTGTACCACCAACATTGTCTCTTTTAGTTTTTCAGTTTCCTTAGTTGTAGCACAATTTACTATTTTTGGCAGTTTTTTGGTCCTGAACTCTCAGAGCCCCTAAATGACGTTTTTAGGGACAACAAAGAGATAAAAAAAAACCCAAATGGGATTAATAGTTTTTTTTTTCAGCCTCCTCTTTGAGAGCTTTGAAATGAGGTATTATGATAGCCAAACAAAGATCGCATGCCAAAGTTACGACCCCGATAAATTGATGTACCAATTTACCCAAACGGGGCCCACAGTTTTGGCGCTTCATCTCCTAGGGTTATATTTTTGGATGTTTAGGGTTTTGCATTGTTTCTCAATAATAAATAGGCCTTGGAGCCTCATTATAACACAATTTAGAGGCATGTATTCGCCACATATCTTCTCAGAGATAAGCTACCATTGTGCAAACTAGTTTATTTCCATTATGTTTGTATGCATATTTCAGTATTCTGATATTAATGAAATGAAGTTTTATTTCTACTGTATCTCTGTATTTTTGGTTATATCTATAATTTTTTTCATTCTTATTTAAGTTTGGATCATATAAACCAAAAGTGAGTCATTTAAGAGTTTTTAGTTGAGAGGAATTTACTCATACTCCAAAATATGAAAGAACAAAACTTGACGCAAAGCCAATTAAGTGTTCATTTATTGGTTATGGTGACAATAAAAAAACATACAAGTTTTTCGATCCCAATTCCCATAGATTTCTTGCAAGTAGGGACGTGGTGTTTCATGAGAATGTAGATGAAGGTGATAAAATGAATAATAATAGTGTATGACATGATACTGATGATTATATAAGAATAGATACAAGTGTTGAATATGAACAGGAAAAAGCAAAAGAATGGGTATAGGTTAAAGAGCAAGGAGCATCAATCAGTCATGACACTCCAAGAAGAGGTGAAGAGACTCCACAAAGCAGAAGGAAAGATGAAATCAGTAAGACTCTACGAAGGTTTTCATGTCAAATTCAGACACCTATAAGGTATAAATATTATGCATTAATGTCTCTTGTAATGAATGTTGTAGAACCTTCAAGTTACGAATAGGCTAAAGAATATAAACAATATCCATATTGAATGGATAATGCTAATGGGAATTAACTTAATTTCTTAAAAATAAAGTTCCCATAAGATGAAAATGGTTGTACAAATCTAAATTTAATGTTAATGGAAGTATTGGTAAGTATAAAGCTAGATTGGTTGCAAAAGGTTATTCACAAAAAGAGGGAATTGATTATGAATATACTTTTTCACTTGTAGCTAAGTTGAACATAATTAGAATCATGATTGAATTGGCTACAAAGAATAATTGGAAAATGCATTACTTAGATGTCAAATCTGCTTTTTTGAATGGTGAGTTAAAAGAAGAGGTTTATTTGGTTCAATTTGAAGGGTTTTTAGAAGAGGGAAAAGAGAATCTAGTTTGCAGGTTAAAGAAAGATTTATATGGTTTGAAACAAGCACTAAGATCTTGGTATTTAAAATTGATTCTTTCTTCTATGAGAAAGGTTTTATGAGAAGCAAAAATGATCATAACTTGTACACAAAGAAAGTTGAAGATGGGAATGTTGCTTTGATATCTATATATGTCGACGATCTTATCATAACAAGAAATGTGTCCAAGTTGATTGAATAAATTAAAATTCAGTTGTCATAGGTATTTGAGATGAATGATCTTGGTGAATTGCATTATTGTTTAGGTCTTGAAGTTTGGAGGGAATATGATAATACACTTATCACATAAAGAAAATATATAAGGGAAATCCTTAAAAGGTTCAATATGATTGAATGCAAGGAAATATCTACTCCTTTAAAACAAAATGTTAAATTTTACAGTGATGATGGAACCAAAGAGGTGAATGGAACCTTGTATAGTAAACTGTTGGGAAGTCTGAACTATCTTATCACTATTAGGCTTGATATATCATATTATGACAACATACTTAGTTAGTTCATGGCTAAGCCTTGTGAAAGCCACTGGAAAGAAACAAAGGAAGTCCTTTGATATATGAAAGGAACACTTAATTCTGGTATTATGTATACTGATGAATTTGATGTTGAGTTGGCAGGTTATTCTAATTCTGACTAGGCTAGAAATCCATATGACCATAAATCTACTACTAGATACATGTTCAATATAGGTTTAGGAGAAATGTATAACTTCCTTGTAGATTCAAGCTGCAGATTGTAATATGATAAAAAAATTGACTTGATTATACTTTACTCATCAACGGAACAATAATTGATCGATGAAATCACGAAGCATAAAAGGGAAAGAATTCAATCACACATAACACAATAATTTTTTGGGGAAAGCCACAACTAAAAACCCCTGTTATATGTATATTGCATTAATCAGAAAACATGATAAGATTACAATGCTTTACTCAAGCCCGAGAAACCTCTACACTATCTCTATTTATCTCACTCCCAACCTATGCACAAGCTTCTCTTGGCACACCTTTCTCTCACAAGATCCATGCACAAACTTGTGCTTCCTATTGCTTGGTCTCACCAACTCGTGCTCACCAAAACAATGATTAAAATTGTCCCTTCATTCCTCATTTTAAAGGAAATTTGAATGTCTAAAATAGTGATTTTGATTTATTTTAGGCCTTCTTCTGATTTCATGCACCATCTATTTAATTTAGATGATTTTACAACTGCTAGTACATTGTCTCTGAACTCTAATCTCAACTGGATCATTCTATGATTTGACATGCATGAGTTAATTATGAGTGAATCTTTAGTTTACTGGTTGAGCAATGTTGTTACACCCCACCATTGTAGGGTACACCCCACTACTAGATCTCCCACTAATTCCTTCATTAGTTGTAATTAGTTTAACCGATTTTAACTTAGTTAAATTGAATTAAATAATTACAACTCAAAAGAACTCAACTTACACCCCTAAAATTTAGGAACCAATCTACATGACTCTAGATAGACTCCCAACTCAAATTCCTAATTTAATTCAAGGACAAATTAAATCAGGATTTTTCTTGATGTTATTTTTAACATTCTTGTTGTTATTTTCAACATATCATGGAGTTGTAAGAAACAACCAATTGTTTCTTTGTCATCCATTAAAGTTGAGTATAAAGCATTAAGCAGTGCTACCTGTGAATCAATATGGTTTAGAAGGATACTTGAATATGTTGGAGAAACACAACAAGCACCTACAATAATCATATGTGACAGTCAAATCACTATCAAATTGGCAAACAATCTTATATATCATGCAAGTTCAAACCATATGGAAACACAACACCATTTTGTAAGAGAAAACGTGTAATCAAAAGAAACTGACTTAACATATTGTAATACAGATGAAAATGTGGCTGACATATTCACCAAGATTCTTGGAAAGGCTAAATTTGAAACTTGTAGAAGTAAGTTGTGTGTTGTATAAAATCCAAATTATGTTGTAAGCCTAGATGAGACTTAGACTAGCAGGAAATTTAACATTCAGGTCGTGATTAAGGGGAGGTGTTAGAAATAATCACGATAGTCTGAAGTGCATTTTAGACTGTCGGTAGAAAGTTAATAGTCGCTAGGAGTCAATGGATGTAGGTAAGAAATAAATAACAGTCAACAGAGGTGATTGTAGAAACTCTGGTGCCCTTCATGTATAAATTGCAATGTTTGGAAATGAAATATTCAAGTTGTTATGTTGAGTGTGGTCTCTGATATTTTTTTGGGGGAATATTTTAATTTTTAATTGAAGATTTCTCAAAATTTATATTTAAATATTTTATTTTTTATTTTAATAAAATTAGAAACAATTATAATTGATTCGTAAATTATTATATATATTTTATTAAAATAATTTATTATAGCAAAGTTTGTAATATTTAAAAATATTTTAAATTTTATGATTATTATTATTATTATGTTCTGATTAGGTTGAATCTAGGTTGGGGCTAGCCCATTTATTAGATGGAAGAAGTATGATCCACCCATAATGGGGTGCTTATCACCAGGATTGTGTGAGGCTCAGTAGAGCCTAGATGCCCCTTGAGAGGTTTAATTCTCCCAAAGTGATTTCCATTCTCAAGCCCTCCCCATGAGGTTTGAAATCATGACATGGCGGGCACTAAATCCCACACAAACCAACTAGTTTGCATCTCATGGGTTTGAAATATTTTAATGTTATGTAGTTTTATTTCTTTAAATATCAAATTTATTATCACTAACTTATTATTCAAATTTATAAAAATGATCTACATACAAAAATGAAAGAATAAATAATGAATACACCATCCACACAAATAAATAAAGGATGTGTCCGAGAAAATTGAATATGAGAGGAAACCCAACTGGAAAATGAACCTTATGCCTTACTTTCTTTTCTTTTCTTTTTTAAATGATTAGAGTAAAAATACAAAGAAGAGTGCACTCACTATGGAGGCATATTTGAGACTATAGCTTAAATGGTTGCTACATAATCTTCTTTCCCCTTTGTTATGCTCTCAAATGCCACTCGTAGATGCTTTGTTCAACTATGGAACAAGCACAATGTTAAAAGAATGGAATCTCCTCTCCTCCTAGTTGCTCAATATTTAAAATAGTTTATTAGTAGTATAGGGTTAGGATTTTTGCATGCCTCAACCCTTAATTAGTGTTAGAGTTTTTGATCTTTTATAATCTTCTTGAAATTTCACATATGGCTAGCCACACATGTGAGTAATGGGGGGTTGATGTGGCATCCACAGAGTACCATGGTGGTCCATAAGGTAGGTTGACTCATAGGAGACATAACTTCCTCATATGAACTCCTATTGAGGTCATTTTTTGCACTATTGGAAAGGTATTGGTAAGTAGAATAACATCGAGGGGGCTAGGAGCTTTGATGACAATGTTTTGACCCCCAAAAGTGTTATGCAACCACCTCACAAAATAGAAGAAGAGATAGATCAACGACTTCAAAATAAGCTTCTTCGAGGGTCATAATATAATCAGAGCCTACATAACAATAATATTGTAAGGGCACAATAATAACAATAGTGTGCTTCTATGGTGCACAATAATAACAATATGGGGACTACATGGGCACAACAATACAATAAGGGGGCTGCACTAATAACAATAAGGGGCTACACTAGTAGTATGGGGAACTAACACACCCCTCTCCTCCAAAAAAATGTTGTCCTCAACGCCTGAGTAGTTTTGGATGTTTCTGTATAAAATTCTCATCCTCTCATATGGAATCTTCAGCGGGTAAGTTCTTCCACTTGATGAGATACTCTGAAATTGATCGATTATGTCCCTATACTACTAGTGTAGATCCTTATTGTTATTAGTGCAACCCCCTTATTATAACGTTGTGCCCATGGTAGTCCCCATATTGTTATTATTGTGCCCCATATAAACCCACTATTGTTATTATTGTGCCCTTAAAATATTATTGTTATGTAGGCTCTGATACTGAATGTTATGCAGCCAACTCACAAAATAGAAGAAGAGATAAATCAATGACTTTAAAATAAGACTCTTCAAGTGAGAAACCTTCTTTACATTACACAAATGAACAATTCTTGGATGATACAAATGACAAGACCTCGTTTCTATATATAGGAGTCTAAGGGGTCACAACATAATCAAAGCCTACACAACAATACTATTGTAAGGGCACAATAATAACAATATGGGGACTACATGGGCACAACAATACAATAAGGGGTTGCACTAATAACAATCAGGGGCTACACTAGTAGTATAGGGACCTAACATGGGCTACACTAGTAGTATAGAGACCTAACAAGGTCATGAAAACAATTAGTTCTAGCAGATGCCACCACTGAGGCAGAATATGTGGAAACAACTGAAGAAACAAAGGAAATTATGTGGCACAGGAACAATCTGGAAGATTTGCACGAGAAACAAGTGTATTCAACTCCTCTTTTGATTGATAACACTTTTGCAATAAATTTTTCCAAGAACCCAAAGTTCCATGATCGAACGAAGCACATCAATACAAAATACCATCTGATTGGACATCATGTTGAGGCCAAAACAATCCATCTACGACATTGCTCCACAAATGAGCAGATTGTAGACATATTCACCATAGTTATCGATCAAACGAGAACTATTACCTCAAAACAGGTACTCTAACCCAAAAACATGAAAAAACAGATTGAAAATGAAAATTGTTGATGCTGGAATGACATTTTTTTTGGGTACATTTTCAACATTTTTTAAAAATGGCAGTAAAAACCAAATTTTTGTGTGCAAAAAACACCTTGAAAAAAAAATGTTGATGCTAGAATAACGTTGTTTTTTTTTAGGGTTAATTTTCAATATTTTTTTAATAATGACGTTAAAATAAAATATCATGACTCTGAAAATCTTTAAATTTCCAACCATTTTCAAGCATGAACTTGAGAAAAAATAGTTATAATTGTTTTCAACCATAGCATTAAAAATAAAATAACATGACTTAGAAAAACATTAAAAGATTGACAATTTTTCAACCGTGGAATTAAAACTATAGATTATGACTAAAAAAAAAATTAAGTTTTCAAAATATTTCAAACATGACATTATGGAAAAAAAAATATGACTAAAAAACCTTAAAAAAAAAATAAAAAAATAAAAAATAAAAACAAATTAACTTGTCAAAATAAAAACACAAAAAATAAAAAATAAAAAATCTCAAATAATTCAAGTATTAAAAAAAAACACAAATATAATACAAGAAAACAAATTTTCAAATATTGCAAAAAATTAAAACAATAAAAAATAAAAACACAAAACTTAAAAAAAATAATAATAAGTAATTAAACATAAAATAAAAAATAAAAAACATAACAAAAAATATCAAATATAAAAAATTTATTAAAAAAAAGAAAAAGAAAAAATTTAAGATTTAAAAAATAATAATAATAATAATAAAAATATTTAAAATATTTAACATAATTTAAGAAAAAAATAACAAAAACAAATAAAAAAACATTTTTTTTGAAGCTAAAAAAAATTGAAAGAAAAAAAAAGAAAATGAATATAAAAACAATAACAAAATTAAAATATAAAAATAAACAATAAAATAAAACGTTAAAAAATATTATAATACAAATCATAAAATAAATAAAAAAGAAAAAAATAAAAATAAATAAATAAATAAAATAAATAATTGAAAAAAAAAAAAAACTGAAAAAAGCCCTAGGGTGGTAGGGCCCGATTCCAGGAATCGACCCCTGCTACCCCAGGGCCTGATTTAAAAAAAAAAAAAAAAAAAAAAAAAAGGCCATGGGGTGGCATGGGTCGATTCCAGGAATCGACCCCTACCACCCTAGTGCCCAATTTAGAAAAACAAAATAAAATAAAATAAGAAAATTGAAAAAACAAAAACTGAAAAAAAAGGCCATGGGGTGGCAGGAGCCGATTCCCGGAATCTGCCCCTGCCACCCCAGGACCTTCTTTTTTGTTTTTTTTTCAATTGCCCCCCAACGCCCCCCCACAACCTAGCTGACCTAGGGGTGGTAGGGGCCGACGTGCAACTCCCTCTCAACCCACCCCTGCGGCCCAACAGGACCTGGGGCGGCAGGGGCCGATTCCCGGAAGAATCGAACCCTACCACCCTAGGGCCTTTTTTTGTTGTTTGTAAATGATTTTTATTCTAGTGTTTCTATTTAATATTTAATTTTTGTTTTTTTAAATATTTTTCTTTTTCTTTTTTATTTTAATTTTATTAAATTTTTTTTCATTTTTATTAAATTTTTTTATTATTTTTATTTTATTTTTTAACTTCAAAAAAATTTGTTTATTTATTTATTTTTTTGTTAAATTTTGAATTTTTTTTCTTAAATTGTGTTGTATTATATATATATATATATATATATATATTATATATATATATATATATTTTTTTTTTTTTTTTTTTTTTTTTTTTCTATTTTTTTAATTAAATTTTTAAATTTTACGACTAAATTTTATTTATTTATTTTTTTTTTTTTTACGTTTTAAAGTTTTTTTGTCTTTTTATATATTTTATATATTTGATTTTTTTTTGTCATGTTTTTTCCTTATTTTTTATTTTATGTTTTATTACTTGTATTATTTTTTGTGTTTTTTATTTTTTTTAATATTTGTTTTCTTTTGCATTATTTTTTGTGTTTATTATTATTATTATTATTATTTTTTTTTAAATATTTGAATATTTTGATATTTTTTATTGTTTTTTTTTACAAGTTAATTTTGTTTTGTTTTGTTTTTTTTTTTTTTTATATTGTTTTTCTTTTTGTATATATTTTTTTATATTTGATTTTTTTTTTGTCATGTTTTTTTTTTTTTAACATGAAAATCACCAACATTAAAAAAAATATCTACACTTAACACATTAGAAAATTTAAAGTGTAAAAAATAAGCCCTCTAAACAAAAAGGGTTGATATTGCATTAGCACTTTTCAAAATCAAGATGTAAATCACTAACAAAAAAAAAATGTTCATACTAGATACATAAAAAAATTTAAAGTGTAAAAAATAAGCCCTCTAAAAAAATTTGTGTTGATATTGCATCAACACTTTTCAAAATCAGCATGAAAATCACTAACAAAAAAAAATGTTCATACTAGATACATAAAAAAATTTAAAGTGTCAAAAATAAGCCCTCTAAAAAAAATTGTGTTGATGTTGCATCAACACTTTTCAAAATCAGCATGAAAATCACTAACATTTAAAAAAAATGTTTATACTTGATACATAAGAAAAATTAAAGTGCCAAAAATATGCTAAAAAAATGTTTATTCTGAATCACCACTTTTCAAAATCGAGTGATTTTTTGCTACCTCAAAAAAACGAGGTACTAAGTCATTTTCTCGTTTGATCAGTAACTGTGTTCAAAGTGCTTGGAAGGGAAAAGTTTCAAAGATTCAAAATGATGCTTGGACTCACCAACATCCCTTCAGATTAAGGGGGGGAATGTTGACATCTAATCCCAAAGGATTATTGTAAATATTGTCAGCTATGCATTTGAGAAAACCAAGAGACCTTCGAATTGGAATCCCAAGAGTCTCTCCACTCATGTATAAATTAATGATATGATTAATGCAATAAACAATGAAATTCGTGCAGTTACTCTAGGTTTGACAAGGACGAATAGAAATTGGCCCGTATAAAGAAAAATTATGATACTAAGAAGATCTAATTGCAGAGAAGTGGTAGGTGTACCAAAATGCTCAGGATTATTCAAGAAACCCTGCTTTTATACCATGTTAAACTCACACAAATAATGGACAACATATTAAGATACGTGTTGAATGGATTCTATTAACACACATATACATTTTGTGCAATGTCTAATGACCCTTGGTTTTCATATTCCAAGTGGTTCCTTGGACTCCAATGACCTTTCACATTCCAAACCATAACCATTAGCAAATTTGGTGTCCAATAATGTGGAATATAACGTATTTAAGGGAGGACTTAAACTAGTCTAGATCCATCTTAGTTTGATGTTACATTTATATACATAATTAGATGTAGATGGTGTTGAATCCATGTAGCCTGTAAAAGGTAAAACATTTTTATGGACATGTTCACGTTGGGTATTTGTATGAATATTCTTAGTGGCCCTATGTTGAATGGATGAATCCATAATGTGTGTATATGCGTAGAAGTTTCTTCGTTCTAATGGCTTCTTTAATAATCACTTTAATATAATATATGTAATATATTCTCTTAATTTGTGTGTAATAATGTGCTATAGAAATAAAGCTCTAAATGATCTAGGATGGTAAGTTTAGAAATTAATAAGCTTAACTATGAAAGTGAGTTGGGGTGTGGGGAAGGGGTGCCAGAAATATTAGGTAAAAAGTAATTATTACATTTTATATAATATTTCTACCTACCTTCACCCACGTTTTACTAGGTTGGGAGAAATATTAAGTAAAATATAATAGACACACATATCGGTGTAATTAGGTCAATGGTAGAGATGTAATCTCCATAAAATATTCTAGAATATTTGTAATAATATACATAAATCAAAGATTTAGATTTATCTTCAAAGTAGTTATGCATTTTTTAGCTTTTTCATTAAATTAATTAATTAAAACAAATGTCATATAAACAAGTATCATTTGAAATAAGTTATAGATTTTTTAGTATGTGGTATTAGTAAGCCATGGTATTATAATAACACTTAAATACAGTTTAAGAATTGCCATGATAATGTAGGAGTAAATCACTAGATTTTTTCAAATGTGTATATGTTTAACTTATATATTAATTATTTTACTATTTATTATTATTATTATTATTAATTTAAATTTTATTTTTAATATAGTTAGTTTTTATATTGTGAGATGTATTGATGCCTATTTATTGATATATCACGTAGTAAGCGTTCTGATGCTTATTATGAATTGATGTCTATCAACTTTTACCAGCCATTTAATTAATCTGTTTGAGTTAACATAACATCAAATATATTTATTAATGTAAATTCATTTTCATTAATAAAATTTTAAATTTTAGGAAATTTGCATTTAAATTATATCGATACCGCGACGGTAAAGAGTGTTGCCAATGATAAGATAATCTTTGGCTTGAGATTGAATACATCATTGTTGCAAGTGAGAGGTATCGGACCAAAAAGTTTTGGTTTGGATGATTCCTTCATCAGTAGAAAATGTACGTGAAAAAGGATCAGAGGAAGTACCATATTCTAATGAACGATCAAACCATACAATTGGTGATGTTGGATTTGGATTTTCTGCGCAAGCCAAAAATATTGATTGTTATGCAATCTCAATTGGGCTTAGCGGCATGGTTTCATTACACAAATCAACTTCGGAATTATTGGAAATCTTCCATAAGTTAGATGAAGTGGAAGATATCATGTTACAGGTCTCAATGTTTGCAACTTTCGCTGTTTGTGATGGTGACGGTAGTGAAAAGGTGCCCATTAGGGAAGAATATTTGAAGAGACCTACTCCAATGTTTTGAAGAGATAGTGGAGGTCCGTGAACTAATGGAATGCTTCCAGTTTCCTGTGAACTAGAGGTGAAGAAGGCGAGTTGATCAATTACTCTGATTCTGCCTTTATGAGGGAAAGCAATCATACAAAAGTATGTCGAAACCACAGTAGCCATAACATAAACCCACGGTCTTCCTAGTAAAATATTGTAGTCAAGGGGTCCATCAACGACCTCAACTTCAACAATTACAATTTTCCCTCCTAGTTCTATCTATAGGTTACTTACAATTCCACAAGGTGTATACGTGCGACCGTCAAAAGATTTTAACATCATAAGTGATCATGACAAAGGCGGTGAGCCAAGTGTTTTCCAACAATTTCTTGACATGATGCAAGTAGATGCACCTTCGTCAATAATGGTTCAGTGAATGAGGTGATTCAAAGCATTGCTTCGATCAAGAATGCTAACTATGCTGGTAATTACGGCGTATAGCCCGCATGGTTAAAAATTACGAGATTGGAATCCATTGGATCTATTCCACCAATTGCTGACAATAAAGCATGCTTTTGGGAGGGAAAATTTTGAAGCACCTCAAGCGTCGAAATAGTAGAAGGTGACTGAACCAAATCTTCTACTATATTATAATTTTGCGTTGCTCGAGCTCGAGCGTTGAATGTAGATTTATGAACAACTCCCTTATGCGGTTTTATTGTCAATTTTGGTGCAATGGGTGGTGGAATGGAGTCAGACGAAGTCGAAGTCGAAGTATGGGGTTGATATATAGCCTGGTTATTCGACGACGACGGTGGATTACTGTAATATTTACTTCGTGTAGTCACTGAAACATCAATCTTAGGCTTAGTGGCAGATAGCGTAAGCACTTGTGAAGTGGAAGCATGATCTGTAGCAACCGAATGAGTCTCTGGGTTTGGAAAAGGTTCTATCAACACAACGGATGTACTAGAAGTCTTAAGAAGTTTTGAGACTTCAGAGCGGTGAGGACAGTCTCACGTAAAGTGCTCCTCATTACAAATTAAACACGGGTAACGAGGTTTCCTAGCCGGAGAAGAGGAATGAGATGATTTCTCTTGAGAGGGAGAATTTTGTTTCTTTTTGGTTTTCCCCTTTTTCTTGCTTCCAGGTTGCTTTTAATTTTTACCTTTGTCAGATGACATGGCATTTATTTCGGACGCAAGTGTGTTATCAGGTGTATTAGAGGTTTGATTTGAAATAGAAAGTGTTTGACTAGATTATCTACTTGTTGTTTGAGTGCTTGAAGAACCTATCACACCGTCACCAGCATGAGAGTCCTTACTGGATGGAGGTGGTGGAACAGTAAAATTTGGTCTAGGTGAATTTGGAATCTTATCATAGAGCATGCCAGATTGAGTGTAGATTAAGTCTAAGTATTGGGCACAAGAAATTAATTGCTCTTCAATAACAACTCCTCCTTTAGCCACATCCTCGGTGATAGATGGCAACAAGGATTTAATAAACCACTCGGCTAAAAGCTGATCAAGAAAAAAAAATTGACCATTCGACAACGACGATGCCACTCATGAATATGATCATAAATGTGAGTAGCAGTGGTCTATTTAAAGTTGGTCAATAGTTCTGTTCCAGTTTCATATCTGATGGGTAACTAGAAATGGGTTAAAAATGTAGTGGCTAAGGCTGTGAAGTTGTCAAATGAAGCTCGTGGTAATTCAATATACCACTTTGCAGCCGGACCAATGAGTGTTCACTAGAAAAGACGTAGTCTTACTGAATCATCATTTAGGGAGTTGGATGAACACCATAAATGAAAAGTCATAACGTGATTGGACAAATCTTCTCTAGGGTTTCCATTGAACTTAGGAATATCAGAAGGAAATTTGTGTGGAATCACCAGCCACCAAGATGAATAAAGAATGGGATCATTGGTAAGCCGATTTAAATCCGGTAATTCAAGTGTTGTGACAAAAGGCAACTGTCGGTTTAGGTTGGGTTGAGCGTAACCAGGGTAAGATGGAATTGCTTGGGCAATAGGCCTTTGCATACCAACATAAGGAATCTGCTGTTGGTAACCGTGATAGGAGTAGGTTTGTTGAGCATATCTAGTATAAGTTTGTTGTTGGGAACCAGGATAAATTTTCTCTTGACCAAAACGAGCATAAGATTGTTGACTAGAACTTGGGTAAGCTTGCTGTTGACCAAACCTAGCATAGGCTTGTTAACCAAGTCCAGGATAAGTTTGGTACTGTTGGAATTGATGTTGTTGGTATTGTGGCTACCACGGTTGTTGCCCACCAGTATAAGTTTGACCAGGTTGTGGATAAATTGGACCAGTATAAGTTTGAGTCATCCCAGTTAATGGTAAACTAGCCTGAGGTTGTTGGATTTCAGATACAAATGGTTGTTGTAAAATGGCCTAAGAAGATTGAGTCTGTAGACCTGAAACTTGAGGGTAAGAGGTTGAAGGATCAACTTGCAAAGGTTGAGATACAACTGAGCTTGCGACTATGGTAAAGTCGCAACGAAAGGCGTAGTAGGTATGGATGAAACAAGTTTTATTGGTTGTGATGAATACACAAGCCTTGGTTGAACAGGCATTGTAGGCTGCCATTGACAAACAGTCATTCCAGAATAAGTTGGACCTAAAGATGACGGTATACTGCCATATGGTGGCCCCCCAGAGTATGGAGAATAAGCATATTGAGCATATTGTTCTCCATATGGAGGTAATCTAGTGTTAAGTGGATACATTGGATGGTAACCAGATGGACCAGATTGACATTGACATGATGGATCAAACTGTTCAGTATTCGTAAGTGAAGAACAAGGTAAAATTCCTGTGGACGACATGGGTGAAGACCATGGACTAGAAGAAACACCAGAGTGAGTTCCAGATAATGATTGGTAACCTAGTGGGACAGACGGACCACCATACAGATGTGACTCAGGTGTTGTGGTAAACATCGAAGAAGTAGCAATAGTAGATGTTGTTGCAGCTGTAACAGATGATACAGTCTGGGATGTTGTTTCAGCCATAGTCAAATGACCCAATAAATGTCCTAATGAATCTACGAGAGTTTGAAAGTAAACAGGATCAAGAGGAGCAGTATAAGTTAACTGAGGAAAAGAAGGATAAAGATAAATCCCTGGTCCAAAACGAGTTGGAGTTCTAGGTGAAGTTTCTTCTTCAAATTCCTCTTCAATAGCAATCAAACCGGGTGGAAGGATTTCACTGTTAGGTCTGTAATAAATTTCTGGTGTTTGAATCTGCGGTAAAGGAGAAGTCACAACAATTACAGATGTTTGAGGATAAACCGATCGATTGTCTTTCGATACGGGAACAACTTCTGGTTGTTCAACTTGGGGATCTAAGTGTTCTAGTAAAAGAAAAACAGGTTTAGGATGAATTTCTTGAACAACCTCTGGTTGAGGATAAACTTATTGTCGGACAACTTCAGTTACCATTTCACTAAGTTCACTTTCAGTGTCCTCAGGTAATTGTAAAGGTTCCACTTTAGTAGCAGATAAACCAGTAATAGTAGGATTAACTGGAATCACAGTGTGTACCAGTATAGGTGACTCTGGTAAATCAGATGAAGAACCAGAAGTTTGTGATGTACTAGACTTAGTTAAACGAGACCACTTTCACCGACTAGGTGTAGCTTCAAGCGGTAAAGGTGGTTTACTTGTTGTCCTACGCGAATGACGGGGTAAAGGTTGATTTTCTTCCACGATTGTTGATTGTTATTATAAAAGGAAATGTTGGCTTATTGAGGCCTGACCCAATTTTAGAGTTAAGTTAGCCAAACAAATATTGGTACTACTGGCCCTTTCAGCAACAGTCCATGGAGCGCGGACTGAGGTCTCACCCGAAGTAATATGGGAGGGTGCTAGAACCAGGTTTCCACACCCTGGAGATGTCTGATGAGTTCAAGAGGTCAGCGATTCGATATTGCACGGACGTTGCTACACGCACCTTCCCTTACCTCGTAGCCTGTGATGCTGCCTTTGCGCAGCCC
Organism: Pinus tabuliformis; assembly: GCA_031772625.1. NCBI lineage: Eukaryota > Viridiplantae > Streptophyta > Pinopsida > Pinales > Pinaceae > Pinus > Pinus tabuliformis. The sequence continues at coordinate 1,557,244,386 of CM062804.1, forward strand.
TACTCGGGGCCGAAATGCTATTATTACCGAAGTCCTACTAGAATTCCACTGTTAGTTGATTAACTTAGCTTATTTGTGTGTGTTAAGTTATATTTAGTAATATAAATCATTCGTACATGTGAGCACAGGAAATAACCAGTATATTTGTAATTCATATCAAACATGCATTAATCCAGAAACAAGTACACAAAGTGATGCCAAACTTCTCTTTATTAATATCTTCTTTGTTTACAAACTTGACTCTACCCTGTGCACTCAGCTACAAGGGTCCACACACTCAGCTGCGGACTACTAGGCCTCTGCGCACTCAGCTGTAGAGCCTTCTCCTACTCTATGACCCAAGACACCCTTAACTACTCAGACTCTCCTTCTATTCCTCTCTTCACTGTTCTCCACTATCTCTTACATTTAGAGCCTCGCTCTTTTTATACAATCCCATGGTCCGCAGACCATGGGTAGGCTGACATTACATCCAAAACTAGGGCGGACAACCCTATGACTCTAACATACTTCCGCGCCCACAATTCACAGGGCTTTACAACATCATTCAGTCAAAACCTGAGCTTTGAGCCCCCAAACATGCCTTGGGGGGATTCCATGCCTAACAGGCCCCCAATAGAAACATCATGACTCGCCCTTGAGTCACTCTATCGGTGCAGTGATCTTGGCATGGAGTTCCTCCAAATGTCCTCAAATTAAGCTGACGTTGACAGTGCATTGAGCCACTGCTTTCTGAATCTGTTGCATCCTCTGTTCTGGGACCTCTGTGTTTGGGGTGGTTATTTGCATTAACATGTGCATCCCCTGCATCTGTGCGAGCTTTCCTTTGATGTTTTCCACGATAATGAAAACCTTGTCGATCCATGGCTGGACGCGTGCTTTGAGAACTTCCTCCTTATGTCGCGCCGCATCTGCCTACTCCTTCAGTGCCTTAGCTTGCTGCATCCTCGCAAGTCGTTGAGTGAGGAAAACTATCTGCACAGTTCCTCGGACACTTTCGTATTGCTGCTGGAGTTCTCGCGCCTCTGTCTCCAGGAAATGGATGTTGGGGTCCTCCTGTAAAGTTGTGAGGACCTCAAGTGATTTCTCCAACAAAGTGGTACAGTCTTTCACTGCACCTCCAATTTTTTCCAATTCCACTGTGATAACGCTAGCGTGCTATTCTTGGACCTCCGGAGGAGTGGAAGGTTGTGCCTTTAACAGAAGCTTGGCAATTTGAAGATTTAGCTCCAACTAAACCTTAGTAATTTCTTCTCTATCCTCGCGGACTCTGGTTGCCAAACTGTGGATCCACACCTCTATTGGTAGATCTGTTGGGATGGCCAGCTCCAGGATACGGTGGCAAGCTTCGTCTACCACCTGCACCAACTGTTGATTCTGCGACACCAATTCATTGCACTGCAAGATGAGTTGTTCCATGTTTATCTTCTACTAGCTAAGAACTTGGATCGCGCGGCTCTGCCTAGCGTGAAACTCTGCCATCATCCCATCCTGTAGCAGATACAGTGTCTCTCGTGGAAGAACAGCCAAATTAAGGCCAAGGCCTTTCATCATGTTAACTGAAAATCTATCGGTCTCATTCGTTGTGACTAGGGCCCCTTTCGGCAACACTATTGTGTTTTCCATTCGTCAGGGAAAATTTTAAGGACCCCCCTAAATTTATATGTATAATAAATGGGCGAATCTCCATGGTATATAGGAAAAATGGAAGGCGATTTTATCAATAATATAATATGTGTATGTAACTTTTTGGCGAATCTCTCACCAGGCATGGCGAATATTTTACTCAATTATAAAATCTTGTAAGATCTTGGCGAGTCTTTCACTAAATAATAAAACTTTGTAAAGTCCTAGTGAATCTTAGCATTGTGAACTCTTAGAGAATTTTTTGAAAAAGTATAAAACCATATATGACAAGAATCACATGGTGGCAATATCACTGTTTTTTTTTTTCACATTTCCACGAAATGGAACTTGTTTATAAAATTATAAAAAATCCAACCAAGTCCCTTATAATATGCAGGTAAGCTTATAACAGAGTCTGATACCTCTACTATGCTTGTCTTCATTCAAGTGTCATAGCTGCTATACTTAACACTGTGAATCACAAATCTCTCAGAACTCAACTCTATAGTGTAATTAAAACCTTTGGAAATTGAATCTGACAACTCTATAAAAAGGATTAGTGAAATAGAAGCTTTTGTGAATGAGCCCACTAACTATCACTGCTAAACAACCAATCTAGACTATGAAGTCTTCCATCATGATCACAATCGTGCTCACGATCAAGGGAGTGTGACCAACTGGCCTGACATAATGGCCATCATATCTTCCAATAATCAACAACCACCTTGCAAGGACATCCTAGCTCATGTCTCATGAATTTTATTCATCAATCTTAACTGATATAAATATTATAAAGATAATATTAGAATCCTCTCAAGATTCATTGTTAATACAAGGGTAAAGGAAATTTTCTAGCTCAAGGCACTAGCCAATACCAACTTTGGTATTTGTGACCCCTTTGTAGGGATGCACCTACCCTGCCCCATTGGGTTTCTGCCTTGTAACATAGTTCAAGGATCACAAGAATTTCCAACATTCCTACTCCATTAGACACACTTTATATGCTATACATAGTAAATGGAAAAGAATCATTATAGAACACACAATTTCACAGAACGAAGAAAAATCTTAGCCAGTTCAATATCAAAATCTTAACCACTAATTAATAAAGAATAACAAGTAGTGTAATGAATTGTTCCGAGTTATTTATTTACAAGCTTTAAAGAATGTAGTGGAATGGAAAATATTACTTAGGCAACCCTTCAATATTTTCTACTAATATGTCTGTGCATGTACATATGAAATTAAGAGCATTGCTGAATACAAAGTTTCCTTTTCTCTTGCCTCCATTTTGACAAATCAATGTGAAGTCAGTGTCACTTTGAATCTCCTTTCCTGTGTGGATGTTTTGACAAATCAATGTGAAATCAAAGTCACTTTGAATTTCCTTTCCTGCGAGGGATCACATCCACAGTTGATTAGTAAAAGAGAATCTACTATATATTATGTTCAAGAAACTGACTACAGTCTACAGTGGAAACGAGACCTCAATTCTTATTCTGAATTTGACTATCTCAGGACAACATAAGAGATAAAAATGCATATGGCCTTAGTAGCTAGAAAACAATCACTCCATCATTACAAGACCACCTAGATTTTGGCACTTAATCTAAATAATGGCACTAGTTGCAGTGCTTATTTGTATTAACGCCATGGAAAAGAAACAACAATGTTTCAGAGCACACTTACTGGAAAAGTTGTAACGTTCCGAGAATATTTAATGATAGCATCTGAACCTCATAGCTATGGTGGGGAAACTAGGGAACCCAAATCTTGGAAGATGTCTCATACCAAATCTGAGAAAAAAATAAAAAGGGAAAAAATCAAAATCTATAAATCAAGCAATGAATTGTTTACAAATCAAATACAATTCCTTTAACTAACATTTAAATTGTGGTGATATATTTAAATATTTAGTAAGAGGGGAACTTCAAACCATGGAATATTACCTTTTTCATTACTATCATCCCTTAGTGATTGAGATTACAAATCAATACTTATAGAAAGATTGTAAGAAGTTCTGTGAAATAGTAAAGCATAACCTCTATTTTCAAGCAATAAAATCAAGACATTGTTACATCAAGAGCCATAATTGATACATATCAATGAATCAAGTCCTTGTATGGCACAGGCTTGTTTCAAAACCTCTATTTTCTCAATAACAAAATCAAGACATTGTATGTGGTTATTGCCAAAAGGAAATTGCGTTCTAATTCGGAAGAGGATCTTATCAAAAGACATGGATTTATTCAAAGCTACAAAGCCTAATGAGTTACTGAAAAATAAGTTGGAATATGGGATCATGATACTTAAATTGAAAAAATATGCTTTCATTTTAGAAACATTACAGTTATACAATGTTTTTTGAAAGCATTAGAATTTGAAATTGGGCCTTTCTATCAAGACAAATTTTCATTAACAGAATGTACTTTCCTACCTGAAACGTTGTAGGTATCCAAGAAAAACTTGAAAAGCATAAGAGAACTTAACATAATGTACTTTCTTTCCTTCCTTAACATTCTTAAAGAGTTGAGGTTCCCCAAGTCATTAGGTAACTTTCAAAGGAAGTGACAATTAGTAATAGTCCAATTCACAACTGAAGATGTGTCACAAATACGAGGGGGCATCTCCTCCAAATCAAAAAACCAATAATGCTAGACTGGGTGTCATTTAACCCAGACATATTTCCAATCTTCACTAAAAGCTTAAAGATAGCTTCTCTAAGTTCTACATGACTTTACTATGCTCTTGAAGTGGGGGCACATGCAGCCTCTCCAAGAGAATAGTCTTAAACTAAGTGAAGATAAGGCCAATAGATCATTCAGTGTGGATCTCTTTAACCCATAATTGAATACTATGTCTCTCTTGAACCCATAATTGAATACTATTAGATCTTCCACTTGCGAATACAAGAAAAGGAGTGGCCAAGCCTCAGAGCGTGCGGCGATCTACCCTCTAGGGTTTCTGTAACCTCTGCTACGACAGAGCCCTCTTGACCTTCGCAGCTTTGAAAGTGCCTGGCTGATTAACGGCCTCACTTTTACTACAGGAAAGCTCAAAGATCCATGAATCCCCCTCAGGGGGAGGACGCTGCGCCTCCCCCAAAGGATGACAACAAGCAGCAATGGAATGGAGAAAATGACAATACAGAGGCGCAGATTGATCATAATACGGATCCAAGCTCACAACAGGACAGAGCACAGGGTAAATAGGATCAACCCAAAGTCAGCTCGACTACATGCAAGCCAGTAGCTACTGAGCGTCCAAAAGTAGAGTTTCCAAGCCACCGAATCAATGCCAAGATACAGTTTATGAGGGATCATGCGTTAATAGGTAAGTTTATAGGACTCTGGCCAACTGAGAAGGCGCTGAGAGGCTAGATAGCCTCAAAATGGAATCCAAAAGGTCACATTACCTTGCAACTAGGGCCTAAAGGTTTCTTTACAACCATTTTTAACTGCTTAGAGGACCAGAACAAGGTTCTGGACGGAGGGTCGTACTTCTTTAATGTTGTTGGTCTGTATCTCAGAGGTTGGGTAGAGTGCTTCAACCTTGACAAGGAGGATCTTAGCTAGGCTCCAGTCTGGATAAGGCTTTACTCACTTCCTATGGAATATTGGGAGGAAGACTCCTTACAAGAAATCGGAAACGCACTGGGTGAGTTTATCAAAGTGGCAGAGGAAACAAAAATCAACAGATACACCTCATATGCATGGATTTGCGTCTACATGCACCTCAATCAGGCCCTGCTGGATGCAGTAAGTTTATTTCATGATGATATTGAATGGGTTTAGTTGATCGATTATGAGCATGTGCCGTTTCGGTGTACAAAATGTCACGATCTGGGCCACTTATTTAGAGACTGTACTTTAAATAAAAAACCCTCTTCCCAGACGTCCTCGGACAAGCCTGCACCTGATGGATTCACCAGAGTGGCTAGCCGCAGAAGAAACCACAAGAAATCGGCTACTAACCCCAAGATGCATCCAACTAGCTCTTCCAAACCTTCAACCAGTAACAGCTTTGCAGCTTTGGCAAGAGTAGATGATCTCGATTCCGATAGCCCCTCTCCTCCTGAGAAGGAGACCAATAAAGATAAACAAGAAGCGCAAAAAAAACCCATATCGCTCCCAGAAGATCCGCTGATCAACAAAACTCTCTCCCCTACCCAGATCAAAACCCCAGCTTGGAACTCTCAAGGAATGGAGGTTGATAATATATCACTCAGCCCCAGAACAACAGCAGAAACATCTGAAGAGTTACACGAATCCCAGCACATGGAGGAAGAACCAGAGAGTATAGACATTGGAGAACTTGATATCCTAGGCCTAGAGCAGGCATGTAAAACAAGGAATTTTGACAAAATCCCAGATCGGCAAGTAGACAACCTGGTGGAAGTCCTATCGCGGGCTCAAAGGCATCACTCTCTTGGTGTTCAGATTGGGAGTCCTTGGGATGGAAAGTTTATTGCCAAAGACAACAAAAAGCGTGGGAGGAAAACCGATCTCCAACGAACAATCAGAATAGGAGAAATGTTAGTGGAGTCAGGCAGATACTCCAAGCTAACTAAGTATTTCAACATCAACCCCAACACTTCCCAATGAAGTTGATATCTTGGAACATCAGAGGGCTCAACAGCCCAAGGAAAGGTAGATTACTCAAAAACATGATCATGCAAGAAAAGCCTCAAATCCTATTCTTGCAAGAAACTAAATGCAGCTCAACTGCTCTGGAAAAAATTGCAGCGAAAGCCTAGCCAAGAGGTCTGGTAACTACTGTGGATGCTCATGGGGCATCTGGCGGCCTTGCAATTCTATGGGACGTGCACACTATTATGCTCAACAACATACATGCAAATAAGAACTTCATCCAAGCAATCTTTCACATCAATGGAACCAACATTTATGGACATATGACTAATGTGTATTTTCCTCAGGAAACTATGCATAAAATAGAAATCCTGGACACCCTTTCAGAGCTCAACAAAAATAGGCTGCACCCTTTTTGGATTTCTGGGGGCGACTTCAACATGATTGCAAGGTTGGAAGAAAAAAAGGGAGGTAGGAATAGAGGAAACAGAGATGGGAGTCACCTAAAAGAATTTATTCAGAACAATTGGCTCATTGATATTCCCTCCAACAATGGTCTTTTTACATGGAATAACAAAAGATAAGGGTCGCAACAGATTGCTTGTCGTCTAGACAGATTCCTTTTATCAGACAATGCAATTCATTTGGGAGGAGAATTTGCGGCTTCTATCTTTCCAATTTCAGGATCCGATCACTGGCCTATTTCCCTTCATTGGAATCGCCCTGGTCACAATATCCGAAGGCCTTTTTGCTTTGAAGCCTTCTGGATGTCTCATCTGGACTTTAATAACCTAATCAACTCAGAATGGAACAACTTCTCTCCTCCTAGCGGTTCCAAGATGTTTCAATTTCAGTAGAAGCTCAGGCATCTCAAAGGCAAGATCAAACATTGGAACTATACTTCTTTTGGTAACATCTTCCAGGCTCAGAATGGCCTCAATCAAGACATGAAGAATTTGAAACAGAGGATCATAATTGAAGGATGATCTGAGGACCTATCAAAACAGGAACAAATCCTTGAATCACAAATCTTAGAAAGGGCAAAACAGGAAGAAACCCTATGGAGACAGAAATCAAGAATAAAATGGCTTAAGGACGGAGAAAAAAACACAAATTTTTTCCACAGAACTACTGTTCAGCGCAGAATGAATAATAACATATCCCACATTCAAAATGAGCAGGGGGCAAAGGTCGAAACTCATGAAGGAATTGAAAGCGAATTCCTAAATTATTTCAAGCAAGCACATCAAGAGCCAAATACAGACAGATCGCCAGCTATTGATAAAATTCTGAGGAACATCCCCAAATTAATCTCAGAGGAGCATAATCAACTCCTTCTCAGACCTGTAGACCTTCAGGAGGTTGAAGAGGCAGTGCGTCAATTGAAAGCTGGTAAAGCACCAGGTTTGGATGGATTCACCTCCAATTTTGCCCACAATTTCTGGGACCTGATCAAAATGGAGGTATGGCAAGTGGTGGAGGAATCGCGTACATTAAGATGGATGTTCCCTGGTCTGAATGCCACTTTCATTACGCTGATTCCCAAGGAGGCTGAGCCCAGTACTCCTGATAAGTATAGGCCTATCGCTTTGTGCAATATAATTTATAAGATTGTCTCTAAAATCATTGCTTCCAGATTGAAACTGCTGCTTCCTCTCATCATCTCGCCTGAGCAATCTGGTTATGTTGAAGGCAGGCAGATAACGGATGGAATTATCCTAACTCATGAAATAATCCATTCGCTGAAGCAATCCAAGAAACCAGGTATGCTCCTCAAAATAGATTTGTCCAAGGCTTTTGATAGCTTAAGTTGGATCTACATCCAGAAAATTCTAACAGCTTTTAGTTTTTCTCCTCCTTGGGTAAGGTGGGTTATGAGTTTGTTATCTTCATCTTTCTTCTCTGTGCTAATCAATGGTATAATCTCGTCCACCTTTTGTCCTTCTTGGGGAATTAGGCAAGGAGATCCTGTTTCTCCCTTCCTCTTTGTCATCATGGCAGAGGGATTGGGTCGCAGCATTAAAATAGCCCAGCAATCTCAGCTCCTCAAAGGCTTATCCTTTCACAATTCCCCTACCTTTTCTCACCAGCAATTTATTGATGACAACATGCTTTTCGGCCATCCGTCTGTTCAGGAAGCCTATCAACTCAAATCTCTACTGTCGGATTTCTCAGAGGCCTCTGGGGCCAATGTCAATAAAGTCAAATCTCAAATCTTCTTTTTCAACACTCCTGTTATTACCCAAGCAACCATAGCGTGTATTCTTGGTTTCACCATTGCAGCTCTCCCCTCCAAATATTTAGGAGCGCCTCTAATAGCCTCGGCTCTTAAGCACTCCTCTTGGAAAATCCTCTTAGAAAAGCTGGAGGCTCGCCT